>JAJHZJ010000221.1:6047716-7378199 GCA_023548195.1 Bettongia penicillata ogilbyi
CTACATACATATTAATAGCATCCACAATAAGAGTATTAGTAATGAGCAGGCAGGATTTCATTTGTTTTATTCCACAGTACACTATAACTTTACCATTATACAATTGACTAAAAGGTATAGAAAAATTCAGTCTCCTAGTGTGTGTCTTGGTCAGTGATTGTTTTTTCAAAACATCTTATTCGTTACAGAAAAATGATACTTCAAGTCTCTCTTTCACTGTGGAAGCTTAAAGGTTCTCTTCTTACCTACATAGTGAAATCATTCAAGATTTTTTGAGGCATAAAACAGGAATATATTTGCTTACCAAAGATATCTGGATGAAAAAAAGCTCAACCCAAGTTGGAAAGGGCTTCCCTTTGAATGGTAAGATCCTCCAGAAGTTTCTGATTGTCTTGGACATTGTCCTGGTTGCATCAAATGACACCATATTGAAAAGCCTTCTGAAAAATATTCATAACTACTGAAAAAAGTTTGGTAGTAACCATACCAAATAGGAAAAAAATTAATGAATATCTGAGAGGAACAATATAAATGTACAAGGAGTTGAGTCCATATTAAACTGGAGAGCAAACTATATTGCCTCTTTTACTTACCCCAAACATCTTTCAGAAACAGAGGGCCATCTTTTTTAATGCCAGTATCCTACTAGTGTTATTATATGGCTACAAAGCTTGGAACACAATAGTCTCTAAAGAACTGGAAATGAATATCACACAAAAGGCAGAGAAGATACACATGATGAATAAGTCCCAACCTTAAACATGTAACAGACAAGGAACCTTGATGAAAACCCAGCATAAAGAAAATCATCAGAGAAATGTATGACTAAAAAAGAAGATGGTCTAATCACATGACAACTTGTAACAGGTAGACATCCTGAAGATTCCAATGGTAGAACTGCAGTGTAAGAAAAATGGTGCCCAGAACATTGGGTGGACTCTCTGCCATGAATGTACAAGGGAAAATAGATAAGACATGCAAAGGATGGTCCCCCATGGAGGGATTATGATCAGTCTCATGGGAAGAAACATCCACAAAAAGGTAGTCACAGAGCCATTGGAGCATTTGAATTTAATTAGCCTAATGAATTTCCCAGGTAAAGAATGAAGAGTATAATGCTATTTTCACATGCCAATTTTCTAGTTAACTGGTCAAAATGAAGGATTCTGATTACAAACCATTTTAATATATTTTTCTCTAACCATTTGTGGAAAGGTGATTTAAACGGTTTACAAACTAGGTACAAATTTATTCCTTAAAATGAGTTCTAATTTTTTCCCTCAAGTACATTAACAAAAATAATCTGAGAAACATATATGAGAGCTCAAGTACATAGAAGTATAATTCAGAGGCATGCAAGCATATTCAGAATCATTCAGATTTTATATAAAATGCAAACTATGCCTATAATAAAAACAGATAAAGAATTCAACTAAATTTATGTTTTCTCTTTGGCATTGTTTTTGCAGTTAAAGAAGGAAATGCTTTAAACATTTGTACTCTGATGGAAATTCCTTCTCTCCACCCCCCACTCCTCCACTACACCTGCTGTTCAGATTATCCTGGATTTTAGCTTTCTTTGTGCTCTTCTTCAAGGTTGATCCCAATCTTTTGTATTAGTCTTTAGGGACCAAGAGATGACAGAGGTTTTAGAAACAATATTATGCTGGTTGTGTTAAACTCCTGTACGTTGAAGAGTTTCCTGGAAGATATTCATAAACACTGGAAAAAGTTTGTTTTAATCATCCATACAAGAAAAAAATTTATGAATATCTAAGACAAACAAATTATGATGTACAAGAAATTGGACCCATATTAAACAGAAGGAGAACAGACTGTATTGCCTTGAGGATTGTTGCAAAGTTCTTTTTTATGAACCCAAAACTTACCAAACTAACAGAGGTTTTAGAAATAAAAAAGAACCCTTTAAAAATCATCTTGAAATCATTCCCTAGATAAGGAACTATAGAAACAGAAAAAGGAAAGAAGAAATTACTTATACAAGGTCAAACAGCTAACAAATGGCAGAAATGGAATCCAAGCTCTGCTCCTGTACCTAAGGCTACCTACCAAAAGAAAGCAAGGCATCATCAAAATACAACAAAAATACAAAATAATGACATTATTCCATTAGAAAGTCTCTTAGTCAAATCCACAAGACCTTTTGCTCTAACAGTGAAGTCATAATCAGACTATAGATTTTGAAGTATTTAAAAATAATCCTATTCTTGAAGTCTTTTTCAATATAATTCAAATTCAGCAGGAAATGGGCAACATTTTCTTGAGATTCATAACATATAGTCTAAGTCAGTCATGGCAGAAGGAAAACCACGTCTGTGTTTTGAGCTTAGTTCTTACTACTGACTGAAGACATGACCCACCTTATGAAAATATGAAATATAAGATACAAATTAGATAGGTGGAGGAATAATACTGTGGATGGATTCTCACTTAATTCAAATAAGGGGGTGAGGGGAAGGGGAAAGTATACAATTAAGATGACTTGAACAGAAAATAGGAAGAACATAACCAAGTGACCTTGAACAAGTCACTAGAAATACCAATAGTCTCATCTGCAAAATGTTGACAAGATGATTTCCAGTGCCAGTTCCAACTCCAAATCATTTGATGCTAAGGATAACCCTAATTTACAGGGGTACTGAGGAAAACTCAGAATAACACAAGACTTTCAAAAAACAATGTAGAAAGCAAAATGTAGATTTATGTTGTCAAAATTAGTTGAAGGAAATATGGACAATGGAAGAAGAAAAAAACGACCCAACTTCTTTTGTGTCTATCTTCATCAAGAAGAAACATTCAGACTGGAAAGTACCGACTTAACATTGTTAATAGGAAATTTAATTCTAAAAGAGATGAAGAGATAGTAAGAGAAAATCTGATTTTTATTGTATTTTTTTGGTTCCCAAACTGTGATTCCTTTGGCATGGGTTGGGAGCTCTCTATTTTGTTAATGCACCTTTGCAACAGCAGAGAGATGGCTGAAGTAGGGAGAGGTTGAATGACTCACTTGATTTGTCCAATATAAATACAGCCAGAATGCATGGGACCTGAAACCAGGTCTTCCTGGCTTTGAGGGCCAGCTCTCTATTCACTACATCAAGGTGTCTCTATTAATACATTATTGTATGTTGTTATTTATAGCAATATATATAACAAAAATAAGACTGTTTAAACATGGAACAAAGTGGACTTCAAGACTTCCTTTTCCCAAATGACCCAAAGAGCCTTCCAGTAAACTTCTTCCTTGTTTCTAGCATTAGTATTAATTCAGATGTTAAAGATGCTACAACTTTGTGAATGCTCTAAAAGATGATTTTATATTTATAGGGCTATCCTAGGGGATTAATACAATGATCAAAGCTTCATTAAGCATCCTTTCACAGTTTCCTCTGTTTTTTAGAGCTAGTTCAGAAGGAAAGACAAGCCAGTGTGAGATATTTCAGGGAAGTCAATCTGGTGTTAGAGTAAACTGTAGGAGGACACAGGATGAAATAAATGAAGGCTTTCCCAGCTACTGTTGCTATTGTGTTTATGCAACACAAAGTAAAAGACAGAGTTGGTAATTATACCCTTAATTTGATCAATGAAGTAAGCCAATCAAGATAATCGGTGCTCTTCCTTCTTCCTCACATTCTATCAGTCATCACGTCTTGTTGCTTTCACAACTCCACCTCCTGTGGCCCCTAGGTTGCCTATTTCAGTAGCTTCCTAAGAGGTCTCCCTGCCTGATGGGAGTTGTGCCAGTATATGATTTGACCCCAAAATGGTAAATTATCGTCATGTTATGGAACAGATATGGCATTCACAGTTCATTATATCTATCTAAGTGTTGGGGTATCAGATGATTGAGACTAACTTGATTTTGTCTGTAGCCCTAGAACACAGAGAGGCTAAGTAAACCAAGTTACAGGTATCAATGAGTCAGTTTATCCCTTTTCACTTGGATACAATAACTTCTGAGTGGCATGAGGCATGAGGCAAGTGTAAGGGGAGGGTGAGTTTCCATTCCCAGCAAACTCCAGCTGTGCTCATGTTCACTCAGACCCAGAGCAAAAGAGCAAAGTACCTTCCCATCCCCGACTCCCAGGCACTTGGAAAACAAGCATCAATTTAATTCATGTTAAGTAACAGCAAGAATTGCCACAGAGTCCGCTCATCTTCTTTTCATAGTGCCTGCCTGTGTCCTTAAAGCACGTGGAACAAGGAGCACACTGTCTCCCCTCTGGCCTGAAGGAGAACATCTTGAATTTCAGCTCTGGTCACCCCTTGCCGGAAAAGATGTTTCCATTAGGAATTAGAGTAAATGGGATGCTAAGAGCCCTGCCGAGTAACCACTCAGATGACTATTCTGCATGTGGGTACATGAGAGTACATTATGTTTGCTTTCAGAGTTGGGAAAAGCTCATCCTAATTTCACCAGGTATTATCAGATCATAAAACCACAGAGCTAGAACTGGAAGAGCAAACAGAAACCCATTATTCTGACTCATTTTATTGATAAAGAAACTGAGGCCCAAGACAAGATCACATAGGGAATAAGCATCAGTCAGTTAACTTTCAGTTGAGTTTCATCAGTCAATGTCTTATTAAGCTCTTAATATGTATGCCAGGCCCTGCATTAAGCAATAGGAATACAAAAAAAAGTCAAAACATAATGCCTACCCTCAAGTAGCTCACATTCTAATAATGGAGGTAACAGGTTAACAACTACGTGCAGACAGTGTGAATAGGAGATCAGATATCTCAGAGGGATGGAGATAGCAGCAAAAGAGACTAGGACAGGTCTTCTGTAAAAGAGAGGATTCAAGCTGAGTCTTAAAGGATGCCAAGGTGCAGGGGTGAGGAGAAGGTACAGTTTAGAAATGGAGAAGTCAGTCAAAGGACACACAAGTTAGAGGTGAAGTTTTGTGTAGGAGAAGCAGCAAGAGGGTCCATGTTATCGGACCAGAGAGAATGTGAAGGATAGTAAAGTTTTAAAAAAATTGGAAAAATAGGAAGAGGGCAGGTTGTAAAGGGCTTCAAAATACAAAAACAAGATTTTATATTTCATTTTGGATGTAATAAAGAGCCTCTGGAATTTATTGAGTAGGGAGTGGCATGGTCAAACCTGTGCTTTAAAGAGATCACCTTAGCAAAATCTGAACCTAGGTCCAGATCCATATTTTTCCAGATGTCTAAGCTTAACAGATAATTGAGAATCAGTAAGGTATAGTGGGAAGAACTCTGGATATGAAATCCAGAAAACCTGGGTTCATATCTTGACTCCAGCTATGTAGTGACTTAGAGTTTCATTTCCCTTTTCCATAAAATGAAGATGATCCTTCCTCACAAGGTTGTTGTGAGATTCAAATGAAACAACGTAAGTCAAGCCCTTTGCAAACCTAAAAACCCAGGATAAATGCCATCTAAGATTGCTAAGACTCATACCTGAATATCACCTTGGACATGAAAAAACTCTGAGAGGAAGAATTCAGTTCACAGTAAATTTCACTGTTCCAGAAGTAGCCCATAAAAATCAAAGATTGGTTGTGAAAAAAGAGAACAGTCCTTAAAGAGAAGAGTTTGTAGGTCACTGGAATCATAGGATTTAGAATTGAATTCATAGGATTTAGGATTGCCCTTATCCCAGAAAAGAGACTGAAGACTGTGTTCAAATATATAAAGGGTTGTGCTACTGGAAAGGCAGTCATGAGGTATTAGGGATGGGAGAAGGAAGAGAATACTGACCTAGGAATTATAAAACTTGGGCTTATTGAGTTGTAGCCCTGACAGCAGCTGCAAGTCACCCTCTGAGCCCCAGTTTTCTCATTTGCAAAATGGCGATAATAAAACTCTTCCAACCAACTTCTGGACTATGGTGGGAAAAATGTTTTATTAAACTGAAAGGATTGAACTGGATGAAATCTAAGATTCCTTCCAACTTGAGTCCATCCTCCAGGATGTTCTCCCCAATGTTGTCTACCCAGAAGCCTCTTCATCCTGGAACACCAGAGCTGGAATTTGCAGGATGGATGTATCTTCTGAGGCTCTGGTCCCAGTGGCCTCTCTCTGATTCAGAGGGCTTATCCTACATTTAATGAGGTGGCCCAGGCCAGCCATGTTTCAATTCTCTCCAGGCTGTACTTCCAACGTATGTTTCATCCTCTCCATTAGAATATAAGCTTATTGAGGTCGGGGCATTCGTTCTATTTACATTTATATTCCCAGTGTTCAAAATCATTCCTGGTACACAGCAAGGACTTAATAAATGCTTGCTGACTGACTGAATTCCTGAAGGGCACCAAGGAATAGTAGAAAGTAGGCAGGTCCTGGAGCTGGGAGAGTTGGGTTTGAATCTCAGTTCAGAAACATATTAGTTATTGGACCACTTAACCTTTCAAAGCCACAGTTGCTTCATCCACAAAATGGGCACAGTAATACTGTGGAAAGTGCTTGGCAAATTTGAAAGTAAAATATAAATGGAAGTTGTTATTCTATGATCTTAGAAACAAAGACATAAAGAAAGCAAATCTAGAACATTTAGCTGTTCTCAATGTTGGCTTATTAAGTTATTTTGGGGACACATCCAAACTCATCAGCCTCTCAATCAACGAATCCACCAGTAAGCATTATTTAGCACTTACTCTGTGCCAGGCACTGAGCTAAGCAAAAAAAAAAAAAAAAAACACAAATAGGTCCTGTCCTCAAGGAGCTTATATTCCAGTAGGGAAAATCCTGTGTTCTAAAATAAGTAGTAATCTGACTCCAGTTCCTTCTCTAGTTTTTTCTCACTGTGTGCCCCTTGATACCACTTAACTGTTTCAATTAAGCGGGCCGAATTCCCAGTCCCTAACACATCAGTCCCTTTGCCTGTGCTGCTCCCCATTTCTGTCACCTCCCCTCACCCCAAGTTTCCATCTTTAAAGGTCCAGTTCAAACGCCACCTCTTTTATGAAGTTTTCCCTAATATAGCTAGTAGAAAATGACCTCTCTCTCTCCATTGCATTCACATTCTGAATACCCTTATATAAATCAGCACAGTTCACTGTGGATTATACTTATTTGTGTATATAGCTTAAACTTTTCACTAGTCTCAACTCCTTGGGGTCTTCTGCGACTTGTTCATCTTCATATCTTCTGCGCCTAGCAAGTGCTTCTTAAAAATAAGGACCAACTGCTTACTGAACAAAGAAAGGCAGGAATGGATGAATGCCTGCACGTTGAAAGAAATTACAATCATGAAGTCAGAACTGAATGTCTAGAAATTTTGAAGTACGGGGAGCTCTTACCCCTGACACTCAGGTCTCCTTAATGCTCCTCCAACAAGACATTCCCTCCATATCTTGCCACTGAAGCCAGATGGTTCCAGAGGAGAAAGTGAGGCTGGTGACTTGGCATAGCCCTGCCTCGCTTAATTTGCTTGCTAGTCATGACATCACCTTCCTGATGTAATGGTCTTCTTCAAGAATGAAGGACAAACCACAATACTCCATAGCTTAACTCTATTAAATTTTCACTGGTTGTCCCCCGTGCCTAGAACATTGTTCTTACTCATCTCTGCCTTATGGCTTCCTTATCTTCCTTTAAGTTCCAACTAAAATCTCTTCTTCTATAAGAAGGCTTTCCTGATTCTGCTTTATTCTATTGCCTTTCCTCTGTTGATTATTTCTAATTCATCTTGTTGATACTTATTTGCATATTGTCTCCCTATTGGATTGTGAGCTCCTTGAGACCAGATGTAAACTTTTTCTTTCTTTGTATCCCCAGTGCTTAGCATAGCACCTGGCACATGGTAGGCACCTTGTTTACTGACTGACTGTCCCAACCCAGTCCTATTTCCTAACCTGTCCTATTGGCAATCCAAACTCCAGGGATGAAAGGAACAGTAACTTGGCATTGGAAGCACCAGAATTTTCAGAAGACCAAAGAAATAACAGCTCACATTTTTTTTAAACATCTTTAAGGTTTACAAGGAACTTTTCCTTTTTTTTAATTTATTAATTTTATTTCTTTTCAGTGTTCTACAATCACTACCATGTAACTTAGATTATTATTTTTTCCTCCCTCCTTGCTTCCTTCCTCCTCCCTCCCCAAGACCGCATACAATTTTATATAGGTTCTACACAAACATTCTTATTAAATATATTTTCACTATAGTCATGCTGTGTGGAAGAATTAAATTGAATGGGAGAAATCATATAACAAACCAAAATGTAATACACACACACACACACACAAAAAAAAATGATCTGCTACATTCTGCGATTAAATTCCATAGTTCTTTTTCTGGATGTGGAAGGCATTTTGCCTTAAAAGACCATTGGGAATTTTTTTTTAAGTCCTTGCATTGTTACAAAGTTCCAAGTCTACCAGAAAAACCTCTTGCACACTGTGGTCATTGCTGTGTACAAAGTTCTCTTGGTTCTGCTCCTTTCACTCAGCATCAGATCATATAAGTCTTTCCAGGCCTCTCTGAAGTCTTCCTGTTCATCATTTCTTATAGTGCAATAGTATTCTGTTACATTCATATACCATAATTTATTCAACCATTCCCCAATTGATGAGCATCCCTTTGATTTCCAGTTTTTGGCCACCACAAAGAGTGCTGCTATAAATATTTTTGTATATGTGGGATCCTTTCCCATTTTTGTGATCTCTTGGGGATACAGTCCTAGAAGCAATATTGCTGACTCAAATGGTATGCATATTTTTTTAGCCATTTGGGCATAGTTCCAAATTGCTCTTCAGATTGGTTGGAACAGCTCACAGCTCCACCAACAATGTATTAGTGTTCCAATTCTCCCACATCCTCTCCAACATTTATCATCTTCCTGTTCTGTCATGTTTGCCAATCTGATAGGTGTGATGTGGCACCTCAGAGTTGTTTTGATTTGCATCTCTCTAATCAAAAATGATTTAGAGCATTTTTTCATATGACTATAGATATCTTTAATTTCTTTCTCTGAAAACAGCCTGTTTATATTCTTTGACCATTTATCAATTGGGGAGCACTTTTCTTACAATAGTTATGTTAGGTAGAGATCTTCCCTCAGGCTTCATATGATACTTTTAAAACTTGTAAATTGATATATCATGTAATAGAGTTATAGTTATCCCTGCTGTCAGGGACTATAGCTTATCTAAGCTTTACATATCTCCTAGTACCTAGCATAGAATGTAGTACCTGCATGGAGAAAATGCTTGCTTGCTATATTATTTTTTATTATATTATATTATGTTTGCCCTATTGTACTGAATTTACACCAGGTTACAGGCCCCTCAAATGATTTCCAGGGCAATCAGTTATGCACTCTGTACCTTGTCCACAGAGGAATTTTAATACCTCTCTGTCATTTTACCTACATGGTACACTGGTCAGAAGAGGAACTAGGAAAAGTCCCAGCTCCACTATTGTAGAGCATTAAGAAGCCAAACAGCATATCCTACTGATGTGGGTTCTTTTCATATTCATAGGGCATCACATTGCTACTTCAATGAATCCATTAGCATGGATACTGTTTCCACCAAATGCCAATCATCTGCACCTTCCCATTAAATTTAATAAACATAATTTTAGCACCTACTGTATGCAAGCCATCATGCTTTTGCAGGGTAATTTAAGACAAAAACAAAACAGTCCTTACACTCGAGAAGTTAACATTCCACTTAAATTCTTCTTGTTCTGTATCATTCTTGTCCTTCCATCAAGTCTTCCTAGAATGCACCCAATTCACTATAGGTTTTCTGCCAAGTTATTATTTTATGGATAACAAGGTGCAGCCTGAGTTGTTTCTCTGTTATCCCTTAGACTTGTTACATGACTGGTCCACTTTTCCCTCCAACCATACACATCCTTGACAATGGCTTTAGTGTATTTCTTGCTTCTGTATCATCATTGGTAATAGGCTGCAGTCTACTTTACACCCACAATGTTTGTTTTGTTTACTCTTTAGGTCACCCACAATCATGATTCTTCTGAGACTGTAGTGTTCCACAACTCACAGCTAAACAGCATCTATGATAGACGTGATGCAGAAAGGTTTTTATATCAGGGAGCAGTTTCAGATTATTAAAAGCACCAGTCAATTTCCCAAAACAATACAACCCACTCTCTTCCTCATATTCAATTCTGGACCTAGTTCGTTGTCCATCTTGGAGTACTTGTCCTAGATATATTTACTCATGGTCTAATACAAATTAAATGAGCTAACCTTATTTATTGAGGTCTCATTCTGGGAAATGCAGAGTAGGAGAACTTTGACTAACAGGAATGCTTGGGGGATTGGTGTTATGGGACATTGAAATTTCTAATTTGTTGACTCTCAGAAAAACACTTGTGTTCATACCTTCGCTGTTGTTCTGCCTTTATACTATTCTTTATATCTTCCTAAAAAATAATCTTCCATAATCACAGAGAGTCATAGTGGGATCTTTACATCTTTGAAGTGTGAACTCCTAGGGTCTTGGAGCTGGAAGGGAACAGAGAAACTATCTAGTTCAACCCCTATTTGAACAAAAATTCCAGCTGTACCATCACCATCAAGTGGTCAACTAGTTTTTGTTTTGGAAACTCTACTTTTGGTGCAGAGCATTCAACTTTAGGTAGGAATCTAATTGTTTGGGAGTTTTTCCAGACATCAAACTCAAATTCACCTCTCTGCATGTTCTTCTCAGTGCTCCAAGTTCTGTCCTCAGAGTCCAGCAGAAGTATAAACCATTTTTGACATAGCATTCCTTCAGATACTTAAACACAGCTATCAGGTTTGCCCTCCTCAATCTTCTCCTCCTCAAGTTTCCTCTTCTCCAAAGTAAATAACCCCCTTTTCAAATGGAATCATCTAGATCCATTCATTCACTATTATGACTGCTCTTTTCTTAGTACCCTCCAGTTAATGAATGTCTTTCCTAAAATGTGGTTCCCTTAATTGAATATATTACTCCAGATCTGTTCTAACTGAGGCACAGCGTAATGTCTATGGCCATGTAAGTCTTGGACACTATGTCTCTCTCATTTCAGCATAATTAACTTTCTTGGCTACCATATCAACCAAGATGCATGGACAAATATATCCCATTCAGCTCTCAAACTAATCTTCCTAAATAATATATCTGACCACATTGTTATCACTCTTCTGTTCAATGAATTCAATTAGCTCCTCATCACCTCTAGTATCAAATACCAAAGTTTTCGTTTGCCTTCTAAAACCCTTACAGATCTGGTCCTTCCCACCTTTCATGTTGTCTCCTGGTTCTCATGAGCAGGAACAGTCCTTTGTCTTTCTTTGTATCTCCAGTGCTTAGATGCACCTAGCACATTGTAGGTCCTTAATAAATGTTCAATGACTTGACTAGACATGTAGAGAATTTGTAGAACCCTAAAATCTCAGATTTTTTCAGAAAAACTGCTCTTGTGACCTACCTTTCATCTTGTACCTGTAAACATGATTTCTGGAACTCAATTTGTTATATTCATTCTTATTAAAATTTGTCTTATTAAAACCCAACCCAAAGTTCCAGCCTATCAAACTCTCTTTGGATCTGGACTTTGATCTTGTGCATTAATTCATCCTCTGACCTACACTTCAAAGTAGGAACTTGTCCTGCCTGGCCCCAGGTAGAAGAATTAGAAGAAATGGGGGAAAATCTACAGAGAGGTAGATGGAAGGCTCCAGGCAAGGAAAAAGAAAGGAAATGTGACAGAATGGAAAGAGAGCTGACCTTGGAGTCTGAGAGATTTGGACAATCCTGGTTGTGTGACCCTGAGCAAGTTGTTCTACTTTTCAATGCCCTAAGCAACTTTCTAAGGTTACAAGTTGCACAAAAGCTACTGGTTTGAACTGATAGAGAGATTTGCACCAGCATTCCCCTTCACAGAAAAAAGCACAAGTTTCTTTAAATGAATGAATAAGAAGGAAGAGAATGTATTCTCCATCACTGGGTTAATCTTCCAGTAGAGGTTAAATTATCACTTAGGATGCTGAAGAAGCATTTCTTGGACATGTATGGGTAGGCCTACATGAACTCTGACATCTTTCTAAACCTGTGATTCTGATTTAAGAGATTTTAAAAAGCTGAGGGCAGGGGCTGGTACTGAACAGAAAAGAATCATTGAAAGCTATTTCTGTCTCGTGTTTTTTATTATTTTTTAAAAAATACATTTGCTTAGCAAAGTAGAAAGTGGGTAAAGGTCAGTCAATAAGCGCATATTAAATGCCTACTATGTGCCAGGCACTGTTCTAAGCTCTATGGATACAAAAAAAGGCAAAAGCCAGACCCTGCCTTCAAGGATCTCACACTCTAATGGGGAAGGCATCAGTCACTTCAGTCATCAAATATTCTGAATCATAGGATTAGAGATCCAGAAGCAAAAGAGATCATTGAGGCCATCTAGTATGCCCATACATACAAACATATACACATACTCTCTCTCTTTTCTTTCTCTCTTTCCTTCTTCCTCTCTCTCTCTCTCGCTCTCGCTCTCGCTCTCGCTCTCACTCTCTCTCATTTTGCAGATGAAGAAACTAAGTCCTAGGGAAGTTAAATGACTTTTGATTTGCCCAAAGATCATGAAGGCAGAGTTTGAAGACTGTAAAGACTATATAGTCAGTGTTCTTTCCTTTACATCATGCTGTAGGAAGAGGGAATGTACCCACCTCAACAAGGAAATAACCAATTGATAGAGGTCCCTCCCCTTTCAATTGCTTCACTGAATGAGCATAGAATCAGTGGGGAGCCTTGTTAATACCTTCTCTCCTAGACTTCTGAATCCCCAACTGAGAAAGAAGAATAAGGTGGTGAATGATGGATAGAACTCACTTCTCAGTCCTTCTGGAGTCTTAGCCCAACACCACCAGAGATCAAGCATACCCAAGGGATGCATTGTACAACAAGTCTGCAGGGACCTCTAAGTTCCTAAATGCAAGGCCTTATTAGATAGAGTTCATACTGGTCAAAAATTAGAGGTACCAATATGATAGTTATTGAATTACGAGATAACACTAACTGAATGGAAATTCACTGTAATCTGTGCTAGAGATATGTTGAGATATATATATAGTATAATACTAAATTATTCACCATTAAATTATTTTATGTAAATGTAAACATGATATGCCCAGGTACTGAAATATTATTCACCTAGATATTTAAGCATCTACTCAATTAAAAAAAAATGCTCAGGGAAAAAAATCCACTTATTGAATAGCTTTCTAAAAATGAGACTTTTATAGTCCAAATTAATAAAGACAAAGAGCTTTGCTTTGAGTAGTTAAATGTGTAGTTTCCTTTGCAAATTTTCTCATCAGTCTTTATGTCTGGGATAATGCAAGTAACTACTGAATAGGTTCAATTACATAAAGTTAACCTTCCTCAACCAAAGCACAACAGAAATCTAGACTGAAATGAATTCACAAGAAATACTCATTGGTTTTAGCCATTCCTTGTGTACCCTTAAAATATGAAAAAGGAAAGGGAAAAACATTTCTAATTCCAAGTTTGGGGTATGGCCAATTGAATTCCAAAATCCAATGTTATTTTCTCAATCCTCATCGTTCTTGTCCTCTGCACCATTTGTCACCATTGGTCATTTTCACCTCACCCCAACTCCTCCTAGATCTCTCTGGAATGATAGCGTCCTTTCCTGATTCTCTTCCTACATGTACAAATGTATCTCTTCCTTCTCTTCTGCAGGAGCCTCATCTACCGCCATGACCTATATGTGAGATACCCTATGGCTCTGTTCTGAGTTTTGCTTCTCCTTTGTCCATTTAATCTCTCTCTCTTATTGTGATCTCACCAGCTCCTATATCCTTACTTCTCTCTTGCACTTCAGTTAACAAGTTACTTCATGATCTTAGTCTGGATGGCCCAGAGACATCCCAAAATCAATATGCCAAAAACGAAACTCCATTTCCCTCTCCCACTTTCTAACTTCTTGATTTTTGCCAGGGCAACACTGTCCTTCCACTCATTTAAGTTCCTAACCTTGGAATCATCCTTGACTTTTCACTTGTCCTTAATCTTCATATCTAATGATCTACCCAATCTTGTCAGTTCTATCCTACAATATAGCTCTCATCTCTTCCCTTGTCAACCACTACCACCCTAGTTTAGGCTTTATTCCCTCGCTACTGGCAGAACTTTCCTAATTGTTCTCCCTGTCTCTAGACCCCTCTAATCCAATATCCACACATTTATTGATACTCCCAAAAAAGAGTTCTGATTTTGTCACTCTTCTATTCATAAATTTCCAAAAAGTGTTGCCTTTAGGGCAAAATACGAACTCCACTGTATGGCATGATTAGCCCTTGGAAGCCTGGTCCTGACCTCCAAATCCAAAATTCAGTGGAACAGGGGATAGAATAGCTGACATGGGAGTCAAAAAGACCTGAATTCAAATCTGGCTTCAGACATTTACTAATTGGGCATTTCACTTCCATCTGCCTCAAATTCTTCAACTATAAAATGGGGGTATTAATAATAGCACCTATCTCACAGGATCAAATAATATAATATTTATAAAGTGTTTAGCACAATGCTTGGCACAAAGTAGGCACTTAATCAATTCTTGGTCCCTTCCCTCCCAACTCCCAGACTGATTTCACATTACTCCTCCTCCTCTTCCACACTACTTTCCATCCAGACTACCCTGCTTGCTGATTGCCATGTATCACAAGTCACGTCCCACCTCCTTTCTTTGCACCGGCTGTACCCTATGCCTAAAATACTCTTCTTCCTTAATTCCTCTGCCTCTTAGAAACACCATCTCCCTTTAGGGCTTGGCTCAAGGGCTATCTTTTATTAAAGACCTTTTCTCATTCTTCCCAGGCCTCCATCATTAGTGCACCTCTACCACAAAAGAAGAAAACAAAAATCTTTGTACTTATGTTTTTTCACATATAATCTGCATTCACTTACCTTCGTACAAATTGCTACACACTCGTAAAATAAAAACTCCTTGAGGACAGACCCCAAGTGTCTAAAATTTAGTAGGCTTTTGATGATTGCTGCCTGATGGCCGCCAAAATAACCTCCCCCTTTGTTATCAGAGTCGATACAATCACAAGGGAGTGGCTTTCTTTTTATATCACTCAGGAATGTCTGATGAAGCACACTTTTTAAAAAATGTTTTTTATAAAACTCATAATAAAATGAAAATTATAGTGAAAAAAATGTCTCTTGCTTAGAAAATTTATTGGCAAACATAATTAGGACCTCAAATTCAGGGCAAACTTTTAAATCATCTGTCCTCATAAATCCAAAGTGCTCATTTCATCCTTCATTCCAACTTCTTCCTTAAGTCTCTCCCAATATAAGCATTTTGTGGTCTATGTAATTCACAGGGAATGTGGAAATGTGACAGATATGCAGACTCCACCAGCTTAGACAAATGGCTTGTTTTCTGTAATGACTTTGACCCTACTGAAGGAGTTCACATATGAGCTTGGGAACAAGCTTGTTTCTATGTCCCCAAGTGATGATAGCCTTGAAGGAACAATGATTTCCACTTTTCCTTTTCAGTTACAAAGTAATTTAAGTAATAACTGACTTTTAGACAGGGCTTTAGAGTTTGTAAAGCACTTAATGTGCATGGTATCCACAGAACCTTACAACTACTCTGAGAGACAGGTGCTTATGGGAATTATTATCCCCATTTTACAGAGAAGGAAACTGAGGGTCAGAAAGATTAAGCATGTGTTCAAGGTCATAAAATTCAATTCTGCAGACATGTAAGCTTCTATAGGTGCAAAGCACCAGGTATATAGACAATCTAAACTGTAGATATTCTCAAGCTTACATATTGAGGGGTTATGAACTACACACAGACAAGTGAATACTAGATAGATAGATAGATAGATAGATAGATAGATAGATAGATAGATAGATAAACATAGAAATGCACATATGTATGTATACAGGTATGGAGGATATTTTATAGGCATAGAGTAAATGTAGATTTAGATATATGTATGTATAAACACAAAATATATATGTACATACACAAAAAATGATGGGGGGAGGGGAATACTAGCAACAAGGAGAATAAGGAAAGTTCTTTTTAGGAGGTAGAATTTGTGGTGTTTGTCCTTCATTCTCAAAGAGGACTATGGCATCAGGGAGATGATGGCATGACTTGCACTTGACTTTGATTTGAGTGAAGGAGGGCTGTGCAAGGTCACCAGTCTCACTTACTCTTCCAGAGCTATCTGGTCCAATGGGCTGATACTTATCAGGATGACTGGAGATGGCCCAGGATGCAGTTTGGAACCTTGACCACTTTAGGCTACAGTCTTATCAGACTCTCACTTCAAGTGAGATACACCCATTCAATGAATAGGCCTCTTTAAGTAGTTACTCAAGGGATGGCCTCTTTTAATAAAAGAAAAAATAATCAAACTTGAAGGGGAAGACCCTCAGGGTCATGGGTAAAAGAGAAACAGTTATTTGTACTGGTCCCAGGGCAGCTAGAGACTTTAAGAGGCTGAGGTAAGGAAAGAAACCATTCTATGCATAATAGACAGTAGGTATAGAGACAAGTTATATAGAGGGCAAAACAAGTGGTCTAGTTTGTCTGGAAGGTAAAATTTGTGAAGAAAATTCATGTGAAATAAGCTTTGGAGAGTAGCTAAAGTCAGGTTGTGAAGGGATTTAAGCGCTAACCAGAGACATTTAAATTTTATTGCTGTTTGTTGTTCAATGATTTTAGCCTTCTCTGACTCTGTAATCACATTTGGGTTTTCCTGGCAAAGATACTGGAGTGGTTTGCCATTTCCTTCTCCAACTCCTTTTACAGATGAGGAAACTGAAGCAAACAGGGTTAAGTGACTTCTCTAGTATCACCTAGCTAGTAAGTGTCAGAGGCCAGATTTGAACTCATGAAGATAAGTCTTCCTGATTCCAAACCTAGTGTTCTATCTACTGTACCACCTATCTGCCCCTACTTTATATTTTAAACAAAATGCAATAAGAAGCCCTAAAAGTTTCTTGAGTAGAAATAATATGACCAGCCCTTTCCTTTATGTGAATCAATATGGCAACTGTGTGTAAGCTATATTAGCCAGGATAGAGGCTAAATATTGTCACAAACTTGTGTCAGACACAGGTCTTCCTAATACCAGGTTTAGCACACTTTCCTCTATGCCAAAATGATTTTCCTTCCCACCTTACCAGGAATGATATAGTGGGAATTTTTAGGAGGGGAATGTATTGGCCTAACAGCTACTGGCTTGCTCTAAACTCTAAGATTATATGATTCTGTGAGGTAAGCTGTGCAAATCTTCACTTTACAGACTGGGAAACTGAGTCTTGGATAAATAAAATGACTTATTCAAAGACAAAAGTTAATAAATAATAGAACTGACTCAAACCCAAGAATTCTAACTCCAAGACCTACAGTTTTTCCACTATACTATATTTCATCTTTTAGGATGAAGGCACTAACAAACATCAGGTAATTTTTAACTAAATGTTGGAATGTCATTTATCAAAATATCCTCTGTGTATCCTTACCTTTTCCCTGAGTAAGAGAACAAATAATGAATTCAGTCAGCTTTTATGTCTATGTTATTAATTTCTGAATTTCTCCCATGCCAAGCTGGCAGATTCCACTGAATCACCTCAAGTATGGTATGTTGGGCTTCAGAGGTAGGAGACAGAAGAGCATGTCATCCCTCTAGCCTCTTGGGATTTCAGCAAATATTTGACTCAGCCTCTCCAACCAGACCTGAATAAATACACTGTGAGGTATATACAGGACTCACAGGTTTTAGAGTTGGAAGGGACTTTGGAGATTCAGTATCATTGTTTCACAGATAAGGAAACCAAGACCAAGAGAGGGAAAGGATCTTATCAATTGTCATTTTAGGTTAGATCTGTAATTTCATCCATAAACAGAGATCCCAGCATGGAGATTCCTTCCACAAAGGTGAATCAGTAAATCATCTGCAATTTAGTCTTACCTGAGGCACTGTGAGGGTAGTCATACAGCCAATACCTGTCAGAAGCCTCACCTGTATATAGGTCTTTTCCTGACTCCAAAGGAGACCCAATATCCACTCTATCAGATTGTCCCTCAACAAATGTCATACAAATAGTAAAAAAGTAGAGCCAAAATTTAAACCCAGGACCTCTGATTCCAAATCCAGAGCTTTTAACACTATGTCATTTAACTAATTTAGTCTATTTCCTGAGATAACATTCCTTCTTCTGCCTTTCTAACTCTCTAAGATGAAAATCCATTTTACCTCTAATTTCTTATATTAGCAATGAAGCTTCCTACCTAAAAAGGGACAATAAGACCTACTATGAGGGATGATGTCACATAAGATGACAAAAATTCCCTGTCCAATGATATAGAATAAATGGGCTAAATATGAGCTTTCATGTAGAGTCGGCCCTCAATAGATGCTGAATCTGCTGAGCTATAGGCTGCTGTATACAAAAATTCACCCAGGTCTAACAATGTCATCTCGTTCCCTGACTCAAAATACAGCAGATGGAATTCTGAAGTATATAGTATGTAAAAAGGCATTGATCACTGGATAATCTTAGACTAGAAGAAGGGATCAGAGCCCACAAGTGAGTCAAGTTGTTATTTCCACCATGATAAGCAACTTGAGGGCCAGGACCATGTCTTACTCAGATTTGCATCTCTGAGGGTCTCACATGCATAGGTCTACCAAATGAATCAACAATTTCCATGACTTTGAATAAGTCTTTTCCCTTTACTATGCCTTGGTTTCTCCTATAAATGAGAGAGCAGGACTTGATGACCTCCAAGTTTCTTTACAGATCTAAAAATAAGTAAACCTTTTAGATAAAATTATTAATACCAATGTCACAATGTATCTCTCATAAAAGGAGAGAAGAGAGTTAGTCATAGTGCAATGTAGTAGGAAAAAACATTAGGATTAATTTCCAGTTCTAATTCTGACCTTAAATAACTTCATGGCCTTGGGTGATGCAAGCATCCTCTCTGTCTCATTTTCCTCATCCTTAGAAATGGAATAGCATCTACTGTAACTATTAGCCAAGCTTCAGTTCCATTCAACAAGAAGTTATTAAGTGGCTTTATTCCAGGTACAGTATTGTAGCAGATATAAGGGAACCTCAAAGGAATCTGCAATCATCAGTTCTAGAGTTCCCTCCAACAATGGAGATCACAGCCCATCTGGGGCAACCCATTCTACATGACATTTCCTCACAGGGGAACCACCCAACATGCTAAAGGTATTTCCCTCTTTATTCCCAATTTTCAAGTAAACAAGTAGAATACTCTACTTTTCCAGCTGTCATCAGTTATCCTGGCCATTTGAACAACCTCCAGTCATGATTACATCTCTTTTTTGGAGTTCATCATTGGTTCCATGTTACAACTCTGTCACACCCATGATTACCTGTCCATTGACCTTTGTATGATACTTGTCATTAGTTCTTTAAAGCCACTGATCACTCCTTGGTGAGCCACGTCCTGCTGCCACATTGCAACTCAAGTAAAATAGCATTCTTGAAAAGATAGACCCCGAAGGATCTATTGCACAAGGTAGGAGGGGCACAGAGCACACAGGCTGTACCAGGGAGGACACTATTATAGCAGAGTTGAGCAGGAAGCCCTAGGCAGTCTGAAACAGCAGTAGCACTGCAGATTCTGAAACATATCAGTCCAGCATAGGAGTCCAGTGGAAGTGAGTGAGAGAGAACCACAGAACCCCAGTTAACTGCAACAGTCACTCATGAGATTATCAGCCCACAGATTAAATGTCTGTATGTCACCTACTTGAACTTCCAGGAGCCAAGATGGTGGAGTGATCTGTACATGCTATCCCACTCCCCTTGTTGACCTTGAAAAACCCAGAGAATATTTCCCCAGGAAAACTCCTGGAAGAGTGGAATCAACCAAAGGGGTAAACAGTCTCTTAGTCCATGAGGTTAGGAAAATCACAAAGGAGTGGGGTCCCTCTTGCTGTGGCTGAAGGGGACCAGTTCAAGAATCAGAACTGTCCCAGATAGCCCCAACTCAGTGAACCAGTAGGAGATCCTGAGTCCTGGGGGGTGGAGATTGTAAGTGCCAACACCAGGACCCCAGGAGTGCCTCAGCACAGCCAGGAGAATTGGGAAGACAGTAATGCAGGTGGGATTCATCAACCACTGAGCCTGTCTGTGCTCTAGCTCAGGAGATGAGACTTCCTGTGACTGGATCAACCCTCCCCCACACCTCATGCAATAAGCTCCAGGGTAACTCTAGGGAAACTCAAAAAGACTTCACCTGGTCTGTGCTTTGATACACTAGCCAGCTCAACACCAGGTAAGCTGCAGCATTTTAGCTTCTAGCTGAAAGAACCAGAGGTCACCATATACAAAATCTCAAGTTCCAACACAAGTACCATGGGACAGAGCTACCTGTGCCCTAGAAGCAGAAATCCACTTTAAAAGCCAGGAAAAAGGCAATCATAATGAGCAGGAAGCAAACAAGAAAATAAAAGACCACAGAATCTTATTATGGGGACAAGGACCAAAACACGAATACCAAAGAGGTCAGCATTGAGACTGCTCTCCCATGTTAAACTTCAGAAGGGAATATGAACTGGTCTCAAGCCCATAAAGCATTCTTGGAAGAGCTCAACAGGGATTTTAAAAGCCAAATTAGAGAAATAGAAGAAAAACTGGCCAATGATTTTTAAATTTTGAAAAAAGACTTCACTGAAGAGAACAGCTCCTTGAAAAGGAAAATTGGACAAATAGAAAAGGAAGCACAAAACCTAACTAGAAAAAATAACTCCTTAAAAGAAAAAAATTGGACAAATGGAAAAGGAAATGCAAAAGAAAACAATCTTTTAAAAATTAGTATTGTGCAAGTAGAAGCTAATGACTCTATGAGACATCAAGAATCAGTCAAACAGAGTCTAAAGAATGGAAAATAGAAGAAAATGTAAAATATTTCATTGGAAAAACAACTGACCTGGAAAATAGACCCAGGAGAGACAGTCTAAGAATTATTGATCTCCTGGAAAGCCATGATGAAAAAAAGAGCCTGCACAATATCTTCATATTGTGAAATCATCAAGGAAAACTGCCCAGAGGTCCTAGATCCAGAGGGCAAAATAGTCATAGAAAGAATCCACTGATCACCCCCTGAAAGAGATCCCAAGCTGAAAACACCAAGGAATATCATTGCCAAATTCCAGAACTATCAAGTGAAGGAGAAAATATTATAAGCTGATAGAAAGAAAGAATTCAAATATTGAGGAACTATGATCAGGATCACACAGGACCTGGCAGCTTCTATGTTAAAAGATTGGAGGGATTGGAATATGATATTCCATAAGGCAAAGGAGCTGGGACTACAACCAAGGATCAATTAGCCAGCAAAATTGAGCATAATATTTCAGGCAAGGAGACAGACAGTCAATGAAATAAGGGATTTCCAGATCCTCCTGACGAAAAAGCCAGAGCTAAATAGTAAATTTGATCTTCAAACACAAGTCTCAAGAGAGGCATAAAAAGGTAAATGGGGGGAAAAAACCTTGTATTCAATATGGGGAAACAGTGCATATCCCTGTAAGGGAATATGATACTTGTTAATCTTGAGAATTGTATATTTATCTTGAAATATAAAAAGGATATACATAGATGAAGGGAGTAGATATAAATTAAATGATGTGATGATAAAAATGTGATTTAAGGGTGAAAAGGGATTATAACAGAAGATGTAAAAAGGAGGAAGTAGAAAAAGGTAGATTACATCACAGGAAGTGGCACAAAAATATATTACAGTTAAAGTAAAGAGGGTAGGGAGATGAGCATGTTTGAGACTCATTCTCATCTGATTTCATTCAAGGAGAGAACAACAAACTCAGTTAAGTATAGAAATCCAAGTAGCTCTATAGGAAGCAGGAGAAGAAAGGGGAAAAAATGGAGGGAAGGTTAAAAGGGACAGAAGAAGTAGAAAGGGAAAAGGAGAGTAAAAGGGAGGGGGGCTGAAAGAAGTGAGGGAAGAGTGAGGCAGGAAGTGATCAAAAATTAAAACTCTCTTGTGGAGGGGAAGGGAGAAGAGAGAACTAAATGCATAAATGGGGAAAAGAGAATGGAGAAAAAGACACAGATAATAATCATAACTGTGAATAGGATGATCTCTCCCATAAAATGGAGATAGATAGCAGAATAGATTAAAAACTATAATACAACAATATATTGTTTACAAGAAACACATTTGAAACAGGGGGATAAACAGGGTAAAGATAAAAGGTTGGAGCAGAATATATTGTGCTTCAACTGATGTAAATAAAGCAGGAGTAAATCCTAATCTGAGACAAAACAAAAGCAGAAATACATCTAATCAAAAGAGATATGGGAGGAAACTATATCCCGCTAAAAGTCACCATAGACAGTGAATGATACCTCATTACTAAACACATGTACTCCGAGTGATATGGCATCCAAATTCTTAGAGGAGAAGTTAAGGGAGTTACAGGAAGAAAAGACAGCAAAACTATAGTAGTGGGAGACCTCAAACTTGCCCTCTCTGAACCTGATAAATCTAACCTCAAAATAAACAAGAAAGAAGTTAAGGAGGTGAATATAACTCTGGATAAGGTAGATATGATAGATATATGGAGAAGACTGAATGGGGAAAGAAAGGAATACACTTTTTCTCAGTGGTACATGGCACATATACAAAAATTGACCATGTACTATGACATAAAAACCTCACAATCCAGTGCAGAAAGGCAGAGATAGCCAATGCTTCCTTCTCAGATCATAATGCAATACAAATTATATGTAATAAAAGGTCATGGAAAGATAAACCAAGAATTAATTGGAAACTAAATAATCTAATCCTAAAGAATGAGTGGGTTAAACAACAAATCATAGAAACAACCAACAACTTCATTCAAGAGAATGACAATAATGAGACAATCTGTCAAAAGTTATGGGATATAGGAAAAGCAGTTCCTTGGGGAAATTTTATATCATTGAAAGTCTACTTGAATAAAATAGAGAAAGAGGGGACTAATGAATTGGGCATGCAGCTGAAAAAGCTAGAAAAAGAACAAATTGAAAATCCCCAAGTAAATACCAAATTAGAAATACTGAAAACCAAAGAAGAGATTAATAAAATTGAACTTAAGAAAACTACTGAAATAATAAACAAAACTAAGAGTTGGTTTTATGAAAAAAAATAAAATTGATAAACCTTTGGTCAATTTGATTTAAAAAAAATGAAAGAAGAAAACCAAATTACCAATATCAAAAATGAAAAGGGTGAACTCACCTCCAACAAGGAGGAAATTAAACTAATAATTAGAAATTACTTTGCCAACTGTATGCCCATAAATTTGACAATTTAAATGAGATAGATGAATATTTTAAAAAATATAAATTGCACAGATTAACAGAAGAGGAAATTGAATACTTAAATAATCCCATCTCAGAAAAAGAAAGTGAACAAGTCATCAATGAACTCCCTAGGAAAAAAATCTCCAGCACCAGATGGATTTACAAGTGAATTCTATCAAGCATTTCAAGAACAGCTAATTCCAATACTATATCGACTATTTGGGAAAATTGGTGGAGTCCTACAAAATTCTTTTTTATGATACAAATATGATTCTGAAACCCAAACCAGGAAAAGGCAAAACAGAGAAAGAAATTTATAGACCAATTTCTCTAATGAATACAGTTGCAAAAATTTTAAATAAGATATTAGCAAAAAGAATATGGAAATTTATCATGAACATAATACATTATCATCAGGTAGGATTTATACCAGAAATGGAGGATTGATTCAATATTAGGAAAACTTTCAGCATTTTTGATCATATCACCAACAAAATTAACAGAAACCATATCTATATCTCAATAGATACAGAAAAAGCTTTTGACAAAATACAACACCCATTCCTACTGAAAACACTAGAGAACATAGGAATAAATGGAGCCTTCCTTAAAATAATAAGCAGTATCTACCTAAAACCATAAGCAAGCATTATATGTAGTGGGGATAAGCTAGATGCATTTCCAATAAGATCAGTGGTGAAACAAGGATGTCCATTATACCTACTCTTATTCAATATGGTACTAGAAATGTTAGCTTTAATAATAAGAGAAGAAAAAGAAATTGAAGGAATTAGAATAGGCAAAGGAGAAACTTAGTTACCATTCTTTGCAGATGATATGATGATTTACTTAGAGAATCCCAAAGAATCAAGGAAAAAACTACTTGAACTAATAAACAACTTTGACACAAAATAAACCCAGATAAACCATCTGCATTTCTATATATTACTAACAAAGCCCAACAGCAAGAGATAGAAAGAAAAATCCCATTTAAAGTTACAGTAGACCGCATAAAATATCTGGGAGTCTACCTGTCAAAACAAACCCAGGGACTTTAAGAGCACAATTACGAAACACTTTTTCAACAAATAAAGTCAGTTCTAAGTAAATGGAAAAACATCAGTTACTCGTGGATAGGCCGAGCTAATGTAACAAAAATGTCAACTCTACCTGAATTAATTTACTTATTCAGTGCCATTTCAATCACACTGCCAGATAATTATTTTCTACAGGTAGCAAAAATAATATCAAAATTCATCTAGAGGAACAAAAAGTCCAGAATAACAATGATAATAATGAATAAATGCTTGGGAAGGTGGTCTAGTCCTACCAGATCTCAAATTGTATTATAAAGCAGCAATCATCACAACCACTTGGTACTGGCTAAGAAATAGAGGGGTAGACCAGTGGAATATGTTAGGTGCTCAAGACACAGTAGTCAATGAAAATAGCAATTTACTGTTTGATAAATCCAAAGACCCCAGCTTCTCAGATAAGAACTCACTGATTGACAAAATTACTGGAAGAACTAGATAACAATGTGGCAGAAACTAGGCATAGACCAATGCCTGACACTGTACACAAGAATAAAGTCCAAATGGATACATGATCTAGGTATAAAAACTGAGAATATAAACAAAAGATGGGAAAAAGGAATAGTGAATTTGTCAGATTTTTTATAGAGAGTGGAGAAATTTTTGATCCAACAAGAGATAGAGAACGTTATGAAGTACAACAAGGATATTTTGATTACATTAAATTGAAAAGGTTTGCCCAAACAAACCCAATGCAACCAAAATTAGGAGGGAAGTAGAAAACTGGGAAAGAATTTTTACAACTAGCGTCTGTTACAAAAGCCTCATTTCTAAAGTATGTAGAGAACTGAGTCAAATGTACAAGAATACAAGTCATTCCCCAATTGATAAATGGTAAAGAATATGAACAGGCAGTTATGAAAGGAAGAAATTAAAGATATCTATAGTCATATAAAAAATGCTCTAAATCACTATGGATCAGAGAGATGCAAATCAAAACAACTCTGAGATACCACATCACACCTATGAGATTGTCTAACATGACAAAACAGGATGATGATAAATGTTGGGGAAGATGTGGGAAAGGTGAACACTAATTCATTGTTGGTAGAGCTCTAAGATGATCCAACCATTCCAGAGAAAAATTTGGAACTATGCCCAAAGGGCTACAAAAATGTGCACACCCTTTGAGCCAGCAATATTGCTTCTAGGACTGTCTCCCAAAGAGATCATAAAAACAGAAAAGGAATCCCACATGTACAAAAATATTTATAGCAGCTCCTTTTGTAGTGATCAAGAGGTGAAAATCGAGGGGCTGCATCATCAATTGGGGAATGGCTGAACAAGTTGTGGTATATGAATGTAATGGAATACTATTGTGCTATAAGAAATGATGAACAGGAAGACTTTAGAGAGACTTAGAAAGACCTATATGAACTGATGCTGAGTGAAAGGAATAGAACCAGGAGAACTCTATACACAGCAACCACCACAGTGTGCGAGGAATTTTTCTGGTAGACTTAGCCTTTCACAGTAATGCAAGGACCTAAAAAATTCCCAATAGAATAGAGGCAAAATGCCTTCCACATCCAGAGAAAGAACTATGGAATTGGATCACAGAATGAAACAGATCATTTTCTCTTGTGTTTTGTTTTGTTTTCATGGTTTCTCCCATTCATTTTAATTTTTCTGTGCAACATGACTAAGGTGAAAATGTATTTAATAAGAATGTATGTGTAGAACTTATATAAGATTGCACACCATCTTGGGGAGGGAGAGGGGATGAAGGGGAGAAAGAGAAGGAGGAAGGGGAGGAAAACTTAAAATAGATGGAAGTGATTATGGAAAACTGAAAACAAATTAAATAATTAAAAAAAAAAGAAAAGATAGACTTTTGTTTTCATGGGAGGCCTAGGATCAGTAAAAGATCTTAGCAATTTCCTGAAAGTAATCCTTAATATCCTCTGCCTCCTTTTGGACTCCAAGCTCATTGTTTCTCTATACTGTCTTTCCCAGTTATACATACTTTTGAACAAGTTCTATAAGGTGTCCCTCCCAGAGCATATTAAAATCTGAAAAATATACATTCTTCATCCATATGGTTTTTCCCATGTGGGAGGACATGCCAAAAGCCTTTAAGTGATTACACATCATTAAATATTTTAATGTCTTGGGACTTGAGGAAATCAACACAGTCATCAAACAAAAGCATCTGAAGAATCTACCATTTACAGGGAAAGCTTCCTTGCTCTGGCACTAGGTCATAAAGAAAAGAAAAAAGAAAAAGAAATTGTTTCTGTCATCTAGGAACTTGTTTTCTACTAAATAAGAATTAGAAGACAAAAAACAGCCTCTTACAAAGGCCTACCTTTGTTCTCTTTGTCAATGGGGTAAAACTCAAACTACTCAATGCTGCAGCCTCTCCATCCATAAAATGGAGTCAATATCTTCATTTACCTTCTAATACAACTGACTTTGGAAAAGAAAATGAGAATGTATCTATGAAGGGTTCTGAGTCTTTTTGGAGAAGGATTCTGTGGAAATTTAAAAAAAAGACTGTAATTCAATGTCTCAATGGAGAACATTAGGCAAATTTTATGAAAGACAGCATTGTAGAAGGAGCAAAAGAAAATAGAAAAGGGAACTTTAAAGAGTTGTCTCTTCTGTGATTTTTTTAAATATAAAAATTTGCAAATGAATGCAGTGGTTTAGAAACTGAATATCTGGAGCCACATGGAGCCAGCAGGAGTGGTGGAAAGTTCCGAATGATAGAGTCTGCCAGTGCTCTAAGGTGGTCTGACCTACAACACTGTCTCTGTTCTAGTCCTTGCCTTAGCTCAAAACTATGAAGCAGGGATACTGTGAATCAGGTGATAGGAAACACTGGAATTAATCAATAACTACGAGAGCAGATTGATTTCAGCTGGCAGACTGAGAACTGACTTCACAGGTTCTCAGGTGGGAGAACTCAGTGATTTCCTGTGTTTCTCCACACCTAGAAAATGTGTCATATGACAGACATCTAAACACAGTTCTGCATCAACAACTGACACAATTGCCAGTCTCTGTCTGACAGATGATATTCACTGTGAAGTTCAAACAACAGGTTCCCAGAATAGTCAAGTCTTATCAAAATCACCTTAAAGCTGTCTTTGCTTTCCCAGAAGAAGCTGTAAATGTAAAGTTCTACGATTGACACAATTTACACAATATGTGTTGACACTATGTACACAGAGGAGAAATCCTGAAATATAAGAACCTGAAGATAAGAAATCCTTTCAACTGTTAACATAAGTGAGATTATACCCCAATAATTCAAAGGATCTGTGACCTCAGTGATGTAGATATATCTTCCAGTGATACAAACTACCACCTCTCCATCTTGTGTGACTCTTAATCATGTTAATCATATTTGCCACAGTGCATCAACCGCATGTGATGGAAGTTTTCCTTGCTTTCTCTTGACACTGAAATTATAAAATTCTTCGGTTTCACATTTGCACTCTGTGCCATATGAACGCTATCTTCTTTTTTTTATTTGCATACTTCCTTGATAACATCACAAGATCCTTGATTTAGAGCCCAAGGGTTTAAAAATCAAGTCCAAGCCTCTCATTTTACAGATGAAGAAACTGAGATTCATAGAAGGGGAGTCATTTGCCAAGGGTGGCATAGTTAGTAAGTGCCTGAGGTCGAATTTTAACCTTGAACTTCATGACTTGAAGTCTAGTACCTCATCCACCATAAATGACCTCTTTAAGCAATAAGTAAGAGATGGCATCATTTGCGCCACTTTTCACAAGCAATTCAACATCAGTTATATGCATTAGTCTCTTTACAGCCACCATGTGTGTTTCCGTTGCCCTCTGAGGCACCTGCAATTGTGATTCTTCCAAAAGAATGGTGTTTTGTAACTCATAGTCATATATCACCATTCAAGCAGTTGACAAGTATTTATTAAGCACTTACTATGAGCCAAGCACTGTTCTAAGCATTAGGTACAAAGAAAAGCAAAAACACAATCCCTGCCTTCAAAGTGTTTATATTCTAATGGAGGAAACAGCATACAAATAACAGTGTATATACAAGACATTTACACAGTATAAATAAGGTAATCTCAAAGGCATTACCAATAGTGGGATTAGGAGAGACAGAAAAGCCCTCATGCAGAAAGTGGAATTTGATCTGAGTTTTGAAGGATGCCATGGAAACTGAGGCAGAAGTTAGAAGAGAGAGCATCAGGAATAGTTAATGAAAAGTTACAGAGATGGACAATGAAGGATTGGGTGTGAAGAACAAAAAGTAGGTAGACCACATAGTATATGGGAGATGTAAAGTGTGAGAAGACTGGAATAGTAGGAAGGAATAAGGTTGCAAAGAGCTTTAAATGTCAAACATGGAAGATTATAGAGGGAATGGGGAGCCATTGGTGTTTACTGAGAAAGTGAGTGACATAGCCAGAGCTACACTTCAGGAAAATCATCTTGGCAGTTGTGTGGAGGATAAATTGAATTAGGGAGAGATGAGGCAGCAAGACCAATGTGAAGGCTTTTGTAATGGTCAAGGAGAAAGATGGTGATAGTCAGTAATAAGATGGTGGTGATGTGAGTGGGAAAGGGGGAAGTATTCAAGAGATATTGTAAGGTTAGAAATGATGAGATCTGACATTAAATGGAATATGTGCAATGAGAGCAAGTAAGAAGTTTGGGGTGACATTGCGGTTGTGAGCAGCATAACTGGGGGAATGGTGATGCCTTCTAAAGTAATAGAAAAGTTGAAAAGAATGGAAAAAAGGGAAAAGGAAGGGAGGGAGGAAATAATGAATTCCAAAAAGGACATTACATTTGATCCTAGAAGTAACAGAAAGTCAAAGGAGTTTATTGAGTAGGGAGGGTGACACATTACAACTTTAAGAACTCATTTGGGAGGGTGGAGCCAAGATGGTGGAGTAGAAAGATGCACATACGCTAGCTCTTACCCCACAGCCCATCTCCTGTAAAGAAGAACTCTCAACAAATTCTAGAGCAGCAGAAGCCACAGAACAACCAAGTGGAGGAGATGTCTATCCCAGGGAGACTTGAAAGACTGACGGGAAAGGTCTGTCGTGCACCAGACATGGAGCACAGCCCAGCTCTGCCTTGGCCATGTCACACCAAAAGGAGCATATCTGAGCAGGCTTCAGGGACAGAATCTCCAATGGCAGCGAAGATCCCTCAATCCACAGGTGAGGGTCTTTTCAACTTGCTGAGAAGGGAGAAGGGTGTCCCCATAACTCGGGCCTCCTTAAGTGGCAGTAGTAGAGGCAGCAGCCCACAGGCTCCCAAAGCAGGCAGTAGCCTGCATCCATTGTTGAAGGTCTCATTGTAAACCCCTTCAGGGAACTGAGCGCTATGTGGCAGCCCTGCCTCCACCTGAGCAGCTGATCTTAATCTCACACTAAATAGCAGCCCTGCCCCGCCTAAAACCCCTGAGCTTTGGAGCAGCTCATCTGAATCTCAGCCCCCAAGTGCTGGCTTGGTGGAATTGGAGGCGAGGTAGTTGTGGAGAGGAAACTCAGAAGTCAAGTAACTGGCTGGGAAAATGCCCAAAAAAGGGGAAAAAAATAAGAACATAGAAGGTTACTTTCTTGGGGAACAGGTGTCTCCCCCCATCCTTTCAGATGAGGAAGAACATGGCATACTGTCAGAGGAAGTCGAGGCCTCTGCCTCCAGGGCCTCTAAAGGGAACTTAAACTGGGCTCAGGTAATAGACCTTAAAAAACAAGTTAGCAGCTTACTAAAGGATAACTAAAAAAATGCTGAGGAAAATAACAGCTTTAAAAAAAGGCTAACTCAACTGGAAAAAGAGGCCCAAAAAGCCAATGAGGAGAAGGAGGTTTTAAAAAGCAGAATTAGCCAAATGGAGGAGAAGGTTCAAAAGCTCACTGAACAAAATAATTCGTTGAAAGAGAGAATTGAGTTCAGGGAAATGAATGATTATAAATTAAACCAAGAAGTTGGTAAACAAAACCAAAAATTTGAAAAAATAGAAGATAATGTGAAACATCTCATTGGAAAAACAACTGACCTGGAAAATAGATCCAGGAGAAACAATTTAAAAATTATGGGACTACCTGAAAGTCATAATCAAAAAAAGAGCCTAGACATCATCTTTCATGACATTATCAAGGAAAACTGCCCTGATGTTCTAGAATCAGAGGGTAAAATAAATGTTGAAAGAATTCACTGATTATCTCCTGAAAAAGACAAGAACAGAGAAACTCCTAGGAATATTGTGGCCAAATTTCAGAGTTCCCAGATCAAGGAGAAAATACTGCAAGCAGCTAGAAAGAAACAATTTGAGTACTGTGAAAATACAATCAGGATACCACAGGATCTGGTATCGTCAACATTAAGGGATCAAAAGATTTGGAATGGGATATTTCAGGGGTCAAAGGAACTGGGATTGAAACCAAGAATTACCTACCCAGCAAATCTGAGTATAATACTTCAAGGAAATAAATGGTCATTCAATAATATAGATGACTTTCAATCATTCGTATTGAGGAAAAGACCAGATCTGTATAGACTTCCCAAGACAAGAATCAAGAGAAGCATGAAAAGGTTAACAGGAAAGAAAAATCATAAAAGACTCTCTAAAACTGAAATGTTTACATTACTACATGGAAAGAAAGTATTTTAACTCTTGAATCTTTCCTCAGTATTTGAGTAGATAGAGAGATTGTACATACACATGCACACATACACACACACACACACACACGCATAGATAGAGAGTACAGGGTGTGTTATATCAGAAGAGGTGATATCAACACAAAAAAATAAAATAAAAAATTAAGTGGTAAAGGAGGAAAATTCCGGGAAGAGAAAGGAAAAAATGGAATGGGGTAAGCTATAACTCATAAAAGAGATAAGAAAAATCTTATTCAATGGAGGAGAAAAGGGAGAAGGGGAGGGGAGAAAAATGAAGCTACTCTCTCCACATGTGGCTGAAGGAGGGACTAACATGCCCACTAAATTTGATATGAAAATGTATATCGCACCACAGGAAAGTAGGAGAGGAGGCAACAAGTGGGGTGAGGGGAATGTTAGAAGTGAGGGCAAATAGGAAAAGGGAGTCACTAGAAATAAACACTTTCCAGAAGGGACAAAGTCAATTATGAGGAAAAAAATAAGGGGGAATAGAGTAGGACAGAGGGCAATATAATTAGTATTACACAACAGGATTATTATGGAATTCTTTTGCAAAAGAACACATATTTAGTCTGTATTAATTTGCTTCCCTTCTCAGCAGGGCTGGGAAGGGAGGGTGAGGAGGGAGAGAAGTTGGAATTCAGAGTATTAGCAACGAATGTTGAGAAATTTTGTTGCATATAATAGGGAAATAAGAACTACAGGGAATGGGGTATAGAAATTTATCTTGCCCTACAAGAAAAGAGAGAAGATGGGGATAAGGGAAGGGTGGGGTGTGATAGAAGGGAGGGTACATTGAGGGAAGGAGTAATCAGAATACAATGGATTAGGAAGCGAGGGGAAGGTTGTGATGGGGAGAAAAATTGCACATGTTACAAAGTGAGGTAAAAGCAATTAGTATTAAAACAATTGACTGAATTAATGACTGAGAATAAATCAATGACATCTTTAGTTCAGGGGAAAGAATTTCAGTCTAAATTTCTTAGAGGAAGGTAACCTTGGGTAAAATTTGGCATTGATGGAAAAGTTAGTTTTAATGGTAAATTTGATTTTATGATTGCCATTTAATCAGAAACTAGAACATGTACAGAAAGATATGTAAGCCACTTAAGACTTGCTTCAAAAGATGTACCTTAGCCAAAGCGAAATTATAATCATATTTGAAATCTGGTTATTGGAACTTGCCATTTTTAGATGCTGTGGAACTATTAAGTGACTGTTCTTCTGAGTCTAACTCCAGGTATGGGTAGCCAGAAAGGCAATCTAAGCCTCCAATCCATGATGCCAGTAAGCTGGTGAGATGGTGGTATGAACCGCAAAAGGTGATCTCATGGGAAGGATGAGAGAGCGGCTGTTCAACCTGGGCTGAGGTAGGATTCTCCTGACTCAATTTCCCCACTGACACCTGGCAGACTTTAAGCCTGACTGAATGCAAATGAACAATCTAACCCTGCCTGGAATTGACATGAAGTTGGGTGATATTGTATCCCTGCAATGTCCTTACTCTTGGTGACAATTTCCTATAGTCAAAAGGTTTGTAAGCTTAATACTAGATCTATTCAATTATAGATTATTGGTAGGGGAACATCCAAGGTTAATTCTAAAATTAAGCTATTAGGCATAGGACTTTAGACCAACAACAATAAGTTAGAGTCCTTTAATTATTAGAAATACTGTGGAGACAATTAGGTCAAGAGCTCGTGAAGTTAGCAACATAAATATTATTTGTGTCTCAGTTGATTAATGTTTAAAAAAAATTATTTTGTGGTCCATATTGTAAATGCTTTAAAAAGAAGTATCACTGACCCAAAGCTTGAATTGTCTTATCTGTTATAAACTGTGTTAAAAATGAAAAATAAAATTTAAAAAATAAATAAAAAAATAAAAGAAATCATTTTGGTACCTACATGGAAGATGAAATAGGGTGGGGAGAGGACTTAGCCAGAACAATTAGAAGGCAATGAGGCTGCTTATCATCTTCTCAGGCTCCTTTACCACATATGCCTTGTTGACCGCAAAAGTCTACATAGCTCTGTTGATAGCTGTAGCAGCAGGCACCCTGACACATCTGGGATGACCCACTAGCACAGGTCCTTAGATCTGAAAAGGAAAGCAACTTTTGAAGGGACAACAAACAGGGCTTCTAAATGACTAACCATAAGCAATAAGTACATCACAGATCAACAGAGATTCAAATGTCTGACCATTATTATATAGTTACCAGAGAGAGAAGCACCAATATCTGGGTTTTCAAAGCCAGAGGGAGGAAGGGGCTTAATGGCTACCCAGGATCTCATCTGCACACAAACCTTCTTCCAAAGAGTAAGTTCACAAAGCAAAAACTCACCTATATACACTTTTCAGAGTCATAGGCCACCTTGACCCTCATGACCCAGTGCCGCATTAATTAACAAAATGTGTGGGCTTTCCTACAAAACAAGCTTCACCTAGTCAAGCTTCCCTTAATGGACTTCACCTGAGGCCTATTAATGGGTGGGGAGATCTTTAACTCTTACATAATAAGCCTCCCCTAATCAAGTAACTCATTAACATTACAATAGCCCTATTTATACTTAGCATAATCATTTCTGCCATAGTTTTGGGGTTTTTTTTTAATCACCACCATGTCAGTCAACAAGCATTCAGAATGTGCCAGACACTGTGCCAGATGCTAGAAATATACATATAAGCAAAAAAGATAGTCCCTGCCCTCAAGGATCTTATATTCTAATAGGCAAAATAGTACATACAAACGAAGCTGTAAGGGGATAAGGAGGGGAATGGTTGACAGGAGAGAAAGTACCCAGCTGGGGGCAAGGTGAACACAAAAGAGAAGTTTAGAGGAGTGTAGTCTGGTAGGAAAGGAAGAGAAAGCTAGCCTGGGTACCCTCATTAAATGGAGCTTCTGCAAAGACCTCTTTCCTCCAATCAGAGGGAAGCAGAGGGTACTTCCAAGGTGTGTAAACATGTTTGCAATTTCCATATCCTTGACCCATTCAAGTCCACGACCATTTATTAACCTGCTGCTATGTTCCAGGCATTATGTAAGTGCTAATCATAGCAGTTATTTAATTCTTGGTTCCAGTGCTGGCCCTCACCTCAGCCAGGACACTGTCATAGCACCTTATCGGCCAGTCAGAGCACTCTCCAATTCCTTTCTGTTGCTATCGCTGCAACCTCTCTGTACCAGGCAACTGTGATTTCACACTTGCCAGTGACAATTTAATGGTATCTGATTTCAAAGAATCTCTTCACTGATTCTTCATCTGTATATATGATGAAAAAGAATCCTCTTCTCTCATGTGTTTTTGTGTCCACAGGAAGTTCAATATTTTCAGTGGTCTACAAATACTCCCAAATGTTGTTTCATTTGTTTTTCAGATGCTTCTTTACTCAGTTTGTCCACAAATATTTAAGAGGGAGCTTTTCTTATTAAAACGCTGGTCCTTCAGTTTACCACCTAGTTTGTGTTTTTTCAGTTCTCAGACCAATTTCAGCCCTGGCAGCACCTTTGACAAGTGCAATTCTAATCTTGTCCTTCCAGCAATCGATGACATCTTTTTAGTTATGCAGTCTACAACCTCTCCAAAATGAGTCAGATATTTAGTCAGCTCTTTCTTGCTTGTAGCCCAGCTTAGCCCTCCAGTAAATATTTTGCAATTTAAAAACAAAAAAGAAAATGAGATCTAAGGGTTGTACAAAGAGTGATATAAATGAGTACTTATTGCTATTACTATTATCTCCACTTCATTATTGAGGTAAATTAATCCCTTCACTCCTCTTTCCCAGCTAGTGCTTTGCCTCAGAGATTATCTGCCATTTACACTGTGATATTTGAACAATTTGAGACATAATTTCTGGGGAATTAATCATTTTATTAATAATACTAGAATATTATTCATAAAAGAGGTTAGTGGAACTCTCAAATGCCAAAAATCCTTCAAGGAGGTGGGGTCACAGTTTACATGCCCTTGGAAGAGCAGGTGTTCCTGAGGGTGGCAATCAACTCCTATTGGTTAACAATGAAAGAATGATTATTACAATGAGAAGAGGGCTCACTCCAATGAGAGACTGAGCGACATCATGTCATTCTTTGACAAAGAAACTATCTCTACATCCATACCACTCTCAAGCTTGGGCAAACCTAAACAAAGGATCTACCTCCACCCAACTTATTTGAGTAGAACAAGATGAGAAGAAATTTCACCTTGGATAAAATTCCTTGTAAGATTAGGTGGCGTCTGACAAACGTGCAGCACCAATGTGATATTCACAGTACCTACAGCAACCATGAATATGCCTGTGCAATTCCAAGTTGCAAAATACAACCCATTCTCCACATGGAAGACAGAACCAAAACATTCATTCAGACACCAGAAAGCCAAATCCATCATAGTAACAAAAATCTATACACAATAGCAATGCAGAGAACAACACCAGCCCCAAGCCTTCCCCCTGCCAGGCTTCCTACAAACCAGTTCCATTAGACAAACCACAAGCAGGCTCTCTTAAACAAAATGCCCTTCTCACATTCATGGTCAGCTGTGGACTTTCGCTTGCATCCTTCAGGTCTGACAGCTTTCTCACTAATTTCCTCTCAACTTTGCTCTAGCTCCGCCTCTTCTTGTTCTACTCTTCATGTTCCACTAAGCAAGCCCCTCCCACCACAAGCTCCATGTAACTCAGACTTCCATGTGACCCAGACAGATCACATAGGCCTATTAATGGATAGGAAAGATCTTCCCATTAAGAAACAAAATTACATGAACAATAAGCAAAAATGCATTATCAATATACAATAATTAATTGTATTAATACAATTAATACAAAATACAATAATAAATAATTAAGCAGAAAGTTAGTTCAAATTTCTGTGACAAAGCTTTTGAAATAAGGACTTTAGGGAAAGGCGAGGGGAGAGGGCCATGAACTGTGGATCTCCCCAGATCAGTTGTTATTATAATCATTTCTCTCACACTGCGTATCTCCTATATGTACATAGTTATTTGAATGCTATTTCCTCCATTAGAATGTGAGCTCCTTGAGGGCAAGGACCATGTTTTAGTGTTTCTTTGAATGCCCTGTGCTTAGCACAGTGCCTGGAACATGGTAAGAACTTAAATATTTGTTGACTGACAAATGCTTATTGGCTGACTTTAAGGTTTGCAAAGGTCTTTATACATGAGTTCATTTGCTTTAGAGCATCTATGTGGTATCCACTATAGACAGCCCCCAGGTCTTGGAAGAGTCAGGAAGACATGGGTTAAAATCCTGTTTCAGACACTAGTTGTTTGACCTCAGGCACATTCTTTAACTTCTCTAGACCTCAATCTCAATCTGTGCTGACTGAGTGTAATGGTAAGGGAATTTGAAGATCTTTCCTGCCCCTTATTAGTCCCATGCGACCTGCTTTGAGCTTAGGCCCAGCCCACAGCCTGAGTCACGGGAGTGGATGGTGGGAGGAGTTTGCCCATGGGAGGAGCAGGAAGGGTAGAGGCAGAACTGGGAGAGAATGAGGTAGAGCTGAGGCAGAACAACTAGCATGAGTGAGAGAGGGTGGAATTTTGCCTAATGGACTTTGTTTGTGGAGAGGCCTAAAGGAGGGAAGGCTTGGGGATGGTGGTGCTCCCTTTTTTGGCAGTGCGTACAAAGTTCAACTGGCTTTCTGGTATCTGAATAAATATCTTTGTCTTTGAGGAAGAGAGTTTATATTCTGCAAATTTACCATGGAAATACAAATGCATATCCATAGTGGCTGCTGCGGGCATTGCACTACAATGAGGTGATTGGATTAAAGTTCCAAGGTCTCCTCTAGCTCTCAGTCCATAATATAATATAATACTTTGCTTTTAAACCATACAGCAACACTAAAATATTCAGACTTTGGAAAGAAAAAAGGATTTTTGTAATAATAAGGAGATAGCATAGCTATGATGATGAGAGCTACAATTCAATATAATAAGCATGAGATGACCCACGATCCCTACTAAAGTTCGTCTCTATTGTTTGTTCATGTCAAGTAGACCCAGGTTTTTGGAAAGCAACAACAGCAGAGTTTAAGCTGCATCAGGGCCTAACAATCTGGAAAGGCTTTGAATACAACCATAGAAAATAGACTGTATATCTCTTTCTTTCATCTAAGGAGGGGAAGCGGGACATAAATAAACATTCATATATGCTGGGCCCTATGTTAAGTGTTTGGGTTTTTTTAGATATTATCTCTTCTTATCTTCATAACAACCTACCTCTCAGGTAAGTACTGTTATTATCTTTATTTTACAGTTGAAGAAACTGAGGCAAACAGAGGTTAAGTGACTTGCCTAAAGTCATGTAGATAATAAGTGCTTGAAGCCAAATTTGAACTCAAGTCTTTATGACTTCAGGCCCAGCACTCTTTCCACCAGGCCACCAGCTACTTCTCAGATGAGCCAAGTGCAAGATGGCCACCAAGGAATGAGTTTTATGGGCAACAATTCAAAAAGACCATTTACCAAGACTCAGGGAAGAATAAATGTAAGAAATATCTTAAATCTTTAAAGTTTAAGAAAGAAGGTACCCACATTTAATAACCTTTACAAGTCTTATTGGGTTTTTCCATTCAAAACTTCACATCATGGTTTTTTCCTCTCCATCTCCACTGCCACCATCTTGAACCAAACCCTCATCACCTCACACCTAAACTACTATTGCTGTTGTTGGTTGTTGATGGTTGTCCTTCTCAGAGGACCAATGACATTGGGAAGGTGATGTTTTGACTTGCAAGTGAATTGGATTTAACTGAGGCAGAGCCATTAGCCTCACTTTCTCCTCCAGAGCCATCCGGGTCTAATGGTAAGGCATGATCAGGATAACTGTATGCAATGGGAAATGGTCTTTTTTATCTAAGGTCTTTCCTAGGTCTCAGTTTGTTTGAGGCAATACCCATTAGTATTAAGGCTATGTAAGAATTAAGGTAAAAGATGGCCCCTTTAACCTAGTAAAAAAAAAAATAATAACCAATCTGGGAAGGGAAGACCTTCAGGGTTTCTGGCCAGAACAGAAACAATTGCTATTTATGGTCACTCTGAGCCATCAAAACCCAAATGACAACCAACAGAAGCTTGGGCTGGGACTTAATATTGACAAATCAGTGACAGCCAGAGTGATTTGAGTTTAAGGTATAGTCAAGTAGCTCCATTTGAATCCCAATGGGTTAATTTTCCAGAGGTATATTTCAAGAAGTTTATATTCTTTGTAAGGTATTTCCCAGGTCTTGGTTTGTCTGAGGCAATACCCATTCAATGATTTAAGGTAGGTAAGAGCCTCTTAGCTAGCCTCCTTTACTCTTAGCTCTTCATCCATCTAATCCACTTTGCATGTAAGAATCAGAATTTCTTAGATAACACTTAATTCTGGTTTCCTGCTCAAAATTCTTCAGTGGATCCCTATTTTTCCACCACTTAAAGCCTAAATTTCCTTACATAGTTTCCTAGACTTTCCTAATCTGGTCCCATCCCAACTATTCATACTCACTCCTCAACACATATATTTCAGTAGGGCAGGTCTCATCATTACTCCATAAATATGCTATGTTCATTCATACCTCTGAACATTCCCCTTGCCTGAACCACCCTACCTTATTCCCAATTCAATATAATAGCTGACATTTATATAGTACTTTAAGATTTGAAAATCACTTTGCATGTATTATTTCATTTCCAATGCAGAGGGAGGTGCTACAGTTATCAGGTCCATTTTGCAGTTGAGGAAACTGAAGCTGAGGGACTTTAATTGACTTATCCAGTCATACCATTAGTAAGAGTCAGAAACTGGAGTTGCAGTCAAGAGCATCACTCTATTCATTCTACTACCAGACTGCTCATCCCTCAAGGACCTCCCTCATAATAAAAGCTTTGTTGAGTACACCCACCCTCATGGATCTCTGTAGCCCTGAACACCTACAGTAACTAGAGCCTGTGCTACCAAGCTTAGTTTTCACTCATATACTATCTTCTGCTGTATTAATCTACCTCTAGTTAGATTGTCTGAGGTCAAGAATGGTACCTTAGCTCTATCACCAAAGCACATATTAGGTACACTTCAATATTACAAAAGACTCATAATTTTTTGTGGGTTTTCCTTCCTCCAATGCGGATTTCCACCCATTTGTTCCTCAGAAGATGACCTTCAAGAGTAACTATGTCAAAAAATTTATTAAATGCTTATTCTGCTCCTGGCATTGTACTAAGTGAAAAGGATAAAAAGAAAAGCAAAGTCAGAACCAGTTCTCAAGGAGTTCACATTCTAATGGAGGAAATAACAAGCAAACAACTAGTTATAAACAAGGTAGATATAAATATATGTGTGTATATGTATATATACATATATGTATATATTATATTACATATATGTGTGCATATATATATATAATAAATTGGAGATAATCTCAGAGGGAAAGCACTAGTATTTATGGGGTTCAGGAAAGGCTTCTTGCCAAAAGTGGAATTTTAGCCAAGCCTTGAAGGAAGGTATAAGGTTACAAAATAAGGAGGGAAAACATTCCAGGCTTGGAGGATATTCAGGAAAAAAATGTACAATCAGGCCATGGAGTATTTTTTTTGCAAGGAACAGCAAAGGGGTCCAGTGTCTCCCTGTAGCCCTCTAAAAACAGACTTCTCTGAACTTAGACTGGTTCTGACATGGCAGAACCTCATTTGTAGCCTTTCTAGTTCTGTCAGAGTGTTCTATTAGTACAGTTTTTGAAAATACAAGATGATCTTCACTACATAGTTAGGGGTCTGGAAGAGAACTCTAGTAGAGGAAGCACACATTAAGTAATCAATAAACACTTAATGGCTACACTGACCTTCCCTTCTCCCCAACCCCCAAAGACAACAACAAAAAAAGATGCCTGGTCTATACTGCAGTTAAAAATTCAGTGAACCTTCACTGCCATACTTAGTCACTCTTACCCTGTTTAACTCCAACCTAAGACTCCGGTTGCACAGAATTCCTCCAGCAATTGGTTGCCTGCTTCAACTTCCACATTCCATTTTCTTCCAAAGGTGAGATAAGTTTCTATAATGTCCTCAGATGTCTGACTTTTAAAAATTTTTCCAGTAGACATCAATGGAGGCTAGACCAGATGATCTCTAAGTTCATTTAAGCTCCAGATCTCATGGAATTTTTTTTTTTGCCATTAATCATATGTACACACACACACATACACAAGCACACTCACACACAAACACATGCGTTGGTGCATGTGACTAAAAAAGTATTTCTTGTTGATTACCTGATTTTTATTAAAAACTAAAAAGAGAATCAGGGAGGTACCAGAAAAATACTTGGCCACATAAGTCTCATGCCATAAGTAAGGGAATATGAAGAATGCCAATTGGTGTAAAGCTCAAAAAAACCCCAAAAAACCCACTAGCTTATCCAGGCATGTGGATTTCACTATTAACCTGCCTATGGAAAAAATAAATAAAAGCAAAGGTTTTGCCTTGTCCAGAAAGTGTAGTACTCATCTCAAGAATACATCATTATTTTTTATGACAATGCCAGTTTCTAATTTATTTGGCAACCAAGGAACTTTGCTTCTGTAATAACATCCATTAACTAAAGTCCCTTTTTTTCATGGCCTTCTCTGATAAAGTAGTAGTAAGTCTGGCAACCCACTGAACCCGGTATCCTCTGCCAATGATATAAATAAAACAGGAGAAAGAAGGGACACAGAGCAAAGCACTAAAGGAAAACTTTCTCCCAAAGCTCATATTTATGTACATTTTAATTGGTTTATATTATTATATTTTCAGTGCTAAAATGTCACCCACTGCAGTATGAGAAAGTGAGAAACAGTGTGGCTAGAGAATAACTAGAACAGACTGAGTATTTGAAATCCTGCCTTTGATACTTCTGTGGCCATGGGCAAGTCATTTAACCTCTCTGAGCCTCAATTTCCTCATCTATAAAATGGATTAGTCATATATGCTGTATGTAGTCCCACAGCCGTGCTGTAAGGCACAGATGAGGTAATATGTGTAGGCAACATCTCAGTAAAATGTAAGATCTGTGCACGCACAACTTGTCATTTTTTCCTCTCTATCTTCTGCACTTATCACAGCGCCTGGAATATAGTAGACACTCAGTAAGTGTTTGTTGATGATGTAAAATGAAGTGAGCAGAACTGGGGGAACACTATACATAGTAAAAGCAATATTGTATGACAAAAAACTGTGAATGACTTAGCTATTCTCAGTAATGCAATGATCTGAGACAATCCCAGAGGACTCATGATGAAACATGCTATCCACCTCCAGAAAAAGAAGTGATATTGTCTGAATATAGCACTGGAGCATACTATTTATCACTTTTTCTCTCTCTCGTTCTTCCTTCTTTCTCTCTTCCTTCTTTTCTATCTTTCTTTTCTGTTCAACCCTTCTTGTACAAAATGAATGTTACGTAAATGTTTTCCAAGTTCTCACATGTATAATCTCTATCAGATTGCTTATCATCTCGGAGGTGGGGGAAAAGGGGACAGGGAGGAGAAGGACGAGGGAAGGAAGGAGGGATGGAATTTGGAGCTCAAAAATTTTTTTAAAATGTTAGAAATTATTTTAACATGCAATTGGGGGGAATAAAATATTATTTTTTTAATAAATGCTTATTGACTAATAGAAGGTAAGTTCTAGAGTACAGCGGCTACTTCTGTTATTTGTCTTTGCATCAAGTGGCTGTCACAAGTCAATATTTGGCACATATCAGGTGTCCACTAAATGTTTGTTAAATTTGTTGTAATAAATGAAGTAAATGTTGAAGTAACTAGTCCACAAAAAAGGGTTTTTTTCACTTCAAGTCATACTAATGGATCATTTCCTTCTAATAAAAATAACATTCTAAAGACATCATTTCCGCTCACTATATTCATAATCTGCTGATATTTTGGCATTAACACAACAGATTTTTTTTCCATTTTTTACAAAGACTTATACAAATACAAAAAGTGTTACATTGTAACAATGTGGATCTCATATATCACATGCTAGGATAATAAATGCTCATTTGTTCTTCAAACCTATGTGCAAGAGGTTGACTTGCTATCACTTTATTCAGCATACTTTTTCTTTGTTTGCTTTCAGTCTGTTATTGTCTGTAATCAGAGACTGGCGTCTAAGGTAGAAATGTGAAAGCATATTATAACATACAGGATGAAAGCTTCCCGATAACAACCAATAGCTCAGTCAGTCTTTAACATGTATGATGAGTAAAAGAAGCAAACTCTAAGGGACGAGGTAGAGAAGAGTCTCTAACAGAGTAATGGAGGAGAACAGGCATTTATTTTTAATGCCTTCTATGTGTCAGGGACTTTGCAAATATCTCATTTGATTCCTATAACAACCTTGTTATAAGAAGGGCCTGTTACTTCCCCTATTTTAAAATTGAGGAAACTGAGGCAGGCAGAGGTGATATGACTTGTCCAAGGTCACACAGCTAGGAAGTATGACTCCCTTGCTCTGTCCACTAGGCCATCAGCTGCCAGAGAATTTAGAAAAAAAGGAAGAAAAATTCACAGCATAATTTTATAGGCCAGCCTAACCACCTAGTCATATAAAATTATGTAACAGTAAATATTTTTTCTCTCTAATTCTTTGAGAAGCAATTCCATAGATTGTCTTAGGGTCAGATAATGATAAGGCCCTAGAAGCAAAAGCCCCCTAGACTAAAGCTAAGTTTTAAAACTATCTAAAGTAGGAAAGAGGTTATAAAGACAAAAGTTAAACAGTCCCTGTCCTCATGAAGTTTCCATTGAAGTACCAAAGGTTGCCTCTTGCTTCAAGAAGAAAATAAAAACTCTTCAATCTGGTTTTTAAAACTCGAGGAATGAGAATTACATATACAGACTCCCCACTTATACCCAAAACATGGAAGGATATACTGTTAAAAGACAACAGAAAAGTCGGCCTTGAATTTCTTCTTTCCCAAGTAACTGCACTAGAGAATCACTTCAGTCATGGATCCCAGAAGCTGGGCTCTTGGGTGAGCCACACACTTAGACATTTAACAGTTTCCTTAGCAACCCATGCATTTCCACAGCTCCTCACCACCTCTACCCACCATCACCACAATGACAGCTGAGTTTCTAAACCTGGAAGGACATCCCAGACCTAGCTATCCAAACAAAAAATATTTACCGAGTACCTACTTAGCCCACTGAGAGTCCAATAGAAATGAAGAAAACGTCTACCTGTTTAGGAAACAAATAGGACAAAAGTACACGAGTATGAAAAACTCAGCACGTGATGCCTTCAGCAAGTGTGCCTAACAGATTGTTCTGTCAATGGAAAACTTTCACTGAGTGCCTACCTGTATATAACACCATACTGGGCCAGAGGGCAATAAATAAATATAATACATATCCCGTCCCTAGGGAATTCATACTCTAGCTGGAGAGATAAGATTTAGAAACACGAAGAAATTACTAGGCAGTGCATAATGAAACAATATATTAAGTGATAAAAACAAAAAAGTTAAGCCCTATAAGGAGTCACATGACATGGAGATGAGGAAACTCCAGGTTGCTCAGGAAAGATTTCAGAGAAAATGTGATCAGTTTTCAGGGCCACAATTTAGAAAGACCATTGACAAACTAGAGAGAAGCCAGGGTAAGGAGACCAGACTAGTAAAGGAACTGGGAATGTTTCAAATGAAGAAGAGAAGAAAAGAGTAGGGGTGGGAGGGATGTAAGGGGAGCAGATGGAGGGAAGACCTGACAACTATCTTCAAGTCTTTGAATGGCTGTGACAGCAAAAAGGAAATGGACTTGTTTTATTTGACCCCAGAGGTCAGGACTAGGAGCAATGAGAAGAGATTGGACAGAGAGAGAGATTTAGGCCTGGGCAAACCACCAAACATCTCTGGGGCAAAACTTCTTAATTTCTTCAATTGTTAAATGAAAGGTTCAGCAGAATGTTGACACATGATCACAATAGTGGCTACTAGGGAGGGAGAGGCTAATAGATTTCTTAAACTTGGAAATTCTGAGCTACAAGAGATGCCATGCCAATTGGGTATCCAAAAACACCAAGTTAATAATTAATATGGCAAGGTTTCAAAAGAAGGAAAGGGAAAGGGGAGGGGATCACTAGATGACCTAAGGTGGGGAAAACTGACCTACATTGGAACTGTGTGGATCAAAGCTTCCATGCTGATAAATGTGAGACTGAGCAATGAGCAGGGTCCACATTTCTACTCTGTGTGAGATAAGGAGACACAGTCTTAAAAATGCATACAAATAAATATAAAATAAAATAAAAATTTTAAAATTGATATGAAAAATAAAACTAAAAATAAATGAAGAGTTCAAATTAGAGAGCTCTAAGGTCCCTTCCAACTCTATTGCTATCATCCTTTATCCTAAAATATGAGTTATTCAAAAGTATAATGACTACTTTGAGAGGTAGCATTTTCTCCATCATTGATGGTCTATAAAAAAAAGATTGAATAACTGCTAGTTTTATGTGGTGTAGAGAAATCATGTGAGGCACTAGGTGGCAAAGTGGATAGAGTGTCAGATCTGGAGTCAGGAAGACCTAAGTTCAAATCTAGCCTTAGAAATTTACTAGCTGGGTGACCCTTGGGCAAGTCACTTAACCTTGTTTGCTTCAGTTTCCTAATCTATAAAATGAACTGGAAAAGGAAATAGAAAATCACTGGAGCATCTCTACCAAGAAAATCCCAAATGGAGTCACAAAGTGTCAGATATAACTGAAAAAACTGAACAACATCACAGATTGACTCCAAGGTCCATCTCAATTCCAAGATGCCTTGAGTCTTTGTAAAATTTGAGTTAGATTTACTTCACTCAGTATTAGTTCATATAACTCTATGAGATTTTAAAATTATCCATTTTTTCATATCTTATGGTACAATAGTATTCCATCACATTCAAACATCCCTGAATTGATGGACATCCCTTTAGTTTTCATTTTTTTCTACCACAAAAAGCATTGCTATAAATATTTTATAGATAAAGGTGCTTCTTGTCTTTATTTGATCTCTTTTGGTTATAGACTGTAAAAGCAAGCACCCTAACATACACAGGAGTGTCTGCTATATAGGTATTTAGATCAACTTTTCTAAAAGGAAAGCAACCTATATCATTCACTTAGTTCAGGGAAAAAAGTCAGTACCCTGAACTCCCGAGAAAATATAAAAAAATAATAATCAGAGCTTTCAACTGTCTGACATAGACAATACCTACATCATAGATCAACAGACAGATACAACTGTCTGACCATTACATACATAAATAGTTACCAGAGAGAGAAGCACCAACACTTGTGTTTTCAAAGGATGTGAGAGGAGGACTTCCTTAACAGCTGCCCAGAGTCTAGTCTGGTCAAACAAACACTTCCAATGAGTAAGCCCCAAAGTAAAACCTCACCTCAGAGTATTTATATACTTTTCAAAACCAGGGGGCATTACAACCTTTGAGAACCAGATCCTCATTAGAAAGTCAACAGAAGGTATAAGCCTCCCCCAATAAAGCTTCCCTTAATGGGCTGGCCAGTTAACAGGTGGGAAAGATCTTTAATCTCCTTATCATTACATAGACCTAGCAGTATTATAGCTGGGTCAGAATGCACTGTTTAATAACTTCCTGTGCATAATTCTAAATTGTTTTCTAGAATGATTGTACACATTCACATGTCTACCGATTGTGCATGAATATGCCTGTTTTCCCACAGCCCCTCCAACATTTATGATTTTTCCCTTTTCTGTTATTTTAGATAGGCAAAGGCCCACAATGATGATAATAATTAGGGATAGACCAAAGTAATAGTGATGGAAATGGAGAACACATGAATTCAAAGAAATTTCAAAGGAAGCATCAACAACATATAAGGGCGTGTCTAGTTAAAGGGAATTTTAATGGGGGGAAAGAGATGAGTCAATGATGATTCCGTGACTTAATTTAAAAAAAAAAAATCTGGCAAGAAATAGCCATCTCAGCCTCCAAATGTGTAATTCTTCACAGAAAATTGGCAAGAGCAAGGCGAAGTCCCAGTTTCTAAAGAACCAGGCTATGGTATAACAAGTTAGGAACTCAGTCACAGGAACTGCCTGAAGAACTGACATGAATGTGGGGCTATGTTTTCCTAACTCCCGATGTAGGACTCTACTGACTAGGCCATGTTGTCTCTGAATAGAGTAGATAAATAATATTACTATTATGGAATAATATCTTTCATTTCCAAAGTTCCTTGGATGTGGATCCAAGGGTATTAGGCATTTAGCTAAAAAGATATACTCAGATTATTTGCAATTTTGCCACATTATTCAGAAGAAAATATACTTTATTTTTTCAAAAGGTATTTCTTCTTACTTCATATATAAAGAAACTGAAAGAAACTTGGAAATTGGGTGATTATATCTTCTGTCCATCATCTTGAGGGAGATAATCATTTCTTTGGAATGACTGTGGATTCCTGACTCCCAGCAAACCAATAAACATATGACACCATCTCTCATATAAAGTAACATCATGGGTGAATAAAGCTAATCTCACTTAGTCACAAAAATGTCACAGCCAGAGAACAGCTTAAAGACCATCTAGTCCAATTGTCTCATTTTACAGGAAAGGTCCATAGAGAGAACATTATTCTTCCAAGGTCATACAACTAGGAAATGGTAGGGCCAGGATCTCATGACAAGTCTCAAAATCCAGGTTTCTCTCATGAAATCAGGCATTTTTATGGGGTTGTATTTTGCATATCCCAGACAACTAATTAAATGAGCTTGGAGATTACTTTTCTAATCTTGTTTTTCTTTTGCAGCCTGCAAAACAAAAGATCACATTTTCTCTGGATTCTATTAACTTACTTAAATAACACATCTTACATAAACATTAAGTAAATGAAAGGAGTATGATGCTCTGAGCTACATAAAAATGGATAGATGCTAGCTGACCCTGGCCCTCTGTTGTGTAATATAATGCTTTTAGAAATGATCCTATTCAAAGCAGAAGCCCTTACTTTAGGTTGATTTGGTTTGTAAAAAGAATACTGAGTCTAGAGTCCAAGGGCCTAAGTGCTGGTCCCAGTTTTACTGGTTTTTTGGTTTTGCTGGTTTGTGGTCTTGGCCAACTCACTTAACTACTTCTGTAACTTTGGGTTAATGATTTCACTTCACTGGCCCTTAGTTTCCTCATCCATAAAATGAGGCAATGGATTGGATAATCTCTAAGGCAATTTCCAGTTCTAAAGCTATGATCTTAAGCCATTAGCCAATGGAGTAAAAGGTGAAATAAAAACACGATGCAATCATTTACTAATTGTTCCTAACTCACTAAAGAACATCAGCCCAAATTCAGTCATCACAACATCTTTTAAATTGAAGAAGATATTGCTACTAACATCTAGAAGTATTAAATCCATCCATTTTGCAAAATACTTCAGCTCCAAGACATAAGTTGTCTTCTACTAACGACCTTTTTTGTCAAAGAGAATTAACTCTAGTCATCTGCCAAGCATCACTTCAGTTTTTCTACAAACATACTAACAGCAAAGGAAGTCATATATACAGAATCAAAATTATTATCTATTTAATTGAATAATCAACATTACCTTTCCTCTTTACCTATACCTATATTGCAACCCTTCCAGTGATTAAAGACATTTCAGAATTTACTTTCTACTGTAGCAGCTGAGTGTTTGACCAATGGAAAGAGAAAGAAGACAGACTGATTATTTTTGAGTACCACACTTTATACTTGCCAGGTGTGTCTCAAGTGCATCATAATGTAGTTTCCTTTCATCTGGGAAAAACACTTCACTATAGACGGAGTAAAAGCCCATTGAGGTCAATCTGGGCCATCATTCTACTTGATTCTAATGTTCTCTGGAGCTATCATTATCCACATGTATCAGCTAAGTTCACATTAATCTTTCTTGTGCAATCTCAGTAGTAAACCATCTAGCGTTTTTGCATAGGTAATAAAATAAAGAATGCCTACAGTTGTTAGTGGTTGGTAGGGTCAAGGGACGAGTCCCAGTTGCTGGCAGATTTAAGGTTACTTTTCTCCTTGATTAAGCTCTTTAAATGTCTGTATTCCAGATACCTCACTCAAACAGGACATTGTGACATTGATAAAAATGGAATGTATCTAAAGAAGGGCAATCGGTAGCTTTGAATTCATGCAATATAAAGACTGGGTGAATGAATCTGAGATGTTTAGCCTGGAGAAGTCTCAGTAGGGGAGGAGTGGTAGGTGTAATTATTGTTGTTTAGTCATGTCTTTGTGACCCTACAGGGGGTTTTCTTGGCAAAGATATTGGAGTGGTTTGCCATTTCCTTCTCCAGTAGATATGGCAAACAGAGGTTAAGTGACTAGACCAGGTTAACACTGATAGTGAGTATCTGAGGCTACATTTCAACTCAGGTCTTCCTGACTCCAAACTCCAGGCTCCCCTGAGCCACCTAGATGCCTCCAGGAGTGGTACATGAACTCTCTCTTCATGTATCTGAAGAACTATTATATATAAGATGGATCAGATTTTCCGTTTGTTGAGAAGACAGAACTAGGGCCAGTGTATAGAATTGGCAAAGGGAGAGAGTTGATTTGATTTAAGGAAAAACTTCCTAGACACAACAGTAGAGCATGGGACTTCATGCTAGGAAGACTTGAGTTTAAATCTCACCTCAGAAACTTACTCATGATGGGACTATGGATGAGCAAGTCATTGAACCTCTCTGTGCTTCAGTTTCCTCATCTGTAAAACGATCAAATAAGCTACATGCATAAAATGTTTTGCAAACCTTAAATTGCTATATAATGCTAGCTATTAACTGATTAGAGAATGTACTGCCTCCAAAACTGATAGGTCCCTTTTCTTTGGAGGTCTTTAAGCAGAGACTGGATGACTATTTATCCATGTATGTTACAATGGACAGGACTTTCAAATATGGATTGGACCAGATAGGTTGAATTCAGTTTTCCTTTCACTCTGAAATTTTATGATGCTATTTCCCCACTTGTACTCTAGCCTACAGAGTTCACAGCAGAGGGTTTTTTTTTTTATTTGTTTTTGTATCTTAATAAAAAATAAACCTGGAAGGGAACTTTGAGGGCATTGAATCTAAACCAATAATTTTATAGATGAGGAAAATGAGATCTAAAGAAGAAAAATAACTCCCTAAGCTAGAAATAGTCCATGTTCTCAGCCTCCAAAGCCAGTGCTTTCTCTACTACATTTTATTGGACATTGAGTCCCAGAAAGATGAAGCAATTAGCCTAGCATTTGGTAGTTACCAGATGCAGATTTGGTTTGATGACTATAGGAAGGTTCTCAGGATTGGTTCTGCACTTTGTAGAATTCCTCCATCCTAATCCATGTCCCTCTCTGGCAACCAGTTCACTTACAACTTATGTCTTAGAATTATAGAAGGCCAAATGGCATGGCTTCAAGGGACCTTCCCCCTCCCACTTACTAGATGAGGAAACTGAGGCTTAGATATGCAAAGTGATTCACTCAAGCTGAATAGCAGAGTCAAAACTAAAAAACCATGTTTTGTTTGGATATGTTATTTCAATGGCATAAGGGATCTCTTGGATGAGGAAAGTCCCTCTACCAACACAGGTTGGCACCTTCTCTTCAACTAAGAATCATAGAGAGTTGTTGAGATCACTGAGAAATCAAATGGCTCACCCAGAATCACAAAGGCAGTATGTGTCAGCAATGGAACTGAAACCCAGGTCTTCTTGTTTCGAACACCAGCTATTTTCTATCCTATATGACTGTGTGATCCTATCTATTCAGGAGATCCTTCCAATGATGCAGATTCAACTCATCCATGACTGCTCATCCTGTGCCACTCTTACCCATATCCTTACCTAAACTCCCCCAAGGGGTCCATCCATCATAACCTAAAAGAAGGCAACCAGGGTGATGAAGGACCATGGATTCAAACTATATGAGAACTGGTTAAAATAACAGATATTTAGCCTGAAGAAGAGGAGGAGAGATATGAGCAGGGAGAGGGGGGACAAGGGAACAGGGAAGGAGAGAGGGAGAGGGAGACATGGCAGCAGATAAGTATCTTCAAGTATATGAAGAACCATCATATAGAAAAGGGATTAGACTTGTTCTATTTGATCCATAGTATAGAACAAAGAATGGTGGCTAAAAACTGCCTAGTGACAAATTTATGATTTGTGTCAGGAAAATCTTCCTAATAATTAGAGCTGTCCCAAAGTGGAATGAATTGTCCTGGTGTATGGACTCCCCAACTCATGCCTCAACTATTAGTATTCCTGCATCAAAGTTCATCCCACTCCAATCTATTCTTCACTGTCAAAGGAATCTTCCTAAATGCAAGTCTTGCCATATTACTCCCTGTCCCACCCCATTCCATTAACTCCAGTGGCTATTTCCATTATCTAATATAAAATCATCAATGTGGTTTTACAATGTCCTTCATAATCAAGCCCTTCCCTATCTTTCCAGTCTTCTTACACCTTACTCCTGTTCATGTACTTTGCAATCCATTGGCCTCCTTGCTGGTCCTTCCACATGACCCTTTATCTCCCAACTCCATGCCTTTTTACTGGCTGTCTCCCACTCCTGGGAGCTCTTCCTCCTCTTCATCTCCTCCTGCTTGCCCTGGCTTCCTCCCACTTTCTGCAAGATAACTTCCCTGTTCCCCCTTAATGCTAGTTCCTCCCCCTTGTTCATTATCTCCAACTTATCTTACATATATCTTGTTGGTATGCACGTTTTGCATGTTGTCTCCACCAATAAACTGTGTGAGCTTTCTGAGAACAGAGACTGTTTTTTCCCCTTTCATTGTATCATCAGCAGTTAGCACACAGCTAACACTTAATAAATGTTGCTGATCGATTGAAAGAAGATGTCTGAGACTTCATTTATGGTCTGTAAGTAGAAGCTGGATGATTGCTATTCCAGATATACTATAGTGGAAATTCCTTTCCGATATGAGTTCAGGTATATGCAGGTGTGTGTGTGTGTGTGTGTGTGTGTGTGTGTGTGTGTGTGTGAGTATGAAAATGTGTAGTGTGGTGTGGAAACACATATGAGGTGTGAAAAGGGGGAGTGTAAAGTGATATGAATTGACATAAGGGAAAGAGCAACTTGTAGCTAACAATGACAAGAAAGACTTTACTTCACAGAGGAGCGGGGAAGACAACATGACTTGGAACTGAAAGATTTACTCTTGTTTCATGATTCTGACCATTTCTAGTGATGTGATCTTGTGAAAGCCAAGCCTCTCTGAACATCAACATTTTATGCAGCAAGTACGGGTAATAATTTTTGTACCACCTACTTTTTAGTTATCAAAAATGTGAGGTAATGGGAACTAGGTTGTGTCTGACCTGGGCCTTGAAAGAAAAGTAGAAAATAACTATGGAGGGATCAGCAGAGTGAGAAGAATCAGTATTACAGAGATAGGTGATAGCACAAATAAGGCACGGAACTGAGGAAGCACCAGATTTATCTGGGGGAAAATGACTAGTCAAATTGGGCTAGAGAATACAGTATGCATGGAAGAATTATATGACATAGTAACTATGTGATTGATATATACACAAGCGTGTGTGTGTGTGTGTGTGTGTGTGTGTGTGTGTGTGTGTGTTAGATTAGGGATCCTTAAACCAAGATCTTTATTTCAGAAGTTTGTGAACTTAGATGGGAAAAAATACATATCTTTATTTTCATTAACCCATTATTGAAATTTAGCATTTCCTTTGATTGTTATTTTTTTAAAACAAAATATTATTCTGAGGCATCCAAAGAATTCTCCTGATTGCCAAAGGTTTCCATCAAACCAAAAAGGTGAAGAATTAGTATAGAGGGCATTATATGCAAAACATCTAGCCAGGTACTTAAGGAAATGGCAATATAAAAGAGCCCTTCAGTGAGATATAATCCAAGAAGCAAAACTATGATATTTATATAAATAACTATGACACAGAATAGAATAAGATAAGCCTATAAAAGTTTTGAACAAAAAATACTATAAGATTCCAGAAGAGAGACATCTGGTTGAGGAAATCAGAGAAAACTTTAAGGAAGTGGTGATATTTAAGAGAGGCACTGGAAGTCCAATTAGATTTCAACAGGCAAAGATCCCATAAGGAGAGGGAGTTTTAGGAACACAGAGCACCCAAAAATATAGAAGTAGAAAAGTAAAGAAGACGGTAACTACAAAATATAAAATATCTGGTTGATAGTGTTAGACACTAATGGCCCTATGTAATTTGAGACAGAAGATGACCAGTACTTTCCTTTAAAGTAGCTGATGACTATGCTAATGGATGCCCACATGCAAAAAAAAATTTACAATGGAAAAAAAAAGTGTTTTTCATCTATCCAAAGTAATTAAATAATTTATATAAAATCACTATATTCTAAGTGATTCTAAGCTTAGAATAACTAAGCCCCAAAAGGATCTTACTTTATTTTAAATCTAGTATAAATGAACTCCAAGTTTAAATTATACATAATAGAGATGGTCTACAATAGCCCTTTAGAAATGCTTAGCAATGTAGACTGAGTTCAGCAGCTACTTTTGAAATCCTCTTTAAAATGATGCGTGTCTGCATCCAAACAAAGAGAGAAATTTTGTCGATACCATGAATAAGATTAGTATTTTCAATAACTAGCTTTGGCCTTATATCTTTGACCTATGACCCTAATTATAAATTGTTGCATCAAAAAGAAAATGTCTTGACTATTATATCAAAGACCAATTGGTTGCAGAAGCAAGAATGTATAGATAATCTAATGGTTCTAGTATTGAGGTTCTTAAGCTAAGGTCCATGTTTCCCTATTTCAAAGGTATGTGAGCTTGGATGAGAATTTTTTTTTAATTATTTTCACTAACCCTTTACTGAAATTTAGCATTTCTTTCCATTATGATTTTAAGAAACAAAATATTATTCTGAAGAATCCATATGATTCCCCAGATTGCCAACGGGGTCCATGGGACAAAAAAAAAAGGTAAAGAACTCCTAATCTAGAAGGCATTAACTGGCGGGGGAGAAGCATTGCTTGGTGGGACCTGTGAAAGCAACACCTAATGATCAATAAACACATTTATTAAGTACTTACTATGTGCCAGGCATTGAGCTAAGCATTGAGGATACAAAGAAAAAGCAGGAGTTCAACCCTTGGAAGTTCTCATTCTAGTGGGAGAGAAAACAAGGATAAATCAGAACACAAAGACAGAGTAGATAAAAGGAAACTCAGGAGATGCCAATAACCAGGAAAGGACTCCTACAGGAAGTAACTCATGAACTGAAACTTAAAAGAAACTAGGAAGTGAGGGGGAAGGAGGGAGAGGATATGAGGAGGAAGAGCCAGGCAGGGGAAATAGCCAAGACAAAGACACAGGGGCAGGAGATGAACTGTCACATTTTAGGGACATCAAGGAGGCCAGAAGGGCCAAAGAGGAGATTGCATGTAAAAGAGAAGACTGTAAGAACCTTGAAAAGCTGGGAAGGAGCCAGACTGAGCAAAAGTTTTAAATACCAAACAAAGGATATTATATTTGATCCTGAAGATAACAGGAAGATACTGGACCTTATGGAGGTGGGGGGGTGGGAGGGTGGCTGACATAAGCAGATCTATACTTTGGGAAAAATCACTTTGCAGCTGAGTATAGATTATACTCAAGAGACTCTTGATTCGGGGAGAATGAGCAGTAGACTATATCAATAGTCCAGTTGTGAAGTGCTGGAGGCCTGCACCAAGGTGATGGCAGCATATGAGGAGTGGAAGGGTTCTTATACAAGATTTGTTATGAAGGTAGAAACAACAGGACTTAGCAACTGATTGGACTGTAGGCAGGGAGTGTGGTGAGAGAGATGGAGGAGTTAAGGAAGACACCTGAGTTGTAAGTCAGGATGACTGGGAGGGTGGTGGCACCTTCAACAGTATGAAAGAAGCTAGGAATGAGGAAGAGTTTGGAGGAAGGGTAAGATAATAAGTTCAGTTTGGACACAGGATATGCAGTTTAGGATATCCAACAGGTAGATGGATATGCAAGACTGGAGGTCAGAAGAGAGGTTAGGCATCTCTCTTACTCTTTCTCTCTCTCTGTCTCTCTCTCTCTGTATGTATATAGATATAGACATATATGTATGTATACATACATATATATGTAAAACAGTGTGTGTGTGTGTGTGTGTGTGTAATAGGAGGAGAAGAGGGCCCAAGACAGAGTCTTAGGGAATATCCAAAGTAAATAAGAATGACCTGAATGAAAATATAGCTCAGGAGGCTAGAAGGAATTGTCAGACAGGAGGACAACTAGGAGAGAATAGTGTCATGGAAACTTAGAAGAAAATACCTCATCATATATGTATACATATATATGTATATACACACATACACATACATACGCATGTGCATATATACATACGTGTACATGTACGTATATATACACATATATCAGTTTCCATTATCCATAGAATCTACTTTTGCCATATCTCAAGGTGGGGATTTCAAAAGCAAGGAGATTAGTTGATCTGATCAAGTGGTTGATTGGTAGCATACTAACCAATATAGTGGGAAAAGGATATTGAAGATCCATGTGCCCTGACCACCTTAATGTCATTTGGTGTCAGTGTTAATTCTTGCTCCAAGAAATGACTAAGCAACTGAAATAATTCCAGGCACTCAGCCCTGGCTAAAAATGCAGTCTGATTCTGATTCACCCAAAGAGGTTAAAGAAAATTAACAGTTTATATTCAGAAGGAAAAAAAAGCCTGGAATACAAAACACAAGGGGTGATAGAATTCTTTTGCTGTTGGACTGAACTTGGAATGACTCATAAGTCATTCTAGCTATTTCTGTCTACATATATCCTCTCCATCCTTTAAAATTCAATAGAATGTCACCTGCTCCATGAAGTTTTCTGCGATTCTTCTGTGTCAGTAAACCTTCCCTCTGGCTCATATTTCTCACGCCTCTCTAATGTATTTATATCATATTTTGCATTATAGTTTAGTTTGTATCTTATCTCTATAAGATGTTCACCCTATGAAGTTAAGGACTGAGTCATCTTTGTATCCCCAACAGTCCCTAGCATAGCACTCTATAAACTGTAGATATTTAATAAATGTTCTTTGAATACATAAATGTGAAGGGAGGTATTTCCATTTTGCTAACCGTACTTCACTAATCAGTACAATTCCACTGACATCAAGGAAATTCAAGCAGAGATTTATTTGTTCTCCCTATACATGATTACTTTTCATTTCAAAGGTCAACAATTTTGACCGGAAGAATCCTAGACTGAAGTTGTCACATACTGATGGCTTTCACCAGGCACCACTTCAGTAAAGATAAGGAATGGTCTCAGTCAATAAAAGCCTGACCAGATATTCTCTTAAATAAACCTTGTCTGGGTTCTGAGTAGTCCACAGACCAACCAATAACCAGAGAACACAGACACACCACATGGGCTCCTAAGTACCTCTCTCATGGGGAGCTAGACAAGCCCCAAATACCACCATCACAGAAAAGAACACAAGAGAATAGTAGCCCAATGCAGCTTGCTCTGAGATTTACCTGGTCATGGCTTCCATGCTGTTCCACCCACCACTCCAAGGTGAAAAAATACCAAAAATAAGTCAGTGCTCACACGGCTGACTCCCCAAACTGCTCTCTCCCTCTATATTCATTCATGGTATACTGTGCCATCTGTGCTTCCCTGACCCCATACTAATTACTAACAATTTAATTTGGTTTCTAAAACCTGTGAAGATTTTTGAAAGCAGTAACTGTGGGTGTTGAGATTTTGGTTTTGTTTTCTTTATGAAGCACAATTTGAAGACCTTACACAGAATAGGTAAATAATAAATATTTGTGGACTAACTGACCCTAGGGCACCCACTCTGCATGGAGAAGTGCACTTTTTTCAGATACAATTATTTGCGAGCACAAAATTATCTCTTCAGTTAAGTCACTTGCAAGAACAAATAATCATTTGCCCTTTACTTTATGGGTTCCAGATGTGCCCCCACATGGTCAACCTTCATAATAATTATTTGCACATGCAAATAATTGGAAACCGTAAAACTGCAATGTGGTAGGGGCCCCTTGAAAAGCTGAGTGCACAATAATATCATTCCTTTTACATTTCTGTTTGATTATAGTGACTTATTTATTAAGTCAAAGAAAATTCATTATTCTGAAACTAGGTTTACCTGTATGTGCAAACTATGGTAAGTACCTCTTCCATATAATAGAATTTCTAAAGAATTTCAATTAAAAGAATGATTAAGATTTCTCTTAAGTAAGGCAAAGAATGTTAGCCTATACCTTAAAACATGGGTATGAGAGAAAGCAGGTGAAAAGTATTGCAAGGGTGGGTATACTCATGAGAAAACAAACTGGCAGTCATAGACAATGGTTAGTTCTGTACCCCTGATCATTCAATTTCAGTGGATCTCCTTGATAAAAGGAGAAATGACAACTTTGTCTTTAACTTCCTTTCTAGTTCAATGATTCTGTGGTCCTAAAAAATAAGGAAACTGAAGGCCAGAGAGTGCCTTGCCGAAAGTCAAAAAGCTAGTTAGTTGCAGGGGAGGATTTAAAACCCAGGTCCCTTGATTTCCCAAATGAGGGTCTCCCATCTACTCCAGTAAGCAAGAAGCCTTGCTAGAAAGGCACTAGCTGCTAAATGTAATCTTGAAGACATCCCTATTTTCTATGATCAAATTTTCTAGGATGCAGAGCAAGAAAACTTCCAGTACCTGATAGAGGGACAGTTTCATATGCTCATAGGATTTAAAGGGGGAAAGAGTAACTAATCCAACTAATCCCTGTTTTTATAGAAAGAAGCAGAGGCCCAGGGAGGGGAAGTCTCAGATCACAGGGACCCAAGCTGAAGCCCCTTAACACCACAATGTGCCTGTGAATCCCATGGTTTTTTATTGTTTTCCTGACCCTTGAACCACCTGACTTGTTCTTTTCTCTGTAGGTCCTCCTTATTTATGATTTTCTACTCACCGATGCCATGACTTTGCTCTCAGATGTATACATACCCTACTTTCTTAGTCCCAGATAATTAGTACTTTTATCCAAATTCTTGCCATCCATTCCCTGGTCTTATTGGGATAGGCTGTGGTATTTTTGTAGCCCCCTTTCAATAGCATGGGCTGCTGCAAAGAGTAGTTTTCCCAGCTGGAAAGAGATTTCAAAGGATCATGAGAGTTAGATCAACGTGTGATTCAGAAGCCTGGTACACTTTTGTCTGATATTATATGGAGAACACCAGCTAGCTCTGTTTTAGAGGTGAGGGGGTATACTGATATTTTCTTTTGTACAGAGAGTACCCAATATTTACTCTTGTATATGATCCCTCTTGGGAGGTAGGTAATGCAAGCATTTTTACAAATTGGGAAAGCAAGGCAGTAGTGAAGATAGGCCTTGAACCCAGATGTTATGGGATCATAAGTTTAGAGCAGGAAGGGATCTTAGAGATCATATAATTTAACTATCTCATTTTTGGAGTTAAGGAAACTAAAACCCAGAGAGGTTGTAACTTGTCCAAAGTCATACACGTAGTAGGTTCAAAAGATTAGCTTTGGAACCAGGCTCTTTGACTTCAAACCAATGTTCTTTCCACTCTACTATCACACTTAAATAAGAGTCTTTTAACCCTAATTCCAGTACTCTTTTCATCAAACTAATTACCCAAGAACATAAGAAGTCAATGGCCGAGTAATTGGAAGTCATCGTGCTGTAGAACAGAGGATCACCAAGTTGCAACCTTGTCAGTGCAGCACCAATCAGATTAAAATGCAATTGACAAGTAATTAACAAAATAAATAAAAATACAAAACAAAGGTAATGTTAAGTTGTGGTTTTCTAAGGTATTATGGTACTGCCAAGGATCTTTATGTGTGGTTTTTAATGGCCCAGTTTCTATTTAAATTTGACCCCATGGTATAGAACAAGATTTGGAATCTAAAGGTCTGGATTCAAATCTCTTCCCTCCTACTTGCTATCTGTATACAACTTAACAGCTCTCAGCTCCATTTTCTCATTTTTATCTTTAGCTTGAAATACTATGAATTTGGCTCTGAGTTGGCTTCAGAACTCCTCATCCCTTGTCTTTGCAAATGCCATCTAACTTCATTATTGGATGAAGGAATAAAGGCTTGTCAAGTGCCTCGGTCTAAGGTGAGCTTTCCTTGATGAGTTCTCCCTCAGCTTTAGAAAGGATTATTCACTGGCATTACTCCATGATACATAAACACACAAATAATTCAACAAAAATTCATCAAGCACCTCATACATACCAGGAACTATGTAGGCAGTAGGGATACAAAAGCAATGAGACAGGCTCTTCCCACAAGCAATTTACCATCTAATGGGCTTATAAATGTACAAGCCCCTCGTGAAAGTATACACACATGCAGGCACACAGAGGGTGCCTTTATAATAAAAGAGATTCTATTCTAGCTCCTTCACCTGTACATCTGTCTTCAAGTAAGCAATGTCTTTAAAATGGAGTTCTTTGATGTGTTCTGCTTTCACAGAATTTCAGAGAATCCTAAGACTGACAGAAACTCCAAATGTCATCTCCTCCAACCATTCCTGAAACAGGGATCACATCCACAGTATATCTGACAAGTGGTCACAGAATCTTTGTTGAAAGACCTTCAGTAATAGAAAACTCACCACTTAATTCCCATTCTTGCCAAAAGCAGACAAAGTAACTTTTTTACGTGTGTAACAATAAATTTTCATTTCAAGAAAGCCTTCATGATAAATAAAACACACTGTGCTGAGAATTGTCCATCTTTTTGCTTACTTGTGAGTTTTCTTTTGTTCTCTGCTGTGCACTTTTTTACTTTGTTATTTTTTCCCTCCTCCCTTCACCCCTTTATTGTAGCCCCAGAAGGCTACAATAAAGTTTAGATATATTTCTCTATAGATATATACATACACATCTACATTTATACATATATATATAGACATATACCTTCTCAAACATATTCTACTCCTGATCTTTGCTTTTATGTTTGTGCATGTCTCTTGTTTCCTATCCCTCTTGCCTCCTCTACTTTACTTCTCACTACCTTGCCCTCCTATTACTTGCCTGCTCCCATGGGATGACTCCTCTATCTTCTCATTCCATAAATCTAAACATCTTTCTATAGCCCCCTTTTATCTATTCCCTCAATCTCCCCTCTAAAGATCCCTCCCTTTTCCTCTCCACCTCTCTATGCCCCTATCATTTTATTTCTTCTGAATTTAGAAGACTTTTATACTCTTCCAAGTATGTGTATTGTATCCTTTTAAACCCATTCCCGATGAAAATAGGTTACCAAAATAACAGCCCTCCTCCCCCATCTAATTCCTCTGCATCAATTCTTCCTCTTGCACCTCATTTGTAGAAAATAATTATCCTTTTTAGCTGTTCCTAAATGGTTTTACTTTTTAAATTCATATCATACTCAGGTTTATCACAATCTTTCTTATGAGTTACCCAATTATTAAGAATCTTAGATACACATTATATATATATATTTATTATATATACATACATATATATAAAAGGTAAATTGTCTTTATGGATTTCTTATAATCAGTCTTTAATATGTACCTTATATTTTCCTTGATTCTTATGGACTGAATCTTCTATTAAGGTCAGGATTTTTTTTAACAAAGTCTTGAAAGTCTGAGAGTTTATCAAATATCCATTTTGTTTTCATTCAGAACTTAACTTTGCACAGTATGACATTTTTCAGCCAGGACCCCGGTTACTTTGCTCTTCAATATATTGTGTTCCAAGATCTGCAGTTCTTTCATGTCTCTGCTGCTCCACCATATTTAAATTGTCTTAATCTTAATGCTTTTAATATTTTATCCTTGAACTAGGGGGTTTCAGAATTTGGCTATGATATTCCTATGAGTTTTCCTAATCGGATATCTTTTAAGTGGTTCTTGATAGATGTTTTTTTCTATTTCTACTTTCCTCCCTTGTTCTAATGTTTCAGGACATTTTAATTATTTCTTATATTATTATATCAAGATTCTTTTTTTGATCAGTTAGTCCAATTATTTTTATATTTTCTCTTCTTGATCTATTCTCCAAATCTGTTATTTTTCTTGTAAGATGTTTCATTTTCTCCTCTATTTTTTCATTATTCCTGTTTTGGTTAATTATTTCTTGATCTCTTATAATTTCCAGGGCTTCACTTTGTCCAATTCTAATTTTCAAGTTGTCATTTTCTTCCTTAAGATTCTGGATCTCCTTTTCTAATTGGTTGACTTTCTTTTCATAACCTTCTTGTTTTTCTTGTACTAGTCTTATTTTTTTTTTTCCTCCATTTCTGTCATTTGATTTTTAAAGTCTCTTTGAAGTTCTTCAATTCTTTTTGGGCAGGTGACCATTTAACATTACTCTTTGAGGGTTTCTTTACTTGAATATTTTCCTCTGAAGATGAATCCTGGTCATCTCTATTGCCATAATAGCTTTCTATGATTGGATTCTTTCTCCTTTGCCTATGCATTTTTTGTGGTAATAGCTTAATTTTTGTAATTACCTATATCCCTGGGGTATCAGAAATGGTGCCTTTTGCCCCATATTTTTAGTTCTCTCCTCTAGCCTGGAACCAAAGCCAAATCTCCACCTCTGCTAAATGCACACAGTCATGGGCTTCCCCCTACTATCCTGGGGGTAAAAGTTCCTGTGGCTGAACTCTCAAACCAACTAACCCCAGGACTTGCTGCTTCTTGTTGAAACAGACCCTAGCCATGTGTTTATTCTTCACAGGGACCTAACCTTGTCCTGGGACTTTTCTTCTGGTCTTCTCAAATTGTCCCAGGAAGACCTCGGTTGTGCCCCTATTCTTATTTATCTTCACCCACACTTTGTTTGCCCTAAGGTGCTATTTTAACTCTTTTGTGGGGGAAATCTTGAGAACTTGGAATTTTCTGACCTATTCTGCCATCTTCCCAGAGTCCTCTCCCCATTTAACTTCTTTATAGACATAATAGCTAGCTAAAGTTTTCTCATATAGATCCTAAACCTTACTTTTTCCAGTCTTCCCACCTTTTCACTTAGTTGAATTAAATTCAACAGATATCTGTTGTTGCTTAATTTGGACATTATGTAAAAGGTGCTGTAATGGGTACTGGGAATACAAAGCCAGAAATAGAAAAAATGGTCAGTTTCTTACCTCAAAGACATGGCTGAGGGAAAACAATATGCAAAAAGATGATTAAATACAAGATATGCACAAAATAATACAAAGAACTCTAAGAAGGAACAAGTACTAACACCTGGTGAAAGAGAGATCAGGATAGGCTGGGATGTAGAGGATGCGAAGCTAGGGATTCTATGAGACAGACATGAAAAGTGCATGGTAGATATGGGGGGTCACCACTGCAAAGACACAGAGAAAGAGCATAAAATGCTACATAAAGGGAACAGCGGCTAGGTCAGTGTTATTGGAGCAGAGAGTAAAGGAAGTAGAATTATTTAAAAAAGAGACACTAGGCAAGAGTCAGATTAAAGATGGATTTAAATGTGAAACAAAGCAACCTGTATTTTATGTTACAGGCAATAGATACCCACTGAAGATTTGTGAGTGTGTATTGTGTTAAGGAACAAGGTGATAGGTTTAAAGCTGTGTCTCTGGAATACCTGTTCGGTACTTATATTGAGAACAGCTTAAAGATGGGGAAAATTTGATGCAGGAAGACCAGGTAGGAGACAATTAAAATAATCAAGAAGAGAGATGAAGAGAGCTTGGATTAGGATAGAAACTATGTGAAATGATAGAATGAGACAGAGGTGAGAAACTTTGCAGAGGAAAAGTCAACAATACCTGGAGAGTAAAAATTCATTGATGACTTCAAGGTTGAAAGTGAAAGTGACCAGAAGAATGGAAGCACACACAATGAAAATGGGAAAATTTGAAATAGAAATTGGTTTGGGGAGAATATAAAAAGAATTATGCTTTGGATAAGTTTTAGATAAGCTTGGAAAAAGAACACACTGGTAGAGTTATCCAACAGGCTGTTGATAAAGCAGGCCTTGAGCATAGGAGATACTGTTTAAAACAATATATATGTAATTCTCTAGTTGTTTTCATTATTATTGCTGTTATGGTTATCTTACACAAAATTACAAGAAGTTTAGATATCTAATTTCTCAGGCCACAGAAGATTAGAAGTTGATAAGAGCTACTGTTACAGGCAGGAATATGAACAATAGAAAATAGCATCTGATATGAAGAAAGGAGGCCAAAAAAACTATAAAAACAGATTTAAAAACTAAAAAAAACAATGGTTTGGCAAAGATTTCTAACTACCCTATCTTGCAGTAATATCAAACAGATGTCTGGTATGTCCTCTAGGTGGTACAATAAATAGGGTGCTGAGCCTAGACTCAGAATTCAAACATGGCCTCAAACACTAGCTCAGCTATTTGACGCTGAGCAAAACATTTAACCTCTCTGCCTCAGTTTCCTCATCTATAAAATGGAGATGATCATACCACCTACTTTCTAGGGTTGTTGTGAGGAACAAATGAGGTAATGTTTGTAAAGTGCTTAGTATAGTACCTGGCACATAGTATGCAGTATATAAATGTTTGCTAGTAGGAGCAGGAGTAATAGTAGTTCATGTGTGTAGAAAGATAAAGGGAGAAAAATACATACATACATACATGCACAGAATTTCCTCAGGGCTACTTCCATGATGGGCTGAGTTACTTACCAGAAGGTGGAAATTGCCTCAGATTCTAAGGCTAACCTTTTGGTTTGCATTCCTAACACCATAGGTCACAAGCCCCATTGGTGTGTTTCCCCTTCACAAGTAGCCAGAAGACTCAGTTAGCTCTTAATAAGTTTTTTTTTTTTCAAATGACTTTGCAAGTACAGAAATTAGAAAATATTCTTCCATAAACCTAAGGTGCACACTCTCCCACACATACACACAGCACGCATGGTAAAAGTGGGATCAAATTTAGAATACGGTGGCAATGATGCATGCATATGGATGTATATATGGCAACAGCAGCTCCTAATTCCTCAAGGCCTAGAAATCTTTTATCTTTTCATTTCACACAGCAAGTACCCTTTGGGAACAGCATCTCTGGCGGATGAGTCACCCAGTTGGACTCCCAAGTTCTACACTTCTCCATTGTCTAGCTCTCTGCTTTGCTTCCTGATGTTATGCAATTTGAAACTAATCCCCTCCCCCAACCCCAAGTAAGACTGTCTCTCTGTATCCATGTCTGTCTGAAATGTAAATTCTCTCCTGGAAACAGTGCTTTCTACTAATTCTGTGGCTATCCTTTAAAGATACATGGCCAATGTGTGTGCAAGGGGAGGGATTGAGAGGCAAACCAACATGTAGCTCCAGCTTATAATATCTTCAGCATTTGAACTACTAAAATTTCTCCGGGGTTTATCCATGTAAATCCACCAGAATTATGTATAATTTGCTTTGATTCAATCAGAGAGCTGACTCAACATCATAAAAGGATCATACCTTGCTAACATATTAAAACCTGTGTGACTATATTTTGTTAATGTATCAGCCGATAAGGAATAGGAGAGGTAAATGCCTCCTTCCAGACATGGATATGCATTTGTGTGTGAAGAAAAAAAAAAAAAAAAAAAAAAAAATATATATATATATATATATATATATATATATATATACAGAGAGAGAGAATTGTTAATTTTTTTAAATCATCTTTATGTTTCCAAGAGAGCAAATAAATTAGCAAATGTATTCATTAAGATCCCACTTAAATTACTTTTACAAATTGCAATAGTTCTTTAACTAATTGACCACATCTTCATGAGCTACCATTGACTGATAATTTGTAAATTCACAAGTTTATTTGAATTTCAATATTTTCACAGTAAAAATTATTATTTCATATGCTTCTATGGGGGGGAGATATAAAGCTGAAAACATGTTTATTCTATGTGGAAGGTAGCCTGGTATCACAGATAAAAGACTGGAATTGAAATCCCACTGTGAGATAATAGACTAGTTACATAGTTCTTCTGAACCTTAGTTTCCTCATCTATAAAATGGCGATAATAATATTTATAGAACCTATCTCCTAGGGTTGTTATGAGACTCAATTGAGATAATACCATGAAAGACTTTTACAAACTTAAGCACTTTGAAAATGTCAGCTATTATTACAATGCTTTCATCCAATGACTGTAATTTGACTCTAATTAATGAATTTTCAAAGCACTCTTCTCTTCTCAAGACTTAGACCCTATTCATCCTATAGTCAAAAGGTGCCTTGTGCAGTAAGGAGGCATAGCCTAGTGGTTTTTTTCAATTTGCTGTTGATCACTTGTGTTTGACTCTTTGTGCCCCATATGGGGTTTACAAGGCAAAGATACTATAGGAGTTTGCCATTTCCTTCTCCAGCTCATTTTATAGAAGAAGAAACTGAGGCAAAGAGGGTTAAATCTTGCCCAAGGTCACATAGCTAGCAAGTATCTGAGGCTGAATTTCAGCTCAGGTTTTCCTGGCTCCAGATTCAGCACTCTATCCATTGCACCACTTAGAAAATCTTTGCTTCCATACTTACCAGAGTGTGACTTCAGACAAATCTCTACTCCCTTATGAGCCTCAGTTTCCTCATTTGTAAAGTGAAGAGGTATGAGTGAGACAAAAAAGATATCTAAGGTGTCTCCCAGATACAAATCCTTTATGTAGTATTTTTACAGTTCCACCAATGGCTTTGCTCACAAACCTGAGGTATATTTTCCATCATCCTTCAATTCCTCTTCTGGTATAGGTTAGACTAAATAACTTATAAAGCTTGTTAACCTCAGTGTGTGTGTGTGTGTGTGTGTGTGTGCGTGTGCGTGCATGTGTGTGTGCATGTGTGTGTGAGTGTGTGTGCGTGTGTGTGAGTGTGTGTGTGTGCATGTGTGTGCGTATGTGTGTGTGCATGTGTGAGTGTGTGCATGTGCATGTGTGTGAGTGTGTGTGCGTGTGTGAGTGTGTGTGCGTGTGTGTGCGTGTGTGTGTGCATGTGTGTGTGCGTGTGCGTGTGTGTGAGTGTGTGTGTGCGTGTGTGTGTGCATGTGTGTGAGTGTGTGTGTGTGCATGTGTGTGTGTGTGTGTTGGGGAGAGGGGAGTGCACCTACAGAAAAACCACAAGAGAAAGCAGACTAATTGATCTAAGACCTTGGAGGTGTCAATAACCTTCCTTATTAATGCTCTAAAAGCCCCTCAGTGAGTGGGTCAGTGCTATAACATGAATCTCCCAGACCTCTTGGACATACAGCATAAAAATAACAGCTGGCATTTATATAACATTGTAAGATTGTGGAGCCCTTCATGAACAGTATCTCATTTAATCCTCACAACATCCCCAGGAGGCCAGGGCTATTATTCTCATTTTAGGAATTAAAAAAAGCTGAGACAGAGGTTCAGTGAATTATCCAGGGTCAGATAGCTAGAAAGTATCTGAGGCTGGATTTGAATTCAGGACTTCTTGATTCTACCCACTGCATCACCTAGCTATCTCTATTCTGAACTACCACTGTATTGTCCACAAAAAGAAAAGACCAGTCATGTACTACAGTGGCATTAGACCATAACCATATCACTTTCTTCCTTTCCAAGTTTTTTCTAATATTATTCCCCTCTTTGCAGTTGTAATGGTAATTTAAATGAGGAGAGCTTTCCTATTCATTAATAGGCCCATATGACCTTCCTGGGTCACCTGGAAGCCTGAGTCACATGGAGTCTGTGATAGGAAGAAGTTACTGAATGTGTGGAACAGGAAGAGAGAGAGCTAGAGCTGAGCTGAGAGGAAGTGAGCCATGAGAGCAGTCTGAGCTAGGAAGGATTCAGGCTAATGACTAGTGTGAGGGAAAGATCTTGTTTGTGATTTTGTTTAATGGAGCTGGTTTGTGGGAAGCCTAGCAGGGGGAAGGCTGGGGATGGTGCTGCCCTCTGCATTGTTATTGTGTATAGATTTTTTTTGTTACTATGATGGATTTGGCTTTCTGGAGTCTGAATAAACGTTTTGGTTCTGTCTTTCATGAAGAGAGTCCTGTTGTATTTCATGATTCAGAATTGTGCCAGGATATTCATGACCACCTTAAGTGCTGTGAATATGGCATTGGTGCTACAAATGGTGACAAGGAATCCTACCAAAGGTATGTAGGGAACATGGCATTGAACTTGACCTCAGGGGAGGACTCTGGGAGGAAGACAGGTTTCTGACACCCATCTTAGCTTGCCACTGGCAACAGGGTCAACTATATCTGTACCTGCACTCTGAGAATGTCAACTGAGATCAGGAGGGAGATGCCAGGCCTGATAGACAGACCCTTGGCATGAGTGGAGGAAAGCACCAACACAATGAAGAGAAAACATCAGATCATGGAAAGGGCCAAAAACCCAAATCACAATTACTTCCTTTCCTTCCCCAGTCCACAAAACAAGGAGAGTTTGTCCAAACTATTCCCTCCATTGAACCTCTCCCTCCTAGAGAAGAAAAAATACAGGGGGAGAAGCGTATCAGTAGGACTCAAAAAAGCATTCTACTCCCTCCCCCATCCCCGATTTCTGACATTTCTTTGGTTATCATTTCATTCCCATTAATATAGCCACAAACTAGTGACCACCAGGCAAACCTGATGCGGCTTTTGCTGCAAAGGGAAAGATTGAGAAAGGAAGAGAGAGAAGAGAGACAGAGAGAAAGATCATTCTTTTTCCCTTAATCCCTCCACCAACTTAGAAAATAATCTTCTTTTTTCTTTTTTTGCCAAAGCATAGGTGGAAGAGGAAGCCCTGGAACCAACAAGACAGAGACAGGTACAGAAACAGAGATAAAGAAAGAACTAGAGACACAAATAGAGAGAAACAGAAAGAATGTACGAATCATGATTATCTACTAGACAAAGGTGTTCATTGTCCTTTTTCAAGAGGACCAGTGACTTGATTTGTGCATGAATCGAATTTAAGTGAGACAGTTTCAGAAGGTCATCAGCCTCACTCTGAGTGATCCAGAGTCATCAAAGTCCAGTGGCAGGACAAAAGTCAAGATGACTGGCAATGTCCTGGGATGCAGTGGATGTCCTTGGCACCTTCAATGCCTGATCAAGTTCTAAGCACTCCACAGCACCTGCTGCAGCTACCTTTCTCATCCACTCATTCCACCTGTGAAAGTCTTCATACTCTTGAAGTAGACATCCCCTAAACTCACAGGCAGATTTGAAGTTTGTTGGTTTCCCCTTTGGTTTGGCCTACCTTCCCAGATGATTTACCAGAGTGAGGCCTCTGTGCATCAGCCAGCCCTCACAGGAGAGGAATTTAGTCCTTCTGAATACCTCATATACCCTAGAGAAAGTACATAAACCCTTAAGAAAAAGAACGCATAGGAAGGAAAAATTGGGAATCTTGGAACTGAAGCCCCTTGACTTTGATATTGCTACAGCTGGCTAGGTAGCTTGGGGCTACTAAGTGATATTAAGAAGGAATTTATAAAACCAAACCCATACCCCACCAGTCTATTATTGCACCTGGTTCTCACATCATATGGAAAATATATTATATGTGACATTCATCATCTGCAGGACCCTTTTACATATTTTATGTGGAATACTGTGTTTGTAGAGATCTACGTTCACATATTAAGGCTGCCAGGTGGCATAGGGGATAAAGTGATGGGTCTGGAGTCAGGAAGACTCATCTTCCTGAGTTCAAATCTGGCCTCCAAAATGTATGAGTTATATGAACCTGGGCAATTCACTTAATCCTTTGTATCTCAATTCCTCATCTTTAAAATGAACTTTAGAAGAAAATGGCAAACCACTCCAGTACCTCTGCCAAGAAAACCCCAAATGGGATGACAAAATCTTAGAGATGACTGAAAACAATTGAACAAAAATAACATTGGTATACTATACTATTAGTCTATGATCTCCTAGAAGGGTAGTATCCAAACTTAGCATCTCCCTCAGAGTCACAGGTATTTTATAGACAATTTCTCATAACAGTTCAAAATCATGAGAACCTTCTAGAATAAAACTGTTTTTTCTCTAAAGCAAGAGTTTTTATTCTGAGATCTGTGATCTTCTTTTAAATTTTGATAACTTTATTTCAACAAAGTAGAAAGCACTAAGCCCAAAGCACAGTACTTTCCTTCCCAATCCACAGAGTAGGGGGAGCCTGTTCAAACTATTTACTATAATTTCAATAATTGGTTTCCTTTGTGATCGTGTATTTTATTTTATGCATTTAAAACTGGGAAGGAGTCTGTAGGCTCTACCAGATTGACAAAAAGGGTCTATCATGCACACATACACACACACACACACACACACACACACACACACATACATGCACGTAAGAATCCTCTCTAAATCTATTAGGATCAAAAATGCTTACTTTTGCTGAAGCCACCAGAAGATTGCAATGGGACTGTCACTGGTCCTTCCTTAATGCTCACTCAGAGACTGGTTATCTTTGTTCTTCAGAATTATTCTCCAGCATGTCTATATCCAATCTTCCATGAATGTTTTAAGAAATGAGACCCAAATACAACGGGGATAGGAAAGGGGTGGGAAGGTTCATACAGAAAAAATAAAAAGGGCAAGTAGTATACCTGCCCAGAAGAAATCTCAACTTGAAACCTGGCAGAAGGAGCAATTTGTGAAGCTGTTGATTTCACAAATCATTAAACATAACAGCAAATATAAAGCAAATGTTTCCTGCCCAGTTTTAAAATTCTGAGTCAGAGGGCAAAGTTGTAATGTTCTCTGTGAGCAATCATTAGATTGAGCATTACATGGTGAGCTGATAGATAATTGCTCCTGCCCTGTCCTCCTCCAATAACCAGTGCATCTGCTAACTGCTGCAGGAGTAGGGACTGTGACCAGTTGCTGTGACTACAGTCAAAGGTCTCCTCTTGGTCTAGATTACTCATTATTTATCACACCTCTCAAAGACAACTTTAAGAAAGCTGCCTCAAAATATCTGGGGCACCAGAGATGAGGAAGGGAAGAGTGATTTTAAAATAGAAACCATACCTTTTTCTAGTTAGCAGACTGACTAAATAATCTCATTCTCACACCTAGCAAAATAGTTTCCAAACATAGTAAAAACATGGCACCCTACAGTGAGGAGTCAAGGGACTGGTTTAAACATGGGAAAGAGTATTGAACTGAGTTCTAGTCACAGCTTAAGGCAAGTATAGAAAACATCATGGTACAATGAAAAACATCACTGACTCCAGAGCTGGAGGACATGCATTCATGTTACTTAAGCTATTTGGGCCTAGGTTTCTTCATCTATAAAATGAGAACTGGACTAGAGCTCCCTTTCCACAAATCTCTGATCTTGTGATCTTAAGTTAAATTACTTTTGGGGGCCTCAGTTTCACTACTTTTTCAATGAGGTTATTTGCCAGGACTAGCACCTCTCCTTTAAATCTCTGAAATCCCAAGATCTTAAGTCCTGAATCTGCCACTGTGACCATGAGCAAGAAATTTACTCATATTATGAACTTCAGCTAAATCATTGGTAAAATGGGAATGAAAATAGTGCACAAGTTGCCACTCACAGGGCTCTTAAGATACATGCAAAGTGCTTCAGAAACTATATAGAGCCAAACAAATGTGTGCTATTGATAATGGGCCCTGCTATTATTAGGAGATTCTTTGTACCATTAAGTTAAACAAAACGCAAACTGAGTTTGCATGTCTCCATTCAAGATCTTGGTCCTTCTTAGTATGAGGGATGAATGACGAAGCAGAGAGAAAGCTGTCCATTGTTCCTGAAAGAAGAGATCATTTGTGAAATGGAATGCTATCAAGCGGTGATATGAGGAAGCCAGAGAAAGACGGAAAGATTTGGTTAGAACTAATGTGGTGAGATGCATAAAAACCTAAGGAACAACTGCCATGATAATGTTCATGAAACTATCAGTAAAAGGAAGCCAAGTTCTGAGAAAATGAAACACCAAGGAAGTTCTCAAAGAACAGGTAATGAAGCATCTGCCTCACGGAAGAAGAAAAGTAGGGAACTAGAAGAGGAAAATTGTCGTATACGTTACCAGCTGAGATCACTAGACCCCATGTTTTTGCTTGTTCTTATCTATCACAAGGGACGATTCAAAGAAGGTTTTTTGTTTTGTTTTGTTGTCCTGTTTATTACTATAAGGTAAAAACAAGTTATTGATAAACCATTTTAAATGGGGGGAAGTTTACTTCCATTAAAGGTATCTAGGTAGTATAATAGATAGAGCACCCAACCTAGAATCAAGAAGATTCAAGTTCAATTCCACCCTCAGATACTTACAAGCTTAGCTATGTGACCTTGGGCAAGTTATAAACCCTGTTTGCCTCAGTTTCCTCATCTGTAAAATGCGAATAATAATAGCACCTACCTCTTAAGGTTGCTGTGAGTATCAAATGAGCTAATAATTATAGAGTACTTAACATACAGGCTGGTTCATGGTAAGCACTATATAAATGCTAGCTATTATCATCATCATCATCCCCATCACTACAGGAGATTATATAAAGCTTTCCTCAAATTACTTCCTGGTCAGAAAGTAACTAGTGCACTATAATGAGCAAACACTTTGGAAAACCAAAAGATGGTGGTACAGGGAAAGGGGAACAGCCAGATACTTAAACCCTCCAAAGAAATACCTTTCTGAGTACAAATACTTCATTACCAAGCTCCATGTTCAGCCCCTTATTATAGAATGTAATAGTTTTCCTCCTCACATGAGAAAACAAAGTTTAGATGATTATAATCATATTTTGACAGGCAAATTGTTGCCAGTAACTTGGATCCAGTGGTTAAGATGGATTCAATTCTGAAGATTTTATTCTAATGTATTTTGCTGCTTCAGACAGTCAGATAAGCACAATCTACAATTCACAGAAAAAAAACATAAATTCATTTTCTTTCTTTTTTTAAAAAACTTATAACAATCTCCCAAAGTTACAACTCCATAGCTGATACTGGTAATTTAACATTTATTCAGACATGCAGGAGTCCATTCATTCAACAAATATTGATCAACAATGTACTGTATACTGAATAACATGTTGTGCACTGGGAAAAATGCAAAGTTTAGGTGGGATTTGAATCCTACCTTCACAAAGTTTACATAATTTAGGGTGGAAGAAAGATACAAAGAAGTCTAGAAAGTAGAATATGTTGGGGACAGGAGCAGAAAAGTAATTTAGATTAACCAGAGCAGAGAGTGTGCAAAAAAGTTATACTAATAATGTTAATAACATTTATTTTGGTGCTTTAAGGTCTGCAAAGAGCTTTACAGAAGTAATTTCATTTGTGACTGCAGGATAATACTGGTTAAGGTGGTGCTAGATTATAGCGGCTTTTTAATGCCAGACAAAAGATTCTGAGTTTTATTCAGTAGGCAATAGGGAGCCTCTGAAGATCTTTGAGCAGAGGAATGATGTGATCAGATTTATTGATAAGAACACTTTTTCTGAGAAGATGATCAATATACCAGATTGTTTTTCAGATATCACCAAGAAAAATACTCATACGTTATATGTAGCCTTTCTGATTCCCAACAGTGAATCTGAAATCTTTGGATGGATTGGAAACATAGAATGTGGTATTTCTATCGGATCAGCAGTCTGCCACTAGATTGAACACAGCTTGAAATAAAATGTACAAACTGTTCCATAACATTTTATTTTTTTTCACTTTTTTCCATTTGTCTCTTTCAAAAGTTTCCAAGATACATAGGAGTGTTTATTGGCCATGATGTGCGTATATAAAGAGCTTTCAGATCATATGGAGATCACAGCAGCTCCAGGAGAAATCTATTTCTGTGACTAAATAAGCAGGAAAGGTATTTTTTGGCTAGTGAGTGGCTGTTGTGTTATATTAGGTTTACATTGAAGAATATTCATCTTTGAACTTCAGTGTGTTCTGTTGCTTAGGTCTCAACAACTCAGGCAGGACAAAGGTTTGCTTTGAGAATTTTCTTTTTTTTTTTTAACATGCATCTGTAAGGCAGAAATATTTAGACAAAGTACATGCCATGATCAGGCAAGGTCCTGGTCACTTTACATTTAATAAAGGCTCCATTGGGGAAGATTTGTTTTTTCTTCAAAAATGGGGAACTAATTTATACAATTTACTTTGGAGACAGTTTTCCTAAAAACATTTCAGACTCCTGGCTGATTATATCGCCCTTGGATATCATGAACTGCTTTGAACACTCAACCATACAATGATATTTGTCACATTCCTTACTCAAAATACTATAAAGGACCCATTTCATTTTTAAAAATCTAAGCTCATAAATGTAAACTAATGTGTGATGTAGTGGATTGAGAGCTAGATTTCCATTAGGGAAGACCTGAGTTCAAGTTCCATTTCCAGTTCATACTGGCCATCTAACCATAGTCAAGTCACCTCGCCTTTTACTGGCCCAGGCAATTCCACCAAACCACAGGATACAGATGAGTTGCCAATCTACAGGGGTTCCAGGGAATTTCCATACAGAGAACTCCTTGTAATCTGCAAACCACTGGTCTAGACTACAGAAAAATAAAAATAGTGAATAATTGAACAGATAGCAAAATGAACATTATTTTTATATCTTCCAAGGAATCTTAAATGGATGAAAGAGACACTTATGAAGGAGAGTTTGGTAGGTGGTATTTTGTTCGATTAAATAAAATGCCTTATTATATGTAGTCATCCTTCATTGCTGAAGAAGACCATGCCATCAGAGAAATAATGACATGACTTTCACTTGACTTTGTTTTGTGTGAGGGAGGGCTGTGCAGGTCACCAGCCTCACTTCTCCAGAGCCATCTGAATCCAGTGACCAGAAATTCATCAGGATGACTGGAGATGACCCAGGATGAGGCAATTGGGGTTAAGTGACTTGTCCAAGGTCACACAGCTAGCGAGTATCAAGTGTCTGAGGTGAGATTTGAACTCAGATCCTCCTGACTCCTGCACTGGTGCTTTATCCACTGTACCACCTAACTGCCTCTATCTAAAATGAGCCGGAAAAGAAAATGTCTTATCATAATCATAAATAAAATGGCACAGTGCAATCTTGAATTTTATACATCTTTCAGTCAATTGTGTGATATGTAAAGTCCTTCATCACCTCATGCCTGAACTATTGCAATAGCCTACTGGTAGGTCTACCTGCCTCAAGTTTCTCCCTATTTCCGGCCATCCTACATTCAGTCACCAAAGTAATTTTCCTAAAGAACAGGTCTGACTGTGCCATTCTCTACTCAGTAAACTCCAGTGACTCCCTAGGATCAAATACAAAATCCTTTGTTTGGCATTTAAAACCCTGTATAACCTGCTCCCTCCTACCTTTTCAGTCTTCTTACACCTTACTCCCTCTTTCCCATATACTCTTGAAATCTAGTCACACAAGCCTCCTTACTATTCCATAAACAAAACATTCCATCTCTTGGTTGCAAACATTTTTCTCTGGCTGTCCTCTAGCCCTGCGGGTACTATGGAGTGCTTAGAGTTTTGTCAGACATCAAAGATTTCAAGCTCATCCACTGCATCAGGGCCATCACAGTCATCTGGACTTTTGTCTTGAAACTGGACTTTGGTGATTCTGAAAGGGATTGAGGAGTCTGACATCATGCAGTTCTATCTCACTTAAATTCAATGTATGTGCCAATCGAAAGACATCTCCCATACCATTTTACCATTTTTACCTAACTCAAAGTCTTGTGGTGACAGTCCAATGACAAAGCAGCAGATACTGATACACCAGGAGTTGCAGTCACAATCCTGCCCAGGCCACAGGGTCTCTTCTCACTGGAATGAAGTAGCAGTGGGATTCAGCAGCATCCTAAATGTCTGAGCAGCCTTTTAAGGACTGCCCTGCTCACCTCCTAGCGTGATGGAAAGGACTAGAAAAGGTGCCCTAAATATTGTCTGCTTGACCCAACCCTGGCCTGCTTACTCAGGCAGGCAGGAGTCCCACCCTGTGGTCAAAACATACATAAAAATGGAATGAAACAAGGCAGCTATTAATGTCTCAATCTGTTTTTTGTGTGTGTCATTAATAAGGTCCAAGTATCTTCCCAGTTTTAGCTTCTTCTTGTCCATTAGGTACAATTGTGAATCATAATAATTCTTTAAAACACATTTCTTGTTCTAATTCAAATGCTTTCCCCATATTTGTTCTCTTTCAAATTATTTCTTTCACCTTTATAAGCACATGTCAAATGGCTCTATGACTGTTACTGAAAAACAAAAACTTTAAAGCCCCAGAGATCATTTACATTTTCCCTCTGTTTGCTGTCTTCCTTCTACTTTCCTTCTTAAATTCCTTCGGATGACCAAGCTTTGCTTTGTTTTCTAATGGTATTATCATCCACTGATTCTCTTTGCTTTAGGAAGTAATATTGCTGACAATCTTCCATCATCCTTTTCCATAAGATTTTATAAATTAGTTTTTATTCTAAGGCTATGGGGCTTTATCTACCTCCTCACTCTACTTTGCAGGTAAGTCAACTAAAGTTCTTTTTAGGGAGTTCTGAGGGGCAGAGAGGGGGATTTCCTTGTTACAGTAATAATATTTATATTGGTAAAAGTTCTGTATGAAATTTTTATAGTCTATATCTGTATCCTTTCTTCTGTGCATCATCCACTTTTCATTATAAATATATCATTTGCACAAATCAGGACTGGATTGTTTCAAATGAATTCAGTATCTTTTTTCCTTATCTTTCTTCTAGCTCTGTATTAATTTTGATCTAACAAATCAGCGATCTCACTGTAGACAGATAGCAGAACTCAGTATTAAGGACTCTCAAATTAATAATTTGAATAATTTCCTATGTAATAAAATGTAATAATTTTTGTGATGTCATTTGGTATTTGACCAACACCTAGTAATTCTATTCTCAAGGCAAGTATTGATAGAGACCTTTGGCTCTAGTATTCTCCCTGGGTCATTTAATCAGTCAATCTTTAAGTGCCTGATTTGTGTTAGGCAAGGTGCTAAGTGCTAAGAATACAAATTCAAGCAAAAAGAAAGACCAACCCTGCCTTCAAGAAGTTTAAATTCTAATGAGTGAAGATAGCCCATAAAAGGAAGCTGAAAAACTTGGGAAGGAGGAAGTAGAAAAGGAAGGGGATATGGTTAAGAAAAAACTGGAAGTCTGGGAAAGAGCCCAGAGAGAAATGGAATAAACACTGATGGTCCTGGGCACTTTCCTGGAAGTTCTGGAAGGAACCAAAGTCAGAGAAAGAGGTGGCAGATCTTTAAGCTCCCTCATTCCTCATTTCTGACCCATGACTTCCAACATATTTGTCAGTTAGTCAAGTGAGTGTTCTCTGGGTCTGGGGTCAGGAAGACCTGAGTTCAAATTCAGCCTCAGACACTTACTAGCTCCGTGTCCCTGGCCAAGTCACTAAACCTCAAGATGCCTGTTTTGTCAGTTGTAAAAAGGAAAGAATGATAGCACTTACCTTTCAGAGTTTTGTGAGGATCAAATGTGATACTTAGAAAGTGGTTTCTTAGCACAATACCTGGCACATATTCGGTGATTAAATAATGTTTGTTTCCTTCTTTCAAAAAACATTATTAAGCACCTACAATGTGCCAGGTACCATGCTAAGCACTGAGAATAAAAAAGAAAGGCAAAACGCAAAGCAAAAAAAAAAAAAGTCCCATTCTCTAAAGGCTCACACTCAAATACAGAGCTATTCAAACATGATAGACAAAGGAAGATTGAAAATAAGTTCAGAGGGCAGGCACCAGCATTAAGGGTGATAAGAGAAGGTTTTTTGTAGAAGGTGGGATTTTAGTTGGGACTTGGAGAAAATGAAGGATGCCAGGAGGGGAGATGAAAAGGAAAAGTGCTCTAAGCATGCAGGACAGTCTATAAAAATGCAAAAAGGAGCAGATGGAATGTTGTGTGAGAAAAAGTGGCCTATTATGTGCCTCATAGTAGATTGGATGAGTAAGGTGTAAGAAGATGGAAAAAGTAGAAGGGGGCTGGATTATAAAGGGCTTTGAATGCCAAAGACAGGATTTTATATAGAAACCTATAGGTGACAGAGAGCCGTTGGGGTTGATTGTATAGAAAGGGCTGACATGCTCAGATTGGTACTTTAGGAAGAACAATTTAACAGCTAAGTGAATGGGACTGGAGTGGAGAGATACTTCAGAAAGGCAGACCCAGCAGCAGGCTATTGCAATAATCCTGGCATGAGGTGATGAGGACCTATACTAGAGTGATGGCTATGTCAGAGGAGAGAAGAAGTCATCTTTGGGAGATGTTGCAAAGGCAAAATTGACAGACCTTGGCAAAAGTTTAGATATGGCAGGAGGAATGGGTGAGAAATACTGAGGAGTCAAGGGTAACATCTAGATTGTAAGCCTGGATGACTGAGAAGATAGTGATACCCTTGATAGAACTGTAGTAGAAGGGGGAAGGGTTAAGGAAGAGAGAAAATGAGTTCAATTTTGGACATGAGTTCCAATGTCTACCGGACATTGAGTCTAAGATATCTGAAATACTGTTGGAGATATGTAACTGGAAGTCAGCAAAGAGATTAGGTCAGGACAGGCAGATTTGAGAATCCTTAGCATAGAGATATAATTAAATCCCTGTGAGCTGACAAGATCATATGATCTCATGACCAAACATTCCATGAAATTATATTAATGACTGCTTTTGAAAGCATTACAAAACCAAATCTGTCAATTCCTTTATTTGTCTCTCAAGGAAGGTATAAGCCACTTTTCCATAAAAATGCAACTTTCTTTTTTGTTTCTGGTTTCTTATAGAGTATAAAAATCAAGATCAATATGATCTAGTTCTTCCCAGAGCAAATCAATCTACTCATTGATCACTGGACAAGGATCTTTCATTTAGAATTCCAACAGTCAAATTAAAGAACATATATGATCTAAATTCTATGATTCCCCTCACCCTCTTTCCCTTTTTCCATCACTGTAAAAGTAGAAGGCAGCCATACAGCACTGAGGGTCAGTCAATATTTTTCTTTGTCTCATTGATTTCCATTACCAAAGAATTAATTACCACATGGACACTCTAATGCTGATAATCATTTTCTTAGACTGTACAACCCTCAACCAAAAGGAGGATGGTATGGACCTTCAGGAGCTCAGAAGGCGGTCTAGCTTTCACTCTCACTTCTATAAACAAACCCCTTTCCCCCCATCCCACCCCAGCTTTAACAAATGACCCACAGAATATTTTGTTCATAATGGCTACAGTGGCAGGATGTGTACTACAGGAATTTGTCTTTCTACCAGCAGAATAATAATGGATTTTAAACTGTTGATACCAGTCTTAGAAATAGAGACCCGAGAGATCTGGAAGAGGACAAAGTACAGAAGAAAATGGTCATAACTGTTAGCTACTATCTGTTAAGATGCATGAGTGGGAAGAGTAGCCAGAATAACTTGGAATATTTCTCTAGACCCATTCAAGAGTACTTGAAAATGTTCCTCTTTTGTCATTTTTGTGGTTATTTTAATTAAGAAATTGTCATCTTGACCACTGCAATAACTAATGAACTAGCCCTTCTCTTTGGTTGATGATTCCACCACCATTCCCACCACCCTTCATTATACTTAGCCTGGGCTTCAGAAAACAGATTTGGTCAGTTCCCAAGACAGCACTCAAAGCCTTTGCAGCATGGTTTAACCTTACATTCTTCTAGCATAAATTCAGAGAACCCATGGTCACAGACATGTCACAAAGAGGAATAAGAGTAGGACACTCTTGTTCAATCATTTCAGTAATGTCTAACTCTTCATGGCCCAATTACGGTTTTCTTGACAAAGATACTGGAGTAGTTTGCCATTTTTTTTCTCCAGTTGATTTTACAGATGAGAAAACTGATGCAATTAGGATGAAGTGACTTGCCTAGAGTCATACAACCAGTAAGTGTCTGAGGCTGGATTTGAACTCATGAACATGAGTCTTCCTGATTTCAATCCCAGTGCCAATCCACTGTGCCACCTGTGTGGAGTTCTTCAAGTAACTTTTTAAAACAGATCAGAGAGGATAATGTATTCCAGTCTGGTTTAATCCAAATTCCTCTGAGAGTCTTTTATTGATATGTGTACATTCATCAATGCTTTTATGGATGCAGTCCCTCCACCAGTATAGACTGTGACTCAACCACACTATCTTATCCTTCCTAATTTTGGTTGACATCTTTCCATAAATCTTCCTATCATCCTGATATCAGAGTGCCCCTCTTGACATGAAGATTCATGAACAAATTTGAGGATGCCTCTCACAAAAGCTCTCTGCATACTGCTCTAATCTAGAAAAATGCTGGGAGTATCAACACCTCGCTTGTTTTCCTTCCTGAAAGGGGACCTCAGCTCTCTTTGCAAGAATGTAAACCATGCCCAGTGTGCTGTGTCCAGTGCTGGGCACTACATTTTTAGGGAAGGCTCAGATTAATAAGACCACATTCAGGAGAGGGCAACTAGAATGATGAGAGAGTTTGGAGATTACGCCATGTAAGGATCAGCTGAAGGAACTATGGATAGTTAGCCTAGAGAAGAGAAGACCTGAAGTATATATCAGAGTAGTATTCAAGTTTTTGAAGGACTGTCATGAAGAAGAGGGATAAGAACTTCTCTTTTTGATCCCAGATGAAAGAAACAAGAACCATGGGGAAAGCTGTAGAAAAGAAGATTATGACTAGTTATAAGGAAGAGCTTTCTAACAGATCTGTCCAATATGGAATAGGCTGCTTCAGGAATGATGGATGCCTTCGGTCCCCTTTCCCCATCTCCCCCAACACCCACACACCAAAGGTCATCAAATTGAAACTGACTAGATGACCATTTATAAGCACTACTGTAAAGAGGATTCTTAAGGTGGAAAATGAATTGGATTGACATCCCTTCTTATGATTCTGAAATCAGAAATACACTAAAGAATTGAAGTGAGAAATATGGAGGAAACTTTTTTCCAGAAGTGCATCCTGACATGTGGAACCCTGGTTCTAGGTCAGAGAAACGGTCAAGGCAATCATCTCCACAGGCTTTGGTTCCCCACTACTTGTATGGGATTTATAGAATGGCTTTCTACGTGACCTTCTTCTCATTCTGATGTTAAGCCTCACCATCCAGTTAACAATGATTCATCAAAAGAAGTTTGACTTTCATTTTTCAGACATGTCCAGAATTCATACTATCTCAAGAAATAATCATAACAGGGGATAGGTGAGGGGGGTAAAATCTAAGTTTTATGCTAGTGATTGTAGAACATTAAAATAAATAAATAGATTTAAACCCTGGTCAGTTAGAGTAAAAGAGGACTACTACCTTTTGGTGGGTAGCTGTTTATTTCCAATGCTAATCACACTACTTTCCTTATAGCAGGCACTTAATAAATTTGGATGGGGGTGGACAGGGAGGACTGTGTGAATTCCTCTTCTCAGATCCTCATGTTTTTCAAGAGGATGATATTAAGGAATACAAATAGTCAAAAGTTTAACACAGAATACAAATTTAGGGGAGGGAGCTCTATACATTTTTTAAATTAGCAAAACATTTTTTCTATATGTGAAAATTCAATATTGTCGATTTTTAAAAATTAGTTTTCAGGTTTTTGCAATCTCTTCCATTTTTGTCAAATTTTAAAGTAAAATGAACATGGAATCAATAGTTTAGTATCTTTCACCACCAATGTTTCTATAACTTAACTTTGATGTTCAAACTAAAGGCAGGAATGGCATTTCAATTTTGTTTGTGTTGACATAGAGTGTTTTATGATTAGTGAAATTATCACTGCAGCTTTGAAATACAGATAATGAAGAACTCTGGACCCTTTGACCATTTGTTATTCCCATGAAAAGTTACCTTAGCAAAATAACTTCTAATTAAATTATCAATATCTTCACCATTTGTTCCTTGAAGAAAGTAAACTTCAATGAGATCAATTGCTGTCTTTTATATTTAGACATTTTAAAATATAACAATATAGCTGAACTAGTATTTGGGTTGTAATAAAAACTATTGAAAGGAGACATCTATCTGTTTAGAAACAAACATTTTATATGAATAAAGAAAAATATGCAAGAAAATTCTGGGGATTTTTTTGCTTTTTTAAAATTTGTTTTTATTTCGTATACAGGAAGTAGAGGTTTATATTAATGGGAAAATTTTACATGTAATTATAGCTAATTTATTAAATGTGTAATGATTTAAAAAAAGAAATAAGTATAACAGAAACAATGTGGTATGAAGGAAACTTTTGGGATTTCTGACCAGAACACCTGCATTCACATCCAACCTACACGATTTATTATAGTGCTGCCTTGCGTAAGTCACGACTTCTCTAAGAGGCCTTGATGTCCTCATATCTAAATGAGGAAATTAAACTAGATGATTATCTTTAAGTAGTAGCATGCAGCAAAAAGAGCACTGGCTTCAGAGTCAGATTATCTGGATTAAGACACGTGGCACCATTGTTACTACCTAAATAACCTTCAAGGGAGTAATTTAATTTCTCTGAGACTCAAGTTTCCCTCATCTGTAAAATGAAGGGGTTGGATCAGGTGGCATCTGAGGTCTGGGAAGGGATCTCCAAATCTAGACCCTATGATCCCTCCCTGCTTTAAATTCTCAGATCTTCAGGGTAAGCAACAACCGGGAAAGATGAAACCTCAGGTTCTTTTACTGGTAAACATTTAAACAAGAGGAAGAAGTGTGAGGTTCCCGCTGTGAGTCTTTATCCATATTTATCCTGAAGCAGTTCATCTACCAAGCTGAATCTTCCCCCAGTTTTGTTGAGCAGCATGGCCTGCCTGGCAGGAGGAAATCATTACATAGGGATATTTTGTCTAAAGCTGTTCAGACAAAACGTCAATAAGTTGGCTCAGCTTGAAAATATGGCAAAAGTCTGAAATTGTCACTGCAAGATAAAGCATATAACCCTGTCTTCTATAATCAGAATCAGGTTATATCCTAGGAATACTATATTTTTCTACCTTTCCCTCTGTGATTGCAAGGCCCTTCATTTGATCACTTTCATATATCCTAAGGAGCACTTAAGTCCTGAACTACTTGCATTTTACATCAAATTAATCTTTTTAAAAAGCTGGGTTTTTTAAGCTATAATAACTGAGAATATTGGAGTTGGTAGAGCTAGTAGCTTCCATATTGACACCAGATATTCCATTAGAAAGCATTTACAATAGGAGGTATTTCAGTGATTGGAGTTCTTAGCCCAATCTCACGACCTATGACCTTTCCTCATATTAGAGAACATAAATGAACATATAGACAGATCAATAAACAGCCAGATATATATAGATGATTGTTTTTATTATCTGCCTTAATGGAATGACACCATAGGCCACCAACTACCACAACCCTTATTCTAGCCGCTATTAACCCTTTTGACAAGTCATGCCAAAATATAACTATTGTCTATTGACAGTTGTACATTTCAGACGTCTTGATTTTCCTTTTCTACCCTCTCCTGGAAGTATGTGACCAGAATTCTTTCATTTGTAAGCTCATAGAAAGGATCATTTTCTTGAGAGTGATTACACCTTTTCTGATCTGTGAAGCATAAGGGTATTTGATTCATGCATGAGAGTTTTGTTTTTTTTTTAAAGACACACATATTCTGGAAGAAACCAGACTGAGAAAAAGGAGATGCCTTGTTTTAAGAAGGCATAGCACAATAAACCTCCAGAGAGAATGTGGGTAAGGAGGAGAGGCACGCAGCAAAAGAAGATTGCAGACTAAAAGCATGTCCCAGGTAGGAGATGGGCAAGACCTGAGAAGAATTTAGCTCTGTCTGTATCTAACAGGTTGGAGGAAACAGAAATGATCAAGACCAGGCTAGCCAACTATCTATACTCCACAGGAGAGGCAGAATTGTGTCTAATGTCAAAGCAAATCAAGCTGATAGCTGCAGGCCCCATGCCTCTTTTCACTGTGCAGTGAGTGACACATGGCAGCAGCTGGTAAGAGAGAAGATGGCGTCGTTAAATGGTGCTAGGTTTTTTTTTAATCTAAGACTCATATGTGTACATCTAATCAATGCATAAATTCCTCTCACTATCATAACAAAGTGGATGAGTCACCCCATTCCCCCTTTTGTAGGCCTCCCGTAGGCTACTACTTGATTTCTTCCAGCTGCCGTAGACCTTTATCTTTGGCAGATCTGATTTACTTTTCTCCATTAATGTCCTCCTCCAAGGACTGATAATGGAGAGGAGGGAGGAGGAATGGAGGTGGCCAGGTCCCACCAAGCTGGAAAGCCTTCATGTACAGGACTGGGGATAGACTGCATATGTGTTAACCAAGGAATAGACTAGAAAGGCTCATTACTAGATTATCATGAATTGGTGAATTTCTAAACTGAAGTAACCCTCAACCACCATCTAGAAAGTCATTTAGGGCCTAAGATCTGTAGGTCAGTGGAGAGAAAACTAAAAGTGACAAAATTGTGGATCCTTAAAGTTTATTTTCAAGCTCTGTAATTTAATGTTTATGTAAGCATTCCAACCACCACTACAGACATTAGTATCTCCCCATTCTTTGTAATTCTTTTCCATGTATCCCAGGAAACTTCCATAAAGATTCCATCTAATGAGAATTTTTGAGGCCTTTCTCTGACTTTTTTTCCCCAATATTTCAGGTATATAAGACTGAAGCTGCTGATCTTCTATTAACTTTCACCCTCAATACAAAATAATCTCTTTTTCTAGATATTTATCTCCTTACCGTGGTCTTTTATGCCACTTTTTTTGGATGTGTCATCATTGAAACGAATCTTTCCATTGCTTGATTTTCTCTGAAAAAAAAAAAAATGTTTCAAGGAAGAGGGTTAAGGACTGGCACATTGTAATTTACCCCACGTACCACACCTGAAGGAAGGTGTTGGCAGCAGGTATGTAGGCATGACTAATAAAAAGAGAAAAATATTAATCCATAAATTGAACAATCTTTCTCTAGATTTTTTTAATACCAATCTTGTGATTTCATTGGTTAAGGAGCTTCTATTGAGGAAATGTCCTGTGCCCACACAAATCAACAACCAGTCTTCCACTGAAATTCTAATTGCTAGTCTTAGATATGTGCTTGGAACATAGAGAATTAAAGGGAATTGCTGGGGTCACACAGTCAGTGTGTCTCAGAGGCAAGACAAATCCAAGTGTTTCAGACTTTGAGGCCAGCTCTCTATCCACCAGAAAATACTGCCCTACTGGACAATGAAGTCCATGGATAATATTATCACACAAGAGCTTCCCTTACAAAGAATTTTGAAAACATGCAACTTGGCTTGGGGGAAAGAACTCTGGATTGGAGTCGGAAAACATGAGTTCTAGTGCCTTTTCTCCTCATCTTGACTGGCTATATGGCCTTTTGAAAATCTTTGAGCCTCAGTTTTTTCACCTGCAGAATAAAGAGCTTGGACTGGATGATCACTGAGGTACCTTTTAGCAAATATTTTGTGATTCCATAATGGTTCTTTCTAAAATCTTAGTAATGTTGGCCAACATAAGCATCGGAATACTAAACATATCCTACTATAGCTTGACATACAAAGACTTCTATAAGCAAACTCCAACCTACATTTATGGCCTTATCTTCTAGTATACCTTATCTATATTATATCCATGCTTTCCTGGAACTCAACTATCTCTTCACTACCCCCATTTTTTTTAGCACATTATTTTCCATGTCCAAGTATACTCTCATACTCCCTTCCACTTATGTCTATTGAAGTCATATCCATCCTTCAAGGAGCAACTCTAACACTATCTCCTCCGTTCAGTTCGATGCCTAGCGTTGAGACACTGAGAGTGAATCTACAAAGGGCCAGGGTATTGCTCCATTTACTGTTCTGTATTCAAATATATGGATGAGACTAAGTTCAGTCTTAAGGAGACTGCTTCTAATTAGATGGATTAGGATCTACTTTCTTATATCCTTCATTTCATAAAGTCCATAGCCTGAGGAATAATTTTAATTATTGTTCATGTCTAGGGCTTTCCCCAAAAAGGTAGAGTAAAAGAGGGATTCAATGCACAATATGAATCAATGTACAGAATTATTCTAATGCACAAAAAGGAATGATGAGCATAAAATAATCCAAGCATACATTAATAAAACAATTAGTACAGAATTCAATAACAAATTATAACTACTGTTATAATATATTGGAAGGCTAATATTTAAACTTAATCAGAACAGAAAGGTATTTGCCCAATTGTCAATTAGGCAATTTACATTTCACTTCAGCTCTGTACTATCATAGTACTCCAAACCTAAACCTCACCCTCGGTTGTTTCTGCATGCAGTTGATCCTGTTTCTGCTCTAGTCAAATAGATTTATACTTGGCTGCCACACTACTATTCCCAGGAAACTTAGGATCACAAGATGTCCAGAACTCATGAGGTTACTTCAATTCCTGGATGCACCCAATTTGAAACTGATATTCAGTCACCTATTCAGAAAAGTAAACACACCAAGCAGCAAAGGACGTCAGGGACCCTGGCACAAGCTTTCCTAATTGAGTAAGGACTCCAAATGGCATCAGCAGGAGAGTGAAGGGACCACACACACACACACACACACATTTTCATGGGAAAGTCAAAGCAGAGCCCACTACTTGCCACACTGGAGAATCACTGACAATCTGACAATAGTCCAACTGGAAACTATTTCTCCATTTAACATAGGGCAGGGGAAGGAGTAAAGGCCCAGGCAGGGTTTTCGCCATTATCCTAAATCGTCATGTCCTTTTATAACTGGGTCACCATATGGCCAGAAGAATCCAGCAAGGTTATTAACCCACAAAGCCCCAAGCAATGACCCACTATGTCCTCAGAGTATCCAAAAGTTTCTTTGTTGTTCAGTTGTGTCCAACTCTTCATGACTTTGTGGACCATACTGTCCATGAGGCTTTATTGGCAAAGATACTAGAATGGTTTGTCATTTTCTTTTTCAGTGGATTAAAGCAAGTAGAGGTTAAGTGACCCTCAGTCAGTAAGGGTCTGAGTTCAAATTTCAATGCAGGTCTTCCTGACTATAGGTCCAGTACTCTATCTGCTGAGTCATCTAGCTGCCCAAAAGTTTCAAAGGGACTCAGTAGGTCCATTTGGCTTCCACTGCTCTCAAATTTATCCTGTGATAAAGATACAACAAAATTTTATTGTCTACTATATCCAAGTCACTGTGCTAATTTCTGGGAAGAAAATAACAGTGCCAGTCCTCAAGGCTAATTGAAGATTCCCTTGATCCCTGAGGCTTAAAATAAATACCACCTTGAGTTTATCACATCTTTTTGTTTCTGCTTTTAAAATTGTATTTGGAATTATAGGTGTTAGAGCCAGAAGGGACCTTAAAGATAATTTACTCTAACTCCTTCATTTAACAGACAAAAGTTCAGAATCAGGGTGGTAAAAGATTTACCTTGGATCACACAAATAGTAAATAGCAGAATTAGAATTCAAAACCTTGGGTCACACAAATAGTAAATAGCAGAATTAGAATTCAAGACTTACCTTGGATCACACAAATAGTAAATAGTAGAATTGGAATTCAAAATTAGGTCCTCTGCTAAATTCGGTGTTTTTTCACATTTTATTTTTGTATCATAGTTATTTTTACACATCTTACACAAAGACTGTAAGCTGTCTGAGGTCAGAGGACTCCTGTTTATCTTGGTAGAGCCCAAAATATTTAACACAACACATTGACATGGGAAGTACTGAATAAATGTCTTTTGAATTATTGAATCTTGTTGTATATCACCAAACCCAATTAGTCTAGGGCAATTATACAACTAGACAATTATATTTTAACATTTCCCCAAACCCTTTTTTTCTGGGCTTAATATCTTTTCCTATTCCATTTGTCAGTAGGCACTCTTCAGAATTCATTATTGCATGCCTTTGTGCTCAACACTTTTCTTTTCTACCATTCCTCTCTTTGCCCTCACCGTTTTGCTTTATGCTAGTAGCCCCTGGAGCCTCCCATTATCTTTGGCTCCCAGACCTCTTTAATCTTTCTTATAACACCTCTCTAGTAATTCTTGCCCTTTCCCATTCCCTTCAGGCCCACTTGACCTCTCTCTAGTCTCTTTGCCTTTTCACACTCTGCTAGGCCATTTCTTTCCTTCTCTACTCAAGGGTACCATTGTTGAGGGCCTAGGAGACCAAAATGCAGACATGGCAGGGATGAGTAATGAGGGAAGCCATGGTTTTACTTCATGCTACTCTTTAATAGAGTAGCCTTCATCTTCGCCATGAAAAAAGCTGAATTCACCAAAAGGTGATCCCTAAAAATTAGCCTGAAAGCTAAGTTTATGATCCCAAAGCACTGGTAGATGAAGGAATTCACAGGAATCTGGTTTGTTTGTGGTAGGTACTAAGGAATAAAATCCACTGTCAAAGTCACATACTTCTTTTAACAATGGCAAGATCTGTTTTCTTGTATAAAATGATGGTACAGTGGGAAGTACAATGGACTAGAATAATAGCTAATATTTATATAGCATCTACTATGTGCTAGGCATTGTGCCAAGGGCTTTACAATTATTACCTCACTGGCTTCTCACAACAACTCAGGGAAGCAAGTGCTGTTATCGTTCCCATTTTACAGAAGAAGAAAATGAGATAAACAGAGGTTAAGTGACTTACCTAGGGCCACAAAATTAGGAGTATCTGAGGCTGGATTTGAACTCAGGTCCTGACTCCAGACCAGGCACTTTTAACCACTGTGCTACCTAACTACCTAGAAGTCAAAAGACCTTTCTTCAAGTCTCAACTCTGCCACTAACTGTGTGATTTGGGGCAAGCCATTTTTAACTTTCTGGGCCTCAATTTCTTCATCTGTAAAATGGTTCAGTCTTGTCTGACTCTTTGTGACTCTATTTGGGGTTTTCTTGGCAAAGAAATGGGAGGGGCTTGCCATTTCCTTCTCTAGTTCATTTTATATATAAGGAAACTGAGGCAAACAGGGTTAAGTAATTTGCCCGATAGCTAATAAGTACCTGAGACCACATTTGAACTCAGGTCTTCCTGACTCTAGGGCCTAGCATTTTTATATATTGTACCACTTAGTTGCTCCTAAAATGGTAGGAGAGATGATCTCTAAGCTTACTTCTAACCCTATCATTCTGTGAGTTTTGAGTATTAGCATATTGAAAAAAGGAGTTTAAAAAAATTTGAGTGAGTTTCCTGGTACAATTCACCAAGAGGGAAGGAAATAATTCAAGGCTACTGTGACAGGCAGTGTTTAATTCACTAATATTACTTCCTGTAAATCAATTTGTATAAAGCACACATGCATACATATACACACACACATACACTAACACTTAAATGGATCTATATCATTAATGTAGTATTCCCTTCAGTGATGCAGATCTCAACCATGCCCCTTCACCTGGTGTGACTCTTGCCTGTGCCCTCCTCCAAATCAAACAAGGTGGCTTTCTTTCTCTAGCCCCTTTGACATCACATAGCAGGTGCAGTACACACAGGATACACCCACTTGCTTTAATGGAAAATATTAATAATGACAATGATAATAATAAATAGCTAATGTTTATATGATGTTTACTATGTGCCAGGCACTGTGCTAAGGACTGGAAATACTAATCTGAAGAACTAAGGAAAAAAATTACCCAATGCATCTGTGCTCAATGACTTTTCCATCCATCAAAAGATACATCCCATCTGTTCAGGGCATCTGGTGTTTGCAGAGCGACTCCCTTGTGGCAAGGTCTGGATTAGCACTGAACTCAAACAAGCAAGAGTTTGTCATTAAGAATTTAGGGGCATTAGATGCCCCTTTTCGGTGTGATACTACCCCAGGGAAACAGGGAAGAGGAAGAAAGAAGAAATGTGATGTAGGAACTCCAGTTGGCAAAAGATATGTTCAAGGTCTACAGAGAGTGTTCTCATGCAGTGCTGTGAAGCACCTCTACTACCGTTTCATTTTGACGGGACCTCTAATTTCAATTTCCATTGTTAACAGATTGCTCACTAAAGCAATTTCCAATATGAATAAGATGAATATTTTATCTCCAAACTCAATCAGCAAAGTCTTGAGTAGTATGATTAGTATGAAAGCCATAAAGTCACAAAGAAGCTTCAGAGGTCATGTAGACGTTTCGGATGTAGTGTCATAGAAGGTGCCTGAATGGAGTTGCTTGAAGATAGGTGGCTCCATCTCATAGAGGAGGTACCTTATTTCAGAGGCATGATGGGCAAGTCTCATGCTTAACCCCTGATTTTGTCTGAGGTCCCTGGCTTTTGGATTTGATCACTGTGGCTATGTTCTGTCACTCTCTCATTTTCAGTGAAGACTTTTTGCTGCACAGCTATTTGGCTGACAAACCCACAATTCTGAGACTGGGCCAAAGCAAAGGGAATAGTCAACACAAATAATAAAGCAACAAGAGCATCGAGGAAACATATAGCAACAAACAGTGGCATCTGAATAGCGTATTAGCAACCAGTAACTGCACCCTTCCATAACTTCCATATTTCCCTAAAAAATAAATTGGCCCTGGATTTGAATTAACACTATCTCAGGTTTTATATTTTTAAAGTATTCTTGGAATTTAATCCAAAGTTTCTAATCATATATTTGGCACAATGTGATATTATGAGAAAGGCAGTATTTAAGCAAATAGCATTTTGCATTCTGGAAGGCAAGCTTTAAAAAAATGTGCAGTCCCTTTTAATTCTGTCTCTAATTGGTGTACTCCATACCACCCAAAACCATAGAGAATTGATAAGATATGCAAATGAAGTAGCAATTCATAGCATGTATTAAAATTTACATTTAAACTGTTAGTTAAGCTGTATACATTTTTTGTAAATGTAAACATTAACCCTCAGGAAAATTATTTTTTAAACTACAGCACAGTTGGAATGAATACAATGATATACCACAGAAACATAATCAAACGTGGAGAAGAATCTTCTTATTGCTCCAAATAATCCAGAAATGGGTCCAAAGAGTTGAATTCAGTTGTGTGATTGAGTTAAGCCAGTCACATAAAAAGCTGTCTTTCCAATATCAAGTTGTGCCAAATTTCTGATTAGAGAGTTAGAATTAAATTACAAGAATACCTTTAAAAATCAAATGAGAGAATCTGAGATCAGGTGTTAAGTCCAAATGAAGGTCCATTTTTAGTAAGAAAAATATGAGAATTATGAAGGTTGTAGGTTGTTCAGTATTCTATGTGAGAATTTGATGACATCCATTCTCCTCTCCTATAAAATTTAAGGTGTTAGATTAGATGGCTTCTAAATCCCCTTCTAGCTCTGAATCTGACACTAAAAGTCAGTCTTATATTCTAAAACAATCCAATTCTAAAACAATTCAATAAATATTTATTAAGCACCTACTATGTGCAAGATTGAGTGCTAGGGGCTAAGGAAAATGCAAAGGTAGGGATACGTTAGCAACCCCTACCCATACGGGGTAATTAGGTGATGCAGTAGATAGAACTCTGTACCTGAAGGCAGGAAGAGCTGAGTTAAAATCCAGCCTTAAATACTTAGTAGCTGTGTGACTCTAGGCAAGTCACTTAACCCATGTCTACCTCAGTTTCCTCTTCTGTAAAATAAGGAAAATAGCATTTACCTCCCAGAGTTATTGGGGGAACAAAATGAGATAATATATGTAAAGTGCTTTGCAAATCTTAAAGCATTATATAAAAACAATTATGGTTATTATTATTACAATATAGTATGGAGGATAAGAGGTAGACAAACAGCTATAACACATGTGAGACTCTGATAATCATATACAAGAAGTATAAAAAAAGTGCTTAGAGGAAACAGAGAATGAGTTTACTTGCCCTTTGGGAGATTAAGGAGGTTCTATGGAGGAGATGACATTTGAGCCAGGCTTTGAAGTATTAAGAGTATATCTCAACAAGTGTGTGAGGGGAGGACAGGATTTTTCAGGTATAGTAAAGCATATGAGCAAAGGAATAGGAGCAGGATAATTCAGAGCATGTTTTGTGAATGAGGAGACCAAAAGAGTTTGACTATTGCTTCCCCAGCAATAGGGAGCCAATGACAGACTTTGAGCAGTGGAGTCATGTGACCATAGCTATGCATCAAGAAGGTAAACCAACAGTGATATATAGGATGGAATGAAATGGGAAGAAACTCTACTTGCCTGTCCTGGTAGGAGGGAAACCACCTATTTTCATCATCATAGATCCTTGGAATGCTATTTCACAGGTTTCCATCACCTTAGCCTTTGGTCTGAGGGTCAGAGAATTGAATTGACTAAAAGAGTAGGGTTGGATAAAAATGTTCAGTATTAGATTAGATATACAACCTCCAAAATCAGTTCCACATCCAATACCCAGCCAAACAGTACTTGAATTCCTTAGTGCTATAGTGTAGACTTAAAATTATGTACTGAAAATCTCCTTCCTTTTTGACAATTTAATAAGAAAACAGAATCAAGAAAATGTGAAAAAAAAATCCCAGAGAGGATAGATTAATTGAATTTCTACTGGTCTCCAAGAAATAATCCAGATTGAGAAGTTCAAGTTGGTACTGAACCAGCTCGACCCTGCCAGTTCTCAGACCCATGCTGTCACTGTAAAGCCCCATTTCAATATCCAGTGACATATTTCCAATGACTATGATTATGAATATTCAGCAGAGTAAACACCACTGGCATTTCCTAAATCAATATTAATGGAAATTCTCAGGCAATCAATATGCACAATGTAAACCTTCATTGATGCAGCTTACAAATGACCATCTTTCCCCTTTTATTGAATAAGGATATACAGATATACAAACTCTCTCTATGAAACTGGGCTGAGACCTTTAGAGCAAATGCTTGGGATTTCTACCCTTTAGGGACTTTTCATTTTCACATCAGTATGTATGCCTCATCATGGCATAGAAACAACCCTGAATTCTCAAAGGTTTTGCAGGCAGGACAGTTCTGCTGCCTCCATCAAGCTCAAACGGTTTCTAGAACAAGCCTAGGACAGATTGCACAGGGCTGTTGGTACATTGTTGGCGCTTAATGAATGTTAATTGAATTAAATTGAACTGAATTATCATCATGGACCAGCCTAGCTAATTTCAAAGAGGCTCAACCAGAAGGTTGGCCACTAATAACATTTTTTTTAGCCACAGCAATTCAAAAAGACCATCTGCTATGACCTTGTAGAGAAAGTGTGATCTTGTGGGTAGAAGCAGTACCTATACTCACAAAAACATAGATGATTAAAGGAATGAAGAAATGTGTGTGGCTGACTTTCGTTCTGCCTTTCAGTTCCACCTAAAATGCAGACATTTTGGTTCTTTGAAGGAGCTCCAGAAAGCCGCAAGGTGGCACCACTGAGAGAATACTGGTCCTAGAGTCAGAAGACTTGAGTTCAGATGTGGCCTCAGACACTAGGATTGTGACCCTGGGAAGTCACTTAACCTCTACCTGCTTCAGTTTCATGGATACTGATAGCACCTACTTCCTTGGATCAAATAAGATAACATTTATAAAGCGCTTTGCAAATTTTAAAAGTTGCATAAATGGTAGCTATTATTAGTAATGTAGATACAGTGGAATAAACTAAGATCTACCCATGCTTTCTCATCCTGCAAGATCTTGTCCATATCAGTACAAAATTATGGGGGCCTTTATCCAGGTCTCTTAACCAGATGTGAGTACAAGTGGAACTCATGGACTGTGCAATGACTTTTCCAACATAACTCTTACCCTCTTTTTAAAAATATCCCATATTTGAAGAGTCATAGTATTTTATTTTGAAGCCCAGGCCCTTTTCCATTAAAGTTTCTTTGCTCTCAAATAGGCCAGTAGCTCATATCCATGGAGATGGTGACCCCTCTGTCTTCTATGCCTCCAGTTCCTTCCTGACCTCTTGGGGTAGCTGGGTTCCCCAGCTGTTCCAGACTGGAACAGGAACAAAATCCCTCCTTCCGTTAACCTCATTCTTAATAAGATTAAAATAAAAACTTCTAGGTAAGAAGAGAAAAAGTAACATTAAGCAAAACTAACCACGAACTAATTGCATGACCATGGATGAGGCACTCTTGATTTCCCTACCTCTAAAATATGAGGGCTAGTCTGGATCATTAACATTTCTTCTAGCTCTAAATTTTAGATCTTATGCCCATTATAGTGCATTCTAACTTGTATTTCAGACATGATTCTACATGAAAAATTAAGTAAAAATCTTGTGATGGTCAAGTCTTATGGTACAGAGTTGCTCTTTCATGCAACCCTATCTCTCTGTTGAGCAGTCAGGTGACACAGAGGATAGAGCACTTGGCTTGGATTCAGGAAGACATGAGTTCAAATCCAACTGCAGATACATACTGGCTGTGTGACGCTGGGCAAGTCACTTAATCCAGTTTATCTCAGTTTCCTCATTGGTAAAATGAGCTGGAGAAGGAATTAGCAAACCACTCCAATATGTTTTCCAAGAAAACCTCACATGGGGTCACAAAGCATTGGACTCAACTAAACAATAGACTATGTACTAGGAGGTCAAACCCCATTTTCTTCAAGCTCTCAGAAGCTTACCCTTTGCTTCTTCTAACTTGATATAGGAGAGAGAAGGGAAATACTAACTGGGAAAGGAATAGGGTCCTTTCTCCAGAGTTTGGAGTTTGGTGCCAGCAATGTAGACACACTAACAGATGCTGCCAAGAAGCAGGGGAAATCCAACCCCAATGTCTCTATCCACCTGCCTATGCCCTCGGAAAACTGGTCACGAAACTGCTTTAGGATAATAGTGAAAGGACTAACCGGAAAAGTTCAGCCTCATCCCTCTTCAAGGGTGTGCCAAATTGCCAGGGAGGTGCTACCTTGGGAAATAGAGAGAGGGAAGGAGGAAAAATGGAATAGAGGAAAAGTTGATTTTATACATCCCCATGTAGAATTTTGATTGAAGAATACCAAACAAAGCAGACTATTTTCTGTTAGGGATTTTTCATATTTTCAAAGGTTTAGCTCAGTTTTAGAAAGTAATTTCTACAAGTAAGATCCCAAAGTATTCTTCTCAGCATCCACTAAACTACTGAACCAGTCTCAAAAATCTGTTTGATTGTTTAACATCTGAAATCTGGTTTTAGCGAGGGAGAGAGCAAGATTTATTAAGTGCCCAGAATGTGCATTTAATGGACACTGTGCTAGTCATTTCAGTTATGTCCAACTCTTCAAGATCCCTTTGGAGCTTTCTGGCAAAGATACTGTAGTGGTTTGCCATTTCCTTCTCCAGCTCATTTTTACAGGTAAGGAAACTGAGGCAAATACAGTTAAGTGACTTGCCCAGGGTCACACAGCTAGTAAATGTCTGATGCTGAATTTGAACTCGGAGATAAGTCTTAGCGCTTTACAAATGTCATTTGACCTTCACAACAATCGTGAGGCAGGTACTATTATTATATATTATTATTATTACACTATTACTATTATTAAATCACTTTTCTGTCAAAGAAACTGAGAGAAGACAGATGTTAAATGACTTGTCCAGGGTCACACAGCAAGTAAGTTTCCAGGGTCTTCCCTTGCACAACAAGAAAGTTCCAGGGTCTTGAACTCGGGTGTTCCTGTCTCCAGGCCCAGTGCTTTGTCCATTATACTGCCTAGCTGCTGTTGGGCTCTCTGTCAGTACCATGGACCTAAACTCTATATTGAGGGGTAGGGGTGCAATAGTGGAAGGAAAGCTGAAATTTAGAATCAAAGAAAAACAGAAGCCCAGAAGACCAGCTCTAACTTTACTGTGCTACTTTTGAGAGGGACACAAATGATTCTTGAGTGGACTGACATCTTCTCCTTTTCTCTTTTCCCTCTCCAATTAAAATGGTTGGGATGGGTCACTCAAAGTAGAGTGGGCAGGTAGAAAAGTCAGCATAGATGGCTGGACCCTATTCAAATTCCATTCTTTGTTCACTTTTTAATATATACCTGCCCTCTGACAGCAACATTTGGAAATTGGGAGAGAAGGGATATGAGAGGGAAGAGGAGATTTTTCATTGTTTTGGAGAAGTTATGTTATTGCCATTCCCTAAACCAAATTTGAAAATCTAGTTGCAAAATATGCCATTCCTTCCATAGAGTCTGAATCATCAGAGTAAACATGAGAGCTAAAAATGACCCCTTTGTTCATAGGGTCATTAGATTTAGCGTCAAAGGGAATTTGGCATCTTTTTTAATTTAAAATTTAAAATGTTTGGATCAACCGAGAATATGACTTATCCCTGTGCATGGATGGCCTCATTTTACAATAGTAATTCACAGAGATCATGTGAGAATAAATCTTATTTACATCCTGCATTTTAGGCTTGAGTCAATGCTTTTCTCACAATAATCCTCAGAAGCAGGTAATGCACGTGTTAATTACCCCATTTTGGAGACGACAGAGGTTATATCTACATCCCCATCTGACTGGCTATCACCTCATCTTGGATCAGCCCCACCTATCCAACAGAGACTAAATGAAAAGAATCATCCAAACACTGAGGCTGGAAAATGTGTATATATGGTTGTTATGTGCAAACACTGAAAGAGGAGGAGAGGAAAAGGGAATGCAATCAACCTGTTTCTGGCCCTGCAGCCATTTTTCCATAATGAGAGGGAGAGAGCCAAGTCTGCTCGGGTGGGTAGGAGCTGACTCAGGAAGCCAGGAGTAAGGCAGGACAGGTTAAAGGCATGGCTACAGCAGAGCAAGTCAAGCAGGAGATCCAGCATGTGAGTATAGATTGCTGATTGCTTGCTGCCCTTGAGGAAAAGTCAGAAACCAATCAAGCGTCCCCTGCCTTGCACCTAAACGGTTAGGTTGTGCAGCGGTTAGAGTGCTGGGACTGGAGTCAGGAAAACCTAAGTTGAACTCCAGCTTTAGTAGCAAGTATGACCAGAACCAGTTACTTAATTGCTGTCTTAGTTTACCCTAAAGGGAGATAATAACAGTACCTACCTAACTTGGCTGTTGTTAGGTTCAAAGGAAATTATATTTGTAACGCACTAAGCACAGAGCCTGGCATATAGTTGGTAGTTAATAGATGATTGTCCCTTCTTCATCCCCTTTCTGACTTCTATCACCTCACTTGACACTGATCCTTCTAAAGACTGTAAATTGAACTTCACAGGGAAGTGTCTGTCTGTAACTTGGGGGAGTGAATACTGAGTCTAGACACTTCAATAAACTATGACTGAGAAACCGTGGTTTTGGGTCACACCTCTAGACTAGCAGAGTGCTGTCCAGGTCTGAGAAGAGAGGCAGGCGAGGACACCTGCAGAAGTTGTTTTAAATACCACTTGGACATATCCCTTTTTATCCTGTGATAATAAGTAGGGATAGGGACTGGACCTGTGTTTTCATCACTATAGGGAACTCCCAGGTGAGGAAACTCTCTCTAATAGTGCATATCAGCACCTTTTCTAAAGCTTAATCTCAGTGTAGGGGTGGCCTGAAGGCCTAGGTTCCCCCTCCTATCTTAGAGTGTTGCCTAGAGTTCAGAGAGCTTAAGCAACTTGCCCAGGGACACACAGGCAGTAATACACAGCCAAGTCATGCTTTGTGATGATATCAATTAGAATATGTTCACTGTAATTAATCCTTTGAAATATTTCAGAAAGAGGGAAGGGGATAGTTTTCCTCAAAGAGAATGCTTGAGCTAAGAGCTTACTGAAATGGATGGATCCTCAGAGTCCCCATCCCTAAACTAACAAGACATGAAGTGCACTGACAGGAGGAATGAATCTTGGAGGAAGGAATAGCAGACTTCTGGGAACCACTGAGAACTTGACATTGCCAAGGACCATGGGTAAAGTGCATCATTTTACCCATGAGGAAGAAGGGATTGCCATCCATTGGGCTCTCCTTACCTAAAAGGAACAGTTTTCTCCTTTGGGAGTTAAATACAGTTAGGAAACTTGGCGCTTAAAGGGATGAGGTGATATAACTAGTTATAACATAGTAAGTGTTGGGGCCATGATTTGAACTCACATGTTCTGTCTTCATTCTGTGTTTTTTCCACCTCTCTCAAGATCACACAAGTCAACAAGAGATCCTAAGCTTAAGGAAAAGGAGAAGGAATAAGCATTTTTTAAGTGCCTACTCTGTGCCAAGCACTATGCTAGAGCTTTACAGATATCTCATTTGATGCTCACAACTCTCTGAGTGTGTCAGGTGCTATTATTATCTCATTTTACAGTTGAGGAAACTGAGGCAGAAAGAGGTTAAGTGACTTACCCAGGGTCACACAGTGATATCTGAGGTAAGATCCACACTAGTGGATATCTGAGGTAAGATCTGAACTCAGGTCTTCCTGATTCCAGATCCAGAACTCTATCCATTACACTCCCTAACTACTTCTAAACGAATTTAGATCTACTAGAAGTGCCAGTTGGCCAAGATTTCTCTCCTATAAAGCATGTCTTAATATTTCAGTGGCCATTAGAAGTTAATGAAGTAAAGATTTAGGTATGAGATCCACAACTGTGAATTACAGAAAGACCATTGATAATGTCACAGTCCACAATTCAGAGTCATTACCAACCACTTTTACTTTAATCCCGCTTGCTCAAGGGGGAAGGAGACATTCTAGTCCTTGCACAGAGTTGGAAATGAGATACACAGCAGAAAGGATCACATATCATGAGAAAAAAAAAACATGGAATCATTTAACAAGTGGGAAAGTCAGTTTCCAATTTAAGAAGCAATCTCAGAGTAGAAAGGAACTCAAGAGACCAGAAAAATTCCCTTGAAATTGTACCCAATAAGGAATCATCCAGGGGCAGCTAAGTGGTGCAGTGGCTAGAGTATTGACCCTGGAGTCAGGAGGACCTGAGTTCAAATTCAGCCTCAGACACTTGACACTAGTGTTTGTGACCCTGGGCAAGTCACTTAACCCCAACTGCCTCAAAAAAAAAAAAAACAGAAAAAGGATCATCGAGCCTTTGCTTGAAAAGCTTCAATGATGGGGAATCTATGCGCTTGGGAAGCACCTGCTTATACCTTTCAATGTCTCTAGTTAGGCAGTTTGTTCCTGACATTCAGCTTACTTTTGCCTCTGCAGATATTATGTCTAGTTCGGGCCTCTAGGGCCTAGCAGAACCAGACTAATTCATCTTCCACATGATAGACCTTCAGATATTTGAAGAAGATGATCCTGTCCCCTTGCAAATTTTCTCTTCTCCAGGCTAAATTTTCTCTTCTCCAGTTCCTTCACAGGTGTCTGTCAGCAAATGTAAGGACTGGGAGCTTAAGGAACATGGTGGGGCCAGAGTACAATGAGGAAACCCAGATAACAAAGGATCACACAGGACTTTCTCATTCACTGGGCTCTCTACTCTAGCTCTTAACCCTACTCCTCTAGGTCCAGGCAGCTGGAGCTGGGAAACAGATGTACCAAGCCTGACAAAATTAAGATTTTGCTCTACACTTCCGAGATAACGTATTAAATTAGAGACATTTTATTAAATCACACAGTCTACTGACTTCACTCACAAGCAATGTTCAAACAAGTGTCCCTGTTCCCCAGATGAACTGCAAAGTAAAAACCCTGACTGGATTTACAAAATAAAAAAGCCTGTCTTGGCAATCTCAGTGCTGTTCCAGGGAACAAAACGAAAAGGGAAAATAAAAAAGGTACACCAACTGGGGAGCTAAGTTTTAGTCAGGAAGCGTATCTTGCAACGAATAAGTTAGGCATTGCCCCACCCCCTCATCCTTTTTTTTCCCCTTTCCTGATAGAAAATAAGTTGCATATGAGAAAACATACTTGAAATCTCAGCACCTGGACTGGCTGCAAGAGCCATTTTCTATGACCGAGGAGGGCCTAGACATCAGTTGGTGGAGAAATAGTGACATCCAGTGGCCAGTTTAATCAATGCTTTGTACTTTTTCAACTGCCCAAGTGGAGGTGGAGGGGGAAGGAAATGTGTATCTCGTAAACATGATAATCCATTGTATACCTATACCCTACCCATACCCACCCCTCAACAAACATTTGCCTCAAGACTATGGTCCAATTTCAAAACTTCCCCAAGCGAGTTGCTCAGCGGTGTCATTGGATTAGTAGAACAGGACAACATCATGGAGTTGGCATGGCACTTAGGAGGAGCATCAAATACAATTCCCTATTACAGAGCAGGAAACCGAGGCTTTAAGAGGCTGTGATTTCCATAGGATCACACAGGTAGCAAGAGTCCAAACCAGGATTCAGACCCATATCTTCCCAATCCTAAATGCAATACTCTTATCTGGAACATAAAATATCCATTCCCATGAGTTCTGCTAAGAGCAAGTAGAAATAAATAACGATTTCCACACTTTTCTAAGTGTTGCTGTTATGTGTTGATTAGAAAAATGACTGTCACAATGCAAATGCCAGAAGATAATGTTTTTCATGTCAGAAAAAAAGTTATTTTCCTTGACTTTCTTTCATGGTTCATCTTTACAAATTTCTTACATATGGTTAATGTGGTTCTTTCTTCAGTGACTGAATTTTTTTTAATGACTTCATTTTGAACAATGGAAAGAGCATCAAGAGGTGCTTTCTGGTCCTGGCTATCTATGTATATTATAGCTTCAGTTTACAATAGAAGTGCACAGAAATCCTGGCTTTGCTTGGGTTGCTCAGTATCTCTGGACCTTACTTTCCTTACTAGTTTCATCTGTTACCAAGTTTTATTTCTACCTTCACAATGTCTCTCCTATGTGTGCCCTTCTCTCCAATCATATAGCCACTCTCCCCCTCAACTATAACCCTGCATTACTTTTCACATTACAGTAGTCTTCCTAATTGGTCTCCCTGCCCCAGGTCTCTCCCAAACTCAATTCATTCTCTACCCAATTGCCAAAATTATTTTCCTAAAACATAAATCTGACCCTGTCATTACACTACTCAGTAAATTCCAGTGGCTCTCTTTGACTTCCAGGATTAAATATCAAGTTCTCTGTTTAACATTTAAAGCTTTTTGGACCCTCCCTTTTCTGTCTTCTAATATATTACTCTCCAATATGCACTCTATGGTCTTTCTACAATGGTCTATTGGCTGTTCCTCCCATACAACACTCCATCTCCTGTCTCCATACCTATGGATCACTGAAGTATGGGTGGTTGTAGAAGGACAGGTGGGAGGACAATGTTCCTTGAGGGCAAGGACAGTATTGTTGGGGTTTTTTATTCTTTAATTAATTTTTTAAAATTTTTAATATTTTATATTTTCCCAATTATATGTAAAAGCCATTTTTAACCTGAGACTTTTACAATTTTGAGTTCCAAACTTTCTCCCACCCTATCTCTCCCTCATCATTGAGAAGGCAAGAAATTTGATAAATATTATGCATATGCTGTCATGCAAAACATGTCCATGCTAGTCATGTTGTGAAAGAAGACAGAAAAAAGAAAAAGGAAGGGGGAAAAAACAGCATGCTTCTATCTGCATTCAGACTCCACCAGCTCTTTCTCTGGATGTGGATTTCATCAGGAGTCCTTCAGAAGTGTTTTGGATCTTTGTATTGCTGGGAATCCTTAAGTCATTCACAGTTGATCAAGCTACAATGTTGCTGTTACTGGGTACAATGTTTTCCTAGTTCTGGTCACTTCACTTTGCATCAGTTCATATAAGTCTTTCCAGGTTTTTCTGAAAGCATCCTGCTCATCATTTCTTATAACACAATAGTATTTCATCATAATCACATATCATAAACTGTTCAACCATTCCCCAATTGATGGGCATTCCCTCAATTTCCAGTTTTTTGCCACCACAAAAAAAAAAAACCTACTATCAATATTTTTGTACGTACACATCCTTTTCCTTTGTCTTTGATCTCTTTGGTGTATATAGACCTAGTAATGGTATTACTGGGTCAAAAGGTATGCAGTTTTATAGCCCTTTGAATACAGTTCCAAATTGCTCTCCAGAATAGTTGGATCAGTTCACAACTGCACCAACAATGCGTTAGCAGGGAGAGTGTTTTTAGTATTTAGAACAATGCCTGGCACATATTAAGCACTTAATAAATGCCAGTTGACGGACTAACTTTAACCACCACTTGGTACTGATTAACATTCACCCATCCTGTTGAATTCTAATTTATATTCTGGGAAGTTACTCTGGTGCCTTGTGCATGTTACACTGGACAAGTGACCTTACAGCCTCCAACTCAGCTCTCTGTGTCAAGTCATGTGTGAGTTTATGTATTTATCCAATCAGAAAACAAATATTGATCTTTCACTAACTAGCAAATGCTACCTTATTTTACACTAGGATTTATATGGTATTTTAAAGTCTGCAAAGCACTTTACAATTATTATCTCATTTCATCCTCCCTCATGGGAGAGGGGTGCTATTACTATCCCCATTTTTCAGATGAGTTACCTGAGGCAAACAGAGGTTAAGTGACTTGCTTAGAGTCACATAGCTAGTAAATATATGAACCTATATTTGAACTCAGCTCTTCCTGACTCCAGATTCAATGCTCTATCCACTGAACCACCTATACTTTAGTGAACCATAGTTTCCTAATCGTGACATAATTGCAATATCCCTCCACAGAATCAGAAAAATATATTTGAATACTTCATGCCATGGGTTTTCCATTGCATAATGGGGAAGTTGGGTGGAGCAGTGGATAGAATGCCAGACCTGAGGTCAGGAAGATCTAAGTTCAAATAGATCTCAGATACTTACTAGCTATGTGACTCTAAGCAAGTCATTTAATGCTGTTTGCCTCAGTTTCCTCATCTGCAAAATGAAGAAGGAACTATCAAACCACTCAGGATCTCTTCCAAGAAAACCCCAAATAGAGTCACAAGCAACATGACTGAAAAATGACTGAGCAACAAGAAGGAAAGATTACTAGCTATTGTAGTATAATATTTGTATTATGCAACTAGCAATGCATAATAAAACATCTACCAAGCAGGTGTGTACTTGCCCCAAGCCTCAACCCCTTAGCTCCAGCCTTCCCCTACTTCCCACAATACGGATGATGCCTTAACCTAGGGGTTCTAGGAATTGTACAGTTTGAGTTTCTTTAGCTCCCCACAATTATGCACCTGCAAGGAGACAGAGGAGCGCCCTCTTAGTATTGATTTACAAATCCAGCAGGACAGTCTTTAGATTAAGACAAAGAAAAGACAAAGACAGAATTTCTGGAGAAATGCTGGATCTGGGGATGAGCGTATGGAGGATGGGCTATGGATTTGGATAAATTCAGGATCTCAGCTCAGCTTCAGCCTGGAGAAGAGGAGTTGGACCTAGTTTACTACCTCCTATCAAATACCTCAAATCTCTTCTAGCCACAAATAACCCACCATATAGCAAGAGGAGAGGACTCAAAAGCTTGCCATCACCATCACACTCCTTCTGTCCCCTCTGACTTTGATCTTGGCAGCCCCCTGTCATCGTTGCATCTCTCTCCTCATTTCTCATCACCAGTCCCAGACAAATCTCTGACATTTCAAGAGGCAGCATAGGAGAAGGAGACACAGACTAAGGAGGCTGAATCATCTTTATAATAAATAGATGGTACAAGATAATCTCTAAGGCCCCTTCAGCTCTAAAATTAGAGAATTTTGTGGAATATTGATCTCTGATGTAGATTGCAAGTTGAACATAAGGCAGCCAGACTAATTATTTACTGTTTCAATTAGAAAACCTTTACAGATTTTTTACAGACATAAGTAACCATGTGCAGTAAGAGAATCAAATCCCTTGGGTTTTAGCTCTAAGGCTCTGTTTATGATCATTTTCTTTTTAAGGAAGTTGATCTTTAAAAAAAATGAATCTAATTCCTCCCAGTTTTGAAGTGTACATAAGTTCAGGCATGTCAGGTTCTGTAAAGCAAATATGTCTGTGGCTGTGTCTACATAAACTACTATTTTTATCCACCAATTAATCATTTAGTCAAACCACAGTTCAGTCACCCCAAAAATCAGTCAATCTGACAGACTGAACTGACTGACGATTTGACTGAATTATTATTTTTTTTTACTGAATTTAAGGTACATAAAACAACACCACTGCTCTACTCTCTCCCACAGAGGAGAGCTTACATGTGGGAGAATTTAGCTCACTGGATAAACCTTTCAATTATTTATTGTGAAAGAAAAATAGGACAGGAAGTAAAATATCTATGGCATTTAATTTAAATGTCATCTCCCCCCAAAGTAAGACCTAAAAGAAATGAAGTCATAATAGAATCCTTCTTCCAAAACTGAGCTGGAAATTGATTGGAGAAAAAAATTAAGAGAGAATTCATGAATGATAAGAAAATTCACCATATTCAGCCACAAGATTTCTGCCATCATCTTAAAATGACTGGAAAATCTCCATATTTTCTAGAGCAATTCTTTTCTAGGTTTTTGATTACACATTATTTTCATAATATATTTCCCACAAAATTGATCAATTTGCTATTCCCCCTACTCTATATTCCATCTCCCATTACCATCCCTTTATATAAGCTGTCCACCATATGTGGAATTCACCTCCTTATCTCTATTGTAGTAAAATAACTAGTGTTCTTGAAAGTGCTCAAGTGCTACCTCATAGGAAGCCTGTCTCTACCCAGTTAACTAGTGCCTTTTTCCTGGCTACTTCAATATATTTAATGTTTAATTTTCTTGTACATATGCATATTGTTTTCCCTCAATAAAGTGTAAGCTTCTTGTGGGCAAATAATCGTTTCATTTTTTTTTATCTTTGTATCACTGTGCAACACCCGCACGTAGTAGGCACTTAATAAATGCTTATTGAATGAATGAGTAAAATTAAACTATTTTTCCATTTAATTTAAGACATCAATAATTTGGTCATGTTCAGCACATAAAATGCTAAGAGAAGAAAGTTCACCCAAAGACGATGTTTTCGATAGTAAGAACTGACTCTGTCCCTATAGTTCTGGAAGAGCCTGTTAGTTTCCCCCTTAGGCTAGCTTAGTTGCTACCTACTATTAAGAGTTCTTCCAAAGGCAAAATAAATACAGAGGAAGAAAAAAGGGAGGAAGAGGGGAAGGTTCTCTTCCACTCTTGTGCATAGCCCATGCATGCCCCAGAGATACATCTTGTGCAGGTCTGTGCTGCTTGCCAAAGGCGTCCCTATCTGGGTTATTATTGTTTAGTCATTTCAGCCGGGCCAGACTCTTCATATTCCCATTTCTTGGCAAACAACCTGGAGTGGTTTACCATTTCCTTCTCTAGTTCATTTTATAGATGAGAAATAGAGGCAAACAGGGTTAAATGACAAGTAGTAAGTATGTGAGGTCAAATTTTAACCAAGACCTGGCACCCTACCCATTGTGCCACCTGGCTGTGCCTCCCAGCTGGGTAGAATGTAAATATTATTTTTTAAAAAGTGGTTTTCTGCTTCAATCAGTTAAACAGGAATTTTAACACACCACAACAGCAATGCCCTAAGTATTCGATTTAGCCAAGGTTTTCTTAATCTGAATTTTCCAGAGTGGGATTCAAATGTAGTTAAAAATGAGTTGGCCTACCAAGACACATACCTTAAATAGGCATAGAAAATAAATGATGAACTGGGAAGCAGGGAAATCTTTTCGATAATCCCAAGTTGATCCCTAATGCAAATGTATCTTTTTGACACGAATGTTTTGCCCATCAAAAATACTAAAATACCATAGTCTCAGACGAACTCCAATTATGGGTTACTGAAAGGCTGTAACATATTTCTTATGAGTACCTATGTGCAGAAAATAAGATAAAAACATCATCAAGGCCATCTGTGACCAGAAAAACAAAAGTGGGCCTGGCATGAAGGAACTTGGAGTCAGGAAGACCTGAGTTCAAATCCTGTCTCAGACACTTACTAACTATATGACCCTGAGCAAGTCATTTAACAGCTCCTTGCCTCAGTTTCCTCAACTATAAAATGGAGATAATATTAGTACATACTTCACTGGGTTGTTGTGAGGATCCAGTGACATGACATATATACATATATGTATATATATGTATCTTAAGTTGATAACTTAACTCTTAAGATACTCCAAATTTTAGCTTGTCACAAGAGTTAGGAATAATATTAATGAACAGCCCCATTAGAGTATAGTAAAAAAACTGGAAAAAGTCTTGCAAAGCTTTGGGTAGATCTAGTATAGAGAACATGCCAAAGGGCACAGACAAGAATAATAACTTTTCAGCTTCCTTTTTTTGTATTATCTTCTCCCATTAGAATATAAGCTCCTTGAGGGTAGTGACTATCTTTCTTTTTGCTTATACCTTTATTCTCAGTGCCTAGACATGGTGGTTGATACATAGAAAGCACTTAATAAATGACAGGTGACTTGACCTTATTTAAAACCCTGACATCGATCACTTGGCACAAAACAGTCAATCTGCAGAATCTATTCAATTCTATAACAAGGGTTTATTAGACACCTACCAGGCTTCTAGCACTCTGTTTCAGACCTGACAAGAGAGTGTAATGTACTGGGGCAAGCAAAGAACTGAGAACCAAGAGACTTGGGTCATATTCCTGCCTCAACCACTAAACACCCATAGGGACAAGTCATTTCCCTCTCTGTTTCCTCATGTGCAAAACGTGAACATCACATGTTATGATTTCTGTGAGTTCTTCCAATTCTAAGATCCTGTGAATTTATTTAACTTTCTTGGACCTTTCTGGACCTCAGTTCCCTCATTTGTAAAATAAGAGAATTAGACTAGAAAACTTCTAGTAATCTTTCCTGCTCAAAAGCTTCATGATCCAAGTTCAGTGCCCTTGCAGAGTTTACAATCTAATTACGAACATTAAGTGTAAGAACATGAAATAATACTAATAAAAGAGAGAACGTGATAAGACATAGGAGTGTGTGGGAGCACCACTGAAATTTTTAGTATGAGGGAAATCAGATAACATGACAAATAGGGGCTTGATGTATTGTTCTTTTATTGTCTAGACAATTAAGTGATAGAGAAAATGTTAATAAATCATATTAAATTTAAATGTATTTCTGAACACTTTTTTTTAAAAAAGTAAGTTGTTAAACTGACATCAACACAACACTAAATAAGGGTCAAACAATCTCCGAAGTCCCTTCTAGCTCTAGGACTCTATAATACAATTTAAATGCTCTAAGTGTACAGAAAAGAACATTGTGTTCTATAGAAATCAGGCTAGACTTTAAGGGAGGAGGCAAGCTACAAACTAAGATGCTTTGCTAGCTAGGTTCATTTGATAAGGTACATGCATAACAAGGTATTTTAAAATTATAAATGTGGGAGCTTATAGGGACCTCACAGATCTGGGACCCAAGAGCTGGAAGGAAGCTCAGTAGGCATCTATATCATCTCATTAAAATCCCTCCTGTCACAGAAGAAGAAAACCAGTGGTCAAGTAAGGATCCAAAAATATATCTGTAACTCCAAGTCCAATATATTTTCCAGTTCACCACACTATCTCATTTCAAGGATACGTTTCTCTGATTCTGTCTTAGAAGGTCTCTCTCTCTCTCTCTCTCTCTTTCTCTCTCTCTCCTAGAGACTGCATTAATTTCAACCTGCACACAAGATTAAAGCTCTAGAATAAATGTGTTTGGAGTCTTAAAAGTCTTGGAGAAATCCTTTCAAATTCCACGCCAAAGCTTAGAGCTAGCTTTTCCATATTTAATCAAAAGCACACGGGTGCTTGCTTTCAAAGATATTAGCAGAGAGCCCTATACCCACCAGCAGCAGACTATAGCTCTTCAAAGTGCCCAGTGGATTGACCTTAGCAAATCATGGAGTGCTTAGAGGCTGAGGGTGCTTCACTGAGCATGGGCTGAATGCTGAGCAAATTTTCAATGTCATTTGTCGCTGAGTAGAACGATGTAATGGGTACTAGGGTCATTAGCTATGATGTATGGAAAGGGAGATGAGAATCTTTTTTCACTTTCTCTTTACTGTTTTCTAACCTAATTGACAAAGAGCCTGGAGAGGAACTACAATTAAAGATTCCTTCCAAGTCAATATGTGAATATATGTATCTTGTGTAAATAATGTCAAGAAGGGTAGAAGGATAGGAAAGGAAAAACTGGTCTGAATTCCTCCCTTAGAGAAAACAGAAAAAGTATAGCATCCCCCAAAGGGAAGCCAGGGCAAGATAAGAGAAAAAATGAAACAGATAAATTAGATAATCATATTTCTCCTTTCTGGAAGGAATTTCATTAGTGAAATAATTCAGCTTTTTAATTATAAATGGGATCTATTTCATACTCCAAATCTACTACTGATTTCCTGGCTGCTATATGCTTCTGGCTAGAATGTCAGAGTGAGCCATTTCCTATATCTTGGCAGAGAGCCATATAAATGGATTCTCATCCAGATGAGGATCAAACTGAAAATGAATCGTGCTGGCACTGTTCTGGGAATTCTAGCGATACATGTTCCTAGACTGGACTTTTGGCCATTCTTTAATTTTTCTTGCCATCTTTTGTTTGATAGATATTTCTGGATATGTCCCTCCCCTACCCCTTACCCTGAGGCTTCTCTTTCAGCAAAGAAAAGCATTTAAGCAAAACCATCCAGCAGAGCAAACTATCTGACAGAGTTTGCAGCATTCCACACCTATAGTCCCCCATCTCTCCAACAAAAAAGAGAAAGATGCATTTCCTTATCTCCTCTCCAGAGCCAACATTGGCCATCATCATTATACAGTTGAGCCTTGTCTGATTCTTCTTTTCATTCACATTGTTGTACTCATCATATACATTCTTTACGTGGTTTTGCTTACTTCATTTCACATCAGTTCATACAAGCTTTCCAACTTTCCTCTGAATGCCTCATTTTCATCATTTCTTATAGCACATTAATATATATTATTATATAATGTATATTATATTAATATATTATATTATCTATTATATTAATATATTATATATATACATAAGCCATAATTTGTTCAGTTATTTCCCCAAATCAATGCATACCCACTTTGCTTCTTGTTCTTTGCTATTGCAAAAGCTCTCTGCCATTCTTTTTCAAAATAGACTTCAAAAAGTTTCTTTTTTCAAATTTAAAATAACCGTTAATGCTTGCAACCATGAAGAGTAGGGATATCAGGTAAGACAAGTTATCTGTATTCTCATTAGAAAGCCAGGAGTGCTAAGCGGCCCTGTTTGCCAATGGCTGAACAATTTTCTAAAAGAGACCAGATCTTTGTTGTGCCAGGTCAGTGAATAGGAAATAAAAAGGAGAATGACTTGTGACACTTTTATTGAATATTTACTACAGCAAACTGACACATCGAGTGAAAATGAGAATTATGCTCTGTTCCCAGCCCTAAGGGATTCTGGTTTCAGATTCTGTTCAGGAAGCTTAAGCTTAAATCAAATATAATGATTCTGCCACCCATATTTACAGGTGCCACCCAGTTCTATACCTTCATCACCTCCTTCCCTCATTCTTATTTACCTAGCTACTATACCTCCTCACTACGGTGAATCATTAAAAAGACAAAACTGAGGGACCTTAGAGATTATCCAGTCCAACTCATAAATTTCACACTTGGGGAAACTGAGTCCAAGGGAAGAGAAGTGACTTGTGGGATCTTATAGCTGGGGTCTGAGTCTGAACTCTGCCTCAGATATTTACTAACTGTATGACCATGAGCAAGTCATTTAACCTCTGTTTCACTTTCCTTAACTGTAAATGGGGATCCTAATAGCTACCTACCTCACAGGGTTGTTGTAAGGGTCAAATGAGATAATATAAGCAAAACATCTTACAAACTTGAAAATGCTATATGAATATCAATTGTATACTAGTAATAGTAACAGGAGTAGTGGTGGTAGTAGTAGTATTAGTAGTGGTGGTAATAGTAGTAGTAGTAGTAGTAGTAGTAATGGTGGTATTAGTAGTAGTAAGAGTAGTGGTGGTGATGATAATATTATTAGTAGCAGTGATGGTGGTAGTAGTAATACTAATACTAGTAGTAGTGGTAGCAGTGGTAATAGTAGCAGTAGTGGTTGTGGTGGCAGCAATAATATTAATTGTGGTGGTGGTGGTTATAGTAGTAGTGCTTGTGCCAGTTGGAGTAGTGGTAGTAACAGTAATGGGGGAAGGAGGAGGAGGAGGAGAAATGGTGACAGTGGTGGTAGTGATAGTAATAGCAGTAGTAGTAGTCCTAAAAATGCTATGTTAGCTATGAAAGAGACATTAGAACTCATCTAGTCCAGGAGTTAGCAAACTACAGTCCCCTAGTCGTTGTCCATATGAACTAAGAATGGTTTCTACAGTCCAGTATCTCTGTGCTCCTAATAGCTAGTCTATAGGCCTCAGGGCATTTTGAAATCAGGAGAGAGTACTGTTTTAGGGGAAAGATAAGGTCCCTGGAATGGAGAAGGCAGAGGTATATCACCAAGGAGGCACTGCTTCCTCCTTCCCATGTCATTCCTCCCACTCAAAAGGAGCCCCTCCCATGACTTATCATTATAGGGAAGACAGAAGCCTTCCCAACCTACCACAGGTTTGTACCAGCTACACCTCCAACCTCACCATGGTTTACTCATTGAAGGGATTAGCTGGACCAGGAACAATCCTCCTTCCTTATCCTTAGCCAGACCAGAGTTTAAATTCTGCTAGCTTCAACCTGTCCTCTTCCCAGGGAACCTGGGAAATAATTCACCTATTCTCCCTGTGAGAACCTTGCCTCCATTTTACCATCCTGTCACTGGCTTGTCTGCACACAACTTCGCTCCTACCTGCGCAACACACGCGCACACACACACACACACACACACACACACACACACACACACACGAATGAACTCTGATGCTTCCACCAGGCTTCATTCTTATCTTCTTCCATAAGAGAATACAATGGTTTGTCAGAGGCCCTTTAAATATCACTTCTGGAGAGTACAAATTTCCCATCCTTACACAATTTCCTCAGGTAAATCCTCTGTTGTCCCACCCTAGTTTTGGTTTCTAGGCTGCTGTAGCATTGCAGATGCCTGCTTAACTTGCTGCTAAACTACAGCCCCTAGGTCTTTTTAAAGTGAAGTCTATAAACCAGGTCTTTACTACTTTGCTGTCTCTAGCTTTTCTTTCATTTTTAATCTATTTTTTTCCCAAAGTGCATTGTAGGCCCCTTGGGGAGAAGAAGTATATTTTCCATTTGTTTGGTATCTCACAAAATACCAAATGAAGTTCAGTGTACTTAAAAAATAATCAACTTAGGCAAGGTTCATTGGATAAATGAATATGGACAAAAAAAAGGTTGGACAAGTTGATTCTTCCATATATAAAATCTATGGTTTTATGACATAGCAAGAGAGAGACAGTCTTAAATCCAGATGGATCTTACCAGCTCAAAAGAAACAGGCCTGGGGTTTTCACCACACTGAGATGTCTCAGTCATGTGTTGGAAATACAAGCTTAGAAATCTAATAATAATATTCATTTAGATCTGGTGGAAGCTATGGAATGGGCTTATCCTCTGCAGAGATCTTTATTCACAGCTCCCGTACAAGGGAAAAACAGTCTATCCTTACCACCTCACCAAATCTCCTCTGTCATGTTTGAAAGAGACCCAAGATTGAAAAGGCAATTTGCTGGCTAGGCCATTCGGGGCTCAGCCTCTTCGCTGAATCAGCCAAATAACAGCTATAAATTTTGCAAGGTGCTTTGTTCCTTCCTAATACTGTGTTGTCTGTTTCTTGTTTTGAATCCTAGTGGAATTCCTCCATGTTTGGAGCTCTCATTATTTATGAAGGAATATTTCTCGATACAAAGGGGTGAAAAGTAAGATGAATACTAGATACATGCAATGCTCTGAAATGGTTTTCAGGTAATGATGCTATTTTTACTATTATCAACAAGAAACTCAAATGGTTATACTCTGCTTAAATGATTCTGAGAAATTGTCTTGAAGTCAGGAAGCTGTAGGTGGGGCTGTGGATAGATCCCTAGGCCTGGATTCAGGAAACCTGAGTTTAACTCTGACCTCAGACTTTTATGTTTACCCTGAGCAAGTCATTTAACCTCCGTCTGTCTCAGTGTTCTGTTCTATAAAATGAGGAATGCCAAGAGTACCTACCTCCCAGGATTGTTGTTAGGATCAATTGAGATGATGTTTGAAAGTCATTTAGCCAAACTTGAAATGCCATATAAATGACAGCCACTACTATGATAATTATAACTCAGATCTTGTCTGTGATACATACCAGTCTTCTTACGTCTTTCCGCTACATCCTCTTAAATCCACTATCACTGGATTCCTTGATATTCCAAGAATAAGGAATTCCATCTCTTAGCTCCAAGATTTATCTCTGGTTTTCCTATACGCCTGGAACGCCGTCCCTCCTCAACTTTGCCTAGGGACTTCCCTGGTTTCCTTTAAGACCCTATCTATCTTCTACAGGAAGCCTCCTTCACCAACTCCTGTCATTCTTCGTGCCTTTCCCTCTGTTAAGCTTCCAATTTATTCTGTATATACTTGCATGCTATATCCCTCATTAGATTGCAAGCCCTCCTTGAGGGAAGGTCTGTCTTTTGTCCCTTTTTGAATCCCCACAGTTTACCCTGGTAAGCACTTAATAAATGTTGATTGATTGATTTTACCAAGGTCAAGAGAGTTTAAGTGACTTGCCCAGGATCACAGAGCTAATGAATTATCTGAGTTAAGATCTGAACTCAGATCTTTCTCACTCCAGAAGTCCAGCACTCTAAATACTGTGTCACCTCACCACCATTTACTATGACTTGTTACTAAGTCTTAAGGACCTCCCAGCTCTGACTTTTTTATGAGTCTGAACATATGAACAACATTAACCCCCTGCCCCCTACCAGGATCAATGCTGATCCACGCAGATGTACATTTCCAGTTCTCTGCATTCTCACATTCGTTACATTAATCTCTATCTGGTTATCAAGTTAGAAACTGGATCAGAGCCAAATGGCGACTTCTGTTACAAAATTCCTCTTCTATCCTATCCCCATCTGAGGGAAGGGCATTGGTGACCCCCGGGAAAGGCCCAGGCTAGCTCCAAAACTGAAAACCTGAAAGAGAAGCATGGTTAATCTATTACCCAAATAACAGAATGCAGCAGCACTAACAGGTGTCACTACAGGAAAATGTAAGCCTTCTGAGTGACTGCAGTATGATACTAACGAGGCCAAGGTCACGGTGTCAGTCTCCAAATGGACGAATTAGCTTTGCACAGAAAAATAAGAAAAGTCTACTCTATGTCCAGAGACTTCCCCCTAAGCTATCCCAAATAACACTCCATTGGTCACAAGTGGGGCCTGAACGGATTTAGGTTTCTCAGGTCAACACTTCACTATTCTCAGGAAGCAGTATGCCATGACGGAACAAGAACTCAGCAATCTATTCACCCCCTCCCAGCGTCAGTGTCTTCATCTGCCCAGTGGAAATTATACTACTTAACCGCTTAGAGACATGAGCAATGAAACGCTGTAGTGCCTGTTTTCTGACCACGGTGAAAACCACCTTTTTAGTACCAGTCCTCTTCTGGTAATTCTATATGGCTATGAATCATGGAATGCAGTTCCATCAAATGAATGAAAATTATGTGTGACTCAGATAGCAATAAAAACAATGTAAGATGGTAGAAGAATGCTACCAATGATGACTTATGTACCCAAAAGAGCTAAAAGATATAATTTAAGAAATATATAATTGGAAAACCAGGTGGATTTGTCATATAGTGAGAGTAAGGAATAATTTGTACAGCTTAAATGCTAAGCATACCTCATAAAGGGCTAAAGAATTTAGAGAAAGAAACACCCCAAAAGCACTAGTTAAATCCTAGACATAGGGCTACATACTGTGCAATCTTGGGCAAATTGCTTCATCTCTCTGGGCCTCAGTTCCCTATCTACAAAATGAAGAACTGGGTTTAGATCACCTATAAGGTCCCTTCTAATTCAAATTCAATAATTACATGATATAAATAAAAATTGCATAGGATGGGTCTTTTGTAGGATTCATCAACACATTAAAGTAATTGAAAGTGAAAAAGTATGATATAAATGTAACTGCTATTTTCATTCCTTAAATACCTCTTCATATTTAGACAAGGAAAGTTACCCAATGCTATGACTGTTTAAGAGAACCGATAGATTCAGGGCAGGCACTAGGGAAAAAGTGTGATGTTAGCAAAATTCAGTGCCCCATCATTAATCTGAACACAGTAACACTGTTTCTCCGCTGCTACTTCTACCCTTTACTCAGGCAATATTTTCCTTTCAGTGAATCACTCCATGAAAGTAACCCTATAGACACAATACCTATGGCTTTCAGGCTCAAGATCATACAGCAGTGCTGGTGCATGGGATGGCACAATGTTATGCCTCCACCTAACGTTCATGGTCCTTTAAAATCTAGTTGCATTGTATATTTCTGACCATTCCTCATATTTCTTCTTTTCTCTTTTACTGTACTTCAGCCAATCTATCCCACTATCTATCCCCTAAACATGCACGTCTCTCTCCTATAGCTGTACCTTTGCTCTGGCTGCTCCCTCCCATCCTTCCTCATCCGTCAAATTTCATCCCCTCTATGAAGTTTCCATCAATTCCCCTGATTAGTAATAACTTTGTTGCTGGACCTCACACAGAATTTGTTCTTAATTACCTTTCTAACTCACTTATCATGTGAAACTATTGATCATGGCTACCTATATTTGTATCTTATCCCCCTGCTAGCATGCAAGCTCCTGAGGGCAAAGAAATATTATACAAAATGTGCAACCCTTTTAATGCCTAGTACAAGGATTTGTGAACAAAAGAATCCTCCTATGCATCTGGTAGAGAGCAGTTAGGTGGCATAGTGGATAGAATGGTGGACCTGGAGTCAGGAAGACTCATCTTTCTGAGTTAAAATCTGACCTCAGACACTTACTAGCTGTGTGACACTGGGCAAGTTATTTAACCCCATCTGCCTCTGTTTCTCATCTGTAAAATTTAACTAGAGAAGGCAATGGTAAACCATTCCAGTATCTTCGCCAAGAAAACCCCAAATTGGGTCACAAAAAGCTGGGCAAAACTGAAACAACTGAATGACAAAAAAATTTAGTGAATCAATGAATGGATGAATTTAATTCATACCTCTACTTCAAATCTTCAGTCAATGATCTGGGATTCATACATCTTCCTTTCTTGCTTCATTCTTACTCAAGCTTATTAAAATAAATTCAATTCTGCATGATTCAAGAAACATTAATTATTCTTACTATTATACTGTGGTAGATTATGGACTATCTAATTCATCCTTAATGACCTCTGACCTGGAATATTGATTCTAGATAATCCTAGATGTAGTATGAATACTCTTTCTATCAAAGGGTGAATCCTCACTCTGAAAATGATCAGTTCATCTCTCCTTATATTAACTCTCTGAGTACAGAAATTATAATTTGGAGTACAGTACCTTAGCTCCTGCATGTTGGTTTGTTTTTTTTTTTAATTTGTGCATCTCCTCTGTGGAAAATAAAGGTGGAATTGTTGAAGAAAATAATAGGATTTAAAGCTAAAAATTAGATTAAACAATAATCCTGTTAAGAGTCATAATTACATTTATAGTGTGTCAAGCACTGTGCTAAGTAAGAGCTTTAAATTATTACCACAATTGACATCACTGCAGAATTACAAAGTCGGAAGGGACACAGAGGCAGAGGAGCCCACCTAACATCTGAAAAAAACAAACACATAACCCCTACAGTGTATTCAATAAGTTGTCTTCCAATCCTTCCTTGAAAGCCTCAAGCCAAGGATGAAGATGTCTTATGAGCTGTAACCTGCTACCTCCCTCCAGAATATCCTCATTCCAGTATAATAGCTGTCACTGTTATAGTGTTTTTTCTTGATATTAAACCTAAGATAGCCTTTCTGCAGCCTTTTATTTCCTGTTCCCAGTCCTGCTCTCTACTTAATCATATAATCCTATCATCAATAAATCTCTTCTTCAGATAAAATATTCCTGGTCCTTCAAAAGAATCTCATGTGCCACAGACTTGAGGCCATCTGTTGCCCTGATTACCTTCCTCTGGACACTTCCCAAATTTTCTTAAAAGATGATGTCCAAAACTAAATTATTTTCCAGATGTGATCAACCCAGGGAAGAATACAATAAATCTATCACCTTCCTTATTCTGGACATGAGTAGTTGCTTAATTAAACTTAAGATAGCATTTGATATTTGGATGGGGGTGGTTTTGGTTTGTGGGGGGTTTTTTGGTTCCAAAGAGGGAGGCAGATTAATTTTAAAGAACTAGCCTTGAAGTCAAGAAGACCTGGATTCAAGTCCCACTTTGGATATATACTAGCTGTGTGACCCTTCATAAGTCACTTAACCCTTCAGTGCTCTAGGTCAGAGGTGTCAAACACATAGCGCTAGTTTGGCCCAAATAAAATTAAAACATAATTAGGAAATATTTAACAAATAAATACAAATAAAATATACGTAATGCTAATATGTGTTTTTCTAAGTAAATATGTGACCTACAGGGATCCTTATGTATGTTTTAATAGACTCCTTCTATTCGTACTGATGGTAAGTTCTTCACTTTGAAAAGGCTACAAGCCAAGACCAAAGTGGAGGGAGTGTTGGTGCATGATCTGTTTGCAGATGATTGTGCACTCAATGCAGCCTCTGAGGCTGAGATGCAACAAAGTATAGATTTCTGCTGCCTGTGCTAATTTTGGACTAATAATTAACACCAAGGGTGCTCCATCACCCACCACCACACCACTCATGTGGAACCATCAATTACAACAAATGGAGAGGTTTTGAATGCTGTGGATAAGTTCACTTACCTTGGTAGCATACTTTCCAGGGACATACACATTGACAATGAGGTTGACACACACATTGCCAGAGCTAATTCAGTGTTTGAGAGGCTCTGAAGAAAAGTTTGGGAGAGAAGACGTACCAAACTGAAGGTCTACAGAGCCGTTGTGCTGACCTCATTGTTGTATGCTTGTCTACCAATGCCATATCAGGAAACTGAATTGCTTCCATTTGAATTGTCTGAGGAAGATTCTGAGGATCATCTGGCAGGATAAGTTACCAGGCACTGAAGTCCTTGCTTAAACTGAACTGCCAACTATTCAAACTATGCTTCAGAGAGTGCAACTCTGATGGGCTGGCCACATTGTTTGAATGCAAAACATATGCTTGCCAAAAAAACTGCTTTATGGAGAACTCACATGGGGCAGACCATCACATGGTAGTCAGAAGAAGCGATACAAGGACACTCTCAAGGTCTCTCTCAAGAACTTTGGATTTGATTGTGCAACATGGGAGACATTGGCACAGGACTGGTAAGCATGATGTGCCCACATCAGAAAGGGTGCTGTGCTCTATGAGCAAAGCAGAACTGAGACACCACAAAGTAAATGCAGAATGTGCAAATTTGGAATATCCACCCCAAAAATTCATATGAATTATCTGTGCCCAATCTGTGATAGAGCATTCTGAGCTAGTATTGGCCTGATCAGTCATAGTCAGATACACTGAAACTTCACTTTATCATGGTGATGTCATTTTGGTCCTCTTCAAAAATGAAGGACCTCAGTGCTCTAGGCAATTCTGATTATCAATTGGGGGAGAAGGGAGGGTATCATAATCTGTATTGAAAAAGTGAATTTCTTCACCCAGAAATCTGATACATAAATGAAATCGTGTTGACATGTTGTTGACTCATCTCAATCTTGTGACCTCTAATCTTTTTCACAGGAACTGCTGTCTAGTTATGATTCTTCCCTCTGATATTTGTTTTCAGAGGAGGGAACTGTAGGCCAGAAAAGTGAAGTAAGTTGCCCAAAGTCATTAGCAACAATGCTGGCCCTCAAACCCTGGTTTCCTGATTCTCACTTCAGTGCTCCTACACCCATACCATACTGCCCATGAACCAAGCTTGTATAAAAGGAAAATCAATGTGCAGTAAGTGAAAGACTGAAGATTTTTCTTTACACACTCTGATTATGGATTTAGAATAGGGTATTTACAAGTTATATTTGGGCTTTTGCCTCACCTTCTTACTGTTCCTCATACAAGGTACTCCTGTCTACATGCTTTCTTACAGGTTATTAACAATTCCAGGAATGCGTTCCTCCTCACCTCAGCCGCTTAACATCTCCATCCACCTTTAAGACTCAACTCAAATACTGTCTCCTCAATGAAACCTTCCCTTGTCTCCATAACTTTTACTGCATAATAACCTAGTAAGGGTAGGGTTGTATATATTTTATATAGGTGTTTTACATCCAGATTGTCTTCCTTGATCAAATGTAAAACTCTTTGAGAGCAGGAATTGTTTTACTTTCATCTTTGTATCACAAATACTGTACTTGGCTCAGGAATGCTTGTTGATTGATAACTCAAAGCCCTTTATCAATTACTTAGAATTAAAGACATTTAGAAGACAAATACAACCATCTGCCTACTAGCAATTCAAGTGGAGGCTTGCAGAGAAATGAATGTCAATCCTAATGGAGGGGCCCTCCCTCTGGTACAGAGCGTGTGTAAGTACTAAAATACTATTTCCTATCCTCTTACTACAAGGTAACAAAACACTTTGTGATGAGCTATGAAATGGAACTCGGTGTGCCTACAAAAGACCCAAACATACAGGATGGCGAGCTCCTGAAGTCAGGAACGTTCTTTCGCCTCTTTCTGTATTCCTAGTGCTTAGCATAGTGCATTCAGCCGTTTCAGTCATATCTCACTCTTAATGACCCTGCTTTGGGGGTTTTCCTTGGCAAGTTCATTTTTATAGATGAGGAAACAGAGACAAACAAGGTTATATGTTTTGCCCAGGGTCACTAGTAAGTGTCTGAGGCCAGATTTGAACTCAGAAAGATAATAAGTCTTCCTGATTCTAAGCCCAGTGCTCTATGTACTGCACCACCTAGCTGCCCACATATTAGGAGCTAATAAGCATTATTGAATTGAATAAAATCTCTCTTCCCTGGTGACAAAGGAGGCAAGAATTGACACAAGTTTCTGGGTAGGGAGAGAAGTAACAGGTACTGACCCTGGCTGCCTTATCTCTGCAGCTGGGACACCATGTGGTCACAAACCCCTGGTGGTTTTTCTTTTGTGTCTATTCTTTCTTTAGCTTAAGCAAATGATTATCAGAGGAAAAATGGATTCGATTATGACCTTGTTTCAAGAGATCAGAAGAACTTCCAGAGGTCTAGCAATAAGAGTCCCTATCAGAGTTTGCTAATAGCCCCAGCAGCTGCCATGGTGAGGTCACCCTGGAGGAGCCACTGCTTGACCCAACCCAGAAGTAAACCAACTGGGAAGTGGAGACACCAGCTCTGCACAAGAGATGCAAAAGCTTATATGTCAGCTTTGCCACAGCTAGAACTGAAATTAGCGAGAGCAATGCTTCATAGCAAGCACTTTCAATAAAGAAGTGATGGTGAGATTTTAGAGATTTTTGTGCATCCATTTCAGCTTCTCAGTACACAATCGGATTCTAAAAGCTAATTAAGTCTAGCTGACTAATTGATATAAACTAATCATCAATGGGAGAAGCAGCTTTGCCCTGCAGGCCTGACTTGCTAGCCAGAGTATGTGTTCAGAGAATAGTTATGAATAATACACTTAGAATTAAAGAAATTCAGAAGATAAATAAAACAGAAATTCCTGAATGCCAGTCAAAGAAAAGAGCCTCTTCTGCTTTATTACTAATAAATTCCTTACATGATCACCATGGTGCATGGTTAGCTGTCAGTCATGTTACTGAAAGTTATTATGCAGGAATTCACACTTGAAAAAATAATATCTTCTTGTATAACATCCCCAAGATTCCAAAGCACTTTATATAGATTATCTCATTTGATTCGTATAATAACCCCATATGGCGAACACTATTATCATCCCCATTTTACAGAAGAGAAACCTGAGAAGGTAAGTAATCTGTCTCTAGTCTCATAGGTGATACATGTCAGGAGTTTAATGAAGCTAACTTGTGGCTATTTTCCTACACTATTTCTACTATACTACCATGCTTCTCATATAAAGGGAGGGAATATAAGGTAGATGAGAAGACACTAACCATACTAATTGGTTCTGTGGCTGGATGTTTCTGGTTGAAAAAATCCAAATACTAAAACTACTGACTGATGCCAATTGACCTTTGAAAAAACTCCAAAGCAGTTACTCTCTTACACTTTCAAAATAACTTCAATGATACAAACTGGGAAGTGAGAGGGAGATAAGTTGAAACTGCAAATAATTTTTTTTTTTAAAACAGAAAAGGAAATTTGAAAGACCTCTGTGGTCCAATAATTAAGTAAGAAGCATTGGGAGAACAGTCTACACAATGAAGCCATTATGGAGCAAATCCACTTTGGAAGACTTCAGAACTCTGATCAATGCAATGATAAACGTAGATCCAGAGGACCACAGATAAAATATGTCTCTCCTGCCAAAGGTATGATAGACCTAAAATGCAGAATAAGACGTATATTTTTAGACATGGCCAATGTGGGAATTTGTTTTACAGAACTGTGTGTATTGTTAGAAGAGCTTTATTTTTCATTTTAAAAATTATTCTATGTAGGGAGGATGGCAATGAACAGTGGGGAGGAGAGATAATAAATACTTGTTAGAATTTTTTTTCAATAAGAGCACTAATAGATGTCCTAACTCTTTAAAAGACTCAAACAGTAACCAGTATGTTGTGAGTTGAGGATTATCTTCCTCAACATATGTTTTAATTAACTTCCAATTTGCAATTAAGAAACTAGATATTGCTGCATGACTACATTACCAAACTAGTTTCTTACAAGTGCCACCCTCCCCCCAACACCAACACCCCACCACTACTACTACATAGTAAAGGTGGAAGATGTCTGGTCTTCATAGAACCATCGATTCAGAGCTAGGAATAAACTTAGTGATCATCTATTCCAACCTCCTCACTTTGTTAAATGAGGAAAATGACTGAGGTCAAGAGATAATAACCGGCTAACCCAAGGTAACTGAGGTGGTATAGCTGAGATTTGAACCCAGATTCTCTGACTCCAACTCCAGAATACCTTGACAAATCATTTCATTTCTCACTTGTAAAATGAGGAGAATCTCTCAAGCTCTATTCATGTATGAATTTATCCAGAATTTGAGTCTCAACACTGTCATTTTCTAGCCATATGATCCTGAAGGAATAATTTCAAGTCTCTGAGCTTCATTTGTATTGATGGGGTGCTTGGTTGCATGTGCTTGGACCCCAATTCTGAAATCACATTTTTCTTTAAAAATCACATTTTTCTTTAGCCTCAAAACGCTATCCCAGGCAGTTTCTCCCCAGCCCAAGGACGCAGCTTGCCCCAGCAACAACCATTATCTCCCTTCCTGATACAGCAGACATCTGCACCTATAGAATTTATTAGTCTGAACCAACCATGTATTGACTGAACTGGTTGTACACTGGGTCATAATGACATTTACTACTCACTGACCAATCATATGTATCCTAGACTTAGGCATACGCATATACCCTTACATTTATCTTGTTTAACAAGACGCTGATGAGAGCAACCTGGTATTTCTGAGCCAGCTCTGACCACTAGTTGACTTAGTGACATTTCAGGCTAAAAACCACACCCCCCAGGTAGCCCTTCCCTTGGGCAATTTCCTGATAAATTTTGGGTAAAATGCCTGCGCAGTAGATACCAAAAGTGCATGTTCCTTTAAGAACCACTCCCTAATCCCACCCGAAAACACCCAGTTAGCATATCTGGCATGTGTTTCACTACGAAGTATCTTATATCAACTTTCTCTGTACCCCTCTAAGGTTGCAGGTTCCCTAAGAACTCTTGCCCACTGAAAAGCATAATAAATCTTTACCTTGACCTCTACAATGCTTGAGTCCGCAAATTCCTTCCAGGTGGCCTGCCTCTGGTACCCTGGTATTTGTGGGGGTCTCACCACCACCTCCCATCTAGTCCTCATCAGTATCATCTATAAAATGGGGATGGTGATGATTATACTAATACTCCCAATAATAATAGTAGCAGATAATTATTGGAGCTTTGCAGTTTCAGAAAGACTCCTTATGTTACTGCACTGGATACTAATTCACAAGATTTTTATGATCAAAAAAGATAATACATATGAAAGTGGTTTTTAAACTGTTAACTATTAAGTAAATATCAGCTATTTATCATTCCTTAAAATATTTCTTCACATTCAGAAGATTCAAACAGTGTAATTTTCTAAGAACATTAATATAATCAGGGGAAAGTATGAAGTATGCATAGCCTGTCTTTGTGTCACTGCATTGATCTGCCACTGAATATATTCTTTATACTTGAACCCTGTTCAAATTCTTTTCTCCCTTACATTCTATTTATTTATGTTGGTTTTCAAGGAGAAAAATCTCCATTAAATCTATTCTCTTTTGTTGTCTTGAGTTGAGGTTGACTGAATCAAGATGAAAAATCTCCAGCGTGGTGCAATGGAAAGAAAGGTGGATTTTGTCAGAGAACTTGGGCTCAAATCTCAACCAGATCTTCTCCAGGTGTGACTTGGGAAAAGTCAAGCCTTCTCTGAGACTCAGTGTCTTTGTCTCTCTTACCTGCTCACTGGTGTCAGGAGAGTTACCTCTGAGTTTCACTTGGGAATCTTTCCCTTCCTTTCTGTCTCTGCTTCTGTGTATGTGTCTCCATGTCTACCTAGCTCTCTTCGTGTCTCTTTTTTCATTCTCTTGTTATTTTTTTTGAGCCTGAGGTTCCCTCTCACCAGGATTGGAAATGAAGTAACCATTCACTGGTTCATTACAATGATGATCAGTATAATATTGGTTAGGTTTATTATTTTTTTTGGTGCCATTAAAAAATTGAAGATTAAATATGCATATTAATCTATGAATATCTTTCATCTTGTTCAATATTTTTATTATGAACTGTTTCTTTTCATGGACAGCAGATAAAAAGTTTTATTCTTCCTTTGTCTTAAAATTTTCTCTTGACTGGAAGGAAGGAGGGGAAAAGCTAGAAGATGAAATACACAGCCTTTATGAAATACTTTAAGAAAAAATAGGTACAATTTGGGACCTGACAGCCTTAACAGTGTCCCTTTTCAGCTAAATAAAGAACTTGATGAGATCGGTCTCAAAGAAACAAGATACTATAATTTGGTCATACATGCCAGGATAGATTGAAATGTGATAAAAGTAAGATTAATGCAATTTTCAGCATGCCCTTACCTGGAAATAGGATAGGTTTTTAGACATGTTGACCTCTCTGTGAAAATGTAATGTATCAGGATATACAGCACTCCTGAGGGAAATTCTTTTAAAAGACTGAATATATCTGGAAGCAAAGTCGAAGGAAGGCTCTGGAGATGCTAAGAAAATTTCTCACCTAGTATTAAAGAATTGGGATGTCACTCAGCTAGTAAAAGTATCTGCAGAAGCTTGTAAAATGGACCTGGGACCTATAGCAAAGAGCCATCAGTAGCATATTTTTTAAAAGAAGTGACAAAGTACAGAAGTATAACATGAGAGAAAGAAAGAAATGCCATTCAAGTAAGAAAAATTTGATCAGCCTCAACTCAAAACTGAAAAAGAAAATAAATTTCTTGGAGCAAGACCTAAGGCAGCCACTAATAAAATGTCCCCTCCAGACTGTACCATCCCTAATAAGATGCTGGTCCCTTAAAATTTCAAAACACTTTCTTATGAGAGCTTATAGAAAAATATATAAAAGAGCATAGCACATGAACAAAGAAAAGGGCACTGTGAACCAGGCAAAGAACTGCCTATACCGGACTCACTCATAAGTTCCTTGAAAAGCTAGTCATCATGCAGTTCATAATTCAAGTCAGAAAGCTCCAGAGAAAAAGAATCAATAGACTCTGGGTGTAAAAGCAGTTCTGTTAAGGAAATCTGGGCTGTGCCAAACGAAGGAAGGAAAACTGAAAAGATGTCTTCCTCATTTCCTAATTCTCCTCCAAACAATATGGGCTCGGTGAGGTCCCAAAGAGGGTAAGGAGGTTAGAGCTAACTCCCGCTGCGGTGGTAACTCCATAAAAAGAACCAGCTGTGAACATAATAGAAAATATAAGATATAGATAGATGGAGTCATTAGAAGGAGAGTGCTAGCTAACAGTATGTGAGAGCTAGAAGGGACTACCATGTCCACCACTTCCCCTACCTCCAATTTTCTCTTCTCCAAGCTAAATATCCCTGCTTTCCTCATTCAGTCCTTACATGACATGAATTCAAAGTCTTTCAACATCCTGATTGCCCTTCTCCACCACCAACGTATCAATATTCTTCTCAAAATGAGGCGTCCCAGAAACAACAGTCCATATAAGGTCTAACCAAGGCAGAGTAAGTTTCCACTGTTATCTCCTCATTCCTGGAAGTTTTTTGGTTACTCCATCATTCTGTTAATTCATATAAATCTTGCAGCCCACTAAACCCCTAGATAATTTTTTTCAGACAAACTGTTATCAAACCATGTCTCTCCCATTTTGTACTTGCACAGAGACAGCTAAGTGATACAATAGGTAGAACACTGGTTCTGGAGTCAGGAAGACATGTTGAAATCTGACCTTAGACCCTTACTAATTGTGTAACTCTGTGAAAGTCACAGTTTCTGTCTGGTTCAATATCCTCATCTTCAAAAGGGTATTAATAATAATACTTACTGTACAGGTTTGTTATAAGGACGAAGTGAGATAATATTTTTAAAGCACTGAGTACAGTGCCTCATACATAGTTGGTGCTAAATAAATTCTTATTTCCTCCTGTGCTTGTACTTTTGAATCCATGGGTTTTTTTTTTTTAACCCATGTAAGATTTTATATTTAACCCTATTCAATTTCAACCCACTTGATTCATTCCAACATTCTACACCATCAAGGAATTTTTGGATACTGACTATCATCTAGTGTATTAGCTCTCCCTGCAGATTTGTGTAACCTGCAAATTTGATGTCAGCTATCTACCTATCTTTCCATCCTTGTCATACATTACTCCCCTTCATACACCTTGTAGTTGAGTCAAAATGACCTTATTCCTGTCCATCAAACACAATCCTATCCCCTGCTTTTGAACTGGCTATCCCCCATGTCTGAAACACACTCCACTCTCCCACTTTCTAGAATTCCTTCAAGGCTCAGCTAAAGTACCACTTTTTAAATGAAGCTTTTTCTGATTCCCCCCTCCAACTGTTAGTTTACCTCCTAAAAATTACTGGAATTTATTTTTGCATTTGGGTATGAATACATGTATTTATATCTACACACATACATTCACATGTTTAAGTGTGTGTGTGTGTTTCCTGTGCTACATACATATTTATGTTGTATTTCCTGAATGAGTCTAAGCTCCTTGAGGGCAAAGACTATTTCATTTTTGTCTTCATAGTTCTAGGACCTGATACAGTGTCTGGCACATTAGAGATACTTAATAAATAGCTGTCAATGGATTGATTGATTGACAGTGGTGGGGAACCTGAGGCCTCAAGGCACATGTGCAGCCCTTTGACTAAATCCAAATTTCACAGAACAAATCCTCTTAAGAAAAAAATTTGTTTCGTAAAACTTGGACTCAGTCAAATGGCCTCACCCATGGACCTGGATACTTTTATCCAGTTTATTGATTTAAAAAATGCCAACTAGCGTAGGATGAAGCATAGATTCCTAGGGTATTCAACTGGAGAAGCCTCTTGCCAAAATGACATTGAATCATTACTAGTTACCCTTCAAGTCCAGACATTCAACTAGTACCAAATCCATCTAACTACCCATCCCACATCTTTCTATCTATTCTGTAAAAGCAACATAAGAGACATTATCAAATGCTTTACTAGTTCCCAGTTAGATGACCTTATCGAAGAGCTATGTTTTTTTAAAAAACGCAAAAGAAGATCAGAGAGGTAAAATGCAATTATCCCTTCCACATTGCAACTTTCCCCATCATGGTTTCATATGTAGTAGGTCAGCATAAGAAATTAAATGGGAATTTTGGGGGAGTTTTGTGAAAGCCTCAGACAACACACAAAGGCCAGAAGACAGAAACACATAAAAAGTTTAAAAACTCAAAAATGCATAAAATATATGTATAGCATTATATACTTCAACATGTTTTATCTTTTAATACCATAATAATTCAGACTCCTTCTCTATTGCAAGGGAGAGTCAAAGAATTTTACACAGATTTTCCTGATTGTGGGGGCAATGAGTAGAGAAGAAAAGATTGGAGGCAGAGGAAGTGGTGGACATGATATCTATCTTCAAGTAAATATGTGAAGGGTCATCATATGGAAGAGAAATGTGATGTTTTTCTGCTTGATCTCAAAGGGCAGAACTAGGTATAATGGATTGACATGGTAAAGAAAAACATTGAAACTGGATGTCAAGAAAAACTTCCTAAGTTTTGATTCTCAGTTGGTCCCCTTTAGGACTTCAGGTCCCCTTTGGAACTTAACATACCAATATCCTTTGGAATCCCTCAAGTTTCATCAAATATGGAGTCTCTTGAGGCATATCTAGGTTCCAGCTTTTAGAGGAAAGCCAGAAAAGACCAACCCCACTTAAGATTGCTGAAGAAAATGACTCCAAGAAGACCTGAGAGGAACCAGCAATCTCTATCATGTCCTTATCACCAGCATGCTAAAGTAGAGACTTTGGGGAGTTTCACCTTGGATGAGATGAGGGACAGTCTCTCTTGGTTGAACTAAATTGCCTCATTCTCAATAGGAGAACTCCCTGTACTTTATCTTGTCCAAAATATATTCTCCTATGTATACCGTTTTTGATTTCTCTTTTGCTATGATTTGGACAAATAGATTTCTTTGCTATCTTCTGTGTGTGTTCATTGTGGAATTGGCATTTGGTAGGAAAGGGGTCAAACCTTGGATATAGAACTAGGGGTCCCCCTTGCCCCCAATAATGATAAAGAGATCAAAAGTTAGATTGAACCCCAAGATCACATCCCCTAGACTAACAATATTTAAGGGAGCAGACAGATATAATCCTAGTCTGGTACCCCCCCTCTCTAAGGAGAGAAGGGAGGTCTCTTGCCCCAAACTCCTGCTTCCCCTCCCAGCAGGTATGAATGTCTCTCTTGGGGAAGAGTAGGGGGAGAAGAGGCTATAGATGTCTGTTCTTCCTCCCTTCTAACTGTACATGAACCCTTCTCTAGTATTAGAGTCCAGTCACTCACAATATATACCTATAAATCCAAGATCCTCTTGATTAATGAGTATGTTTTGTAAGTATATATGTGTTTGTGTGTGTGTGCATGTTGTCTTCCCTGATTGAAGGAATGAGCATTTATTTTTTTTTAAATTTGCTATATACCAAGCACTGTGCTAAGTACTAGAGATTCAAACAGAAAAAATTAGTCCTTGCTGAATCCAGGAGCTCTTATTCAAACTGGAGAAGACAATATAGGAGGGTTCACTTGTAGAATGTATAGAAAAGCCTACAGTGGGTCACAAGGGTGCAGTGCAGAAACAGATCACAAGATCTTAAAGTCTTTAAGATATATCTGTTTTCATTAGCTTCTTGAGGTCAAGAATGGTGTCATTTTTTGTTTTTGTATTTAGCACCTAGAACAGTGCCTAGTGCATAATTAAATGCTTAATAAATGTTTGTTAATCAATCAATCAATATAACCTATGTAAAAAGATATAGTAATGTGGGCATTATACTGAAGAATACCTATTTTCCAACCCTTGCATTGACTGCAGTGGAAGATGACTTTGGAACATTCATATGAGAACAAAGCAGGAGGGGGCAATCCATTTATAATAAAATATGGCTCTCACCATCCTGATTACTGTCTCCATTGCTGTTCTAACAACAGACAATTTAATTTAATTTCCTTTCAGCGATTGTCAAATCCTCTCCTTATTTATTGGCCAGTGCTCATGTGCCACTGTTGCAAAGCACACATTTCCATATTGGACAATTTGGTTTTGACAGGGACGATATTTGGATGTATGTTCTTTGTTTATAAAAAGATCCAATCAGCAGGAGAGAAGCGGGGAGGACAAGCCTTGTTTATCCTGTGAAGGTATTTTTACAAACCAGCACATCATCTCCAGTAGTTTAACTCTGACAAGGTGTTAGGGAGGCAATTTTTCTCACACGAAGTAATCACGATGAGCCCACTGCTGGATCCAGAAAAGTAAAGAATAAACAGCAAATTTATGTGGTGTCTTTAGGGGCTTTCATCATAGGAATTATTTACCTGTCAGGGATCATCTATCATACAAATATATATTTAGACAACTTTTAAAATGCATATTAGCTACCTGATAAGCAGCAACAGCTCTGTGGAATTATTACGAGCTGTCGTGTCCATAGATGGAAGTTTCAGTCTTTTAAAAAATGAAAATGTGTATTGCTTCTCTAGCAAAGCAAGGAAGCTTCTCCCAGCTCTCAAAGTCAATTAGATTCATCCTTGTAAATCAGCTTTTCGTTCCTCTGGAGTGCTTACAAAGCCCAAGATCTAACTACGGCATGAAAACATTATAAAACAAAATCAAGCCATTTTGATTTGATGCAATTGGCAAAGGCTCAGTATCAATTAAGTCTGATTTGTTAGAAAAAAAAAAGATTCAATCTCAAGTGCCATCCCTATGTGTGGCTATTCCTGACCACACACAAATGCACCCTGTTGTTAGCAAATCCCCTCCCCCCACAGAAAAAAATACTTTTTATATAGCATCCTAGGCTTAGAACTGGAAAAGAATTCAAATATTATCTAGTATAATACTCTTTTTATGGATGAGAAAACTAAAACCTTCTCCCATTGGTAAATTTCTCTGGGACCTCCATTTTAAGATGGGGTCCAGATCAACCAATTTTCACTACATTCCTGGCTCTGCTTCTAACTTTCAGGACTTTGACACCAGACCTCACAAAAGGTACAGATCTATTCCCAAAACACCTCCCTATGTCTTCTTCCTCCTTTAGAATGTAAATACCTTGAGGGTAAGGAATGTCTTTTTGCTTTAAATGTTTATTTAATAAATGTTTATTGACTAAGTGACTTCTTGTATTTGCATCCTTAGAATATAATATAATGCTTGGCACATAGTTAAGTATTTAAATGCTTGTTAACTTTGACTTACTGAAGGTTAGAAGTGGAATTTAAATTCAAATCCTCAAACACTTTTCCATTTTACCATGTTTACTCTCACAACATCAATTTCCTATTTAACATCATAAACTGGATGTCCCAGAGTTATTGCAAAGCCAATATCCAAAACAGAAGCCATTTTCGTTCCCCTGGAATCTACTACTCTCCTAAACTCCCATATTTCTATTGAAAACACTGCCATTATTCTAGTTTCTCAAGATCAAAATCTTGGCATTATCCTCAGCTCCTCACTCTCACTCATATTCTTACTCATAGCAAATCTATTAACAAATTTTACTGTTTCTACCTCTACATGTGTACCCTTCTCTCTACTCATACAGCTACCATCTTTGTTCAGGTGCTTAGTGTGTCTTGCTTAAATTATTATTAATGGCCTCTTACTGGATCTCTGCCCCACTTCAATCTTGAAGTCACACCCCACTTCAATCGGTCTTCCACGCGGTTGCCAAAATGCTTTTCCTTAAATAGAGTTCTTACCATGTCAATAAATTGTCAGTAAATTCCGTTGGCTTCCTATTGACTCTGGAATCATATATAATCAATGCTGTTTCACTTTAAAAGCCCTCTAAAACCTGGCCCCAACTTACATTTCCAGTTTCACTGGACATTATTGACCCTCTCTCACTCTGTGGCATTCCACCTCCAGTCCTCATGTCTTTGTACTGGCTGTCTCCTATACCTGGAATATACTCCTTTCTCACATTCAGCTCTATAAAACCCTCTATTCCTTCAAGTCCTATCTTAAATAGCACTTTCCTCATAAATTCTTTCCTGATCCCCTTCCCCAAATGTTAGCATCCTCCCTCTCAAATACCTTACATTTAACTTACATATTATAATATAAACTTTATATTTACTTGTATTTATTCTCTTAGTACTTATTCTACATATACTTATATATGACTTTGTTTTCTCCCCCATTAGAATTTTTTTTATTTTATTCTGGACTTAAGAAATAAAACAAGCACTTCTATAGCATAGTAGAATAGGAAAAAAGATTATTTTTTATCTATTATGTACAACTTACTATTCCTTTTAAATATATAATAAAGCTATCATGCAAATTTCTCTCTTTTTTCCTTCTCTTTTCCCCAACACAGCGATAGCTACTATTAGCCAAAAATACGTACATATAAAGGTGCTGTACTCTATGAGAAAAGCAGAATTGAAGTTGATCCAAAGAAACACAAGATGCACGAATTTAGAGGATCCACTCAGAATGGACTGTGTGTGCCCAACCTGTGGTAGAACATTCCAAGCTCATATTGGAATCAGCTCCAGTCAGACACCGTAACATGACTCTAGCATAGTGATGTCATTTTGATCCACTTCAAGAATGAAGGACAAAATCTAAGTTTTATAGTAGTGATTGTAGAACACTAAAAATAAATAAAAAGAAGAATGGACAAGCACCAACCTGCCACACAAAACCATTCTATATATACTTCTATTAATTAATTCTTTCTCTGGATGCAGGTAAGTGTCTTCCCTTATATGTCCTTTCTAGCTAATTTGGGTATTTATAATAGTCAAAATGACTGATTCACTCAAAGTTGTTCTTAAAACAATATTACTATTACTGTATACCACATCGTCCTGAATCTGCTCATTTCTCTCTTCATTATTTCATGTAAGTTTGTCTGTGAATTTCAAACATTACTGAGCTCATCATTTCTTACAGCACATAGTATTCCATCACAATCATATACCACAACTTGGTCAGCCGTTCCCCAATCGCTGGGCATCTGCAATTTCCAGTTCTTTGTCATCATAAAGAGAGCTGATATAAATATTTTAGGACTTGTAGGTTCTTTCCCTTTTTCCCTAATCCCAATGTCTGATACCATTAGAATGTTAATTGCTTGAAAGTATGGATTGTTTCACTTATTGTATTAATATCTTCAATGTCTAACACAGTGCCAGGACGATAAGTATGTGAGGGTAATTAATATACCATCCTGGTAGTTGTTACCCATCCAGAACAGTGTGTCTCCCACTTCTCTGCCTTCGTACAAGCTGTCCCCCATACCTGGGATACACTCCTCTCCCTCCTCCACTTCCCACTTCCTCATAGAAACCAAAACTTGCTTTAAAGAACAGTTAAGGAACTACTTCCTACATAAAGCCTTTTCTTATCTCCTCAGTTAATAGAACTTTCTCCTTCTTGAAAATAATTTGCATATGTCACATATATACTTACTTGTGTACTAGCTATATGACACCAGAAAAATGCAAACTTCTCCAAGGCAAGAACTATTTCTTTTCTTTCGTGTATCCCCAGGGTCTAGCACAGAGCCATGCACATAGCATGATCTAAATGAATGCTTGTTAAGCTGAAGTGAATTGTACACTTTCTGGGCCTACCATAGTGGCCTGCCCATAATGCATTAAACAATGCCCTCATACTCCTAGGATGTATAATTTCAGCCATTTCCTGATGGATGACACAACCCCTATAAGCCCTACTAGACAGATTATTGGATTGCTATGTTCAAGAAAATTCAACCCTCTGATGATCAGTCAATTAATCAATTTATATTTGAAAGCACTCATTATATGCTAAGTATCTTGCTGAATACTAGTGATGTAAAGAGAAAAATAAAACAGTTTGCTTTTAAGAAACTTACATTCTGGGGAGGGGGGAAATAACATGATACATATAAGTAATTGTAAAATATATACAAAATAAATACAAGGTAAAGGGTACTAAGTGGTATAGTAGATAGAGTGCTAGGACTATAAACAGGAAGAATAATCTTCCTGAGTTTAAATCTGTCCTTAGACACTAGCTGTGTGACCCTGGGCAAATCACTTAACCCTGTTTGCCTCAGTTTCCTCATCTATAAAATGAACTAAAGCAGGAAATGGCAAACCACTCCAGTACCTTTGCCAAGAAAACCCTAAATGGGATCACAAAGAGTCAGACATAACTAAAAAATACCTAAACAGCAACAAAGAGCAGTGGACGTTGAGGGATTAGGAAAGACTCTATTCAGTAAAGAGCCCTTGAGCTGACTTTAATGGGAATCTATGACAAAATTCGTTGTACTTGATTTACCTGGTGTTTGGAGGATAACATAATGTACATCTTTCATTAGTCAACCCCTATTCCAGACTTTTCCACCTTGGTAAGACATGCCAGATCTTGAACTTTACTATCACAGCCTTCTCAGAACCAAGTTCACTTCATGTTACAATGAGGTAGCAGAGGAGGTAGAGACTATAAATATAGAGTAGATCTTTAATAAAGGTATGTTGAACAAATTAATTACTCTCTACACCAGCACTCTCACTCTTTCCTCTATTCATGCCATCTTCAAGCACAAGAAAAGAATGATTAGTAGACACTTCCAAGAGCCAAGATGGTGGAGTAAGCAGTGAATTGCTGTAACTCTCTCATACTTACCTCCAAACAACCATAAAATAATGCCCCCAAACAAATCCTGGAGTAGTTGAACCAGCAAAAAATGGAGAGAAACAATCTTTTATCCCAAGAAACTTGGAGAAGTGACAAGAAAAGTCTGTCTCACTGTGGTTAAAGAGGATCTCAGTCGAGGACAGGAAGCATCTGAGCAAGACAGCAGCAAGTCCACCTTAGCAAACCAGTGGGAGATCCTGAGCCTCAATGTGGTAGAGAAGGCAAACACCAACACCAGGACCCCAACCCCAATGCCATGTGCCTTGGCATATCCTGAAAGGAAGAAAAACTAGGTATGAAATATGAAAGAAAGGATTGGAGTCAAATGATGAAGGATCTCTAATAACTTGTGTTTTTAATCTTAGCCATAATTGGGATTAATGCAACGTGCAGAAACAATACAATTATGTCTAAGCCTTCATTTTGTACATGATCTAACATCCTATTGGGTTCCAAAATATATTCATCTTTAGCAATTATTACCTATCCTTAACACTTCCAGCTCTTCGCATCCAAGTAAGGAAAGCTTCCTTTGAACTGACACCTATTGTCTCTGACTCCAAGGAGGTCACATTCTTAGGGCAGAGACATCATGTAAATAACTACATACAATAAGATATACATAGTGTAAAAGAAAGATAATCTCAGAGGGGCAACCACCTTGTTGTTAGTGTTTGTCCATTTTTAAAGAGGACCAGTGACATCACAGGGTCATGACAACTCATGGATGATTTGGATTTATGCAAGGCGGAGTTGCATGAAGTCATCACCTCACTCTCTCTTTCAGAGTCATTAAAGTCCAGTAGCAGGACCAAAGTCACGATGATTGTTGATGACCTGGGATCCAATGGATGACAATGGTGTCTTCAATATCTAACCAAGTTCTAAGCTCTGCATAGTGCCTGCTTCAGTCACCTTCATGGCAATGGAACAAAATTGTTTTCCTCTACCCACTCTATCCAGGAAAGTCTTCATATATTGGGACAGACATCTGATAAACTCAGTGATGGATTTGAGGCCTATTAGATATCCTCAACCTGGTTTAATCCATCTGTCCAGATGGTTTACTAGGGTGTGACCAACGCATGTGCTACAGCTTTTGGGAATCACAGGTGGGAATTGGGCGAATCAGGTGGACAGCAAAGGTAGGTAAGCAGCCCTGAAAAGCGCTCGGGAAGTGTTCACCCTAGAGGTGCTAGTCCTGAATATCCCATATACGTCCAACTCTCTAGGATGTGAAAAACCCAAGATTATCTCCATATTCTAATGAATCATTTCGGTAGGACTTCATTCAGTCAATCAAAATTCCTCTAAAGAGAAGATATTTTTTCAGTTCTTCAGTTTCTATGGTGCCTGATATTTTTTTGGTCCTTCAATCCTATTCCATTCCTTTAGTTGGAATTTTGAGATCTTTATGGGTTTGCTTTCGAGAAGTATCTGTGGTTTCTTTCCTCCTTTTTTCATGAATAGTAACCAAATTTTTTTCTATTTATGTTTTTTTTATAGCTGCCTCTTGGACTATTTTCAGCTGAATATTAATCAGCGTTACCCATTATGGGAACAAAAGATTTAGAGGTGGAAGGGAACCCATCTGGTTAAAATCTCTTCATTTTATAAAAGATAAAACTGAGAGCTATAGAGTTTTAGTGACCTACCTAAGCCCACTTAGCTAAGACTTCCTTAGCAGAACTAGAACTCAAACTCAAGTCTTCTGATTCTATATCCACTGGATGGTTTTCTAATTTTTAAAAGATGATGTCCAAAGGCAGGTGACCAGAATGGTAAGGAGACTAGGAGCCCAATTATTAATTGAAAAAATTTTAATAAAGAAACTAATTTTAAAAATGGAGATGTTTTGCCTAGAAAAGACTACTGCCTTCACAGATTTAGAGCCGAAAGGGAGATGATCTAGTCCAACTTTCTCATTTTACAGCTGAAGAAACTGAGACTACTAAAGGCTAAGTGAGTTGCTCAAGGTCACACACATAAGTAGTAGAGTTGGTATTCAAACCCAATACCTCCTATTCTAGGGCTCTATCCACTACTTCCTACTGCCTCATATGAAAATCAGGTGAAGGATAGATTTCTGCTTGGCTCCAGGTAAATCTAATATCAATGGGTAGAGCTTATAGGTAGAAGTTTTCCTAATTAATATAATGAAAAATTTAATTTCAAGGATTTGAAAATACAATGCATTACTTGGAAAGGTTGGAAGCTGAAAAGTTGTTTTGGAAAGTTGCAAAGAATTGCATAGAGCTCAAAACTGACAGTCACTGACCCCTAATCTCATCAAGACAATTTGTCAAACAAGCAAATTGCAGCCCAAAGAGATGGATCACCCAAGATATCAGACCATACTAGTGACAGAGACAAGACTAGAATATTCAAAGACTGCATGCAATGGATTTGGGGTCAGCAGACCTTAGATCAAATCCTAGATTTGCCACAAATGAATTTTTAGCCTCAGTTTCTTCATTTGTCCAATAAGTGGTTAGACTAGAAGATTTTTTTAAGACTATAAGATTTCTAAGATTCTTTTCTGGCTTAATACTTCATGACCCATTCTATTAGTTATTCTTTAGGTTAGACAGATTCCAGGCTATCTTGAGTTTCCACATGATGGGAGCCCTTTAATTAGGTAGTCAATACCTTTCTTGCAAAATGTTGGGATGATTAAAACAAGGAAATATGCATGTATGCATATTTACACTTCCTATCTAGCCAGTAATTTCATAGGCAGCTTAGTGTTTTACATCAGTCTTATTATCATCAGATCCCAATATTAAGTGCGTAAGAGACCACAGAATTATGCAAGCACATAATCTTAGAGCTGGAAGGAATCTCAAAGGATTTCTGATGCAAGCTGTCCATGAAACTATTCTGCAACGTATTTATCCAGTCTTGTCTTGAAAATCTCCAACAAGAGAGAATATACTCCCCAAGGTAGACTGTTCCACTTGTGAATAGTTCTAATTGTTAGATAGCTTTGCTTGACATCAAAACTAAATCTATTTCTGTTATTTCTATAAATTCCTCCTAATCCTTCTCTCTGGGGGGCAAGAAGAACAAATCTATTATCTCTTTCACAAGACAGCCCTTCAGTACTCAAAGATAGCTATCATGTCCTCCCAACCCAAGTCATCTCTTCTCAAGGCAAAAGAGGCTTAACATCTTTAACTGATCTTCATATAACCTGAGGCCCTGACCATCATGATGCCCACTTCTCTGGTCATTCTCCAATGACTTCCTTAAATTATGGGACCCAAAACTGAACACAACATTACAGATGTAGTCTAAGTAAGCATGAAGAGAGCAAGAACAGTTCAGTTCTGCATACTATGCCTCTCTTAATGGAGTCTACGGTGGCAATGGTTATTTTGACTGACATAAAAGACATTAATAGTTATATGACTGATATTGACTTTTATTGAGTTTACAATGCACAAAAGCCTTAAGATCTTTTATTTTAGATGAATTTCCATTTGGTATTCTCCTCTATCTTGTATTTGTGAAAATTGTTTTCTTTATATTGATCCTTGTTCATCTTACTCACTTAAGCCCAATATCCATTTATTGGAATCTGTCATCTAACATGGTGGCTGTCCCTTATAGATATTAGGCTCAATATTCAGAGGTGTTGATATTTATTATCTGATTCCACCATCCAATATGGAAGCTATACCATATAGCTTTATGTCAGCTGAAAATCTGCTAATAATCTTTATCTTTTTTGAATCAATGATAAAAAAACATTAAGTGACAGAAGGTGAAGCCTAGATCTCTGAAACATTCCACTGGGATTACTTCCAAGTTGGCATTAAAATATTAATTAATCATTACTCTTTGGTTCCAACCATTGGACTGGTCCAGACTCAACCTAATTGTACTGTCGTATAACCCACTCTATAAATTCATCTCATTTTCAGATAACATTCATTCACTTGGTATTTACCAATTGAATCCCTTTTAGGTTAATAAGACCTACCAGAAGTCACTTTTCTTTTGCATAGTTTTCATGGGTGCAGCAAACATTAGCATCTGACAGACTATTGTGATTGTAAGGAGAAGAGACAGACAAGATGTGAGAGTGACAAAGGCAATGTGTGGTGCAATGTGCTGGACTGACCACGGACTCATTCTTTTCAAGATAATATTCACATTCATCAAAAGCACTGCCCCCAGGGCAAAATGACTACCAGAAGAATTAATGTCAACAAATTAACGTCTGAGCACAAATAGTTTGTTGCTAACTTGGAGGGAAAGTTGAGCCAACACATAGTTGGCAACAGTAGAGCAGAAAAGGAATGGGTGGCTTTCAGAGATTTGGTGTACAGCACTGCATTTGTTCATCTGGGTCAGAACACTAACAAACACCAAGACTGGTTTGATGAAAATGATGGGGAAATTCAGAGACTGCTAAATGAAAAATGAGAACTCCACAGGATTTACCAGCAGGATAATTCATCCACCTCTAAGAAGGCAGTATTTAATTCCACCAAAAGCAAAGTACAAGCAAAGCTTAGAGAGATGCAGGATTCCTGGCTCAGTAAGAAGGCAAATGAAATTTAGTTTTATGCTGATAGTAATAATCCAAAGCACTTTTATGATATTTATGGACCAAAAACCTATGGTACATTACAACTACTCAGTGCTCATGGAGTCACATTGATTAGTGATAAGGACATGATCCTAGGGAGATGGGTTGAACACTTCCATAGTGTTCTCAACAGACCATCATCAATCAATACTGAGACCATTGACAATTTACCTCAGGTTGAAATCAGTCCCTCCATAGCTGAACTTCCAATTGAAGAAGAGGTTTTGAAGGCCATTAGGTTGCTTTCATGTGGCAAAGCACGTGGTGCTGATTCTATTCCAACCGAGATTTACAAGGTACGGGGACCACTGCTCATACAAAAGCTGTCTGAAATTTTCCGGGTTATATGACAAGAGGAGGTTATCCCCCAGGAATTCAAGGATGCCTCCATTGTCCATCTCTATAAAGGTAAAGGGAATAGATTGTCCTGTGACAATCACAGAGGGATCTCTCTCTTAGTCATAGCTGGCAAAATTTTTGCTAGAGTCCTCCTTAATAGACTCATCCTTCACCTGGAAGATAGTTATATACTTGAGAGCCAGTGTGGCTTCAGAAAGGGCCAAGGAACAGCCAATATGGTCTTTGCTTCCCAACAACTCCAGGAGAAATGCCAGGAGCAAAACAGAGATCTGTATGTAACGTTTGTAGATTTGACCAAGGCCTTTGACACTATTAGTTATGAGGGCTTATGGAAAATTAGGTCAAAATTTGGTTGCCCGGAGAAGTTCATCAACATTGTATGTCGATTTCATGATGGCATGTTTGCCTGGGTTCTGGATAATGTTCTCATGTCATCAATGGAGTGAAACAGGGCTGTGTGCTTGCTCCCATACTTTTAGCATGATATTTTCAGTCATGTTGATAAATGCTTTCAGTGAGGATGAGCATGGCATCAAAGTCAACTACCATACTGATGGTAAGTTCTTCAATTTGAAAAGGCTACAAGTCAAGACCAAAGTGGAGGGAGTGTTGGTGCATGACTTTGTGTTTGTAGATGATTATGCACTCAATGCAGCCTCTGAAGCTGAGATGCAGCAAAGTATGGATCAATTCTCTGCTGCCTGTGCTAATTTTGACCTAGTAATTAACTCCAAAAAAACACAAGTGCTCCATCAGCCACCACAATACCATCTATACATGGAACCATCCATCAGTTACAAGAAATGGAGAAGTTTTGAATACTGTGGATAAGTTCACTTACCTTGGTAGTGTACTTTCCAGGAACGTACACATTGACAACAATTGCCAGAGTTAGCTTAGTGTTTGGGAGGCTCCAAAGAAAAGTTTGGGAGAGAAGAGGTATTAAATTGACTACCAGACTTAAGGTCTACAGAGCTGTTGTGCTGAACTCATTGTTATATGCTTGTGAAACATTAACAGTCTACCAACGCCATGCCAGGAAACTGAATTGCTTCTATTTGAATTGTCTTAGAAAGATTCAGAGGATCACCTGGCAGGATAAGTTACCAGACATTGAAGTCCTTGCTTAAACTGAACTGGCAAGTATTCAAATTATGCTTCAGAGAGAGCAACTCTGATAGGCTGGAAACATTGTTTGAATACAAAATGAACACTTGCCAAAAAGACTATTTTATGGAGAACTCAAATGGGGCAGGCAATCACATGGTGGTCAGAAGAAGTAATACAAGGACACTCTCAAGGTCTCTCTCAAGAACTTTGGATTTGACTGTGCAACATGGGAGACACAGACACAGTGCCACTCAGCATGGCATGCCCACATCAGAAAGGGTGCTGTGCTCTATGAGCAATGCTCAAATTTGGGATATCTACCCTGAATATTCACATGGGCTATCTGTGCCCAATCTGTGGTAGAGCATTCCGAGCTCATATTGGTGTGATCAGCCACAGTTGGACACACTGAAATGTCCCTTGATCATGTTGATGTCATTTTGGTCCTCTTCGAAGACAAAGGACAACCAACCATGGGTGGGTGCAGGATGACATGCTAAAAAAAAAAAAAAAAAAAAAAAAAAGGACTGGATTTGGAGTCAAATACACAGATTCAAAATCCCTGTCCAAAATGAAGGGATGAAACACCTTGTCAAATATTTGACTAAAAGCTACCTAAATCATAATATTTCCTTAGGTCTACCAATCTAGTAATCTTGCCAAAAGAATAGTAAGATCAAAAGTGTCAAATTTGAGGTTCTCAGGCTGGAAGCTGCCCACAAAACACTCAAGTTTGGCCTGAACCAGGCTAAAATGCGATTGTGAAATGTGTAATAAGATAAATAAAAATACAATACAACATACATAATATCAATTTGTGGTTTTCTAAGTCAATATGTGACCCACAGGAATCCATTTCCATTTGAGTTTGATACTCCTGGGTTAAGTCACATCTATCTCCCTTTCCTTCATTTTTTAAATGAGGAAACTGAAACACAAAAAGGAAATGACTAGTCTAAGCACATACAGTTAGTAAGTGACAGAGAGTATAGAGACCCAAATTTTTAGTCAGAGGGATGTGAGTTTGAATCCTCCCTCACACACTTACTAACTATCTGATGCCAGACATGCAAGTCATTTGATGTTGCTTAGTTTCAGCTTCTTTTTCTTTAAAATGGGGACAATGATAACAACACCTACCTCAGTGGGTTATTGTGAGGATAAAATGAGAAAAGAAATGGAATGTGCTTTGTAAACCTTAAACCACTATATAAATGTAAGCTGTCAATTTTTATGATGATAATTATGATGGTGATGATGATGATGCAAAGTTTCCAAGTTTTAAACTCAGGTCTTCTGACTCCAGATCTTTGTACTCTTTCCATAACAAGAACAAAACCATAGAACTGATTTATCCAAGGTCACATTGCAAGAACAAGGGTTAGGAACAAGAGACTTGCTGAATCCTAATACAATATCCTTCACTAATACAGATATTATCAAGTAATCGCAAAACCACATGGGACTTTGGAGGTCCTTTAGTTCAACCTGTACTTGAAGCAAGTATATCCTTTAAAAAGAACCTCAGCAGCTTCAACTCACTAATAAGAGAGATCATCAGTATGGTTCTTAAAAAACATTTTTTGACAAGTGAACTTCAACATCTTTGGTTTCTCTTATATCTTTATGTGCTATATGGAATTTACACAAGTTTAAAAAATTATTCTGAGAAAGGGATCCTAAGTATCACCACATAGCCAAAGGGAGTCTCTCTGTCTGTCTGTCTCTCTCTCTCTCACACATACACACATGCACACGCACACACACACACACCTTTCTTTAGAAGATTTTCTTTATGCTAGACTATTTGCAAATACCCTTCTAGCTAGTCTTCCTGATTTGTCTCTTCCTACTCCAATCCATCCTCCATTCAACTGTCAAGTGATTTTTCTACAGCATAGTTCTGGCCTTTGTCTCTTACCCCACTCAATGAGCTCTAAATATAAAGTGCTCTCTTTAGCATTTAAAATTCTGCACAACCTGGCCTCTTGCTACGTTTCCAGCCTTCTTACACCTAATTCCTCTCTATATTCTCTGTGACTCAGCTACCCTGATCTACTAGCAGATTCCTTAAACACAAGATTTCATCTCCCAACTCTCTACCTCTGTACTAGCCATCTCTGCTCTGTACCTCACACCTCCATCTTAGTTTCCTTGGCTTTCTTCAAGACTGAGCTTAAGACCCCCGTTTTGCAAGAGAACTTTCCCAGTCTTCCCAGGTGCTAGAACACCTTCCATTTATACTGAATATATCTTCCATGTACATAGCTATTTATATCTTGTCTCTCCTGATAGAATTATGTTCTGTGAAGGCAGACACTATATTTTACCTTCTTTTGCATTACTGGTGCTTAACACAATGGCTAATAAGCACTTGGACTGACATTAAGCCAAAATGTGCCCCTATGAAATTTCTACCCAAATATATTGAGAATGAATTCCTGCAGCTTCAACTGTGACATGTTTCTAGAAAATTGATGTACTAAAATCATACTCAGCTAATGTAGCTACTGTCACATACATGCTCACTGATATACCTGATATTTTGCCAATATCATTTTGAATAGCTAGAATTTATGTAATACTTTAAGGTTTGCCAATTACTTTACAAATATAACTTCATTTTGATCCTCATAATAAACCTAGGAGGTAGGCGCTACTATTATTCCCATTTTACAGATGAGGAAACTGAGGCAGATAGAGATTAAGTCACACAGCTAGTAAGTGTATAAGGCCAAATTTCAACTGAGGTTTTCCAGACTCCAGGTCCAGCATTTTCTCTACTTCTCCATCTAACTGCGTCATCTTTGGCATGGAAGGAATCTGATTATTTAAGTAAGTGATTAAGCATCTCTAAAAAAGAAATTATTTACCTGATTACTATGCTGACTAAAGTGTTACACTTTTTAAGAATTCATGCTTCTGGAACATATTAAACCTGAAATCCTGCTCAGGCTATTGAATAAGGATGTATTAGCCTGTTTCCAGCTCTTTACTGGATCTTAATTAGCATCATGAACGCAGCCTTTGAGAGTAAGTAATGGAAACTCCATCCCTCGAAACAAGTAAAATTAAATGAGACAAATCACTAGAAAGTATGTTTTAAAGAACCATACTATCCTGATGGGAGCATAAGCCTAACTTGCAAATAGGACTCTCATATAGAATTTATCACTGGTATAGTGGAATGAGTACCAGATTTGTCAAAGGAGGTTTATTTGAGGCGCAGTTATCTATATCATGGAACTGATCTGTGGCTCAAACAAGACAATGGCATGTAAATGGAAGTTACTATTGCAATAAATGTTTGTTATAATGGAAAGAATACAGAGGAGTCAGAGAATCTTGACTGTTATTTCTTAGCTAGATAATTACAACCACATCGGGGTGGAGTCAAGATGGCGGAGTAGAAAGACTCACGTATGCTACCTCCGAACCCGCAGCCCATATATTTCCTACAAGAAGAACTCCCACAAATTCTGGATCACTGCAAGGTGCGCAGAAACACAGTGGAAGAGATTTCCGTTCCAGAGAGCCCTGGAGAGCCGTCCCCAGGGTCTGTCGAGCTCCGGAAAGTGGACCCCACCCCTGCCCTGCCCCGGCGAGGCGGCCCCAGAGGAGCAGATCCAAGCAGGCTTCAGGGACGGAACCTCCGGCAGATGAGAAGGTCCCTCTGCCCACAGACGCTACAGGTCAGTGAGAGAGACGTCTGGGCTGGCCAAGAGGGGAGCAGGGTGTCTCCATGGCTCGGGCTCCCTCGGGAGGAAGCGGCAGAGGCAGCGGCAGAGGAAGCGGCGGCGGCCCGGGACTCCCCAAGCAACAGGCAGGATCTTCATTACTGAAGGTCTCTGAATAAACCACCTGAAGGAGCTGAGACTGGGAGGTGGCCCTACCCCCACTCGCTCCATTACTGAAGGTCTCTGCATAAAGCCCCTGAGGGAGCTGAGCCTGGGAGGCAGCCCTGCTCCCACCCCAGCACCAGAACTTAAGCTCACATTGAATAGCAGCCACAGCCACCTCGGAAAGCCCATTTGAATCTCAGAGCCCAAGCACTAGCTGGGCGGATCTAGGTGGGGGTGCAGAAGAATCTCAGAAGTCAAGTAACTGGCTGGGAAAATGCCCAGAAAAGGGAAGAAAAATAAGACTATAGAGAGCTTCTTTGAGCAGGTGCAAATGTTCCCGCCTTTCAATTCTGATGACGAGGAACTATTCTTACCATCAGGGAAAGACGTGGAGGGTGGGGCCTCTGTGTCCCAGACATCCCAGGGGGATGTCCGGTGGGCTCAGGCCTTGGAAGAGCTCAAAAAGGATTTTGAAAAGCAAGTTAGACAGGTGGAAGAAAAACTGGGAAGAGAAATGAGAGAGATGCAAGAAAAATAGGAAAAACGGGTCAATACCTTGGTAAAGGAGACCCCAAAAAAAGCTGAAGAAAATAACACCTTGAAAAATAGGCTCACTCAATTGGCAAAAGAGGTTCAAAAAGCCAGTGAGGAGAAGAATGCTTACAAAAGCAGAATTAGAAAAATGGAAAAGGAGGTTCAAAAGCTCACTGAAGATAATAGTTCCCTCAAATTAGGATAATTACAACCACATCACTGAACCCTATTGAAATCTCAGTTTTCAGGAGAGGAGCCAAGTTGGCCGAGTAGAAAGATACACATATGCTAGCTCCAAACCCACAACCCATAAAATACCTGTAGAGAAGAACTCCCAACAAATTCTGGAGCAGCTGAAGCCACATAGCAATGGAGTGGAGGAGATTTCTGTTCCAGAGGGACCTAAAAAACCAACACCAAAGGTCTGTTGCATACTAGACCCGGAGCAGAGCCCAGCCCTGCCTTGGCCACGCAGCACCGAGAGGAACAGATCCAAGCAGGCTTCGGGGACAGAATCTCCAGCAGTCATGCAGGTCCCTCCACTCACAGATGAAAAGGTCAGTGAGAGAACCTTTCCAGCTGGCTGAGAGGGGAGCAGGGGGTCTCCATAACTCAGGCACCCTTGAGAGGCAGCAGTGGAGGAAGCAGCAGACAGGGACTCCCAAATCAGGCAGGAGCACGGATCCATTGTTGAAGATCCCCACATAAACCCCCTGAGGGAACTGAGCCCCTGGTGGCGACCCTGCCCCAACCTGAGCGATGAACTTAATCTCACACTGAATAGCAGCCCTGCCCCTGCTGAAAGCCCTGAGGCTGGGAAGCAGCATTTGAATCTCAGACCCCAAGCATTAGCTGGGTGGAACTGGAAGCATCATGGGTGTGAAGAGGAATCTCAGAAGTCAAGTAACTGGCTGGGAAAATGCCCAGAAAAGGGGGGAAAAAAATAAGACCATAGAAGGTTACTTTCCTGGTGAACAGATATCTCCTCCCTTCCTTTCTGATGAGGAAGAACAATGCTTATCATCAGGGAAAGACATGGAAGTCAAGGCCTCTGTATCCCAAACATCCAAAATAAATATTCAGTGGGCTCAGGTCATGGAAGAGCTCAAAAAGGATTTTGAAAAGCAAGTTAGACAGGTGGAGGAAAAACTGGGAAGAGAAATGAGAGAGATGCAAGAAAAGTATGAAAAACGGGTCAATACCTTGGTAAAGGAGACCCAAAAAAATGCTGAAGAAAATAACACCTTGAAAAATAGGCTCACTCAATTGGCAAAAGAGGTTCAAAAAGCCAATGAGGAGAAGAATGCTTTCAAAAGCAGAATTAGCCAAATGGAAAAGGAGGTTCAAAAACTCACTGAAGGAAATAGTTCTCTCAAAATTAGAATGGAACAGATGGAGGCTAATGACTTTCTGAGAAACCAAGAAATCACCAAACAAAACCAAAAGAATGAAAAAATGGAAGAGAATGTGAAATATCTCATGGGAAAAACAACTGACCTGGAAAATAGATCAAGGAGAGACAATTTAAAAATTATGGGACTACCTGAAACTCATGATCAAAAAAACAGCCTAGACATCATCTTCCATGAAATTATCAAGGAAAACTGACCTGATATTCTAGAACCAGAGGGCAAAATAAGTATTGAAAGAATCCATCGATCACCACCTGAAAGAGATCCAAAAAGAGAAACTCCTAGGAACATTGTGGTCAAATTCCAGAGTTCCCAGGTCAAGGAGAAAATATTGCAAGCAGCTAGAAAGAAACAATTCCAGTATTGTGGAAATACAATCAGGATAACCCAAGATCTAGCAGCTTCTACATTAAGGGATCGAAGGGCGTGGAATTGGATATTCTAGAAGTCAAAGGAACTAGGACTAAAACCAAGAATCACCTACCCAGTAAAACTGAGTATAATACTTCAGGGGAAAAAATGGTCTTTCAATGAAATAGAGGACTTTCAAGCATTCTTGATGAAAAGACCAGAGCTGAAAAGAAAATTTGACTTTCAAACACAAGTATGAAGAGAAGCATGAAAAAGTAAACATCAAAGAGAAGTCATAAGGGACTTAATAAAGTTGAACTGTTTACATTCCTACATGGAAAAACAATATTTTTAACTCTTGAAACTTTTCAGTATCTGGATAGTTGGTGGGATTATACACACACACACACACACACACACACACACACACACGCATGCACACACAGAGACAAAGAGCACAGAGTGAATTGAATAGGATGGGATCATATCTTTAAAAAAATGAAGTCAAGCAGTGAGAGAGAAATGTATTGGGAGGAGAGAGGGAGAAAGGAATGGGGCAAATTATCTCTCATAGAAGAGGCAGGCAGGAGACTTTTTAGTGGAGGAAAAAAGAGGAGAACTGAGAAAAAAACATGAAGTTTACTCTCATCACATTTGACTAAAGGGAGGAATAAAATGCACACTCATTTTGGTATGAAAACCTGTCTTACAATACAGTAAAGTGAGGGAGAAGGAGATAAGTAGGGTGGGGGAGATGACGGAAGGGAGGGCAATGGGAGGAGGGAGTAATTTGAAATCAACACTCTTGGGGAGGGACAGGATCAAAAGAGAGAATAGAAGCAATGAGGGGAAGGATAGGATGGAGGGAAATATAGTTAGTCTTACACAACATGACTATTATCAAAGTCATTTGCAAAACTACACAGATATGGCCTATATTGAATTGCCTGCCTTCCCAAAGGGAATGGGGAGGGAGTGAGGGATGGGGAGAAGTTGGAACTCAAAGTTTTACGAACAACTGTCAAGTATTGTTCTTGCTACTAGGAAATAATAAATACAGGCAATGGGGAATTGAAAGTTATCTAGGCCTACAGGACAAGAGAAAATGGGGATGAGGGAAGGGATAGAAGACAGGGTAGATCGGTGATAGGGGAAATTAGAATGCTCAGTGTATTGGTGTGGGGGGAGGGGACAAATGGGGAGAAAATTTGGAACCGAAAATTTTGTGAAAATGAATGTAAAAAGTTAAATAAATTTCAAAAAATAAAAGAAATCTCAGTTTTCTCATCTATAAAATGGATTATAATAATATCTGTACTGCCTACCTCACAGGGTTTCTGTGAGGAAAGTACTTTGTGAACTGCAAAGTACCAAATAAATATGACCTAAATATGACCTGTTCTAAACATTGCTTTTGGAATACTGATCCTTTCCATGAATTTCAGGCACCAAGAAAAATATGAACATGATCATGAAATCAGTTCAATATTAAGATTACATCTGATCAGCTTGATGCTGTGTAGCATTCTCATTTGATGTGTTGAGGTCATTTACCTTAAACACTTCTGTTGCCGCCGTTGTCTGTACTTCATTCTCAAAGAGGATCATGACATCAGGAAAGTGATGTCATGACTTGCAAGCAAATTGGATTTATGTGAGGCAGGGTTGGGCAAACTCACCAGCTTCACTTTATCCTCCAGAGCTATCTGGGTCCAGTGACAAGATACAGACCAGAACAATTGGAGATGACCAAGGATGGCCTTTTTGATCCTCATGAGGTCTTTCCTGGGTGTCAGTTTGCCTGAGGTAAGTCCCATTAAGTAATTAAAGCTAGGTAAGAAATGAAGGAAAGAATGGCCTCTTTTATTTAGAAAATAAAACAATCTGGGAGGAAAAGACCCTCAGGATCTCTAGCTAAAACAGAAACAAGTGCTATTTATACTCACTCCAAGCCATCACAGCCCAAACAATGACCAAATGAGACTTGGGCTGGTACCTGTTGTTGCCCAATCAGTGAGAGTCAGAGTGATTTGGGTATAAGGCAAAAGAAAGAAAGAAATGCAGCCATAAACCAGATATTTTATGAGGTTTAAGAGATCAGAATTTGTATTCCTTTAGGCAGAGCACCCACAGGTAAAGGTATGATTCCCTATGTGGACAGAGGGAGAGGAGGAAGGGAAGGAAGGAAGGAAGCAAGGAAGGGAGGGAGGGAGGGAGAAACAGAGACAGAAAGAGAGACAGAGAGACAGGAAAGAAAGAAAGAAAGAAAGAAAGAAAGAAAGAAAGAAAGAAAGAAAGAAAGAAAGAAAGAAAGAAAGAAAGAAAGAAAGAAAGAAAGAAAGAAAGAAAGAAAGAAAGAAAGAAAGAGAAAAGAAAGAAAGAAAGAAAGAAAGAAAGAAAGAAAGAAAGAAAGAAAGAAAGAAAGAAAGAAAGAAAGAAAGAAAGAAAGAAAGAAAGAAAGAAAGAAAGAAAGAAAGAAATCAAGCTGCATTGCCAACTGGAACTGGTCAGTTAGGTCCCCAGAGTGGCAGCAACTACTATTCACAGGTTATTGGTTGCTGTTTGTCCTTCATCCTTGAAGAGGACCATGACATTGGGAAGGTGATGTCATGACTTGCAAGCGAATTGTTTTTGTGAGACAGGGCTGTGAAGAGTCACCAGCCTCACTTTCCCTACAGCCATCTAGGTCTACTAGTAAGATACAGATCAAGACAGCTACAGATGGCCTCCAGACAATGCTGTTTAGGGAAAGAAACCATTGAAAACTAGATAAGCACAAACCTTGATTTATGACAATTCCTAACCCAACAGCCAAACTGAAGGCATGATTAATAATTTTTTCATTACTTCAATCATCAGCAATTTTTTAAAAAGTCCTACAAGATTACTGGCTCACTTTTTGTTCCCAAAAGCCCCTCCAAGACATGACCTTTTCAGCATTTTTATCATATTAAGCAGCACTCTTTGTAGAAACTGCAAAGTTCCTATTTCATCCCCCAAATGCTAAATACATGCCCTAGTGAGACAGCATATATAAATGGTATTGCAAATTTCAAAGTCCTATGTAAATACTAGCTATTATTATTGCTAATTTATTATTATTATTATTAAACAATCATGAGGGGGAATTATTTGTCTTTCCCTCCAAAAAAATAAACAGGTATCAATGCTGTAATCTATTTCAAGCAATTGGCTGAAACAGAGATAGTTATTTTTGTGTGTGCACACATGGGGATTATTCTCTGCCATTATTTCAGAAGAACAATTCATTGATAAGCTAAAGAACAACAAGGTGGTAGAGGACCAAGAGATAATGCCACTGGAGCATCACTTGAAGGAACTGGAAATCTTTAACCTAGAGAAGCAAAAATAGATGGGACACCACAGCTGCCTCTAATGACATGAAGGGGAGCATTTGGAAGAGGAAATAAACTGGTTTTACTTGGTCCTACAAGGACAGAACTAGAAGCATTATCAGGAAATCTTCCTAACAACAAGAGATATCCAAAAGCAGAATGATCTCCCATGGGAGACAGTATATTCTACTTCACTCGAGGTTTTCAAAGAACTGGGAACGAGCCCATTGGAGATGAGGTAAAGGCGATTCTCGATGAGGTTCTGTGATTCTCTGACTCTTCCTCTGGAGCTTCAGTATGGCATTGACGACCCTGGACTGTCTAAGGGAATGCAACCTCTGGAATGGGTTTTCAAGCCACTAAGGCAAAAATAGAAATAAACTATTCCCAGAGGGGGCAGCTAGTCGTCGCAATGGCTAGAGTGCCAGGTCTAGAGTCAGGAAGGCTCATATTCCTGAGTTCAAATCTGGCCTCATACTAGCTGTGTGACACTGAACAAGTCACTTTAACTCTGTTTGCTTCAGCTTCCTCACCTGTAAAAAAAGGTTGGAAAAAGAAATGGTAAACTATTCTAACACCATTGCCAAGAAAACCCCAAATGGGGTCACATAAATAACTGAACAACAAGAACAACAATTCTTTTCAGAAGACCACCTTCACCAAATTCAGAGGCTCGTCCCCGCTTTGGCCACTAAGAGATTGAAAAGTACAAGCCAAAAGCAACTCAGTATACTCCATCATCAGCCTTAAAACACTGCTTGAAATTAAGCAGAACTGAGAGCCAAGGGTGAATGTAGCCAAAGAGGTAGATTACAATTTGATATATGGGGGGAAAAACCTTAGTGACAATTTGATCTCTACAAAAGTTGGACAAACTACCTTAGGAATGAGTCCAAGAGGTCTTCAAGCAAAAGCTAGATGACAACTTAATAGTGATGTTATAGAGAATATCTTTAAGCACAGGTGGAACTACAGTGCCTCTTGAGGTCCCATCTAACTGAAATACTACATTTAGGGAGTGGGGATGGGGGAGGTAGGATAAGATGTTCAGCAAACTGAAATGGATGAGGAGAGAAGTAATGTGATGTTATTCAACAAGCTCTCAATTTATTTGCTTCTTAGCTTCTCCTGTGGGCTGGGCTGTCTGCTGACACAAAGGTGAAAATGCATACTAGCAGGGGAACAAACTTGACAAATACTATTTGTGTACTATTTGACAATGTAATTTTTCAGGGGGCAAAAGGGGAAATTTAGGCCACACTGGAAAAAATCATTACTGTAAATCACTCTTCAGGCTCTATCAGAAACTGGTTGCAATTTGCACTTCTCCTGGTTGAATATATGTGCAAAGGTATTCATTAAATGCTAACACAGAAGTTTGCTGAAAGTTTACCTTTTTAGGCTAAAAAATACTAATAATGTATATTTTTATAGTTTTAAGTTTCATAGGATGCTTGCCTGACAGTAACTCTATGAAATAGATAGTAAAATTACAATTTTCCACATGGAAATTAAAGCAATTTATTTGCTCAAGTTCCCACACTTAGCAAGTGTCCAGTTGGGAGTCTAGAACCCAAATATTGTGATTCCATTCCCTGCATTATTTCCACTCTACTACCCTACCTCTCAAATAATGTATTCTTTACTATGCGAAGTGAAGAAATTTTTGAAATTTTTAAAATATTTCCTATGTACACTTCCATATACTAGGCACTCAGAAACATTCAAGATAAAAATTAAATTCAACCAATAAATTAAATTATAATTCAACTAATATCTATTTAGTGACTGCTAGTAAACACAATGCTATGTGCTAGGAATACAAAGAGACGTACAAAGCTCTTTAGAACAAAGAATGACTAAGTAGTCATATTTCCAAACTCAAGTCTATCTTTGATGTAAAAGTCCTAGTCACTGGGTTTGGGATCTCTGTGGACAACCTCTTTTGAGCTCAATCAATTTACATCCTAATTTTAGATTATACCTGGTCCTCATATTTGTTAAGTCATTTAAGTTGTGTCAGACTCTTTGTGACTCCATTTGGGATTTTCTTGGCAAAGATATTGGAGTGGTTTGCCATTTCTTTCTCCAGCTCATTTTACAGATGAGGAAACTAAGGCAAACAGTGTTAAGTGACTTGCCCAGGGTCTTTGCTTGACATGCTAAACTGCTACAAGAGAAAGGCTGAGTTGTTTTGCTTTGTTTTATGGGGAAATATTGGTAGGATAAAAAGGAGCTAGATAAGCAACGCTAAAAAAAAAATGAGGAAAAGGATCAAAGAAGCATTCAAAGAAGAGATTAAAATAGTTTAGAGAGTAACATGGACAAGTGAAACAACTCCGGAACTGATATGCTGAATTGACTCTATTATAAAAAAAGTAAATAAGAAGTAAAGTTATGTGTAATGTGATTTGTTTTTTCCATTCTTCATATATGGAATTGTTGATGGTTGTTAGTATTTGTCAAATATAGAGAAAAAAAAAATGAAAGGAGACAGGATGAAGTCCAATACTCTTTCCACTAAAATGTATTACCTATAAAAAAATCAACACACATACATAGACACATATTTTTCTCTGTGATGCAATTTAATTTTTAAAAATTTTGTACAATCCCAGCTCTCCAGAAGTTTGATCATCTAAATTGGACCATACTGTCATAGCTTCACATGCCAAAGCTCTTAAATAAAAATTGATATAATCAATATTGACCTATGTGAAAACATTTTACAGTGTTCACAATTAGCCCAGTTCCAAATAACTGATTCATTCTTATAACAATTCAGACCCCCAATATTACTTTCCGTACTAGTAGAGTAAACATATGTACCACTGAAGACCTTACTGGAATACTGATGAGTCAAAGCCAACTTTTCCCCTAGTTCTAGCTGTAGACCTGCTTCTATGCAATATTGCAAGTCTATTCCCAGGAAGGGGCAAGAAGGGAGTTTCCAAGATCCCTGCTTTATGCCATTTGGATATCTCAGCCTTGGAAATAGGAAATTATCACTTAGTTGTCATAAAAATCATAGAATATGGAAGAGATTTAAGACATAAGTCCAAATGTTTCATTTGATAATAGGGAAAAACTAAGGTCCAAAGGGGAAAATAAAATTTCCTAGGACTTTACAGCTAGTCTATGCCAGGTTTCTTGGACAACAGTCAAGTGTTCTTCCATTAAAACTCATGGCATACTTCTTAGAGGAGGGAGAATAGAATTACAAAGTGGGGAAAAAAGAGCATCACAAAAATATCTTTTTTAATGCTTAGAGGAAAAAAGGATAGAAGGGGACTCAGAGTAGTTTTGTTACTCCTCTATTAAATTTAATATACCTCTTAAGAGAAAAGTATATAATTGAAACATAACAGCTTCTTTTACAAGACGTTTGTTCTTTTCTGCACGTTGAAGTCCTTATTAAGGTCACAGTAAAAGAAGTTTTTTTAAAAAGCCTGGAGTCAAGAATGGATAAATAGAGAGAATAGATGAGGAGGTCTAGCTGAATGGAAAAAACATCAAAGTCTAGGGAAGACCTCTGAAACTGACTTGGAGAAACTCCATATTGATTCAACAGACATTCAACTAATATTTACACTTCCAAAGCACTGTGGTCAGCATTAGAAAAAGAAAGGGAAAAAAATTATACAGTCCTGGTCCTTAAGAGGGCTTACGTTATATTGCTGTACAAGAAAGATGGTATGCTATATTGAAAAGACCATATGTCTTGTTGAATTGATCACTACAGACAGTGCCTGTGTGGCTTTAGGAAAGTTGCTTCTCCTTTCTGGGGCCCATTCTTCTTATCCATAAAAAGAGAAGGATAAACTAAAGGATCTCTAAGGTCTCTGAGTTTTACTGATATAAGATGTTCTAATAAGGAGAATAGTTTTTTCTAAAATGGCAGAAAGAATGGTGAAAGACCACAGCAATAATAATAATAAAAAACAATGATAGCTAACATTTATGTAGTACTTTAAAAGTTTATAAAACTTTGTATATGTGTGTGGATATATACACATACGTATTAATACACATATACATTGCTTCATTTAAACTTCATAACAACCCTATGGAATAGGTTCTATTACTTCATTTTACAGATGATGACACTGAGGCTGAGAGACAGTACCTCAGGGTACACAGTTTTGTATCTAGGGTTACGTACACAGTACATCTGAAATAGCATCCAAAGTTATATTTTCCTCACCCCAGCACTCCATGCACTATGCCACTTAGATGCTCTTAAAGAAGACCTAATCCACTTTGGGTGCCTCCAGGGAGGACCCCCCCCCATCCCAGGAGAACACTTGCATACTTGTTCCTCTATTTCTTTTGGTCATGTGCACACTTCAGAATCAAACAAGTCATGTAGTTTTTCCTAAATAAGTAATAAATACTTCCCCATTTTCATAGTGCAAAAACCTCAAATAGATCCTTTCCAAGACTCTTGGGGTCCTTCAAAATCCACTTGTCCTAAAATGAGGTCCACAAACTCACATTCACAAGCTACCATTCCTCCTTGATGTTACCTTGTTTTGTTGATTTTTGACAACTGACTTTCCTAGTTCTCCAGCTAACACTCTATCTCCTTTGTTGACTGATCATCCATGCTTCATTTAATCAATGTCAATGTACACAGAAGCTCAGATCCTGGGGCCATATTCTCTTTTTTCTTAACAGTCTATTGTTTGGTGATCTCATTAGTTGCCATAGATTCAATTATCAGTATACGAAAATGACTCTCAAATTTACATAACCAGCCCATGTCTCTCTCCCGTACTCTAGTCTCATATCACAAACTGCCCACAAAGATGCTCCAAGGCATCTCAAACTCAAGATGTCCAAAAGAGAGCTCATTATCTTTCTCCACAAACTTCACTCTCTTCCAGACTTCCCTATTACTTCCCTATTATGGTGCCACCATCCATTTTACTATCTCAGATTCTCAACCTCTATTCTATACCCTCACTCATGTCAGAAATCCATTCAGGTAACACATCTTGTTCCTATCTCCATAACTCTCCCTCATGTTCCTTTCTCACCACTCAGACAGCCACCACTACAGGTCAACTCTTTACCATCTCTCATCTGGACTCGTACAGCAACCTCCTATTTGATCTCCCTACTTTAACTTTCTCTCTACCCCAACCTTTCTACCACAAAACTGCCAAAATGATTTTCCCAAAGCACAGCTCTGATCTCCCCTCTATTCAAAAAAAGTCCACTGGGACCCTATTATACCTAGCATTAAGTACAAACTCCTCTGTTTGACATTTAAAGGTATTCACAACCTTCCTAACTTGCCAGACTTTATATATCACTCTCCTCCATTTGATCGCAAACTTCCTTTAAGACTCAGCAGCTGCCACCTTTTATATGAAACCTTTGCTGATCCTTTCAGGTTCTAGCATATTGCTTCCCAATACTATCTTGTATTCATTTTGTATATGTTTTATTTGTAGATACATGCACATATCTATGTTATATATATATATATATTTATTATATGTGTCTATACATATATATGTATATATGCATATACTCAATAGAATGTAAGCTCCCTGCAGGCAAGGATTGTTTGTTTCACTTATGTACTTGGATTTCCAATGCCTAGGACAGTGCAACTGCTTAATAAGTGATGACTGACTGATTGATATCTCTTTCTACTTCCCATAAGAGGGTACAAGCAGAAAATATAGTTAGAGTAGACCAAGATCCTAAAAGTTCTTTCAGTGAAAGATTAACAGGAAAGAGAAAAGTGAGATCATGAAGTAGAGTGGGAAAACTATTTCTAGAGACTTGACATACAACCCACCCTCTGACACTGGCTGTGTAAATCATTTAATCTCTCTCAGTCTCTCACCTGAAACATCTCTTTCCCAGAACTGATGTGAAGACATGAGATATATATATATAGCTTTGTCAACTTCAAAGGGTCGGACATTTATGACTGTTTTTGGTTTTTGATGTTTATAGTTTTATTATGGTTGTGTTGTTGTAGGTTGTGTATGGTCATATGGTTAAAGGTTATGTTTAGACCTTGGGGATAATTTCCCTCAAGCCAGAATCAATTTCTTCTAGTCTGGCACAGTAGGCATGTGAATTACTACCTGTAGATTTAATAGACCCTTAGCTCTGGGATTCAACCCTTTAATTTTACAGATAAGGAAATTGAACCTATTTCCACCCAGAAGACCTTTGTGATGTTTGTAGGAAGCAACTGTGAAATCAGACTCTTCTCAAAAGAATTAGGAACTAGAAATTACTGGGTGTTTTGCAAGGTAGAATTTCATAATAATTACAGTTTCAGATTCACTGTACTTAAAGTTGCCTATAATCCAACAGTACCCGAAGGAAGAGTGGCACTTGATTATGGAGTGTGGATTAGGCTCGGAACCTATACCCAAATCTGCTATTTCTTCCTGACCTCCATCCCCCCAAAAAAGGAATGTTCTCTCATGCCCCATATCACTATTTCTTGGTGATAGTGAGCTCAGTTAGCCTCTCATAATACAGAATAGATGCACCCAACCAAGGTCAATACAGGGAAAACTCTAGTCAGATTTTCATACTTCTACCTCTGAAACCTATTAAAATGGAAAGCTCCAAGGGGAAAGCAATCAGATACTGACACATTACAGTCAAGGAAGAACCTCTAAGTGAGTCTTTAATGGAAGAATCCTGGAGCAAACAGATGTCCAAGCCATCATGCTAGGCTCCTAATAGGTCTCTTACAATTGCCTCCATCCTTTCCATTCATTTGGGCTGCCTACCATTCTAGTTTACTTCTAAGTTGGTCTTTCCACCTCCCTTCTTTCTCCGGTTTTATTGTGCTGCCAAAACAATCTTCCTAAGGCCCAACTTGAACCACAATAACAACTCACATTTGTAGAGTACATCAAGGCTAGGAGAGCACTTTACATATTTTATACAAAATGTGGGGAGTTGCTATGGTTATTTCCATTTTATTGAAAACTGAGACTCAGATGTTAAGTGACTAACTGTCCAGCCAGTGCTTTAGTATCTAGTACAATGGATCATTTAGAATCTGAGGGTTCTAAATGAGAGTGAGAGAGAAAGAGATACCCAGGTAAATACCAAGGCAGTTAAAAATCAGCTCATGAAAACAGAATCAAGTAAAAGCCACAGGAAAAAAGAGAAAAAGTAGTCATAGAGAAATCAATTATATTGAAATACAGCTTTAAAAAAAAATTTTTTAAGGTAGTAGAACAAAGGTTTAGAACCGATGAAATACAAACTCATTCCAGCATTAAAGATCCTCTGCAATCTGTCCCTAGCCCACACTTCCATTTTTATTTTATGTTAACTTCCATCCATATGCTCAGTGTTCCAATCAAACCAGATCATTAGACCTTCAATCTCTTACCTTGCGTATTGCCTCAGGCCATTGTCTATGCCTCTTCATTTCCCTTTCGGATTTCTTATTTTCTTTCTCTCATTCTTCAAGGGCCATCTCCTTTGCGAAGGCATCCTAATCCCTGTAGTTGATAACACTTTCACTACCCTCAAATATTGCCATAGCACTTTGTCATATCTCCTCTTTGCACCCTGTACTCCCCACCTTGTAATATATTTGCCTGTGTGCAAGTTGTAATGCTCCAGGTGAACATAATTTTTATTATTATTTTTCAGTCGTTTCAGTTATGTCCAACTCTTTGTGACTCCATTTGAGGTTTTCTTGGCAAAGATCTTGGCGTGGTTTGCCATTTCCTCCTCCAGCTCATTTTATAGATGAGAAAACTGAGGCACATGAGGTTAAGCCAGAGTCACACAACTAGTGTCTAAGGCCAGATTTGAATTCAAAAGAATTAGTCTTCCTACCTCCAGGCCTTCCATTCTGTTTCCTCGGTTATCCAGCTGCCTTGAATATACTCTCCTTGAAAGCAAAGGTTTCATCCTTTTATCAGGTGGCACAGTAGATAGAACAGAGGGCTTAGGATCAGGAAGACTCATCTTCATGAGTTCAAATCCAGCCTCAGACACTTACTTGTTAGATTCCTAATAAATTCTTGTATAATTGAATTTCAAAGTATGTAATATCTTGCAAAAAAGGACCAATAACAGGTTTCTCGTCTCCAGATTTGAATGCTACCTCTTTTGTGAAGTCAAATTGATTCCCTTAAGCAGATAGTGCTATCTCCCTCCTCAGATATTCCTAGAGTACTTTGTCACTGACTATGCCTTCCTGCGGTTCACTCTAGCCTGGGAATGTAGCCACATCCATTTTTGACATCTTCAGTTAGGGGAAGTGACGCTCCTCTTCTGACGAGAATCCCAGGTTTGTGGCTCCTTTTGACATGAGTCCTCCTCACTGAAGACTTTCTGGCACTGATCAGGTAGTATGCCTCTTGTCTCTACTCTGTCAGAGGCATAAGGCCCTCTGCTAGGCACTGGGGAGAGAAACAAAGACTTTTTTTAATGAAAAATAACCCACATCTTGAAGGAGCTTACATTTACTGGGAGATGCAGTAAACAGCTAAGTATGAACATGATTGTTTGAGAAGAGATAGAACTAAGTAGGAGGCTTAGCAAGGCAGGAAGCAGGACCCTGATCTAATTTTTGAACAAAATTAAATTTTCCAAGAGAGGGAGGTCAAACAGGAGGGCATTGTAGGCATGGAGGACATGTACAAAGACAGAGTATATCATTTAGGGACTGTGTTCTTTGCTATTTTTATTTTTTTCATTTCATCAACATTGGAATTTTCTTAAAGGTACAGTAGCACATGGTCCTCACTTTAATCTTTTGCTTCTGTTTTCTGAACATGGAATAAATGCAGCAGAGCCCAAACAAGTCATATTTCACTTTACATTTAAATAACTAACAGAATTTAAATGATGCCTTGTCCTAAAAATTATTGGTCATTTAATTTGCAATGCCTTTGCATCAAGTACATTTCAATCTTATATCAATTGCCATGATCATTCAGTCATTTCTAATTAACAAGTATTTCTAATTAACAAGTTCCATTTTCTAATTAATTTTTAAATTAACAAGTATTTCTAATTTAATGAGCTTTCCCCCCGCCTAAAGAATTTCACAAAAATATTCACATTAAGTAAACTATTGGCATATTACCTAATTAAAAAGTTACTAATGGAACTAATTCACTCCTGAAAATCTGATTACATTATTATTATTACTTTTGATTTCACTAATATGATTTCACTATAATATCCTAGGTTTTCTTAATCATGTCATTATAAGGAGCATGGATATTCGGAAGATACTCTCTTTCACGAACTTCACTGTTACATTCTTTATCCGTATGTCTGTCTGTTCTATTTTATTTTGTTTTGACCAAACCTCCAACTTTATCAGCTTGGAAGCTCCGGAAAAGGGAGTTTCTCTAAGAATGCTCATCAGCACCTACTCAGGACCTTCATAAAATAGAAGCAGAACAGGCCTGGGACTGGCTACAGAAGCAGCAATGAACCCTGGGCTAATGCAATGAAAGACAACCTCAGTGAAGTAGGAGGCCCTGCCCAGGCCACATCTATGGTGGGTAGGAACAACTAGGTTTTTTTGACTTTTTCAAGGGAAGGAGGTAAGGGGAGTACCACTAAAAGGGGAAAGGAAAAGACACAGAAAACAAATTTCCCTATAAAGCAAGTGAGCACTGGTCAGTGAATGGGAAATTTGTGTGTGCTCTGACTGACCCCCATCAAGGCGTGAGGGGATCAGCCTTTGAAGGGCATGGTAGAGAAAGGAGATTTGCTCCTAGCCTTCAAGGTACATGCTTCTTAGTTGTGTAGAACCCCATCCAACTAGGAAACCTAATTTCTCTTTAGAGAATAAACAGAATCCAGTCTAAGTGAGCCTTTGTCAGGAGGAGGAATCCCCTGTTCTTGGTCCCCTCCATTAGAGTTTAGGGCAACTCAACTCATGTAGGAGAAAACTAGCTAGAGAAGTGTTTCACAGATAACACACAGAAGACACTGAAGTTTTTGGACTCCAACCTCTAATAGGTTCAATCTTGATCTGGTCAGACAGGAAGGAGAGGAAGACAACTTTGGAATTAATAATCATACTTTATTCTAGTCTTGTCTTCTCAAGAGGGTTGCTGATAATGGGAGCATTGACTTTGAAGCATTCTCCAATCACCTTTCTCCCAGGGGCCAGTATGAAGGAAAGGTGGGGGCAACTACCTCTACATTTCTATAGGGTCAATCGAGACAGGTACAGCTTGTGCACCCCTAAGTCCCCTCAAGCCTTGAGCGGGGGCTGGTCAAGGCACACACAGATTTCCCATTCACTAACCAGAGCCCACTTGCTTTATAGGGCAACAGACAAAGAAGGTATTTTGCCAACATTGGTCTCACAGGTTAACTTTAGCAACATTGTCATTTGGCTCAAGCATGGTAAATGTCAATTATGTCACCCCATATCTCATATTACAGACTCAGTAGGACTACCTATCTCTATGATTCTAGGACTTACTGTCTAGAATCCTTGAAGCTATTCTGGGAATTGTTATCTAACACCTGAAAAGTAGACATTGACATCACCATGAATCCTGAGAAACTAAAGTCTAAAAAGATAACAAAATCCTCTTTATATACAAGAGGGTTGGATGGAGATGGCTTCCCCTACCCAGATGCCTTGAAGCTTCTCAGTATCATGATGAAGCCACTCAACTGGAGGAGTTGACTTTTAGCCCACTTCCTCATTAAATGTCCACCAATCAAAGCTGATTTTCGCATGTCAGATGAGTTTCTTTTCAGAAGGGATTTAATGCATTTCAGGATCTTCCTCTGTGTCTTTGGTTACTGCTAACCATCAATTTATTGATTGCCAGCTAGTCTAATTAACAAATTGATTATTAACTACCTAGAAACTGTCTCTTGCAGTTTTCTTTTGTCTCATATTGAAATTTCACAACAAGCCCCCCACATATTCCTAATCTGTAATTAAATTACCTGGGTTTGAATCCCAGCTCTGAAATTTACTACCAGTGTCATCTTGGACAAGTCACTTAACCTGTCTGGGCCTCGATCTTCTGATATGTAAATGAAGAGATTGGACCTCCATGATCTCTTCCAGCTCAAATCTATGATTGTGTGGTCCAATTCCTCTGACTCCAAATCTGGTACTCTCTCCATTATACCAATCACTTCCCTAAGGTAAGAGCAGGATTTAGAATGAAAGAAAGAATAAAAAGAAAGCTGCATTAGGGGAACTCTAAGATCCCTTTGAGCGTTGAAATCCAATGATACTAAAAGACAGAGAAAACACACCTTATGTATCTTTCTTTCTCAATATTTTTATCAGAAATGAAGTTATATTCAATATGATTCCTCCTTGGTAGTCTGAGGCTGATAGAAACAGGAGCCGCTTGTGCTGTCATTAACTTTGTTTGTAACACTCATAGCATCACAGAGCTTTAAGGGACCTTAGATATCGTCTGGTCCAACCCCATCATTTTACAGACAACCACAAGAGAGAGATAGTTTGCCCAGGGGCTCACAAGTAATAACTAAGCTTTCCCCAGCAACTGGCTGTGTTAATGGATGGTTTGGAGAAAAACTGAGGAGAGGTAATCAAGGTGATTTGCACTAGAAATGTGACCTTTGTGTTACACTCTTATGCCAGATAATATGTTTTTGGCTCTTATTGTTGTTATCATACCCCTATTAAAATCCCTTTAGATGTTTCCTTATAGCAGAAAGATAGGCCTGCTTTATCAAAGGCTATGCCAAGAGAAATCAAGCTAAGGCAGGTTCTAAAACATTTGGCCATAGCAAATCTAAAAAAGTCACATCTAGGTTGATGGAAGGGGTAACCTCATTAACAAAATCTAGGTGCTTGTACTAATGAAGTATTACTGCTAATGTGACTGTTGGGTCAGTCTCCCTCATGATACAATGGGCTGAGACACATTTTGCAGGGCTTTCACTTCCATGAATGGCTGGTCCCATCCAGGTAATCTTGGAATTTCAGCATCTGGCACCTCTTCTTTCCAGGGGGGTTGCCAGTGATGCCTCTTAGCAGCATACAGATTCACAAGGCTCAAAACACATGTTCCATTGGAATTTAACTCAATAAAGAAGCATTTATTAAGCTCTAACTATGAACCAGGCACTGGTAGTCACAGAGGATACAAAGATATAAACAACATAGCCACTGCCCTCAAGAGTCTTCCTCCCAGTGTAAGAAACTTTACTAAGTGACTGACTGCTGCTATTCTTTAGTTGTTTTTTGAGTTGTGTCTGACTCTTCATGACCCCTTTTGGGATTTTCTTGGCAAAGATACTGGAGTACATTGCCATTTCCTTTTCCAGTTCATTTTAGATATGAGGACACTGAGACAAACAGGGTTAGGTGTCTTGCCCAGGGTCACACAGCTAGTAAGTGTCTGAGGCCTGACTGGAACTCAGGAAGATGTCTTCCTGCCTGGCCCTCTACTCACTCTGCTACCCCTACTCAGCTACCCCTACTGAGTGAGTACTACATGCAAACACTGTGCTAGGTACTAGAAGACCACAGAGGACAGTATAAAAAGTGCTAGATTTAGATTCAGAGGATTTGTGTTCCAATCGTGACGACTGTTTTACCTTACTCTCTAAGACTCAGTTATCCCATCTGCCAAATGAAGAGGTTTAACTAGATGACCTCTGGGATTCTTTCTAGCTCTTTATATCCCCAGAAACTTGCATCCTTGGAGTCTTCCTTGATATCTCACTTTTCCTTACTCCCCATAATCAATAAATAACCAAGACATCATTTCAATTTCCTCAACATCTCTCATCTCATGCCCTTCTTTTCACTCACAAGGCTAGTCTCAGTTTTGCCTGAATTTTTTTAATATCCTAACAGCCTCCTAATTGATCTCCCTACCTAAAGTCTCCCCTCTCTACAATCTATTCTCCACACAGCTTCCAAAATGGTGTTCCTGTAAATCATAGGTCTGGCCACATAATTCTGCTGCTCAAAATGTCACCTCAGAGAAAAAAATTTTAAATGTCTGCTTGGGATTTAAAGACCTTCACAATGAGGCTCCAACTGTCTTTCGCCCTTCACAAACTCATTCAGTCAAACTGGCCCATTTTCTGTTCCTCGCATATGCTGTCCCATCTGTCCCTGCCCCCACCCCACTCCTGCCTGGGAAGCCCCACCAGCTCAGGTCTGAATAATGATAACTCCCGCTACAATTTCTGAAGAGCTTCTCATACCTTATCTCATTTGATCCTCTCAAAAAAACCTACAAGGTTTACAGAAAAGTTATTAGCAGACCCTGTTTTATAAATGACAAGACCAACACTTGGCAGTGTCCAAGGGATTCCTCCAGCTTACTCAGCCAAAAAGAGGAAGAGCCAGCACCTCCAACCCAAGTCTTCTGATTCCAAATCCAGGGCTCAGGTCACCAGGGGAAAGGTAGAACAATTTTACCTCTAGCCCCTACCATAGGAACTAAAATTGGAAAAGAATCTGACTGATGTTACAGATAAAGCCTAGAGAAGAAAATTTAATCAATTTCAACATGTCACTGGTTTTTCCAATGCACATCTTCAAGCACTGATGTACATATACTTCCTTCTTCATTCTCCCCCACTAGGCTCTTTTGATAAGCATGTTTTTAATTGGACATGACACCATATAACTATGGAAATGATTTCACGTGGCTGCCTTAGGGTGGCAATAAAGTAACACTGCAGTATTTGAAGGAAAAAAAACAGGGCTTTTAGTTTAAGATGTATGCTTGTACCTTTGATGAAATGTCCTGTTTTCCTCTGTCAGACTTCCTTATGCTCAAATTGATCATCTAGAGAAAAAGGAAAAAAACTTGAGACCTACAAAATAGGGTTTTTTTGCTTTCTACCCCAGTTACTTAAAAAAGAAAGAAAAAGAAAGAAATACTAAGTATTTCAAACTTCATACTAATACAAATATTACCCTTGCCTGGAAGTACGTTTCTTCCATTTTCTCTCCAACACTGTACTCAAATCCTTTCTTTGTCTTCATCTCATATTTCCTTGATGTACAATATGAATCTCCCCTACTTAACTGTGAGCTCCTCGAGATGAGGGACCACTTCATTTTTCAACTTTTCATCTCTAACATCTACCATGTGCTTTGTTCTAAGTTCCTACTATGTACCCGGGTATTGAATACATCAGATGCTTAATAAATTTCTTGAATTAAATTGGAATCTAAATCTGGAAGGAATCTCAGAGGTAATCTAATCCAACCCCTTCATTTGAGGTTAAAGTAACTGTGGCCTAGAGGCAACATGCCCAAGGTCACATAGAGAATGAGGGTAATCAGGATTCAATTTCAGGTCCCATAACTCCAAGTTAATCAGTCTTTCTACTGAGTCCTGGTGGCTCTATTGAATTAATATCAAAAATAGATTCAAAAACAATCTTTATTCCTAAAGAAAATACTATTCCCAGGCTCTTTCCTTAATCATCTCTTCTTTCCATCCTCAATCCCTTTCCAATCTGATCAATTCCTATAGGTTAGATGATCACCTCTATATCATTGCCAAATCTACAAATGTAGTCCAAATCTCTGTCCAACCACCTGCTGGCATCTCCAAGCTTGGTATACCTTCAGAATCTCCAATCCAAGATATTGAATCCATTATCCTCTCTAAGCTGTTGCCCTCCAAACTTTTCTATTCCTTTTGAAGGCAACACCATTCTTCTAGTCACTGAGATTCAAAACAGGATAATCATCCTTGACTCTCCTTTCTTGCTTATCAGATCCAATCATTTGCCAAATCGTTCAATTCTACTTCTACAATTACTCTTCCATAGGTCTCCTGACTGCTCATGGCCTTTTCCCTCTCCAATCCATATTCTACAGAGATGTCAAAAATTATTTTCTAAGTCATGGGGTCTAACTATGCCATTTTCATGGTTGAAAAAAAAGAAATACACACCAAAAAATCCTTCAACACCTTTACTGACTCTAGGATGAAGGCACGTTTGTTTTTTTTTTAACATGGTATTTTTAAATAATATTTTATTTTTCCCAAATTACATGTAAAACAATTTTAATGTTCACTGTTGTTTTCTTTTAATTTTGAGTTCCAAATTCTACCCCTCTCTGAAGTGGTAAGCAATCTGATATAGGTTATACATATTCAACTATGCAAAACATTTCCATACTAGTCATTATATGTAAGAAAACTCAGAAAGAGAGAAAGAAAGCAGGAAGGAGGACAGGAAGGCAGGGAGGGAGAAAGGAAGGAAAGAAGGGAGGAAGGAAGGAAGGAAGGAAGGAAGGAAGGAAGGAAGGAAGGAAGGAAGGAAGGAAGGAAGGAAGGAAGGAAGGAAGGAAGGAAGGAAGGAAGGAAGAGAGGAAGGGAGGGAGGGAGGAAGGAAGGGATGAAGAAAAATAGTATGTTCAGTCTCTACAGGCAGATAGCATTTTTCATCATGAGTCCTTTGGGATTGTCTTGGATAGTTGTATTGCCAAGACAGTCATTCATAGTTGTTCGTCATACATATTGCTGGTACTGTATACAATCTCCTCCTCACTTCATCAGTTTGTGTATTTCAAGGTTTTTCTGAAATCAATTTTCTTGTCATTTCTTATAGCACAATAATAGTCCATTGCAATCATATATGACAACTTGTTCCACCATCTCCCAATTAATAGGCATCCCCTTAATTTCCACACAGAAAAAAGCTGCTATAAATATTTCTATACAAATAGGGTCTTTTTTTTCCACTTTTTCTGTCTCTTTCAGATAAATCCTAGTAGTGGTATTACTGGATCAAAGGATATGCACGTTTTACAGCCCTTCTGGCATAGTTCCCAATTGTTCTCTAGAATGGTTCACAACTCTACCAACAGTGCATCAGTGCCATAGTTTTCCCACATGTCTTCCAACATTTATCATTTTCCTTTTCTATCTTATTAGTTAAGCTGATGGGTATGAGGTAGTACCTCAGAGTTGTTTTAATTTGCATTTCTCTAATCAAGAGCGAATTAGAACATTTTTTCACTTGACTATAGACAGCTTTGATTTCTTTGTCTGAAAACTTCCTCCTTATATCCTTTGAGCATTTATCAATTGGGGAATGATTTGTGTTATTATAAATTTGACTCAGATCTCAATTTGAGAAATGAGGCCTTTATCAAATGAGTATTTAAGGCCCCAACCTCTCCCTTTAGCTCTAGCAGTCTTATTTCACATGATCTCCTTTCTCTATATTCCCTGGTCATCTTGTTTTGTTGAGCAGACCAGGGACCATGCCCTGGAAGATCTAACACTTTCATCTCTGAAATGCCCACACTGGTGTTCTACTGGCCTCATGTGGTCAATTATATCTACATCAATTATACTTTTGCTTCACTTTTTCCTCTAAGCTCCTTTCCATCTTGCTTTTCAATTTTGAAATAATAAATCAATACCTCTTACTAGAAGGGATGTGTCCATATACTTCCATATCACTCCATTCACCATCAACATTGCAAACCAACATACCTCTCCCTGACCACCACTGCCCTACATATGCTGTCTTTGCCTAAAAGAATGCAAGCAAGGGGGGGTTGAGCCAAGATGGCGGAGTAGAAAGACTCACGTATGCTAGCTCCGAAACCACAGCCCATATATTTCCTGCAAGAACTCCCCACAAATTCTGAAGCACTGCAAGGCGCGCAGAAACACAGTGGAAAAGATTTCCATTCCAGAGAGTCCTGGAGAGCCGTCCCCAGGGTCCATCGTGCCCCAAAAAGCGGAGCCCACCCCTGAGCTACCCTGGCCACGGCCCCAGAGGAGCAGATCCGAGCAGGCTTCAGGGACGGAATCTCTGGCAGCCGGGAAGGTCCCTCCACCCACAGACGCTACAGGTCAGTGAGAGAGTCTTCTCACAGACTTCTCACTCACAGGGGAGTGTCTCTGTGACTTGGGCCCCCTCAGGAGGAATCAGCGGAGGGAGCAGCAGAGGCGGCAGTGGCCCCTGGAACTCCCCGAGCAGCAGACAGAAGTTCAGGGCCATTACTGAAGGTCTCTGCGTAAACCCCCTGAGGGAACTGAGCCTGGGAGACAGCCCTGCCCCCACCCGCCCAATTACTGAAGGTCTCTGCATAAAGCCCCTGAGGGAACTGAGCCTGGGAGGTGGCCCTGCCCCCACCCCAGCACCAGAACTTAAGCTCACATTGAATAGCAGCCGCTCCCACCACAGAAAGCCCATTTGAATCTCAGTCCCCAAGCACTAGCTGGGCGGATCTAGGTGGGGGTGCAGAGGAATTTCAAAAGTCAAGTAACTGGCTGGGAAAATGCCCAGAAAAAAGGAAGCAAAATAAGACCATAGAGAGCTACTTTGATGGGGAGCAGATGTTCTTGCTTTTCAATTCTGATGACAAGGAAATATTCTTATCATCAGGGAAAGACGTGGAGGTCGGGGCCTCTGTAACCCAGACATCTGAGGTGGATGTCTGGTGGACTCAAGCCATGGAAGAGCTCAAAAAGGATTTTGAAAATCAAGTTAGACAGGTGGAGGAAAAACTGGGAAGAGAAATGAGAGAGATGCAAGAAAAGTATGAAAAATGGGTCAATACCTTGGTAAAGGAGACCCAAAAAAATGCTAAAGAAAATAACACCTTGAAAAATAGACTCACTCAATTGGCAAAAGAGGTTCAAAAAGTCAACGAGGAGAAGAATGCTTTCAAAAGCAGAATTAGCCAAATGGAAAAAGAGGTCCAAAAGCTCACTGAAGAAAATAGTTCTCTCAAAATTAGAATGGAACAGATGGAAGCTAATGACTTTAGGAGAAACCAAGAAATCACCAAACAAAACCAAAAGAATGAAAAAATGGAAGAGAATGTGAAATATCTCATGGGAAAAACAACTGACCTGGAAAATAGATCCAGAAAATACAATTTAAAAATCATGAGGCTACCTGAAAGTCATGATCAAAAAAGAGCCTAGACATCATCTTCCATGAAATTATCAAGGAAAACTGCCCTGTTATTCTACAGCCAGAGGGCAAAATAAGTATTGAAAGAATCCATCGATCACCACCTGAAAGAGATCCAAAAAGAGAAACTCCTAGGAACATTGTGGCCAAATTCCAGAATTCCCAGGTCAAGGAGAAAATATTTCAAGCAGCTAAAAAGAAACAATTCCAGTACTGTGGAAATACAATCAGGATAACTCAAGATCTAGCAGCTTCTACATTGAAGGGTGTGGAATATGATATTCCAGAAGTCAAAGGAACTAGGACTCAAACCAAGAATCACCTACCCAGCAAAACTGAGTATAATACTTCAGGGGAAAATATGGTCTTTCAACAAAACAGAGGACTTTCAAGCATTCTTGATGAAAAGACCAGAGCTGAAAAGAAAATTTGACTTTCAAACACAAGAATGAGAAGAAGCATGAAAAAGTAAACAGCAAAGAGAAGTCATAAGGGACTTACCAAAATTGAACTGTTTACATTCCTACATGGAAAGACAATATTTGTAACTCTTGAAACTTTTCAGTATCTGGGTAGTTGGTGGGACCACACACACATACACACACACACACACACGTACATGCAGGCATGCACACACACATACACACATGCACACACATACAGAGACAGAGAGCACAGAGTGAATTGAATAGGATGGGACCATATCTTAAAAGAAATTAAGGTAAATGGTGAGAGAGAAATGCAGTGGGAGGAAAGAGGGTGAAATGGAATGGGGTAAATTATATCTCATTCAAGAGGCAAGCAGGATACTTTTTAGTGGAGGGAAAAAGAGGAGAGCTGAGAAAAAAAAACAAGAAGTTTACCCTCATCACATTCGACTAAAGGAAGGAATAAAATGCACATTCATTTTGATATGAAAACCTATCTTACAATACAGGAAAGTGGGGGAGAAGGAGATAAGCAAGGGGAGGGAAGGATGATGGAAGGGAGGGCAATGGGAGGAGGGAGCAATTTGAAGTCAACACTCGGGGAGGGACAGGATCAAAAGACAGAATAGAAACAATGGGGGCCAGGATAGGATGGAGGGAAATAGTCTTACACAACATGACTATTATCCAAGTCATTTGCAAAACTACACAGATATGGCCTATATTGAATTGCCTGCCTTCCCAAAGGGAATGGGTGTGGAGGGAGGGATGGGGAGAATTTGGAACTCAAAGTTTTAGGAACAACTGTTTAGTATTGTTCTTTCTACAAGGAAATAAGAAATACAGTCAATGGGGAATAGAAAGTCATCTGGCCCTACAGGACAAAAGAGAAGATGGGGACAAGAGAAGGGAGGGATGATAGAAGAGAGGGCAGATTGGTGATAGGGAAAATTAGATTGCTCGGTGTATTGGGGTGGGGGGAGGGGAGAAAAGGGGAGAAAATTTGGAACCCAAAATTTTGTGAAAATGAATGTAAAAAGTTAAATAAATTTTTATTAAAAAAAAAAAAAGAATGCAAGCACTTTGAGGATAGGGCCTAGTTTGGCTTTTGTATTTGGATTCCCAACACTTGGCACAATGCTTGGCACATAGTAAGTGCTTAATAAGTACTTTTTCATGTAATTTTTATTCATTTCACTCTTTTCACATATTTGGCTTTTCCTAATTAGATATCTTAAATTCATCAAGATATTTCCTGCCCCTGTGCATTTGCTGCAAGCAGATCCCATGACTGGCATGTATCCTTTGATTTCTACTTCTCCTATCTCTCATCTTGCTTCAAGGCTTTGTCAAAGCCTTACTTGTTCATGTCCCCCCTACATAGACACCCCCAACATACACAGACATCTATTAGTGCTCTCTCTCTTCAAATAGGCCTAAAATATTTTGTCTGGATCTTGCCTTTGCATTATATTTATGTGAGCACACATATTACTATCCCAACTTGCAGCAGTATATTTGTTCTGTCAGGGCAGATTGCTTCTTTCTTTACAAAAAATAATTCCAGCCTCAAACCTATAATAGTACCATAGTTATACTATTCACTAAGTTTCTTGAAATAAATCTGGCATAGAAGAAGCAAAGGTTAATATCTCTAGAGACCCCCTTTCCCAAATAGGAAATAAGAAAGAAGAGAAGAGAGGGAACTATTTCAAATATATTATATCTCTTGATCTGAGAAAATTGGCAGTGGAATGTGATACTGACTTGCAGAGAGGCAACACCAACTAATAGGTAGACATCTCACATTTTTTCCTCTGAAGAACAAAAATGATGAATTATTATCCTCTAGATTATACAAATGAACTTTGCAAAAATTTATTTTATTACATTAGTTATTTTATCCAACCTTGAGGCTGTAGTCACTAATATCACTAAGCAGTAAGAGGTTCTAGATTGCTATGTTGAAAAGGAGTGGAGAGTGTAGCACCAATGCTTACAGTGGCCAGCACAATTCTGAATCACGAAATACCTCAGATTCTCCCCAAGGAAAACAGAACCAAACCATTTATTCAGACATCAGAAGGCCAAATCTATCATAGCAACAAAGATAACATAATAACAACATAATAACAATGCAGAGGGCAACACCATCCCCAAGTCTTCTCTCTGTTAGGTTTCCCACAAACCACCTCCCTTAAACAAATCACAAACAAGCTCTCCCACTCATGCAAGCCACTTGCCTGCATCCTTCAATTCTGACTAGACTCTGACCAGTGTACTCTCAGTTCTGCTCTAGCTCTGCCTCTTTCTGTTCCACTCTTCCTGCTCCACCCCCACTTCCTGTTCCATGTGACTTTGACTCATGTGACTCAGGCTTCCATGTAACTTAGGCTGGTCACATGGACCTATTAATAAATGGGAGAGATCTTCCCATTTAAATTACCATTACATACGGTCCCAAGATCTTTCATATGCATTACATAGGTCGGTGGAGCAACTGATATCAACAGAACTGTATTAGGGATAACAGAAAAATAAGCATATAAACAGTATCTTAGGGTAGGGCTTGAGCAAAGCACCCCATCACTCCCCTTCAAATGAATGGGACCTAAAATCTTGGGGTAAGAGGAAAACATCTCTTCTTCCTTAGCTACTTCCTGCTTAGATTGGATGTAGAGCTGTCCCTGCCCCAACTGGGGTCAGTTCTTTAGCAGGCATCCAGAGCTTGGTTGTTACCAGGTCTAGGAATGACACAGCACCTTGGACAGGGGGTGATATCTGGTTCAAGCCATCAGGCTTCTACCGGGGGAGGGTACTAAGCCTGCAGAAAACAAATCTGACAAACAAGGAGAACAAACAAAATGCCAAAAAGAAACAAAGAGACAATAAGCAGGGTCAGCCATGCTTCTAGACTCCTGGACCCCACTATCATAGCCTCATTCCCTCTTGTTTACTATTTTCTAATTTGCAGTTTTAGGGTCATCATTCTGGTTAGAGGAATACTTTCTTTAATCTGAGCTAAGACTTGGTCAACCTCCCATTCTCCCTGCAGGTGTGACAAACTTGTATACAACATCTCAGGAAGATCTGAAGGGGCAGCTCTCATCTCCCTACTCAGTCTAATATCAAGGCCCTTTTTTCAATACATCAATTGGAATGCAATCTATTCCTCCAAAATCTACCCCTGCTCTCAATAGAGCAGCAAACAACTCTTTTCTTGTCAATCACTCCAACTGTGAATTCACTGGCTATTTACTCTTCTCTTGAAGAAACTTATCTTTTTCTCTGATTCTCACCACCCAAGATACCAATAATTCTCCCATCCTTTGGGTGAACTGACTCAAAATATCTGTGACCTCCTGCTGAGTAAAATTCTCAATTACTTCCCCAAATACTGTGTGGCCCCTTTGATTCTCCTACTATACTTCTGCCTGAGAAACCTCCCATGCATCTTTCCTTGTGTAATTTTTTTGCTTCTTTTTGTGAGCTAAATTAACAATAGCTTTTTCTTCTTTCCCTTAAGACTTTCTAGCTTGCTGTTCTAAAAGAGAGTTTGAATGCAGCAGGATAAAAAGCTTCTCATGCAAACCAGCCAACTTCTTTTCCATCTGAGCTTTCTCTTCCAGCAGCTTGTCTCTGCTTTCACACATAAGGTGATAGCTTGTGAACAAGACCCAGCCTCTCCTACATACTCCACCAGTTCTTTCCCCTGTTCCACTGACATTCTTTGCAAACATCCCTCCAAATCTCTGGATCCTCCCTTCTGTAGCCTCCCAGTTTTCACAGTGCTCCATGCTTCTAGTCCATTCTCCTGCCAGGGAGGAACAAGGTAAATTCTCCCACCCTGGGACCTCCATCTCCTCCTCCAAAATCCTTCTGTCTCCAAATAGAGGTCTGATATTTCATGATCCCTTCCTCATCACCTTTTGTAGTGCCAACATGATATTTACAGCACCTACAGTGGCTATTAATATGCCAGCACAATTTTGAATCAATAAATACAACAGACATTCCACATGGAAGACAGAACCAAAACATTTATTCAAACACCAGAAAGTCAAATCCATCATAGCAACAAAGACATCTATGCAGAGGGCAACACCAGCCCCAAGCCTTCCACCTGCTAGGCTTCCCACAAACCAGTCCCCTTAAACAAAATCACAAACAATTTCTCTCATTTATGCTAGCCAGCTACCTGCTTCCTTCAGTTCTGACTAGACTCTGACCAATTTCCTCTCAGTTCTGCTCTAGCTCCACTTCTTTCTGTTCTACCCTTCCTGCTCCATATGACTTTGACTCATGTGACTCAGGCTTCCATGTAACTTAAGCAGGTCACATGGGCCTATTAATGGGAAAGATCTTCTTATTTATATTACCATTAGAGTCCCCACCTTCTTGAGATAAAAGGAATTGCATAAAGTACTGTCATATTTTCTCCTTAGAATTATGGGAAAGGAAAGTTTATACAATCATAGAAAACATTCAGAATACATTAAAAAAAATTCGGCTCTATAAGGAAATAATACACAACAGATATAATTATGCTACTATTTAAGGTTTAAATACTTTTTCTCCCATTAATTATGTACATAACAGTGGTTCTTTGAAAGTGTCTAGATAACCATAATTTTTTGACTAAAAGGTAAATGTACAATTTTTAAGAATAACTTTCTTTTTTCATTTATTTCTTTTTGCAAGACAATCAGAGTTAAGTGACTTGCCAAGCATCACACAGCTGGTCAAGCATCTGAGTCTGGATTTGAATCCAGGTCCTCCTGACTCCAGGGCAAATGCTCTATCCAGTGCATCACCTAGCTTTCCCAAGAATGACTTTCAATCTAGAATCTGGGGGGAAAAGTATATATATAAATATTTCAAAAACTACAAAAAAAGGTTCATTATATAGAAACTCTATCTACTTAAGGGAAGAAAAATTGCAAAATTATTTTATATGTGAAATTATTTCACATTTTATCAAATTATTTTACATCACTGAGTAGTGGATCAAGTGCCAAAACTGGAGTCTAGAAAAATGGAATTCAAATACTACCTCAGATATTTATTAGTTGTGGGACCCTGGGTAAATCTCTTCATCTCTCAGTCTAAATTTACTCACCTTTAAAATGGAGAAAATAAGAATGCCTATCTTGCCGGAGGCATCATAATGATCAAATCTCAAATAAATGTCAGCTATTTTTATAATCTGAATGACAGTGCACATCTCAGTGCCAATAATTAGCTAAAAACAGGCCCTTGGGGTGTCATGCTCTAAACTGTTAGAAGACCCTATGCTTACAAAGTCAAGCTAGAAAGCCAACTTGTGCTAAGCAACCCTTAATTCTGGGAAAATTCCAGCTCCTTTGCACAAATGCAGAGCATTGCATTTAATGTCATGCTCCATTTGTATGTGATTAACTTCCAGGGAATCAATTTATCTTTCTTAGAAATAATACATTCAGCATCTTTATTTCCTGGCATGCCAGGGTGTGGCAATTTGCAACTGCAACCGAGTGACTACATCTGAGTGCACATGCATTCATTCCAACTGGAGGCCAGACCCTCATTAATTCACTAGACCAGGCTGGAAAAGGGATCCTTAAGAAAGAAGAACAAAAAAGTCTGCTATCTCTTAACATCTACATTGGGAAAATCTAAGAATTACCTATAAGATGTTTGGGGAAAGATCAATATATGAAAGTGAAAGATCTACTTTAATAACTGTCACACAATTCACTTCCAGTTCCTATCACTTTTCCACCATAGATTCCATGGAATTGATAAAACACTCCTTGAAAATAAATTTTTTGTCTTGCCCACTGTCAAAAACAGCACATAAAATCAGGGGACTACGACTGCTTTTCCATTAAACCTTTAGGACCTAGATAGGATGCATTCCATGAAATTAAATTACAACATTGAATTTCAAAGAAGGGCCCTGGTAACATGATGAATACTCTCCAAAGACCCCACAGAAATATATATGTGCAAACCTTCTAGCAAAGGTCGACCTATTGATTGACCAGGAAAGGACACTTTAAAAGGCAAAGTATTTTAAAAAATTAACACCACCAAGGTTCACCTTAGTGCTTTCAAGCAATGTCTTTACTCATGTAATATCAATCTAAATAGTTTGTTAAAATAGATTGGTTCATGTCAGGAAAAAAAATACAAGAATGATATTTGTAAGCTTGCCTTTATGAAAAGAATCAAATGAGGAGGGGGGGAAGCTTTACTTTCTTTAAGACTTGTAAAATCTCTATCCTTCAAAGCCTACTGAATTCCCACAGTGTTCCTAACACTGGAATGAGGAGAAGTCATAGGTTATGTGGTTTGCCAGAGAGGTTGCAACCTCTTGAAGCATTAGTTCCATTTGTAAATACCCACAGTTTCCAAGTGAAAAGAATGGAAACCCATTTATGTTTCTGAAAACATAATTGGTCCTATGCAGTAAGAGGCCTAGGGAGGTAGATCGTTAGAGCTAACAATGATGGTGGAAATTGTGCTTGACAATCAGACATTAAATACAGAGGGCAATTTGGAAAGTGATATAGTGAAATCTTGGGAAAGTTTAAGGATTCATATCTTCTATTTGCCATTCCAATAATTAAATGTGTTTCTTTTAAAAGAGATGTTTGAAAATTGTGTCTTTACCCACCAAAGCCTATCATGTATAAACTGTTTGGGCCATTAGATTAAATGGGATCAGTGGGATGCATAGGAAAGAATGATGGACTTGGAATCCGGGGGAACCTAAATTCAAATTCCACGTCTCATATTTACTAAATGAATGAACGTAGGCAGATTTCTTAATATTTTTGAGCCTCAGTTTTCTCCTCTATAAGTTGGGCATGATAATATTTGGAGAACTGATCTGTTAAAGTTATTATAAAAATCAAATGAGATAAAGTATGTAAAGCACTATTTTAAAAGATCAGTTTCATTATTCACTTGTTTATTTATTATTAAAAAACCATGCTTTCCTATGGCCTTAGATTGAATTTTTCATTTTCATCTCATGATTCATTTCCCTCAATCAGTCCTGCTTATTGATTTTTACTTGGAGGTTTCATGCCTGCAGGATGAGAAGGTGGAAACTTATTTACAGAGAACCCTCTTCTCAGGGACAGCCTGTTCAGGGGAAACGGATTTCTTTTTTTTTTTTTAAGAAAGAATAGAAAGTGACTCAAACAAAAGTAAAATCACCTTCAACCTGAGGTCTGATTTCCCATAGTTTCTAGTAAGCTCACCTCCCCCCACACCCCCGACACACACATACACACACACAAATTCCTTGCATTTATTTTGTACTTACGGTAAGTTCTGCTATAACACCTGTTTTGAATCTGTTTCAATGTGATTGATATCTTTGGGAACAATTTGATTGAGCATAACAAGAATTTCATTGCTTAGGGGCAGTTTTGTCAGTGAGAAACAGCAAGAGCTCAGGAAACTGCAAGCAGCAGAACTTAGAGTAGAAATATACCCAAAAGTGAGCTTGGCGTGCGCGCGCCATGCGCGCGCACACACACACACACAAACACTTCTCATTTACCACTTACCTCACTTTACCATGTGTATCATCCTATGAGGCTGTTTTCCTCTTCTTTCACAAATTTTTCTTTATAATGTATTATAGAAAACATGGATTCGCCTTTCCAAGTTGAATGAGCCCCTGCAGCCCAGTGAGGATACCCAAGTCCTTTATTACCTGGTGCATGCCAACTAAGCAGCAGTGCTGGATGGCTGCCACTATTTACTGTAGAATTTATGTATTTCTTAATGATTTAACACACATAAAACTGTGCTACCCTTTTTATTAGGTTCCTATTTTTTAAGTGTGTCACTGGTTAAATCATTTTATTTTTTTTCCACAATTAAACAAAAAAACAATTTTTAACATTTATTTTTAAAAATTTTAGAGTTTCAAATTCTCTCCTTCCCTACTGGTGAAATTTTTGAGTGTTGTACCCCAACCCCATTTTTCCTATGAGCCCTGAATTTCAATTGCATCATTTTGCATATCATGGTGATTTTTAGGCATGCATATATTATATTATAGTAGAGCTAACTGTACTTATATATGTGCATATGACCTCCTCCTATAGATCGAAGCTGCTTGAATGGATGCTTCATTCCTCATCGTCTTTGTATCCTCATCATCTACTTAGATATGCCTGCCATAGAGTAGACACTTGAGGCGTTCTTGTTGATTAAAACCACAATTGTGAAAACTCTTGCATGACAGTTTTCAGACGGTCCCATGCAATAGCAGGTGTCTTTAGAGAATCCTAATGAAAGTTTAGTCACATGAGAATCTGTTCCATCTCCTCTCAACCCTGGCCCTACACCACAGCTGAGTTTGATAAAGACAAAGAAGAAAAATTCTAATAAAAGATCTAAGAACCTTAGAAAAATTGATAACCATTGCTCTAAAACGTATGTCCCGGTGAATAAATCTGTCTCTTCCTCACTTTCTCCCTCTATTGCTAGATGCAAACCAAGACTCAAGCATATTCTCAGATACAGTTCTGCCAGTTAAGATTAATGACAATACAAACAACTTCATGGGTTTACAACCCACATACACAAAAAAAGAAAACAAAAGAAGAGAAAAGGAAAGGAAAAGAAAGGAAAGGGAAGGGAAGGGAAGGGAAGGGAAGGGAAGGAAAGGAAAGGAAAGGAAGGGAAGGGAAGGGAAAGGAAAGGAAAGGAAAGGAAAGGAAAGGAAAGGAAAGGAAAGGAAAGGAAAGGAAAGGAAAGGAAAGGAAAGGGAAGGGAAGGGAAGGGAAGGGAAGGGAAGGGAAGGGAAGGAAAGGGAAGGGAAGGAAAGGGAAGAAAAAAGAAGAGAAGGAAAGGAAGAAAAAAGAAGAGAAGGAAAGGGAAGAGAAAAAACACTCCAAATACAAACAAAAGAATTCTATTTTCCACACAGCATGAAGGCTTAGTTTTGTCTCCCCTGAAGCAGTGACTAAGACGTTGGACCAGAAAGAAACATTCATTATTCATGCAGCAATGGAAATGACACATTTTAGAGGTAAGGGGAGTGTTGCCAAAGGATAGCCACCATGTACTGTAGGGATGGTCAGTGTTCCTCAGCAGACGCATAACTCTGCAGTTCCAAATATCAGAGATATCTGAAAATGAAATGGACTGCTGAAAGAGGGAATTAATTCTCCAATATAGGGATTTTTCTAATAGAGACTGAAAGCGCATTTGTCAGCTAAGTGATTGAGGCTTTCTGTCAAGGAGAGATTGAACTGGATCACCAATTAGAGTCCTTTCCAAAATTCAGTTTCTGGGAAAGACATCTATGAAGAACCTAAAGATAGACAGGGAATAATCTTAAAGCTGCCATGGCATAGGGAAGGGTGACTTCCCTGCAACAGGGCTGTAAGGGTGAGGCACGGATGCCCCTGGCAGAAGCCCAAGCATATAAATCTCAACTGTACGTGGGTGTACAAGGTGTACCTGTCTGGCAGCTGTTGTGACAGCTCTCATTAATGTTACTGTACAACTATAGGTGAAGACATACTACATGTAGAATATGTAACTACTCCCCATTATGAAGTATAAATGATTGTCTACTGAGATTTTTCTTTCCTTTTTTTATATGGTAGAAGAAAAGACATTATTAAAAAAAATAGCCCATACCGTTAGGTGAAGATGCTAAATCTTCCCTATTTCATATTTTCTTACATATAGAAAAATCTTATAGGAAAACTAGAACTTTTGAGTTTTAGCAGCCAGCCTTTCTCTAACACTATCTGTGTGATGCTAGGTAAGTCACTTAACCTCCCTGATTACTGATTTCTGTAAAATGGGGGCAATAATACTTACAACATCTACACCACAAGATTGATGGGAGGATCAGACGAACTATAATGTTTGTAAAAATGCATTTATATTTAAGTTAGTTATTATTTTCCTTTTAACTTGCTCTTTATTTTTTAATTGTAACTTTTTTCAATCATCAAAAATCCACCTTCTCCCCCTCCTACACCAACCCCTTAAAAACCACTCAAGAACGAAAGAAAGATAAAACCCCTGTTACAAACATGCATACTGTTTGTAAACAAATTTCTGCATTGACCATATTCAGGGGGAAAAAAGATTCACTCTGCACTGATTTTCTCATCTCTCTGTCAGGAGGTGGGCAGCATGTTTCATCATCAGCCCTCTGGAATCATGGGAGGGCTTTCTGCCAGAGTTCCCAATTGTTTCATATTCGTTTGTTTTTACCATATTATGATCATATAAATTGTTACCTTGGCTCCATTCACCTCACTGTGTATAAGTTCATACAATTCCTTCCAGATTTCTCTGAAACCATCACCTTTATCATTTCCTCTAGGAAAAGAGTATTCTATCATATTTATACATCAAACTTATTCAACCATTTCCCAGTTGATGGGATCTCCTCAGTCTCCACTTCTTTGTCACCTCAAAAAGAACTACAAATATTTTTGTACATCTTTAGAGTTTGTTTTGCTTAGCTCTAATAATAATAATACATAACCTATATTTCCTCTAACCTTTTCCTTCTTTCCTTTCCCTCCCATTTTCCTATTAAGAGAAATGTATCTGTACATAACTATAGATGTGAGTTGTATGTATGTGTGTGTGTTCTTTCCTTCTTTGCCCAGTCTGAATGAATGTGAACTTCAAGTGTCAGCCATTTCCCATAACTACCTCCCTGTTTAATTATATGTCCACTTTCATATATTAATTATGAGATAATTTTTCCTAACTTTCCTTTCCCTTCCCCCTTTCCTAGAATATCCTTTTCTCCCCTCTTTCCATTCTTCTCTTAATATTATCTAAGCAGGATGATTTCAGAAAAATCTGTAAAGACTTACATGAACTGATGCAAAGTAAAGTGAGCTGAACCAGAAGAATGTTATACTGTGACTGACCCAGCTATTCTCAGCAATATAAAGATCCAAGATAATCCCAAAGGACTCATGATGAAGCATTCTATCTGCCTCTAGAGACAGCACTCATAGTGTCTGAATATAGACAGAAGCATGCTATTTTGACCTTTTTTTCTTCTTTCAAGTCTTCTTGCACACAATGACTAAAATGGAAATGTTTTAAATGATTGCACATGTATAATCTGTATTGTATTATCATTTTGGGGGAGAGAAAGGATAGAATTTGAAAGTCAAAACTTAAAAACTTAAAAAAATGTTTTTAAAAAGTGTTTTAACATGTAATTGGGGAAAAATAAAAAGATTTTTTTTAAAAAGATCATCAAGACATAACAGAACACTCCTAGGATTTATCTGCTTCACTCTATGACCCCTGATGATGATAGGGTTCAGAGGAGACACATATATTATTTTTCCATATTAGAATGTAAACAGTCTATCTTTGTTTAGTCTTTTATCATTGTTCTTGTTTACCTTTTTATGTTTCTCTTAAAGTCCCATGTTTGAACTTCAAAGTTTCTACACAAATCTGACCTTTTCATTAGGAGTGCTTAGAATTTCTCTATTTAATTACAAATCCATTTTTTCCCTTAGGATTATACTGTTTTGCTGGCCAAGATATTCTTGGCTGTAAACCCATATCCTTTGCTTTCTAGGGTGTCATCTTACAAGCTCTCCACTTTGGTAAATTATGATACTGACTACAAGTCCTTGGTACTTGATTTTTCCTTCTAACTGCTTGTATTATTTTTTTAACCTGGATTCTCCAGATTTCAATATCCCTTCTCAGTTTTGGATAAGTCTAACAGAAAGATAAAAAATGGGGGGAGAGATAATAGAGGCCTAATAGATTGCTGGAGAAAATAGAAGACTTATGGCATTGTCTAAATGGGATTACTAAAGAATATGTGTATTTCTGGTTATCACTTTGAACTTTTATAAAAATTGATCCTGTATTAGGGCACAGAGTTATAGAAAGCAAATATAAAAAGGCAGAAAGAGTAAGTACCTCCTTTATATAGTAAAATACATAACAATTGCAATCAGTTCAGTCATATAAACAAAAGACACAGAAAATTTAATGATGAAATCCTAAATAATGAGTAGGTCAGAGAACAAATTATAAAAACAATGATATTATAAAAAAATGATGCCAACAAATAAACAAACCTATAATAAGCAAAAATAGGAGATACTAACATCTAGAAAAGAAATAATCTGGAAATTAAAAAAGAAACATGGAATTGACAAATAAAAGTAAGCTGGTTCCTTGAAAAGACTAGTAAAATTAATAAACTTTTAGCCAATCTAATTTTTTAAAGGAAGAAAAATCAAATAAAAAAATGAGCAAGGTGAAATCACAACAAAACCAGAAAAAAATAAAAAGAATAATGAAAATCTATGATTTTATACAGGTAAATGCTAACAAAATTGAGAATATACACAAAATACCTTCAAAAATATAAAATACTCAGACTAAAAGGAGACCAATTAGAGGTCTTAAATAACAATAACTCAGGCTTAGAAAAGGAAACAGAATTAACTATAAAGGAATTTGCTTTTTTAAAAATTCTCTTGTCATGATTCACAGCAGAACTTTGTCAAACTTTTAATGAACAATTAGTACCTATACTACATGAATTATTCTCAACAATTACAAAAGAAAAATCCCTGCCAGATTCCTTTTATGAGTTATAATTCCAATACCTAAACCAGGGAAGGATGAAATACAGAAAGACAATTGTGGGTCAATATCATTAATGAACATCGATTCAAAAATTTTAAATAAAATCCTATCAAACTACAGTCATTTATTCAAGAAATCTTTATCATGACCAAATTGGATATATGCCAGGGATTACAAAGATGTATCAACATTAGACAGATAATCAATATAAATAATCATATTCAAAGTGAAAACATCCAAAACCACATGATTATCTCAATAGATATGAGGAAAACCTGGGTTGGGGGGTAGCGTTGCAGGGGAAGGAAAGGAAGTACAACACTCACACATGCTAAAAACCTAAAAAGCATATGCATAGACAGACCTTTTTCAATGTTATAAAAAATATTTAAAACCAAAAGAAATCATGCAAAATGGAGGTAGCACCTTTTCCATAGGACCTTTTCTAATAAATATAGGAGAAGCAAGAGACCCTACTCCCCCGACTATTATTTGATATAGTTCTGGAAATGTTAGCAAAAGCAAGAAGACAAAAAAAAGAAATTGAAGGCATAAAGATAAGATAATTATAATGATACAATGAATTACTAAGAAAATCCTAAATAATCAGCAAAGATTCTAATTAAGACAAAAGCTTCAGCAAAGTTGACGAGCACAAAATAAATGATCAAAAATCAACTGCATTTCTATGTAATAAGAACAAAATCCAAAAGGCAACAATAGAAAGGGAAATCTCCTTCCAAATAACTACATAATGCACAAAGTTTTGGGGAACAACTTACCAAAGTACACTAAAGACTAAACTGTAAAATTATCTTTAAGGAAACAAAGAGCAACTTAAATAGTTGGTGGAATATTTAACATTCAAAACTTAGCCAGACCAACAAAATAAAAATTATAATACCAAAGATAATTTATACTTTTGATACTATACCAGTCAAAATATCAGAGGTACTTTATAGAACTTGAGAAAATAACACTAAATTCATTTGGAAAAATAAAATACTTAGATTATCAAGGAAAATGATGAACGAAAGGGACAAAGGAGAAATAGTACTTGCAGATGTCAAAGCAGCAGACGTATAAACCATCTACTACTGGCTAAAACTAGGTAGGGAGGGAGACCATTGAAATAGACCAGACAAGGGAAAATCAGAAACAATGGAACTCAACACAGTGTTCTACAGAAATAAAAAAAAATACTTTGGAAAGAACACCCTATTTGATTTTAAATAAAACTTCTGGGAAAACCAGAAAGGAGTTTGACAGAAATTAGACTTCAATCAACATTTTATATCATACTCCACAACACATTCTGAATAGACAAATGGCCTTAATATTAAAGATGCCATAAAATATTTAAAACACTACCAAAAATTAGAAGAGAATCATATCATATACTTCTCACATCTTTCAGTAGGAGGTTATTCTTAATCAAACAAAGGACAGAAGATAAAATATGAAACCTTGATTAAATGAAACTGAAAAGCTTCTCTATACACCAAATTAATGCATCCAGCATAAGAAGGGAAACAGTCAAATGGGAGAAAGAAATTTCACATCCAAGTAAGAAGGAGAGAGGAAAGAAGAGAAGGAAGGAGGGAGAGAAAAAGGGAGGGAGGGATTGTGAGACAGAGACAGAGAGAGGTCAAAGGATATAAAGGTTCTCAAAAGAAGGATAGCAAACTATTAATAATCATATGAAAAAATACTCCAAATTACTAAAAATATTAGAAATTCAAGTTAAAATAAATCTGAGGTTACACCTCACCCCTTGAAAACTGGTAAAGATAACAAAGAATGAGAATACACAGTGTTGGAGGGGTTGTGGCACACTGATGCTTTGTTGGTAGAGTTATGAATCAGTGCAATTATTTTGGGAAGTAATTTGGAATTATTCAAATGAAGCGACTGAAATTTCAATACCCTTTGATCCAAAGATTCCATTACTAGGCTTAGACAACAGGGAAGCCGATGATAAGAAATCCTTACAGCATTTATAGCAGCACTTAGTGTGATAGCAAGAATTAGAAACACAGCAGATGTCCATCAACTGAGAATAGCTAAACAAAATGAGGTTCATGAGTATAATGGTATATTGTTGCTGAAATACTTAAAAAAATGATGAATGTTATAAATACAGAGAAGTATGGAAAAATCTATAAAAATTGATAGAGTGAAATAAGCAGAGCCAGAAAAACAAAATATATAATGAGCACAATGTAAATGAAATTAACAAATATACATTTTACCAAAAGAATCAAAAGTGAATGTTGCAAAACTATAAAGAGCAAGTCACATAAAAATAAAAATCATCAATAAATTTTAAAAATCTTTAAAAGAGATGAAATATTTAAATGGTTTTATAATATTTTAAAGGCTATAAAATGCTATTTATTCTTATAAATCATTATTTTATTATTATCCTTATCATTATTATAATGCTCCAAGCCAAATTACCTCTATAATGTTAGTTGTTTATCATTTGCCTTTATTTTGTTTTGTTTCTGTCTGAAAAAGATTCCTTATTATAAATGTATGATGATCTATCTTTCCCTAATCTCTAGCTGACAGGGTTATCATTCAAAAAAATAGCCCATGTTTGAACTGTGCTAAAGGGGAAGCATAGGCATCATTGAGCAAGACCCTTCTATAGTTTCCACTTTAGTGCACTTGCTCTGGAGATTAATGGACAGTTTATTGAGGGGAATGTAAAAATAAGAACAAATGTACCTCTGATTTTCCTTTTAATTTCTCCCAGCTCTGCTTCCCTCTTCAGGTAATTGAATATTGGTTTATTTCTTTTTCCTTCTCACTAATTTAATTAGGAGAATGCTATCTCCTGATTGGAAGTAAAGAATGTTTCAGCTTAACACACACATTCCCCCGGGAACCCTTTGGGAATAAGACAGCTTTTTATACCTGGTCTTCCCATGCCGGCCTTGTGGGCAGAACAGAACACCGTAGCATGATGGTCTTGGGAATTTCCATTCATTTTCCTCCTTAAGAAAGGGAAAAAGTTGTGATGAGTTTGATTGTTGGCTAATAAAAACAGTTTGAAATCATTGCATGGAAATCTTCACTGAAATAATCACAGCTTTACCCCCAAATTTCAAATGAAATGTATTGGACATAATCAAAGAACTTAAAACTCTATTAACAGATTAACAAGAACCTCAACTTTTGTGAGTTGAAGATCCAAGAATGCAGCCTACAGATAAGAATTGATGGACAATAGCAAATAGCTGGGGAGCCCAGCAGAGAGGAATCTGAAAAGAGTTCTTATCCCCAAAACAAAATGTCAGAGTCTTTGTATATTTCACTATGGAGACAGATAACAAAGATAAAATATTACAATGATATCAGGAGTTGTGACTTTAATCATTCACTCACACTGGAGCTATCTATACTGCAGATTGCAAGCCTGATCTACTTAGAATACATAAAACAAAATAAGATGAAATAAAAAAAAGTGAATAAATAAAAAAAGTGAAAAAATAAAATAAAATGAAAGAAAGAGAATGACCTTTGTTTTGGTATTTTACAAATGGCAATTCCTTTTTATTCAACAGAGAAGTACTTTGTCCTTTTCTTCTTTTCATGAAAACCTTATATTTACTCACATATCTCTAGAGGAATGGGGAGGGGGCGGTTAGACCTGGAATAATTTTTTCAGTCTTTTCAATATCCTTATGAAAAAATAAGAAAACAAAATATAAAGGATAGATCCGTGGGGAGGGGGCTGGAAACTTAGGTTCAAATCCTGGCTTCAACATTTTCTGCTTGTGTGGTCCCAGACAAACCACTTAACCTTTCTCAATCTCGGTTCATTCATCTGTAAAATGAGGATGGTAATATTGAATTCAAGCCTGATCCACTTAGGATACTGTTTTTAGTTTTTTTTTAATTAAATGAAAGAAAGGGAATGACCTTTGTTTTGAAAAAGAAAGAGAATAACTTTTCTTTTGGTATTTCTTCATTTCCTACCAATTGTACTGCTTGGATTAAACTCTATCATCCCTCATCATGTTCCTTTCTCCTCTACCCCCAACCCCTACCTCATCACTAGGAAACTCATAATCAGATTGCTTCAGCTTTAGGACTCATATCTCATCAGTATGCTTATTTGCCTCTTTTTTGGGGTGGGAGGGAGAAAAATCACTTACTAGTCCCCTTCTCCCTCCCATTCCCTTCACTAACCCCAATTTTTAAAAATACATTTTAAAAACCTTATAATAAACAAAATTAAGCAAAATAAGCTGACCAAAACTCTTAATTTTAAAGATGAGGAAACTCAGATTCAGGTTGAGTGACTTGGCTAAGGCCATACAAGTAGTAAATGGAAGGTCCACCTCACATCCCCTGACTTCAAATCTAGCATAGTGAAGAGAAAATAACACTGGATTTGGGGGAATTGGGGTGGGGGTGGTGTTCAAATCACAACTTTGCTGTTTACTACCTGTATGACCTTGGACAAATCACTCAACCCACTGGGCATTCAATGTACTTGCTTAAAAAAATCAGGGGATTGGACTAAATGATTTGTAATGTCCCTTCTAGTTTTAAACCTATGATCCTTTGATCTCCATCTTACTTATCCCCAAAATCTAGCTCATATCAAACCCAGTCCTAGAAATGATGGAATAGATTCACCTTGGGAACCTCTTTATGGAACATTTTGCCTCCTGCCATGTTCTCCCATGGCAACAACACCATCTGGTTCTTATCTCCAAAAGCATCCTCACCCCTCCTACTCAGGCTAGTGGAGACATCAGATATTAATCAGTCAGTAAGTATTTATTAAAGGCCTACTACCTGCCAGACTCTATTATGTGTCACTAGGGATATGAATACAAAGTTGAGACAGCCCCTGCCCTCAAGAAGCTTTCCTCCTTCTTATAGCGTATTTATAGGGGCACAGTGGATAGAAGGACAGCCCTGGAGTCAGGAGGACCTAAGTTATAATGCAGCCTCAGATACTCCTGAGAAAGTCACTCAATCCTGTTTATCTCAGTTTCCTCATCTGTAAAATGAACCGTAGAAGGAAATGGCAAGCCACTCCAGTATCTCTGCCAAAAAAAAATGGGGTCATGGAGAGACAGATACGACCAAAACACAACAGATACAAGACAGGTACGACCAACTCAGCTGGTACCTTCTTCATGAAGCTTTCTTTCTCCCCTGCCCCATCTAGCACACATTAAGTGCTTAATAAATGTCTGTTGTTGTTATTGTTTGATGATGATAGTGTCATCGATTTGGGCATTTTTTATTTAAATCAACAACAAAAACAATACAGGCTGATACTCAGGTACCTTAAGCTTCAGGAAAGGTTTTCCCTTCTCTGAAGATTTCAAGCAACCCTCCTCTTCTTATAGATCCCATCTTTTTAGACCCATCTAGTCACCATGACTAATGGTGCCAGGGTACCAGGGCTGGCCCAGGTTACTCCTGAATGCACATGGTTCTCTACTGTGCCAATCTTTCTTCCACTTGAGAGAATCCAAGAATGAATGAATGAACATTTATTAAATGCTTAGTGTGTGTCAATCATTGTGCTAAAAACTAGGAATACAAATTCAAAGACAGTTGCTGCCCTCAGGAGCTTATCTTCTCATAAGGGAGATATGAGAGAAGGAAGCCAAGGAGAAGACTCTTGGACTTGAAAGTTACTTGTATGGTAAATGGGACCATGGAGAAATACACAGACATATCTTTCAAGAAACAATGGCAAAGTTGATTTGATCATGGTTCTTGGGGAGAGGGGGAGACTGGAAAGGGTACAAGTATACATGAATTAGTAGAAAAATAGCTGTTCAAGAAATACATTTTTTGGTAATACATTCAAAGGTCAAAGGACAGAAAAGTCAGGAATCCACTAGGCCTCACTTCCTGACTAAGAGAGAGTAGAATATGGTATGCCCCAGAATATTTAATTCACTCCCACTGGAAGAGGAAGAATCAACATGTTTTAAGGTAATCTTCCTAACACAGTGTCAGGGTTAGTCACTCCTCTACTTTAGGGCTAAAGGATCATTATAATGCAGATTTATAGCTAGAAGGGGCCTGGTCGTTACTGCTCAGTCATTTCAGTCATATCTCACTCTTCATGACCCCACTTGACTACAGGTCATCTAATTCAACCTTTTCATTTTACACAGGAGGAAACAAAAGCCCACAGGGATTAAATAATTGGCTTAAGGTCACATATATAATAAATGGAAGTGCCAGAATTCTCACTTAGGCCCCTGACTCCAGATGGAGTACTTTTTTGAGAGCACCAAGCTGCCCCCAGATGTTGACCCCTCAAGCTGTCCTACCTCTCCCTGATCATGAATAAGTTGCTCTCTTTTCATCAGTACCATTCAACAAAAATATATAAAGCCCCTACTATGTGCCAGTCACTAAGGATAGAAAGAGAAGAAGGCATTCCAGGCACCAAGGGCTATCTATACAAAGGGATGACAACAGAAAATGGAATGTTGAGTTTAACGGAATAGCAGGTCAGCCAATTTTACTAGAACATAGAGTATATAAAGAGGGAAACAGGATAAAATAGGCCTGGAGTTCAATTATGAAGGACTTCAAATGCTAAATGGAGAAGTTTGTATGTTGTACTGGAGGTAAAAGCAAGTCTATGAAAGTAAGTTCTTAAGCAAAGAAGTGAAATGGTTAGATTTCCTTCTGTAAGATCATTTTGTTAGAATGATGAAGGATGGAGCAGGGAGAAGAGGAACCTGAAGCCAAAAGTCCTGATGGTGATTTCAATAGGCCACTCAAGATAAGGAACTGAGCCATGATGAAGGCTGGAGTGACTGAAGAGAAGGGACCTACGTGAAAGATGTTGTAGAAAACTTGGCAACAGTTTGCATATGATTTAAAGTCAAGGAGGACCCTGAGGTTACAAACCTGAACAACTGTAAAAATGATGGTGCCCTCAACAGAAATAAGGAAGTTTGGAGGCTATAGAGATGAAAGTATTTTACTAGGATAACAACAGAACCAGTGTCCATTGAAGGCCTTGTGTTCTGGGACAATCATTCTATAATTCTACAGAAGGTTCTAAGGAACACTTTCTTGTCAGGTGTGTCAGGGCTCTTAATACTAACTTAAAGAGCAAGGAGAAACTAGTCGAAATGTATGATGGTGACAGAAGTGCCAGTCAGCCTAGATTCTAAGATCACCTCTGCCCCACTCCTCCACTATATGGTCAGATCCTTCACAAAGTATTTCCATACAGTATTATCCTCCAGTTGTAATGATCTATGTCTAGCTACTGAACCCAGATGGTTCTGGAGGAGAAAGTGAGGCTGGTGACTTTGCACAGTCCTCTCTCACTGTAATCCAGTTCACTTGCAAGTCATGGCATCTTCTTCCTGATGTCATGGTCCTCTTGGAGAATGTGAAGACTCCCTCTCCCTCTCCCTATCAATTGTAAATGATCCCTGAGGTTCACTGGCTCCAAAAGTTGCTTACCACCTCCACTTCTACAACGTACAGAGCAGATAGAAAAGTTGAAAATGAATCTCTATTTACAAGTATGACTTCACTTACAGCTTGATGATGTTACCTTTTTGCTTATTGAATAGTCAGAAATATTCAATTTAACAAGCCATAGATTTCATAAATCTTAGAGCTGGATTGGAATTTTAGAGAACACCAGATCCAACCCTTTCATTTTGCAGCAAATGAGGAAACTGAGGCCCAGAGAAAGAACAGGCCAAAGTCATACAGAAAGCCAGGATTCTAAACTGGACTTTTTTGCTCAAAAAGTCCCATGCTAATAGTGAGCATCTATTTTTGAAAGAGGTAGAAACTACCAGCCTTCCCTCCTGAAAACTGAGCTGTGTTTTATCCTGAAACCCTCTTCAGACAACATTGAATTTCCTGATGTATCTTCTCTACCCAGGGAGTTGGTTTATGGGACTCCTGACCAAAAAAAAAAAAAAAAAAATTCAAGGAGTCTTCCCTTTCTATGAATATTGGTTTTATGTGTATCGTTTCTATTTATTATTCATATTTTCTCCCAATATAACCTTAAAACCTTTTCTAGATAACAACCCTTCTTCACTGTGATCATTGCTCATTTAAGCAATTTAATAAAGAAATATTGTCCATATTCAGGACATTGTCTGTAATTGAGGAAAAGAATTAGCACTATACATGCTTCAAAAATAACAAGATCCCAAGGGCAAAATCCTTTTGGTTAGATACATGTGCACTTCACCGAAACTGAAACACAGGAGAAACAATGAGTGCATGGGGGAGTGGGGAGTGGGGGAGAGTTTCAATTTAACTTGCTCAATTTTTATTCCAATTTAGTTGCTACAATTCTCTGAAGAGTTTCATATTATGGAAAACAGTTACAGTTGATCTACGCTTATCTTGATTCATTATTTGTGTTTATGACTCAGGGAAATGTGCTGCATTTGGAATTCAGAGAACTGAGTTCAAAACCCAACTATCTGTTATTTGTTATGACCTTGAGTGTATCAATAAACTCTCTATGTAGGCACCAAGGTGGCTCAATGGATAGAGTGATAGAACTGCAATCAGGAATAAGTGAGCTCAAATCCAGCCTCAAACACGCTCTGTGTAACCCTGGGCAAGTCACTCAATCTCTGTCTCACTTTTCTCAACTGTTAAATGGGGGTAAAAGTGGCAACTGTCTCCTAGGACTGTTGTGGGAATCAAATCAGATAATGTTTGTAAAATGCTTAGCATGGTGTCTGGAACATAGTAGGTACTTAATAAATGCTTATTCTCTCTCTTCTCTTCCCTAAGGGTGTGATCTCCAATATTCCTTCTAGTTTTATAATCTAAGATGCTATGGAGTTGTTCCTAATTTCTGTTTCCTAATTGCATCATCATCAGTTTTCATAATGGTCAAGAAACATGAGAAATTATCAGAACTTCCAGAAGTGTCATCAGTTGCTAAGCAGGGGTCTGACAGTGATCACTTATTTCCATTGCCTAACACACTTGTCACATACAATTCTCATAACACGTTTTTCTTCTCAAAGCATTGACTAAATCCAAACCCTCAGAGAACTTGACATCTTCAAGTATTTGAATGGTTGTGCAATGAAATAGGGAACAAATCTATTCTGCTTGACCACATTGGTCAAACCAGGAAGAATGAAGAGCACCAGGCCTGGAGCCAGGAAGACTTATCTTTCTAGGTTCAAATCCTGCCTCAGATACTTACTAGCTGTGTGACCCTGAGCAAGTCACTTAACCCTATTTACCTAAGTTTCTCATCCTGTAAAAATTAGCTGGAGAAGAAGATGGCAAACTGTTCCAGAATCTTTGCCAAGAAAACTCCAAAAGGGGTCATAAAGAGTCTGAAATGACGGAGCAACACCTCAGTAGGAACCGAGTGCCTCACTAGAAGTATTCAAACACAGCCTTGGACCACTTGCCAGACACAGTGAAGAGGGCTTTCCTATTCAATTACCTCCAACAAATAAGTATTGTCTATTATGTGTCAGGCGCTATGCAGGTGCTGGAGTTACAAAAAAAAAAAAAGACAAATAAAACAAGCCCACACCTCAGGAAAGTTATATTCTTCATTCTATTGGACTCAATTAAATTCAACAAAGATTTATTAATCACTCATCAGGCACTATAATAGGTGCTAGGGATAAAAAGACAAAAACAAATACAGTCCCTGTCCTTTAGGAGCTTACTTTTATATTCTACTGGGTTTCAGTTCAATTTAATTCAATAAGCATTTATTAATTACCCACTATTATCAGGCACCGTAATAGGTTTTAGAGATACAAAAGCAAAAATTAAATAGTCCATGACCACAAAGACCTTACATTCCACAAGGAAGAAATATCATGTTTGTAGAAAATTAAATACAAAATATATGCAAAGTAATTTATAGGGGGAGAGCACTAGCTCATAAACTTCCTGTGGAAAAAGACACGAACTAGGCTTTGATGGATTGTTGCAGCTTGTCCTTTGTTCTGGAAGAGGACCATGACATCAGGGAGGTGATGACATGACTTGCAAGGGAATTGGATCACAGTGAGGGAGGATTGTACAAAGTCAACCAGCCTCACTTTCTCCTCCAAAGCCATCTGGGTCCAATGGCAAGATATAGATCAGGATGACTGAAGACAGCCCTGGATGAGGCTGTGATGGAAGTCAAGGATCTAAGAGGCCAATGTGAGGAGGGAGTATATTCTGGTCACTGGACTAGCTCCATGTGTAAAGTAGAGATTAAACTGGATGACTTCTAAGGTCCATTCTAATTCTGAAATTTCATGATATTTTCTCTTATTGAAATTATTTTTTATTTGAGACTCATGTTACGGTGTCTATGTGCAAAAATCCCCTCACCACATCCCCTGCCCATGGGTAAACTATGAGATGAAATCTTAGACTTTTCAACTTTTCATCTTACAAATACTAGGGACCCCAGTGTCAGGCCTCCTTAATCCCATCCCATTAGACAAAAAGAAAAAAAGAGTCAGCATATGAAAGGTAAAAAGATACCCATTACAACTGGTGTCTCTATTAGTTCAATGGTGCTGTACTTTCTCCCACTAATAACTTTTCAACATCATTAGCCAATACGTTCCTTTCAGATTCTGAATTAATTTACTGTCACTACTAACTCTAACCTAATCAACTCTACAAGATATCAGAAACCATCACTATAGCTGAGAATATGTAGCAGGACATCTGAATTAGTTTTAGTGTCATTTACAATTGTTATTATCTAGCTTCAGTCAAAGATAATAACTCACATTTACAAAGACCTTAAGGCCTACAAAGAACTTTCCTTGGATGATCCTGTGAAACACTGTCAGAGGTGTATTGATTGGAGCTGTATGTAATAAGTGCCAACTTCTGTTTTATTCTAAGAATAGTTGAAATCAGGAAGAGTTGTGAAGAATTTTGAACCTAGCAGGATTTATTAGTTCAAGCACAGATGGGAGGAGATATTTCAGCCAAACATAAGAGAAGGCATGCCATGCCACCGGTCTTTGATGCTCCTCTCCCTCTCCAAAATGAACACTCTCATCCTCGGAGAGAACATGTCAGTCGACTGCCCCATTGCTCCAGTACACATCCCAGTGACTTCTCAGTCTAAAACACTTCTCCCCTGGCAACCTTTCCCTTATTTGAAGTCTCCTCATTAAAATACAAGTTCCTTGAGGGCAGGAAGTATCTTTTTTATATTTCTTTCTTCAATACTTAACACAGTTCCTGGAATTTGGTAAATACTTAGTAAATTATTTCTGTCACTCATTAATTCACTTATTCAATTAGAACTATCCAAAGGAGCAAGGAAATTTCCCTAAAGTCCTTAACTATGCCCACATTAGTACTCTCTGATGCCTCTGTGAAGCAGAGGTGAGATAGAATTCTGGAAGGCTCTTTTAGGGGATCAACCAATCTGGAAAGACTTGGGGCAGAGGGACAAGCCTAGTGAGGGATTGGTATCTCCAGTGCTCTGAAGATAAGCCTAGGTTGATTTCACAAGATTCCTTACCATAGTAGATACAGGGCAATAAACTTTCCACTTCTTGTGAAAACTATCCACACAGGAAGCAGCAAGGCAAGGTCTAGTATTGGCCCTGAAGTCAGAAAGACCATATTTCAAATATGGCCTTACTAGTTGCCTGACTTTGGACAAATATCTTAATCTGTCCCTGCCTCAATTTCCTTAACTGTAAAATGAGGATAGTATCTACTTTTAAAGATTGTTGCAAAGATCAAATGAAATAATATTTATACATTGTATATGAATGCCTGGTTTAATAAATACTGGTTTCTTTCCTACAACATAGAGAGTTGTGATCTTCATTGGGTGAAGGAGTACTTAAATGTCAATGAAATCATAGATCTTAGAAGTATTGACTTAAGGGAAGACATGGCTTATATGAAGAACTCCTATCAAATCAAGAAAAGTACAATGAAACCTCAGAATTTTCTTTCAAAGAGATCTCAGAGACCATTAAATCCAATACACACCTGAACAGGAACCATCTCTTCAAAATCCCTAACAAGGGATCATCCAGCCTTTGCTTGAAGACATTCAGTGATAAGGAACTCATTTACTTCTAAACTGAACTTTGAAGGAAACAAAGAATTTTGAAAGGTAGAGGCAAGAAGTAGTGCAATCCAGCCACAGAGGGACAGCCTGTTGCAAAGGTATAGAGATAAGAGATATAATGTTGTGTCTCTAGCCCAGATTAGTTATAGTGTGCATGAAAAGAAGTAATGCAATGTATATTAAGATTTGAAAAGTAGGTTGGAGAGAGGTTGTTAAGGGGTTTAAATGCCAAGCAGAGGAGTTTGCACTTGCTCCTAAAAGTAATAAGGGCCCCTGAATTTATTGAACCAGAGAGTAATATGTCAGACCTGTTCTTGAGATCTATTGATTGACAGCTGTGTGGAAGATGGATTGGAAAGGAGAGAGACCAATTAGGAAGCTATTGTAATTACCCAGAAGAGAAGTAATGACAGCCTGAGCTAAAACAGTGGCTCTGTGAGTGAAAAGAAGGGAACATATCCAAAAGATGTGAGAGAAAGAAAAGGCAAGATTTGGCAATTAATTGGTCATATGAGTTGAGTGAGAAGCCATAGTTATAGGTGCTATATAGGCAATATATTGTATTTATCAGTCAAATAATCAACAAGCATTTATCAGAAGCTACAATGTAGGGTCAGATCTGAAGTTAAGAAGATCTGAGTTCAAATATAACCTCAGACAATTCCTAGCTAAGTGACCCTGGGCAAGTCATACAACCTCTGTTTACCTCGGTTTCCTTATTTGTAAAATGGAGATCATAATAGCACCTACCTCCCTGGGTCATTGTGAGTATCAAATTGGATAATAATTGTAAAGCATTTAGCACAGTGCCTGGCAGATAGTAAGCACTGTATAAATGTTAGCTATTATATCATTTTTTACCATGTGCCAGGCACTGTACTCAGTCCTGAGACTACAAACACAGAAAAGGTAATTTATGGATAGGCACCAAATAGCATGGTGGGGATCATGAAAGGTCTCAGGTAGGTGGTAACGTTTGAGTTGATCTTTGAAGGAAGCTAGAGTCTGCAAGGCAAAAGTGAGAAAGAAATTCTTTCTTAGGTACAGGAAACAATCTACGCAAAACCATGAAGATGGAAGGGAAAGTGTGACATGGGAGGAACGGTACAAAACTATTGGCCTAGCCGGACTAAGGAGTGCCAGAAGAGGAGAATAAATCTAGTAAATGCTATTATGATGTCTACTTAACAGTTAAGGGAGACAAGGCAGACTGGTTGAATGACTCACTCAGAGTCACACAGCTAGTATGTTTCTGAGACTAGATTAGAACTCAGATTCAAACTTCCAGTCTCTACATTCCACACTCTTATCAAATGTGCCACCTAACTGCCATAGGTACTAGAGATATAAAAGTGAAACAGTTCTTAACTTCAAAGAGTTCAGTCTCTCACAGGAGATAATGTGTACATATTTAAGTATACCAATAGATAATGAATTGATAACTGGACCAGTGATTTTATTGGTATAGAGAAGTTCCAGACAAATGTATTTGTTTGTTTGGCACTATGTGCCCATAATACAGCTAAGCTTTGGATAAACAAGTACAAGCAAGAAAGATACACTGCCCTCAAAGTGCTTACATTCTAACGAGAGAAGACAGCATAAGGGGTAGAAGGAGGTACATCCACAGGGACATGGTTTGGAAATGCCCAAGATGGGATATGGAGACCTCATTTTGAGCAAGATAAAGGTAAAACACACTTAGAAGAGCCCATTCCAGAATGAGGAATGAAGAAACTTATTCTACCAACGTAGGTTGGCTTCTCTGCAGCATATGGTCTTACTAGAGCCCTAAGAACATAGATGATTTGTCCAGGGTCGTATAGCCAGTATGGGACTATCTTTTGCCTCTTGTTTGTGTCCCTAGCAATTAGAACACTGCTGGGCACATAAACACTTAATAAATGTTGATTGATTGATGTGTTTGTAATAAGACTTGAACCCCACTGGGTCTCTCATCATAGAGTGGTAGATATAAATATATATAGGATAAATACAAAATAAACCCTTCCCCAAGCACACCCATACAACAAAGCTTCTGGAACTATTTTCATATATATTGTATAGGATATTTAAAGATAAGAGAACTCTATAAATGAAGGTGACGCTTAATCACTACATCTCTTAAGTAATCATTTAATTAGTACTAGCACTGCATCTGATTAGATATTAGCTTAAAATCTGTAAGATTTTACAGATCAATAATTGTAAAAACAACATTAGGTACATGTGTACTTAACTATGAAAATTTCAGCTGACAAAGACTAATGTCTTTCATTTTATATAAAGACCATTATGGCAAAGCTTAAAAATGATAATTCAATTGAATTTACTAAAACAAATAAGTAATGAGTCCCCACTATGTAGAAGATCCTTTGTTGGGTACTGGGTGTACAAAGTCAAAGAGGCTCGGTTTCCGCCCCCAGGAACTTATACTCTATGGGGTGCGAGGACGTGGCAAAGAGCAAAGAGATGACATATGCTTTATGAAGTATGCTACCCACTTTCTAACAGAGAAATGATGCACTTGCAGTGCAAAATGAGACAACTATTTCTTGGATACGTCCAATGCTAGAATTTGATTTGCTTGACAATACATATTCGTTATAGGCATCTTGTTTTTTCTCTCAATAAGCAAGGTGGGAGGGAGAAAAAAAGAGATTTTCTTTCACTGAAAAATAAAATTAAATTTATAAAACAAAATAAAAATACATCTCTGGCAAGTCCTTAAATTTAAATACCTTGTAAAAAAGTAGACAGATTTTTCAAGGCAGGGAGAGAGAGGGAGAGAGAGAGAATAGATTTTTGTTCTAACAAGATTTCTGGGAACACAGCATAAAAGTTCTTAAAAATAAATAATCATGTATGCAATTACCCTAACAAAGAATGATTAAATAAACATGATCCTTATCAAATAGAGTCAATGCTCACTTGTAACTTGCATAATAGACCAATTGAAAAGCCTTTATTATAAACACTCACTTGGATCTCACACTGAAAAAACACTGAGGCAACAAAGAAAAAGTGAAAATAAAATCTGTCCTCAAGGAGCTTATATTCTAATGAGGAGATAACTCATGTGTGGTTCAGATTCTTGTTACATTGATGCAATGAAATGAAAAGTCTACAGAATTTGAAACCAGAAAACATCAATATGAGCCCTAAGTCTGTTCTTTGCTACCCTTATCTACCTTTTATGACTTCAGTTTCCCAATCTGTAAAATCAGGTGTTCAAATAAAATGATCTCTAAAGTCCCTTGCAACTATAATTTTGTGGGTTCTTCTCTTGCGATAGCTTCCTAACTAGCATAGCCTCTCTTCAGTCCATCCTTCACAATGCCATGTCTATACTCTTCCCAACCAGTGATTCTGAGTCTCCTGACAGACAGGATGGGATAATATAGCTACAGACCCTCAGTATTTGGCCCTTGATTAGATGCTGGAAGATGAGGCAGCTATCCAAATGCCTCATACATAGCACAACAAACAGATCTCCCCATGTTATTCCTCCATGTTGCTGAGTCATTCACTCATGCCCAACTCTTCGTGACCCCATTTGGGGTTTTCTTGGCAAAGATACTAAAGTGGTTTGCCATTTCCTTCTCCAGCTCATTTTATAGATGAGGAAATTGAGGCAAACCAGGTTAAGTGACTTGCTCAAGGTTACACAGCTAGCTAGTAAATGTCTGAGACCAGATTTGAACTCAGGTCTTCCTGATTCCAAGGCCAATATTCTATCCTCTGTGCCACCTAGCAGCCTCCCTCCTCAAAGAGCTGGAATTCCCTCAAAACCTATTTAAATAAAGTTTTAAATAAAGGCGCATGGTAGTCAGAAGAAGCGATACAAGAACACTCTCAAGGTCTCTCTCAAGTACTTTGGATCTGATCGTGGGATATGGAAGACACTGGCACAGGACCACACAGTCTGGCGTGTCCACATAGGAAAGGGTGCTGTACTCTAAGAGCAAAGCAGAACTGAGATAGCACAAAGTAAACATAGGATGCACAAATTTGGAGTATCCACCCCAAATATCCACGCGGACTCTCCGTGCCCAACCTGCGGTAGAGCATTCCGAGCTTGTATTGGTCTGACGAGCCACAGTCAGACACACTGAAACTTGAGTTTATCATGGTGGTGTCATTTTGGTATTCTTTGAGAATGAAGGACAGCCAACCAACCAACCAGCTATATAAAGTATACATTTCTTAACTAGTTTCTTCACAATCTAGTTGTAATTTATCCTTCTAACTTCATTTCATATAATCCTATCCTAACTGAACCATTGTCCATCTCCTGTTCTTACCGGCTCTTTCCACCTCTATGTCTTTGCTTGTATTATCTCACATGGATAAAATGGACCTTCTACCCTCAAACTACACACAAGAATCCCTTCTTTCCTCTTTGGAGTCTTCTCTGATTCTTTCAACTGAAAGCAACTGTAACTCTTCGAAATTCAAATCAAATCAAAAAGAGAACTTTCATCTCTTTTCATTTCATATTCTACTTTGTACTGTGGGCATTTGGGTGCATGCCTCATCTTCCAGCATCCAGTACAGGGCCCCAGGAATACCAAGTATTTAATAAATGCCCGTGGATTGGATTAAGTTTTACTATGAATCCGCTGATGAGAATTCTTACTTCTAAGCATTTCACAGGACCAGGAATGATCTTTGCCCCTGGGGAAATCAAACCTATGTCCCAGCTTCTTTACTGACATCTTATCCAGATTCTGTATAGCTTTCATCTAACCAGACATTTCATTTAGCCAGTGAGTGGTAAAGATTTTCCCAGCCATAGGCCAATGCCTAGCTTTGTACTTCTTATAGTCTTTGTACACTTTGAAAAATATTGGACAAATCATGTGCTCTCAAAAAGCTATTGGTTTTTCAATAGATAAAAAAAATCAAAAGATATGAACAGTTTTCTAAAAATCATTGCAAAGTATAAACAATAATATGAAAAACTGCTCCAAATAATTAATAATATGGAAAATATACAGAAATTACTGTAATGTAAAAAAAAAGGTAGCAATAAAAATTAATTCAACAAAACCTATAGAACATTGTGATTTAGTGTTCTGAAGGACATGAAGGTTTGGGAGAGAAGGAAAGGGAAAATATCAAGGAACATAATCTCTTAAAGGAAAGGCATCTCATTACCACGCATTTTAGGAATATGTAAAAGAAATAATCAAATTTATTTTATTGTAAAACCCAATTCCAATTATTAACTTAGTTTGTGTAACAATATGATACCCTAAGATGCATACATTTCCTTTTTGTAGTTTTAGGGAATTTATTTTAGATGAAAAGTTATAAATTTAATCACAATAGCTGTAAACCCCCAACTAGGAAAATAAGTAACATTTATGCAGAAGTTGGACTCTTCTGATGGTTTGAGTATTTTATATATTTGAAGGCATTCCTCTCTTTTGTGTTTGCAGCTTTGTTAGCATATAACTGTGCATAATATATTCAAATTAATCTTTTTGTTTCTTCTGGTTTTGTTATCTCACCTTGTTCATGTACTATTTCATTGATTTTATTCTCTGTCTTCTTTTTAATCAAATTAACTTAAGGTTTATCAATTTTATTGGTCTTTTTAAAAATAATTTTATTTATCATTTCTATGTTTGGGGGTTTTGTTGGTTTTCAAAGTATCTGTTTCTCCTCTAAATTTTAATACTCCTTCTTTTGTGCTTATGTTAGATATGATTATTTGTTGGATTTCTAATTTTTAAAAATGAATATTTAGTTCATTAGTCCTCTCTTTTGTCAGTGTATATTTGTTGGGATATAATTTTCATGTGATGAATTTAGTTGCATATCAAAAATTTTAGTACATTGTTTCATCATTATCATTTTCTTTCACATAATTATTCATTGTTTCCATGATTTCTTCTCTAAACCACTCATTATTTAGGATTTCATTGTTAAGTTTCCATTTACGTAGGCATCTTTTGTTTGTGTTCCCTGATTCAAAGACTATTTTTTACATTATAATCTGTAAAAGTTCTATTAACTGTTTCTACCTTTTTCCATTTGTTTGCAGTGTCTCTGTACCCTCATACATGATCAATTTTTGTAAAAGTTCCATATGGTTCTGAGAAATATGTATATTCTTTTACAATTCCATTTGGAAGATGCCATAAGTCTAGTTTCTCCAGCAAGTTTTTCAGTTCTGTATTTTTCCTTTTTTTAATCTGTTACACTTATCCAAAATTGAGAAGGGAAAAAAATTTTTTGTCACTCTTGTGGTATTGTCTATATCGTCTTGTAATTCAGTTAATGTTTCCTTTGTGAATTTGGAGCATATAAGTTTTTTGTGGTATTGGTTTATTACAGTTCCTTACAGAATACTATGACTTCCTTGTTTTATCTTTTTATTTTTGAATTTGTTTTGTTTTGTCAGAATTCTTGCAATTTCTCCTTTTTTAATTCACTTGATGCATATTAAATTTCTTCTATCCTCTTATTTTTATGTTGTGTTTGTCTGTTTTTAACATATTTTTCATAAGCAATTGATTGTAGGGATTTTTTTGTTAAATCTGTCTCTTTAATTTTATTGGATTATTTAATCCATTTACTTTTTAAATTATGAGTTAGCTTTATACTTGCCTTCATTTATCTCTAACATCAAGTTTTTAAGTTATGGTTTTTCTCTCTTTTGTTGTCAACCCAGCACTACGTTCCTTCAGTTGTTTTAGTTTATTCTTTTTAAGGTAGTCCTATTCCCATTGTCTGCTATGCCACCTGTTCTTCCTCTGTTTTGTTATTCCTTTCCTTTTGGACTTTTACTTTTTAATCCTTTTTTCTTTCCTGCTTTTATTGGGTTATTTAATTCTCCTTCATTTTTTTCCTCTCAAACAAGTAGATTCTCCCTTCTCCACTCCTTCAACTAGTTCTATATATTAGTGTTTTAAGTTTCATTTTTCCTCCCCTTTCCAGAGAGGATTTCTCTGTCTCTCCCTCATCCATCCCCTCCTTCTGAATACTCTAGAATTTCATTCTCTGGTTCTAGTTTCCTTCTATTCACAATATTTCTCATACAATCAAAACTTCTAAGATATCTGTTGTGGGCTCTCCCTCTAGACCATTTTTTCCCCTATCCTGTAGAGCTTGCCCAAAAGATTACCCTTTTCCACTGTGGTTCACTTCCAGAATAATGCTAGTTCAGTCATATAACAGAGAGGACAATGTTCCACTATAGGAGCCCATCACCACCACTGTACATCCCCGATTATGCAGCCCACAAGTGTTCCATATGCTCCACCTCGTTCCTTTCTTTTCCCCATTTGCCTCAAAATTTCCTCCCTGGATCAATGTCCTCCCACCAACTCCTCCTCTTCCTAAGTAGGATAAGTGATCTTTTCAAGAAACAAATTCCCCCATACCATATCCAACATAAGGTCCCCATATTCCTTCACAGAATATCTTCACACATAGAAGCATTCATCAGTAGAAACCCTTCCCATCACCAAACAAGACTTCCCTCTTTCCCCCTCTTTTTCCAACACCTCCCCACCCCTTTCTCTCACCCTCTTTTCTTCGGGGTCTTCTCTTCCTGAGATCAAAGAAGCCACCTTCCCCTCACTGCGGATCCTCAATTTGAATGAGATATATCACACTCTTCTTTATGCCCTTGCTCTCCTCTCCACCTTTCATGTGGCCTCCTAATTTATAATGTAGTCCCACGCCACCCAAAAAAATTGATCTACCTGTAGGTAAAATGTTTCCAGGTTCTGTCTATAATTCACCTGGCCCATTAGTTACTCCCACCAAACTTTCACCTGCAATTCTCCCTCTTACGGCACATTTAGAAAGAAGCCTCTCACTAATCTCTCTGCTATAGCTCTGTTGCTCTCGCTGTCCTTGGTCACTACATTCATTCATTCCTCCTGCCTTTCTGTAGTTTGGAGAGTTCAAGAAGCAAACAATCTCTCCATTTCTGGTGTTCTTTCTAAGAATGTTTCAAAGCCCTCTTTATTATAAACATTCATCTTTTTTTTTTCATTTATGATTAAGATCAGATTTTCAGGGCAGGTCATCTTGGGAACTTGAACATCCTGAACTTCCATTGTTATTTGGAATATGTTATTCCTTTCCTTCTTGCATTTTCTGGTTGGTGCAGAATCATCTTGGGTTGCTTAAATTTTCTTTCCTTTGTATTTGAAGATCTTTCTCCCTATCATGGAATTGATTGTGTCTCAACTGAATTGTTAAATTTAACCAGTATATGTCTTAAAGTTTGTAATCTTATTTTTTGTTTGCTTGTTATCCTTGGAGACAATCTATGAATTATTTTCATAGGTATTTCATTTTCTGTGTTCAGAAAATTCTGCGAATTTCCCTTGTATTATTTCTTGCATTATGGTGTTCAGTGTTTTTGTCCTATGATTTTCTGAAAGATCCTTAGGTTGACAGTAGGTTTGCTCAGATTATATTTTCGTTTAGTTTAGGGTTTGGTTTTTTTTCCCTTCTCTTTTAGATTTTTTACTTCTGTGTATTTCTATTCTCAATCTATTGATACATTTTTCTTTCTTTGGGGAAGACCATCAAATATTCAAGGTCTTTTTTTCCATTCTGACCATCATTTTTGCTATGTAGGACATAAATTCTGCTCTAAAAATCTTCATTTTTCTTTTAAACCACTCAGTGGTTCGTGTTGTAGCTCCATGTTCTCCTAACATTCCATAGGCTCTTCTATTCCATCACATGTTGAATTGTTTGCTTTTGTTTTATAATATTTATTCACATATCCCTGCATTCATTTATTAGATCTGCAGGTCATATTTCTTTCTACTTTTAACATTTTCCCCACTGATCTGTTTGTATTCAAAGTCTCAGAGTTTTCTTCTTCCTTAGATCTTTGGGAATTTCAGTCTTTTCTTCTCCTTACTTTCCTTTCCTCTAATGCTGATTTTCTCCTTCCCCTCTGTTGATTGTTTCTTTAGAGGCTGGATTTTAATACTTCTCAGCCTCCTCTCACACTGGGCAATTTGTGGTTAACCAACCTGGATCTCTACCCCAAGTGACTTTTGGTGGAAAGGAACTGGACCTGGATAGATGCTGAGCTCTTTTCCTCAGGCTTTAGGGAGTACAGCAAGTATCCTATAATAGCATCCTGTCCTGATGTATCATCCTCTTCTCTCTGTTCCTTAGTTCTCTGACCCATCACCAGCAATTACAGAGAGTTGCAATACTGGTTCTAGAGGGCTGCTTTCTGCTGTCTCTAGGGGGTAGGGAGAAGAGAAAGGGGTTGAGTTTTGCTGAAAGCCTGTGTAATAGATCCTTGGATTGGTTAGTTCAGTTTCAATGCTAGTAGCACTGTGGGCAGTGCTAGTGAGGGGAGGGGGTCTTAAAGGAGATTAAGGTGTCAGTTCATGTTTGGTTGGTTGGTTTTTTACTTCCTTTTAGATTCTGTCAAAGGGATATAATTTCTCTTTGGTGCATAATTTCTCTCCTGGAGAGGTTGGAGAGGTCTTGAGGAACATAGAAAATGGGCCCCCATGTTGTTCATCATGTGACAACTCCCCCATCGCCAGTATTTTTTTTGAGATAACTTTTAAAGTATCTGTCTCCCTAGGAAATTCTCGCTTTAATTTATTTTTTGAAATGAGGTAGGCAAACAGGTTTTAAGAGTTGCCTGTTTATCACTGAGCTTTCTAGAGTCTACAAATGGTTAGGAAATCAGCAGTAGATTAGTGTTTGATTTACGAGGTCTATAATGATTCTTGTTCTTGAGTGATCCTGGCGAAGTCCAAAGGACTGCCAAAACTTTTTATGGGAATTTATTGCTTTTGAAAAGGCCCTAAATTTATGGAAAAGAAAGGTTTCCATACATATCCATAGGATAAGGTTAGCAGAGCAGTAGTTGCTTGTCCATTGGATCTAGTCAAGTCCATCAATACTTATTAAACATATATCGTGTACACAGCACATATGTATGCACACATATATGTGTGTGTATACATATATTTGTATGTATATACATAGGCATATTTTTGTGTATATGTATATACATATGTATGTATATATTTTCTAAGTTGAATCAGGGAAGCAAACTTTCTCCTTGCTACCTCTCCAGTCTCCTCACATGTTATTCCCCTGCAACAAGATTTCATTTTTTCTAAAAGGAATAAAACTGTCCCTGGAACCTTATTGGCCCCCTGCCTCCTTTGACACAGCTTCTTGGTTACATAAAAAATCCTACCTCTATAATTCAGTGACCCATTCATATCAGAAGACCAAAAGAATTACCATACCCTGCCCTGTTGACCATATGGAGATGAGGGTGGGGCACATCTAGAGCAGTTCATTATCACTATATCCTTGTTGCATGTCCTTGATGCATTAGGACAAAAGATATTTCCTTTTGTCAACTGCTCAGTAATATGAGTGCCTCATTTCATACCAACATCTAACCTGAACTAAAACAGTGCTGCAAGTAGCCTTGACTCCTAACACTTGTGGTCTATAAGCTTTAATTTAATATTTTTTTACAGAACAAAAACTTTTACTAATCTTTTTTTTTCAGATTCAAATTCTCTCCCTCCCCTTCTCGCTCCTAATAAGAAGGATAGAAAAACAAAACCTATTACAAACACATTTAGTCATATAAAGGAAATTTTTGCATTAGCCAATATTCTAGGAGGGGAAAAAAGAAAGAAAGAAAAATATATTTCAATCTGCCTTCTGCATCCATCAGCCTGGAGGTGGATAGGACTCATTGGAATTATAGTAGATCAATATGATGATCAAACTTTTTAAATCTTTCAATGTTGGTTATCTTTACAATATTGCTTTTACTGTTTAGATTTTTCTCCTGATTGCACTTAACTCACTTTGCATCAGTTCATAAAAGTCTTTCAGGGTTTTTTATACCTTTCATCTTTTCTTATAGCACAAGAATATTGTCATATTCATATACTATAATATGTTCAGCCATTCCTCAGTTGAAGAGTATCCCCTCAGTTTCCAATTCTTTGTCACTATAAAAGTATTATAAATATTTTTGTACATATGGATCCATTTCCTCTTCTTTGATCTCTTTGGGGTATAACCCTAGAAGGTCTATGAACTTTAAAAAAAAAAAATTTGATGACTATTTTTCAGTGTAATTGGTATCCTTTGTAATCCTATACAGTTTATTTAAAATCATTATTCTGAGAAGGGTCCCATAAAAGCCCAGACTGCCAAAGGGGTCCATGAAATAAAAAAGGTTAAGAACCACTGACTTAGAAGCTACATAACCTTGGGCAAGTCCCTTAAAATCTCCCAGCTTAAGTTCTTACCACTATTAAGTGAGGCTAAAAATACCTGCCCTATTTACCTCCTGAGGTTATTGTAAGGATCAAATGAAATGATACATGAAAAAGGTCTTCAAAAACTATAAAATGCTATACAAATTGTGGAATTATCATTATTGCCTGACTTTCAGGTTCAAAGAGGTTTTCTATGCTCTATTGCCTACTAGGAGCAGTCCTGTAACAAACTGATCTCACATAAGCTATGAAAGAGCTGCCAAGTCCTACCACACTCAGAGTCAATGATCAGAGGCAATAGCTCAGGATACCTACCCCTCACCCAAGCTTTCCAATCCCCAGAGCATTCATTTTATAGCTACTTTTAGATGTATCTTTCTCACATTTGACTTTCACAGTTATTAAGTCCTAGGGTCTCTTTCTAAATTCCAACTTTCTCTTAGTTCCAAGTACATTCTGAGTTTTTACAGTAACCAGAAAAATAAATTAAATGCATTTATAACAAGGCTGTGAAACATGTTTTCTAGGCATTCACTAACTGACAGGCAGTGAGTTCAGCTTGTTGAAACAAGTTAGCAAAATCCCAATAAGAGGAGTCAAAGGATAGAAAATAGAATGAGATTTCATGAATAAGAAAGCAATTTTCTTTCATCCAATATTGAATCCTGGAGCAGAGAAATGAGATTATTTTATCATTTAGAGCTATTGGGATGGAGCCATATTAGACTTGGATGAGATACCTAGATTTCAAATCATTCCTGGTCCGGTGCTTATTACAAAATATTTCCCTAGCCTGACTTGAAACAAGAGGAATACAGAGATCCCAAGGGCCATAAGTGGATACGAATACCTTCACACCATTCACAAGAGTCACTATATCATTTGCTAAGTAATAGGCTTATATGTATATTATATTGACCATCAATCATTTAATAATGTGAAATCATCAAATCTCAGTACTTAAAGGTGATCTAGTCCTACCCATTTATATGAGGAAATTGACACTTAGAAAGGTAATATCAGTTTACCAAGGTCAACCATTCATTCTTTCATTTAATCAGCAAACATTTAATAAGCAACTACCATATACAAAGCACTGCTGTTCTCAGTACTGAGGATGATAAAAATGATTAAATGATAAAAAATTTTAAATCATAAAAATTTAAACATTAGAGTCAAAGAAAAGATAAGACTATAAGTAACTACAATATATAGTATTATATGATAGATGCATCAGAGAAATATAGAACAAAGTTCCATGTGAAGCCTAAGGAAGGTTATTAGGAAGCAGGGAGTTTAAGGAAGGTCACCCAGCGAGGCTGGATATTCCCTCTACACAGAAAGGACAAGTAGCCCACGATCAATAAGGAATATGTTTTCATACTCGTTTTCCGATAGTGATGGTGCATTTGTAACATAGCATCCAAACTGTTTTATCTGTTTTTTCTTGTGACCAATAAGGCATACTTGTAAGGCAGATGACCAGAATAATGGATAGCTTTTATGCCTCTAGAATAAAGCAAAACTAATTGAATCCCTACACAAGACATGATGTTCAGACTTTTGATGGATTATTGATGCTCTCAACAAAATTAACCAGCCACAGATACGAATACAAGCCCACCTACAGCCGTCATTGTTCTTAATGTCAAAAACCAATACTGTCAATTTCATTGTTACCCATTAGTAGTATCATAACTGAAGGATAGAATACTTACAGTATTCTGGAAGAAGTAGTGCACTTGGAGTCAGAATATCCAGGTTCTAGTCCTGGCTGTATCAATTTTGTTGTCACCTTGGCATATCATTTAATTTGAGGAAGAAAGAGGATCAGTTTTTCTACCTACAAAATGGGATAGAATAATACTTTTACTATCTATTTCATGGATTTGTTTTAAGAATTAAATAAGAAAATGTTAGAATATTTTGTAAACTCTAAAATATTGTATAAATGTATATTATTACACTTAGCAATTATGTATTCTCTGTATGTTTTTCTAACTCCAATAAGCAGGGCCTGAGAGGTAGTGACATGATAGATAGGACTAGTCTAGGGATTATTATGAAAGTTCCATCTCTGACACATCTTGTATAACCCTGGACAAGTTACTTAGCCTCTCAGTTATTCAGTCATTTCAGTCACATCTGATTCGTAATGACCCTGTGGGGTTTTCTTAACAAAGCTACTGGAGTGATTTGCCATTTCCTTCTCCCACTCATTTTATAGATGAAGAAACTGAAGTAAATACAGTTAAGTGATTTGTCTGGATTTGAACTCAGGGCTTTCTGATTTCAGGAGCTCTCCACCTCTTTTTAACAATTAGCTGCCCCAACCTCTAGGTACCTAGAGACAATACTCTAACAGTATAAATCATGGAGCAATTAAAATTGGTAGATGTAATTTCATCACCAGAAGTTTCCCTATATTGAAAAAAATGCCAGATCAACAATTTTATACCACCATGAAATCTCTGCCCCTTTGTCTTTATATATATATAGCCATAACCCTAGTTCAGGCCCTCATCATCCCTCACCTAACTGTTGGTCTTCCTGTTTTAAGTTTCTCTCCTTTCTGATCCATTCTTCCTATAGTACTCAGTGATTTTCCTGAAGTGTAGCTCTGACCACATCTCTCCCTTACTTGATAAACTCTAGTGATTCACTGTTTATCATAGGATCAAATATTATTTCATCTTTGACTCATTTTGTAACTTTTATTTTTTGTGAAAACTTTGTAATGTATACGGTATATTTATTAATATGGTAATATAATATAATTTATAAATAGGTAAATATATACAGATTGGGAGTGCATGCTCACAATTTTTTGCCTCTTCAAAAGTAGTACTGATAATTTGTAGAATATATGTGGTTAGTGTCTATTATAAGATATGATTGGTCTGTATGTGGCACAGATAGATACCTGATCTGGGATCAGCCCCATCCTGTCTTAAGGGCGATCTCCTTTGTAGAAAGTAAGAGTAAGGCTGAGCCAGCACTGCCATTAGCCTAGCAAGGAAGATGCAGGCAGCACCCTTGACCACCTTAGCTAAAGTGATCTTTCCTTAACTTACTATCCCCAGCTTAGCTCATTCCCACCAAATACTGATTACACCAAAAAAAGTGTCAGAAGTGGCTAGTCAATGTCTTTATCAAAGTAAGCTTTAAATAGAAATTAGAGAAGTTATACACATTAGGAAAAATGAGAGGATAAATATGTAATAGTGAATGAGCTCTTTAATAAAGGGATAAGATTTCAGCGCCTGAGGAAAGAATTATCTCATTAACAGGAGTCCATTCTTAGCTATCTCTAAAGTTGTAGGCACTGGAAGTCAAGGAACATGTTGGGAGACCATGCAGCTCTAGGGAAATCTCCTTTCTGCAGTTCAAAACTCCACACTTGCCTCTCCATCTCAAACTCTCTGCCTTTCTCAGCAGCCTCTCCAAATCCAAACACCTATTTTCCATTTATGCTGGCACACAGCTCTTGAGGCTAAGCAGTCTTTCAGTCAGTTGGGTGTGTCTTCTATTTAGGGTAGTGATGTCCAAACTCTAGGTTGTGTACATCAGTAAAAAAAAAAAAATTGTGAGCATGCACTCCCAATCTGTATATTGGGAGTGCATTTTATAATTTACCTATTTATAAATTATATTATATATTACCATATTAATAAATATACCATATACATTACAAAGTTTTCACAAAAAATAAAAGTTACAAAATGAGTCAAAGATGAAATAATATTTGATCCTATGATGAGCAGTGAATCACTAGAGTTTATCAAGTAAGGGAGAGATGTGGTCAGAGCTACACTTTAGGAAAATCACTGAGTACTATAGGAAGAATGGATCAGAAAGGAGAGAAACTTAAAACAGGAAGACCAACAGTTAGGTGAGGGATGATGAGGGTCTGAACTAGGGTTATGGCTATATATGTAAAGACAAGGGGGCAGAGATTTCATGGTGGTATAAAATAACACTATTTGCCCACTGACTGCTATATGGAATGACACAATAAAGAGTTGGAGATGACACAAAGATTGTGAACTTGGTTGAATAGAAGAATGGGGGTGGGTGCGCTCAAAAATAATAGGGAAGTCTAGAAATGAAGTGGATAGAGTGGGAAAGATAACGTGTTAAAAGCTCTGATGAGGATCACAAGCCATCCATGACTGCCCCATTCAGAATGAAACCTACAAACCCTCCCAGCTATCATCCTGTATCTCTCTGATTTATGTTCTCTGCTGTTTACACCCACTGCCTCCACTCTCTCCCACTCAATTCTAAACGTTTTGTAATCTACTTTCCAGTCTCACCATTTGCCTGAAATTGCTCTCTCTAAATTTACCAATGATCTATTTACCAATTCTAATGGCCTTTTCTCAATCCTCGTCTTTCTTAATCTTTATGAAGTATCTGACATTGTCACTTTCTCTTGGATACTCTCTTATCTTTCACTGTTCCTGTCACTGCTGTCTCCAGGTTCTCCTCATAATTATTTAACTTCATCCACAAAATACTCACTAATCATAGGTATCCCCTAGAATTCTTTCTGGATTACTGCAGTAGCTTCCCAACAGGACTCCCTGCTTCAACTGTCCTCCACTCCTGTCCAGCCTCCTCTCAGCTACCTAAGTGATTATCTTAAAGCACAGATCTGCCCATGTCATCCCCCTGCTCATTAATTCTCGTAGCTCCCTAACTTCAGGATCAGACATCAACTGCTCTGATTAGCATGTAAAGTCCTGCACACGCTTTCCTTTACCTGTCTGTTCCATGTTCCACTCTTTGCCTTTTCAGTGGCTGGCCCCAGGATTCTCATGCTCTCCTTCCTCACCTCTGCCTATTGGCTTCCCTGTTTCCTTAAGGGCTCAACTCCAGTGTTTTTTCTTCAGGAAGCTTTTTCATTCTCTCACTTCCCACCTGCCTCCACTCCTTATGCCTTCCCTCCTAGATCATTGCTGTCATTCCATCATGTCCAACACTTTGTGGCTCTATTTGGGGTTTTCTTGGCAAAGACACTAGAGTGATTTGCCATTTCCTTCTCCAGATCATTTTAAAGATGAGGAAACTGAGGCTAACAAGGTTAAATGACTTGCCCAAGTCACACAGCTAGTAAGTGTCTGAGGCAGGATTTGAACTCAGAAAGATGACTTTTCCTCACTCCAGGCTGGACACTCTATCCACTCTGCCACTAAGATGGTAGATTACCTTCCATCTATTCAGTTTGTACCTGTTTCCCTCTTGTCCTCTCTCATTAGAAAATAAGCCCCTTGAGGGCAGAGTCTGTGTTTCTGCCTTTGTATCCAAAGAACTGAGCACAATACCTAGTATATAATGAACACTAAATTAATGCTTGTTGACTGATTAAAAGGGGGAATGGCACGACTCTTCCTGGTAACTGCTCCTGTGCACAAACCCCACTCTCCTAGAGATGTCCCCCACATGACATGAGTTCACCTGAAGGGAGGAAGTAAATATGTTGGGGGTGAGGAATGAATTTTCCCAATGACACCTGCTCAGCTACTGCAGTGGGTGCCCAGGGAGTATTTCAGGTATAACTGCTCTGTGGAGATGATGTCTGGTTCAGGTAGAGATAACTTAGGAGCTCTAATACTGGAGGTAGGAAGGGAAAAGAAGCAACGTTGGGAGTTGTATTTGTAGTTGTGTTGGAGACAAGCAGCAAAATTGGTTTTTGTGGGGACGATGTGACTTGACTCATTTTCCCATCACCTAATTACCTGGTCACCCATACCTTTGGAGTCAGGACAACTCTCTTCCCTTGAGGGCAGGCTACCACCAGTCACTTTGGAGATGATTGTAATAGGGGAATTAAATTCAAACACAAGCAATTACAGTACATATTACATGATCAGCAAACTGTAGGGGTAGAAAACTAAATATTTAAGGAGAAAGGTGGTAGAAGGGAGGAGGTGGGAATGATTCAGAATAAATAAAACAGCTATCAAGTGCCTATTACATACAAGGCACTGCATTTAAGCACCAAGGTTACTAGCACAGGTGTGCATGCATGCGTATGCGTACACACACACACACACACACACACACACACACACACACACACACACATGCATGCACAGACACACTGAAATAGTTCCTATTCCCAGGCTTCGTGAAGGGGGTAGCATTTCGGTTGTGTTAAGATTCAAGTAGGAATTCAGGTAAAATGTGTAACAGTTTTTCCCTTTGTCTTACTCACTACACAAGTTTTGGACTCAAATTAAATTGCAACATCTTGGACAGAACAATTCATCTACCACTATCTCTTCCCTGTGCTTCAGCATATAGACATAGACATTGATACACACGCTCCCTGAGTATGATCTCAAATTTTTTTAAAGATAGAACTACCAAGGCTATCAGCAACCTCTTCAACCCTTGAAGAAAACTAACTCCTCAGGACTGACAGAGCTGATCTGATGGTTTTATCTGTTCCTTAAAAGCAAGAAAATAGCTCGTTCAGCACCACAATTATATTTTATCACACTAGATGGCTATGATTACTGAAAAACACAGAGGGCTCGAATAGCTTCTGAGACAACTGATCTCCAGGTCCATCAGAGCTTTTAGTCTTGGACTAAAACCTTTCAAATAAATAAGAAAGGCTTTTTGAAATAATCATAATAATAATAAAAATGAACAATTGGATAGCTGAAATGGCACCTGAAAAAGCTCATTGTTGCCTACATTTGACCAAGATAAAGATTGGCATGAATTCTATCTCAGTTAATGACTGCTGCATTGGAAAGTTCTTTCCCATCTCCCTTGGCTTACGGTACCACATGCCGACGAACAATGATTTTGTCAGAAATTGGATGAAATGAAATATAATTGAGAAGAAGTATGTGTCATTCCTCTGTGCAAGAAACTTGACCTAACCTAAAAGCTAGACAGCCAGTTATACTTGGATGGTGGAGTGCTCAGAAAGAGGTCATACTCCCTTACAATTATAATGAATCTTTCAAAGTGAGAGGTCTGTCAAAAATTGTCATAAATGGAACAATTAACCTGCCTAGGCCTCCAGATGCATATGGTTTAGATGTAATCTTGAAATAGTGTATCACTATAGGATGTTCCAAAAGTCTGGGTGTACCAAGAATTTTGGCACATTCTGTATTTTAGATTAAAGAGTAATATTATTTGAGAGACTTCCAGTACAATCAGTGATCTATAATTCATATAAAAATGATCTTATCAATAAAAGACTAGGTAGAATAGTGCTAAGAGCACTGGATTTAAAATCCAAAGACCTGGGTTTCCTTCTTCACTTCTTTATATATTCATTGCATGGTTCTGGGAAAGTCATTTCATTTGTCTGATGTTCAGTTTCATTGTCTGTAACATGGGGATTATTCAGACAATCACATAAAGTTTTTGTTAGGCAAGCACTATACTAAAATGCTAGAAAAATGAGAGCTTTTGTTATTATTTCTCTAAGAGATTCCATTTTGTGGATTAGCAGAGGCAAAAGTTTTTACACTGGTCAACATGTACAGTGTTGTCAAACACAAGTAGAAAGGGGAGCAACTAAATAATAGATAAGGATCCCTGTAGGCAGTATATTTTAGAAAGCTACATATTAACATTATTTACATTCTATTGTATTTTTACTTTGTTAAATATTTCCCAATTACATTTTAATCTGTTTTCTGCACTCAAGTGTGTTGGAGCAGCTGTGCTGCCTAAAGGCTGCTCGTTTGATATCTATGGCCTCCTGGACAGAATCTTGGACTTGAAGTCAAGAAGACCGACACGTGAATTCCACCTCAGACACTTACTACTTGCTGACTAGATGGTCTTGGGCTAATCATTCAATCTCTGTCTGTTTCCTCATCTGTAAAATGAGGATAGTAGCAACTCCAGCACTTATCACAAAGGGTTGTTAGGAAAATAATAATTGGATAATGTATATAGGTGCTTTACAAAGTTTAAAGTTTTGCATATGTATATATGTATGTGTGCATGAGTTATCATTAAAACTATTACATTATTAATTTTGATCTCCTCTTTCTCAGTGTTCAGGCATAGACAATCCTGATGTAGCACTGGTGCTATTTTTTATACTAAATGTTTCATAGACATTGTACAAGTGAATAAAATAACTGCTTTTTTGTAATTGAATAAAAGTATTGAGATATAAGTATAGGGAAATTACATCTGCTTCTGTAGCTTCACTGAAAACATCTTTGAGACATCTATAGTAGCAAACAGAATGATATGGATGATTTGTACAATTCATTTTATTCCCACCTAGTTTTAATTTCTTCCTCTGACTTTCCATATTTTGAATGTTTTTCATTCCATGAAGTTTGGAGATTTTGTGTATTTGGCATATACTGTTTTAATGGATCAGTGTTAGGTCCAAGTGATTGTGGGCAACAATTTTGTCTGTGATAATCATCTAATTCCAATCCAGTTTATTAGGTGAATTCTCAAGGATATTTCGGGGTTTCTACTTGTAGTAGAGTGATTTGTCATCTTTTAATTTATGAAAAAGTGCAAGTTTCTGATGTATTATTCTAGCTACCAGGTCATATCTTGCTGGGTATTCAATAGGTATTTATTTTTTTAAACATTTAGTTATATATTACACATTTTCTACCATTTCCTTGAATAATCTACACTGGTCCATAAATCCAGGATCCTTAAAGATAATTCTTTTGTAATTTCAGGTGGCAATGACCTGATCCTGAATTGCTTTCATAAACCTCTCCATCTCTGTAAACAAATCTGTAACATTCATTTGTCCTGTGCATCTCTGCCATCATGTTGTTGGATGAGTTCATATGGATGATAACAGTAATATATGATTACAATCATTATTACTTTATTTATGTTCTCATCTTTTCAAAGGAACTGCTTAATGTGCTTTGTGATGAAGGCATATAGCATGATGTCATCCATGTACATCAAATACGATTATTACTACTTTTATTTTATCTTATTTTCAGCTTTTCCATGGTAGAGCTAGTACAAGGACATGTTCTTATCATCCTATTATTTATTTGTATTTAGTAAATTTGTATTTCATGTTTTGAGAACTATTGCAAAGGATGCTTTTTGGAATTAAATAAGAATATCAGATTGTAGGATCACTGAAAGCTCTTCAAGACAACTCTAGTAGCAGACAGGATAACAAGACTGATTTGTACTGGCTTTAATTTCTTCTGCTAGGCCTCTATATTTTGAAAGATTTTCATTCCATATGTTTTAGAAGATATGAGTATTAAATATGACAAATCAATCAAAATGTGACTGTTCTTAAATTTTTGTCATCGATGTTATTGTCCATCTTGTTGTGGGCAGCATTTTGGTTGTGATTATGGTCTACTTCCAGTAAAGTTTATTTGTTGAAATCACAAGGATATTTGGGGATTTGTTTCTGTAATACAGGAGTTTATCTAGGACATTAGTTTATAGAGGGCAATGAGCTTCATGTATATGATTCTAGGCACCTGATTATGTCTTCCTGGGTATCTAGTAGAGGCTAAATGTGTGTAGCCTGCAAAGAAATATTGCACAATTTCCTCCACTTAAATTAATAGTCTTCATGGAGCAATAGATCCATCTCTTTAGCATAACCTTGCTAAAATTTCTGGTGGCAATGACTTGATCCTAATTTGCGATCATAAACCATTAAGTTTCTATAAACAAATACACATGCTTTCGCCAATAACATGATATAGATTTGTTGGCGTATTGTTCCTTGAATTCATGTGAATGATACCCATAGAATGCATTTTTATTTCAACTTTGGATCTTAACCATTTCATAGGTTCCTTCTGTAGAAAAACTACTTTTGGTTACTTTCAACAAATCCAGTCAGGTATACCTGTTGTAAGTTTTTATTATTGCTTTGTGAAACAAGATCTATTTAGTTTAAAGGTATTTCTGTAAATGTCAATCTGTTTATCATATATTATAAGAACATCTATCAATTTTCCTCTTCTTTTTTGATGAGGAAGCATTCATCTTTCTCTAAATACCTTTGGAAGAGTTCTATGTTAACATTATTCCTATAATACCACCTCTACTCCCTGAACTAGCGTTTGTACTAGAAGGTAGATACTATACCAGGTTTTAAAGTACCCTGTGTGTGGCTACTCCTGAAGCTATAACTCATGAGCCCCCACCAATACTTCCTATTAACATCTGTCAATAAGTTAATTCTTAGTAGTTAGCAGAGAAAAAAATAGTAGTTTCAAAACATTATACTTACAAACCTCACAAATGTACACAGCATGACATTTGCAAGAATGGGTTTGAGTAGAATGGCATCATATGATGGTAAGGACATAAGTAGCATACTGTACATGTACCAAAGGCAAGTCAAAATTCATGGTATTGTGGGACCTAGAAGTTCCTTCCCTATTCAAAGAGTCCTTACACTGAAAGTTTCCAAAGCCTTCTCCTGTCCGCAGACTAACTTGATTACCAGTGGTCATTCTCCTTAAAATTGGTTTCTCCCTTGGGTGACTATATTCAAGTCTATCTGAAGTATATATCTCTGATCCCTGCTGGACAAAGCCTCTCTGACTGATCTAGTGGCACTGATGACCCAATCTATAAGAAAAGAAATTCCTTCCTCTCCCTTGCAGGGTTCTCTTCCATAGGCAGCCAGCAACCAGCAATCTTTCACACTCTCAGATGGCTAGCTGGAGGGTCTTCTGCTCAAAAGATAGATAGGTTGTTGTTGGGATTCTTGAGTCATGTCCAATTCTGTGACCCGATTTAGGGTTTTCTTAGCACACATACTACAGTGGTTTGCCATTTCCTTCTCTGGCTTATTTTACAGATGAGGAAACTGAGGCAAACAGTTGAGTGTCTTGCCCAGTGTCACAAAGCTAGTAAGTGTCTGAGGCTAGATTTAAACTCAGGAAAATGAATCTTCCTGACTTCAGGCCCAGCACTCTATCCAATGTGCCACCTAGCTGCTCTAATGTAATCTAACATAAATAAATCCTAGAGAGTTGCCGGAGACATGCAAAGTTTAGGTAACTTGCACAGGATCATAAAGACAGGTTGAAACCCAGGTCTTCCTTATTCCAAGCCCACAATCCAATCCACAAGTAACTATGTATGTACATAGTTATTTACAACTACCATTGGAAGTTCCTTCTCTACCATTAGAAAATGAGCTACTTGAGGGCAGAAACAATTTTTGCCTTTCTTTGTACCCCCTCTTAGCATATAACCTCTGAAATGGTAAAGTCTTAACAGACACCTTAATAAATCAATGTTGATTGACCAAATGATGGAAGGAAGGAAGGAAGGAAAGAAGGAAGGAAGGAAGGAAGGAAGGAAGGAAGGAAGGCAGGAAGGAAGGAAGGAAGGAAGGAAGGAAGGAAGGAAGGAAGGAAGGAAGGAAGGAAGGAAGGAAGGAAGGAAGGAAGGAAGGAAGGAAGGAAGGAAGGAAGAGACAAGCTACCAATTACTACTAATCGTTAAATTAACAGATTGGTTAATAAGTTGCCTCTATGCATTTCATATTTGGCAAGTAAAACAAAGACTGTTGTTTAAGTTCAAGATACTGGTGACATGAACACATTAGCAGAATCCAAACTTAATAAGTTCATATTTTGGTTGAAGTATTTTATATTTATATGAAGAGAATGAGGGAAATATCTATAAAGTCAATGATATGAAAACTGACTTCTTAAAACATATTTTAATGTAGATTTTCCTTGTTTAAAAATTTATTTAAATGCTTTTCATGACTCCAAATAGAGATTCATTTCACTTTACACATATGATTAGCCTTGAAAAAATATGTGTTAATTGAATTATGGTTTAGAAGATATAGGAATTTTATTGTGACTATCTGGAGAATAAAGGATCATTTTGTAGAATAGACAGTTGCTCAGTCATTTCAGGCAACTCATGGTGACCCCATAGAGTAGATAACCATCCCTTCTTTTATCTTTTGAGCTAACTTAGATTTTCTTATAGCATATTTGCTTAGGGCAAAGACTACCCTTGAGGAAGAGTTCAGGGCAGCCTTTTAGTCCCAATCAAATTCATTGATTATTGCCATATATACTGCCAACGGCTATTCACCATACCTATGACTTCCAAACTAAAACATCCTTCTCCCTATATGTAATCCTTTTGTCACATATGATAGACTTACCTCTTGGAAAGTGAGAGTTATTACCTTTAAAAAAAAGTTATTCCCCCAGAATCTAATAATGTCTGGAACATAGTAGGCTTATTGACTGATACGTTACCTTCTTCATTCAAATGTAAGCTCTTTGGAGGCAGATGTCTAACTTTTGCACTTGCATGCCCAACATCAAGTACAGTACTTGATGCATATTGGAGGCTTAATTAATGCCTTAAATTCATACACTTTTCTAGAGAAGACAGGCACTTAGATGAGTGTAACAGAGCAGGGAATGTTGACAGCAATGGATAGATTTTTTCCAAAGCGCTCAAAGAAGAACAGCAACCATTTATATGGCAAAACACTTTACAGATATCTCATTTTAGCTTCACAACAAGCCTGTGAAATAACAGTAAAGACTAAGATTTATATAATGCTTATATGTACCAGTCTTCCCCTAAGTGCTTTTCAATTATTACCTCATTATTATCTCAACAACCTTTGGAGGATAGTGCTATTTATTATCCTCACTTTATAGATGAGGAATTTGAGGCAGTCAGTGATGAAGTGGTTTGTCCTGGCTCAAACAGCTAGTAAGTGTTTGAGGCTGGATTTGAACTCAGGCTGGATTTGAACTCAGGTCTCGATGAACACAGGACCAGTACTTTATCCACTGTGCCACCTAGCTGCCTCTAGAAGTACTTGAGGAGGGAAAGAGGACTGAGCTGTGAAAATCAATAAAAAGTTGAGATCATAGGATTTAGAGCTCAAAGGAGCCTTAGGTATCAATTAATTAAACCCTCCCCTTATTTTGTAGAAGAGGGACCTAAGGACTGAGAGAAATTTACAACTTGCCCAAAGTCACTCAGGTAGGTAAGTGACAAAGCATAGATTCAAATATGGATTCACTGAAATACTCAGAGCATTTATTCTGCAGTTCTTATACAGATGCAGTTACACACACACACACACACACACACACATTCCCCAAAGAATAAAAGAACTTTTCAAGAAACACCAACAAAATAATCCTTATTCATTTCTATAGCTGTTGCCACAATGGAATTCTACTACCAGTGAAACCAGCCTGATTATAGATTTTCTCTGGCAAAACCCCATGCTATTCCTCTGCCCCACTCCCATCCTTGCACATTGTGAGTGATGATGTCCAAGCAGACACTGTCAGAAATCCCTGCATGGGAATAAATGGACCAAGGAGTCAATCACCTCCAGGTCACTAGTTCAAGTACAGCTCAAGTGATAAGTTGCTGAAGGCTATTGCCACCTGGTGATTGTCCACTGGCCAGAATTAGTGTTCTTGGGTTATTTGTTAGATAAAATCGAACATGTCCACTGCCCGTAGGGCCCTGAACTCATGTACCCAAATAAATACAGGTGAGATCTTGCCACTACAAATTTTGTTTCCAGGACAGCTAATGCAGCACCTTTAGCCAGGGACAGGGAGGAGGGGAATCACACATGGTTTTAGAAGTTCAATTCTCTGCCTAAAATAATCACAACTTTTAAACACTGGCAATGAAGCAGATAGCTGTGAGCATCCTGCTTCAAAAGCACACTATTTGGACTTTTGCAGGAAACTAATAAACCCGGAAATCTTTTGAAGTGATAAAGCCAGGCTTATAAATTAATTCATCCATAGTAGATAACTCATTAGCATGACACCCTAAAGTTTACAGAACGATTTCCTCTCAACAACTCTACAAGATAAGTGTGCAAATATTATCCTCATTTCATAAATGAGGAAAGAGAGAGAGGAAATGATTTGTCCATATTCACAGTTAGTGAAAACAGAATCTAAATTTAAACCCAGGTCTTCTGAGTCTAAACCCAATGTTCCTTCCATCGCATCATTTAATTACAGATCTCAGAGCTGGGATGGATGTCAGAGGCCAGCAAATTCAATCCAGATCTAAATGGAAACTCCCTCTACAATTTACCAGACAAATGGTCATCCAACCTTTATTTTAAGATCTCTCTAATAAGAAGTAGAAACATTTGCTGTTGTTAATTTTTCTGTTTTGGTTTTGTCCTAGTTTGTATTTCAAACACAATGCTTCAACATATTAATAAATGCTAGTTGAATGACTGGCTAGAGAAGCAGTGTGACTTATTGGCTAGAGAACTGACCTTGGAATCAGGAAGGCTTGCATCCAAACACAGCCTTCTGACATATTCTGGCTGTGTGACCCTAGGCAAGTCACATATTTCTCAGTTCCCCCAAAAAAAGCTCTCAAAGACTATAAATGACAAAGCAGATAACCACATACATTGGAAGACATAATTTTTTTCATCAAGAGTGGAATCATAGTTCTCCCTACACCTCCAAAATAAGGGAAAACATATCTAGAGCACTGGACTTTGAGTTAGGAGGAAGTCCTTGGTTCAAATTCTACCTCAGACACTGTCCCGGAGGAATGCACAACCTCTCACAGCTTCCATTTCCTCACCTATAAAACAGGAATAATAATGACATCTACTTCCTAGGGTCATTATAAGAATCAAAGGAGATAATACATGTGAAGTCTCACAAACGATAAAGCACTTTATCTGTCAGTTATCATTACTGCTCTCCACACAGCATCTGGAGCCCCAAGCACAGACACATATGTTTATTTAATCTCTTACCTTTGTCTTTTTTATCTGATATTCCTAAAAAGAGAAGACATTTAAATGTATTCATTTTGTGAAGATTTCTCAACATATGGGTCTACACAAATCTGCTTTACCATTTCACATAGAAACCTTTCTAGCCTTTTGCTTCCCACTCTGCAACTCCAGCATTACTGGGAAATATGATATGAAACTTTCTATAGCAACTCAATATCAAGGCTATCAATACTTTAATAAGCCAGGAAGAGTCATAATTTCAAATTCCATTTCAGAAATCACTGGGAGCTGTTCCGATAAATTATTTTTTTCTAGAAGCCAAATATTCTTGCCCTGTCTCTCTTGAGCCATCTGCAATTACCACACGAAGGCAGAAAAGGGTTAGGCAGCAACAGAGGGATTTGCTATCTCATGTACTTCAATCTTGGTGAAGATCTATATTGCAAGCAGCTTCATGAGAAATTCCTCAGGAGATATCAGCCTACCAGCCAAAGGCCAGCTTCACCCCGTCTGCATCGGTTGGTTTCTCATATTTATATGCCATTTCTCTTAATCCAAAGCCCAGGTCATCAAATGGTAGACTCTGTGTCAGAATTAGCAATGTGATGTGGAAAACTGGGGAAAAACAAAGGAGGCTGAAATGGAAAACTGTATTTGCCCTAAAGGAAAAGCTTAGTTTTCAGAATTCATTTCATTCTGGTCTGAATACCTCTGCCTCATTCATCTTAAAATATTGCTTTCAAAATAATTCCCTGCCTGATACAAAAATAATAATAATAATTTTAAAATAATAAATCATTTTAAAATATTACTTGTGCCCCTTTCTTACCTATAAGATAGAATCTGAGCTCCTTGGCCTAGCATTCAAGACTCCTCAAAAATGTGGCCCCAACCTACTTTCCTGACTCCTATTGTTCCTATCACCATCAAGGCATCATGTAGCCTCCTGGATCTGGAGTCAAAGGACCTGGATTCGGTTTCCAACACTGCAACCTAATATTGTGTGACCTTAGGCTAGTCAGTTTTTTCATCTATAAAATAAGGGCTGGGCCTAGAGGACTTTACAATTCCCTTCTAGCTCTACATCTTCAATCCTACCTATTAGTTTCTTTAAACCCAAAGCATTGTGAAAATGTGATGGTCATCTGAAAATAAGACCCTATACGTGTATTTGGAATTTATAATTTCCTGTATTTGCTCTTATTTTCATGGATATGTCATACCTCCTTGTAAGCAGATTCTAACCGCCTTTAGAGCAAAGGTGAGTACATGGTGCAATCAAAGGAAGGCTGGATTTGGAGTCAGGTCCTAGGATTAAATCCTAGCTTTGACACTTACCACTTGCATGACCCCTGAACAATTCAGTTAACCTCTCTACATCCTCAGTTTCTTAACCTATAAAATGAGAGGGTTGCAATAGGTTATTCATAGGTCCCTTAGGGCTCTGAATCCATTATTCTGTCATCAGATCCATTGATCTGAAACAGCTAAGTGATGCAGTAGATAGAGCGCTGGGCCTAGAGTCAACCAGCTAATCAATAAATATTTAAGCATCTACTATGTGCCGGCACTGGGTACTAGGAATGCAAAGTGAGGTAAAACACAATCCCCGCCTACAAGGAACTCACAAGATACACAGTCAAATCTGGCCTCAAACACTTATTAGCTATGTGACCTTGGACAAATCACTTAACCTCTGTTTACCTCAGTTTCCTCATCTGTAAATAGCACCTACCTCATAGGGTTGTTATGAGAATCAAATGATCTCTTTATATAGTAGGCACTATATAAATGCTCGTTATTATGATGATCATCTATAACCCCTCTCTTATATTTCTTCATTTACCCCCAGGGGTCTAGTATACTGCCTTGCAAGTTATGGGTGCTCAAACAGACAATGACATTGTTAAGAGGGTCATAGATTTAGAGCTAGAAAAGACCTGATAGATTCCAGAGTCTGACAATTTCATTTTTCAGACGAGGCAATTGAGGTCCAGAGAAACTGTGTGACTTACCCAAGGTCATACTTCTTTGATAGCATGCTGTAGCCTTCTCTTGCCTATAACATAGCCTTCTGTTGCCCTTTAAGGAACCCAAAACTCACAGGGTATAGTATTTTGTGTTCTCTCTGTCTCCCAATGACTGGAATACTCTTCTTCCTTACCTCCACCTCTTACTTTTTCTGATTTCTTTCAAAGCTTGGCTCAAATGTCATCTTCTGTAGGAAGTCTTTCCAAGTCCTTCCTGTGAACAACTTTCTCAGATTACCTTCCATATACTAGATAGACAGAGAGATAAATAGATGATAGATAGATGATAGACAGGTAGATTGATGGATAGGGAGGGAGATAACTAGGTAAATACAAGATTTTATAAACATGTAGCTATATTCATAACAACAGAGACTGCTGTCAATATTGATAGAGAAGTAGAGATAGAAATCAAGAGATAGAGATATAGCTGTAGATATAAATACAGGGATAGATAAATATATGGAGAGATGTAGATATAGATGGAGAGAGAGGGGAAGAGAGTTAGGGAGAGAGGGAGAGTGTTGTATCAAAAGAGATAATTATAAAGTGCTCAACACAATGCATGGTACATAGTAAATGCTATACAAATATCAGTTATGCTATTGTTTTATAGTAGATGTCAACATCTAGATGCATATTGCATATTTAAAGATGTATATATGTATCTTGTATTTCTATGGTTATCTCCCTCTTTACAGTGTAGGCTCCTTGAGGATGAGGACTATTTGGACTTTTCTTTTCTCTTGCAAACCTGTGCTTAGCAAAGTAAGCACTTCACAAATCCTTTTTGATTGACTGACAGACATCACTTACACAAGTTTTATGTTAAAAACCTAAACCTTTGTTTTATGGAGAAATTTTGAATCTTAAAAATTCACATTCTGGTTATGTCCCTGGACAAGTCACTTAACCTTTCTTTGCCTTCTAAGATTATAAATTGCAGAATAAGTGCCAATCTGCTTTGGAAGAGGCAGTCCATCACCAGGAGCTCCCTTCACTAATGAAATCATAGGACCAGTCGGACAATAACAATAACCAAATAAAGTTCCCCGTAGACTGCTTGCTCTCTTCCTTCTATTCAATTTCATGCCCAATTCATTGTCTACATGTAGAGCCTCTCCAAATTCTATGGCTGTCCTCCAATTGCACATAATAACCTAGACAATAAATATTCTTCATCCATTCAGGTTTTCCTTTATAGACAGTAAGGTCAAACTTTCTTGGTAACTAGCCACCCTTCTCTTTTAATATAGTTTCATCAGAGTAATGGGATATTGGTGGTCAGAATTGGATAAATTACTGACTGAAACCCTTTTATTTTACAAATGAAGAAATCAAAGAGAATATCACACAGATTACATACCAGTAAACTGAAAAGCTGGAACTTGAACCCAGAACCATTTATTCAAAGGGATTATCTTCCATATACTTAGGACTATCAGTGTGCTTTCCATTATACGATTGTGCCTTCACTCAAGCAAATTCATCCTGATTCCATGGCATTGATCTAGTGGTTAGTAAAGAAATTGGAGCCTAAACAATCACTTTCAAAGCCATTCCTTCTCCAATCCAATTATATGAAATTTCGTCAAAACTTCAAAGCTATTCTGCTAATAATTACAAACTGGCCAAACTTGAGGCAGGAATAAGGTGGGTGCGGAATGCATTCCTTCACATTTGCAGAAGCAATTTTGTATCTGGAAAATGAATCTATTGATTCAAAAGCAAGGAAACCTGTCACCCAGAACCAGAGCTCTGGGTAAGCAAAGACGCAGGCTCCATCTTAAGGGCTCTCAATAATTCATACCTTCCTTGTCTCACATCCCTACCTCAAATCTCCTTGGGAAATCAGCAGCTGACTTGGTTTCAGTTCTCCCCTAGGGGTAAGTTTAGTTTCCTTCTTGCCAGAAAGCTCAAGCTTGTCATCAGCTTTCAAACATAGAGTATTTACTCAAGACAAATTAGTAGGGCAAATTTACTTCAAAACACATGTAGAGCAAGAGAACACTAGTAACCTAATTCCTCATTGCCGAAGAGAACAGTTTGTATATCTCTCTCTTCTCTATCTCCATCTGTAATTAAATGTTTTTTTACTCTCCAGGTGAGCGCTGCTTCCTCGCCTCCATCTCCCCAAATGAATCAAGTCCTGAATGTAATACAGTCAATACTCCCATGGCAGGACTGGGTGCTGCCAACCCACCTAACTGCTGCTCATTCCCTCTGCCGCTTCTACCTCTGCCATTATTGCTCCAATTAGTTGTGGCTATTCCTGTTTTTAACCTGTTCTGAAGGTCTCAGAACTGGAGGTATCTTCACTCACAGAACTCAAACTCTCCTCTGTATCTCATATACTTTCTTTGTCCCAGCTGTCCCTGCTTTTTGCCTTAGCCCTGAATCCCACAACATTCTGAGAGGTAGAGTCTTTTCATGTCACTGTGTCAGGTACATTTTACTTGTACCCATCTGCTGTTCTCATTAGACTTTCAAAAACCTAAGGAAAAGAAAAGAAAGTGAAGACTCTATTGACTGCTACATTTAGACAATAGTCTGAAAGTCTTTTCTGAATACTTGTTGTGGGAAGAAAGAAATGAATGGAGGCAGCATATGCCTACAGAGGCACAAACCTATTTTCCATGTTTGACTGTCCAGGATAAGGGAGGTGATAGTCCCATCTTACTTAGCCCACATCAGATTGCATCTGGAGTACTGTATTCAATTCTGTGTGCTAGGAGGAACATTAATAACCTGGAGTTTCCAGAGGAAAGAAACCAAAGTGATGGAGGGTGGTAAGAGTATACCACACAAAGATTGGTTGAAAGAACCTGAGATATTTATCATGAAGAGGAGAAGACTTGATGGGATCATGCAGTTCTCTCCAAATGTCTAAAGGAATATTTGAAAGAAGAATTTCAGAATCAGAGAATTTCATGTTTGGAAGGGACATCAGTGCCCATCTGGTACAATATTTACAGAAACAGACAGAGAGTTAAAGAGTGTCTCCATTTTTATGAAAAATTCAGTGAGGGTTAGCCCATTACTTTCTGAGGCATCCCATTAATCTCTAATTGTTAGGAAGTGTTTCCTGACATCAAGCCTAAATTTGCTTTCACCCACTACTCCTCGTTCGGATCTCTGGGGCCAGAAGCTCTAGTCCATTATGTTACTTCAAATACTTAAAGAAAACAATCATAAGCCCCACCCCCTCCAAAGTTTTTTCTTTTCTAGACTTTACAACCCCAGTTCATTCAACTTCATATGGCATGAAGTCAAGGCCCTTCACTATTCTGATCGCCGCCTTCTGGATGTCATCCAACTTATCCATGCCCTTCAACCGTAATTGAAGGAATACTTAGAATGAGACACAATGATCCTGGTGTGGATTAGTGAGTATTTCTGCACCAAATGTGGATTAGACTTGTCCTTAATCCCAGCGGGTAAAACTAGGAGTGATGGGTAAAAGTTACAGAGGGGGATATTCCAATTCAATGTAAGAAAGGCTTCCTAACAATCAGAGCTATTCTGAAGTGGCAAAGACTCATCCAAGAGGCAGTTTATGCTTCACTAAAGAATTTCAAGCAAAAGCTGAATACTGCTTGTTGATGTAGAGGAGATTCACAGCCGTGTCTGAATCTCTGAGTTCTCTTCCAGCTCTGAAATTGTATGATCTCCTTTGCTCATGCCCATCATCAGTACTGCAAGGCTGAATGACCAAGTAACCCACCAAAATGCTATTTCTTATTGACTTTGGGCATAAAAGAAACCTAATCCCTTAATTTACCTAAGACTTCCTTCCATTTAACTTCAACTTTCTTATATCTTCTGGTTTCATTTATAGTGTGAGAGTGTCAATATTTATGTGGTACAGTTCTCTAGCTGTTAACCACTGCCAAGTGTCTATTCACACTATATATATTACTCTACACACATTATATTATATATCTCTATATATATATAGGGAGACAGACAGATTGACATTGAGACAGAAAGAATGCTCTGATAACATGCAAATTTATAGGTTAGAGTCCTTCAATACTTAAAAAAAACTCTAACTGACTCAGCCCCTACTAAATACTGGCAAGCAGAGTCCCTAGAAAATGGCTACTTCTCCTTTCAGAGTACTAAGGGTAGGTAGCCCTGATGACATGAAAGGCGGTATTTCTAATGCTATTTTTCATAAGCCTCCACCAATGTGCTTCCTCGTAGCAATTAATAGCAATTAGCTAGTCAGATTTAATTAGCTTTAAAAAGTAAGTATTTACTGAAGTGGAAAGGTAAGAACAGCCATCACACAACCTCCTGCCTCACCAGGGACATGTTCTCCCACTGGTAGGTACAGCGTCCAGAGAAAGTGGACTGAAGTTTAAGGGCATATGTGGCAGAGGTAGCTTAGCTCCTGGTTGCTATTTTTTTTTCTCCCCTTTGAGGGTCTTTAAGAAGATTAGGCAGGGTGTTGTTTTCAACTGGGTTCCTTGGAGTGACCTAAAATTGCCTTTCTTCTGTGTGTTTATTTTGCTCTTGGTTCTCCATGCACATATTTCCTTCCTAGGGGATTGACTAGACCCATTCTTCCACTAGGCTGGTCTGAATTTTAGGAACCAAACTGTGTATATGTGTGTGTGTGTGTATACATATACATATGTATGTATATTTATATTTATATATGGGTGATTGGGATGGTGAAATATATCTATCAATCATCTCACTACACTTAAAGTAACTACCTTAAATAGGTAAGAATACCTCTATTGGACCACTATTCAATCAATCAAAGGCATTAAACAAATATGTACATATACATGCATGATGCATGTGTATATTATATATATATCGTACATACACACATAGAGAGAGAGAGATCAAAGATCTCACAGTTGATCACAATATGACATCAGTTTAAACTCTGGGGAAAAGTCATTCAATTTAGTGGTTAAGAAATCATTGGTGACCTTTTGAGGAAAAATTTTCAGAAGATTGAGAAGTTCAGAAGCTAGATTGCAAGGGTCTGAAGGATGAGCAGCAGGTGAGAAAGGAGAATCTCTAACTATGAACAACTCTCCCTAGGAGCTTGTTGTTGAAATGGAAAATGGATGTTGGGTGATCATAAAAAACAGCCAGGGCAAAAGGAAGAAAAAAGGAAGGAAGTGCAAAAAATGGAAAAACTTCAATAATTTCACAATTTTCCTTAAACTGACCCTAGGATCATAGAAATTTAGCTCTAAAGAACCCCAAATAGGAACTGTTCTACCCTTTCATTTCACAAAAGGGAAAACTGAGACTCCAAGAGATGAGGCCACTCCGGAATTACTATATATGTACTGCTTACTGCCATTGTGCGGCTGTCACTCATACCCAGTGCTCCAGAAGTGCTGGTGTCCTCTTCTACCTTCTTTACTCATGCTATGACCATAAGGAGCTCAGAATTTGCTATGAAGTTGAGTTGTGCAATATAGAAGCAGAGCACACTTCATCATCCTAGCTTTTCAATACAGGAAGGGAGCTGTGGGCATCCCAAGTAGATGGGACAACAGGGCCAAAATTAGTAGGGTTCCCACTCCCCTGCCATATGCTCTTTTCAAGGGAGTCTGTGTGCAACTTCAACGTTATTACACTGACCATCTCCTACAGATCACCAGGGTCCTAAGCTCCTGACACTCCCTCACACATTCTACTTCTTGTCTCGAATCATTTCTGTCTTTCATGACAGACTGACTGACTCCTCTATCTCTATATTTTCTAATCATTCTTCCCTCTGAAATATTGTACCTTTCAAAAATACCTTCCGCAAATTCTGGGGCGAGTTTCCCGCATCATACCTCTAACACTAGTGTCAAGGGGAGCTCAATGCCTCATAAATAAGCCTTGTGGAAATGACAGGCAAGTATATCCTGGTGCATCCTCCAAATCACAGCTGTCACAGCCTTCAAGGTGAGCACATTCTCAACTCTTAGAGTTGGAGCAGTAAATACAGTGAATTTGGAGTCAGAAGACCTGAGTTCCACTGCTAGCTTTGCTTACTTGTTAACCTGTGGGACCTTGGACAAGGGAGTTCCTCTCTTTAGATCTCAATAACTTTCTCTTTAAAATGAGGGGTTTGAATTAAATGATTTCTAAAATTATAATCTCGCGAATTTCCTACATGTATCTCTCTTACTCCTCCCAAACCTTTTCTTTGTCTTCTTTCTTTCCTCTTTTCTCCTTTATTTATATCTTAGACCCCACCAGCATCCCCTCTAGTGCTCCTTAGCCCTCAGGAGGTCACTATTCCAGATAACAGATTAAGTTGCTTCATCTATGTGTAAGAGGCTAGTAAATCCACATGGCAAAAAACTCAACTTAAGGAAAACAGATGGTGACTGTTCTGCCTTAAGTCTCTTACCAAGTGAAATAATATCACTAATCATAGAAGAAGAAGTAAATCAGATCTTCAGTTTTTCCTTTTAGTAAGGAGAGATGAATTATCTAAAAGGGAAACTAAAGGGTAACCTTCCTCTGAGGGGTTGGAGCAATACAACCCCCTACTCATGAGTTGCAAAATCAGATTAAAGAAGATATCACTCCATTTCCTATTCATACAGAAACCTTTAGTTTATTGATATAAATACCAGACCAAGGCTCTATTTGTCATCAGCAGAAGGCAGAACCAAAATCAATGGGTTATAAAGTTACAAAGAGGTTAACATGGGCTTGATGTCACAAAATGTTTTACAAAAATTAAAACTGTGCTTACATGAAATGGACTGCTTCAGTTGGTGGTAAGCTCCTCTTTCTAAGAGTTTTTCAAGCAAAAGATACATGATCACTTAAGTGTTCTTACAAAGAAGTAGGGCAATTTTTGTGCATGGGTGGGATTGGATGACTGCTAAGGCCTTTTCTAACTCTAAAAATTTGCTCTTCTGTGAACTTTAACATGTTACAGTGAATGATTTTTATTGAAATTTAGGATTTTAAAAATTGCTAATAAGTGTGATTCTAAATATTTGAGGTGAAAGAACTGGGCTTGCAAAAAAGATGATGAGGGAGAAATCATTGGCAAACAACGTAGTACCATTCAAAGTACTGAACTTGCAGTCCCAGGACAAAGGTTTGACACTTGACTGGTCTTGGGCAAATCACAAGATCTGTGGATCTCATTTTCCTCACCTGTCAACTGAAGTGATTTCACTAGATTACCTCTAACGTAATTCCTTCCACTGCTATATTTATGATCTTATCATCATTGTTTTCAAAGATTCAAAGGGCAATAATGTGGAAGAGAGAATAAACCAATGCCAGAGGGCAGAGGGTCAAACTAAAACCAATGAGGAAAATTATTGGGAGGCAGAATTTGGATCAATTTGAGAAGTAACTTCCTAACCATCGGAGAGGTCCACATATTAAATAGGCTGCCTCAGAAAATAGTGTGTTCCCTGTTAACTGGGAATTATCAAGCAGATGCTAGATGATCACTAGTCAAAGATACTGTGGACAAGGTTCATGTTTCAGGTTGGACTAGATGACCCCTAATATCCCAACCCAACACTTATTGTATTCAATTCAACAAGCATTTATTAAGCGCCTAATGCATACAGAGAACTGCACTGGATGCTGAATTAATACAAAGTTTGGACAAGACATAATCTTTAGATTCAAGGAGGTTACAATATAATACATAAATGTTATCATAATGGTAACTCATCTTTAAAAAAGTTTTTAATGTCTACAAAGGAATTTCTTCCATAATAACTGAGTTAAATAGAAGATTTATTGTCTCCATTTTGTAAATGAAAAGAATAAAGGTCAGTGAGGTTAAGTGAATTTGTTCAAGGTCACTCAATTACTAGGTGTTAGAGGCAGGATTTAAATCTAGACATCCCAATTCTGAGTCCATCAGAATTTCTACTATACCATGCTGCTTCTGTGGGGGTTTTTTTAATGTTTTATTTATTTTTATTTTACAGAATTAACAGTTTTACATTGTTATCTCAATTTCAGGTGGCAAACAAGGCAATTTTTTGTATTTTCTAAAACAATAGAACCAGTTGAGGCTTCTGATGTTACTTTGTTACGTTTCCAAGTTCACTGGACTATTTTGGAGGTGCTATTTTGTTCAGTCTAAAGATCACAGGATCACAGCTTTGGAACTTAAAGGGAACTTAGAAGTCACCTAGGCAAACCTTCACTTTATATAGGAGGAAATTGTAGCCCAGAGAGATGAAAGTACTTCCCTAACATTTCTGCCTTAGTAAATTGTAGAACTTGGATTTGAATACAAGTCTTTTGACTCCAAATACAGCACTTTTTCCAGTGAACCAAGGATCCCCATCATCAAGCTACAATGAAGAATCTAAATGTCATTTGGCTTTTGCATGTGAATTATATCACTTTGTTCTAACTAATTTAATCAACTAATTCATCTCTTGGGATTGTCGTTCCCTTGCAAAAGCAATTATGTTTTCACAGTACGCCTGCTGATTAGGCAAAAAGGCTGAAATTGCACATCAGAATGTTATAATAAGGGTTACTTTTTAACCAGTATATATGGTTTTTGTATTACCCACACATCAGTCAGTATTAGTCCTTCAAAGACAGGTTTATTGGGAGGGGGTGATGAGGAAGGAAGTACAAGGGAGAAGAGAAGGTTTAATATTTTCTTATAAATATACCTTATTTGGAGTGAGCCCTAGGAAAGAAACCAGGAACTTCCGAAGTTAAATTTAAGTCTACCCAGTGAACTACTGTGCTAACAGAAGCCTGTAAAAACAATATCATAGAATCAGTTTTATAAAAATTAATTAGAACAGAAATTGAAATATAAAACAATAGAAATGTTCTCTGCACTCCTTTCTTACTCCCCATCCACCCCACCTTGATTCCCAGCATAATCCAAGAAGTTTCTTCCTTCGGGTCCCACTTGCAAAACACAGAAACCAGGACAATTTAACAGCAACTTTTAGCCTCTACCTCATGATGAGATCTAAATGATGACTGTGTCCCACAAACAAACTGTGTTTGTGTAGAAAGAGTCCTTACACATTCTCCAGAAAGGCTCTGACCTTTTCTTCAGCTGTAAGGACTTAATACCATTTAGCTTGACTGGTAGACTGATGTCTAGTCTATTGGCAGATACATTCTTAATCAATTCCACTCCTGGTGGTCCCCATAGCTTAATATTATGTGTCATATTCACTCTAAGACCTTTATCCTGCCTGTCATCTGCCTGTCACCTTTCTGAAGCAATCAAACACACAGTCCCAGGCTAACTGAAGTCTGAGAAATCACTGTCAGGTTCACCCTTGAGGCCTGTATTTTTATGAGAAATGTGTCTTCTCTACTTCACAAGGATCTCTAGCATATCCTCCTTAAAAATTTTACACTCCTTACAAATCGTACCAGGTATGCATATGAGGGGCATACTGCAGACCAATCACAGAGTATACCTGCAAGCACATATTGAATAATATCACATGATAATTATATATGGTAGATCATGGGTCAGATGTCAGTACATAGCACAGAACATCACCATTAGACGTATAATTAAACTTCACCAGTGGAATAATGTCCAGCTCATTAAATGTGAAAATTTCTCTCCCATGATCTGGGAGTGTCAGGTCCCATTAGGCCTCCACAGACGGTGTATTAGGCAAGAAATGGATGGTCTCTACAATCAGCTTTCCCCATTCCTATGTCTAGTAGCAGCAGTCTTTGTGAGGATCCCTCAACCCCTGAGCAGGTACCAATATACAACTTCCTCTCAATCTGGATCTTTGTCCAGTCCCTTTTTTTGTCTTAATATCTGAATCCATTTAGAAAAAAAAACACCAACATCAGAGTGTCGTAAGCAGCCTAAATAAGAAAGAAAGCTCAAAAAAAGAACTATTCCAAGTGGAAGGACAGAATATTTGCCATTCACTTTCAAGCATTTTCTGCTTCTGAGGCAATAGGTAAATCTCAATAGTAATGAAAATTTTCACAGATCAAGTTGCCTTTCAATATTAAGAGAATATAAAAGAAAACCATAAGTCACAAATGATCAGATTCACTAAATCTTCCTATTTTCAGCTGTCGAATATAATCCAAGGTTCCAAGATCTTGTTATTTGCCAACTTCATTTTGAGGAAGGGCCCAAGACAATCATCCTTCATTCTCTCCCAGACCTCATCACTGTGACCCACTGTGGGTACCTTCCCCCTCCCTCCAAACAGACTCTTCTCTCTCTTTTATGTGTTTTACATTGGAATTTAAGACCCAGGAAGGCAAGAACTTTCTTTTCATTATTGATTTGTATCCCTAAAACTTAGCACAGTGCCTGGCACACAGTAAGCACTTAATAAATGCATGTTGACTTGACACCCATCTTGGACCCGGTTTGTTGTTATACCTATATCACTGATAAGTGCAGTTATTAAGGATAAGTATGCAACACTGATACTGGTGCCCATTGTATTTGAGAATACAATAATAGTAGCTCTTTTTGAAAATAAAATTCTAAGTATATTGATGGAAATTGAGAATAGACTCTACTTCCTAGAAATAATAGGAGAAATCCCTTGGTAATTTTTGTAAATGTGGAGGACTAAGTTTATATATTGATCATTTTAGACCAATTTAATGAACAGTTGAAATTTCATATGCCATGGCTTGCCTCAGATAGAAAATCAAACCCCATCCCACTCCAAACTCATTGCATACAAACATACACACACAATCTTACTATGTTTTTAAATTAGCAAAACAGACCTAAAATGCTTAAGACCACAAATTCCTTGGATGTATTTACAAAAGAAATTTCAGTTGTGGGCTCCGTTAGTCAATCACAAGCATTTAAGTGTTTATTGTATGCTATGTACTGTGCTAAACACTGGAGAGTTTTAAAAAGGCAAAAATAGTCCCTACCCAAAAGAAGATCACATCCTAGTTGGGAGACAATTGCAGACAAATAGGTATTGATAAGCTATATATAGGATAGATGGAAAGCAGCCTAAAAGGAAAAGGCAGCACTAGCAACTGAGAGGACCTGAAAAAGTCTCCCAGAGAAGGTGGCATTTGAACTGAGCATCAAAGGAAGCCAGGGAAACTAAGGTGGAGATGAGGAGAGGGAACACTCTATGCATGGAAGACAACCAGCAAAAACACAAGGAATCAAATGAAATGTTGGCCAAAGTAGGCCAGAATAGCTGGATTACAGAGTTTATGCAGGGGCATGAAGAAAATTGTAAAAGTAGGAAGGGAGATGGTTATAAAGAACTGTAAATACCAAATAATACTTGATATTTGAACCTAGAGGTAAAAGGGAGCTAATTGGATTCACTGAATAGGAATATGACATAATCAGATCTATGCTTCAGGACAATCACTTGTCCTATATATGAAGGAAGAATTGGAGTGCGGAAAGGCATAGGCCAAGATACTACTTAGCTGAACGGTGATGATGACTTGAATTAGGGTGGTATTTGTGCGTGTGGAAAGGTGATAAAGTAAGACGTTGTGAATATAAAAACAACATGGATTGAAAATGGATTAAATATTGGATGGAGTTAAAATCTGAAGATGAAACTGAGGTTATGACCCTGAGTGGTAATTAGGTTGGAAGATGATGATGCACTTATCAATAATAGGGAGGTTTTAGGAAGTAAGGTTTTGGGGAGAAATATAATGACACTTTTCATCTGGATTATCAGTTCTGTTTGGACATGCTAACTTTGAGAAGACTATTTGGACACCTCCAGGAATCAATTCCAGGAATCAATATCCAGGAGGCAATTGCTAATGAGGAACTGGAGCTAAAGAGAGATTGTTGTTAACAGTTCAATCTTTTCAGTCATGTCCAACTCTTCATGACCTCATTTGGGGTTTTCTTGGCAAAGACACTAGAGTGGTTGGCCATTTCCTTCTCCAGTTCATTTTATAGATGAAGAAACTGAGATAACCATAGTTAAGTGACTTGCCCAGGGTCACAAAGCAACTAAGGGTCTAAGACTGAATTTGAACTCAGATCTTCCTAACTCTAGGCCTGCCACTCTATCCACTGCACCACCTACCCACTCTAAAGAGAGATCAGGGTTAGATAACTAGATTAGTAAATCAGCTACAAAGGAGATAGTTGGAAACTAATGAGTTCACCAAGTGAACTCATGGAGGTAAAGTGATGAGGACCCAGGAAAGAACCTTAGAGGCTCACCCACAATTAGTAGGCATTAGATGGATGAAGATCCAGTAAAGGAGCCTGAGACACAGTCAGAAAGGTAGGAGGAGAATTTAGGGAAAGCAGTATCAGGAAAACCTCAAGAAGCTAGTATCATGAAGAAGATGAGCAGCAGCCTCACATGCTGCAGAGAAGTCAAGGATGAGGATTGAGAAAAGGCTACCAGACCAAGCAATTAAGAGAGCATTAGCAACTTTTCAGAAAGCAATTTCTGTTCAATGGGGAGATCAAGGCCAGACTTTAGAGCATTAAAAAGAGGATGAGAGGAGACAAAGAATAGGCAACAGAAAAATATAAGGTAGCACCTGCCCTCAAGAACCTTAAAATCCAATGATAAAAAATAAAATGTAAAGGGGAACTATGAAAGGATGATGGGGGTATGCCCACAGAGGTACAATTAGAAAATGGACAGGAAATGACATGAAGGTTTAATTCCAGGAAGGATAAGGCAAAAAAGCTCACCTATAAGGTACTAGAATAAACCCAAGAGCTAAGTGCAAGTTTCTCATGGAACAGGACAAGGATAGCCCAAATATCGGAGGCATCAATAGGAAATGCTGGCAAGTTTTGCTAAGAAAAGAAAGTGGAATGTGAAGCAGTAACTACTATGAATGGATAAATCAGATGAAAATATTTTAAGGATGGGGGAGACATTGGCCTATTTGTTGGAGCTTCTACACTGATTAAGGTGTTAGCATATCTCAGGTGAAGGCAACTCAGAGAATTAAAGCAAAGGAAACTGAGTCACAGAATAATAGAAATGGAGACTTAAAATCATCTAGTCCAGTAGTGTCAAACTCAAATAGAAAGGGATCCATACCTGCAGGTCACATAATTTTTCTTAGAACAACACAAATCAACATTATCTATGTTTTATGGTTTTTATTTATTTTGCTCAATTTTAATCTGGTTCAGGTAGCACTAGAAAGTTTTGCTGATGAGTTTGACATCTCTGATCTAGTTTGATCCCTTGTCTTTTATAAATGATTTTCTATTAAAAATGAAGTTGGTGTGGGAGGGAGAGATCCATATTTGACATTGGATATTTATTTTTATTAAGTACCTTATCACCAGTGATATTTTCCAAGCCACCAAAAAAAATACCCACACATACCCTATCCATACTTCCTGGTGGATTCTATTATTAATAAGCATTAATTAAGTCAACAAACATATATTAAATGTTTAATATATGCCAGGCACTGGGCCAAATGCTAAAGATAAGCAGGACTTTCTGCTTAGTAGGGCTGATTCCCTACTACCTACATGCCCTCCTATTTTCTCCCCCATCCTCAAAAAATCCTTGCTTGATTCACCCTTTCCGGCTAACTAGTGAGATATATATATATTTGTCTTAGATCTTTTCTCCTGTTTGCAGCTTAATTTCTTGAGAAGGCCATCAACAATCAATAGCTACACTTCCTTTTCTCTCACTCTCTTCTGAGCTCTCTGAAGGCTGGTCTTTGAACTCATCATTCAACCAGAACTGTTATCTCCAAAATTATTAATGAAGTCTTAATTGCTGAATCTAATGGCCTTTTCTCAATTCTCATTCTTCTTGGCCTTGCTACATTCTCTGACACTGTTGATCACTCTCTTATCCATATTACTCTTTTATTTAGATTTTCATGACACTTTCTCCTTGTTCTCCTTCTCCCCCCACTCTCCCTTCTCAGTTTCCTGTTGCTTTCATCTCTCCTTAAGACCCACTGACCCTGAATATCCTTTAAGGCTCTGTCCTATACCCTGTTTCTGTACTATACCAATTAAATTAAGTGATTTTATCAGCTCCCATGAATTCAACTACCATCTCTACACTTATTCTCAGATCTATTTGTCTAGCCCTAATCTTTCTCTTGACCTCCAGCCTCACAAAACCAACTGCCTAGTAGGTATCTCAAACTGGATGTTTAGGTTTAAGATGTAAACATCTTAAACATGACATTTCCAAAACTGGCCTTATCACCTTTAACCCCAAACTTTCTCCTCTTCCTAACTTCCCTATTACTCTTGAGGATGCCACCATCATCCCAGTCACTCAGACTCATAGCCCTAGGTGTTTATACTTGATGCTTCACTTTCTCTCCCTCCATATCCAGTCAGTTTTCAAGTTCTATCATTTCCAACTTCTTAGTATCTCTCACATAACTTCTTCTCTCCTATGATCACACAAACATCCTGATGCAAGTTCTGATCATCTCAAGCATGGATGATTTAATAGCCTGCTGGTTAATCTGGCTGCCTCAAGTATCTCCCTGCTCCAGTCCACCATCCACGTAACTGTCAAATTAATCTTCCTAAAGTTCAAGTCTGACCATGTTATACTCTCCTCTCTTCCCCATTCAATCAGTTCCAGTGGCTCCCAAATCCTCTGTTTGACTTTTAAAGTCCTTTATAACTTAGCCCTTTCCTATCTTTCCAGTCTTCTCATAACTTACCCCCTTCCCTTTCAACATACTCTACAATCAAGTGACATTGGACCTCTTACTGTTCCTTACACTCCATACCTGGCTGTCCCCCATACCTGGAATCTCTCCCCACTCCTCCTCTCTGCTTTCTGGCTGGCTTCAGCAAAGTTTCACCTTCTACAACTAATCTTTCCCAGGCCTCCTTAATCTTAGCACCTTTTCCTCTAAGATAATCTTCAATTTAATATATGTATGTATAATATATACACATACACATAAATATATATATATATATATATATATATATATATATATATATATATATATATAAAAATGGGAGAGACAAACCTATTTGCGAGATAATTTCTAATTTACAAGAGAAAAAGAGACCGTGAGAATTGTTCCATCATTTCAGTTGTGCCTAACTCTTCATGACCCCATTTGGAGTTTTCTTGGCAAAGATACTGGAGAGGTTTGCCATTTTCTTCTTGAGATCATTTTACATATGAGGAAACTGAAGCAAACAGAGTTAAGTGACTTGCTCAGCATAGAGTGCTAGTAAGTATCCGAGGTCACATTTGAACTTGGGTCTTCCTGACTCCAGGCCCAGCACTCTGTTCCACTATGCCATCTATACAGAGAGACAAACTTGTCTGTATATTGTTATTTGCATGTCTCTCCCATTAGAAGGGCTGTTTTTTTATTTTGTTTTCCTTTTTTGTTTAGAGTTTGGGGAAGGGAGTTTGGTTTTTTGATTTTTTGGTATCCCCAGTACTTGGCAAAGTGCTTGACACCTAGAAGGTTCTTAATACCTTCCCACTGACCGACTAACTAAACCAAGTTTTCATCACCCCACAACTAATGATAATTAGAATGCTCTCGAAAAATTCAAATCCTTGCAGATTATATACAATATATTTGTAAAGAGAGAGAAATGAAATATATGTTCCCTGATAACAAAAATCCGAAGCATTTTCATGCAAGATGGAACAGGAAATAAGGGAAGTCCCTTTGTGAGAATGTTGACAGTCCAAAGTGACACAAAGTGCTGCCTTGTCTTTGACACACCTCCCGGAAGAAAAAGAATGAGTGTGGAGTTCAATAAAGTTCAATACACATTGGCAGTTTTCTGGAAGAGTTTTCTGGAGTTTAATTATAGTGACCAACATTTTGGTCTTTTAAATGTTTGGTAAAAAGAAATATTACCAAGGAAGAGAATTAGAATGATTTGGGAACATGAAGAATCTGAAACCCTCCTTGTCAACTGAAACTACTTCTTTGGGGCTCAGGTTCCCCCAGGGATGATTTCTTTGCTGTTCAGAGGTCTGAGTGTGAGATGGAAGCAACGATGATAGGAGAAAAATTGGCTTCAAGAAGATTTAAAGGTGATTTTTGTTGTCGTTGTTGAAAAGCACTGGTTTCTCACTCCCAAGGCCACCTGAAAGACACAAATAGAAGCAGATGCCAAAAATTTCTTGAAAGGTCTTATAAGGCAATTTACCCCCTTCCTTTCTGTTGCTCCTTGGAAGAAGAATGTTGACTTCTAATGACATGCCAGCCTTAAATGTTGACCACATCAAAGACTATTAGACCTACAAGGAGCTTCAGACGTTACGTGGTCCAACTTCTCATTTTATAGATGAGTAAACTGAAGCCCAGAGAGAATATTAACAATAGTAAACATCCATCGCTTATATAGCATTTACTACGTGTCCGGCATTATGCTAAGCACTTTACAATTGCTATCTCATTTGCTCATCACAACAACCCTGTAAGATAAGTACTATTGTTATTCCCATTTTACTGATGAGGAAACTAAGGCAAACAGAGATTAAGCGACTTTCTCAGGGTCACAGAGCTAGTAAGGATCTGAGACCACATTTGAACTCAAGTCATCCCAACTCTATGCCCAGAATTCTATCCACCTTGCCGCAAGTCACATAAGTAATAAGTGTAAGTAAACATTTGAACTCAGGATTTGACTCCCTCTAGATCATCTAACCCTTAATTAAATAAGAAACCCCTTTTAAATGCTGCTGAAAAAAATTGTAAAATACCTATAGCAATGGGAAATTCACTACTTCCCAAAAGCGAACTATTCTACTTCTGACTTCAATACATCTTATATTCTCCCATCTCCAACCTAGTGTTGTATAGTGAGTATGTGACACAATCTTGAAGTTCTGCCTCAGTTCAAGGCATGGTTAAGTATCCTACATTCACATGATCTTAGAGTCAAAGACCTAGTCTAGAAATGGTAGCCAAGGCTCAGAGAGATGAAGTGATTTCCTTGCCTAAAGTCACATAAGTACAAAGCATCAGAAGCAAGATTTGAATCCAAGCCCTCTGACTCCAAATATAGAACACTTTCCACTGTACCACACCACTTCTTTCATTTAATGTACATGGGTATTTAATTAAGTTTGATTAAGGTACATTCAAGGAGAGACAGTATAGCATAGAGAATAAAGAGATGACCTCAGAGTTCTAGAGACCTGTATTGAAATTTTACCTCTGATGATTTCTATGTATGTGACTGAGCCAGTCATGGAATCTGACAGTGCTCTCTGGGTCATTTTCTGAGACTTTAAGTTGCAGACCAGGGACTGATCTGAATTGATAAGAGTAAATTTCTTCACTGAGGGTTCCCAAAATCAATGAAATCACATGTCTGGTTGGTGAAGAAAAAGTACACATCTACACATCTGATACATGGGATGTCTCACAAATTCAGATACATGAAAAACTTGAGGGTGGGGGCTCCCAAATCAGAAATACAGACTTGCTGTTTAAAGTAAATTGAATTATAATATCTAATGGTCCCTCCTAACATACCATCTTATTAATATGATTATTATCATTATTTAAATCTGACTTCATTTGTATAAAGTTTTTTGTAATCATGTTTGTGTAGTTCTTATGTTTGATAATCATCTTAAGAGGCAGCATTTTATAGTGGAAAGTACAATGGAGTTGTATTCTGAAGGTGTGGATTTGCCAATTACTAGCTGTATGTCTTTGGGTCAATCATTTCCCTTGATAGTACAGTGGAAAAGTACTGAATTTGGAGTCAAAGGACCTGGATTTCTACGCCTCTACTTCTCAGAGGTCTTTAAGCACAGGTTGAATAATTTGCTCTTGCTGCTAATGTTCATTCATTTCAGTCATGCCCAACTCTTTGGGATTGCATTTAGAGTTTTTTCGGTAAAGATACTGGAGCAATTTGTCATTTCCTTCTCCAACTTATTTTACAGATGAGGAAACTGAGGCAAACATGGTTAAGTGCCTTGCCCCAGGGTCACACAGCTAATAAGTGCCTGAGGCCAACTTGAACTCATGAAGATGAGTCTTCCTGATTCCAAGCACAGTGCTCTCCCCACTGTACCACCTAGATGCCCCAGAATACTTATCTGGTATGTTATATCAGGGATTCCTTTTAAGTCAAGATTAGACTGGATGTCAGTTCAGGTACCTTCCAAAAGGCAAATTCTGTGGCTGGGAAGGTTCAAATTCTGACTCCATCACTGTACAGCCATGGGCAAGACACTTAACCTATATGGGTCCCAGTTTCCTCCTCTGTAAAATAAAGCATTAGACTAAATAGCTTTTGAGGACCCTTTTAGCTCTAAATCTATTATCTTTGATCACTCCTTGAGCCTTAGCTTCTTTACCATAAAATGGTAACATTAATGCTATCACCGCCTACAAGCAAAGCAACTAGCACATAGTAAAGCCATACAGGTGCTAGTTTTGACGGAGAACTCAACATACTGATGGAGAGGCAGCATGGATATATATATATATAGTGAGAAGAATACTATACTTGCAATCAGGAACAGCTTGGTTATTAAGACCTCCAAATCATACTCATTAATAAAGAAAATAATTTGTAACCCCCAACAGAGACAAAACTAAACAAGGGGTTCTTGAAATCTCTTTATTGACTGAATTGTTGAGGTATAATAAAAGCTAAAATAAAATTTGTGAAAGTTGACTCTTTAGAGGTTTTATCCTGAAAAAAAAGGCATTTCACTTATACTCTATGCTAACAGACAGTATGGTATACTATTTATACTCTATGCTAACAGACAATATGGTATACTAGAAAGAGAACCAGAGATAGCCAAGAGAGAATTATGTCAAAATCTCATCTCTGATAAAATTTTTGTGGTCTAGGTAAGTCACTTAATCAACCTAACCCCTAAGTTTCTGAATCTGTAAAATGGAAATAATCAGACTTGCCCTATCTAATCACAGGGTGACTATGAGAAAGCAAGGGCTTTGTGCAAGCCATAAAATTTTGCTAGAAAAAATGTGAGTTATTACTTGGTCATTATAAACAGGATCCAAATCTAAGACACTGATGATTACCTGAATAGAAGGAAAAGTGAAAGAGAAATCTCATTCATAGGATGTTTTTTCAAGCACACACAAAAAATATTAAGCATCAGATAGAACACTTTGTTCCAAGCTAGAACTTTGTGAATTGGCCAAGCAAAGCCAGGTTTAGGATGTAAAATGAAGGTGAAGGCAGGAAATTTCTTACTTTGTTCTCCATTAGGAAGCTCTTTACAGAAAGACAGAAGTTGTCAAGAAGAGACCAACAGCTGGCACAAAATCAGGAGAAACCTGGATATTTTTCTTTCCTTTCACCATTTGCGCCAAATAGGCATGAGTCATTTTTCCCTGACACATCTCTGACAGCTCTAAGAATTATAATTGAGTTTTGAAACAAAGTATAGAGAAAGTCCCAGAGATCATTTCCCAGTGTTATATAGGATCAGAAGTATCTAGGTGGTTCAATGGACAGAGCACTGGACCAGGAGTTGGGAAGATCCAAGTTCATACTGACCTCAGAACACTCCCTGGACAAGTCATTTAACCTCTGTTTGCTTTGTAAGCAGCTAGGTAGCTCAGTTGCTTGAGTCCTGGGTCTAGAGTCAGGAAGACCTAAGTTTGATGGTTCTAGACAAGCCATTTAATCTCCGTGTTTGTCTTAATCTCTGGAGAAGGGAATGGCAAACTACTCCCGAAACTTTACCAAAACAAACTCCCTACGGGATTACAAAGAGTCAGAAAAAACTGAATGGCTAAACAACAAAATCATAGCTTCATTGCTTTAAAACTAGAAAAAATAGAACTTCAAGGTAACCAAACTAGACTCTTTCATTTTACAGATTAGGAAACTGATGTCTAGAGATATTAAATGCCTTACCCATAGTCATATAGTTAGTAGGTAGTAGAGCCAAGATTTGAAGCCAAGTCATCTGGTTATAAATCCAATATCCTTTCACCTAAGGGAAACCAACTCTTTGCTCAAGACAGAAATGGGGAACTTCCTCAAGTACTTGCAGAAACTTTCTGATATACTGCAGATGCTATTCAACTGGACAGCTCACATTCACGAATAATAGACATTTGTTTGGCCTATGCCCAGATCACCTAAGATGGAGAGATGAAGACACTAATGAGGGAGACAGGGACCTACTTCTAGAAGACAGGAAAATAGGCACAGGTGTGGATAGCTTTCACTGGTTTACTGTATGATAAGGAGCATCCTCTTTCCATCGGCTGCATATCCAAAACCATCTGCATCTTTAAAACCACCTGACTGGGAATTCTTTTTTTTTTTTCTGGTAAGATCCAGGAGAGACATAATTAAGTAAGCCAGGAAGGATATGACAGCCAACTTCCCCTTCCTTAGACCACGTGCCAGAGAAACAGCCTTGGGTTTTGGGTCTATTTTGTTTGTCCTTTTCAGTTATAGGTGAAAGAAGGGGAGTTCAAGCTGTGAGGACAGATTATGTATGTGGTTTTAGGCCAGTTTGCAATAAAACCAGCAGGTAAGCCCTGTGAAGCTAGGGCCTCAGGGCCAATCCTAGGCTTAAATTTGGTGGTGCTAATGCTATGCAGGAATTAATCTGTGAACTTAATTCCTCTCTAGTCCCCAGAGACTAGTATAATATAGTATAGTATAGTATAATATAGTGTCATGTTGTGTTGTATAATATAGTATGGTATAGGACAGTATAGTATATCATAGCATAGCATAGCATAGTATAGTAGTAAATATAAGGGGGATGGTTATGGCCCTGAGGTATTTGGGGAAAATATTTGTATGTATCTTCTGACTATACCTTTAAAGTAAATAATAGGATTGTTAAATGGAACTGGGATGCTCAGACTTCAAAAATCGGGGAACCACAATCAGTGAGAGCTTAAGCCAATAGTAGAGATAGAGTATTCCCAACCCCTTAAGGGTACCAGAATACTTTGGAAGAAGAGTGAAATGTAACCTGGTCTTTGGGCAATGGGGAAAAAAAAGACCAGAGAATCACTGTTACATATATATCACACTTTAAAGGTTACAAATCGTTTTCCTCAAAACAACCCTGGAGAATAAGCAGAACTAGTTTTTTATATCCATTACTTGCTTGGAGTCAAAGAAATCTCAGAATTCCAGCCATGGAAATGATTTCGGGAAAGGATTCCCCTCTCTAGCACCCCAGGTGATCATCCTTTGCTTGAAGACTTCCAGTGAGGGGGACTCCACCCCCTCCCAGGGCATTCCATTCCAATACTTGAACAGCTGTGTTTTGTTAACAATGACGTGTCATGCCAGGATTCAAACCAAGTCAATTTCCACTTTCATAAAAACCACAACAAACTACAATTATAAATTATAATTTCAGGAGAGAAAATTCTTATGTCCTACCTTTTTAGCTGGCGTAGTGTGAGGTCGAATGTCAAGTTTTCTTGTCAATGGTTTTGTGACCTTTTTTGTCCCATGGCCAGGGTGCCTGGTACAGCCGCTTTTCTTTGCCCCAGTATGGTTTTCCTTGGTACTTTGTCTGTTGCCCTGGGGGTCTTGGTCCCTGTGTTAGCTGTGGTTCTTGGTATTGTGTTTGTTAATGTGGTTGCTTGGATGGTCTTCGTTTTGCCTTGAGGGAGGTGTCAGACTTGGTTCCTAATTTGGAGTAGAGAAAATAAAAGAAAGCCCACATTAGCAATGCTTTAAAAAGAGTACTTCTACATCTGACTGAAACGAGAATGTCCATTGTAAGAATATCCTAGACTTTGACTATGCAGAAAGAAATAATAAATATTGGGCATTCAGAGAAACATGAAAGGGTTGGTGTGAACTGATGTCATGCAAATTAAATGGAACTCAAGGAATACTACAGACAATGACTACACAAGCATCAATGAAAGGTCACTAAAAGGAAGAGAATTTGGAATAATGACAAAAACAGTGAAGGTCCTAGAGAAGAGATTTTAAAAAGATTGCCCATCCCTGATGGCATCACAGTAGGGGAACTAGTAGGATGAATTATTGTATATACTGTCAAAGTTTTTGTCATTGATGGGTTTTTGTCTAACTATTCTTTGTAAGAGTTCAACTTAGAAGTGATGGTGAAAGTGATGAAAAGACAAGAAAGGTTCAAATTAAGTCATATGTTAAAAGGCAAAATACATAACACCTCAAGGGAGAATGATGTTAGCGATTAGTCAGCAAGCATTTATGAAGTGCTTACTAGGTGCCAGGAACTAGGCTAAGTGATGAAGACACGAAATGCTCAAGCACTGTATGCAATCCCCACTGGAAGAGGCTGGGGAGTCCCTTTCAGAAAGGGAGGATGATGACAGAAGAGCCCTGGTCCCCTATTTGGAGCAGGTGTAGACATTTCAGCAACCAGTTTCAGTCTACAAATGCTTGCTCAGCTTTGTAGGTTGAAAAGGCGCTAATTTGAGGGCCTTCCTAGTGGTCTGACTCTTTCCTGCCCAGCTGCTGATTCTGTGAGAGAGACTGCTTGCTAGAAGAGGAACAACTTCAAAAGTTACCTTGGTGAGGGAAATGGTAGAAACTAATTTAAAGTTTGAGCCCACTCTCCCAAGGGACCAAAGTGGTGGTATAGAGAATGCACTCCCAGATACTAGAGGGAAAAATGTACTTCTGTACTTGCTATATCTTTGTAATAAATATTTCTTTGTAAAAGTTAATTGGTATTAGTTGAATAATTTTTATGAATTCTTCAACTCTTGGGGAAGAAGGATGAAATGATCCATTCATCTCCCTTTCCTTCTCTCAAAAAACATTTTTTTAATTAAAGCATTATCTGACAGTGGGGAGAAACTAACTGAAATGGGGGGTGAGGAGAGAGAAGGGTGTCAAGCTGATAGCATTAGAGAAAAGGCATCACTCAGGGGGACCCTGGTAGCCTCTGAGTCCTGTGTTAACTATAGCCTTGCTCTGGTAGAGTGAGTCCAGAGTTTTGTGGCACATCACACTCCATGTTCCATCTCTGTTCTTTGTGCACACTGCCTCCCCCATCATCCATAGAATGCACTTTCCTCACATCTGCCTCTTAGAATCCCTATTTTCCTTCAAGTTAACTCATATACTACCTTTTTATGTGAACAGTTTTGTGAATCCCCCAGAGGGTAATGCGCCATCGTAAAAAAATTACCCAGTATTTATTTTGTATAGTACATAGGACCATGTAAATTATAAGATAAAATATTATGTCATGTTTTATGAAACATATATGAAATGATATTATATGTGTATGTGTGTATATATACATATATATGTGAATAGGTACATCTATTATAGGATGAAAACATCTTAAGAGCAGAGACTATTTCTTTTGTTTGTAACCCAATATAGTATCATAGTATTCAATAAGAAGCACATCTTACTTAATGCTCATTGATTGACTAATTGGTGTATATTCCATAGTGAATAAAGTGCCAACTTTGAAGTCAAGAAGTTCAAGTCCTGCCTCTGACATACTGGCTCTGTAACCCTGAGTAAACCATTTAATCTCTCAGTGCTTCAATAACACTTTCTAAGGCCATAAGTTGCTGAACAGTTGTCAACACATATTAGTAGGGACCTTCCCCCAAACATTCCCTGAAATGATGAAATCCCAAGTTGAAGAAAACATACATATATAATTTGGACATACAGACAAGGAGTTCTGGAAATCTGAGGGTACAAATGCACCATGGCACATTGATTTATGTTAGCAATCATTCAACGAATATAGTAATCACAAAATTCCCATAATGCTATATCTGGAAGAGGCCTTAGAGAACAGTTAGTATGATCTCCTTATGTTACAGAAGAGAAATTCATACCCAGAAAGATCACATGACTTATTAAGAATCACATATGACATTAGGAACAAAGTAGAGACTCAATAGGGGTCTTCTGATCCAAGACTCATGTTCTTTCCACCACACCACAGTGAGCCCTCTCCTCCCAACAAAAAGTCACAGGGTGGGCTTTATAAAGTAGTAGATAACTCCTATCCCTAAGGACTTTCCCTGAGGAAAAGGAAAACCTAACACATGGTATAGGGAGCAAGTGTTTGAAGCCCAGTATCCCTAGACCCAAGGGCAGGTCTTCATTGCCATGCATATATACATATATGCATGCATGAATACATAATACATATTTACATACACTTTCATTCATTCGGGGTTTTCTTTCTAGAAGTGATCAGGATAATGTGTTGCTACAGGAAGCTGTTCATCCAACACTAAAGAGCAGAGCTCTGAATAACTATACAATTCTTTGATAAAAGCCCATAGATATCAAAGAATCACAGAGGGCTCAATCATTCAATAAATATGTATTGAGCACAATAAATATGTAGTAGAGATACATCTATGATAGAACCATAGAAATGTTGAGGTGGAAAGAACTTTAATAATTATCTAATTGAAACATATAAGAAAGAACATTGAGATGGCCCAGAAAAACAAGCAAGTTGCCTTAGTTCACACAGCTCTTCAAATGCTGAGCTGAGATCCAAAACTCAAGCTTTCCTGACTCTTCATTCAAGTGCTCTATTCACAACACCATTCTCCTCAAGCCCAAAGAGGAAAAATCAAGCAGTACTGTACTTCCTAAAACATGAGTAAAATTGCTAAGACAAAATAGTTGAAGAAAATTACAAACTTTCACAAATCCCAAAGTAAAAAGGGGGACAGAGAACAATATGGTGAGTGATAGAGGAAATAAGAATTTTTGTTGTTGTCCAGTTATGTCCAACTCTTCATGACACCATTTGGGGTTTTCTTGGCAAAATACTGGAGTAATTTGCCATTTCCTTTCTCCAGTTCATTTTACAGATGAGGAAACTGAGGCAAACAGGGTTAAGTGACTTCCCCAGGGTCACACAGCTACTGTTTAAGGCCAGATTTGAATTCAAGAAGAGGAGTGGTCCTGACTTTTAGGCACTGTGCTCTATCTACTACACCACCTAGCTCTCTCAAGAATAAGAATAACTTATGTTGTTTAGAATAGTATAGTTTGTATTTATATATATATACATACATATATTACTATATATTAGTCAATCTATCAATAAACATTTGTTAAGTTCCTGCTATGTGCCAGGCATTCTTATTTGCTCTTCAAAACAACTCTTTAAGGGAAGTACTACCAGTGCTATCATCCCTATTTTAAAGAAGGGAAGACTGAGTTTCAGAGATATTTAGTGGCCTCCCTCATGTCAAACAGCTAGTATAGATTCTGAGTTGGAAGAGGCCATATAATCCAACCACCACATCTTTCAAATGAGGAAAGAGAGTCTGGGAGAGGTTAAGTAACAAAGATAGAATTCAAACCCAGATTCCTCAACCCCAAGCCCAACATTCCTTCTACCACCTCCATTTTGCCCTGAATTGCCACCAGAGCAAGAGGCAATAGCCACTCTGCGGAGTGAAGAATGACCAGCATTAGATACATAGTTTTACAGAAGTTTGGCAGAGAGAATGAAGAAGAGGTCAGCTTTTAATATGCATCACACACACACACACACGCACACACACGCACACACACACACAAAATCTGTTAGAATCTCTTAATGAGGAAAGTGCCATAGGAAAGCAGTTCTCTCTTTTCCCATGAGTCATGATGTGGTTAGAGTGTTTTCAGTAAAGTGAAGAAAACAGATGCCAGAATGGAGGGGATCCAGGAAAGAAACAGGAGCCCAGTTGTATAAAATCAGAGCTGCAGATCAGTTCCAAAGAACCCGACAGATCCAATAAAATTTCCACATACCTAGAACAGAAACCTGATTTGCCAAAATCGCCACCCTGCCCAACAACCATCTATATTCCCTTAGGCTGGAAATACAAGACCTACTGCACTGATGAAGTTTTCTTAGGCCAACTGTTCAGTTTCTTTGAGGACAAGAACATCTAAAAAGCTGCTTTTCAAGGCTAGTGGCAAATGTAGGAGGTAGAAAGAGGCCTGAACTCAGTATCCAAAGACTTGTGATCAAATCCTAGCTCTTATCTATTACTAGCTGTATGACCTTGGCCATGTGACTTTCTTCTCTGGGATTTATTTTCTTTCTCTGTAAAGGAATACCTGTACTACACACCTTGTAATTTTTTGTGAGAATCAAATGAGATAATGTACATAAAGTACTGACAATCTAATGCAGGGTAGGGCAAGGTGATCTTAGACTTAAGAAGGCCTAGATTCAAGTACTATTTGCAACCCTATGACTGGGTAAGTCTCAATTTCTAAGTGTCCCAGAAATTCTCTAACATTGCCTGCTGCAGAAGAGTTGTTAATGTGCAGTTATAGAAAAAGTCTGCTCATTAAGAATTCCTCGTACCAATGAAGAACAGCGCCTAGTACACAGTTGTTTCGATTACTTCAATTGTGTCCAACTCTTTGTAACCTCATTTCAGATTTTCTTGGTCAAAGATACTGGCATGTTTGCCATTTCCTTTTCCAGTTCACTTTACAGATGAAGAAACCAAGGGTTAAATGACTTCTCCAGGGTTGTATAGGCGGTAAGTGTCAGAGGCCATATGTGAACTCAGAAAGATACGTCTTTCTGACTCTAAGTTTGGCACTCTATCCACTGTTGCCACCTAGCCTAGCACATGATAGGCTCTTAATAAATGTTGACTAACTGATTCATTGATTAAAATCACAGCTCCAGTCCAAAATAAATATATGGACAAATCCAGAATCCAAATATAATTGTTATATAACTAGGATTGAGGACCTAAACACGAGATGAGGAAAATGTACATATTTTCCAGAGTACAGAGAGCCAGAGGGACTAACTCATGGTACAGTCTATTACCAGGAGAAGAAAACAAAAATGTTGGCTAAACTTTATGGAAAGTGATATATAATATAATCTATATGAGGCCTGTGAGCCTGGAGTCACTCAGAGGCAGAGTAAACATCATTTCAACAAAGTCCCTGCTTTGTCTAAGGATTTGTTTAAGGTTCTAGGGCACATTCAGAGATGAAAGCCATAGCCCCTGCCTAGAACAGGGTTAGGAGAAAATAAGAGGAGTTTAGTTTAGGACCTGTTGAGTTCGAGATGCTGTACAGTCAACCACATGAAGATATGACTGGCAAATAGTAAAAGATATAGAACTAAAGCTCAGGAGAGAGATTATATGGGGAAAAAAATACACACACTCACATGTGTGTATATGTGTGTGTGTGTGTGTTCTGGAGATAACAGAGATAATATTTGAATTCATTATAGTAAAGGAGAGACCACCAGAGTAATGTCTGGGTAATAAATAGGTCCCAGGGAACCAGCTTGGCAGAACACATTTAGGAGGAAACAAAGAGAATAATGAGCCAAGTAAGTAGAGCAGGAGAGAGCAGGGCCTTGGGAGCCAAGAGTGCAGACAATATCCAGGGGGAGGAAATAGTCAACAACTGTGCTAGGTATGCTACAGAAATATTAATAAAAACTGAGAAAAAGGTAATATATTTAAAATTTATTAAATAAGATGTAAACTTATTCTAAGAACAGACATGGGGACTTATGTTTCCCTATACAATATGTTCTCATATCTACTTCTTGGGTACTTGCTACCACCAACACTAACCCCTGACCAATTGTTATTAATATGTTGTCAGTAATTAAGCCCAAGAGCCCCCTGACTACCATGCCCCCTCCCACAGACCATTGGTCCCGCTTCCAACCTGACCATCAGAGTCCTCATCCAGGGAAGCTTCCCCTATGGAGAAGGGGCTCACCATCCCCAACAACTGCTACTCATAAAATGGGAAAACCAGCCTAAGTGAAGCAGCAAAGCACTCTGAGGGAGAGAAAGAAAGTGGCATGGGGTAAGTAAGTCCAATAACCATGGCCATTTGCCATAGATTTGGATGTTGAAAGTCTGGCCCAGGAGGTGAGGGAGGGGGGAAACTTCCAACTCTACTTCCTGCCCAGCTTCCAAAGCCATCAGCCATAGAACCAGCCCTCATGACTATGTGATCTGGAAACTGCTTCTGTAGGTGCTCCAATGCTTCCTCCTCAGCAGCCAAAACTACTGAAGACCTGAAAAAAAAAATCCTTGGCACTGTTAAATTGTTCAGCTTCAGAAATGGAAATAGTTTTATCAATTGTTCAGTAATATGAAAGATGATGTATTATGGAATTTCTGTGTCATATGATGAACAAGATAGAGGACCAGTAACATTTTTTCCTCCTTATAGGACCTCAAACTTCTCCAAAAGAGGAATTATGTGTAAGGCACAAAGCAATTTCAGCTGTCTCCACTCTCTAAAAACCCCAAGAACCCTAATCAGGTGAAAACCCTCAACCCCTCATTGTCTCTTTCAGTGTTTCCTTGTCTACCATCAGTCACCACTTACCAATATTTAGTATCCAAGATAAATAAATAAATTATAAATAGTTAACAGATATATATGACCAAAAGTCATTTCCCAATAGATAAATGGTCAAAGAATGTGAAAAAACAGTTCTCAAAAGAACTGCAAACTATTAACAACTATATGAATGCTCCAAATCACTAATAAAAAGACAAATGCAAATCAAAACAACCCTGAGGTTGAATCTAACTCATTGCTAATCAGCAAACATGACAAAAGAAAGGAATAATCAATGTTGAAAAGATTAGGGGAGGACAGGCATATTAGTACAATATGGTGGAGCTATGAATCATTTTGAAAAATAATTTAAAATTATGCAAATAAACTGACTGTAATGTCCATACTTTTTGACCCAGAGATTCTACTACTAGGCTTATACACCAAGAAGGTCATTGAGAAGCCTTCCATACACCATCCCCCCAAAAATTATAGCACCACTTTTTGTGAAAACAAAAAATTGAAAACAAAATAAATACCTATCAATTAGGGAATGGTTAAACAAATTTTGATACATGTGTAATGTTAATTATATTAAAAACGTTAAAGATCTTCCCTACTCATTAATGGGTCTACCATTAAGGGAAGCTTGATTAGAGGAGATTTGTTTTGTGGAAGGCCTACACCTTTTGTTACTTTGTAATGAGGCATTGTTTCTCAAGGGTTGTGATGTATGTATACTCTGAGGTGAGGTTCTGTTTTGAGGCTTATTCTTTGGAAGAGTTTGTTAGGCCAGACAAGACTCCGGGTAACCACTAAGCAGTCCCTGGCTTTGAAAACCCAGATGTTGTTGCTTCTCTCTCTGGTAACTATGTATATATGGTCAGAGAGTGGGATCTGACTGTTGATCTGTGATGTATGTATTGCTTATGGCCAGTCAGTAGGAAGCCCTGTCTATTGTTTTTTATTTCTCTGCTTACTTTTCTAAAGTTCAGCGTGCTGGCTTTTTCCCCTGAACTAAGTGAATAATATATGTATTTGATTAAAGGGGTTACTGTCCCCTCAGAAAGTTCCTTTCCTTTTAGAAAAGCAGATTTAAGAACCTAAACAGCAGGGCCTCCTGCGTATGCCAGGGTCCTTGCTATTACAAAATGATGTAATGGAATATTATTAGACTATAAGAAATGAGGAGTGTGATGAATATAGAGAAGCATGGAAAGAACTGCATTTACTGATGCAAAATGGAATAAGCAAAACCAGGAAAAAACAATATGAACAAGGACTACAACAATGAAAATGGAAAAGAACCACCAAAAACAAAAGCAAAAGCAAATGTTGCAAAATTGTAAAGGATAAACATGGTTTGAAAGAAGAGACGTAGGAAGACACCTCCACTCAATCCCAATGCAGAGAAGTCCATGACTGGGATACACTGTATTCCAATATTTTTTGATGTATTGATCCATTATAAGCAGCTACACTTACATATATGTAAATTACATGTACATAGATGTATATATGTACATGTGTATATACAGACTCTGAGAGTCTGTGTGTGTATGTATGTGTGTGTGTGTGCATGTGTGTGTATCTCGCACTTAGGTGGAAGAGCGGATACAGCAATGGACTTGGGAGTCATGAATCTCTAAATTCAAATCCAGCCTCCGATAATTACTAGTTGCATGACCCTGAGCAAGTCATTTAACCTCTGCTTGTTTCCTCATCTGCAAAATGAAGATAATAACACCTAAGTCCCAGAGGTGTTATAAGGATAAAATGAGACAATATTTGTAAAGTACTTGCTAACTTCAAAGCACTACTATAAATGCTAGCTATTTTTTTCTCTTTTGTCTTATTTCATCTTTTATGTGGGATGACTCTACAGGAAGGTGAACTTGAAGGTAATGAAATTAATTATGGGAAGGAGGGGAAAGGAAAAGGAAAAGGAAAGGAAAAAAAGGGAAGGGAAGGAAAAGGGAAGGAAGAAAATAAATGAAAGGGAAGGAAGACATCAATAAAAACCCTGAAAAAAAAAGATGATACCACCATCTGCTTTGCCCCTCTAGGTCCTCAAGTGAGGCCCTTTGACTGAATCCAAACTTTACAGAATGCATTCCCATAATAAAAGGATTTGTTCTTTAAAACTTGGACTCAATAAAAAGGCCTCACCCAAGGACCTAGAAGGCCATATGTGGCCTCCAGGACACAGGTTACCCAGAACAATTAGTAGCTACTGTCAATTGAAAGAGAAGGGGCAGGAACAATATCCTCTATATAAAAAGTTAATATGGGGCCACTATCATATAATTTCTCCTTGGGAAAAATTTAGTGACATTCTCCAGCATCAATTTATAAAATTCTTGATTAGAGTAAGTCTCACAAAAAGACAATTTGTTTTTGCCAAGGGAAAATTTATATATCTGAGTACCTGTACATGCATATATACTTCACATATGATGATATTAGTAATAATAATTAGTAATACTAAAATAGCTAATATTTCTACAGTGCTTACTATGTATTAGGAACTATGCTAAACGTTTTATAATTATTAACTCATCTGTTGCTCACAATCACCCTGGGAGATAGGTGCTATAATTTTACAGTTGAGGAAATTGAGGCAAACAGAAGTTAAGCAACTTGTTCAGGGTCACAATCTAGTAAGTGTCTGAGGCTGAATTTGAACTCAGATCTTCCTTCCTTACTCCAGGCCTGGCATTCTATCTCCTGCTACAAATAGCTACCTACTACACATGTACACATATATACAAACAAACAACACAGGATTCAGAATACTAAAAATCAGCTTGTTTTAGAGAGATATGATTGGGATAGTTTTTTAAAAGTTCCTCAGAAGTAATGAACTGAATATACAGAATGACACACATTTTTTTGACATGGCTAAATGTAGGAAGTTGTTTTGCTTGACTATTCTTACTTTTTATGAGGGTTTTGTTTTGTTCTGTTTTCCATTAGGAAGGGAAGGTGAGAGAGAAAATAAGTGCTTGTAGATTGCAAAACTAATAATTTTAAAAGTGTTTTAAGGAATTATTTTAGCCGGGAAAAATGAGATGGCAAAACACAACAATCCATGATGTGTTAAAAGATGTAAGCAAATCATCTTGGGTAAATGTTACTCTGACTTCAGGCCAAAAGTTTTGTTTTTGTTTTGCATAGGGTTGAATCCTACATTTGAGAGCTCTGATAATCCAAATTGTGGGAGGGAGAGGGATTAAGGCATTTCTTTTGCTGGTGTTTGCTCTATTTTCTATTCTATTATAATATTCAATTCCCATTTGCTCCTGCTTTTCTTACCTCCTCCCCTTTTTCTGTAGCAGAGGCTTCCATACCAGAATTCTGCTTACCTGATGCCCAGACAAAACCTGACTCTTCTAGGAAGGGGCATTCAGGCATCATTAACAGCCAGGTTTCTAACCTCGTTCTTGAGCAGGGTGATCCTCAGCATGCTATTCTTCCCCTATCAGCTTCTCTTGGGGTACACCTTATGTGGAGGGGAGGATGTCTTACCCTCAGGCTTGTTCTAGGCTCCCAAATGGACAGCTTTGTTCTATTTTTCCTCTTAAAAAGGCTCAATCTGATCAGCACTTGTATGTGACTGCTGACTTCTCTTTCTGGCCTGACACTGGTTTGGCAAAATATCACCATACAATTAGGGTACAGACCACTGTGACAGCAGCTTTCTCCTCATTTGTAATGATGGAGCTGCTATTTTCTTACCCTATTATTCATTCCACGTGCAAGTACAAAGACAATGAACTGTGAATGATATTACCCTTTTATTTTTCCCCAAAATGCAATCCAAATCTGTTTTACTCAAAAAAGAAAAATCCTCCCCTTTTGTACATTTCATATAGCTAACATATTTGAGGACTTGGTCTCTTGCTAGCTAAATTATCTTTTCTCCTTGTGGTCTGAGGAATCTTTTGCTTCTTGTCCATAGTAATTGTTCATTTCAACAAGAAGTGGATTAAATTCATCTTGGTGAGCAAGCCAGTAGTCTCATAATTAGCTGATGCTCCAAATCAAAGTCGGTTGTTTTTATCTTGAATTTTAATATATTCCATGGCCCTTCTGAGCCCCAGCCTATTCCCATTCTCATGGACAATCTCATCTTCTCCAGTAGTTTTTGACCCAACTTGAAATTATTACTCCACACCATGTTCCTTGGACCCACAGAACACTTCTGCTTTTTTGGTGAAGTTACAGACCCCAAAATGAGACAAGAGTTTGGACTGACGGTCTGCAGATTGTGGGGTGAAATGAAGCAGAACTGGGATAGAACTAGTTCCAAGAGAAGGAAAGGTCATATCTATATGTATGTACACATATGTATACAGAGGATATCCATGATGTATAAGCATTATGATACTTGAATAATATAAATGCAATCATATGACTAGAATTATAAATAAAACAAGGGAAAATCAAAAGAATCAAGCAAAAAGAAATAAAATGGCACCTGTCCAACTTTCCTAATCAAACAAGTACCTAACAACCAGTAAAGAAAAAAGCTGGGGCCAGAAACATCCTATAAAATTTTCACTGATCTAAGAATCATAGACTCTTGGCATGAATAAGTTGGAAGAGATCTCATTTGTCATCCTCAAAGAGACAGTCACATAATATCACCAAAAGCAGAACACTAGTTTATAGAAGTAGAGAAAGTGAAAGTACTAGTCTGACATGTCTTGGTTCCCACATTGGTAAAGATTGAACCTTGAGGCTTAAAATGATAATAGAGAGACTTAGGCAGAGACGAGATCAGTCTTCAAGCACTGAAAAGGTGAGATTGGAATTGCTCTGATTAACCTTGAAGGTAGACATAGGAGCAACAGAAAGATGTTACAAAGAGACAAATTTAGGTTCACTGTCAAGAAAAGTTTCCTAGGAATTAAAGGAATGAGCTACTTCAGAAAGTAGTGGGTTCTGCCATACTTATAAAGTCTTCAAGCAAAATCTGCCTAACAACTTGATAGGTGTGTTCTAGAGGGCATTCATTTTTACAGATAGGTTGGATTTTCATTTCTGGAGGTCCTTTCTAATTCTGAAACTCTATGATTCTGTCCATCCAATAATTATACTACTTGATGTCCTATCTTTTAAATCTCCTCCCTCTGAAAATTACTCTATTCAACAGAAAATTCAGCTCATTGGTCACATCTTTAATGAAGCCTCCCTTGATCTGTTCCTCCAGTGAAAATTTACCTTTTTTTCCTTAAACAGCTCATAGTACTTTGCCTATAAGAGTAACTACTCAGATTTACGTAGTACTTTAAAGTTTATGAAATGGCTTCCTTATGACAGCCCCTAGGAGGTTGTTAGTCACACTTTCATGTACGCTTGCATTGTATAATATAATCATATGTATATATTTACCACGTTATTAAACTTAAGCTCTTTGAAGACATAGTATGGTGCTGTAGGAAGAGTTCTGGATTTAGAGTCAAAGGTTCAAAATCCATATCTAACATCACTATATATGTGATCATGGCAGATCATTTAACCTCTCTGGGCCTCAAGTTTTCTCATCTACAAAATTTGGTTGAAGATGGGACCAGATAACCCCTAAGCTTGTTTCCAGCACTAAATGTATATTCTAATTTTATCCACCTAACAGCCAGCTCAGTGCTTTGAACAGATTAGAGGTTTATTAAATGTTTATAGAATTAAATAAATTGTAGAACCTCCCAAAGTGAATTCATCTATAAAATGTATGTGGACATGTTGACCTATTAAAAAAAATCAAAGCATCAACAGGAGAAGAGGAAGCATTAGATCAATAACTTAAAAATTTCCCAAAATATAGAAAAGTAAATAAAAATAGAAAGTTTTCATGATTTGTAATCTCTTGTGTATGAAATGGGACTTTGGAGAGATTGCACATTACCTTACAAATCATGGCTTTGGGTTAGGAAGGCAGGAAGAAGAAGAGCCCAAAGAAATGATACTTGGTCCAAATATATGATAGTTTATATTAGACTCAGAGACATGATAAAAAAAACAAATAAAAATAAATGCAATATATGAATATAAATAATAAATATAATAGTTTATATCAAATCCAGAAAATGGCATTTTGGCACTGAGAGCAGGGAGCCTGATTGATATCTATGTACATAATAATGGACTCTGGGCTCTGGTTGGAATTATAAACATTTCTGTCAGAGCTCTTCTGTAGCTGTCATAACTAAAACCTGAGAAACTTTCTCCATGTGAAACTTAGCAAGAAGCAAAAACAATTTACATCTTCCCTTCCCTTTCCTGTCTCATTTCTGATGATCATCCCCAATTTCTTTCTCCCCTTCTTTGGTCCTGTGATTATGAGTTTATATTGAGGTAGTTGAAAAAGTAGTGCTAGCTTTTGAGTTAGAAGGAACATGGATTCTAATCCTGCCTCGGATACTTATAACATGTCACCACAGGCAAATTGCTTGTTTTCTCTGTGCTTTAGAATTTTCTTAGTTGTAAACCAAGGATAGTAACAGCAATAGGCTTTATCTTACAAGGTTATCAATGAGATCATGTATATAAATTTGTTTACAAACCCTAAAGTGCTAGATCAATGTTAGCTATTATGATTGTCTGCTATTACCCTTACATATCAGTTATGTGCATATGTATCTTTCTTTCCTATTAGTTTACAAACTCCTTGAAAGCTAGATTTATGTTGTCTATATTTTTATATTCCCTAGTACCCTGGGTACTCAAGAAATATTTGCAGAATGAATGCATATAATTAGAAAAATATGATATATACACCTACAGGGTTAACTCAATTCAACAAACAATACTGTATGTTACAGAGCATTATGCTAAGAGCTCAGAATGGAAAGCTAAATGAAACAAGATGCCTGTCCTCAAAGATTTTAAAATCTATCAGAGAGAGATAAAACGGGTGCACAAATAACTATAATCCAATGGACAGCCCCATAGAGTATGGCAAGAACAAAATGCTAGGAGAATTCACAGAAGAGAAGAATTATTTCTATATAAGGAGGAATCAGAAAATTTTCTTTCTCCAAACTCTCAAAACTCTTTTTGGTAACTCTCATATCCATTGATTATACACAAATATCTATGCAGTCATCTCTCTCACCAGACTTAAGATCTTTGAGGGCAGGGTCTCAGTCCAATTGCATCAGAATCATGGATTGTTCCCTCAGGGTAAGAAGGAATCTGTAATCACTTAGTCTACCCATTATCAGATCATGTGGCAGAACACGTTGGTGGTGTTGATTCATATTGAGTTTGTAGTCCAATAAAGCTCCCAAATCTTTTTTCTCTTTCTAGCCATACTTTCCCCATTTTGTTCTTATGAGGTTGATTTTTGAAGTCCAATGAAGGACTTTACATTTATCCCTATTAAATTCATCATCTTAGATTTGACCTGACACTATTTTCACCTTTCAAAATCTATGTCAATTTCAACCCCCCTTGGTCCTGTGGGTCAGGATGTTTCAACCATTTAGGTCCTGAAGGCCTGGTGATATTGTCAAATAAAAATCAGTAAAGTATTTTCATTTTTGCTTATATCTCTATAGCTGCCACAATACACTACAGCTGCAAGGTATGAATTAAGATGTCATGCACATAATGAAAGAAACAAGTAACTTGTAACTGACTTGTCAAAGTCAGTAACATCTATGCAAATGTGGGCTACCCTAAGACAACATGTTTACTAAATAATTAGAAATGAATTGGGAATTCATTATAAATTAATGACTTTTTATAAAGCCTAAAAGCTATCATCCCACACTATATACATGTTGACCTTTTCCACCACACTAATAAAATTGTTCATCCTTTAAGTATTAAAGCATATAGATGTTTGTATCCCACACATACATGCATGTTAAAATAGGAAAACAGTTGTTCTCTTGGAGCTGCACATTCCCAAGTTATATGCGTGACAAAATTCTCCTTGACACAGTCTGCATACTTAGAAATATTTTAGCTAATAAGTATTTGCGTTTAAACTACACTCAAAAGCAAAATAAAGAGACTCAAACTCTTTTGAAGGCTAGACTTTCTGGCCCACTAAAAGAACAAGATAGACAAGAGCAGCTGGGGGAGCTCATAGTCACTGAAGGAAGAAATTCAAGAAGTGGTTAGAAAAGTTGATTGGAAAGATTAAACCGCTAGCAAGAGCAGCTGGGGGAATTTTAAAATTGGAGCAAGGAGAAGGGAATGGGAACCAAAAGTTTCAAAACGAGGCAGATTTTGATTAGAATAAAATTTTGTCAAGGGACCGCCAAGAACCTGCCTGAACAGCAACAGCTGAATGAGGTCAGGAAAGCTTCTCCTTTGTGCCCATCGTGGATTACACCAATTGGACATTTTCAAATGTATCATAATTTGCACATGCTAGAAGGAAAGCATTCAACACCAGGCTTAAGACATGGATTTTCATTTTTTCTTATGTCTCTGACTGCCACAATACACAACAGCTGTTCGTTATGAATTAAGATACCATGCAGAAATTTGAGGCAACAAATTCTATATTTTGACTTAAGGTATAATGAGTTTGGAAATTTTAGAAGCACAGCATGGGGTAGCATTTTTCTTTGGTATTTGGTAATAATTTCCTAGCAATTATTTGTCAGTGGGCTCGAAATATGAAAAGTTGTTTTGTAAAATTAAAAAATTTAATAAGAAAGGGATTGGAATAATATTAAGAGATTAGTTGTAGGATCACAAGAGTTAGAACTAGAAGTTTTAGTGATTATTTACTCTACCATTATTTTACAGATGAGGAAGATTAGAGATTAGATTATTTCCGCAAAGGGAAGGGAATAAGGATTATATACTTTTTATGTGCCAGGCACCAAACGAAATACCTTTACAACTATTATAACATTTGATCCTGACAACAATAACTCTGGGAGGTATGTGCTGTTATGATCCCCATTTCACAGATGAGTAAACAGATGCAGACAAAGGCTAAATGTGTTACTCAGAGTAACACAGGCAGTTTGGATTTGAACACAGGTGTTCCTGAGTGCAGGTCCAGCTCTCTACCCACTGAGCCACCAGCTGCCTGTCACATGCAAAGTCATACAGGTCAGAAGTGAAGAACTGTAATTTAAATCTTGGTGTGCTGAGGCCAAATCTATATAGATTAGAGATGATACTGCCTCTCAAATTCAAAGGATCCCTCACCTTCAGCAAGAGAACCTACAGGTAGGTTCTGAGGATCATAGATCTTAGAGCTGAAAGGGAATTCAGAGGCCATCAAACCCAACCCCCTCATTTTATAGATAAGGAAACTGAGGCAGAAAGGAGTGAAATGACTTATCCAGAGTCACACAGATAGTATATAGAAGTGGGAATTGAACCCAGATCTTCTGATTCCAGAGCCAGTGCTCTTTCCACTGTAACATACTGCCTTAAAAAAAAAAAAAACTCCTAAAAATGATTATAGAAGTTATCAAGGCAGCTAGGTGATGCAGTGGATTGAGTGCCAAGCCTGCAGTCAAGAAGACCTGAGATAAAATATGACCTCAGAAACTTACTAGCTGTGTGAGTCTGAGCAAGTCTACATCACCCTGTTTGCCTCAGTTTCCTCATCCGTAAAATGAGCTGAAGAAGGAAATGGCAAACCCATCCAGTATCTTTGCTAAGAAAAACTCCAAATGGAGTCATGACTGAACAACAAGCAGAACTTATTAAACCCTTCGTTCTGTCTCTTTATTTTTCCTTTTGTAAGTCATAGGATTGTATGTAGTTTCAGAGGCAGAAAAAAGATCTTCGAGGCCATTGAGTCCAACCCCTTCATTTGACAGATGAGGAAATTGAAGTGGAGTATGGTTGAGTGGCTTTGCCCAGGGTCACAGAGATAGCAAGTATCTTGAAAGCCCATACCTTCTGGTTCTGAGTCAGTACTCTCTCCAATGTTTCACCTAGCTGTTTCTTGGGACACTAAGTTATATAAGTCTGTCACTCACTATATGAAATAATTAGTATAATTATTCTAAACCAGGGGTGGGAAAGCTGCAACCTCAAGGACACATGTGGCTTTCTAGGTCCTTGGGTGTGGGCTTTTGACTGAGACCAAGTTTTACAAAACAAATTCTTTTATTAAGGGTTATTTATTATCCTTGTCCTAAACCTTCCTCTACAATTTCCCTACTTTTGTGCCTCAGTGTGTCATATAGGAAACACTGAGTTTTCAAAGCAATGACAGCAGAGGACAAACCCTGGAAGGTTCTACCTACCTGAAAAGGCGTTAAGAGCAACCTTAGTGACAGAATTTGTCTGCTTTCCAAGGACTACTTTAGCTAAGGATAGAGCTCAATTCCAGTTGGAAACAAGGTGATCAATTATTTGATCATGGCAATTCACAAAACAAAGAAAAATTTTAAATGACCTTCTACCCTATGCAGTCCACTTCCCCTTTTCTTCAGTCACACGTGGGGGAAAAGAAGGCAGAGGATTCTAAAAATCAAGTATCAACCAAATCAATCAAATAAGCATTAATTTAACTTCCAGTACACTAAATGTGAGATTCTTATCCAGAAACCAAGTAACCGATCTACTACTGAAGGAAGTGAACTATATTGATATGGATATTCTCACTATGAATGAAATCAGAAGATATAAAGAAAATGCAACTAAATAGAGGAATATCTTAAAGGTTTTTATTGGAAAGGCAAAACAAATTAGGAAAGTCGGTTTCATTGGGAATCCAAACACAACAGGAAACACCATTTCATGAGATGTTGGGTTGTTTTTCAATACAGTGTGTTTAAGGTCCACTAAAACTGAGTGCCATAATTTGTTTCACAGAATCTAGCTTATTTACAAAGATATATTTGATTCTTAGGATTTTGAAATTGCCAATGCTATCATTCATCTAAGAAATATAATTGAGCTGCTTGCTATGAAATGTACACATCAGATACACATTGAGACACAGCACTAATAATAATTAAGATCTTTCTCCTATATTGATATCTTGTGCAACAGAAGCTTATTCGCCATTTTAACTGAGTCTGAATCAGTATCAATACATAAGAGTCTGAGAGGAAAGGAATGAAGACAAGCACCTCCATGAGGTTTTTGATCCTCATGCTGAGAGACCAATGCAAAACTATCCTCCCAGCACTATACAAGCAATGTGGAATTGGCTAATATCCTGTAGATCTATATAGTTGTAATAGCTAATTGCTTTCCTTTGTTTTCACCCCTAAGACCAGCCAACAAAGTCTTGTCACTTCCCCAATTCTAATTTCATAAATGGCTGTCTATTTGAGTCCAAATGGCCCTTGTACAATTTGCGATTATAGATGAGATCCTCCTTATTCCCTTTCTTAACCAACTTTGAGTAAATGAGGAAATATTCCAACCAAATATTCTCACATCTTCGCCCAATTACTGTACTCAAGTGAGTCCAAAAATAGTAATAAATGGAATCTTGTTCCACACCAATCACATCCTGGAACCACCAAAAAGAAGGAGTATCTCTTTACACATGTCAGAGACAGGATCTTTTCCTATACAAAAGGGAAAGTTAGGAAGCTATCCCAAAGGAAATTGCCATACCATTATTCACCATTGAATGTAGGTCTGACGATCTACAACACCCCCTTCTCATCTCCAGCTAGTTGGAATATCCTCAAATAAATCTCTTTTGGATGTATAAGTCATACAGGAGTTTTCTCTTTTGTCTTTCTTAAGTGCGTGCTGTGGGCAACCACAAAAAACACACTTGGAGAAGCATTTGCCTCCAGGGGAACTGAAAAGGAAAGAAGTTGATCAATATTCCTCAGACTCTCACAGAAAGACCTCATCTTAATTACCGCAATGAGTGGTCCTAACTCAAATGTTCATGATAAGCATGAGTCATCAAAAAAAAGAAAAAAAAAGAAAGGTATGTGGAATGTGACGAGAAGACTCATTCCTATATATGAGGAACAACCTACTCAAAAAGACAGTTCATAAAATAATCAATCATTTTAGATCTGAAAGGGACCTTACAGTATATCTTGTCCAACCTTCTCATTTGCCAGTGAGGAAATTGAGACCTGGCAATATTAAATTAAAATCAACTCTAAATTAGGAAAATGAGAAAGATCACAAAGATACTTATTGTGATGATAACATCTCCAAACTGACCTACTGAAAACAATCACTGACACTTTAAAAGGATTCCTGGATAAAGAGAAAGACCTTAAGTCTGACCACCACAGTTTCCTGCAGAAGCTTCCTGTAGCAGACCAAACCTTCTGAGTTGAGTTGCACTATCTAGAGCAGCGGTTGTCACTGTTGATCAGTCATTTCAGTTGTGTCCCACTCTTTGTGACCCCACTTGGGGTTTTCTTGGCAAAGATATGGGAGTGGTTTGACATTTCCTTCTCCAATTCATTTTGCAAATGAGGAAACTGAGGCAAATAGGGTTAAGAGATTTACCTAGTAAGCTAAAAAGTGTCTGAGGCCAGACTTGTGAGGAAGATGAATCTTCCTGACTCCAAGCCCCACACTCTATCCACCGCACCGCCTACCTACACTGTGGAGCAGTCTCACCAAACTCAAATAGAAACGGGGGTCATTAAACTATACAAAAGATCCCTTTTGGCTGCATACTGACTTAGAAAATCACATATTCAAATGATCTATATTTTATTATTTATTTTTATTTTGTTAAATCTAGTTTTTAATCTCTTCAGGCAGCACACTAGTATTACAGGCAGCTTACTGTATCTGATGCCTCTGATGTAGAAGATACAATTTACAGCTGAATTTGGTGACTTTAAAAAATATGTTCAACTTAAGAGAGAAAAATGCAGTCTTAAAGGCTCATCAACAACATATTTAGATCATATTAGGGATCTTAAGACAGCTGCAACCATAAAGATGATTTTTAACAACCCACTTTTTAAGAAAAATAAAGGTATAAAATAGAGACATAGGCTCACCAAAAGTGTTCAACATCATCATGTTTACCTAGAATTAAAGCAGAAGATGAATTCTCTATAAATTGTGAGGTACCCCAGATGTTCCTGTCTGCAGATTTCACATGACTGATTTCATTAAACCCAGGACAAAGGAGATACCTGTCAACTAGAAATCAATCAATCAAAAATGTATTCAGGGCTTGCAAGTGCCAAGCATTGTACTAAACTCTAGGGCTAGAAAAGCAAAACAAAACAAAAAGGTCCCTGCCCTCAAGCAGCTTATGTTCTAATGGGAGAGGGTAGATGGAAGGAAACCTTAGAAGGGTTGAGTATTAGTCTTTGGGGGACCAGGAAAGGTTTCCTGGAGGAGGCGGCCCTTAAGCTGAGTTTTAGAGGAAGCCAGGAATTTTAAGAGTTGGAAGCTGGGAAGAAGAGTGTTACAGGCATGGGAAGCAGTCAGTGCAAGGGGACGAAAATTGGAGATAGGATGTCATGTGCAAGGAACAGGAAGTAGGCCAGCATGGATGAATTGTAGAATATGTGGAGAGGAAAAGATTATTAAAAGACTGTAAAGGGTAAAAAGATAAAGTTTGTGAAAAGCTTTAATGTCAAACAAATGTCCTTATATTTGGAACAAGAGATATTAGAAGTCCATTGGAGTTCAGTTAGGAGAAAGGCGCCATGGTCAGCTCTGTGATTTAGGAAAATCACTCCAGTCACTATTTAAAGGATGACTTGCAGTCGGATGATGTGAGGTAGGAAAAGCAATTAGAGAGTTGCTGTAATATTGCAAACAGGAGGAGATGAGGACCTTAACTTGAGTAGTAGCTTTGTATGGGAGGAGATAGATGCAAGGGATGTGGGGGGAGGAAATCAAAATGATTTGACAAGTGATCAGGTATGTGTAGTGGGACAGAGAGATGAAGATGACACTGAATTTTCAAACCTGGCCAATTCAATGATAGGGCAGCTAGGTGGTGTAGTGGATAAAACACTGGCCTTGCCATAAGGAAGTCTCATCTTCAGAAGGTCAGATCTGGCCTCAGACATTTACTAGCTGTGTGACTGAACAAGTCATTTAACCGTTTGCCTCAGTTTTCTCAACTATAAAATGAGCTAGAGAAGGAAATGGCAAAGCACTCCAGTATCTCTGCCAAGAAAACCCCCAAATGTGGTCCCAGAGAGTAGGACAAAATTGAACAAACAACAGCAAAAATGTATAATGGTGCCTTTGACAATAAAAGGGAAGTTCAAAAGGAAAGGGAATCTACAACATTCCAAGTAGGTGATAAACCAGCTTGTCTTTTTGCTAGCTATTCTGTATAAACATTTCTAGTAACGGGAAACTCATTCCTTTGAGCCACAGTTCATTGTTGGACAAATTTAAATGTTAAGAAATCGCTGTTTACGTAGAATCAAAATCTGCCTTCCTGCACTTTATGGTATGATAAGATTTAGGGCTAGAAGGAAAATTAGAAAAGATCACCTAGGCCCAGTCCCCTTGTCATCTTACTCAAAGTCACACAACTAGCAAATAGAAAAGCTATATCCACTTTTCCTCCTCCTCTAGTCCCACTGCTTTGGACCACACTGGATGAATATAGAATGTAACAAAAGTCATAATATAGTTTTGAGAGAAAGAGCAGAAGACCCCTAACAAATACCCAAAGGCAAAATGGACTGCCTCATGACATAGTGAGCTCACAGACAGTCTTCAAGTGGACTTTGGATAATAACTGGTCAAAGATATTGCAGAAAGGATTTCTACCTAGTAGTGGGTTAAATGAGCCTTGGAGACCCTTTACAAGCTATAAGACTCTGTGATTGTGTGACTAGGCACAAAAGCCATCTGCATCACAATTATGCCTCAGACAACCTTGATAAAGGCTGTCAAGGGACATCAAGGAAAATGGGCACAACGTGACTTGGGCCTGTCACTGTAACTTCACAGAAAGACAGAAGGAAAGGGAGAACTTGAAAACATTATAATTAATTTTGCTTGGAGTAGGCTGCTTCTGCATGTCAGAGGAGGCTGTCAAAATAGACAGCATTCATATGGAAAAACAACAAAACTATGATGTGCTTTTTGAACTAGAATCAAAAAGGAAGTCAGCCTCATTATGTGAATGCCTCACTGGTTACAACAGGCCTCTCACTGCCTGTTGGGCCGGAAGAGTTAACAACTGACTCCCCTGAGTGACAGTCTCCCATCCAAGCCTCAGAACACCAAATGGATTGGAAATTGCAAAAGCTGTTGAAAACACATCTTTCCTTTCACCACTCCCTGGGTTCTCAGGCTGGCTGAAATCAGAGCAAAAAATAAATAAATGAGAAGAATAACAAGACATGAAGCTAGAAAAAGGATACTATGTTGGTATATTAGGGCCCCTCTGAGAGCTCGTGGTGCTATCTGGTGCTCAGGCTTATGACTCCACAAGGAATGAAATTGAATGGAAAGACTCATTTGCACCTGCGCAGGAAGAGAAAAGCAGGTTGGTGAAAAGGATGGAAATACACAGGCCACGGGGCATCATGTAACCTCATCTGTCTAACCTCACACCTTTGCCCCACAGGTGCATTCATGGAACAGTGGCAAAATCCCCAGAATCAGAGCCAGGAAACCTGAATTTGAATTCTGGCTCTGTTACTACTTACATAACCTTGAGTATATATTTCTCATTGCCTCAGTTTTCTCATCTCTAAGTTCTATTATCCAGAGTCATAACTAGAAACTGCTGCACCTGGGGCAAGCGCACAAGAGTTTGCCACCGCCCACAGTTTCAGAATTTTCTAGTTGAACTAATTATTCTTACTAACTTGGTGCTAACCTCTGCTGTTTCTAATCTACTGAAAGGCTACAAGTGCAGTCAGCATCCCTTAAATTTGTCACCCTTAGGAAAAGCTCAAGACTCTCTCCAACCTAGTTACAGCTCTGCCTAGCATACTAATTTCCCTAGCCACTGAGCCACCATTACAATAGAACAAGGTGAAATTAGTTGAAATAATGCAATAAAAACTATGAACTTGTTTCCTGGCTAAGAACAAATTGATTCCGGTTTTTTTTCCTTTTTCTTTCTCTCCACTCTCCCCATCCCCAACATATATAATGCTAAATAAGACAGGAGAAAAAATCCCTCCTAGTCAGCAGAACAACTCACTACAATGGAAGGATGTGACTTAAAAATGCCTTATTTTCCCTGACAAATTATGCCTGAAGCATCAGAAGGCATTTTTGACGATACTGGTCAAAAAGAAAAATCAAGGATTCTAAAGTCCTTTGATAGAATATAATAGAAAGAACCCTTGTACTTGGTGTTAGAAGACCTGGGTTTAAAGCTAAGTAGCACAGTGGGAAAAGTTCTGGCCTGGGTGTCAGAAGGCCAAGGTTACAGTTTGACCACAGCCCTAATCCCCCACCCAACATAGCTGTGTGCTGTTGGGTGAGTTACCTAACCGCTCTGAAATTCAGTTTTCTTGTCTATAAAATAAAGCATCCTCAGAGGTGATTTAGTCTAAACCCATTATTTTTTAGTTAAGGCAACTAAGGCCCAGGGAAAGAAAGCAATCTGCCTAAGTTTACACAGGTAGCATGCATCAGAGATAGGATCTGAACCTAGAGTCTTTGACTCCCTATACCACACTACCCCCACCCCTTTTATTTGTACTGTCTCATAGGGTTGTTGTGAAAAACCATAGAGTGGAACTGATGAGTTGGGTCATTCAGGGAAAGATAAAAAAATTTTTAATGGTAAAGTATTACATAAATGTTATTGATCATTATAGCATTTCAGAGGTCATGTGGTCAAGTGTGGTTATATACTTCAGAAAAAACTCATTAATTCACATGATTCTTTGTAACTGAAATGCTTCTCAAAGACTTAGCAGGCTGAAAATGTACTACTTATACATGAGACTGTGGAATTTCCTTACTCAAAGAGAAACCAGATCACAAGCAAAGCTCAGGAAAAGTCAAAGTGGAAAATAATGTAGAGTTCAGTGTAAAGGGGCAACTACATCCATGAGTTTTGAAGGAAGGTAAGAATATGAGTTATAACCTCTGTGGCCCTTGTTTTGGTTTGGCTTTTTTCTTCCATTTTTCACGTAAAAGAACGGGACCAGATGACCTCAAAGTTAGACAATGAAAAGCCTGAGAGACAGAGTTGCTGGGTAATTAGTAATCAATTTATTAACTATGCTGGCTGATAATAAATAGATGGTCAGTGACCTCTCTTGGTAACCAACGACACCTAATGGAGAAACGGAATGCCTTAATATACTTTGAACAAAGGGGATGCTCCTGACAGGTGAAAATCAACCCTGACTGGTAAACAATTAATGAGGGAATAGACTTTCAAATGCCAGGTGGGCTGAAGGCCTTGAGCTCCTCCGGCTGAGAACGTGATTTGTTCATGAGATTCCACTGCCTCCAGCAATATGGCCAAAGGAATCCGTTTCTACCCTGACCACTCTGGTTGGTTTTCTCCTTCATTAGTTGGGTTACCCTAAACTCCAATGGAGGGGTGCAAGAGGACATGGGCTTAACACTCTGGGGGCTGGAATTCACCTACATTAGAGTTTGTTTACACTCTAAACAGAAGATTTCCTGGATGAGGGGGGCCATACCCAAGATCTAGGAGCATGTTCCCGTCTTTCCAAGACTGAATTATAGGGGCTAGTCCCTGAATGAAGAAATAGAGAGAAAAGTCCATAATTCTAATTTAATAATTGGTTATTAATATAATAGAAAATAATAATTTCAAAAGCTTTTCAGCCCTATGAAGAATGAGACATTTTACAATGTAATTCTGTTACAGTGTTTTTGCTTTTTAAAAATATATACTTTAGAGTGCTGATAGATTTCACTTCTCATAAAGTTAGCTGATTGACAGCCTGCAAAACAGAGACCTGGATGGCAATGTCTGGCCTCTTCTAAATCTAGAATAAGACAGGCAGGTCAATATGAGCAGAAAGCCCTCTTACTACACTCTCATTTATTCACATGTGATCTATAGCAGAGCTGAGTCTTAAAGCTTGGAATTCATAACATGAGAGGCACCCCTTAAGGTAGGCGATGAAAAGAGCTCAGAAGTCAAGAGGACCTGGGCTTAAATACCTCCTCTACTCCTTAGTACCTTGATGAAACTTGGAGTCACTTAAATTGCATAAGACTCAGTTTCCTCATCTCAAAAATGAGAGAGTGGGGTGAGATGGAGTCTCTGAGGTCCTTTCCAGGTCATATATATTCTGTCCAGCATTGTGGAAAGAGCCCTGGACACAGAATGGGAAGAGCTGGGCTACAGTCCTAACTCTGGCACATCCCAGGGTGACCTTGGACAATTTATCTTTTGTGAGACTTATCTATAAAAGAAGGGTTTTAATATTTGTATTCACCTACCTCATAGAGAAGTTGTGAGAATCAGATGAGCCACTATGTGCAAGGTACTGTATCTTTATAATGTGCTTTACGGGACAATGTATTAATATGATGACCCCAGGTTAACCTATCCGATTACTTTTGAGAATCATACTCTGGGGCATGGGTCTAATCAATTCTAATGAGAGGACAGCGCAAGGAAGGACACCCAGAATTCTCTTCTAAAAGCCCAGAGGTGCTTTGATCTGAGAGGGAAATCAAAGATCTTCTGAACTATCCAAGAAATGTTCCACCAGATCAAGGCAGAATGACCTAGTAGAATGAACCCTGAACAGAGATTCAAGCAACCAATGTTCTAACCTTCCCGCTAGTTAGTTAGAGTGCTAGTTAGCTGTGTGATGTTGGGTAAGTCATTCTCTCTCTGGGCCTCAGTTTCCCCAGGTTTAAAGTGATGGGGTAGTTGGATCAGGTGAACTCTAAGGCCCCTTTCTTGCCTAATATTCTATTAATCCACTTCTAAAGCTCATTTGGAACCAATATGCTCATTCTCACATCACTAGATGGTGCTGTGGAGCTGAAATGTGGCTGCACACAGAGGGTGACAAGCTTCCTGGATCACTGCTTCAAGGTCACTAGACTGATTAGGAAACTATTTGATAAACTTCCCTTGCCATCAAAGTGGCTTCATTTTTAATTCTCCAATATTCTAGTTAGGAGCTCGCAGGCCGGAAGGATGAAAGTGTTCCTGACTACACGGTAATGACAAGTGGAAAATCAGTTACAGGCCTTCCAAGTAGGGTGTTAATGAGCAGTCCAAATCCCCAGTCATCCCAGGCATAGAGTAGAGCCTGAAGAATGCAGAAAGATCCTAAGACGTTAAGAATTGAACACAGGAAGAAAAGTTAGAGACTGGAATCTGAAATACCCACGGATCTGGGAGGAACCTGACTAGCCATTCATAGGTGATTTTTCACTCAACACTGAGGGGAGAAATGCTGCTGACTCTACTATTTCCCAACAGTCAATTCTCACTTCTGCTTCTCTATTTACAAGAGTTTTCTGTTTTCTTTTAAAGTGCTAAACATGTCTCAGTGTGTCACAAGGGCAATAAGGAGTGGAAGGGGATATATTACAAGTATTCTTTAAACTCCTACTTGGAATATGATTTGACCATATAATTCCCAAGACTTTGGTCAAAGTGGATGACTTCCCTAGGCTTTCAAACATACTCTCCAGCCTTTGCCATCACCATAAATGTCCCTTATGCCTAGAATCTCCTGCCTCTCTTTTATTTAGTTGTTACTTTTAGGGAAATCTTTTTTCACCCTCAGTCTTCTAATGAAATGGAAGACCAATGCCTTGCACATAAAAGACAGACAATATTTGTTGACTGAAAGAAGGAAAATGTAACTATCTGGCCCCTTTTCACTGTGGTGCTATAATCTATAGTGTGCAGTAGGTCCCCAGCAGTCAACAGTCAGTATCCTTACAGCATCTTAATGACCTCATTATAAAAAGACAAATTATATTCTTATTGTATCATAATCAAAATTCAGACAAAAACCTAATCTATTAATCTATACAGGAATGTAGATTGCTATCAGTTTATCTATATTTATCTAGACATTAACTGATCCTTAGACTACAGGGAAATATATAGAAGCATGAATTCAAGTTCAAAACAGTAAAACACAGCAAAAACTATTTTTTAAAAAAACAGGTTTTGGTAAATAGATATGTGTCCTTGAAGAAGTTATTTCCTCTCTGTGAACTTCTGATTCATCTGTAAAATGAAAGGTTTGACTATATAGTGTTTATTTCTCTTTACATTCAGTCAGTTAGTGACCTTGTTCACCACTGTGACATCAGTGATCGTTTCTATACATATATCACTTCAACCTATATGTCCAGGACCAGCCTCTTCCATCAGCCTCTGGTCTAATTCTCTCCCTAGATGTTACTGGCACATTCCATTCAATGTATCCAAAGCCTGCCCCTCCTCCCAGTGTCCTGTTTTTCTTGATAGCAATTTCAATTTTCCCAGGCGTCCAGACTAGAAACTTTGAAGTCATAGTTGATTCTTCCCTTTTTATCATCACCCATACCTAGGCAGTTGCCAAGTCAATCAGTCAGTCAAAGGTTATTAACTTGCAGTAAAGACAGTAAGTTAAAGGAAAAGATGAAAGCCAGTTAATCCATTTATTAAGTACCTATTATGTGTCAGGCTCCCTGTTGGGTGCTGGGAACACAAGGACAAAAAAATTCAAGTTCCCAACCTCAAGAAACTTATATTCTATCAGAGGAGATATTTTATACATAAAAAATATACATATAAAATAGAGAGACTGGACCTATTATTTCTTTCATGTAGGGAGGTCCTGCTGAAGAACTTTCTCTACAAATTTAGGTCAACATCTTCTCTTCAACTTATAAAAAGTTGCCTAGATTCTAGAGAGTAATTTGGAACTATACCCAAAGGGTTATAAAATTGTACATACCGTTTGACCCAGCAATACCACTACTAGGTCTGTACCCCAAAGAGATCAAAGAAAAGGGAAAAGGACCTACATGTACAAAAATACTATAGCAGCTCTTATTGTTGTGGCAAAGAACTGAATATTGAGCTCATCAAATGAGGAATGGCCGAACAAGTTGTGGTACATGAATATGATGGAGTACTATTGTGCTATAAGAAATGATGGGCACAAGGCTCTCAAAAAAACCTGGGAAGATTTTTGTGAACTGATACAAAGTGAAATGAGCAGAACCAGGAGACTAGCGTATACAGTAACAGCAATATTATATGACAATCAACTGTGAATGATGTAGCTATTCTCAGCAATACGATTCTAAAGGATTCATGATGAAAAATACTACTCTGAATGCAGACTGAAGCATACTTTTTTTACTTTAATATTCTTGGGAGTTTTTTTAAGTCTGCATTTTCTTTTGCAACATGGCTAAGACAGAAATATTTTGTATGACTGTACATGTATAATTGCTATCAAATTGCTTGCCTTCTTCAAAGAGGGGGAAGGGATAGAGGGAAGGAAAAACTATGGAACTCAAATTTTTTTTTTAAAGAATGCTAAAAATGTTTGTTTACCTGTAATTGAGAAAAATCAAACTTTAATGTAAAAAAATTTAAAACAGAAAATGGATAACCCCATTGTAAATATGAAAATAAGAATTGCCTAGAGCCCTGAAAAGTTAAGAGACTTGCCTTGGGTCACGCAGCCAGTATGTGTCAGAGGTGAAACTTGAATGTACTACATTAAGAGACAGATGAGAGAGAGAGAGAGGAAGGAGTGGTGGGTGGGTAGATTGATAGATTCAGATAAAGAGAGAAAGAGAAAGAAAGCATTTTCTCTATATCTATGTAACAGATAAGGGGCAGCTAGGTGGTGCAATGGATAGAGCACCAGTGCAGGAGTCAGGAGGACCTGAGTTCAAATCTCACCTCAGACACTTGACAGTCACTAGCTGTGTGACCTTGGGCAAGTCACTTAATCCCAACTGCCTCATCTTGGGTCATCTCCAGCCATCCTGATGAATATCTGGTCACTGGATTCAGATGTCTCTGGAGAAGTGAGGCTGGTGACCTCCCTAGTGCTCCCTCACTCAAAACAAAGTCAAGTGCAAGTCATGTCATTATTTCTCTGATGGCATGATCTTATTCGGCAACGAAGGACCAATACACACATGTAACAAATATAAGGTAAATTTTTGAGGAGATTCAAAAATCTTCAATTACTCTACAGCTTACAAAATAAAATGCAAACTCCTTAGCCTGGCATTCAAGACCTTCCACAATCTGACTCCAACCTTCTTCTCAGTATTTTAGCATTTCCTTTTTCACATTCTAATAGAACTGTTCACTTTTCCCCAATCTCATAATACCTTATCCAACTTTCATCTTTCTGGTCATGCTGTCTCTCATGGACAGAAGAGACCCACTGCCCCCACCCCTGCCCCTGCCATATCACTACCTGTGAAAAATCCTTCCCATCCTTAAGAGTTCCGATTTACATGCTACCTCTTCAATTACTCAATCAACAAGTATGAATTAAGTACCTACAGTGTGCCAAGCACAAACAGGAATTTGATGATGATGATGATGATGATGGTATCATGATGACATGAACAAATAACATTTATATAGGAGACTAATATTTGGAAATCCCTTTAAATATGTCTTCATCTGGAAATACTAAAGGATTTGGAGCTAGACACTTTAGTTTCAAATTCTGAGCACCTTCTTGTACTACCTGTGTGGGCTTGCACACATCATTTAACCATTCTGGGCCTCAGTTTCTTCATCTGTAAAATAAGGGAGTTGGCTAGATGACCTCAAAGAATCCTTCCAATTCTGACATTCTATAATCTTATGAACCTCAGTGTTTGTAAGGTACTTGAGGGCAGAAATCACATTTAGATTTAATTATATACTTCCTTGTTCCCTAGCATGATGCCTTATGCATTTAACCAATACTTACTGAATGCAGGGAAAGAATGAATGAATACAGTAATTGTGTTTAAGGAGATGAAATGTGAACTGAATAATAAACAAATCACTTATAGTTAATTATGTCATTAATATATCATTATTACATCATCATGTCTTAAACAGCATTCTAATTCACATTTATATTTCATTAAATTATTAGGGAAATAAATACACTCCAATTCCTTACCATCTACATAACATACCTTTGATTTTTGGTCTGAGAAAAAAGCCAAACATCTTTAAAGGCCATCCTTTTTTGTTTCCCTGCAATAGAAATCATCAAGGTTAATAACTGATTTTATCTTTTAACTCTTAGAAATTTGAATTTTCAGGATTAAAATATTCAGCTATAATTGGATCCTAGGAAATGAGATAATAATGTAAAATTGGCATTTATATAGCACTTGAAAGTTTATAAACTGCCATATGTACAATGCATAAATTTCATTTTTATTTATGTACATTATTTCATCATGATATAATTGCTATAGTTATTATCTCCATTTTGAAAATGAAGAAACAGGCTGAGAGAGATTAAGCATTTCAACCACAGTCAAAAAGCCAGTAGGTGTCTAAGGTGGGATTCAAACCCAAGGTCTCACTTACTCTATATATGGTGCTCTACCCACCATGCCATGCTACTTTCTCTTGTAAGGAAGGTTTACCCATTAAAGACAGCGAATTAATTTATAACAAGAGAGAGTGTATCAGTTACCTCTCTATTCCACTGCTACAGCAGTCTAGTGCTGACTCAGAATGAAGGGAAGAAGGTGAATTCTAAGACAAAAATAATATTCATCAACTTAGATCACACGTCTATATGTGCTTTTCTAACAACCCAAAGGTAGTGGTACCAATATTATTATCATCCCCATATTATAGAGAAGGAAACTGAGACTCCTAGGCTTTAAATGATTTGTCCATGTCCGTGTAGTAAATTGCAGAGATGGGATTTGAACCCAAGTCTCCTGACTTCAAATCTATTACTCTCTTTTTCACCGGACCATGATTCCTAGATATTGAAACATTGGAGTATCATATTCCAGCCCTGAGTGGCCCTGAGAGGTCTAATCTGGTCTGTACTGCTGATCCCCTTTCTAAAGGGTCAGGGAAATTGGACAGCTCCAGGATTAATACAATGTCTGGGACCCCATAGAACAACTGAGTCTATGGATCCAGTTATGACTGAGTACCTAGGGTCACCCAGAATATAAACATTGTTGTTCTCCCCCCACACACACTCAACCCCTGTCCGGGCAATCTCTTGTTCCAAGATGAACCAGAGCACAAAACCAAAGGTCAGAGGTAATTCAAATCATATCAGCTTTTGGCTCACCAAAGGCTCAGCTCAAACTATAACCATCTCCAGAGGTATGAGGAGAGGCAGCATGCACCCAGGATGCTATGGTAAAAACTCATTCGGCAAGAATTTATTTTTTTAGTTTGTTCTAGAAGGTAAAATTTATTATTTATTCATTGTTAAAGCTATACAGAATATATTAAAGATATGCAAACAATATATAAAGTCTTCTACAAAAAACCATAAACCATGTAGTAAAGTTATATAGTAAAACTATGTGGAAAAGCTACAATCACCATTGTTTTTAGAAATAATTAAATATTTAATGTATATTTATATACTTCTGAAAATTTAACATATTCATTTAAATTGCAATGTAGGATCAAGAAAATATAGATCTTTGGCATCGTCATACCTCTTCAGCAAATGTTTATTATGTAGGTACCTTAAAGTAGGTACTAAATACCTACCCTAAGAGCTGGCAAATATACAGAGATAAATAAGACATAGTTCCTTCCCTTGAGGAACTGTGTTATATTTGTGGTTGTGGTTGTTGAGATGTTTCAGTCATGTCCAACTCTTCATTACCCCATTTGGAGTTTTCTTGGCAGATGTCAAAGTACTTTGCCATTTCCTACTCCAGTTCATTTTACAAATGAGAAAACTGAGGGTAACAGGGTCACACAGCTAGTAAGGGTGTGAGGCTGAATTTGAACTCAGGTCCTCCTGACTCTAACCCCTGCACTCTATCTACTGTACCACCTAGCTGCCCTCAAGAAACTTACAACTGAATAAAGGGGGTAATAGACGTACCAACAAGACACTAAGAATATCTGATAATGAGACAGACCATTTCCACCTTAGTGGGGAGGGAGGATCAGGGCAGATTTTACCAAGAAAGTAACATTTGAGTTGAATTTTAAAAGATGGGTGTGATTTGAATATGGAAGTGGGAAAGGAAAGGGAGAGGTGGCTAGGTAAGGACAAAGGGCAGAAGGCTACTTACCTAGTAACCTCAACTATTAAAAGCAAAATGGAAACAAAAACAACTCCTTTGAACGACCAAAACAGATATTACAAAAAGCATATATGCAAGTATATTTCCTTTATTCAAAGGAGAGTTCCTAGTCCTTCATTCTTATGACATAGTTATAACAGATAAATCATTTCTCGAGCACTTTGAATTTTACAGGATTTTCCTCACAAGAACTCTATGATATAGTACACAAATTTTTGTAATTGTTTAGTCAATCCATCATATCCAACTTTTTGTGACCCCATCTGGGGTTTTCTTGGCAAAGATGCTGGAATGGTTTGCTATTATTTTTATCACTATTCATTGGAAAGAAAAGCCATCCCTCCATCAACCAATAAATATAGATATAAAGCAAACTTTTGAGGCAAAACAGCCAGATGAATCAGGAAAGATCTCATATAGAATGTCTAGGATTTGAACCTGGAGATTCTAAAAGACCTAAACCACACACCATCTTACTGCTTCAGAGGGTAAGGGACATGTGCAATAGAACTTTAAAAGAGTTTCTTCACAAAACAATTTCCATGAACACAAACCAAACAGCACTAAGAAGGGTGAGAGGTGGTTTCTGCTTACATGTAGCGCCTTGTTGCCCAAGAACATCAGATAAATGAGCTGTGGCTATATATTCATATGACCAAATCATCTCAATTGGCACAGGATGCCCTTTGAAATCTTTTGCAGAGCAATTTGTAAGCCCTGAATTCCAACCACTTAAAATTAAATACTAGGAAGGCTATTAGTTACAAATCAGTCAATTCCTATAGTGTGTCACAATAGAGTTTTCTAAAACGTTCCACAAAAGCAGTGGGCTGCAAAGATGGACATCAGATGACAGAATAGTGCTTTATGGGCTTGTCAGGGGCCAGCAGCAGAAGTTCCTGTGCAGAACTGACAGATAATCTTTTTTGACTCTGATCAACAAAGTATCCTGAGACATAAGGCCACAGATCTAGAGTGGTAATGGATCAGAAAGGACATCTAATCCAAATTCCTCATTTTAGAGAGAAGGAAACTGAGACCCAGAAAGTAATTTGCCCAAGGTCACAGAGATAGTAAACAACAGAGCTGAGATTTGAACTTCTGACTCCTGGTTCAGCAAGCACTCTTCCACCGGACCAGCCTGAAGTCACATTTTAGCCATATAGAAGGAACTATAAAGAATGAAATGATGACGACAAAATAATTTCCTCTTGTTCATCCCAAACCGTGAATTGATCAAAACAATTGATCAAAAACAAAAACTCCTAACTTCCTCTTCCAGTTCTACCATAGTGAGCTCTGGCCCTGACAGTCTTAACCACTTGTGTTAAAGAGAAGAGTGTCCATCTATATCCAAGACACTAAGACAGGGCAAGTAGGGATTTGTCCCAGAACACACAAATTTCAAAGATGCTGACAGAGCATGCATATTCTAGCAGCATTATCAATCAACAAACACTTATTAAACATCATTCGTTAAATACCTGTGTACCAGGTACTAGGCTACACTCTAGAGATCCAAAGACAAGTGCAAAACAGTTCCCTTCCTCAAGTCCTCATTTATGTATTCCAATGGAGATACAATGAACATACACATGCACACATGGGTACGCTCACACATAGAGTATATATCTAAATAGTATGGCAGTATGTGTATGTTTCTATATATGTATGTGTATCTGTGTACATATACAAATATATGTGAATGTATGTATATATATATATATATATACATATAGACTATTATAATAGTTAACATTTATATAGCACTACGTGAGGTAGGTGCTTCTATCAGCCTCATTTTACAGTTAAAGACAGTGAGGCAAACAAAGGTTAAGGGACATAGTAGTAAATGTTTTTGAGACTAGATTTGAACTCAGGTCTTCCTAACTCCAGACCTGCCACTACACCACCTAGAGGCCCCAATGTATGTGTGTTTATCAGAGACAGAGACAGACAGAGAGCACGAGAGAAAGAGAGAGACACAAAGGAAAAAGAAATGGTGCTTGAGTTGAGTCTTGACATAAACTAGGAATTCCAAGAGGTAGAGAAGAGGAGAGAATGTGCTTCTCCATGGAAGACAGGAAGAATGCCCAGGCAGGGAGATGAAGTAAGATCGACCAAAGAGCTGATTGACTGGATCACAGAGTACTTAGAAAGGCAATTTACATAAAAATGCATAAAGGTGGTGCAGCAGAGAGAGCACCAAGCCTGGAGTCAAGAAGTTTTTGTTGGTGTCCAGTCATTTCAGTCATGACTGACTTTTTGTGACCCCATTTGAGATTTTTTGTGGCACATACTGAAGTAGTTTGCCATTTCCTTCTCCAATCTATTTTACAGATGAGGAAATTGAGGCAAACAGGGTGAAGTGACTTGCCCAGAATCACACAGCTATTAAGCGTCTAAGGTCAGATTTGAACTCAGGAAGATGAGTCTTCCTGACTTCAGGTCTGGCTTTCTCCCACTGGAGTCAGGAAGACCTCAGTTCAAATCCAACTACCTGTGTGCCCCTGGGCAAGTCACTTAACTGCTGTCTGCCTCAGTTTCCTCATCTGTAAAATGGGGAGAATAATAGTACCTACCTCCTAGGGTTATTGTAAGGATCACATGAAGTAATAATTGTAAAATGTTTTATGAATGTTAAAGTGCTATATAAATGCTAGCTTTTACCATTATTATTAATAATATTATTACAGCTAGAGAGAAAGGATGAAGCAAAGTTGTGACAAATTTTTCCATAACAAAGAGGAGTTTATATGTTATTCTGGAGGTGATAGGGAGTCAATAGTGTTAATCAGGAAGAGAGGTGATATGATCAGAAATGTCCTTTAAGACTATCAGTGTCACTTGGACAGCAGCTATGTGGATAAAGGACTCAAGTGAGTAGATTTTGTGCTATTTGCCCAGGTGCATAATATGCTAGTTATGGTTCTGGTTCTTAGCAAACTTAAAGTCTAACCTTGAATTCCTGTAGCTCCCGGTTACCCCTAATCCCTTATTGTTTTCTCTCTATTTCTCATGTTGGATGAGAAGGAAATTGAAAATGGGATGACTCAAACCAATGAATTTTTTAAATTTTTTAAAATTCTGGTAAATGCTTTGACTTAAGAGGAAATTAATCATTTCGATTTATAGAAACTTTATATTATTTATTCTTTTGCCCTTAAAAGAACCCTGTGAGTTCAGCATGTAAGCAATTAATATACATTTTTTCACATAAAGAAACTGAGGCTTTGAGAAGTGACATGATTTAACCAAAATCACATATTAAATAAGTGGCAGACCACCGTCAGACTATCAGACTCCAAATCCTGTGTCTGTCCCTCTTACCATTCCACTGCAGCAATATATGTAGCACAACAACCTTCCAACCTAAAAGAAATTGTTCTAGGATTGTGGATTCCAATTAATCTTTCTTCTTCAATGTAAGTTCTTACAATTGCAAGTTAACCACTAATGGCCTCCTTTTCCCTCCCAAACTACCTTTCATTAACTGCTTTGTATGTATGTTTTGCATACATGTTTATTAGTTTTCTATTGATGCTATATGTTTTTATATGTACTTATTGCCTCTCTCATTAGATCTCTGTGAGTAGGGATTGTTTCATTCATTATACTTGTAATACCCCATGACCTAGCACCATGCCTGGCACATAGCAGGTACTTAATAAATACTTACTGATTGTTAATGATTGGGTTTTGGCCTTTTTATTCCAATTTCTAAATAGTACAATGTGACTATCTTATCAAAAAAGGCCCATGAAGCATATATCACCAATTGCTATTGTCATTCAATGATTTACTATTTTAAAAAATTCCATTATAAGCATCTACTCCAGTAGATGTATTTTTTAAACATGACAAGGGTTAATTCTAAGACAGCTTCAATGCAAAAAGATTCTTGCTTGTGCTTCATGTATTCTAATGACTGTGAGTCTGCCCCTTTATTTTTCTTTAAGGTAGGTGAACTTAGATCTTTTCACAAAGTCCTCACTTCAGATAGCCAAATTATTTTCTATGGAAATGACAAGAGCTCAGGAAATATTAATTGATGATAATGGATGATTATGCCCTCTTGGGAAATTGGTGACAGGAGAAATAAGAAAAAACACTTCTGAAAAAAATGTATCTGTTCCCACTGCTGAGTCTTTCCTTTTATAGATAGACTTTCATCCTAAGAGTAAAATTTTTAAAAGAAAATCAGAAACCAGAAAAGAAAAAGCAGGAAATGAGATAATGTGTGAGGCCTAGTGAGAAATGGCAAATGACTGCTTAAATACATTAGGCACAAAGGAAGGATTAAGGAAAACACTGCTTCTTTGTGAAACATGAGAAAAAAGTTCAGTTTCATGGACATTAAAAGAACAAAGTCTTGAAAGAAAATAAGAGAGAAAACATTGAAGGGAAAATTACAAAGACCTGGATTCGAGGCCTAGTTCTGCCATGTATCTACTAATGTGACCTTGAACATGTCATTTAATCTCACTGAGTCTCAGCTGCATCCTCTATAAAATGGGGATAATTATACTTGCACTACTATCTACCTCACAAGAAGTTTTGTGGCAATGGACTTCAATCACTTCCATTTTAGAATGAGGTGGTTAGACTAGATGACCTCTGAGCGTCCTTTCCCACCTCAAATCCTGTAGTATGATATGTAACCACCTAAAAGCTACTATTAGCCTTGTTTTTCATCACTGTTCATTGGAAAGAAAAGTCATCAATCAATCATCCAATAAATGTCTGTTGTGGAAGGCTGTATTTGACAAAACAGAATATTGTTCCTGACCACAAGAGGATTACAACATGGTTAGTAACACATGACTGATATAAAACAAATAACATGTAATCAAGTGCTATATGATCATTGAAATTTCAAGTAGCCCAAGAAGCCTTTGTGACTCTAACTGGACCTTGAGGACCAGAATTGGCATAAGAGGAGAAAAGAAGGAAATACATTTCATGTAAAAGGCTCATAAGCCAAGGTTCTGAAAGTCAGAACGAACAGTGTATACTCATGGGACAGAGACAAAACCTTTTTGATTGGAACAGAGTTCCCATTAGGGAACTTTGAGAAGTATAGGTGAGTTGATAGCTTGAGGGGAAATTACAGAGGTTTGGTCAGCCTAGAAGAGGAGATTACAGAATCAAAGAACCAGAATCACAGAAACTCAGAGATGGAAGAGAATTTGGAGACTATCTATTCCAACACAGACCCAATACTTGTTGAAGGATTGCTGACAAGTGGCAATCCAACCTGTACGTGAAGACCTCAAATGAGAAGACTTCCCAAAAGCAGCCATTTCCATATTTGGAGAGCTCTAATCATTAGTAACTCTTACTTTACATCAAGCAACTACCACTGATTGCTGGGCATTCTCCCCTCTGAAACCAAGCAGAAGAAGTCTAAACTCTCTTAAACACTTTTCAAACTCTAAACTCACTTAAACAACTTTTCAAATACTTGAAGACAAGGTGTTAGCCATATTATCACCTCCTTCTTGTCTTCCCTTCCCAAGGTCAAACATCTCCATTTCCTTTAAATGACCCTCATAAGGCACTGTTTTGAAGCCCTTTATTATCCTGATTGCCTGATGCCTCCCCAAAAGACTATATTGTCATGGAATATCTGACCTACACCAATGTCAAGGAGGAATTGGAGAATAAGCAAGAAATAAGTAAATGAATCAATGAAAAGGAAGATCTACATATATTGTCTACCTCTCCCTATGGTAACACAGAATCATAAATTTAGAGCTGGAAAAAGTAGTAGAGGTCATCTAATGACACCTCCTCAATTTATAATCACAAGATATTGAGGGATGTCACATTTGATAAAGCACACAAAGGCATGTGATCAGAAGACCAACAGGGGATATAAAATTTATGTAAAACGTGACACTTGATGCAAATAAAACAAGCACAGATTCATTTTCTTGACTCTATACAGAAACAAAGTAGCATTGCTTTTCAGACTTAGTGCTGAGTTTTCTTTGTTCTTTTGACTTGAGGACTTCTTAAAGTTTCTAGTCCTGTCATCCATCCATCAGGACCACGGAAAGGTAACTAGATCACTCATGTTTATATAAAGCAGGGGTTCTTAACCCAGAGTCCCCATACTGCCAAGGGGTCCATGGATAGACTTTTAGGAGGTCCATGAACTTAGAATTTTAATATTTTGGTAAATGCATTTGAACGTAATCAGTTTCCACTGTAATACTAGACATCTTATTTTATTTTGAGAAAGGGTCCATAGTCTTCAGCAGATTGCCAAAGGGATCTATAAAACAAAAAAAGGCTAAGAAACTCTGATCTAAAGGTTATGAATAATTGGTATCAATGAATTTCCAAGATTTTATATTAAGATTAAATTCTCTTTATGAAGAAATTATTTCAAAATGTTGGCATGTTGCTTTTCAGCTATTTCCCCCAAAGGAGTAAATTTATATTTTAGGCCGGTGTGTTTCATTAAATATGTAATTCAATTCAACATACATTTATTAAGTGTCTATTATGTTTAAGGTGCTGGGAATGCAATGTGCTAGGCTCTGAAAATACAAAGATGAAAAAATTACAAAGTCCTTGCCCCCAAGCCCCTATTTTTCAGAATAAAATCTATCAAAATACATTATTTCCAGCATCCAAAGGCCTCTTCTACATTTAGAAGATGAGTTCCACTAAAGAATATGGAAAGTAATCTGGTAGAGATTGTAATGATCCCTGGAAAGACTTAAGGAGTTTTCAAAACTTGGTTCCTAGAGATAGTGTAAGAAGGAAAAGGATAAATCCAAGATGAAACTACAATTTTAGGCTCGAGCAACCTGTGAATGACGACATCACAACGAAGTCAAGGAAGTTGATAAGGGAAATTCATTTTGTGGTAAACAGTAAAGATGATGAGTTCAGATTGGAACATACTATATTGAAGCAAAGTTCTAATCCCACTTCTGACAGTTAACTCCTTTGCATCTTAAACCCTAGGACAAAGTGCCTGAGAAGAGAATCTGCTCACATATTTGCTCTACAACCTGCAGAAGAGACCCCCACACAGGGGAGTTTTCCCATCATTTCAAAGTAATAGATCTTTCAACTATTCCTGTATCTAACAGCAAGATAGTATGAAATACAGGACTGGTGCTGGATAGGACTGAAGATAATAGATCTAGGAGTCATCAACATAGATGGGTTATCTGAAGTATTGAGACTACAAGAGTTCTCTGAGAGATAAAAAATTAAAAGACTGAAGAATAAGCCATGGGAAATAGCCAAAGTTGGGGAGATCAAAGAGTAGAAAGAGATCATGAAGAAAAACCAAAGCAGTCAGAGAAATAGGGTCAGCACCAGTATAATATAGAATCATGCTACAGGAAAAGACAGCCTCAAAAGATGGGAGCAGGGATACTCAACAGTATCAAAGGTGGCAGAGGGTTCTGATTTCTATCCTAACCTGCCCCATATACATCTCCTGCTTTTCTACCTCTGACACAGGTATCAACCTTGTTCAACCTGTTACCTCTTACCTGGATGACTCTAATATCTTTCTAACTGGTCTCCCTAATTCAAGTCTCTCGCCACTTCAACTGACCTTCAATTCAACCATCAAAGTAATTTTCCAAAAGTCACTCACCTACTCAAAAAAATTCAGTGGCTCCCTATTATGTCCAAGATCAAATATAAACTCCTCACTCACATAAAGCTTTTAATAATCTGGCCCCTTGCTACACTCCCAGTTTTTTTTATACTTCACTTCTCTCATACAGTCTGTCATATAGCCATATTGGCCTAAACTCAGTAGTCTATCTCTCACCCCTATGCCTTTCCGTAGTGACTCATCCTACATATGTAGAATACTCTCCACCTCTTTACTGCCCTGGGTTCATTCAAGACTCAGCTCAAATCTCACTCTCTCCAAGAGGCCTTTTCTGATATCCCTCACCCCAGCTGTGGTCTCACATATCATTGACTCTGTGTATATCTTCTATGTTTTTTCATGTTGTTTTCCATATTATAATGTGAGCTCCTTGAAGACAAGAAATATTCTTTGCCTATCTTTTATATTCTTGGTATAATAATAAATAACTAATAACCATACAGAATGATCAATCTCAGGAGAATGGTGGATATGAAAGCCAGCAAGGAGTTAAGTGGGTAAATAGGAAGAAAATGGAGTTAGAGTACTGGCAATGTGTAGCACAAATGTCCAGCACAAAATCATAGCAGGTGAATACGTAATATCTATGGGAGGAAGAAAGGAGGGGAAGGTTAAAAAATAGGGAGGAAACAAGAGTGAATAGCAAGGTTGAGTAAGTTTTTGTGATTGAAGAATTCATATACGCTGAAAACCAGATGAAAGAAACCAGGTAAGAAGGAGAAATTAAAGATGCTGACCAGGGATGAGATAAATGAAAGAACCAACTCTCTTAAGAATCAGAAACAGATGGAATCTAGGGTTGAGATAGATGAGTTAGCTCTCAGGAGGAAAAAGGATGGTCCTTCTGAGACTAGAGAAAAGATCCAACTACTAGAAGAGGAAAAACTTAAGAAGGGAAAGCAAGAAGCCACACCCCTCTCCAAAAAAAAAAAGAAGTAGTATCCTTGAAGTTGCAGGTGACCTGAACAAAAGGAATCTGTCTAAATCCGCAGGGTCTGATTTATATCAAAGGATGCTGAAAGAACTGTCTGAAATCAGTCAAAAGCTACCTTTAACTAGCCATAAGAACTTCTAGCGGACATGTGATATTACTGAAGGTCGGAGAGTCATACATAACACTTATCTTTCAAGAAAGAAGGGAGAAGACATCCCTGGAAACTGAAGATATGACACTTTGAGTTGAATGACTGGAAAAAGAAAAATCCTAATGTAGTATAAAAAAACTTATAATTGAAAGTCTTTTAAAACTTACAATTTGAGAATGAATACATGGCTTTGTTAAGGATAAATCTGTACAGATTAATCTAATTTATTCTCTAAGATGAGATGATAGATTGATGGGAAAACAATACCTCTAACTTGTCTCCAAGAATTCTTTTTATTTGCTCCTAAAATCAAGAAAATAAGGAATTTATAGTTTAGGGCACAGTTCTAAAAAACGTAAGACTGAATTCTAAGGTCTGAAATCTTTGCAACTGATTAGCGGCATGAATTTAGACAAGGAACAATCTCTCTGAGGCTCACTTTCTCCCTCTGTGAAATGATAGGGTTGATTTTATCATTTCAAATTCCCCCTTATTTCAAAATTCTATTAATCTATCATCATTCATATATTAAGTTCTTATCATGCACTCTATAGCAATGAAATCACAGGTCCATTCTTTGTTCTCTCTCCTACTATCTACCTGGCACTGTGTGTATGTATGTGTGTGTGTGTGTGTATACACACACGGATATACATACATATATAGATACACATACACATATATACAAATGCATATACTACACACATGTACATGTGCATAACATGCACATATGTGTATTGTGTACATGTGCACTGTGTGTATGCATGTGTGCATTATATAATATCAATGAAATTGATAAATAAAAATCAAAACATGGGGAAATATGTTAAAACCCAGTGTATATGTGTATACGAGAACTATGAATACATGAATGCATGTATATACATATTGTATTTTAACTCATTTTTCCATGTTTTTATTTTATTAATTTGAGGCAGAGAGAGAATCAGAACTGTGATTCGATTGGTATAGGAAACACCCATTACCAATGCAGACTGGCAACTGCTATGCAAATTAATGTCTTAGAAAGTGGCCTGGGTGTAGGTAGGTACCACAGTGGATAGAACCCAGCCTGAAGTCAGAAGGACCTGAGTTCAAATATGACCTCAGACTCTTACTGATGGTGCAATCCTGGTCAAATCACTTAACTCCAACTGCCTCAAAAATAAATAAATAAATAAATGGAAAGAAAGAAAGAGGAGGGAGACACTGAGAAACTACATTAATTTGCCCAGAGGCATACGTGTGTCACAGGCAAGACTTCAACAAAGGTCTTCCTTATTCTAAGGCCAGTTGTCCATTCACTCAAGCCTCTCAGAGCTTGCTTTATATAATATACACCTTTCCGGGAATAAGTTTCTTGTAAATCAAATGGAGTCATTTTTCATTAACCCGGTTCATTTGATGTTCTGCATTCTCATTTCTGATTCATCCTCATTTAGAAAAGTTTCCTAACAATCAAGCCTCTGTCAAGTAGTTAACAATCTGTAATAAAAACATTTAAATGTTATCAGGAAATTTACTATATCGAAGACCTTGAACAAATCACCATGTGGAATGAAATATGACCTTTCCCAATCCCTTCCCTCACAACATATCTATTTTATAATTTTCAAACCTGATCTATGACAAAGCCTTAATTAAGGAAATTTTCCACCTGAGAAGCAAGTACCAGAAATTAAGTGTACACATCCCAGAGGCAAAGAGCGCAAAGCTTGTCCCAAACTAGAGGAGGAAGAAAGAGACTTCGGGACACCAGACAGTGACTAAGGAAAGAGTAGAAAAGCTGGAGCAAGGTGAGGGAGGAGTTCACAGCAGCTGACCACCTACTCACTTCCTATGTTAGTTAATCTGTCTTACTAAATAGGTGCTAAATTCTGCTTAGCATGCTTCTACTCTGGGTAAATGTCCTTAGCACCCTCTAAATTCATCACCTGGGAGCAATACTCCAGTCTCCCTGGTCTAGTTATGGCTCTGATCTATAAGAGTTCTTAAAACAAAACCCAACTGTGATTATCTGGCATATTAGAAAAATATGTATAAATTGACAGACTGTCTTGTAAAAGTAATTGGAGATTTTTAGTTATCATCACTACTTTGAAAATTATTAGAAAAATATATATAATGCAGAAAGTATTATATGTCTAAGGTTCCCTTGTTGTACGTTCCTATAAAGAAACTTTATACACACATACACAACACAGACACACACACACACATATATATATAGATATTATAGATATTATATATGTATGTTTCTACAGAGAATATATGGGCAGATGTGTATATCTGTTATATATATATACATATATATGTATTTATGTGTGCTTGTATACAGAATATATATTGTTATATGTACATATACACACAGGATGTCCCAAAAATCTTAGTGCAAATTTAAACTTTTATATATATATATATGTATGTATACATACATAAACACACACATACACACACACATATATATATAAATATATGAGAGGCAACTTGGTGGAGGGTACAGTTGGCAGTAAAGCCCAAAAGACATATACGTGTGGTATGCATGTATGTATATATATTTACATATATACATGTGTGTATACATATAAATATATACATACATATGGGGTTTTTGGCAGGGGACAAGGGTTTAACAGGAGAAGCAAACTATGTTATTCCAGTCATCCAGCCTGCTCTGTTAATCAAATTCAATAGGCCTGGATGCCAGCTGCTATTGTAACAAACCTTATTCATTAGAAACAAGTACACAGGCCATGGTTAGCCAGAGAGATGTGATAAATGCAAGGATCTCTGTGGCAAGGTCTTCCTCTTGGAAGAACGAGAACTCCATTTGGGCTAATCACAGACAGGAAATGAAAGCAAAGTGTAATTCAAAAGCATCTTCATACTAGCATCCTCCAGAATAACAAAAAAGTACTAATTTTGAAAAAATTCATATTTGGACTATGCCTACAATATGGTCATCACATTTGAGGTGTGTTTTTGAATGACTACAAACTGGCAGCCCAGATTTCCTGCAGTCACTACTGCAGCTTATAAAGAACAGTCTATTTGTCATTCCAATTTAATAGGCCAACCATGTGATCTGCTTTCACAGGACTACTTTTTTTTGCACAGGTCTAGAGTTTTTTTCCCCCTTCAAATATCAATGTAGACAAACCCTAATGATCAAAAAATGGGAAAATGAATGCCCTGGCTGGGGCAGGATATTATATGGCTCCACGTTATAGAATCTTGGTGCATCTGAAGAGCAGAGAGAGAGCCTCAGTCCCTACTTACCACAGTGCTGCTATTTCTCATCTTGGCTTTCTCTGGGGGGAAGACTGCCAAGTTCACAGAAGATATGTGGAATGAAGAAAAAGGACTCTTGAAAAATCTAATTTGTCAATTCTGAGTGCCTGTGGACCTTCAAGCCTCTTTCCGCCTCATGTTTCTGATTTTCTTTTCCTCGAAACTACTCAAGGGAAGGAATTTTTTTTTTCACCAAAATGTGGCTGTCAATTTAGAGAAACCAAGTAATCAATTCACCTAAAATACCCTCCCAGAGTGGGATTGAGCCTGCCTATCCAAACTTCTCATAAACCACACCAGTCGCAAATTTGAAGGATTTATTTCTTTTCATCTCTTACTAAAAGTTCATGTCAGAAACCTGAAACCCAAGTTGTTTGGTCCCTGAAACATAAATAGTTCGAGGAGGGGGATGCGTGTGCTTGTGTGTGTATGTGTATATGTACCCATGAGAACATATGCACATGTCCATTGGATTTAGTCAGACCTCTGTTATCATTGCTATGCTGTCCCCAGCGAGGAAACTCCCTGTACTAATGCAGGATAGCACTGTCTCTGTAACTTCGAGTCTTAGAGAAGCAGTTAGATGGTACAGTCACTAACTGGATTGGAGCAAGGAAAACCTGAGTTTGAATCCAACTTCAAATACCTACTAGCTAGCTGTGTGACCCTGAGCAAGTCATTTAACTTCTGTCTGACTCATTTTCTTCACCTATAAAATGGGGGTAATAATAGCACCTACCTCCCAGGGTTATTGTGGGGATAAAAATGAGATGATATTTGTCTAGTGTTTTGCAAACATTAAGGTCCTATATAAACGCTAGCTAGTTTTTTTATTATTAATATTAACATTAGAAAGTTGCCTTGAACACTGAGTGGTTAAGTTCCTTAATCGAGAAATCACATAACAGATAGATAGATAGATAGATAGATAGATAGATAGATAGATAGATAGATAGATAGATAGATAGATATCACATAACAAATTATATATATATATATATATATATATATATCAGAGGCAAGACTTAAATTCATATTTTTTGGCTTCAAGACCAACTATCTATCCCATCTACCAAGCTCTCTGTGTGTATGTGTATATACAGATATATATGTATATTTTTGTGTACATATATATATTTACACATATATAGTTGGGTTTTTTTCAATCATTTCACTCATAACTGACTTCTTGTGACCCCATTTGGGGTTTTATTGGCACAGATACAGGAGCAATTTGCCATTTCCTTCTCCAGCTCATTTTATAGATGAGAAAACTGAAGCAAACAGGGTTAAGTGATGTGCCCAGGGTTATAAAGCTAATAAGTGTCTAAGAGCAGATTTGAACTCAAGGAGATGAGTTCTATCCACTGTGCCACCAACCACCCAAATATGTATGTGTGTTTTGTATACAGACATACCCACATATACATACAGAGAGATATGAATGCATGGGTATGTATATACAAACATGCATAAGTGCAGATATATAGATAGAGATGGCACTTGTGATTTCATAGGTATAAGCAACTCTCACAGTAAAAAGTCTTTCCACCAACACTGATTTCTAACACATAGCCTGAGAATACTTCATGGGGCAGTGAAAGCAGACAGGTAACCAGTCAGAGACAAAACTTGGACCTAGGTCCTCCCATATCAAGGACTGGTTCTCTACCCAAAGCTGCCCCTTAAAAAATTCAAATGATTGGAAGTGTTTCAAGTGGTATCATATTTCTAACCAGATCTCTGCTTAATGTTTTGGCTTGGATTTTTTTCCACAAGTCAGGATTCATTTTTCTATGCATCAAAAATGTCACGACCAACCCACTGGACCCCAAGAATGGGTCAAAGAAAAACAAAAAATTTATATCAGGAAAATGTGGATGGCCAAGACATTTTTTCATTTCAAATCTTGGTGAGTTACGATTTTAGTTGTTCGGTGAAAACAATTGTATTTTAATACAAATCTGCTCAAAAGTGCAGGTAGTTAGAGCAATATGAGGATATTAATTACTCAGTGGAATTAAGACTGTGAATTCAGCTACCCCCAAAGAAGACAGGATAGACCGGACTAGGCTAAAACATCTCCTGTAAGTCAAAAAGTGGGCACTGAGGTGATAAAATAAACTCTTTCCATTCCCATGTGCCCTATTCTAGCTGCTTGGATATAACAAATTGGTCACAACAGTCTAGAAATATTTTAACATACAAAATACACACCACCCCACCCCAGTAATCCTATAGCAATTTCTTAATATGTGTATATTCAATTTCCATATAGATAGAATATACTATGGTATTATATATGCTTGGACATGGGTTCAGACAGATGACCCAAAGTGACAGAAATTTGTTGGTCTAGTTACAAGGACAGCAGCTAGGTGGGTGCAGTGGTTAGAGAGCCAAGCCTGTAGTCAGAAATGCTCATCTCCCTGAGTTCAACAGACACTTATTATGTGACACTGGACAAGTCACTTAATCCTGTTTGCCTCAGTTTCCTCATCTGTAAAATGAGTTAGAGAAGGAAATGACCAACCACTTTGCCAAGACTCCAAATGGGTTAATGAAGTAAGACACAAATGAAATGACTGAACAATGACAAGGAATTTTCAACAAATACTCCTATACAGAATGATTTGGAAAACTTTGATCTATGACAATACCTCTGCTTATTTCATCTAGCTTCCTAGATTAGTGGTAGGTGGGAAGGGAAGGAGATGCTCTACATCACATGCCCTTGCCCTTAATGCTTTTTATGTGTATAACATTTTGAAGGTTTTACAATTTCACATCCATTATTTCATATAGAACACAAATTATCAACCCCATTTTACAGCTAAGGAAATTGAGACTCAGAAAAATTGGGCAAATAACTCAGAGTCACATGGCATAGTAAGTGGCAGAACAAGGAGAGCCTAGATTACCTAGTGAACTTTTTAAGTCCACTGTTTCCTTTCTCTAAAAAAATGCTGACACTTACTAGCCCTGGATTGCCACGAACAAGTCACTTAACTAGAACATATTTCTCTTGCTCTAAGATAGAAATGATGCCTTCCCTACCTACCTCATAGATAGAGAGTTGTTGCGAAGGAACCGCTATAAAGTCCAGGTTGCTACTTTTGTCTGCTTGGTGTTATTACATTGACTACTTTGAACAGTTTACATGCTACACAGACTTTGCTGCAATGGAGCACTCTCTTGTGCTACTATATTTCCCACTCATGCCAGTTCAATAATGTAGCATCATTTAAATAGTTTAAATATCTTACAGCTGAACTTCACACAGACTTCTATATTATGTACCATTTTGAACTTTTAAGGGAAAGCTTTTATGAATAATTTACATAATATCCTAAGCCTGGATAATGGAATTCATGCCTTATTTTTCTGGTGACTTGTAATCTCTAAGACTTTCATTACTGAATACTTAATTCACCAAGATCCCACTTAGCATTATCGATGACTTACACTTAGCTTTTCGAGTCTCCTACCTTGATCAATATTGGCCTTGCTTCAAAAGGAAGTCATAAAATACTTAGCTGTGGTGGCAGAACAGTATCCAGATAATAAAAAGAGGGAAATAGTAAAGGTATTGTGCAGGCAATAAATTTTAAAAATCAATGGAGGGATCAATGTCACTATCATTTTTATCACAAAAATCCTAAGCCAGAGACAATACTCCATCACAAAGAAGCCTGGTTTTATTGGCAGTTCTGGCAATGCTAATTAAATGGAAACCCTCTACTGATGAGGCACCCAAGAAGAATAAATTATTATTATAGGCTTTTGTATATATTTTAATTCACTAAGTTGCTTTTCCATCAGTAGTGGCAAACACTGGAAAATTTTCATTCATTCATTCCATCACCATTTCTTTATTGATTGTCTACTCCATGCAGAGGGATGTGCTGGGCACTGAGAGAGATGCTAAGATCATTAAAGGTCTTTTTCTAACCCTCAGCCTTCTTGAACTCCCTGTGACTTTGGACACTGTTGACCTGGTATCCTCCTTCTGGATACTGATTTCTAGTGGTTTTACTCTTACCTATCTGGTGGACCCTTCTCAGTCTCCTTGACTAAAACATCATACTCTTCCCCATCTACTAAGTGTGGACAGCTTGCAAGGCTCTATCTTGGACCCCCTTATCTTCTCTAATCCCCATGACTTCAATAACCATCTTTATATAAATGGTTAACAAACTAGAATAGCAGCTTTAATCTCTCTCCTGAACTCCCATCTTATATTACCACTAGATATCTCCTGTAGGCATTTTAGCTCAAAAGGTTGCTCATCAGATTCTCTCTCAAATACATTTCTCCTCCTAAGTTCCCTATTTTTATTAATGGCCACAAAATCATTCCAGTCATCTACACAAATTTGAAATCATTCATAACTCTCCTACAAACTTCCTATCCCATCAATGACCAAGTCTCATCAATTCTTTTGTACCATTTCCTATGCCCACTGCCTCCATACCCAAAGTCTCTATCTTAGTTGAGACTCTTATCACCTCTCACAAGGACTATCTAAATGGCCTTCATTTGGCCTCCTAGACTCCATCCTCTTCCTTTTGCAATGCATCCTGCACACAGCTACCAAATTAATATTTCTAGAACACAAGTCTGGCTATATCACCCAACTAATAAAAGAAATTCAGTACTCCTATGAAATACAAAATCCTCAACCAAATTTCTTTGGGCTAGAACAAATTCCAACTTTCAGGGAAATAAAGAAAACTGATACACAGTAAAAAACTGGCAGTTACCTACATATTCAGCATTTGAAGAACAATAATTGTATAGTTTTTTAAGGATTGCAAAGCACTTTACAAATACTATCTCATTTTATCCTTGCAAGCAACCCTGGGAGATCAGTGTTGTTATTATCCCTGTTTTATCAATGAGGAAACTGAGGATCAGGGAGAATCTGTAACTTGCCCAGGTCACATGGCTACTCTCTAGGGTGGGGCTTTACCTCAGGTCTTCTTGACCCCAGGTTCAGCATTCTATGTAATGTGCCCCCCTACTTCCCAGTGTCTGAACAAATCAATTGTGTGAAGTGAGGGATATGAGGGATAGAAAGACAATAGAAAACACAAATACAATAGCACAAAACAAAGAAGGCAGAACTAGAATAGCATAGTATAAGTATATACCAGAAAAATAAAAGGTTTTCATCTATACAGTGACAAATGTAAACAGGTCTAGAGAAGCAATAGATTGGATTAATATTGTATATTTTGTATACTAGAGTGTACTATTTTTTGAATTTGCAATGTTAAAGTATATTTTGTTGTGAATATTTCTGTGTATATATTCAAATTAGTTCTTTTTATTCATTTTTAAGTTTATAATTAATACATTTTTTAAATTAAGAAAAATAGCAGAGCACATATTTTAAGACTTCAAAAACATGTAATTGATTTCATTCATATGAGAACTCCTTCCATAGATGGAAGTTTAGTAGACTGTCTTGGAGAATAACTGTAGCCAAAAATTTCATCCTCCCAAAGCTAACCTGGTTATAAGGCTCTCTGTACTTAGTAAGGCAAGTCAACAAACATTTATTAAGGACCTACTATGAACCAGGCACTGCATAAAAGTGGAAAGCCCATACATAAAATCTTTTCTTCTAGTTAGGGGTTGACAAAGCTTGGGCTCCACTGGTATTTCAAAAACCCTGGGTGATTTGCAAGGCATGATAAAACATTAGGAGAGAACCTGAATCTGGAGAACTTCCCAGTAATAACTCATGGCCCAGAATTTCCTGTTGGATGAGAGAAATATATTGCTGGTGATTTTTTAAAAATACACATAATACTATAAGCAGGGATGGGGATTCAGTGGCCAAAATATCAGGATCCTCCAGTATCCCTTATGCTAAAATCTTTGCTTTAAATCTACATCTTTAGTTGCATGTGTATGTTGTGTGTGTTGTGTGTACTGTGTATATGTGCATGTTGGAGTAAAGGGAGAAGAGAAAAATGAAAGAAGCTTTCCTGAAAGGGATGTTTCTATGGCACTGAAGAGAGGGTGAAAGGCAGAGATGTAACAAGCATTTTTCACGTCCTGGGCAATATTCACAAAACGTACTGGGGACAATCTAAAATAAAAGCACCTTCATATCAGGCTTTTAAGACAAATTCAGTTTGGGAGGGGACTCAAGAGCTGGAGATTCTGGAACATAGGAAGTCTTCTCCAGTCAAGGGGTAGGTAAAGCTCAGCCTGGTAAGAGTCTTGGTGAAGAATAAGCAAGACCCTTCAGGTTCTTCAATAGTTTAACTCTTCTTTCTAACAATATACTAAGCTAAGTTATTTCTATTCTGCTGAAGGAACATAAATGTTGTCAGCATCCTCTATCTTTGGATATCCAAGGTCAATGCCCCAGTCATCCCACCCTTGTTGCAGTTCTGGTGAACCATCAAGGCTAGAAACATAATGTGGAAAATAAGGGACTACAAAGGTTAGTATGAGCCATAAGAGCAAACAAGCACCCCAAAGAGTAAGTGAAGAAAGATCGGGGCTAAAGACTGATCCCACTTCCTGAACAGCTAAGGAACCAGCTTACCCCTCTATTTACTGATTGACTCCTTTTTCACAAAAGTAATAGTCTGTTCCAATTTAGTTACCCAGAGCTACATGATCAAGAATTTCTCTGGATCAATAGAATTAAATCAGGAATTTGCCAACGCATGCTTGGTATCACAATGCGTAGGAGAAGATATACAAGACTCACCACTTCAAGTATGTCTTCCATTAGTCCTACAGCAAATAACCTGGAACCTACAGTCAAGAATGCATCTCAATGCTTCATCGTTAAAGCATTCAAGGCCCAAATCTGAATAAAGACCAGAGAGGAGGTACCATCAGAACAAGAGGCACACAACTATACTTTAGTATAGAAAGTAACAACTCAAAGAATAAGGCTCACTGATTGGCACAGGTAATTATTACCATTGCTCCAAATCATCTTTTATCATTCCTCAAAGGTTAAGTCTTTATTTCCATCCCCATGTATGATGCAATGGAAAGGACATTAGATTTGAGAGTCAAGAGGACCTGAGTTCTAATCCCAACCATGTCATTTCCTACATATGGAACCATGAATAAATCCTTAAATTTCTCTGGGCCTCAGCCTCCTGATAAAATTAAAGGGAGTAGGTGGCCTAGAAAACCTATAAAGGTCTCTGTTAACTCTAAATCTATGATTCAATGATCCCAGCCTTTATTCTCCCAATTATGTCTACCCAGTCATTTCCCTAAGACACTTAGACTATTACTGTATACAGAGAAGTTACTCTATAAATGTTCAGTGTTCGATCCTAAAGAGGCAATTTTTTTTTGCTATAGTCTTATTCCTGTATCTACATATTTAATGTGTTTTGCCTTGATATCATTTTAATTATCTTTAATATCATCATGAAACTTGCAAAAAGTAATTCTAAAAGGTAATGTAATGCTTCATACTTTCGTGTTCAGTGCAAATGCTAAAATCTTAAATTATGGGGCTTTATTACCTAATAGTATGCACATGACTAATCAGAATTGTAATTGTTTCCTTAGCTTTGGCAAGAACTTTTTTATAATTCACATTTCATTCTTCTTATTTTTTATACATAACCTGGTACCTTTTGCAATGTCTCTCGACATTTGGAAGTCAGAAATGACATATATAAGAACATTAACTATAATAGAAGCAATTGAATATCCCAAAATATTCCTAGTGTTCTTTTGTTAGTGAATGTTCTAGCTGCTGAAGGTGACAGTCTAAGTTTAAGTACAATACTTTAACTTTGGGAATCATCCTTCCAAGTCTTAGCCCTGCAAAGCATTTTTATAAGCATGTAAGGATAGCATATATGAAAACCCTTCATAACCACAAAATATCATAAAATATGTAATTATTATTAGTACCATTATTTCCATCTCTTTACTTTCAACAGTTATAAAATGGAACTCCACATAATAACTCTCTAGATCAGACCTGTTCACAATTATCAAGTTAACTATTTGCTACCAAGTAGTCAAGCTGTAGTTTTCTATGCATTAAGAAAGCCACAAACCTGCCCATGGACCAAAAGAGAGCATCTGAAACCTGTGAAGCCAGTAGTAGTTTGGGTTCAGAAAGAGTTCCATTAACGACACAATTTGTTTTGAAGGTTTGGTGAGGTTTTTTTTTTTCAATTGCTAATAGTGATGGGTTGGGTTTTTTGTTCTGGTTTTTAGTTTACACGAATGTCAATTCTGCTTTGCAATTTTCAAACCAATTCAACTGGCTATAATCTGCAATTTTGAAATACCTCAAAAAATAAGAATTGTTAAAAGTATGTTTCAAGATTGATTCAAGATATTTATTCTATTTACTCTATTTTTATTCTATTTTCTATTTTAGCTTCCATATGTCATAGAGCTATAATAGCTTAAGATGCTACACAGACAGGTAATGAAAGATTCATGACCAGCAAATCATCAGATCAACAAATATTTCTTTATTGTGAGGCTACTTTGTGTGATACACTAAGAGTGGGCTAAGGGATGAGGGAGGATGGGCAGAAATGAAATGCACTTAAGTATATAGTACATCATCCAGAAGAACTTACAATTTAGTCGATCAAGATAAATTCTTCTATACCTTCTTTTTCAAAGAAAGAACAACTTCATCAAAATTTCTGGTTAATAGATAGCTACTGTACCTATCTTACACAACTTATCCATTTCCTGTAAAATTCCTTCAGTTATTCAACAAGCATTTATTAAGAGCTTCTTTGTGCCAGGCATTGTGATAAGTCTAGGGATACAAAGGAAGGGAAAACAAAGCAAAATAAAACAGCTCCTGTTCCGAAGGAACTCACAGTTTAGCATATAGCATATAATGTTCTAAAAATCACCTTCACATTAAGGATCTCATTTAATCCCCACAATAACCCTGTATGGTAATCAGGGACAATATTATCTTAATTTTACAGAGAAGAAAACTGAGGCATAGAGAGTTTAGAATTACTTTCCCAAAGATACTGAGCAAATTAGTGGAAGAACAAAAATTAAGCCCTACAATCTTTCCTTGGGTCATGATCTAAACATATGTGTGTGTGTCTGTGTGTGTGTGTGTGTGTGTGTGTGTGTAAAATGGAGCCAAGAAATAATACTACATTTTAGTTCTGTGACAATAACCCATAATTATCAACAAAAAATCATAAATGAGTAGGATTACAACTTTCTGAAATAGTACTACTGACTAGGCCTAGGAGAGAAAAGGGCAAAGTGTAGGGAGAAGATAATTATCATCACTTGACTATTAAATAAGTCACTTCTTCAGTTTCATCAGCTTCAAGATTTCCTGCAGAACTGCTCAAAGCAGTACTATAAAAATGGAAGTCCGCCCAGTTTTTTTAAGCTACTGCTGTAGAACAGAGCTACCTAGCTGCAGCCATCATCTTTCCCCAAAGGTTCCATAAACCTGTGAGCTATATGGCAGTCTATTCCCAAAGCTTCGTCCATTCAAATGCCCTTAGCATGATGGGGAGTTCTGGAGTTCAGGTTTTATGACAACCCTAAACACGGGTACCACAATGATAGGACTATTACTCCATGAAGTGCCGAGCTTGGGTATAACTTATGGTGATGGCTGTTCAATGCACTATACAGAAAGGTTTCCACTTTTCTGCTTTTCATTCCACTTCAGAGCGAATTGGGTAACCCATTTTAAATGCTTTAGCTTTCCTTCAAGTTTAGCCGTTAACTCAGAAGAAACCAGATGCCAGATTTAGGATGAAGGTGTGAGAGATTATGCACATAATGTATCCCCGACAATTGTCAGTCACCCACAGATTAACCACAGGAGCAACAACATTGAAATAACATAATGATTATGGGGTTTTTTTGTCCTGTTACAGAGCCATAGCTACCTCACTAGAGTTATCATCTTCCCCCCAATGGTAACCATAACCTTTATAATATATAATATGAATATTAAGCTTTATTTCTATCATCATCATCATGCTTTTCTGGATCTGTGATTTCACTGGTATAGGAAATTGTCCAATACACTCCTTCTACCAAAGCAGATCTTCAACATTTCTAAATTGATCAGGGTCACAACCTGGTCATCTGCATGTGACAAAAGTGGGACTTGAACCCAAATTCTCCTGATTCTATCTGCTATCTGCTACAGTCTACTGTGTAATAATAAAGATAGTTATAGTCATGAGAAAAAACAATAGTAATAGTAATAAGGGCTTAAAATTATATCATGCTTTACTTTCACAAAGTGTTTTTGTAGACCTTTTTCCATATGACTTCCATCATATACAGTTTAGAAGCCCAAATTCCCCCTCTTCAGTAGAGGAGAAACAAAAAAGGGATATGTTACTACAAACCTTTCTTTCAATCTCTTCATATGCTCTTTCTTCTTCTGTTTCCTGTCACAGAAAAAAAAAAGTAGCAATCAAGTATCTTGCAAAAGGTATGTTGGAAAAGGATCAAAAACTTTCATTTATACACACACGCACACACACACACACACTCCCTTTCTGTTTTCCCCTTCTGGAGTAGATCATTCACTATTTTTCATGGCTCTGGTTGACCCTGCCCTTGCTACTGTCCTTTTCAGTCACATCCTGGTCTTCAAGACCACATTTAGGGTTTTCTTGGCAAAGACACTAAAGTGGTTTGCCATTTCTTTCTCCAGCTCATTTTGCAGATGAGGAAACTGAGAAAAAGAGGGTTAAGTGACTTGCTCAGAGTCATACAGCTAGTAAAGGTCTAAAGCTAGATTTAAACTTAGGTCTTCCTGACTCCAGGCTCAGTGCTCATAAGCTACGCTGTCTGACTTAGAACATTTTATTTACTCTTCATGTAGCAAATACCCTTCCCTTCCTCTTCCATTCCTGATTTCTACTTAAACACATATTATTTTGACAACTCTTTAACATCAAAATTTATTTCTAGTACTTCCTACAATGATTCTCAACCCAAAATCAATGAGAACTTTGGAGTACAGAAGTGACCTTGCTTCAGATGTCTTCATATCCCTCCGGGGGTATTGTAAAACTCCCAAGGCAAAATGAAGTATAAGTGTGTGTGTGTGTGTGTGGGTGTATACACACATATACATTAAGTATACATGTATATATTTGTGTGTATATATATGCGTATGTATACCTACGTATATGTGTGTGTGTGTGTGTATATATATATACACATACGTGTGTGTGTGTATACACACACATCTACATGTACCATTTTTGGAAATGGAAGGAAAAAGGTACTTCAAAAGCCACAAATTCAAGTCCATTCAGTAAATATTTATAGAGTACATATTCTGAGAATCATCCTGTGCCAGATTCTATGGAAAGAACAAATGATGAAAACCAACACAATTTCAACCTCAAGGAGTTTATGACCTAATGGGGGGATATAAAGGTACACTAATAATGACTGTATAAGAGAAAATAGGATGTGACAGAAGAAAAGTGAGTTCTGAGGACTGATAGATCACATCTGTTTGAGGAAATTCAGGGAAGGTTTCATAGCAAATGTAAAACTTGGACTGGACAGGCAGGCTGCTTTCTCCTGACACTGGGGATCCAGTAGAGCATTCAAACTGACCATCTGTCCTCACCCTCTTGAATAAGAAAAGATTAATGGGTCTTCAGGGAAGGGACAGTACCATAGGACCTAGAGCTGTTATGTATCATAATATCAGAGATTTAGAGAAGGAATGAAGCTTAAAGGTCCTCTAAATCAACTCCATTTTACAAATAAGGAAACTGAGATCCAAAGAGTGATTTGCCCAAGACCATATCATGATTTGAACCTGGTTTCTCTTATTCCAATTCCAGTGCTCTTTTTCCAATACATCACAATCCCTCAAAAAAAGAGAATAGCTTGAACCAACTGGCTTAAAGCTTGAAGCCAAGAAATCAAGGAGTATATTTGAGCCATTCAGATTCATGACAGCACAGAGAACTCATACGGGATTAGTGCCAAACAAATCTAAAACCAAGAACTTTACCTCTCCAAACTCACCCCTCTGCTTATCTTCCCTACTGCAACCAAATCTTCCAAGTTTGTGACCTTATTTTTATTCATTCCACACATCGAATCAGTTGCCAAATCTTGTCATTTCAACCTCCATAACTCTCATATCAAATTCCCTCTGTACTGACAGCCACCACCTTCATTTACCACCTCCCACCTGTTCTATGACAATGGTCTACTAATGGTTTGCCAAAAGTCTCTTTCCTCTCTGATCAATATTCCACATTGTTGCCAAAGTGACTTTCCTTAAGTGTAAATGTTATCATGTTCCTCCCCACCTTGGGCAAATATCAATCTCTCTAGGCTTCAGTTTCCTCAACTGAAAAATGAAGAATTAAACTAGATGACCACTAGGGTCCTTTCCAATCTAAAATTATAATCCTATTGTAGAGGGGTTCAAATTCCATTGCATAAGATTTTCCTCATTGTTGAAGTCTGACTATTCAGTGATCTGTATATACATAATGGGTGAGTTGGTGAAAGCTTGGGAAAAGAGAACCCTTGACCAGCTTCTCTATAGATCAGTTCTTCCCAGAGTCATGCATCCAACTTGTTGGTTGGTGTCTCTCTCTCTCTCCTCTCCCTCTCTCTCTCTCCCTCTCTCTCTCTCTCTCCCTCTCTCCCTCCCTCCCTCCCTCCCTCTCTCCCTCTCCCTCTCCCTCTCTCTCCCTCTCTCCCTCTCTCCCTCTTTCCCTCTCTCCCTCTCTCCCTCTCTCTCTCTCTCTCTCTCTCTCTCTCTCTCTCTCTCTCTCTCTCTCACTCAAAGTGTGTTGCTTGTTTGTTATTTCAATTTCACAAATATCTACCTTTTTTTACATTCTGCAGTCAACAAATCTGAACACAGAATTGGAGGCTGACAAATTTCATCTCCTTTTCCTACAATTTGTTTTCAAGTATTCAATTAAATTAAAATTGTGTGTGGTAAATGCAATTAGAAATGAGTAAAAAGGAAAAAAAAATACAAATGTTTTCATTTTTATTACCTCACAGTAGGGTTATTCAAATCAGTTAATTAATGAATGCTGATGACATTCAATCAGAAGATGAAACAATGTATTCCTCAAGCCCAGAGCACCATCAGAAGTTGAGAAGATAGGGTAATTCAATACTGAAGGTATTGTCAAGGTGAAAAGATATCATGTGAAAATTAAGGACTATGTTTACTTTTCCAAAACTTCTTAAAAAATCATTGCCTTTCATCTGTGCCTGTGTCACAAAAATACAGAGTAGTCAAAAAAAAAAAAAAAAACCACTTGCGATTAGGTTCTGCCCTTTCTGATTACAACCTGGACTCCCATTTCAATAGCTCCTTTGTTCTGTAGAACTTGAAATATTGTCGAAGAACGACTGAGCTGAAATATCTAGCTGACTCTTTAGAAACATGATAAATGAAGTAAATAAAAATTACTATCATGGGGCAACTCTACACAGTACTTATCATTGTATATCTATTGTACAAGTAAGTTGGGTAAGTTAAGCAACTTACTCAAAATTTCATATATCAGTTCAATAAATATATGTCCTCAGTGAAATACAAGCTTCTTGCAGAATGATAAAAATTCCATTCTTGTCTTTGTAGTTGCAGAAACGAACATAGTGCCACATACCTCCTCAAATAAGTCTATTATCTCATCAGTTTGGATGTTTGCTCCAATAATGGACACTGGAAGCCTTATCTGCCTATGCCTGTATCTTCCCATAGTTCATGACAAGTGGTTCAACAGTGTCCTGGGGAACATTCACCCTTACTCTTGACTTTGTGAAGACACCAGTGGGGCACTCAAACTGTCCATGTGTTATTTCTCTAACCAGAAATCTTCTTATTATACATGTTTCTGATGTTATCGCTTATTCTTTTAGTGGTTATATGTTTCTCCCACCCACTATATACCATTGTTTTACCTTTTATACAATTCATTTTCAAGTCTTCAGAAATGATTGTGTTCCAAGACTTGAAATCATGTAACACCATTTATAAAATATTGGTTTGAAAAACTGGGCCTTTGCTTCTGGAATGTAGTTTCCTTAAGGGAATCTTCTCACTGGTTCTCCTTCTTCTGTTTATCTCATCATGTCTTCACACTGTCCATCCCAGATATATATACTGTGGGCTACATTCTATAGGTTTTCCATTCAATTCTATGCCATCATCTGGGTAATATAAGTTCTTCATCCACTTGGTGTTTCCTGGGTGGATGGCCAGGCAAAACTCTTTTCAGGCACTGCAGATCTCTCCCAGGAAGTTCCACAATGCTCTAGGGCTTGTTGCTACTAGCACAATGTCGTCTGCAAGTAATAGTATCTGGAGGACCTACACTGACCGTAGGAAGCTAAATTATACTTTCTTCTATTACTCTGATATCTTACTTCTTGCCCTAATGATTGGCAGGAAATCCCCCTTCAGTTAGGACTACCATTTTGGATCTCCTCCATCCAGGGGCAAACGCTTTTGCTGAGCATAGATATTCCTCTTTTAGACCTCTTCTGGTATTTATGATAAGCTGTTGTTTCGGTTCAATTGTTCTTCATGACCCCATGTGGGGTTTTCTTGGCAAAAATACTGGAGTGGTTTGCCATTTCCTTCTCCAGCTCATTTTACAGAGGAAGAAACTAAAACAAACAGGGCTACGTGATTTGTCCAGACCCACACAACTAGTAAGTATCTGAGGCCACATTAGAGCTCAGGTCTTCTGGACTCAAAGCGTAATGATCTATCTAATGCACCACCTAGCTGCCCAAATTTATGATCAGAGAGTCATTGAATTTCTGATGCTATTATCTTTCAAGTGAACTTAAATGATTATGATGTATGAGTGAAAGACACCATGGAAGAGGTATTTTGCTCTATTGAATTAAATGTTTTTTTCCTTAATCAACAAAATGAATCTTTCAATAAACTGCATGATAGTAAGGTTGAGTTCCATTATTTTATATGACTCATGAAAAACTGCCTCTTCCCTACCAATATTCTCATCAAGAGTGACTCAGATTCATGTAGAAATGAGTCTCATAAAGATTCACATAAGGCATCTTGTACATAGTAGGTCTGTTGAATTGTATAGCTAGGCATTGTGGGGAATATTTTTTAAAAAAAGGATAGACAAGGTCCCTTCTGCTTCCATTAATTCAGTCAGTCGGGGAAAAAAATCTGTATTAAACAAAAGTCTTGTCTACATTCACTTTTTCAGAAAATTATGCAAGACACTAAGAGAACTATCCCCATTCTCATGGAACTTGCAGGCATCATCATCATTACTATTACAGGAGAATAAGACACAAACACTGGATCACACTACAGTACAAGAAGTTGCCCAAGAAGGGCTTTGTGAAGGTTATTATGACTAGGGGATGTGGTTCAGAATTAGATTTATGGAGGAAGTATTCCTGGAGCTGACTTTAAAGGATAGATAGACATCCAGAAGGCAAAAGAGGGGAGCAAGGGGACATTCCAGGCCTCAGGAACAATATGAACAAAGTCAAGATGTTTGAGCAGCACAGGGTTTGTCTGGAACAAAAAGTCCAATCTGGCTAGAGTATACAGTGTGTGAAATAGAATGCCATAAGGCTAAAAAGCCACGATCATGCCCTATTGTGGAGGTGTCAAATTTCAGGCACAGGAGTTTGAACTGTGTTTATTTAAAAAAGGAGAGCCACTGAAAATCTTTGAGAAGAAGAGTAGGGCCGGACCCATGCATAAGCAAAATTAATCTGGCACTGACATGAAGGATGGAATAGAAGAGGAAGAAACTAGAGGTGGAAAGACCTGTGAGGAGGCCTTGTACCAGAGAGCTAGGAGATAGGAAGGAGACGGATGTTAGAAATGCTTCAGGGATGGGGTCAACATGAACTTGACAACTGATTACATATGAAGTGTAAGGAGAAATGTAAGACCCAAAGAGGACTCCAAGATTTCAAACACAAGAGGTATTAAGAATCATTGACAAAGATAGGAGAGTAAAACAAGTTTAGAGGGAAAGATTTGTGAGCTTTGCTTCAGATAAGATAAGTTTGGGATATATTTGAGATATCCAAGTACATGCAGATGGAAATATGGAGCAGTATGGTGATGCAGTAGCTAGTGCCGGACCTGCAATCAGAAAGACCTGACCTCAGATATTAGTAGCTGTGTGATCCTGGAAAAGTCACTTAAACCCCTGTTTGGCCTCAGTTTCCTCTGCTGTGAAATGAGGAAATATACCTCCCAGAGTTGTTGTGAGAATCAAATGAAATAATAATTATAAAGTGGTTAGCTCAATGCCTGGCACATAGTAAATGCTATATAAAAGTTGGTGTCATTATCTTCATCATTATCATCATAGATTTAGACCAGAAAGGGACCTTACCACTCATCTAGAGCAACTCCGTCATTTTAGAGCTAAAGATGCTAAAGTCCAGGGGGTCCAAGTGACTGTTCCAAGGTCACATGTATATTAAGTGGCATAGCCAAGATTTGAACTTAATTCTTCAGATTCTAGATTTGTGCTTCTTCTCACATCACTGCATTGCTATCACGATAGATACAGACCTTGAAAGAGCTCTGAGGTAGAAATACCAGTTTGGAAGTCATTTACCTACTAGGGACTGCTGAAGTAATGGGAATGAATAGGAAAGTGAAAGGAAAGAATACAAAGAGAAAATAAAAGAGGCCTGGAGGACACTCACCTACAGATGTCAGAAAGAAGATTAACAGGCAGAGAAAGAAGTAAAGAAGAGGAAGAGTTCAGAGAACCAGAGAAATAAATTAATTCTAAACCTCAGAGAAGAAAGAGCATCTCAAAGGAAGAGTAGTCTACCATTGTCAAATGTCTGAGTAGCCTAGAGCTTTGAGGACTTGGGGGCAGGAGGTGGGAGAGAAGACCATTGGTTTAATTATTTAGTCACTGGCAAACTTTAGAGGAGCAATACTTAGAGGAATGATGAGACTAGAAATCATGATTGCATTAGACTTAGGATAGCGATGAGGAAATTGAGGCAGTGGGCATATGATTTGTTTTTTTAAAAAAAAATGCATTTGATAATGAAAGACTAAATGAAGTTGAGAGATGAGACAATGGTTGAAGGGGTTAGAAAGATCAGCGAGACTGTGGAAAGAAGAAGGAACCTGTGGAGAAAGGGGGAATCAAAGATTCATGAGAGAGGAAAACTGACTAATAGAACAGAATCCTAGAGATAGAAGGTGGTAATGGGATCAAGGAGACTGGGAAAGTGATTAAACTTCAGAAGGAGTTTGGATGTCTGTCTCTTCTGTAACTAGAAGGAAGGAGAAAGAGATTGGGTGCTGATACAGATGTTTTAAATTAAGGTAATTTCTGCTCGATGGCTTCAGTTTTCTTGGTGAAATAGGAGGCTAAACTATCCCTATTAAGTGTAGGGATTGTATGTTATACTTGGAGATTCATGGACAGAGCAGAAAATTTGGAAAAGTTGTTCAGGATGATGAAACAAGGAGTTGACAAGAGTAGGAGCAGTTGTAATATGCCGTAAATCGGTATTGGACAAAATAACTTCAATTTTATTATTTTCTCCAGCACGCTTAGCAACCCAGCAGTTACCGCTGCTGTTCAGTCATGTCTTCTTCTTGACCCTGTTAGGGTTTTTCTTGGCAAAGATATATTAGAGTGGTTTGCCATTTCCTTCTCCAGATCATTTTACAGGTGAGGAAACTGAAGTGACTTGCCCAGGATCACACAGCTAGCATCTGAGGCCAAAATTAAACTCAGGTTTTCCTGACTCCGGGCCCAGCACTCTATTCCCTGTGCCACCTAGTTGCCTTGCAGCCAAGTAGTAGGAATGAAGAAATTAACTGCTTGGAATTACCCTAGGAACAAACATCCATAATGCTCAAGCTATGACTTCCCAGTCATCTCCACAACATATCATCTATATTCCACCAGAACCGTGAACTCTGTAAGTCAGCTACTCCTGGGACTCCAGACTCTGATAAAGTAATGAGCTTTCTTACTGGCCAAGACCCAGGCCTTCATGCCCCTCCCTGACCATCACCACAACATACTGCCAAATCTATTTACCCCTCCTCCTTTTCAGCTCACCTTTGTGTATTATCTTCCCCCGCCCAATTTGAGTGATAGGTTTTGACTTGCTTACCTATGTCTGTATCTCCAGTTCTTAGACACAGTGCCTGGCACATCTTTTCTATATATATGTGTGTATATGTGTGTATATATATATATATATATAACATACAGTTGAATGAGCCGCTTATTGAATTAGTCCAACACAACTTGGACAAAAACAGCAGATGGACAGTGAACTGAACCCAGAATAGAGTAGGAGGGAAAGAATGAGATGGATTGCTTTGGGAAACTGCCCAGTGCTTTCAATGATCACAAGCTGCTTGTTACCACAAATATATATATGCCTGTGCATATATATGTATATGTATGTATGTATGTGTGTGTATGCAATCTTTACACCAATAATCTTCTGGTACTGTACTAAGGCTATAAAGCAAGGGCCACCATGACATAAGAGGAACCAAAATTACAAATAATTCCAAGGAAATGCAAAGATGCATGGTGGAAATAACCAGGTTGATGCAGCAATGATTTGGACTAGAGAAGCAGATTAAAAGACTTTGTTAAGGATATGTATAACCAGTAAAGGAGATAGAGCAACTATGTGATATGGACAAGAAACAGTAGATGAACGACCCAAGTGGCATGCTGGAAACCCTGAAATATTAAAGGAATACTAAAGAGAAAGATTTCTAGTGCTAGGTAGATTCCCTATTCCCTTGGGGGGAAATCCTCAAAAAGCTTATCTTCATAGAGTCTAATCTCTAATAGAATACTAGATAGGTATTTCATTCTATTAGCATGTCAGGGATATCATTGCTCTCCTATCATGAAAGACAATGGTTAGGTTGGTTGGTTTAGTTTTTGGTCTTATATTCAAAAGTAAAAAAACCAACCTTGAGAATCTTAGAAATAAAATAAGAAAAAATAATAATACCCCAAGAAGAAGAAAAAATTCTCTTTTTTAGCCATATTAATTCTGTATCTATCTTATAAATAAAGCTGTTTCATCAACAGCAGATCTTCTTTGAAGGAAATAATTTGGTCTCATCATTTCATGGAAGCTCACAGGAATTCTGTCAGTGACGGACACACTGATGAGACTAAAATGCCTGGATTGGTAGCACAATTTTAAAAGACATAATAGATGCATCAAATAAAACCATAAAGTATATGGTGAATTAGAAGTCTTTACACTTGCTTCTACTGCCACCTACAGAGCATACCCAATTCAGATTCACAACACATCAGCTCCATTACAAAACTAACTAAAAGTAGGATCTAGAGCTGGAAGGGACATTAGAGATCATCTTGTTAAACCCCCTCGTCTTAAAAAGAGGGAAACTTTAGCTCAGAATGGGAAAACTAAGGCCACAGAAGTAGGAAGTAGCAGAATTAGCGTATGGACTCAAGTTCTCTGACACCAAAGCTGATACCTCAGTATACCACATCACATCTGAGCTACACCTCTAAGCTTGAGGGGATATTTCACCCATCTTGACTGAATAGCATACAAAGGAGGGAGACAAGATATAAAGAACAAGACTTCAGACACAGCTGCTTGACCTTGAGTTTACAGTCCAGTAGGAAAGGTGAGAATATGGACACATACAAATACACTGCAATATAAAAAAAAAAAGATAAATGCCTAAGGAAGGAAAATCAGTGAACCCAGGTATAAGCAATGGCTTTGAACAAAGACACGATCGTGAAATATAGGAAAGATAGGTTGATACTCATTTGTGAAAGGCTATGATTGTCAGGCTATGGAGTCTAGTTTTTATTCAGTTGGAACCACTGGAGGGTTTTGAGCAGCAGAGTTATGCTAATCTGGTCTGTGAACTAGCAGGACTAATCTGGAAGGGGGGGTAGGGTTAAGGACAGATTGGAGGTGAGGAGAGACTCTGGACAGGGAAACTGATTCAAAGAAATAATGAGTCCAGGTAAAAAGGAATGAAGACCTATGCTGGAATGATGACAATGGGAATGGAAACAAACAAATTCTAGAGATCTTAGGGAAATAAAATTGGCAGAACTTAGCAAGTGATTGGATAAAAGAGGTAAAAAAAAAAAAAGATAGGGAAGATTCATGCAGAAGTTTTGACTGTGTATAACTGGTTGAAAATTATGATAGAAATAGTTTCACAGATAATGTCAATTTTATGAAATAAAATCTGAGATTATACAAAGAGGAACATAGGATAGTGAATAATGAATCAGGAATACTTGGTTTTGCATCCTTTCTCAGATATTTACTAATTATATAAATCTAGGAAAGTCATTTAATTTCTCTGTGCCCATTTCCTCATTTGTAAAATGGGGATAGTAATAGCACCTACCTCATGTGTTTTGTTAACTTTAAGGGGTTATGTAAATGTGAGTTATTATTAGAGGAATTAAGACAGATTCCTTATGTCACTAAGAATTACTTATGCATAGATATTTTACACATTAAAGGAATTATGCCCTAGGAACTTAATTACCAAGGGCAAAAATATATGTGGAGATGAGATACTGGGTTTCCAATCCTATGCTAACTTTAATTTTCCAATCTTCAATTTAATTCTTATTCCCACCTTTCCCACCTTTCTCCTCCCCCCCACATATAGAGAAGTGCATCTCATAATTAATAATTGATAAGGCATTCCCATATGCACTAGGATGTGAGAAAAAGTAACAAACTTACATTGGCATCATGGTTACTGATTATATCAAAAATATCTTCATCATCTTTAATCTCTTCAGCTGGTGTCTAGAGGGAAAAAATGTAATAAGGTAAAATACGTGTATATTCAAAATGTCCATGTCCAAGAAAATCAATAGAATTCATGATGTAGTATGACTTAGGGTTGCTTTTTTTGTTTTTAATTACCATATGCCCTAGGATGTGAGAAAAAGTAACAAACTTACTTTGGCATCATGGTTACTGATTATGTCAAAAGTATCTTCATCATCTTTAATCTCTTCAGCTGGTCTCTAGAAGGAAAAAATTGTAATAAGGTAAAATGTATGTATAATCAAAATGTCCATGTCCAAAAAAATCAATAGAATTCATGATATAGTATGACTTAGGGTTGCTTTTTGTGTTTTTAATTGAAGTTGTTATCTCAACTACACATTAGGATAATAGGATATAGAACTGCAAGAGACCCTAAAGATCATCCAATCTCGCCCCCTCTCATTTTATAAAAACTGTAAGCCAGGGAGATCAAGTCACTTGCCCAAAGTCACAGAGATAGTGACAGTGTCAGCATTTGAACTCAGGTTCTCGGACTTAGAATTCAGAGTCCAAACTGCATCTGGTTCTACCAATGAATTACTGACAGGAATGTCTAAGAAAAACTTAAGAAGGAGCCTTATACCAAGACCTTCGTGAAGGAAGGATTCAGGAAGTGAGCAAATGACTTAGAATATATGTCTTAAGAAGAGGACTTAGCTTTCCTCAAATCATGGTCCAAAATACAGAAATGATAGGTTAGAGCTTATCTAAGAAGAACAAAGAAGAATGTATTTGCATGAAGATTGACCGGTATTACTTAGAAGGTGTCAAACTGAAATTGGATCAGCAGAGGGAGCAGCCCAGACACAGTTGCTAAACCAGATACCACATGGAGCAGCAGAATATGGCACAAGCGGAAATAATAATGGAGGATCTCCGTAATTCAAAGGATATAATGATATGGAAAAGCAGTAAGAACTCTTATCAATGCAATGACCATCCATGATTCCAGAAGCCTGAAGATGAAGCATGCAACCTACCTTCTGACAGAAGGGTGATGGATTCAGGGTGCAGAGACATATTTTTTTTTAACATGGCTAATGAGGAGGATTTATTTTTCTTCTATATATTTATTTATTTATTTATTTGCTTATTTATTTATTTATTTGTTGCATGAAATTTCTTTTTTTCCCCAAAGGGGGATAGGAGGGAGAGAAAATAGATTTAATGTTGATTTTTAAATAAAATTTACTTTTAAAAAAAAGTATATGAAGTAAAACAGAACCAACTGGGGAATCAAATTATCTGGGTTCAAGTCCAAAAGTTGCCCAATGTCACATGATTATCAAATGGGGAAATCATTTCCCTCCTCTAGCCTCAGGTCCCTTATTTATAAAATGAGCAAGTGAGACAAGATGGTTTCTAAGATACTTCATATCTCTAAAGGTTTATGAGCTCGTTATAACGCTATATCATTAATAACCAGGTCAGCACAAGAGTTTCTGATCAGAAAGTTATAACTTTAGTTATTTATAGCTTTTATCAATATAAACTATTTATAAATATATAACATAATATATAACTATTTATAACTAAGGTATTTCACTTAGTTTCTGCTCAGGAACTCTTCCTTTAGACAACATTTGCTGAGTCTTCTATCTTAGTGAAATACTTGGCTGATTGCATTACTCTCACACCAGTCTATCAATTCTTCATTGATTTTTCCCTTTCCCTCATAGCTCTGTCAGGTGTTTCTGGTGGTGAGAGAATGATGATGATAGACTTTTCTGTTCCAACACAATGCAACTCCCTAACTGGGGAAGCGGAACTGATCTCCTCTATTGGGATAAGCTTGGTGATCCCTTAGACAGAGCTACTGCTACCTAATGTACGACCCAAGTGTTTTCTAGGAAACAGCTAATTTTACATTTAAAAATAAAAGGAAAAATAGCTATAACCCATAAATTCTGGATGTCCGATAATTTCAAAAGGACCAAACAGAAATGTAGTACATTGTAGTACATTGGTTGGCTGTTGTCCTTCATTCTGGAGAATTAAAATGACATCACTATGTTAGAGTCAAGTTATAGTGTGTCTGACTGTGGCTGATCTGACCACTGCAAGGTCAGAATGCCCTACCACAGGTCAGGCACAAATAGACCATGTGAACATTTGGAGTGGATTCTCTAAATTTGCACATCTTGAATTTCTTCTGAGCTACTTCAATCCTGCTTTGCTCATACAGCACAGCACCTTCTCTGATGAGGGCATAGCATGTTGGGCAATCCTGTGTCAGCAGGGGCAAGGGCAGATCCCATGTCATGCAATCAGTTCCAAAGTTCTTCAGACAGACTTTGAGAGTGTCCTTGTGTCACTTCCTCTGATCTCCATGTGAGCACTTGACTTGTGGGTGTTGTCCATAAAATAATCTTTTAGGCAAGCGTACATTTAGCATTTGAACAATACGGCCAGCCCATGGAGTCACATTCCCTGTAGCAGAGTTTGAATGCTTGGCAGTTTAATTCAAGAAAAGACCTCAGTGTCTGGTACCCTATCCTACTCGGTGAATCTTGCTAAGAAAATTCAATTGGAAGAAATTCTGTTTCCTAGCACAGCATTGGTATACAGTTCAGATTTCACAGGCATACATCAATGAGGGTGACACAATGGCTGGACAGACCTTCAGTTTGGTAGTCAGTGTAATACTTCCGTGAGAAGAGGGAGTCTGTTATTGAATGCTTATGTGACCTTGGGCATGTTACTTAATGGTCCCCACCTAGGGTTCAGTTTCCTTAGCAAAAAAAAAAAAAGAGAGAGAGGAGCTGAAGCTGACCTCAGTCTCTAGGAAATGTAGCTCTCACTCCTCTAATTAAGGGAGGCACAGTATTGAATGGAACAAGTCTTGGACCTGAATCAGGAGACACATGGTTCTAAATCTCATTTCCAGTGCTCATTAGCTGGGTGACCATGAGAAAGTTACTTAACCTTTATGACACTCACTGCCCTGAAGTCAATCTGGTGATGGTAAGATTCCCTAAACTTAGCTAGACTTGTTTTCAAATGTAACATACCAGCACTGAGCCAATACTTTTAAGCTTTTTCCAACTTATTAGGATCTACAACACATATTCCTCTTGCATAGCCTTCAGCCCTGAGTTGCCTTTATCTGCCTCTGCCACAGTTTCCTAATCTGTAAAATGAGGGAATCAGATTAGATGGCTTTTTCAGCTCTGCATTTATGACCCTATATCACCAGAAGACATAAAAGTCCATTGTTAGTGGAAGTTTATTAATATTAGAGAAAGGTAAGCTAGTATCACAGAAGGCCATAGCCTTAAGAACTATCTAGCCTGCTTCCCCTCAATTTGCTGATGAGGAAAATGAGGGCTCAGAATGTTAAGTGACTTGCCTAGTATCACCTAGCTAGTGAAAGGCAGAGCCCATGACTTGAATCAAGTTCTTTTGACTCTAAATCCCATGCTCTTTCTTCCATATGATAATATTTTTAAATAAAACTAAAACTAAATGGTATTGCATGACGAGAATAAAACCAGAAATAGCAACCGATAACATAATCTGCCTATGTGAGCCAAGATACTCTATACATCAGACAGTAATGATTACAGCTTGAGGGGAAAGGGAGGAGGGTAAGGAATTCCATATCAAGGCCAAAGACAGATGAAAGGCTAAAATAAACTATTCCTCAGAAAGTTCTTTTTTAAAAGTGTAAAAGAATACAGCAGCTCAGAAACAGATGAAATTAAAGGCCAAGTATAATCAAAATCAAAGGAGATGACTGTGGAAAAAAATATTCCCATCATACAGCAGCAAAAGGACTGATTTCATCCTGATTTTATAGCTGACAGTTTCAATCCCTAAAATCTCCATTTTATTTTCATTACATTTTCTAGGAAAACAAGATTTGTACCCCATCCGCCAAAAGAAAAGAGACAAAAGGCCTTTGGTGTCTTTGAAGTCTTAGCGCTGTTTGTTACATGAACCACCAAGATCGCTCAGTTGATGTAAGATGTCGTTTTTCTAAGAACAATTTGCACTCTCTCCATCATGGTGCCTTCTTCTTCAACTTATCATGAGCCTAAAAGTTATGGGATACTAAGAGGCCCTACAAAATCAGGTGCTGATGTTCATTTTAACTTAGGAGGGATTTACAGAATAAATTTATTTTCAGGGAATGTTTTTTTTTAGGTTTTTAAATTTATTTATAGCTTTTCATATATCACCTTCATTTCTCTCCCTCCTTCCCTACTTAAAAGAGCAAAGTTATCCCTTGTAATAACAAAAAGTAGTAGTAAAAAAAATCAGTACAATATTTACATTATACTGCACCCTAAAGTCTGATGCAAAGAAAGAAAGGAGAAAGGAGGTGTGTTTTCTTATATCTTCTTTGGGGCCAGGTTTGGTGATCATAATTACACAGCATTCAGTTTATGAAGTTTTTGCTCCTTCCATTGATAATGGTGCAGTCATTGTCATTGTTTTTCTGGCTGTGTTTATTTCATTTATTTTGCATTAATTCATGTCTTCCCACAATTCTCTGTACCTTTTACATAGTCATCCTTTCTTACAGTAGTAATATTCTACCCCATTCATATACCACTATTCATTTAGCCATTTCTCAAACAAAGGGAATTATTTTGTTCCTACTTCTTGGTTACTACCAAAAAATTACAACTGTAAGTATTTTGTTGTATATAGGAACTTTCTTTGACTTCCTTATGTCCAGCAGAAGGATTTAACTGACATTTAAAAAGAGACATTACCATCTGCTTTGCTACTTCACCCTAAGGACCATAGGCCCTTTCCATCTGGCTTGTGGCTGAAACTGTATGTATGTATGCATACATACATACATATATATGTGTGTGTGTGTGTACACATATATACATTATATATACATATGTATATATACATATATGTATATATATGTATATACATACATATTATATATATTGTCTCCCTAACTGGGGATTGTCTACCTTTCTATTTTTATCTCTGCTGTTTAACACAGTGTTCTGCACAGAGTAAGAGCTTAACAAATTCTCTATTCAGTCATTCCTTCATTCTGGATCAAGAGTATGAATGTGATTGGCTTTTCACACTAGGAACTCTCACACGTTAGGGTGAATCTTCCAAAATTTGTGAGAAAAGCAAAGGTTACTGTAAAATTCAACTATCAGTAGTAAGAGGTCTGTTAAGAGAAAGCTAAGTGACTAAAGCTTCAGGGAAATGGGAAAAACTGAAGTATTATACACACAAATACACACACACACACACATATATATATACATACACACATATCTATGTATATATATATATCATTACTGCCATAATAAATTTATATATATATATATAAAATATATTTCAGTCATTCCCTTCTTCCATATATACACATATATGTATATGTATGGAGGATAATTATATATATATATAATATTACTGCCATAAGAAATGATATATTAAATATTTTAGTCTTTCTATATATACACACATGTGTGTGTGCATGTGTGAAATAAAGACCTCCCATACTAGAAGTAGCTGGGGGAAAATCAATTTTATACTAGAACCAGAAAAATTGAGTAATTTTCAGAATCAGAGGTGCAAGGTCAGAATTTATGATTAATAGGCATCCTGGAATGTCAGGGCAACTAATTCCTCCAGCTACTGATGACTGATCTGTAAAAGCAGAGTTTCTGACACTCTCTGCCCCCATGAGGCTAAGGGAACAGACACCAATGGAAACTGACCCCCTCTTCTCTATAAAGCCACAAGTATTTCTGGAAATGACTTGAAGATATCTGGAGGAAAATTATAAGGCCCTGGAGTTGAACACGGAATTGGGGTTTCTGCCTTTTTTGGGATGCAGGGAAAAGGGAGCTGGGATGAGGGGAGGTAGAGATAATAGTAGATTTCATGCTTCAAAATAGAGCTATTTGCCATCTCAGATTAAACATGAGATTACAGGATGCAATTGAGCCCAGCTAGAGGAATACAATCTGCTCTTTTTTGTTTAGAAAAACCTTAGCTTTGGCTCTTGTTCTTGCACACTTCTAAAAATGGGTGTTAAATCATTCTGATTTATGCTGTGATGGAAGAGTATAAGTGTACTCCAACTTAAGTGTGCTCCTTACTGAGTACTGCAATCCTCTGGGCTTCGGTGTATATTATACATATTTATAATGCAATGTCAGCTGTTACACTGGCATATTGGATTTAGGGGAGATTCTGCCTTCCTGAGCTCCTTTCTTACAGTGCCTTGCATATAAGAAACACTCAGTAAATATTTGCTGAATCTGAATTCTATCTCCAAAACCCTACTACTGGCTTCATAAATGTATTCTTTGGATATTGAAAGTCCATAATATTTCATTACTGATAAGAGTCACAAAGCTACACTTTAAAAAATGCTATAGATTCTAGAGCTACACGAGACCTTAGATTTTAGAGCTAATTCCACCATCGATTATACAGATGGGCAAATTGAGACTCCATCTGCTCAAGGTCACATAGGCAAAAAAAAATACCATAGCCAAGATTTAAAACTGGGTCCTTTAGCCACAAGTTCAATGCTCTTTCTGCTCTATCTCACTATTCCTTTTATACTGCACTCATAATAAAACAAAACAAGCTAATCTAAAAAACTGCCCTTTTCCTCCCATGCCCATTGTCTGAGTGGTAGAACAGTTATAAAATACTATGTTACCAAATTGTCTTCTTCAATAACTCTAGATAACAAATTTTGGCCAGCCTCTCTGACTATTTTGCCTTTAATCAAGTAGGGAAGCAATCAAAGGAAGGTTACCCTGGGTCTGATGATCTAGTAGGGAGGAACCGGTTGGTACACTGGAAATAAAAATAACTTGCCAACTTAAAATTCATGATCAATAAGGAATGCCTCAGACATAATACAAATTACCCAAAAGATTTCAGAAAAACAGACTTCAGTGAGTTCAGAGAAATGATGGATAAGATCCAATGTCCTGAGACTCTAAAAGAACTGTTGATTCAAGAGAGATGAGTTCTTAATTCAAGAAGCAATTATTAAGTACCTACTGTTTGGTGGTGATTGTACTAGCTCTGGGAATGTAAACACACACACAAAAACAGCCCTAACTCTCAAAGAGCTTACCACATTCTACTGGAGGATTATAATGAGCAATCTTCTATTAAATCTGGTTAGCTATACCCAAAGGGCTATAAAACTGTACATACTCTTTGCTCCAGCTAATACCACTGCTAGGTCTACATCCCAAAGACATCAAAAAGGGGGAAAGGACCTATTTGTACAAAAATATTTACAGCAACCCTTTTTGTGGTGGCTAAGAATTGGAAATCTAAAGGATGCGCATCAATTGGATAATGGCTAAATAAACTATGGCATGTGATTGTGATGGAATATTATTTTGCTATAAGAAATAACAAGCAGGATGCTTTCAGAAAAATCTGGACTTATATGAACTGACGCATAGTGAATGACAGAATCAAGAGAATGCTGTACACAGTAACAGCAGTATTGTACAATGAATTGTGAATACTTAACTATTCTCAGTAATATAATGATCCAAGACAATCCCAAAGGACTAATGATGGAGCATACTATCTGCCTCCAGATAAAGCACTTATATTGTTTGAATACAGACTGAAGTATGCTATTTTTCACTTTCTTTCATTTTTTCTTTCATTTGAGTTTTCTTGTACAATATGACTAATACGGAAATATTTTATATGTACATATATATAACCTATATCCAATTACTTACCATCTAAGGAGGGGGAGGAGAGAAAGGGAGGGAGAAATAGATAGAATTTGGAACTCAAAACTTTAAAAAAGAGATAGTAAAAATTGTTTCAATGTAATTGAGGAAAAATGAAATACTTTTTAAAAGTAGGGGGAAATGTGCCATAAATGTGAAATAGTGCATGAACTTTCAGATGCAGTCAATACATTATTAGTTTTACTTGACCATTTTATTTGTTAAAAGAGATCTCTCACAAAGTAGAAACAATCTGTAAATGTTTGTAATATAAAAATACCTCAATAAAACTCAAGTGTGTAAAAAAAAAAAAAAAAAAAGATTTGGTCAGCCTAATCAACTTGATAAGATTACAGGGTGTGTGTGGCCTTTTTAACTAGACCAGTAACACAGACCTTTGACTAAGACATGGATTCAGACACCAAGATTTGGGGCATGGTGGTACTTGTGTTTTAGAAAAATTATTTTGGTATCAATAAGCACACCAAACCCTTGGTGATGTGACACAGTTAACTCTGAGTGGTCTCCTGAGACTGGGGCTGCCTCGTGATGACCGGTGACTGTCAGGGAAGCTGGATTATTGTTGGAAGAACTGTCTCCCACTGTGGTCCATAATAGTGAGCTATTAAACTGCTCATCCCATTTTTGGACCATTTTTAAGGCTCTCTCTCCCTTCAATTTCCAGACAGGAATACAACAAAGAGGGAAGGAAACTTTTCTTGTCACTGATTTCCTCCCCCTATCCAGAAGGAATGATGAGCCATAGTGAAAGCATAAAAGGCCTGAGAATGAAGTCTCAGTCCTCCCACTCCTAGATTCCTTCTTCTACCTTTCTGTTTTCTGAGACTAGGTCAGTAATTAACCATCTCAAGAAACGGGCATTTCTAGCTTTGGGGATTACCTTGGGTATAATCCTAAATATTACAGTTCCCAAATTTGAGTTTTTTAGCCAATTTTAGCAGAGGGATTCTGTGGCTTACTAACTAAAGCCAGAACCTGTCTGGGCAAGAGATCTGCACCTTACTGACCTTCCATGATAACTTCTCTGGATTGCTTGAACAGTGTCAGTCTGAGAGGAATGGTAAATATCTGCCTAACAGTCCCAGAAAGTCTTTACCTTCCGGGGTAATATAATGAATGTTGTGGACAATTTGGGTATTTTATTTTTCCTATATTTAGCTGTGTACACCAATGAGTCCTCTGTATTTTATGTAATTTCTTTGGTAGAGAAAATAAAAAGCTAGCCTATAACTCATATCTATACAGTACATTGGATGCCTTTGTGGAAAGAGGCCTTACTAATTACTTTTAGAAAAACTCTAGACCCAAACCACACCTTTGTTTTAGAGACTTCTCTGGTGTTTTACTCTAGGGTGGGAGTAAAGTCAAAAAGAAAACCTGACTACTTGGTGGACCAAACTCAGGTCAAAATGAGCCCCCGGACTATGGGTCACATAAATACAATATAATTTTAGGGGGGAAAGAATATTAACAAGTAGGGGACAGAGAAAAATCTCTAATTTGAATATTTAGTCTAAGAAATATGGTTGTTGTCCGTTCTCGAATAGGATCAAAATGACATCACCATGATAAAGTCAAGTTTCAATGTGTCCAGCTGTGGCTGATCAGACCAATAGGAGCTTGGAACGCTCTACCACAGATCAGGCACAAGTAGTCCATGTGAACATTTGTGGTGGATGCTCTAAATTTGTGCATTCTATATTTCCTTAGAGTTGTTTTAATTCTGCTTTGCTCATAGGGCACAGCACCTTCTCTAACGGGGGCATGCCATGCTGTGAGGTTCTGTGCCAGTGTCTCCCATGTCACACAATCAATTTCAAAGTTCTTGAGACCCTGAGAATGTCCTTGTATCATACCACCATGTGATCACTTACCGTGTGAGATTTCCATAAAACAGTCTTTTTGGCAAGCGCACATTTTGCATTCAAACAACAGAGTTGTGCTCTCTGCAGCATAGTTTCAATGCTTGGCAGTTTAATTCAAGTAAGTACCTCAGTGTCTGGTACCTTATCCTGCCACGTGATCTTCAGAATCTTCCTAAGACAATTCAAATGGAAGCAATTCAGTTTCCTGGCATGGTGCTGGCAGACTCTCCAGGTTTCACAGGAATACAACAATGAGGTCAGCACAATAGCTCTGTAGACCTTCAGTTTGGTAGTCAGTCTAATGATATCTGTTCTCTTCCATACTTTCCTTCAGAGTCTCCCAAACACTGAGCTAGCTCTGGCAATGTATGTATCAACCTCATTGTCAATGAGTACACCCTTGGAAAGTACACTACCAAGGTAAGTGAACTTAACCCCAGCATTCAAAACTTCTATATTTGTTGTAACTGATGGTTCCACCTATGGATGGTGTTGTGGTAGCTGATCGAGCTGATCGAGCTGTGTTTTCTTGGTGTTAATTATTAGGCCAAAATTAGCACAGGCAGCAGAGAATCAATCCATACTTTGTAGCATCTCAGCTTCAGAGGCTGCACTGAATGCACAATCATCTGCAAACAGAAAACTGTGCACCAACACTCCCTCCACTTTGGTCTTGGCTTGTAGCCTTTTCAAATTGAGGAATTTACCATCAGTGCAGTAGCTGACCTTGGTGCCATGTTCATCCTCATTGAAAGCATTTGACAACATGTGTGTGAACCCAGGCAAGAGCTGGGAGTGGTCAGCCCACAGAGGAGAAGCCATGGGGTTTGGAAGTCAGTCTCAAGTCAAGATGAGAGAAGACTTTACTTAGACACAGTATTGATTAAGAAGATTGTTCTTACTGTGACCTAGTGGTGGATAGTGTCATATTTTGAAAAAGAACTTTACTTGGATACTTGGTATTAAGGATGTTGCTATTGTTATGATACATATATATACATATATCTCATAATATATGTCATATATATCATATATTATATATATGTATTGTATCTCGAGAGAGAGAGAGAATGATATGTTTTACTTCAGGATGTTTCTATGAATGTTATGCTTTACTTTATTGAACAGTGTTTAGTTTGTTGTTGAATATAAAGAGTTCATTATACTATGCGATTAGACCCTCAAAATCAGTCACAGCAGCAGTCCTCAGGCTTGCTGACGTGATTGACTCTACAGGCGACAAAGAAGAAGTACAGTTATTCAGCATATGAAACTCACAATTCCTTCTCTCAATTCAATTCAACAAACACTCAAGTGTCTATTATGTGAATTTCAATGAGCTAGATAGAGCATTTATTTGTAATTGTATCTTAACATCCAACATATTAGTCAATAAAATCTAATACTTCTATTAATTTGAAGTTAAAATATGGATCTGCTTATTTGAGACATTAGTAGGTGAAAATTCTATTACCAGTTATATCCTATTACAATAAATTTCAAAGGTACAGATTACTTGTAGGTACTGTATGCTTTACAAAATATGGTGTAAATATAGCTGACCACATACCTAGACTTGAGAATATTTTCATTGTAATTAAATTCTCAGTAAAATTATATTTGTTTTAATGAGATTTTGAGTGTCTCCATTACCCTTGGTAGGAGACAGAGTGAATAAGAGCACTGGACTTAGAGTCTTGATGACCTAAATTCACCTAATGGTCTCAGGCCCTCTTTGCCTCAGTTTCCTCATCTTTAAAATGAGTTGGAAAAAGAAAATGGCAAATCCAGTATCTTTTCCAAGAAAACCCCAATTGGCATCATGTAGATTCAGACACAACTCTACAACAACGGCTTCCCATGTATGATGGGTACCATATTGCTCACCTTCTCAATGGGTAAGTGAGGGATTGGAGAGAGAGAATTTAGATCTCAAAATTTTTCAAATGAATGTTAGAAGAGGAAAAAAAATAAACAAATAGTAAGACATCTCCCATCTATCCTCCCACCCATCTATTTTCACATGTATTACCTGATCAATGGGCAAATCTATTTGCACATTACTATCATCTTTCACATGGAGTGCTCCTTCAATTTCTTTTCTAGGGGTTCGTGCTTGATACACATCACCTTCTGGAGTAAAACACACACACACACACATTTAGGGACAACATACATTAAGTCACTGAACTACATTTACATTTGCCTTAGAGAAACAACCTGATATTAGTATATAGCATGCTGGCCCTAGAGTCATCATGCTGGGGATCCTCAGCAAATCACTTAATCTTTCTAATTTTAAGTTTCTTCATTTGCAAAACATGAGTCTTATTTTCAATAAGCCTTACTTCATAGGGCTGTTGTAAGGAAAACACTTTGTTCAACTTAAAAATTTCATAATATATGAAGCTACCATTTTACTCCTCTAAATTGTAGTACAATAGGAAATGCACTTACTCTGAGGTTCAGATCCCATTTCTGCTAATTATTACCTGTATGATCTAAAGTAAATCACTTAACCTCCTTTGGTGTCAGTTTCTTCATTGATAAAAAGAAGGCATTGGACAAGATGGCCCCTGAAATCCCTTCTAGCCCTACACCTGTCATTAATTAGTCATGACACAGAATAGCAAAATGTGCCTTCGTTTTTCTATGAAGCAGATAATATAAATTATAGTGTAATCTCACTAATTCAAAATAATTGAAGGGTAAGCCCATCAGACAAGGTTCAAAATGTCATTTATAGATTATTTTAAAAGAAATGCAATTTTATTAGTTCCAGATATATACAGAAACTCAAAGAGGCTTAAGAGGAGGTTGTAGCTTGTTTTCATGAGTAGGTTATCAATGATACGTAATTACTGAGCACTGAGACCTAAGCCCCAGTCCTCAGCTACCTCATGGGGACCTTGTCTTTGTTACTGGCAGAGATGGAGTAAGGTATCTGCACACCCCAGGAAAAGTAAGAAAAGTAAGGCCTTTCAATGTTCCTGCCTCTATGAATATATAAAACTTTTTTTAAAACATTTGGTACAGTGCAAATTAGAATCACAGGATTTAGGTTTGAGTCCCAGCTTTGTCCATTTATTACCTATGTGACACTGGACAAATTACTTAACCTCTCTGGGCTTCTATTTCCAGTCAAATGAGAAAAATAAACTAGATGATCTCTGACATTCCTTCTGGCTCAAAATCTTCGATCTTATAAAATTCTACTTAAAAACAGACTCCAGTGACCAAGCACGACCTCAGAGGACTAATGATGAAGCATGCTCCCACTCTTCTGACTGAGGGGTAATGAACCCAAGGTACAGAATGAGACATACATTTTTAGACATGGCAAATGTGTGGATTTGTTTTGATTGACTGTACTTGTTATAATGATTCTCCTCCCCACCCTCTTTTTTTTTTTTTTTACTGAGGGAGGAACATTTGGAGGAAAGAGGAGCTATCAATAGTGTTGCCCAAAAAAAGACTAAAAAGAAATATGCGTCATGGAAGAAAATTTTAAAATGCACAGAAGGGAAAAGAATGTACCTCAAAGGGGAACGCAGACAAGCAGGACAGCTTTGAAAGTAACATGCTGAATTCATTGTATACTTTTTTTAAAAGCAAGTTATATATCAAAGATTCATGGCTTAATATATAATTCCTATTTTCTATTCTACTTTCTATGTGGAAATGTCCTTTTCTGAGAGTTTATTGAATTCAGAATAAACAAGCAGGCAAATAAATAAATATAAACTCCAGAGAGAGATGGATTCTCTGATATCAAAAATAGGTACAATGTTACGCATCTTGCCTAATTCTAGTTCTGTTTAGTGGATACTGAGCTCTTACATATCTCAGAAATCCCCATGATAGTCAAAACAAAACTTGGTTATCAAATTATGCCCCACCAACCAGTGTCTACCCATAGTTTTTTCTGTCAAAAACTTCTCATTGGAGGACTGCAGCCTAAAATCTGGTTGGATTAATAATGTCATTTCCCTCATGATGGCCTGATGCAGATATGCCACCCAGAACTAAGATCCTGAAGATTAAAAGATTAAAAAGAAAAAAAATCTTGATGAATTGTGAGTAGTAGTTAACCAGCTAATTAGCATATCTGAAGGTATGTTCCAGTACTCTGCCTGCCTCACTGCTGAAGTAAACAACTGAGTAGTATTAGAGAGAGAGGATGCCAAACTAAAAGTTACAAAGACCAGAGTCTGAATCCTGCTTTAAACATTTAGCAACCAGATGATTCTAGGCAAGTCACTTATCTTCTTCTCAGCCTCAGTTTCCTTATCTGTAAAATGGGAATAATTATAGCACCTATTTCCCAGGGTCATCATGAGGATTAACTGAGATAGCATTTGTAAAGTGCTTTGTAGACTTTTAAAAAGGTGTATAAATCCTAGCTGTTATTATGTATAATAATTATTCACAATATAGTATAAATTAAATTATCATGAAAATATTGATTTCAATTTCAGGTGCATATAGCTCCAATGAACACATCTTTTTGCTCATTATTAGTGGTCAACAGTAGAAAACCAAATGCTGCTATAGAAATATTGTAAGTTCTATACAGTATTTTATATTTATATATTTTTATTTTCTTTTATATATTACTCTTGTATTCTTCTTCAGGCTGTTTAATGCCTCATCACTCCTTTCAGTCTCTTATTTAGAGGGACTGCCTACATTTTTCAGTATTCATCTTGTGGCCTTCTGTTACCCATAATGGTCTAACTCTGGGTATTGGAACATTTCCCCAAATAATACTAGAAATACAGTACTAGAAAGCTTATCAACATTTTAAAAAATTTTATCTGATTGAAAATACCAAAAAAAAAATACTAGCATGTTTGACTACATAAAGCAAATATAAGATTTCCCCTTACCTGTACCATGTAGACTTAAAGGCTCTGTATAACTTGGCTTCTGCTCTATTTTTGCATAGTATACTGAGTTCTCACTCTCTTTTACCATTTCTTCATATAAGGGATGATCTACTACTTCTTTTAATTCCTGGTTAAAGCATACATTGTAAATAAAATAGTATTAAGTAAACCTCCTGGTCCAATAAATCTAAACAGTTATTCTCACTGGTCTGGTTTGAGGTACAAGATTCATGAGAATAAGCAACAGAAGTTGGAGGTTGTGGGGGAAGTGTCAATCACCTCTGAGGAAACCTCACCTCCTCCACTGGCTTGATCCCAAAGGGCCTTGTACTTCCCACCTGTAAAATGACAATAATAATTCTGTTATGCCTTCCTTCGCAGAGATAATACAAGGGTTACCTAATTACTAGAAGGCACTCGACATCTAGTCAGATCATAAGTGTCTCTAGCATCTACTATCTAGCTTGGATATTATGAGGACAAAAGTTAAACAAGAGCCTTCTTTCATTTTTCTGAGCCTCTCTTCAAATCAAAATAACAGAACTGTTTAGAAAAGCTCAACAATTATAAGGGGCAGCTAGGTGGCACAGTGAATTGGCCCTGGAGTCAGGAGGACTTGAGTTCAGATTTGGCCTCAGACACTTGACACTTAACTAGCTATGTGACCTTGGGCAAGTCACTTAACCCCAATTGCCTTGCCTTCCCCCCGCAAAAAAAAGAAAGACTCAGCAAGGAACTTCTGTCTAGGCATATGACATGCAATAAGCATCTTTGGTACAGAAATAAAATATGTGGCATGTAAATTTGGAGGTCTACTGAAAAAGGATTAAAATGGTTTTTAAAATATATAATGGATATTAAATATTAATATAATAGATATTAATATTCTTCTAGATATTTATAGAAAATCACAACTTTGCTCAATGTGCTCAATATATTAATGTATAGTACATAATAAAGTATACTAATCAGATAATATATTGTTAGAGCTAAAATAATATTTTACCATATTCTGCTCTAACAGGATGTCTAAAAACCACTATGTTAAATTCAAGCTCTTTGAGGGCAAAGACTATTCTGTGTCTATCTTTGTATCCTCAGCACTAGCTCAAAGCTTGGTACATACCGGGTACTTAGCAAATATTTGTTGACTGTTTTTATTGTGTTCTCTACTAACACATTTAGGCACGTGACATGATATATGTGTGTGCACCTAAATATCAGGTGTGTATTTGTTTCTTGGACTGGAGCTGTGATCATACCAGGGAACTCTAGTAAAGAAGTTACTTCTGCCAATACTAATCATTGACTACTCCACGTTTTGCATTCTTAAAAGAGTTGTCTAGCAACCTGAGAGACTGAGTGACTTAGAGGGAGGTCCTGAACTCCAAACTTGATCCTCTGTCTGCTATGAGGTACTACCTCATGAATATGTACACATTGGTGATGATGATGATGATATTAGTATGTGTATAGTACTCAGCTCTTTACAAGTGTTGTCATATGTGATCCTCCCAACAACCTTGTGAGGTCTGTTATTCTTCATTTCACAAACTAAGGCTGAGAGAAATGACTTACTTGGGTCCAGTTCACAATCAATAAGTGTCTGAAGTAGGGTTCAAATTCAGGTGTAGCTAACTTCAAGTCTAACACTCTATCTACTGTACAATAAACAGATAGAGAGAGAGAGAGAGAAAGAGATGATGGATAGATAGATGATGGATAGATGGATAGATGGATGGACAGATTAAGAGAGAAAAAGACAGACACACAAATATATAGACATACATATATACATATGCACATATACTCATATATTTCTCACATATATACATAATACCTATTTATATATATTATAAATGTATACACATATATGTGTGTACATACATATGATAAATTCACATTGATATCAACAAATATTTATTATATACTTTCCATGTGCCACATACTGTAATAGTTGCTAGGGATATAAAAACATAAACTAGATCTTGCCTTCAAATAGTTTACATTCAATGGATACAATATGTCTGTGTCTAATACATGTATTAGACACATACATGTGTATATGTGTATCAATTTGTATAAATATAAGAATATATAAAGTAGATATAATGAATACAGCTACTTGGGGGAGGCGCTGCTAGTGACTGAAGATATCAAGGGATTCCCTATATACAAAGAAGCATTTGAACTGAGATTTGGAGGAGGTATAGCCAAGATGAAGAGTGATGACAGGAACTCATCTGAATTCTCCCAGATTCTCCTCCAATAAACTTTAAAGTAATGTCCCAAATCAAATTCTGGAGTGGTAGAACCAAGAAAAGGTTGGGGTGAAATGATTGTCCATCCCAAGACTCAGCTTAGGAGGTCAGCAGGAAAGATGTCTCACCAGGGTGATGGTCAGACCTGGACAATGGAGGCTCCCAAGCAAGCCAGCAACAGACCTTGGAGGTAGCTGTGTCAGCAACAGCAGCAACTTCAGGACCTCTTAGACCCCTGAAAGGTGTGGGGAGGTGGGGGGTTAGATATTTGGACAAAAGGAGATTACAGGGGACCCTTTATTGACATTGGGTCTAAGACCCTATGGGAGACTATTTTCATTTTTGCATGTTTGATACCTCTGGCATAAAGGATAGAGTATCATAGTTGAAGTCATAATGACCTGAGTTCAAATCCTGCCTCTGAAGTTTCCTAGCTTTGACACTACTAGCAAGGCCCTTACCCTCTCTGCAATTCATTTCTTTCACTGTAAAAAGAGGATAAAAATAACCATAATGATGACTGACATATCACTGAAAAAGTTAGTTATTATGTTTTTCTTGATAAAAAGTCAGTTATTTTTAGTCTTGATACATCTGTTTTTACAAAAACAAAAAGCAATCTTTGCCCATACACAGTTCCAGTTCAAAGTCACAGGGCAAAGAGGAGCACTAGAGCTTGCAATTATAGGGGAACAGGACCCAGGTCATAGTTCCTGGGAGAAGAAGACTGCTTGTGGTCACACACAGGTCAGATCAGTGACAACATTTCTCCTTAGATCATACTACCAAAAACTTACAAACCCTCAGAACTAGCTCTGAAAATAGCAGCATGAAAAACCTAAAACTTGGGACAGTGCTTCATCCGTCCTGGAAACAAAACCCAACTTTAAATAAAGTTAAAAGTCAAGAAATAGGCTGGGAAAATAAGAAAAAGAACAAAAAAAAAAAGAACCTGAGCATAAAAAGTTACTGTGGTGACAGGGAACATCAAGACACAAATTCAGAAAACAATGAAATCAAAATAGCTATGTTCAAAGCCCCCAAAAAAAATGTGAACTGAACACAAGCCCAAAAAGAATTTCTGGAAAAGCTCAAAAAGATTTTCAAAATCAAATAAGAGAGGTAGAGGGGGAAATGGGAAAAAGAAATGAGAGTGATATGAGAAAATTATAAAAAGAGAGTCAACAGCTTGGTAAAAAAGGCACCAAAAAATATTGAAGAAAAATAATACCTTATAAAACTGAATCAGCTAAATGGTAGCTAGATAGCTACATGGATAGATAGATAGATACATGGATATATAGCTGGATACATAGATAGATACATAGATACATCGATAGATAGATACATAGATACATCGATAGATAGATAGATGCATAGATAGATAGAGAGATAGATACAAAGATAAAAGGTGCAAAAATCCACTGAAGAGAACTCCTTTAAAAAAAAAAGCTGAACTGACTAAGTGAAAAAAAAAGAGGTGCAAAAATTCACTGAAAAAAATAACTCCCTAAAAATAAGATTGGCCAAATGGAAAAAGCATAAAAGTTCACTGAAGAAAATAATTCCTTAAAAATTAGAACTGGGCAAGTCGAAGCTAATGAAATCAAGAAACAATAAAACAAAATCAAAAGAATGAAAAAATAGAAAATGTGAAATATCACACTGGAAAAACAACTGACCTGGAAAAAGATCAAGGAGAAATATTTTAAGAATTTTTTGACTACCTGAAAGCCATGATCAAAAAAAGAGCCTAGACATCATCTTTCAAGAAATTATCAAGAAAAACTGCCCTGATATTTTAGATCCAGAGAATAAAAGAGACATTGAAAGAATCCATGATTACCTCCTAAAAGCAATCTCAAAATGAAAACTCCTAGGAATATTATAGCCAACTTCCAGAACTCCCAGGTCAAGGAGAAAATATTGCAAGCAACCAGAAAGAAACAATTCAAATACATAGAGTCACAGTCAAAATAATACAAGATTCTGCAGCTCCTACATTAAAGGATACATTAAAAGTTTGGAATATGATTTTCTGGAAAGCAAAGGAGCTAGGATTATAACAAAGAATCACCTACTCAAGAAAACAGGATAATCCTTTGGGAGAAAGCTGGGGAATAGACATTTCATGAAATAGAAGACTTTCAAGCATGCCTGATGAAAGATCAGAGCTGAATAGAAAATCTGAATTTCAAAGACAAGACTCAAGAGAATCATAAAAAGATAAACATGAAAGAGAAATCATAAATGATTCACTAAGATTAAACTGTTTACATCCCTATATGGAAACATGATACTTGCAACTTCTAAGAACTTTCTCGTTATTAGGGCATTTAGGAGTATGCAGAGACAGAGGGTGTCAAGTGTGAATTGATTATAATGGGATGATTTCAAAAGAAATATTAAATTAAGGAGTAAGAAGGGAGAAATACTGGGTGGGGAAAGGGGAGAGATTAGGATGGGGGAAGTTATCTCACAAAAAGAAGTACAAAAGGAAGAGCTTTTACAATGATGGGGAAGATGGGGGGTAAACCTTATCTAAACCTTATTCTCATCAGAATTGACTCAAAGAGGGAATGACGTACACACCTAAAGGGAAGTAAGAGGGGAAAGAGATAAGGGAGAATAAGAGATAAGGGCCTGATAAAAGAAAGGACTGATTAAGGGAGGCAGCAGTCACAAGCAAAACTGAGATTTGAAGCAAACTAGGAATTTTAAGAGGAAAGTGGACAACTTATCCTGATGAACAACTTATCCAAAACAGATAGAAACAAGAGATGGAATCTTACATTAAGAAAAAACAAGATGGCTAGTTTAACTAAGCCTGAAAGATAGAGAAATTGGAGTAATGCATACTATAGCTGAAAAGACTAGTTGGATCCACATTGTAAAGATCATTAAACACCCAAACAGAAGAGTTTTTGATCTTAGTGTATTTGATCTTAGAAATAATAAGGAATCACTAAAGCTTACTAAGCAGACACTGACATGGTCAGACCAGTGTTTTAGGAATATCGGTTAGCAGCTATGTAGAGGATAGACTGAAGAGGAGCAGGAAGAACAAATACAAGGTTCTTGTAATACTACAGTAAAGATGTGATGAGCACTTAAACTAGTGTGGGGGCCACATTAGGAGAGGGAGGAGGATTATTGATTGTAAGAGATGTAATGAGGTAGAATTAATAAGACCTGAAAACTAATTAGATATGTGAAGTAAGAATAAGGAGCTGAGAATGACACCAAAGTTATGAACCTAGATGACTAGAAGGAGGGTGGTGCCTACTACAGAAATTGAAAAATTCAAAAAAAGATATGGGTTTGGGAGAAAATATGATGATTTCTCTATTAGACATATTATAGACATTACAGTGGATAGAGTGCTGGTCCTGGAGCCAGGAAGATTCATCTTCCTGAGTTCAAATCCAGTTTTAGACACTTGCTAGGTGTGTAACCCTGGGCAAGTCACTTAACCTTATCTGCTTCAGTTTCTTCATCTGGAAAATGAACTAGAAAAAGAAATGTCAAACCACTCCAGGATCTTCACTAAGAAAACCCCAAATGGGGTCACAAAAAGTCAGACATGACTGAAAGACAACATAAACTGGACGTACTGTATTTGAGAGCCATCCAATCTAAATGTCTAATAAGCTGTTGCTATTGTAAGACTAGATATGCAAAGACGTACTAGGGACTAGACATTTAGGTCTGGGAGCTTTCTGCGTACAGATTATAATTGAGTCCATGAGTTGACGAAGTCACCAAAAGTGAATGTAGAGAGAAAAAAGACAAAGATTCAGGACAGAATCTTATAAGACACTCACAATTAGCAGTGGTCTTTGGAAGATGATTCATTACAGGAAGCATAAAAGAAGTTATCGACAAGCAAGAGGAGAAACAAGAGAGTAATATAATGAAAACCCAAAGAAGAGAGAGTATCCAGAAGCAAAGGGTGGTTCACAATGATAACTGTGCAGCCAAGTCAGGAAGGATAAGGATTAAGAATAAGTCAATTTGACTATTAAGAAATCATTAGTAACTTTGAAGAGAGCAATTTTAGTTGAGGGAATAAAACAGAAGGCAGAGTCAATAAGAGGACACAGCTTTTTCTAGGAGTTTGCCTATGAAAGAGAGAAAAGATAAAAGACTGCTTAAACGGATGGTAGGATTAAGGAGAGTCTCTTAAGGATGGGGAGATGGATAACTATAGAAGGGAGTACGCAATCTGCTGGAGTTTGTTAGAGAAAATAGAATCAAGTATACAGCTTGAAAGATCATGGAAAGGAAAGGGCCTTCCCTTTGATCAAAGTAGGAGAGAATAGGAGATGATATAAAAGAAATTTATAGAATAGTCAAGAAGAGTTCATGATGAATGACCTCTTTGCTCAGTTAACATGAGGCAAGGTTTTTTGATGAAGTGGAATAGTAGGATAAAGCAAAAGGTTTATGGGAGAAGAGAAGGTCTGGAATAGCCACTATGGGGATTATGACAGAGAATCAACTGGGAAGGAGCAAAAGGATTGCCATGCTGCAGTGAGGACTCATTTCAGATTAGACAGTAGAAATCTGAAGTAGATCCAGTCAGTATGGCATAACCCTCCAGCATCACTCAGGAGCTCACCAGCAGGATCAGCTGGTAGGAGGAATACCGGGTTGAGGATTGGCAAGGCATGAGTAATAGATTCCTGAACAGATGTCAGTGTTATGTTGAACTAGTTAATGACAGAATCAGAATTGGTTAGGTACAAAAATGAAGCTAGAGTAAGAGCAATGGTCTAGAAGACTTCAGAGGGGTAGAACTATAGTTTACAATGAGAAGAAATAATTGGTTTAGGAGGAATGAGAATGGAGAGAGAATGCTAGGAGACTGTGATCATATAAAGGAATTTCAGAATGCCTGATCTGGAAATGGAACGCTTTGTGAGTGATTTCAGGATTAAGAGTAGACTGTCCCTGTGCATGCTTAAAGCAGAATGGAGAAGGTTGTGGCTACTTTTTTCAGTTGGAATACGTACCACAAAAAATAAAGTCACATCTGCAAGTTCACTGTAAGCTTTCACCTTACAATGAGAATAAACCCAAACATGAAAGAATAAAGAATCCACAAAGAAAAAAGTTCAGGCAGGCATTTATTCTCCCCACTTCATTACTAGATGTCACCCCTAAATTCTTTTTATCAGTGACCAGAAACAAAGCAGTAGTCAGTGAATATATTCAGTGATGGGACCATGAAGTTAGTTCAGTTTTCCATTTCACTCAATATTATATAGTTAACCATTATGAACCATAAAATACCTCATTTTTCTTATCTTAAGGAACTCCTACAGTAAATGAAAATTATTACAAAATATTCAAACCTGTCTATTTTATTTCGTATCTTTGTTCATTTTATTAGAGCAACAACAAAGATATTTTTAGAAAACCAATCATCATTTGTATGTATTTGTATATTTCTCTCTCAAATTGTCCCTATCACTTAAAATGTCTAATAATCCCACATCTCATAGCATTAATATATACCTATACCATGAAAAACCATGTAGTTTTTCTTCCTTGCAAAAATAAGGTGTGAAAACAGCCCTTCATCCTCATAAAATCAAGTCCAAACAAATCTATCTATGTTCAGATTTTTTACTGTAACATTTGGGAAATTTTCACACATCAAGAAAACAAGATTTTAACTGAGCTTTTTATTTTTTACAAACAGGAAATGGAATGTAGGTAGGTGTTTGTGTTTGTTGGGTTGGGGGAGGGTGTTTAGAGGAGAGACAGCAGTTTGGCTATGTATAGTGAATCCAAACATTGCCAAACTTTGTCTGTGGTCGTGCAAGGTTTTTCTGTTCTTTACCTGAAAAAAAATTCTAAAGATACCAAATATTTACCTCCTTGCCTACAAAACAGGACAATGACTCTCATTAAGAAGGGGAAACCATGACAGCCTAATTCATCTTTGTATGCAGTACATAGTCTATGGGGAGTACATATGTGCAGACACAGAAGATCACATTTATACTACTAGTGTATCAAATATTTTATTCCAATGTTAACTCACTATGAAATGTCTCAGAAATCTCTCCCCTCATCTCTCTCTCTTCTTCTCTACCCACTCTCTTATTCTTATTCAAATTCTTCCTCTCTTGCTTCCCTCCTTCCCTTTATCTCACCTTCCTCTCCTTTTCCTTTCTTTGTCTCTCTAATTCTCCCCCACCTTTGTCTCTACAATCCAATTTATCTCTCCTCTGTGCCCATTTTCTTAGTATCTCAAGTTCTCATCCATCTTTCTCTCTCTTTTTGTCCTTTCTTCCCTCTCTCCCTTTTTCTCCCTTTCTCTTGTTATACCTACTCTCCAAGGATTAGTATAACTAAGACCACCCCTTAGGTGAGGAATTTTTTGGCTATGGCAACACAATACAAATAAAAATTTTTAAATGGTCATTAGTCTTGAATAAACACTTCCCACTTTTGCAGTCCTGATGGCCAATTAGTACAAAAGACAGCAAAGGGTACTATGAACTTGCTTTTGCACATACATGATTCTCCATCTCCTATTTCCATGCCTTTGTACTGGCTCTCCTCCATGCTTGAGTTACACTTTTTCCTTACCTCTGCTTGTCAGACTCCCTGGTTTTAAAACACAGTTCAATCATCACCTTCTACATGAAACCTGTCTTGACCCCTGCCCCCAAGCTGCTATTTATTGCCTGACCTTGATTTCATTGTGTATACATTATGTGTGTGTACATATTTTCTATTCTATTAGAATGCAAGTGCTCTGAGGGAAGAAACTTTTGTCTCAGTATACTCAGTGACAACACAGTATCTAGTAATTAGTACGTATATAATACTGTGAATTCCATAGTCTGATAGTCTATAAGCATAAATTTAGCTCTTAATACTCTAAACATGAACTCCTTAGAAGTTGACTGGTTTTTCTACTAGAAAAACTGAATTATATCAATATTGATACTCTAAGAATTTGCTCCTAGATGGAAAGGAGGCTCACAGGTTCTCACATGCAAAGTGAATATAGGTGTTGGTAGACTTGGTTTCTTCACATGCACAAAGAAACAAGAAATGTCCCTTAATGAGACATGATCATTTCATCCACAGTGCTCATGCTGAATATATGCAAAAAAGATCACCTACAAGATAATCACATTTTATGTACCAATTCCTTGCTGAAAAAGGTAAAAAAGGAAAAGAAATTCTATGAAGAGCATGGCAAGATCCTCCAAACCAAATCAACCTAATATCCTGATAATTGGCTACTTCAGTATAAAGATGAATACAGAAGAAAATCATTTGGGGTAAAGAAATTGGGAAGCAGGTAGTTCAAATGCCTCATGTCTATCAAGAATTATTTTTTCAATAGAATCAGAATGAGAAAAATATTACAAGTATCAAACAATGACACACACACAGAATGAAATTGACTATATCTAAAATATAGAAAAAGATAGGTTGTAGATGTGAGATTTATTCTAGAATCAGCTGTCAAATCATTGACTAGTTAGAATATAAGTCAACATTAACATCAAGGTAGAAGTAAACAGTAAGTATATTACAAAAAGCTCCAACACCTAATTAAACAAACTGCTGCCTAAAAAGTGGGAAATATTATCAGAGGAAAGATATTGACTATAATGATAACCATTTCTTGGAGTCAAAGTACAACACTGCCTCTACCAGCAAACATTTGATTTCCTTTTCAAAAGAAGGAGAAAGAGGAGCAGTTGTCTAAAGAGCGAATGCACAAGGACTCTACCTACTAAACTGAATTTTTAAAATAGGTACAGAGAATGGAAGCAAGGAAAGGTAAAGGCAGGTATGAGCTCATAAGCCTGACCCAATCCTGTAAGAACACTGTTAGGCAGAGAGGTTGTGGACTCACAGTATAGAATAAGATATACCTGTATTTTTGGAAATGGCTAATGAGAGAATTGGTTTTGCTTGACTATACATCCATATACAGTTCATTATTTCATTTTTCTGTTTTTCAGTGGTGGAGAGACATGGGGGAGGGGGATCAAATTTAAATTGAAAAGAAGTTTTAATTAATAAATAATAGTCAGGAATATTAAAACACAGCCTCCCTCCCAGGAGCCACAAATGATTACCTTAGAGAGGGAGAGACATAGGTGCATTGCAGGTATACACACTTTCAAGAATATGCACTTTTGGAAAGGAGTATATTTTATTCAATAAGAGATGCCATAATAGACAATGGCAGAGCCTCTCAACAATGTGGATCCAGAATAGGATTGAGCCACATGATTCTACCTTCTAGAAAAAAGAGGGGGGAATTTCCTAGGCAGTTCTAGTAACTCAGGGGGTTGGGAATGGATCCAGAAACCCAGTCTTCTCCCATAGAAAAGGGAGGAAGTTTCTAGACAGTGCCAGACTCTTGGTGAAAAGAAAATCCAGGGATATTACCTTCTAGAGAGAGAAGGAAGTGTTCATGGACAGATGCAATCTCATGGAGAGAAGAAAATAGTACATGTGATCCCAGAGTTAGAGGAGGAATTAGGGACTGAGACATGATATACAGCCAATATTTAAATTTCACTTTCCCACTATTGCCCCTAAGTCCTTGATACCTGGGGGCAGAGGGGGTGCGGGGAGGGGGGGCAGCTAAGTAGCACAGTAGAGTGCCAAGACTGTGGTCAGGAAGACTCATCTCCTTGAGTTCAAATCTGACCTCTGTCACTTACTAGCTGTGTGATCCTAGGCAAGTCACTTAATCCTGTTTGCCTCACGTCCTCATCTATAGAATGAATTGGAGAAGGAAACAGCAAACTATTACAGTATCTTTGCCAAGAATACCCTAAATGGGATCACAAAGAGTCATCCATGGGGCAGCTAGGTGGCACAGTGGATAGAACACTGGTCCCGGAGTCAGGAGGACCTTAGTTCAAATCCGGCCTCAGACACACGACACTAGCTATGTAACCCTGGGCAAGTCACTTAACTTTGCTTGCCTCACAAAAAAAAAAAGTCATACATGACTGAATAACACAACCCAACATAAAATATCCACGCTATACTGGAAAGAAGGGAGCCTCTATAGCAACCCTCAATTCATTTCATTCTATAGGAGTCCAAGACCTGATGGTGACAGCATAAGACTAACTCCTTTTACAGATTCCTCAAAGAAGGTAGAACTTAACCTAAACGTTAAGGGTTGCCTCACATTCATTGTCCCAACTTCATTTTCCTTCTGGAAGATTCTAAACCCTTAGAGTAGTAACGTAAGGTTGGAAGTCAACGTAGGCCCCCTTAAGGTGGAAAGTGAGACTTACCAGAGAGAATGTGAGTACCTTGATGGTGTATAGGCTGCTATGAATTCTTTATTCTCTGAATTCTGTCTGTGAAGAGAAATAAAGATCTTCCTATACTCTACAAATTGTTGCCTTGAATTCTTGCATTAGAACTGAGGATCTTTTACTCAGGTTCATGGAGGCCTAAACACAGATTATACTTTCAGGTTCCAGAGGAAACCTTCAATAAGGACAAAATAAAGTAAAGAGTGATTTTAGGACAATTGCCTAAGATTGCACTCAGTCAGTGTAGCCCCACAACTTTAGACCCTAGACTTTAGGTCCATAGACTACAGGGGAAATGAGTCTGAGGTAAGTTTGGTGTAACACCAAACTAAACTGGATTATCCCAAGAACATTTACAGATGAAACAAAGAGGTCAGCAAGTAGACACCACTTTTGGACTCAGTACTCAATATAAGGAATTAGAAATGACTTTCATTGTATGTGTAAAACCCATATAAGATTGCACACCATCTTGGGGAGGGTGTGGAGAGGGGAGGTGCAGAAAATTCAAAACTTATGGAAGTGACTGTTGAAAACTGAAAACAAATATATTAATTAAATTTTTTAAAAAAGAATTAAACAAGATAAAAAGAAATGACATTCAAACAGGTGGATCTGAGCAAATAAATTCAAGGGGAGAGTATTGGTAGATACTCCTTAGTGATTGCTTTTCAAGATATTTTAAAGAAAGATTCCAAAGGAAATTACAAGATCTCAAACAGTATTAATAATGAAGACTTTCACATCTACTGGCCTACATGCATACTCTTCTCTACAAAAATCTCCCTTAAAATGTCCTCAACCTATATGTCACAGGATCATAGATTTAGAATTAAAAGAGACCTTTTAAAGGCCATCTAATACAATTACACATTTTATAGATGAGGAAACTAATCCCCAAAGAGGGTAAGTAGTTTGTTCAATGTCACAAAGGTGGCAAATGACAGGGGCAGAATTTTGACCCAGGTCCTCTGATCCTAAAGTCAGTTCTCTTTCCACTCTGCCTCTGAAGGAATCAAGGGCATCCTGGATGAGAATATGATAAGAGGACAGGCAGGCCTTCACAAATTATTCTCCTAAGTAGACCATACCCTTTAGAGTTACCCAACTGGCTTAGAGGAGTACAGAAAACATTATATCACTATGCATTCTATGTCAATTACAAATAAAATTTCTTAAAATAAAGGTATTTGATTGAGTAGAGCCCAACATCTCTTTAAAGTCATATTGCACTACAATAAGGATTCTCCCATGCATGTGCTAAAACAAGAAGAGGGGAATATACATTTATTAAGTGCCTACTTATACCAGGCACAGTTTTGAGCACTTAGAATTATCTCATTTTTTTCCTCACAACCATCCTAGGAAATAGGTACTATTACTGGGGAACTGAGGCTGACAAAGGTTGTGACTTCCTCAAGGTCGCATCTAAAAATGCTTGAGGGAGGATTTAAACTCAGGTCTTCCTAACTCCAGGCCCAGTACTAATCTCCTGCACTATCTAACCACCTGGATTTAGAATATGTTATCACTTGTAATATTTCTGTGATTATCAGTATCTGTCCTTGTCGGCAAAGACAGAGTCTATACTAAGCACTTACTACGTGCCAGATACCACGCTAATCCTGCAGATACAAATACAGGAAACTAGTCCCTATCTTCAAGAAGCTTACATTCTGGTCCAATTAAATGGTGCAGTGAATAGAGCAATGGCCCTGGACTCAGGAAGGACCTGAGTTCAAATCCAACCTCAGACACCTGATACTTACTAGCTGTGTGACCTTGGACAAGTCACTTAACTCCAAATGTCTTGCCTTCCCCCTCCAAAAAAAGAAAGATACCCCTAAGAGGGAACTGGAAAAAGTAAGCACGTGGAGACATTTTAGACATCACATATTGTGATGATGCATAATAAGACTGTCTAGGAGACATTCCATGGAGATGACCTATGTATGCAATGGAGATCTGGATCCAGGCAAAATAAAGTAAAAAGTAGCTAATAAGAGCCCAGAACAGTTCCAGGCGACAGTATCCAAGGTGGTGGTGGGAGAAGGGGATGATGATCCTAGAGGACAGGGCAAAGAATGAAGATGACTCAGAAGTCTTTAACAAATTTGTAATAGCACAAGACTAGGAGGGACAGCTACCTACTGGAAAATATAAGACAAAAAAATTTCAACAGACAAGAACAATGGGACATTTAATCTAATAAATTTAATTTAATCTAAAAATCCAACTAAGGGCAAAGAACAATGTGTACAAAGATGAAACAAAAACTTTCTCTGCTCCAAAGCAGTAAGTTACATTCTATTGGGATTAATATGTTTTTGGTTTTGACTAAATCTGTGTTTCATCAGTGCTGAGAGCCCCCAATGAGGAATTCCCTCAACTAATGTAAATCATCACCTGCCATGCAATTTGTAACTTCAGATGGTTGCCTATGGGCACTGAGAGTATAAGTGACTTGTATAGGAACTCAAAGCTAATATAGGAACAAATAGTAAAATGATGAACAAAATAATAGAGACTCAGGGGGGTACAGTTACTTGCCAAATGTCCCTCAGCTAGTGCCACAGCCAAGAACTGAACACAGGTCTCCTCACCCTAAGTCCATCTTTCAACCCATTCCAGCAAACACAAGTCATTCTCAAAGTAGGCACACAATAATTTTTTAATATTTTTAATTTCTGGAATAAATTCAAATTATTTCATATATATATCCTTTGTTCTTGCAGAATTTTCAGGGAGAATTAATCACTGTGTGGTTAAGTAACATTGTTATTTTGCCATGTACTTCATGGATACAGGAAAATATCATGATGGTATGCAATGAGGCTATGAAGGGAGGTGAGAATAAATATGCCTCTAGTATCTCCTCCCAGACCCTTCTCTGAGGAGACTTTCACTCCTGCCCTGAAGGGAAACAGGAGGCTAGGGCCAGAGGTTGCTCCACTGTCCTCAGAGAGAGAGAGAGGGTACCAATCTAGAATCATATCTGTTCCCTTAAATATGACTCTTCTAAGGGATGCAGTTTTCAGGTTCAGGATAAACTCCTGATTGTTATATGTTAACAGAAAAAAAAGAGAATTACAAGTTTTATATCCAAAGTTTAACTCCCTCCCCACAAAATACCATTTCTACAGTGAAAGCACCACACAAATACAAGGAAACCCATTGATCCAAGTTGACAGCACGACAAAAATTACAAAGCATATACACAGGAAATATATACTAGACAATACGGATCGAAAGCATTGTTCCGTTAGGACCAGAGTAACCCAGCTCATCCTAAAGGGAGAGTCCTATCCCTCAGCCAAAGGGAACTTCCCAGAAGTCCCTACTGTAGCTAACTAGAAATAGGGATGTGAGGAAGACTGCCAGGTCCTCACATCTTTTTCTCCCTTTTACCGCTTTGAGTAATCTGAAGTGGGATTGACCACTCCATTTCTCAAAGATGGATCGTAGAAGACCCCAGAGAGTTTGAAGAGCCTAAAGAGAGTGAAGAGGGCCCCCTTCTCTCCCATACTGCCAGCTCCACCCTGTCCCTCAAAAAAGGTGAAGGATAACTAATTTCAATCAATGAGAAGAGAGTCCCATGCCAGTGGGTTTGCGGCCTTAGGTTACATATGGAGTTGTCAACAGTTACAAAGATAACAATTATTTTCTGGTGGTGCTAAGCCCAACAAGATTTTTTTTAATCTAATTATTATATTTTAAAACTTGCTTCAAAAACTAATATTACAACACATCAGAATTTTGAATTGCTAAATTAATCAAAAGGATTGTTCTTAAAGAAGTGCTATTAAAAATGTGAAAGAGTTTCTAGCTAAGTATAATATAGAAAGCATAGCATGAATGGACCAGGCTAGAGGATTTTCTGGGATATCTTCTGGGTCTCCTTGATCAAGCATGCTTTTAAATTGTCTCTCAAGTACTACTGGAAAGGAGAGGGAAATGCTCAAAATAAAGTTTCAAGTGAGTGTTCACCCACAAACTCTAATTCCAACCTCCATCATTCAGAAAGTAATTTAATCACTTCGGTAAAAGATTATCAAAATTACCCAGCTGAAGAAGAAGAGGTGGCTTTTTCCATTCAACTAATCAACAATTATCCATTAAGTGCCCACTATGTGCTAGGCTTTGAGGATGCGAAACAAAAATGAAAATGCCCTCTGCCTTCAAGGAGTTTACATTGTTTATTTTCTTTGTATAAATAAGCAAATCCAACCCCTGTCCAAGGAAGCTGATATAGTGGAAGAAACATTAGATTTGGATTCTGGAAAATTTAAGGTTTGCATTCTGGCCCAGCTACTTGCTGCTTGTATAATTATTAAGCAATTAGCATTTACTAAGCACATACTACTGCCAGGAACTATACCAGGTGCTAGAGATACAAAGAATGGAATAATTTCTCCTCTCAAGGAGTTTGGGAAAACTACTAAACTTCTTTTATAAAAAGGAGTAAAAATCTCTAAGGTTCCTTTTATCTTAAAATTTTATGATATTATGACCCTGTGGCCTTCCACTACCATCAGTATTGGAACTAATTTCCATGACTTACAACCTTGAAGATATGTTGGAATTCTCTCCTATGATGCTCAGAGTCCGTCTGTCCCAGAATTGGAATGACTTTTTCCCTCTCTTCTCTCTGTTGAAACAGCCATTTCCATTTAGTTTTCTAATCAACCCTATGGTGAGGGGTGGACTAAACGATCTTTGAGGTCTTCGAATCTTTGAAATTCTCTAATTTGACTTCCACTATCCCCCAAGAGCTCCTTGACTTTGCTCCCAAGTGATTTCTTATAGCTCAAAAGCAGGTCATTTTATCTATTCTTTTTATTTATTGACCGGTAGGCTCTCAAACCATACCTATGGTTAGTGGGACCAAAACTCAGACAGGAACTGTAATTAGACAAGGTTATCTCAGACTGTTTAAGGAAGCCGCCTAATTATCATAGCTTGCCTAATACCTAAAGATTGATTCCTAACCCCACCCCCATGTCAATTAGGAAGTAACGAGTATATCCATAACATGCAAGACATATGGCAAGGGATACACTGAATCCCTCAGTAGAATGTAAACTCCTCAACAGCAGGAACTGCCTCATTTCTGCATCTGTGTCCCCAGTGCCAAGTACAGTGGCTGACACAAACTGTAGCAGATGCTTAATAGATACTTATTGATTGATTGAGGGGGGAAATACAATACAAACTCATATACCACTCCCTAGCTCCCTTCTTAGCAGTGGGCGGTCTATGGAAAAATACAAAGTGATGTGACAACATGTTTACAGGGTTACCAATCTCATTTGCATTTCCAATTAACTCTGCTATTTAGACTTGAGCTTATTCTATAACACAGCTGACACACCAACAAGTCAGGCTCTCTGCCCCTGAGTGTACCCCCAAACCTCCAGACTAGATGGGATAAAACAGGGCATACCAGATGGTGAAGCAAAAGGATTTCCCCTAAGATCAAAAGAAAGTAGAAATCCTAATATCTGGGAAAACTAGCTAAGCTAACTATTGAACCATTCTCCTTCCTGAGACAATATTTAGGGTATAGGGGAAAAAATACTGGACAGGGAATTCAAAACCCAGCTCTCACACTGACTAGTATTTTAACCAAGAGGAAAGTGTTTAAGATTGTAAGCCTCAGTTTCCTCTTATGCAAAATGGGGGTATTAATACTTGCATCCCCCACCTCAGAGAGTTGTCATAAAGTGCTTTGTAAACTTTAAAGTACTATAGAAATGTGTGTTGTTACTGTTATTGCAGTTTAAGACTACAGATGGTAGACCTGCTGATCAACTTTACATGCTCCATCTGCATATTCCAACAAATATCTGAAGACTGCAGAAACAGAAAACCATCAATGACTGAACCTAGCCTTGATGGAATTAACAATGAAATAAGGTCAAACAGGTCTGGGAGAGGTGAACATGAATTCACCTAGGTAGGGGTGACTATAAATTTCCATTCTAATCCCTCTTCCAAAGGATAGGTCTTCAAATACTTCAAAATAACTGTGACTTGATCTCCTAAGACTTCTTTTTCCCAATATTCCAGTAACAGAGAAGAAAAGATATCTAGGGAGGGTTATGTGTACATCTAAACTGTACTAACAGGTGACATTAGCAGGTGAGCTTAAGGGCCCATTGAATACCCAAGGGCTCTGTGGCAGATTTTAGAGTGGTTTGCATTTTCTTCTCTAGCTTCTTTTACAGATATGAAGAAACTGAGGCAAAAATGGTTAAGTGACTAGCCCAGGGTCACAAAGCTGAGGCCAGATTTGAATTCAGGAAGATGAATATTCCTGACTCCAGGCCCAGCACTCTATCTACTACACTACCCAGCTGCTCCGTAGCTTTTCCAGTGGAAAAGAAGAACCTAAAGGAATTTTAGTGGACTATAAGACCAATATGAGTCAATAATGTGATGTGGCAGCCAAAAAGTCTAGGCTGCATTAAGTCAGGAAGGCAACAAGCATTTATAAGCACTTACTATGTATCAGGCACAGTATAAAAATACAAGCAAAATCAAATACCATCTCTGCCCTCAAGAAGCTTACATTCTAATGGGGGAAGACAACACATAAAAGAAAACTGAACTTTGGGGGTCAGAGGAGAGAAAGTTTGCATGGGAGAATATTGGGGGGGGGGGGGAGGTGTCTAGAGAGCCAGGAACAGGGTTGGGAGGAAAATAAAGTATGACCAGCCTGAACCTATCTCCAAAATGGTGGCTTCCAGAAGGAACTCACCAATGGAAAAGGGGGACTGGCATTGTGGAATATGTTCCAAAGCCTGAAGTTCCAAGAAACAGATGGAAGTTTTGGGGTGGGAAGGCAGTAAAGTTCAGAAGAGTCAGCTGCATGGTAGGGAGGTAAATGTTTCTCTTCATTAAGAGAATTATAATGCCCAATACAAGAGAAGTGACTGTATTAATGACATTTCCTGATCATACCATATCTGGAATACTGCATTTAATTCTGAGTACCTTGTTACAGAAGGATCATAGCAGATCCAGAAAAGATGAATAAGGTACGAGAAGAATGGAGATCAATTACATGGGAATTATTTAAAGAAATAGGGGTTGTTTAGCCTAGAAAAAGGTAGCCTTGGAGTGAGGAACATGATAGTCTTCAAATATAAAGTATGTTCATGGAAAGGGAGTGAGGGTGGAGGGTAAAGAGAAGACAGAGAGAAAAGGTTAGAACTTGCTGAAATTTAGCCTTTCTATAAGAAAAAAATTCAGATGGGGAGGAGCCAAGATGGCAGAGTAGAAAGACTCACATATGCGAGCTCTGAACCCACAGCCCATAAATTACCTATAAGGAGAACTCCCAACACATTCCGGAGCAGTGGAAACCATACAGCAGTGGAGTGGAGGGGATTTCTGCTCCAGAGAGCCCTGAAGAACCAACCCCAAAGGTCCGTGGGGCACCAGACACAGAGCAGAGCCCCTGCCCTGGCCGTGCGGCCCCAGAGGAGCAGATCCAAGCAGGCTTCAGGGATGGAATCTCTGGTGGCCACGGGGGTCCCTCCACCCACAGGTGCTACAGGTCAGTGAGACAGCTTTCTGGACTGGCCGAGAAGGGAGCACGGTATCTCCGTGGCTTGGGCCCCCTCGGGAGGAAGCAATGGGGAGGTGGTGGACAGGGGCAGATAGGAGCTCAGGGCCATTACTGAAGATCTCCACATAAATCCGCTGAGGGAACTGAGCCTAGGAGGTGACCCTGCCCCCCATCTGAGAACCAGAACTTAATCTCTCACTGAATAGCAGCCCCTCCCCCCCGCTGAAAGCCCTGAGGCTGGGGAGCAGCATTTGAATCTCAGAACCCTAGCACTGGTGAGGCGGGGGTGGAGAGGAATCTCAGAAGTCAAGTAACTGGCTGGGAAAATGCCCAGAAAAGGGGAAAAAAATAAGACCATAGAAGGCTACTTTCTTGGTGAACAGATATTTCCTCCTTTCCTTTCTGATGAGGAAGAACAATGCTTACCATCAGGGAAAGACATAGAAGTAAAGGCCTCTGTATCCCAAACATCCAAAACAGATATCCAATGGGCTCAGGCCATGAAAGAGAGCTCAAAAAGGATTTTGAAAATCAAGTTAGACAAGTGGAGGAAAAACTTGGAAGAGAAATGAGAGAGATGCAAGAAAAGCATGAAAAACGGGTCAATACCTTGCTAAAGGAGACCCAAAAAAATGCTGAAGAAAATAACACCTTGAAAAATAGGCTCACTCAATTGGCAAAAGAGGTTCAAAAAGCCAATGAGGAGAAGAATGCTTTCAAAAGCAGACTGAGCCAAATGGAAAAAGAGGTTCAAAACCTCACTGAAGATAATAGTTCTCTCAAAATTAGAATGGAACAGATGGAGGCTAATGACTTTCTGAGAAACCAAGAAATCACAAAACAAAACCAAAAGAATGAAAAAATGGAAGAGAATGTGAAATATCTCATGGGAAAAACAACTGACCTGGAAAATAGATCCAGGAGAGACAATTTAAAAATTATGGGACTACCTGAAAGCCATGATCAAAAAAAGAGCCTATATATCATCTTCCATGAAATTATCAAGGAAAACTGCCCTGACATTCTACAACCAGAGGGCAAAATAAGTATTGAAAGAATCCATCGATCACCACCTGAAAGAGATCCAAAAAGAGAAACTCCTAGGAACATTGTGACCAAATTCCAGAACTCCCAGGTCAAGGAGAAAATCTTACAAGCAGCTAGAAAGAAACAATTCCAGTATTGTGGAAATAAAATCAGGATAACTCAAGATCTAGCAGCTTCTACATTAAGGGATCGAAGGGTGTGGAATAGGATATTCCAGAAGTCAAAGGAACTAGGACTCAAACCAAGAATCACCTACCCAGCTAAACTGAGTATAATACTTCAGGGGAAAATATGGTCTTTCAATGAAATAGAGGACTTTCAAGCATTCTTGATGAAAAGACCAGAGCTGAAAAGAAAATTTGACTTTCAAACACAAGAATGAGAAGAAGCATGAAAAAGTAAACAGCAAAGAGAAGTCATAAGGAACTTACCAAAGTTGAACTGTTTACAGAAAAAAATTCAGACAATGCAGGGTTGTCCTTCCCATGTGCTAGCGGCTTAACTAGGTCTTACTATTTCTCTACAAAAAATTCAGACTTCCAAAATGCCCAAAAGTGGGTCACCCTAATTAGATCAACCAACTCTAATAACAACCCTTCCTTCCAGCTACCACCCATACAGCTTGGTGCTGTCCACAGCTTCAGTGTTGAACTAGCTGGTTTTCTCAACATTGCTACAACTGCTAGCTGTGATGCTGAAACTTCTTTGACCACAACAGTGCTAACACACTTTTTCAAGATAACTTTGAGTATATTAGATTTTTCTAATTACCAAGCAGACTACTTGGGAGCTGATCCATTCTCATATGTAAAGTTACTGAAGCTTCTGCCAGAGAAAATGTCAATTACCTCAATCTTGGTATGCTAGTAGAAATCAGGTACAAAAGAGTTAACTTTGGCCCAGCTTCCAGATTTTATATGAAGACATTTACAATCAGGAATTCAGTGCTGGTATACAGAGGCTGGTAATAATATTTCATTTATTTCCCATCCTCTCAGCTCAGTGGGAAATGTCTTTATATTCAACTTGGTATCACAAACAACTTCACAAATATTTGTACAACTAGCAAGGAATAATATCCCTATATTTTCCAATCAAATGTTAAAATCCAATTCATTTAGTTGTAAATAACTAGATAGAAAGGTTTGATGAGCATGAATCACTTGAAAGTCTTCTTTGAAGATATTAATTATAATTACAATTTGCTTCCCCCCAAGGTAAATGAATTTTAGTTGGCCTACACTCTGGTAGACTAAAAAGCTCCAGGGATATCTTTAAGAACAGGATTCAAATTTCCTATTAATTTTTCTGGTCTCCAAGCAAGCAATCACTGGGGAATTCAGATAATTTTAAATCTAGCTTAGCCAGAGTGTGCATAAATGAATCAATATACATAGCACAGAAAAATCCTGGAACCAAATCTGAGCCCTCTACTTCAAAGTTCCCTTTAAAATGTGCTTTTTTCCATATAGATACAAGAAATTCCTTCAGCATCCTTTCCATAATACTATAACTCCTACTTCCTTCTTCATAAAAGTACTATGACCTTAACTATTTACTCCCCTGCTACCATAAATGTCTCAGTTCCAGCACTCCCACCCACCCCATGCTAGGATGCCTTCACCTTGGACCAGGCTCCATCAGGGTGTACAACCTTTGACAATGTTCAATGAATAATTGATGTGATAGCCATGCCCAATGAATAATTTTGACTTGATATTAACCTGAGTGGACATATCCCATAGGAATGTAGTTTGAGGACTCATTTACTCAGACTTTTTAAGTGGAAATTAATTGATTGGTTTATAATCAAATTCTTTAAATGGTTTGTCAATAATAACCATTACCATTTTTAAGTATTTTATTCTGAAATAGTATACTCTTGAGATGTTATTTTTTTATATAGAGAATATTCAGGAAAGGTAGTGTTTCACATCCAGACTGAGAGCAAAGAAACCTGAGTTTTACTCTCAGTTTTATTTGGCAAATCACTTAACGTTTTGGCTTTTACTTTTCACATCTGTAAAATGAGGGCATTGGACTATATCTCCTTCAACTGAGTCATTTCCTGCCCCATGTCTCTAATTTTGTGTAATGCTTTGATCCAAACAAGTTTTTCTTATTGGTTATATATATAGTGCACAACACTTCTCTAGGATCACTGTTAATTTCTCAATTCAGAAGTACTCTACATACATGATCCCTAGTACCATCAGTTGATATGTATGGTGCATTTGATACCTGAAATAGACAAAATAGAAAAAAAAAGTTACAAAACTACCTTGGTGGAAGAGATACACAGGCAGAAATATATTCACCTTTGGAATCCTTAATTTCCATAAATTTACCAGGGAAAAGACACTGATTCTTTCATATTTCAAAATCTCTCAGGGTCTAAAAAATATCACAATTCAAGCCAAATCAGTTCATCAAGTGCTTATTAGACCCTAAAGCAAAGCACTGTGCTGTGTGCCCTGGGATACAAAGATAAAAATGAGACAGTCTCAGTTCACAGACAGCTTACCTTGTGTAAGGACTGAAACCATGTATGCACAAATACATATATAATATATATGTATATGTGTGCATGGATAAATAGATAGATACATAGATAGATAGATAGATAGATAGATAGATAGATAGATAGATAGATAGATAGATAGATAGATAGATGGATAGATATAGATGCCATTAGAGGTAGAATATAGTGAAAGCAAAGGAGAGATTGATATAAAGTACTCTGAAATTTGAGGTGGGAAAGAATGTCTTTTTCCATTTTCCTTCTGGAGACATAATTTGCTGATTTTATTTCCTTACCATTCCCTAAATCATACTTATTTGGTTCAGATAAAGAAACTGAGACTCCAGGTAGATATGATTTGACTTTAAACTCCAAAGCATGCAGCCTTCATTTCCTATTTAAATAAAAATGTAGCTAACATTCCTTTTGTCCTGTTTTGTCTCAGAAAAGATTCGTGCAAAATTAAATTTCTTTCTCATCCCCAGAGACCCTGTTCAAACTTGAGTTAAGCAGAACACAGGTACCAAATTTTCTATGGTGCTTAGTAACTGACAAGTTGAACAGGAAAGGGAAAAATTTTAATCCTGATGAGGTGAAATTTTATATTACTGAAGCAAATAGAATTACAGAGAAAGTTGATGCTTCAGAAAGTATTGGGAGGACCATGACTTCTTCATGGTGATAACTCTAAGTGTGACAATGATGCAGACTAGAAACTTACCTGTATTTTATACTATTAGAAAGTTGCCTGAGTTTAGTTTCTTCCCCATAGTCATATAAACAGTATGTGTCAGAGGTGGAGCTTAAATATATATCTCCCAGACTTCAAGGCTACCTCTCTTTATTCACTACATCATGCTGTCCATCATTTGTCTCTGTACCTCTATTTATAAATTCTTTAAGATTGATATTATAGAATGTAGAGTATCAGTGTCATAAGAGATCTTAGAACATAGTGTCAGGGCTGAAAGGAACCTTAAAACAGTAGCATCATTCTCAAATAGGAATTGATCTCTGTTGGCTGCATATTGACTTAGAAAACCACAAATTAACATTATCTATGTTGTACTATATTTTTGTCTACTTTGTTAATCATTTGCTGATTACAGTTTAATCTGGTTCAGAAAGAACTGAGTAGGTGTCTCATTAGTTTGACACCTCAATCTTAAATAACAGAATCTTAAAGCTAGAAGAGACCTTAGACTCTAAGGCTTTGAGATTCTCTGATCCAACCCCCTTAATTTACATATGTGGAAACTGAAGCCCAGAAAAGTTAAATAGCTTGGTCATAAATAAGTTGGTCACCCAATTAGTAAATAACAAAGCCAGGATTTGGACCTCATCCTCTGATTCCACATCTGCCTCCTCTCTTTCCACTATTTTATCCTGTTCCTCATGCCATTGTCTGCATCTGTGTTTATCACTGCCTGGGAAATTAAGTATAAGTTCTACTTACAAAGGCAGAAAATTTGTTATTTTGGTGTGGTCTTTTAACTGCATTGTATTAACCTCCCACTCTCTATTTAAAACCTACCATTTAGAGAAAATAAATCCAAGGAATGCTGTGTGTTTTGTTCTCTGTAGCACTCTAAGGTACCTTATTAATTTCTATCCTGAGCCTATTTCAATCAATCTTGTTATAGTTTAATGCTATTGTAATGGATTATCTTTCTCAAGCACATGAAAATCAGTTTCCCAAGATAATTTGGGCTGAATTAGATCATTTGTCTAATTGAAGAATGATAACAACCTATCATGGAATCAATCCATCCTCATGTATGAAATGACATGAGCTGCAGGCAAAAGGCATTTCACTTTTCTCCCAAGTGGATCTGTGGATTCCAGAGGGATTTGTGAGATTCCAGCGCAGAATCTGAACATATATTAAAGTGGAAGCTCGCTAACATTTGAACTCAGGATTTGCATCTTTATGCTGCTAGAAGATAACAAGGAACTCTTATTATGAAGTACTTGGAATTATTAGCCTGAAAATACCAATTCCAAAGTGTTTATTTTACCGGGAACTTTTTACATTGTAGTCTCCATTACTAGAATGTGGTTCTCAATTTTTTCATATATACTTTTAAGTATGCATATGCATATGCACTTGTGTAGGATTTAAAGGAAGCCAGGAAATCCAGTAGGTAGCTATGAAAAGAAAGAGCATACAAGTGACGAGGGACAGCCAGAAAAAATTCCTGGAGCTGGAGATGGAGTATCTTGTTCACAGAGCGGTTAGGATGCCAAGGTAGATTATGACAGACACTGAAAAACAAATAGGACTTTGTATTTTATCCTGGAGACAACAGGGAGCCACTGGAGTTTATTGAGTAGGAGGATAACATGGTTGGAACCTGTGTTTTAAGAAATTCACTTTATTTTGGCTGAATGGAAGATGGATTGGAGTGGGAAGTAATTTAAGGCAGGCAGGACCACCACTAAAATGTTGAAATAGTTTAGGTATGAGGGGAATGAGGACCTTGCATTACAGCAGTGGCCATGTCAGAGGAGAAAAGGGGGCAAATTTGAGAGATACTGCAAAAATGACACCGTCAGGCCTTGGTAACAGACTGGATACAGGAGAGGTGAGACAGGAGTCCAGGGTGACTACCAGGCTGCAAGCTAGAGGGAGCTAGAAAAGGGGTGTTACCCTCCACAGTAATAGGAAAGGTAAGCAGGAGGAAAAATGAGTTCCATTTTCATTATGTTGAGTTTGAGATGTCTACTGGACATCCAGCTCAAGATGTCTTGTAGGTGCAAGACTAAAAGTCAGCAGAGGCAGGGTAGGTAGATTTGAGAATCTTCAGCATGGAGATGTTAATTCAATCAATGGAAGCTGATGAGATCACCACCTGAAGTATAGAAGGAGAAGAGAGGCAGGCTCTGGAAAGAATCTTGTGCAATATCTACAGTTAAAAGAAATTATCTGAATGAAGATCCATCAAGGGAGACTGAGCAGCGATCAGATAGTCAGGGAAAGAACCAGGAGAGAGTAGTATCCAAAAAACTAGAGGAAAGAGAGAATCAAGGAAAGAGCTATCAACAGTCTCAAAAACTACAGAGAAATCCAAAAGAATGCAGATTGAGAAAAGGCCATTGGATTTGGCTACTAAGAAATCATTGGTAACTTTGGAAAGAGTGGTTTTAGCGGAATGATAACATCAAAAGCTGGATTGTAAGGGGTTAAAAAGAAAATGAGAGGAGACAAAGCAGAGACACCTGATGTAGATGGCCTTTTCAAGGAGTTAATGGCAATAAAGGCAGATGGGATATGAAATAACAGTTAGCTAGGATGGAAAGATCAAATGATGATTTTATTTTCAGGATGGGAGAGATATGTACACATTTGTAAGCAGTAGGGAATGAGCCAGTAGACAGGAAGAAATTCTCCTCCAGAGCCATATGAATCCAGTGACCAGGTATTCATCAAGATGACTGGAGATGATCTAGGATGAGGCAATTGGGGTTAAGTGACTTGCCCAAGGTCACACAGCTAGTAAGTGTCAAGTGTCTGAGGTGAGATTTGAACTCAGGTCCTCCTGACTCCTGCACTGGTGCTTTATCCACTGCACCACCTAGCTGCCCCTCTACATGTATGATCTCATAGGGAAGATATATCTTTGAAAATATCAAAGTAAATAATTCTCTGACAATCAGGCTTACAGAGTGAGAGAAGGGAAAGAAGAAAGGAATAAACATTTATTAAGCATCTGCTATGTGCCAGGCACTATGCTAAATATTTTAGAAATACTGTCTCATAATCATAAGGGACCTAGTAAAGTTGAACTGTTTTTACATACCTACATAGAAAGATAATGCTTGTAACTCTTGAAACTTTTCTCAGTATTTGGGTAGTTTGAAGGATTACACACTTTATATATATATATATATATATATATATATATATATATATATATAGAGAGAGAGAGAGAGAGAGAGAGAGAGAGAGAGAGAGAGAGACAGAGAGAGAGAGAGAGAGAGAGAGAGACAGAGAGAGAGAGAGAGAGACAGAGACAGAGACAGAGACAGAGAGTACAGGGTGAGTTGAACAGGAAGGGATGATATCTAAAAAAATAAAATCAAGGGGTGAGAGAGGAATATATTGGGAGGAGAAAGGGAGAAATGGAATGGGGCATGTTATCTCTCATGAAAGAGTCAAGAAAAAGCTTTTTCAATTGAGGGGAAAAGGGGAGAGATGAGAGGAAAAAAGTGAAGCTTACTCTCATCACTTTTGGCTTAAGGAGGGAATAATATGCACACTCAATTTGGTATGAAAATCTATCTTACACTACAGGAAAGTAGGGGAGAAGGGGATAAGTGGTGTGGGGGATGATAGAAGGGAGGGCAAATGGAAGGAGGGAGTAATTAGAAGTAAACGCTTTTGGGGAGGGACAAGGTTAAAAGAGAGAATGGAGGTGGAGCCAAGATGGCAGAGTGGAAAGACATATACTAGCTCTTATCCCACAGCCCATAAAATACCTGTAAAGAAAGACTCTCAACAAATTCTAGAGCAGCAGAAGCTACAGAACAACAGAGTGGAGGAGATTTCCAGCCCAGGGTGACCTGGAAGGCTGACAGGAAACATCTGTCACACCAGACGCGCAGTAGAGCTTAGCCCAGTCTTAGCCGTGCAGCATGGCTCTGGAAGGAGGACACGACAAGCCTGGGGGCAGAATCTCCAGTCACAGTAGCAGTGGTTTGCAGATCCCTCAACCCACAGGCACCAAAGATCAGGGACAGAGTTTTTTCAGCAGGTCAAGAAGGGAGAAGGGTCTTCCCATAGCTCCAGCTTCAGGCTGTGGCTGATGCAGCTTCATCTGGCAGGCAGCAGCAGCCCCTCTAGCAGCCTGTATCCATTGCTGGATTGTAAAATCCCTGGGGGCACTGAGCATCTGACTCTTACCTCAGCCCTGTGTAGAGGTCCTTCCCCCATTTAATACTCCAGGGGGATTGGAGCAGCTGATCTTTATCTCACACTGAATGGTGGCCCTGCCCCTGCAGCCTATCTGAATCTCAGCCCCCAGGGCTGTCTTGGCAGAACTGGAGGTAAGGTGGTTGTGAAGAGAAAACCCTATTACTCAGATTCTGGGTACAAAAATTTCTACTTGCGCCCAGACCAGTGTACAGGCTTGATTGTACCACCTTGGAGGAACTGAGATCTTACAGACCCCCAGAGTATACCCTACTCTTGACAAAGGACACAAAAGTCAAGTAACTAGTTGGGAAAATGCCCAAAAAAGGGGGCGGGGAATGACTATAGAAGGTTACTTTCTTAGTGAACAGATACCTTCTCCCATCCTTTTGGATGAGGAAGAACAATGCTTACCATCAGAGAAAGACATAAAAGTCAAGGCTTCTCTATCCCAAACATCCAAAATAAATATTTAATGGTCTCAGGCCATGGAAGAGCTCAAAAAGGATTTTGAAAATCAAGTAAGAGAGATGGAGGAAAAATTGGGAAGAGAAATGAGAGAGATGCAAGAAAATCATGAAAAGCAGGTCAACAACTTGCTAAAGGAGACCCAAAAAAAAGCTGAAGAAAATAACATCTTTAAAAATAGGCTAACTCAATTGGCAAAAGAGGTTCAAAAAGCCAATGAGGAGAAGAATGCTTTAAAAAGCAGAATTAGCCGAATGGAAAAGGACCTTCAAAAGCTCACTGAAGAAAATAGCTCTTTAAAAATTAAAATGGAACAAATGGAGGCTAATGACTTTATGAGAAACTAAGAAATCACAAAACATAACCGAATGAAAAAATGGAAGATAATGAAATATTTCATAGGAAAAACAACTGGCCTGGAAAATAGATCCAGGAGAGACAATTGACCTGGAAAATAGATCCAGGAGAGACAATTCAAAAATTATGGGACTACCTGAAAGCCATGATCAAAAAAAGGGCCTTGACATCATCTTTTGTGAAATTATCAAGAAAAACTGCCCTGATATTCAAGAACCAGGGGACAAAATAAATATTGAAAGAATTCACTGATCACCTCCTGAAAGAGATCCAAAAAGAGAAACTCCTAGGAACATTGTAGCCAAATTCCAGTTCCCAGGTCAAGGAGAAAATATTGCAAGCAGCTAGAAAGAAACAATTCAAGTACTGTGGAAATACAATCAGGATAACACAAGATGTAGCACTTTCTACATTAAGGGATTGAAGGGAGTGGAATATGATATTCCAGAAGTCAAAGGAACTAGGACTAAAACCAAGAATCACCTACCCAGCAAAACTGAGTATAATACTTCAGGGGAAAATATGGTCTTTCAATGAAATAGAGGACTTTCAAGCATTCTTGATGAAAAGATCAGAGCTGAAAAGAAAATTTGACTTTCAAACACAAGAATGAGAAGAAGCATGAAAAAGTAAACAGCAAAGAGAAGTCTTAAGGGACTTACCATAAGTGAACTGTTTACATTCCTACATGGGAAGACAATATTTGTAACTCTTGAAACTTTTTTTTCATATCTGGGTAGTTGGTGGGATTACAGAGAGTGAGAGAGAGACAGAGACAGAGATAGAGACAGAGAGCACAGGGTGAGGTGAATAGGATGGGATCATATCAAAAAAATGAAATTAAGGGGTGAGAGAGGAATATATGGAGAGGAAAAAGGGAGAAATGGAATGGGGCAAATTATCTCTCATGAGAGAGGCAAGTAAAAGACTTTTCAGTGGAGGGAAAAAGCGGGGAGGTGAAAGAGAAAACATGAAACCTACTATCATCATATTTCAACTCAAGGAAGGAATAAAATTTGTATGAACACCTATCTTACAATACAGAAAAATGGGGGAGAAGGGGTAAGCAGGGTAGGGGGGATGATGGAAGGGAGAGCAATGGGAAGAGGGAGCAATTAGAAGTCAACACTCTTGGGGAGGGACAAGGTCAAAAGAGAGAACAGAAGAAATAGGGGGTAGAGTAGGATAGGATGGAGGGAAATATAGTCTTACACAACATGACTATTATGGAAGTCATTTGCAAAACTACACAGATATGACCTATATTGAATTGCCTGCCTTCCCAAAGGGAATGGGTGGGGAGGGAGGGAGGAAGAGAAGTTGGAACTCAAAGTTTTAGGAACAACTGTTGAGTATTGTTCTTGCTACTAGGAAATAAGCAATACAGGTAATGGGGAATAGAAAATTATCTTGCCCTACAGGACAAGAGAGAAGATAGGGATAAGGGAAGGGAGGGATGTTAGAAGGGAGGGCAGATTGCCGATAGGGGTAATTAGAATGCTCGGTGTTTTGGGGTTGGGGAAGGGAGAAATGGGGAGAAAATTTGGAACTCAAAATTTTATGGAAATGAATGTTGAAAACTTAAATAAATTAATAATAAAAAGACAGAATAGAAGAAATGGGGGTCAGGATAGGATGGAGGGAAATATAGTTAGTCTTACACAACATGACTATTATGGAAGTCTTTAGAAAAACTACACATATTATACTGGATTGCTTGCCTTCTCAGTGGGGATGGGTGGGGATGGAAGAAGGGAGAGAAGTTGGAACTCAAAGTTTTAGGAACAAATGTTGAGAACTGTTTTTGCATACAACCTGGAAACAAGAAATACAGGTAATGGGGTATAGAAATCTATCTTGCCCTACAGGAAAAGAGAGAAAATGGGGATACATTAAGAGAGGGGTGTGATAAAAGGGAGGGTAGATTGAGAGAAGAGGTAATCAGAATGCACAGTGTTCTGGCATGGGGGGAGGGAAGAGATGGGGAAAAAATTTTGAACTCATAATCTTGGGGAAAAGAATGTTGAAAACTAAAAATAAATAAATAAACACAAAATACTATCTCATTTGATCCTATGAGGATCAAACAACAACCTACGAGGTAGGGGCTGTTATTATCTTCATTTTACAGTTGAGGAAACAGACAGGATGAGCAACTGCCCAGGGTCACACAGTTAGTTAAGTGTCTGAGGTCACATTTGAACTCAGGTTTTCCTGATTCAGGGTCCAATACACTATTCACCTAGCTATGCTAGTTCAGAGCAAGTACAAGCTTAAGCATAAAGCATTTTCTCATTTGCCTGGTTGTTAGTGCTTTTCCTCAAACCCATCACCCAAATTACTTGGTATTTACTTCTCTGTGTACTCCTTATTTCTCCTCATAAATTGCAAACTCCTTGAGAATAGGGAAACTTTTTATTTTTGTCTTTGTATGCCCTGGCACCTAACTAAATGCACAAAATGCTTTGGTACATTTCAGGCACTTAATAAGAATTTGTTGAATTAAACTTAGATCATCTGTTCAAAGTTTTTGTTTTATTTTGCTTTGAATTTCTACCAATGTATGTTGGCAACTATTCTTAAATGCGTAGCCTCAGAGTTGCCTGGAATACTGAAAAGTTAAGTGACTAGCCAGTCAGTAAGTATTGGAAATAATATTTGAACCCGGGTCTTATCTTGTCTCAGAGGACAGTTACCTATATATTATGGCACACTGGCTCTTACAAGTCTTAAATTTCATTTTCTCCACACAGCGCCTAATTCCTCATTCTTTCCTCTTCTTCATCAAATTCTACTACCTTTGATTAGTTGTACATCTTAAGCTCTTTCCCACAATCTTACACTTCAGAAACTTGATTCCTGATCATCTCCTTCCAGTTGTATTCACTTAGTTACCATGACAGCAGCAAAAATAGTTATGAGGAAAAGGTGTCATCATTCACTTGCAGGCAAAATGTTATCCAGTTCAAGTGCATTCAGGCATTAGCCCTCAGGGGTATCTTATTGTTTTATTCATAAAAGAATATTTGATGATGATGCAAGATTCATACTACAACAGGACTGCATTGGGCTATGTCTTCCCATAAAATCTATATAATACTAAAAGCAAGCAATGTACAGAAAGGCCATCTAGACTTAGTAAAGGTTACATCTGTGATTTTTGCAAAGAAAATCCAAAATTGGTTTCAACCAAATATTTTCATCTGGATTTTGCATAGGAATGGAAAATAACCATTTTTTAATATATTGTTCACAATTCAGAATCCCAGTACGTTTTCACAGAGAAACTTCAAGACACAGGGAACCGTAAAAACCTCAGCTGACATCTCTTCCTTTCTTTTTTTTGCACAAACAAGACTTGCCAGAAAGAAGAAGCCATTCAGAGGTTACCCTGGCTTAGAACCACAGCTCTCTTCATTCCCAAAAGGAGAGATTTTTAACCTGTGATCCATGGAGCCCCAAAGGATTATCAGAGAAATTTTGGGAGATCTGTAAACTTGGATGGGAAAAAAATATATCCTTATTTTCACTAACCTCTAACTGAAATTTAGAATTTCCTTCTATTATTCCAAAATATTATTCTGAGGAGCAGTATATCAGGCAACCAATAGAGTCCTTGACTCAAAAAAGTTGCTTGCTCTAGATGTTTTTTCATTTTTCATCAGATTTGGTGTGAAATATTCTGCGAAGACACTTGAAAATTGGCAGTAGCAATCTTGAGTACAGTGTAGAGTTTGATATGTTTTCTTTGGATCTTGGAGACAAATGAATTCTTCAGAAAAGAGAAAATTTAAAATAGAAAGGTGGTAATGGGAATAAGTTGCCATATGGTAGTGGTTCCCAATCCTGAACCAAAACTCAAATTAAAGACACTGAGAGGGTCTAAGTTTATAAAAGGTTCAAGAGGGAGCTTCTGAAATGTTTTGAAGAAGGAGCTGAATATATCTGAATTAAATGTTTCCTGAGCCATATGTATAGTCAGTGGGATTCCTCTCCCAACCCTATCCTTTTCCTTCTCTCCATTCAGGAAAAAGAAGTCCAAATCTAAGAGATTAGTCATGGTGGCATCTGGCCTTTCCAAAAGTCTCCTAGGTTAGCTTCTAAGGTTTTCCATAAGGTCAAAGCCTTGCGAGGATAAAGCTGGGAGTAATGGGTAAAAGAAACACAATTTGATAAAATGAAGAATGAATTTGAAATCAGGTTCAAATTATGAGTCCTGCTTATTATTAGCTATGTAACTTTAGGCAAATCATTGTTACTCTAATTAGCTTACCTCTCAGTTTCCTAGGATTAAACTAGATGATTCCTAAGGTCCCTTGAATTTGTGGGGAATAGGAACTGTTTTTCCATCTTGTCTTAGATACTTGCTATTTTTGTGACCGTCGGCAAATCACATAACATCTTTTCAGGCTCAGTTTCCTCATTTGTATGTACATAAAATTGTTACCTAATCTTAAAGCTCTAACATGTAACATAAAAATTCTAACATGCAATGTTGGCTATCATGATTATTATTATTTCCCAAATTACAGAGAGACTTCTTTAAGCTCAATATGTGGAAAAACTTGATAACATTAGAGCTGACTAAAAGTGGAATGGGCTTCCTCAGGAGAAATGAGTTTCCCAGCACTGGGGTTCTTCACACAGACAGATGACTACTTATTAAGGATGTTATTAAAGGGACTCCTGTTCAGGTATGGTGTTGAATTAGATGAAATCAGAGGCCTTTATAACCTCTGAAAGTCTGTGGTTCTGTGAATAGCCACAGCTGGTTCTGTGGACTTTTGAGTTGTATGCTCTTCTGTAGATTCAGATAATATTGTGCCAAAAATACTAGCCACCACAATGAAACGTTTAAGTTCCATGGAGACCTAGCACCCAGAATTTGTTAAACCATATACCAAAGTATAAACTATTGGCCTTCCGACTATCTCAGAGTTCAAATACCCATAATTGCATAAGTTTAACCTAACATTCTGCCAATCAGTTTCATGGAGGAGATGGTGCCTGAAATAGATCTTAGAATATGACTATGCGCATTTTCGTATTGTATATTGTCAGAACATTCTTCCTCTTCATAAAATATCTCTGGAGTAACTTTAATTCTATTAATGTGTACTGTTGCCATTTCCTGGTACAAGACAGACCCTGGACCCTCAAAGTTTTGGAGTGAGCACAAGCTCTGGAAGGTCCCAATGTGCTAGAAAAGCTTTAAGTGTATGTGTGGCCATGAACTATATATCTGCTATGTGCAAGGATTAGCTTAGCTAAGTATGGGTAGGTTCATTGACTGCAGAATTATTTTGACCAGAGAAACTCATAAAACCATGTACATGTGTTAATGCACTAAAAAGGTTGTGATCTCATCAGCAGGAGTACCCACACAAGGAAATCATGGGTCTTTCAGATCTTAAAGGATGATTTAGTTGACTATAGCATATTTGTTTCTTACTCTGTTATAGGCAATCCTTTAAATAGCATAGTCTTGATCATGAAAATCTATTCCTCTCCAACCAGGCAGTATTCCTCAAGGTCATATTAGATGGAACTAGGAAGACTACAATGAAGGGAGCCCATATTGATGGATGTGCATAAACATGCCGTAGATCTCAGTCTATTGATTCTTACAGCTAGAAACTTGCTCTGCGTCTCTAAAGAAGTTAACAACAAAAAATTTCTTCTTGTCCCTCTGTTTAACCAAAATGGTTAGCAATTCTCCTGAAGAAGCCAGATATATCTGAGATAGTTAGATAATGACAATGATGATAGTGATAAGTACTTCTAAGAATTTTTTTTAAAAATACTTACTTTTCTCTTTCTTCGCGGGATCTTTTCAAATTCAGCATACCTTCTAAAACACAAAGTATATGTCAAATGGAAGTTCAGAATGTCTTAAATATATCTTTTATAAAAGTGCTCACAAAAACTTCTCCTTGGAACACTAATAACTTGACAGACACAATTATAACTAAATGGTGGGGGGATGGAAAACCTCAATAGTGTGGATGTTTCAATGGCTTAGCATCTTTGACCATCAGACCAGGAGAGGAAGACATAACAACATGAAAGGCAAATATACTTGACCACCATCTTCAATCTTTGCAGGAAACACTATTGAGGGCAGTGAGATAAAAGGGGCTTAACTGTGGCATAAAGGATTTAAGATGGAAATCATGATGTCATTACTTACAGAAACTGATAGAGTCTGAGGAAGATGCTGAGGCAGTCTATGAAACCATCTTTCTAAAGATTTGTCCAAATAGGATGGATTTTCATGACCAGAGGCTTTCTCATTTATAACATGAGAGAAATGGACTAAATAATCTCTAGGATCCTTCCCAGCTCAAAATCTTATTTTTAAAAAACCCCTTTAATAATTTAGGCATCATCTGGTCTGAAGACAGGGACAGGGCTCTCTCAAGATCTCTGCCAATTCTAAAGTTCTCTCTCATTTTTCCTCATCAAAGTCCCACAAACACATTCTACAGCTGGGAGAGATACGAAAATGATAATCCTATAATTAGGATTACACACACACACACACACACACACACACACACACACACACACACACACATATATATATATATATATATAAAATCTCCTGTGTTTATAATCACAGAAAATTTAGTTATAAACATTTCCAAATGAAAAAAAAAAATCATGCTGTACCATATTATAGAATTATAGATTTAGTTCTGGAATCGACCTCAGAAACCATCCAATCCAGCCCCTTTATTTTAATGGTTAGATAATTAAGGCACTTCAATGATTCCTGTATATTACATGTGAAATACTTTTTTACCACATGATACCCAGCTTGAAGAGCAATTCTTTCATCCTTTTTTCCTGTGAATATTAAATGCACCTTAATCTCTTAATCATAGTGTTTGGCCACAAAAAGTAATCTCAATTTATGGTCACATCTGTATTATCTGCTTTGGAGTATAAGCTTTGTAAGGCTAGAGGTCTTGACGTTTTATTCATGCCTTCACTCAATGGTCATTTGCTAAGTACCTACTATGTGCAAAACACTCTGCTAGGGACAAGAGAAACTACCAAAATAATTAAGATACGACTGACTCCTATGCTCATGTGGTTTACAATCCAGTAGGGGAGGTAGGGATTTGACACGTACAAATATGTAATAACTATATGACTGCCTTCTATGATCTCTATCCATACAACCTTAATCAATACTAGAATATGCTCAGTATATGTGTGCTGTGCTTTTAGGATGCATTAAGCATATTTATATGACAGAGATAATTTTGTTCATTTTACCTTAACCTTGAATTGGATTCCCAGTAACTGACATCTATAATCTTCCCTATCGATTTAACATAGTCAAATGTGTTTGTCTCTTTGTAGTATAGCTTGCCAGATGTATATGTGTGTATAATATCTTAAAATGTAATATAAGTATATATATTTTTACATGTGCAAGATACACAACAAAGTATAAGACATGCCATCCATATAATACATGATGCATTATATGTTATTTACATATGTATATGTACATGATATCTTTTAGATGAATATTGTATGTGTATATACCTCTAGCAAACTATACAAGTATAATTTTCTCTTTGAAGTATAGCATGTCAGATATGTGTGTATAGACATATAGACATTTAAAAGATATATGTTTATATATATATATATAAGATGCATATGCATATATTTACACATATACCTGTGAAGATATGCTGCAAAGAAATAATCAGATTTGTTTCCATACTTATCAGATGAATATATATAATGTACACATATATATACATAAGTTTGTACACACATATATCAAGTATATAAATTAGTATTACTTGTAACAAAATGTTTTGAGATAATATAGCAGGTGAGTACTCCCAAATGCTTCCATCCTTGACAGTCACTTTTCTGCCAAAGTATGTGTGCTTAGAATCCAACTGTTTCCTCATCAAAATTTTATGTTTATCTAGTCAATTCAAGGTGAAAAGTAATTATTAAGCACCTCCTATATGCAGTGCATCATGCTGGGCAGGTGGGATATAAAGCAAAAATTAAATTGTCCCTGCCTTATAGGGACATTAAGAAACCTGACAGAAAAAATAGCCATAGGAAAAATTTCCAGCAAACCCACTAATGCTTCCACTATGTTTCAAACACACCAATCAAAACCAAGCAATCTGCAGTCCACAATTCCATAGAGAGGACACAGAAAAGTAAATACAAAGTAATTTCAAGAGGTGGAGAGAGTCCTAAGAACTCAGGAAAAGACCTCATATCAGAAGTAGCACCTGGGATGAGTCCTGAAGGAAGCTACAGATGATGGATAAGGGGCAGGGATGAGAGTAGAACACCCTCACCTAGGCATAAGGAACTGGACAAGGACTGATAGAGTGTCACATACATGTGTGTGTGCATATATATTATCTAATTCACACAACAATGGGCAGGCCACATAATATTTTCATTTTTTTTTATAGACCCTGAAACTCAGGAAGGAGATTATATCTAGACAAAGGTTATGGAGGTATTAGCAATGCTGAGATTAGAGCCTATCCTACGGGTCAGTTCACTTTACCACATCATCACTTGGAGAAATATGTCATAGTCAAAAATTTAGAGCTGGAAGGAAGCTTAAAGTCAGTCCATTATTTTACAAATAAGGAAACTGAACCCCAGAGAAGTTAAGTGACTGGCCCAAGATCACATTGGTAATAACTGTTAGAGTGAAGATATGATGGAGTCTTCAGATTCCAATCTGGTGCCCTGCCACACAAGCAAGCAAGGGGAAGGGCAAGCTCAAAAAGAAGATGTTTTTTTCAAGCAGTCAACTAGCATTTACCAAGTGCCTGCTGGGTTCAACATGTATTAAGTGATATGGATATTTTAAAAAAGGTAAAAGGCCATCTCTGCTCATAAGAAGCTCTTGTTCTAGCAAAGGAGTGGAAAAGGAAGGGAGAAGAATACATAATGAAAGGACCATTAGACTTAATTCTACAGTCTCAGCGGGGGGCAGCTAGGTGGTGCAGTGGATAGAGTACCAGTGCAGGGATTAGGAAGACCTAAGTTCAGATCTTACCTCAGACACTTGACACTCACTAGCTGTGTAACCTTGGGCAAGTCACTTATTTGTCTCATCCTGGGTCATCTCCAGTCATCCTGATGAATATGTGATCACTGGATTCAGATGACTCTGGAGGAGAAGTGAGGCTGGTGACCTGCACAGCCCTCCCTCACTCAAAACAAAGTCAAGTGCAAGTCATGTCATCATTTCTCTGATGGCATGGTCTTCTTCGGCAACCAAGGACGAACGTACAGCCTCAGCTAATCTTGTAAGGACAGTTTGCACAATACCATCTCATGACAGGAAAAGACGCAGTCAGCAATCAGCTAGTCAGTCAAGGCAATTGGCAGTTGACAAGACATATCTGAGCTTGTCAGGCAGGCTGGCAAAGGTCCCAACAACCTGGCTGGAAATCAAATTACCAGAGGAGTAACCGTCAGGAGACTCACAGCACTAGGTTGCCTTAAAGAGATTTTATTGCAAAAATATTACCTAGCCTAAAGTAGATAACATAAAATAACGTAGGCCAACATAAGGACAGGATCTCCCACAGAGAAACCAACCCTGGATACTGTGTCTACAATGGTATTTCACACTCTCTAAATGTACTTTCCCCTCCAGAGAAGGTACTTCTGAGCACAACTGAGCTAAATAAATATATAAGCCAATCACCCACACACACCGACTATACTACAAATAGACCGACCAACCTAAAATCATCCATCCATTGCCACAATCACATGGAAAATGACAGATATTTTTCTTTATTTGATAGAATGACCATTAAAAAACTTGACAGGAAAAATAGCCATAGGAAAAGTCTCCAGCAAACCCACTAATGCTTCCACTATATTTCACACACACCAATCAAGGCCAAGCAATCTGCAGCCCACAATTCCACAGAGAGACTTTACAGGAACTGCTTAACTCAGCAGAGACTCAAAGACATGAAAACCCATCACAGGGTGAGAATGAGGAGTCAATGCCTATTTGTTCTAAATTACATGAGATACAGGCTAAAGCAAGGAACCCTCAGGCTTGGCATCACTGCTGGCCAGTGTGAGGCAGAGAGCTAGGAAGTGATCCAAAAATGCTGGTATGACTGAATTGCAAGATAGAGTCATAGAGGCAGAACGGTGGGGAAGAAGTAGAGTATTAGCTTTCACATCAGAAGGCCTAGATTCAAGTGTTGGCTCTGTTGTTACACTTTGATACAATCTCTGGTCATCTCTATGCAGGTATCTCCTTTCAATAATGCTGTTCACAATCTATCCTGACTCTTGTCCATGCCCTCCCCAAAATCCTGCAGAAGGTATTAAGCCAACAATGTGCTAGAAGCTTTCCTCTTCACATTTCGTTGATACCACTGGTATCTTAACACTTAACACAGTGCCTGGCACATAGTAAGTTGCTTAATAAATGTGTATTGACTGACTGACTGACCAGTGGAGCATGCAGCTGCTGTCCAGTGGTTACTCCTTGTTCTTGAAAACAGAAAAATCACCTTCTCTCTTTTAGTTCCCTTATTTGTAAAATGGAGATAAATATATTTCTAAAAGCCAATTTATAATGTTACTGTGAGGAAAATACTTCATAAAGTGTCATGTGATTTCTTTAACCAGACCTGCAATTTCATTGATACAAAGAACTCCCAGGAAGGAAATTCCCTTTGCCAATTCAGATAAACACTTGCTCTGCCACTTAAGAATTCGAGAGATGCCTGGGGCATTATAACATAATGTCACTTGCCTACCGTCACAAAACCAATCAACACCTGAACCTAGATTTTTCTCTGAGGCTGGCTTCTCTATCCACTATATGTCTGATTTGCCTCTCAGGAATAAATATCCAACCATTCCAAAGTAGGTAAAATGTTAAAAAACAAAACAAAACTCTCAAGAGAGGTACCCCTTCCATTATGTAAAGATACTGCTCCAGTAAAATCCTACTCTAGCATCTGAATGGGAGTTAAATCTGGTTACTTCAAGACTCTCCCAACAAAAATAGAGGACATCTCAAATGTAGGCTACACCCCTGAAGTGAGGACTCTTGAAAAGGAAAAAGCATATACAATTAGTACCAATTAGTATTAATAATAATTTCTCTAAATGGGTTGTATTATTTGAATTCTCACTGTATAGTTCCATTTGAAAGAAAATTATCATGTTACAAATTATTTTACTTCAAATAATGCTGATTCAAATACATGCATCCACTGTAGAAGATTCATTATTCACACTGATGGTGACCTAGCTATACAGGAGAGACAGAGCCCTGAATAAAGGCCACACTCAGATTTTATACATGCCAGTTTAGGAAGAAAGGATACCCTATATTCAAACCAATATAACAGTAGGATCGTACATTTCAAGTTAGAAGGAGCCTTAGAGTTCATCTAGCTAGTCCAAGTGCCTTATTTTAGAGATGAGGTATTAAAAAATCCCATGGAGATTAAATGAGTTTGTCAGGTCATACCAGTAACAAGTCAGAAGTCAAATCTGGGTCGTCTGATTCCCAATTATGTACCCTTCCTACTATTTCTCAGTACAGTATATTTAAAGTTACTTAACCAAAATGCATGGTCTAGGTAGCTAGCTTGTGTATGGTATGTGTAATTCAAGATCCTGATGTGAGTTTGACTCCCAATTAATTCTCAAAAAACATCCCCTCTCCTTGATGTAAGTCAACAAATCAGTTAAGATGAGGAGCCATGTGACAAGTCTGGGATTTTGAGCAATTCAAGGGTTTACTTTGGAGTTTTCAAAGATTACAGTTTTGTGCTGGAAACTAGCCTCACCTAAGGTTAAAGCGGCGAATGGTATAATTGTTTATTATTAAACATACATCATATGAAATTCAATTCAATTTAACTAACATTTATTATGCCCCTACCACACACCCAGCACTGTGCTAGAGGATGAAGACATTACAAATGGCACAGCTCTTGTCCTCGAGGAGCTCACAATGAATGTGGTGAACATGACTTCTTCAGAAATAAGCTTGAGACATTACTATCAGAAGTGCAGTAGGGTCAAAAAAAAAAGAGAGCCAGGCAGAGTGCTCCAGGAAAAATCAGGGAGAGAAAAAAACATGTCATTTGAAACTGATGAGGGAAAGCTTAATAGAGGAGGTGTTACATGGAGAGAAGCCTTTCAATAGACCAAGCTGAGAGGGGAGTGTACTACAGGCATGGAAAACATACAACCTTCATGAATTCAAGCCACTGAATGGAAGATACTAGAGAACAGCTAGCCATCAAGTTTGACTGGAACAGGGTGGGGAAAGAAGGGTGGAATGAAATACAGCTTGAAGAGCAGGTTAGAGCTAAATTGTGGGAAGCCTCAAATGCTAAGCTAAGGAATCTGTATTTTATCCCATAGATTTTTTTAGCGGAGATTTGGCATTATCAGTCCTGTGCTTTAGGAAAATTGTATTAGTAACTCTATAGAGAATGACCGGAGAAGAGAGAAAATTGAGGCAGAGAGGGAATAGGGATAAAGATTGGATCTTTGATTTTTTTTTTGTACATGGAACTACTGAGGAAATGCCTTTTACCAGTAGAGGCTCACATCTTCTCTGCAACAAGAGGTATTAAGATGTTAAGTGATTTTCTCAGGGTCACACAGTCAATCTGTGAAGGAAGTAGGACATAAACATCTTTCCATACCTAAGGCTAGCTCTCTGTCCCCTACACCACACTGCCTCCTGGTTGGAACAAGAAACCAGTCAAAAAATTATTACAAGGCAAAAAACTCTGAAAGACTTAGGACCTCCAATCAATACAATGGAACCAACCACAGGTCGAAAGGATTCATGATAAAAACACACCATCCACCTCCTGATGGAGAGGTTATGGACTCAGATTGGAGTATATACATTTTTTTGGACTTGGCTAATGCAGGAATTTATTTTGCATGACTATAAATATTTGTAACAAGTTTTGTTTGCTTTCTTAATGGGTATAGGGAGGAAGTAGAAAGAAAAAATTTGGGATTGAAAATAAAAAGAGAATTTTTAAAAGTTTTACAAATTTGAAAAGCAAAAAATAAAATTACAATAGTCCAGGTGACAAGTGATGGAAGAAAAGTTGTGATAGATAACTTCAATTATATTCTCACTAGCAGGGCCATAAACAGGTATTTTTGTACTCGGAACAAGTAGGGAATGCTAACTGGATGGGAAAGAAAAATAAAGCGGATGAAGTCAACTAGAGTGTAGCTTCCAGAAGCAGGAAGTATACCCTAAGACAAAGCTTTTATGAACTGCCCTTTAAATTTTGGTCTCCTAGGACAAAGTACCTATGGCCCTAACCTGGTTATTCCTCTATTCAGTAGGTACTAAAGCTCTTAAATGAACAAAGATAGAGTTTTTGTTTTCCTCTTGTTTTCTTAATCAGTTACTATTTAAAAATAAATAAATCAAAGAGAGTTTTCCAAGTTCATTTCCTTCTTATTTGATAGATAAGAGAAGGAAGATTGAAGTTTGCTCTCCACTCAAAAGCCTATCATAGAAAGAAAGAGAGGATAAACTGGGCAGAAAATGTATTCTAAATTAAAGCATACTCTCTAGAAATCTATCTGCTTGGCTACAGTGAAATTTCCTTACAGATGCTTCATCTGTGATTCTGTCCTCACCCCATAAATCAAACTGCTTCATTACATTGCTTTTAAAGGACAGTTACTTTCAAGTAGGGCTCTCAGGAGAGAGATGAGGAAACAGGCTCCTGGGTTGCATGACTATTAGTGCATGCCATTGGGGAAGCAACTCTAAACTCGACTGGCTAAGCTTTTCTGCCTCAAGGTAAAACCATTAGGCATACCTCATGCATGACTTTATGAGAGGAACACTGACCATTACTCATATTTAATTATAAGCTCCTATTTGATTTAGTCTATAAGCTAAGCCTCAGAGTGACCGAATTATCAAAGGGAAGAAAAGGCAGTTGTCTTTCTTATAAACAATGGGATTGGAATTCCTTGGTGTGTGCCCCATATTCCCAGAATCTCCATTTCCATAAAGATTCTCATAAACCTTATCCAATGAAACCATTTTAACAAAGTGGAGCAACAGCAATAAATCATAGCTTTATTCAGTATGGGTACTGTCAACCAGTGTAGGCTCAGAATTTTAGATAAAGCTAAGCAAGTCAACTTAAGAAGGTGCCATTTTATGGTAGAAGGAACGTAAGACAGAGAAAAGGAGTCCTGGGTTTTTGTCTTAATTCTATTACAAACCAGTTATGGAACTTTAAGCAAATTATTTCTCCTCTCTAGCCTTTAATTTCCTTATCCATAAAATGAGTGGGTTAGAGTAAATGATCCCTAAGAATTCTGCCAGGTCCAAAATTATATTCTTGGTTATGAAGTTGGCATTCCCATTATACTTTGGACCACCTGCAACTGTGATTCTTCTGAAATTATAGTGTTCCATGATTCCCAGCTACATAGCCATGATAAGGAAATACTGATGTTAAAGAATAGTCTTATTTAGTTAGCAGCATGTCTTCAGCATACTGCTATACACACTGATGTGTGTAAGTGGCAGCAAAAAGCAATATCAGTCCCAGATAACAGAAAACAAAACTCAAATCCCACCTCTCATAGAGAAGCAGTCCAGAATGCAGAATTTTGTAAACATTATCAAAGTCATTCTGTGGGTCTTTTTAATTAACTATATTTCGCTTTTTGAAAAAAGGTAAATTCTATGGGAGGACTGGGGGGAGGAGAATACTTGGAAACAATTATGGTGTAAAAAACAAAAGTCTTCAATACATAAGAGACATGACATAGGACTGGAGAGGGACAAACATTGTCATGATTTTCAAAAAAATAAGAGTCTGCAAATTATAAGCCAGTAAAATGGACATAATTTCTTGGGAAGATTTTTGAGCAGGTTATTAAAGAGACAAGTAATGAACATTTAGAAAATGAAGTTATTTAAAATAACCTGCATTGCTTTATCCAAACAAATCATTATAACCTTGTTTCTTTTTTGATTGATTGCTTGATTGGTAGATAAGGGGAATGATATACATATAGTTTACCCAGATGGTAACGAGGAATTTAATAAAGTATTTCATGCTGTTATTGTGGACATGATGGAGAAATATGGACTTTATAAGGATACAGTTAGGTGAATTCAGAACTGGTGGAATGCTAGACTCAGAGAGCAATTCTTAACGGTTCAATGACAACCTCCAGTCTCCAGTGGGATGCCTCAGCGATCTAGACTTGGTACAATACTATATAACATTGTTATCAATAACTTGGATAAAGGCATGCTTTCAAATTTGCAAATGACACAAAGCTTGGAGGGACAGCTTACATACTGAATGACAAAGTCAGAATGCAATAAAAGAAATTAAACTAGAGGTACTATAGCTGATGAGATAATCCTAAAAGCCAAGTAGTTAAAACTGACCATGTCATTCCCCTGCACAAAAATCTCCAGGGTTCCCATTGCCTCTAGAATGAATGCAAATGCTTGAAAGGGCATCAGAGATGACTGGGTCTGTAATCACTATGTGACATCGAATATTCATGGGCTGTTTGATTTTTAGCAATCTTCACTTAGATTGGATCACAAAGTTGGTCTCTTGGTGCTACTATGAATTGTCCAAGTCAAGCATTTGGGTTCCTGCAGAAATTCAAAATGAAGGTTCTCACCTAGATTCTGGGGTTCTGCCCAAATGTTACTTTAAAGAAACAAAAGAATGTAAAATTTCTAAAGCCAAGGGAAGATGACATTCAAAACAGATATTTTTGAGATTTAAAACTTCAATTTCAAATATGTTTTTAAGAAAAAAAAATGAACGCTACCTAATTATAATGATCAAATTTGGCCTAAAAGAAATGAGAAGATGCAGCTGCCTCTCTTCCTTGAAGGGGTGAAAAATTCCAGATGTAGTATATTGGGTATACCACCATTCTGTTGATATGTTGGTTGCTTTTTCTGACCTGCTTTTTCTTTCTTTCTTTTCTATTCTTTATTACAAAAGATTACTTGATCTAAGGGGTTAAGCAATTAGGGGAGGAGAGAATATGCTTGGAAATGAATATGATATAAAAACAAAAAGGAATCAATAAGAAAATTTAAAATTAAATATAATATCATTTTAACACCAACATTCTTCAAATAAGAATATTGAGAATCATTGAATACTATATCTCTATGAACCAGAGAGTAAGTGGAGAGATGAACAGTGAATAAAAGAGCATATTACCAATGTTAACTTATATTTTAAAAGTGATATAAAAGCCTACAGTTGCAACAGCCACCTAATCAGTCTCCTCTGCCTTATGTCCATACCTTCTCCAATTCATCCTCTTTTTAGCTGCCAAACTATTGGGATTAGGGTATCGAATTAGGAAGACCTGAGTTCAATTTACTAGCAATGTGACCCTAGACAAGTCATTTAATCTGTCTGTTTCCTCCGCAGTAAAATAGGAATCACAATAATAGCACTTATAATAACCCGAAATTGTTGTGAGGATCTCAAATGAGATATTTGTAAAGTGTTTCACACAGTGCTTGGCACATGGTAAGTGCTTAATAAATGCTTATTTCCTTCCTTCCCTTCTTAACTTTTCTGGTTTCCTGTACGATTTGGCTCAAATCTCCCACCACGGTAACAAGCTTTTCTCAGTTTCTTCCTTTCTTTCCCACTCACCCCCCTTCACTGTTAGTGCCTTCCGCTGGAGAATACCTTCCATCTACTCCCATCTACTTTGTCTACTCTTCTGTAGACAAAGATTTTGTCAATTTCTTCTCCCACAAAGATTTTGTCAATTTCTTCTCCCACAAAGATTTTGTCAATTTCTCCTCCCATCAGTTACAAGCTCCTTGAGGGCAAAAACTATATTTATCTTTCCTCCAAGCTTATGGTATCTGTGGCTACTTTGGTGGTAGTTTTTTGTTTTGTTGCTGTTACTGTTGTGGTTGAAATGTTGACACAGGTGAGAGATGCAGTGGATAGAGGGCTGAACTGGAGTCAGAAAGATCTGAGTTCAAATCCTCCCTCAGATAATTACTAGCTGTGTGAAATCAGGCAATCCCTTGATCAACTTCAGTCTAACTATAAATAAGGATAACAACAGCATCTACCTCCCAAGGCTGTTGTGAGGGTATATTTATAAAGTGCCTCACAAACTTCCAAATGCTATGTAAATGTTGGCTTTTGTCATTGTTATTATGCCTAGAAAATGGTGAACCAAGAAGGTAGTGAAAGTAAAGGACAACAGATGGATAATGTGGTACAATGGAAAGAATGCTGGTTTTGGAGTCAGAGATTCTCTACTAAAATGCTCACTGATAGGGTACAGGATCTGGGAACCCCTTTGAACTCTTCCTTGAATCTTCCCACTTGATCTGAAGTTTACCTGAGGTCATAAGCCTTCCATTATCACATGCCCAAATCTTTGTTACCCTTAACCTGGCCTAGCCCTCCATTGTTTGTTATGTCCAGGTAGCCTTCAGCAACTCCTACCCTTAATCCCATTCTCTTGGTTCTTGGTGTCAGACCTCTAGTCACCCCAGTCTACAGACGACTCCCATCAAGACCATCCCTGGATCCCTTCTCCAGTCACCTCAAACTACTTGACCACCACTAGATCTCTTCCACAGTCTTTCTGTATATAAAATACATCTTGCCTCCATGAAGGTGCTCAGATTCAGTCTGGACCACTTGTCAATATGGGCATCATAAATGCTCAGATTCTTTAAGAGACCACCCAGTATGGTGAATCTTTAATAAACTTTGTTTTTCTTTGGTTGAAAGGCTTGGATCAAATTCATTTGGGCAGGACCTAAGATGTGACTATTTTGGGGTCCCAGCACCCCTAAACCTCAACACTCACTATTCATTCCACTCATTACTTGGGAGTTATTGGAAGAGTGACTTAATCTCCCTAGCCTTTAGGCTCCTTGCCCATAAAATGAGAGGGTTGGCCTAGGATAACTTTTAAGTCCCTTCCAGCTCTAAATCTATGATGCTATGATAAGTTTTGCCTCATTCTTCCATCCAAAATATCACAAAGAAGAGAGGAAGTCATCCTATGTGCTAAGTGGGTCCTCTCTGAAGGCTCTGTTTTAGGATATGGAGGACAATTAACCAAGCTGAGATACAGATGGACCATAATCTGTACCAGTGGAGTATGATCTCAAATCATTGAGTTCACAGACTCATATGAGCATCTATGTGGTGTTTTTTGTACCCTTCGGAAATCTAATGTGAACTTTTTGGCTTACGAATGAAAAAACTATTTTATCTTCAGTCATAAATTTATCATGTTTAATATACAGAGAGGTATAAAATGACAGAAAAAAAAGCAGGAATATTTGAGGAATCATTTTGCCCACCCTGTCCCTCTCTTCTCCAAAACTGGGAGTAGGGAGCAGAAATAAAGTCTTTGGGAGTAAAGCGTAATTTTTTTCTCATTTTTTCCCCCATTATTCCTGGGCCCTCATGACAGATAGCCCTAGCTCTGCTACTTACTTGTTTTATGACCTTGTAAAAGTCACTTCCTCTCTGTGGCTTCAGCTCCTTCCTCTTTCAAATGAAGGAGTTGGAATTAATGGTCTCTGAGGCTCCTTCCAACTCTTAACAATCTATCCCTAGCCAAAGAGCATAGAGTTTTCAATGATGATTTTAGATATACACTAAGAAAGTCAGTACTAATGCTAACACTTTATAAGATGTTTTTCTTGTACTCAATGAACACTAACACTAAGCCAAGATCAGAATGACTTATCCAAACAAAATGTCTTTTACATTCACTACATTGTGTTGAATTTTATGACTATGCATTACATTAAATGGGAAATAATGAAAACAGAAAAGCAGGGCAGAGATTTGAAGTTCAGTATTGCTTATTCATAAAAACATGTTCAGTTTGAATTCAAAATCATTTTTCCCTCACTATATATAAATAATCCAAAAACTGTGGCAAATCACAGAATCTCAGAGTTGGAGGAGATATCAAAGGACAACTAGCCAAACATGCTTATATTCAATTCATAAATATTTTGAACGATAAGAAAAACAGTATCCTTAATAGATGGTTCAGAAAATTACCTCTAAGTTCATTTTCCTAAATAATTCTCAAACAGCAGGGGAAGGGGAGGTTATCAAGACCCCAAGAAATAATCACCCTGAGATTCCAAGGAAGTCAAATAGACCAAAGTTAGAAGTTCCAAAGTTGACTTGAATGGAATGACTGCTTCTTCTGCCTCCTGAACTTCCTCCTTGCACGTTTTTCCTCTCGAGTTTTAAGAGTTGTCAAAACATAAAGAGAGGCATCATGGTATATAGTGGATGGGGTCCAGCCTTAGGGTCAAGAAAACTAGGGTTCTGGTCCTGCCTCAAGCACATTCCTCAAGCACAACATATAGTTGTGTGGACATAGGGAAATCACTTGCCCTCTAAGGTGGGTCTCTAGAATCATGTAGGTAGAGGGAACTTTCTAAAGGGGAGTTCCTTACTAAAGAAATCTTAATTCTAAACCCACCTCAAAAAAAGATGTAAAGAAATATGAACATTGATTAGTAATGGTAATACCTGTAAAACATACTACAGGCTTCTTCCATTGTCATGGTAACCACTGGACTAGTCTAAGGGCAGATGAAATGGTCATAGGACCATAGATTTCAAGTTGAGAAAGGCTTCAGAGTTCATCCAGTCCAGCCTCCTCATTTTATAAATAAGGAACTGGGACCCAGAGAGATTAAGTGACTTGTCCAACGTCACACAAGCAGCAGAGCCAAGATTTGAACTAAGATCTTCAGATTTCAAATCCAGTGCTTTTTCCATTGCATTATCCTACCTCCCTAAAGAGAACAATGAACTCTTATTCACTTCATGTTTTGATTTTTATCTAATACCACAATAAGAAATAAGTCAAGAGGGCATCTGATTTCATTTCAGCCTGAAAATCTATCTCTGGATTCTAGATCCTAACATTCACAGATACTTAGCAAGTCATTAAAGAGACCAAAGACACATCCAATCCTTCCTACCATGCTTGTGAAAATACAAAAGAAATTTCCCTCAACTCCTGCCAATACAGTCACTCTATTCCTCATCCAAATTTAAGAAATTTTGAAGAATTTTAGAAATTTAAGAAATCCAAACTACCATTATTTGCAAAGAAGATCATCATATTCCAGTCCAGGGAATTTCAATTTTTCAATCAAATTCAATTTCAATTTAAAAATAAATTTTTCCTAGACCCTGAAAAACAGAAGAATAAAATGTGCTTACTTTTTTATGTCCCAAGGAACCTTCTGTGTCTCCCAGTAGGGTAAATATTTAAAGGTCTCCAATCCTGATGCAACATAGTAATGATGGTCAATCAACTTATTCGAGCTATCCAGAAGATTTCCATCCATTGTATACAGCCTATAAGCACAGAAAGAAGAGAAAAAGTCGTACCTCCTGTTATGACATTCAGTGTAATACAGTTTTAATATCCTAGTATTTAATGTAACTATAATTTATGCCAAGGAAATTATATGTTCTGATGCAAGCAAGCTTTGAAATGGAAGCAATTATGATGGTACAGTGGCTGTTATTCTATGATAAGGTGTTTTTTCCCCTGATGCTACTCCCTCTCAATTTTTAATTATTTTTTAAATCACATACGAGGGCCAAAAGACTCTTGGGAACATTTTTAAAGCTCATGGTTGATGCTCAGTAAATGTTAAATAATAATAGCTAAAATTCAAATAAATAGTCATATGTTATTATTAATACTTGTTTGATAGAATAATACAGAAAATCAGAAAAACCTAGAAAGACTTATATGAAACTGATGCAAAGTGAAGTGAGCAGAAGAACATTGTACACAGTAACAGTAATATTGAAACAATCAATTGTGGGTGAGTTGGCTCTTCTCAACAATACAAAGCAAATCCAATGATCCAAAACAATTATGAAGGACTTACCATGAAAAATGCTATCCCCTCCTCAGAGAAAGAAGTGATGGAGTCTGAATGTAGATTGAAGCATTTTTTTAACTTTATTATTCTTGGGGTTTTTGGAGGGGTCTATGTTTTCTTTTGCAACATAGCTAATGTGAAAATGTTCTGCATGATTGCACATGTATAATTTATATGAAATTGCTTGCCTTCTCAAGGAGGGGAAAGCGGGGGGAGAATTTGGAATCTAGAATTTTAAAAAACAAATGTCAAACTTTTTTGTTAGCATGCAATTGAGAAAGATAAAATTAAAATTAAAGGTCAAAAAAGTTATTCAATTTTAAAAATATTCATATGGCAAACTAATTTCTATCAGTACATTGTACTTTTCATAAACTGATGAAATCACATCATCTTCAATTTTGCTCAGGAAATTTTTCTCCAACCAATTATTCATTCATTCACACTCTGTGTAAAAGGGATTGTATTCGTTGCTGGGTGAAACATAAAAATGGATATAAGTACCTTTGTCAAGAAATGTAGACTGTAGTTGTGAAAACAAAACTGAAAGTACAAGTAACTCTAGAACATGAAGTGTCATCAACACTATACAAAGTACTGCTAGGAATCAAGGGATGGAGAAATCACATCCAGTCAGGGGACACTCAGGGAAGGAGGTAGTAGGTGAGCAAAACCGTAAGGGATGAATAAGATTTCAATAGGTTAACATATGGCAGGGGAAGGAAGAAGAAACACTTCAAATTAATTCAATAAACATCTAATAAGTCTAAGTCCTATTTCTGGCATATAACAGTTATGTGACCATGTACAACCCACTTAACTTCAGGCAACTCTCTAGGATTATAAATTATAGATGAGTTGTCTATCTGCACTGGTGGAGGCAGAATCAATTTCCCACACAGATGAAATCATAGGTCCAGATTTTTTTTAAAGACTATACAGTAGATTTGGAGAATACAAAGACAAGGAGAAATTCCCTTACCTCAAGGTCCTTCTACAGGCCCTTCTACAGGTACATATAAGTAAACATAATACAGTTTAATGAAGACTTAAGCACTAATCATTGAGAAGGGAGTCAGAGGAGCAGGTGAACTCTGAAGGAAGTTAAGGATTCCAGGAAGGAGAGAAGAGAAAGTATTATATTCCCCACAGGAATAATACAGGATGTGCTCACACATATACAAACTGCAGCCCACTCAGTATGATGTGACTACCTTTGATCTGGAGCTGGGAGGAAGGATGAGGGGAAAACCATACAGATTGGGGAAAGATTTTCCCAGTCTCTGTGGACTGTCAGTTGCTTCAAAAACTACAACTTCCTTCCTCAGCTTTTCATTCCTTTCCCTTCTTTTAATTCCAAAAGATGCTGGTGCAAGAGGAAGTAGGAGGCACCTCAAGTAACCTGATTGTCCCCTGTAGTCCAGAACCCGCTCTATAAACCTCTTCCAGATACTCTCCATGGTGCGACCTCACCTTCTTCAGTGACATTTCTTTTGGGTGAAGCCATTTCTTCAGGGTCTTCTGAACTGGTTTCCAGCCTTCTTCCCAGCCTCAGAAGAACTTGAGTCTATTGCTTTCCAGGCAGGGAAAAATCAATACATTTTTGTTCCCCTTGGACTCCTCTGACCACTTTGTTTTCCATGATTCAGTTCATGCTAAGTGGCCCTGAACCTCTGGTTGGTATGTATGAGAAAAGCAAAAAGGTTAAAATTTTACATTTTAAAAATATGCATGGTCATTATTCCTTAAACTCTACCACTGATGCTTCATGTCAAAATGCAGAGTTAGAGTGCAGAATACAGCTGTTTTAAGTATCTTAATTTTTCATTTTTAAAATTGTTTAGGTAGGTTGGTGGTTGGGAAAAAAATATTAGACAGGAAGATAACAGTGAAAAAAAGTTTTTTCCATATTTTGGGGAAAAGGGAAGTATCTGATTAACAATATCTCTTTGTATAGTTTTATTTTAAAGTAGCTGAGTTGTTAGAATTTTTAGTTATTTAGCTGTCAGTTTTAAAAAAAATAAAAATGTATTAAGTGTTTAAAAATAAGATATCATAGGTGCATATTCTAATGAAAATGTCTTGTACATGCCTATGATTTTAGGCTTTGATGATAGTCTTTGCAACATCCCAAAGGTAGGAGACGGAAACTTTTGGATTTTGGCATTGACACTAGCTAAGTGATTATAAACAAGTTATTTTGCTTCCCTGTATCTTAGTTCCTTTCAATGTAAAATTATGATGTCAACTTAGCTCAAGGAACGGGACATCTTCAGAGGAATCATGATCTAGGGCTAGCCAAAATTGTAATGAGATGTTTCAAAAAGTAACAGGGTTGCTACCCAAAACCTCGTTAGAATTTTTCAAGACTCCTATAGGGCAGGCAAGTCAGCCTAATTGATGTAGCAAGGTTCTCCGAGTAAGAGACAACCAGGCAACATGTATCAAAATCACCACAATAAAAATTACTATTATTATTACCAGCATTTGCATGGTGCTTTAAGGTTTGTAAAACATCACTAATTCCATCTCCTCTCAGCCCTTGTGGAGGTAGTTCCGGAACCTGAGCCCAAGAGTTTCAAAAATAACAGTGCCTTCAAGACTACCCTTGTGCAGAAATACAGCATTACCAACACACAGCATCTAATCAATAGTCATTGACAGGCAGGTAAGTCCAAGAAGCCCCTGCTTTCAATCTGGCCCCAGCAGTCACCATCCAGGGGACCAACACTTGTGAAGAAAGGGCTCGTCATTCCTATCGTTGATACCAATGGCAACGGCTAACCGACGACAAAGCACCATAGAGAAAGAAGCCAGAGGAAGCAACATGTACCAATGAGGGTAACATCACTGCAATCATCACATCCTACCATATCTTAGTAGATACAATGAAATTCCCTAAACCAAAAGCCCCTGGAGTAGCAGGGTCACCCAGATCACTGGCCCTGCTTCCAATTTTACCCTTATAACCATCATCAAGTAGAGTAATCCTTGTGGACAAAGAATCTACCATCCCTGCTACCACCAACCAAATATCACTGATAGAAAAAACACAAGAGTCCTGGGAGCAGCAGCGCCCCCAAGACCACTAGCTCTGCTCTTAGTCTAACCCTTGAAGTCAGTCTGGGGAAGCAACTCTTGGATAAATTGTATCCTGGCAATTTCCTTCTTCTACAAGTGCTGCAACCCCCATTTCTTGGGCAGCCACATCTAAAGATGATCCAGTAAGTCCTTTCTTGACACAAAAATCCTTGGCGCTGTCAAATGAATCAACACCAGACAGTTATATTGATTTATTAATGGAAATGATATGAGAAAAGACACATTATCATCTGTTTTGCCACTTTGGGGGCTCAGTGAATGTGTAGACTGTCTGGTTTTTCTATTTGTATATTCTGTGCTTAAGGCAGTACTTTGTACATACTATAAATACTTAATCAATTATTTTTTATTCATTCATCCAAGCAGAAACTGAATGACCACTTGTCAGGTATATTATAGTAGGGATTCCTTTTGTGTATGGATGGATACATAGCTGCTGAAGTGCCTTCCCTCAAATTCTGTGATTCCATAATTCTGTGATACTGCGGTCAGAACACGGAAGTTTTTGAAAACCAGGAAAAAGGGTTTGTATTTGATGTGTTAGGTAATGGTGATCCATTGAAGATTTTTAAGCGTGAGGGGAGGAAGAATGACATAATCCAAACTGTTCCCTTAGGAAGATTAATCTGGAAGTTGTGTGAAGGATGGAGAGGGACAAAACTGGAGTCAAGAGGTTGTTATAATAATCAGAAAAGAGGTGCCACAGTGCCATGAAAAAGAATCAAAGCAATACAGGAACCCTGGTTTCTAATCTTAACTCCTTTACTATTTTTAATTAACTTATCTTCCCATTTCCCTATGCTTAACTAGTTCCTCTTCCCAGATTCCAAATGGTGATTACTACAACTATTATTCTCAGCTTCTAAACTTTAATGTTCTCTTCTAAGAGAGCTAGTCTTAGAAGATGGAGCTTTGGATCCTGGCACTGACACTAGCTAAGTGATTATCAACGAGTTACTGTGCTTCCCTGTATCTTAGTTTCCCGATCTATAAAATGAGGATGTTGACAACTTTTTTTAACCTGGACCTACGATTTTATTTTTGTAGGAAATTCCTAGTCAAGAGGTAAAACCCAAATTCAAGTCCAGCTTTATGACCACTACACTACATGTCACTTTTTTGTGTCTTAAGAATTAGTCATGAAAATTGGCTAACATAATAGAACAGGAAGATGATAAATGTTGGAGAGGATGTGGGAGAGTTGGAACACTGATTCATTGTTGATGGAGCTGTGAACTGATTTAACCATTTGGGAGAGCAATTTGGAACTATGCCCAAAGGGCTACAAAAATGTGCATACCCTTTAACCCAGCAACATTGCTTCTAGGACTGTATCCCCAAGAGATCATAAAAATGGGAAAGGGTCTCACATGTACAAAAATATTTATAGCAGCACTCTTTGTGGTGGCCAAAAACTGGAAATCAAGGGGATGCCCATCATTTGGGGAATGGCTGAATAAATTATGGTATATGAATGCAATGGAATACTATTGAGCTATAAGAAATGATGAATAGGAAGACTTCAGAGAGTCCTGGAAAGACTTATATGATCTGATGCTCAGTGAAAGGAGCAGAACCAGCAGAACTTTGTGCATAGCAATGACCACAATGTGTGAGAGCATTTTCTGGTAGACTTGGAACTTCATTGCAACGCAAGAACTTAAAAAAATTCCCAATGGTCTTTTATGGCAAAATGCCTTCCACATTCAGAAAAAGAACTATGGAATTCAATCGCAGAATGTAGCAGATCATTTTCTTTTGTATTACATTTTGGTTTGTTATATGATTTCTCCCATTCATTTTAATTCATATACATAGCATGACTATAGTGAAAATGCATTTAATAGGAATGTATGTGTAGAACCTATATAAAATTGTATGCCATCCCAGGGAGGGAGGGGGGAGGTAAGGGAAAAAAATCAGAGTTATATGATAGTAATTGTAGAACACCCAAAAATAAATAAATTTTTTAAAAAAATTTTTAAATAATAGAAATAAAAGAATGTCATTAAAGTTTTACATATATATATATATATAGAATTAATGAAAGAATCTTGATTTTACATCAATTTTGCCTGCTTCCTTTTTATCCCCAGGAGGACCTTGCATGACAGTTACAAAGATAAATAGTTTTTACTGCTTTGGAGACTAATTTAAGAGAAATAGAGGGCTAATTCAAGAAATTCAAGAAAAAGTATTTTATACAATACTCTGTGTGTGTGTGTGTGTGTGTGTGTGTGTGTGTGTGTGTGTGTTCTATAAAACAAGAAGGAACTCGGGCAAAAGTCCCAGACAAAAATCCCACTTTATATAGGAAACTTGTCCTAATCCCCTTTAGTTCTAATGTCCTCACTCTGAGATTATTCCAAATTTATCCTGAATGTAACTTGTTTGCATGTTGTGTCCCTCCCATTAGACTGTAAATTCCTTGAGAGCAGGGACTGTCTTTTACCTTTCTTTGTAACCCTAGTACTTAGCACAGTACCTGGAATACAGGAGGCAAGTAATAAATGCTTATCTACTGACTGACCAAAAGGCCAGTCTCCAAAATTACATGACGAAGATATTTTAACCAATGCAAGAGAGTCTTTCATAGAAACATGAAGACAATTCTGCTGAACTTTGGGTTGCCCTATGGGACCAATACTTTCCTTACCTTCGCACACCCCCTGAGGGGGGGTGAACTTTCTCTCCAATCATGGCCAGGACATTATCCCAATCACATAGAGTGAATCTGGGTATAATTAATTTTGCAGGTGGAATGAATAGATCCCCATTTGTGAAAACACTGTCAAAAGACAAAAATATGCAAATGCATCAAGTGGGTACACTACAGAATAGAAAGGGGGGAGTGGCTCTGAGAGGAAAAAATTAAATACGTCTTCAATTATAAAACTATAAAAAGTTACTGTGTTAACTGGTAACATCATGGATCCTCAGGGAGCTGCACTGCAGATTTTTCATTGTTGTAATTTTTAAATACTTTTAATCTAATTTTCCATAAAATATAAAATGCTTATACACACAAACACATTTGGAGCTGACATGATGGGCGAGTCAGAAGTAAATCTTGTCCACTTGGAGAGCATGGGAAAAATTCGGTCCTTGAAAATGCAGTTCTTTATCTTCTATATGGTCCCAAGACATCCTCACAACTCCCTGAGGAAATAATGTGCCATCCTTTATTAAAAAAATAATGGAATTGATTGGTTTCCCTGACACCATTTTTGAAAGCAGTTTCCGATTGATGTTGGCAGGTTTGCTTGCTTATTTTTCCTTTTCCTGAGTACTTTGGATTGATAGATTTTACTGTTGTCCAAAGTGTGTGTAAAGGCACTGGTAGTCTCTCTACTTGGCACATCATGTCATGGAACTCAACACTACCTGGGAAAGAGAAGACACTTCTGCCTTCTCATAGGATCATAAAGAGATCCTAGATTTAGAGCTGAAAGTGATGTTAGAGGCCATTTGTTCAAGAGTTACACAGGTAGTCAGTGGCAAATCCAGGATTCCAACACAGGTCTTCTGACTCTAGGTCCAGTGTTCTGTCCAGAGTACCACACTGCCTCTTCCAACAAATGATACAAAAGGAAAGGAGATCTGCATAATTCTGAAATGTCTACTGAGTTCATCAGTTTGGCTTCAATGATGCATGTTTGATTATGCATAAGACCCCATATGGCTTCTCAGGGCTTTCTAATATCTATTTGTCACTGTTTGCATCTTTTCATCCCATCTTTGAGTCTTAACTCACTAACTTAGATCCTGAAAATATGGCTTGCAGCAATCACAAATTAATTCTTTTCTCTCCATCCTGTATTAACATAGAAGAATACAAGAAGAGTCTACGATTTTGTAACAAGAAGGCTCTATTGTTGGAACTCCTTTCAGCACAGATCCCACTGACGGATTCCAATCTGTCTATGACTTAATAGACAAGACCTTGAAAGTTGTTTCAGTTATAGAGAGGTTTCATGAATTGCCCAGGGTCACACATATCTTCAGCAGGATTTGAACTCAAGTATTTCTTATGCTAAGTCCAACATTCAACCCATTCTAACAGTAGCACAATGATAGAGAAATCAGATTTGAAATATGTATGACCAGACAATCTATGCTGTCTAAAACTCTCATTTAAACAGCTATTGACACTAAATGAAATAGTTTACTCTTTACTTATTGCCACCAGCACCCCAACATCATAGAGGTAGAAGAAACCTTAGAATCCAACCCCCTCATTTTACAGGGAAAGAAAAGCTACATTTATATTAAGCAAATTAACTGAAATTTGAACCCATGTCTCTGACAAATATATCTGGCCATTTCTAAGAGACCATAACACCACATCCATAACTAAGTATTAAAAAATTTGCAGTAAAACTACCATCCCTATATAAAAGAAAAGGGCCATTAACTACCTTTAGAGCAATGATAAGACTTTTTGTTTCTTTTCAGCTATATCAAAATTTGAAGATTTTAAAACTTAAAATGATAACCAATGTGAAAAGGGGAAAATTTTATTTTCACTTTACACTTCAATAAATGATATTTCAAAATGTATGGAGGTCCTATATTACCCACTATTACTAATAGATGAGCAGAAGGAGCATCAATCATAATTTCTTTTTAAAATATTTTAAAATAAATTTTATTGACATCTCTTGTTTTTATTTAACCTAGATTTTCCCCTATATTTGTCCTCCTTAATTGGCCCCCTCACCTTGAGAACCATCTCATAATAAATAATTTGTTTTTTTAAAGAAAAACAGGAAGAAGGAAAAAATCAGTAGAGTGGGATCAATACATTGGGGGAAAAAAATCCGATGTTGCGTGTAATGTTCCATATCCATGGATGCCAATCCCTGCAAAGCAGCAGAATAATCTTTTCCTGTCTCTTCTTTGAAACCAAACTCCAGCAGTCAGTTTCAGCTGTTTCGTGGTTGATTCTCTTCCATTTACATTGTTATAGACATTGTGTACATTGTTTTCCTGGTCTCTGGTTACTTTCTTTTGTATCCATTCATTTGAGTCTTTCCATGCATGTTTAGCTCATCACATGCCATGTCTTACCACAAAGAAAGTTTTCATCACATTAATATATCATAATTTATTTAGCCATACTTGAACTGATAGGCATCTACTTTCCAATTATTTGCTACCACAAATAGTGTTTCAGTAAGTATTATGGCAAATATGGGAACTTTCTTTTTATCAATGATTTCCTTTGGATATGTCTAATAGCGGCATCTCTAAGTCAGAGAGTATGAACATATTTAGTCTCTGCATCATTCCAAATTGTTTTTGGCATTTTAACCCTTATTTTTCTACCATGTTACATCTCATTCATAGGAAAGTGACCTGCTACAGAACAATACTTTCTACATACTCCTTTCTACAGAACAATCCCAGTTTGTGAATTTTGGCCTAGAAAAGAGAAACAAATGTGTCATGAGGCAATGAGATAGACGGTCATGGATGGGAGTGGGTAAGAACATGTGGCTAGAAAGGAGGAAGAATGGTCAAGAATTCTCAGCTAACAGGGCAGATTTTAAGGGAAGGGGTCAGAGTTCCATGAAGAAGGGAATACCAGCATTGAGCCTTGAAGAAAGGGGGAAGAATATGTAGACCAGGGGTGGGGAATCTGCAGCCTCAAGGCCACATGTGGCCCTCTAGGTCCTCAAGTGCAGCCTTTTGACTGAATCCAAACTTCACAGAATAAAAGCATTTGTTCTGTAAAACCTGGGCTCAATCAAAAGGTTGCACCCAAGGACCTAGAAGGCCACAGGTTCCCCATCCCTGATGTAGACTGTAAAGCAGCATAAAATTTAAGGTACTATTCTTATTTTTAATAGTCTATGATTTAATCAAGGGGATGAATTTGATAAATAAGTACCTATTATGTACAAGGTAAAAAGCAGGGCAGCATAGTAGACAGAGTGCTGGATTTGGTTTCAAATTGTTTCTCTGTAAACATGAGCAAACATCATTGTCTGAGCCCCAGGCAACTGAGACTCTAAGTTATAGAATGGTTTTGATTTTCATTAATAGACAGAATTCCCCATTGGCAGGAATTGCCACAACAAAATCCCCACAGGCCTTAACATGCTGACATGGGTGCGATGCACCGGGCAACACACAAAGATAGAGTTTATAAGTATTATTCTCAATGAGCTTACAACTTAATTTTCTCCTAAAAAGAGACAGAGTAGTCCAATTCAGCCAGAATATTGAGTACATGAAAAGAAGAAGTCAGTCAACAAACATTTATTAAGTGCCCCAACTATGTACCAGACACTATGCTAAGTATTGGGGATACAAAGAAAAACAAAATCATGGCCCTTGTCCTCAGGGAATTCACATTCTATCAATCAACATATAATCAATAAACATTTATTAAGTGCCTACCTTGTGCCAGGTATTAGTGGGGGTAGGAATGTGCATCATGAATACATAAAGGTATATATGAGATATACAGAGAAAGAAAAATATCTTAGAAGGGGAGGTATTAGCTCCTGAGGGAACCAGGAAGGAAGACCTGACTTTTTAGGGGCAGCTAGGGGAATAGGGAATTAAGTTCTGGGTCTGGAGCCAGGAAGACTTGAATTCAAATCCAGGCTCAGATACTGACTAGCTGTGTGACCCTGGGCAAGTCACTTAACCTCTACTTTCCTCTGTTTCCTCAACTGAAAATGAGGAATAATAGTACTACCTCCCATGGCTGTTATGAAGTTCAAATGAGATAATATTTATAAAGTGCTCAGCACAGTGAGTGTCACAGAATAGGTACTATATAATGTTCGTTATTATTCCTGCAGCTAATGGAATTTAAGTTGAGTCTTAAAGGAAGCCAAAGAAACCATGTGGCTGACTGTTTTAGGACTGTGGGAAACTCAGTGCAATAGACTGCAGATAAGAAATCAAGTTTCAAATATAAGAAGCAGTAATTAGGCCAGCATTTTATAATCACAGAGCTCATGGAGAAGAATAAAGACCAAGAAAATCAGGAAGATAAGAAGGAGCAGATTATAAAAGTCTGTAACGGACAGAGGACTTTCTATTTGATCCAAGGGTAAGAGTGAGAACCGGGAGTGTACTGAGTGGGGAGAAGGGGTGACATGGGCGAACCTACACTTACAGAAAATACTTTGGTAGCTGAGTGGGGAATGGATTGGAGAGAGGAAAGACTCCAGGCAAGGAGATCAATTAAGCTGCTATTGTGATAGGCCAAGCAAGAGATGAGGAGGACCTGAGTTATAGAAGAGGCTACATTAGTGGAAAGAAGAAGGTATACATCATGCATGATGTGAAGGAAGAAAGGACAAAATCTGGAAGTGGATTGGATATATGGGACAAGTGAGGATGGCAAGCAGAAGATGGCACTGAGATGGAGAGCCTGGGTAGACGAGGATAATGGTGGTACCCTAGACAGAAATAAGGAAGTTCAGACAAAGAAAAGGGTAAAAGATAATTAATTTTGTTTTGATATGTTGAATTTGAGATGCCTTTGGGATATCCAATTAAAGAGGAGAAGGTAAGTGTAGAAACCAGGCTGGAGTCAGAATGTGGAAAGCTTTGAATGTCAGGATTGTGACTACCCATCTTATCTGATTCCCAGGGTGGAACCACTAAAATTTGGGGGGTTGGGGGGGTTGCATAGTTGCATGATAAAATGAGAGCACTACATTAGGAAGATGACTCAGGTAGTAATTTGAAAGATGGATTGGAATGAGACTATCCTAGAAGCAAGAAGACCAATTAGGAAGATATTAGGAATCTAAGCAAGAAGTAATGAAGGTCTGAACTAGGGTAGATATGTCAGGATTGGGAAGGAGAGGATGGCTTTGAGACAAATTGCACAGGCAGAATCAGTAAGACATTGCAACTGATCAGATGTGAAGACTGAGAAATGACTGAGCTGGTGAGCCTGGAAGACTGTAAAGACACAGTAGTGCCATCAATAGAGGGGAGGGTCAGACTTTAGGGAGAAAGGTAATGAGTTCCACTTTGAGTATGCTGACATTGAGGTGTTAGTGGGTCACCCAATGGAAAGAACCAGCAAGCAGTTTAAAATACAGAGCTGGAGATTTCAGAAGGTAGCATTGTGTAGCAAAGAGCATTGGATTTGAAGTCAGAGGTTCTGGCCTTAAATCTCAGTTCTGCCATTTACTGACTGTGATAACCTGAGTTGCAAATGGTCATGTCACCTGAGGCTCAGTTTGCTCACCTGTAAAAAAATGGAGTCGGACTAGTTTGTCTGTTCCATTTCTAAATTATTCTATAATCCTATATTACTATAATCAAAGCTACAAGAGTAAGTGAGGCTACTATAAAGGAAGACAAAGGAAGAGAGAAAAATCGTGGACAAAACCATAGTGCACAGCTATATCTAAAGGATAGGAGGAAAACTGGAAAAAACACGAGCAAAAGTGACGAAGAAGGTGCTGTCAATGAAACAAGAGAACAAAGAGAATAGTGTCATGGAGAAGAGAAATAGCAAGGAAGAATATTTAAGAAATAAAAAGGAAATCAAGTCAACACGGCTAAATGCCACAGAAAGGTCGAGTCAATTTACTTTATGGAAACTATTTTGCCCTGCTGTAAGGTCAAAAAGGTGATTCTGAATGGTTTACAGGTCAGGACGACATCAGACTTCTTATCCTGACAGCAGGGTTCTTACCCAACAAATTTGGTGGGAAGGAAATAGCATATGAGACTGAAATGGACAGGCACACATGGAAACCAAGCAGCCACTTCTGCCTGTCCCATTTCATAGCTGAGTACTGACTGAAAAACAGGGAGTGGGAGGAATTCATGCTCTGTTGCTATCAGGCAGATTAGAAGTCAGAAAGAAATTCTAGATTAGCATGGTTGCTCTTTATCTACTCACACCTGTGATCAGGACCTGGCTCTTAATTATATAATAGGGCAGAAAAGTGGAGCAGAGAAGTTGCTTGTTGACTGCTTAGCTTGGATGATCTATTGACAAATCTCTTTGAAGAGTTCACTCATGCTCAAGAACTAGGTTGTATGAGGTCCAGTGCCACCAAGCAATTATGGGTTTAGTTATTACCCAAGTTAAGCTGAAAACAATATCTGCTAAGCAATCAGCAGATTTTGTTTCTTACCCAGGTTCTATCTGTAGCTAGGCAGCACAGTAGATAAACTGTAATCAGGAAGACTCATCTTTCTGAGTTCAAATATGGCCTCAGACACTTACTGGTTGCATGACCCTGGGAAAGTCATTTAACCATATTTGTCCCAGTTTCCTCATCTGTAAAATGAGCTGGAGAAGGAAATGGCAAACCACTCCAATAACTTTGCCAAGAAAACCCCAAATGGGATCATGAAGAGTCAGACACAACTGAAACAACTGAATCTGAACAACCACAAACTGATTCTGTCACCAGTTCCTTGACACCCTTCTGTGGTTTCCATTTCCCATGTGTAAAATTTACAATATTTGCCTTCTTTACTTAACCAAGGTGTTTTGAGGATAAAAATTAGATAATAGCTAGAATGTTTACTTAAAGAAAAAAATTATTTGTAAATGTTCATCAAAATGGTAGTTGTTATATATGGATTATTGTAATACTAGTTTTGTTAAAGGAAAAAATATGAATTGAGGAAAAAGTTCCTCTGAGCTGTGATTGTCAGGAATGTAGAGGAAGAACTGGAAGCAATTTAAATTGACCTTTCGTTCTGGTTTTGATCATTACTCATCTTTAAAATGAGAATATTGGACCTGAATGAATGAATGAAAAATCATGTTTTAAATATTTGTCAAGATCCCTTCTACTCTTTTATGATTTGAACCAGTATCCACTAGGACATTCTGGGAGCAGGGAGGGCCTTTGAGGTGTTTTCTACCCCTAATACAGATCTTGGGCCTCAGTTGCCTTCCCTCTATTGATTATTCCAATTTATCCTGTGTAAATCTTGCGTGTTCAGAGTTGTTTTCATGCTGTCTCACCCATTAGACTGTAAGCTTCCTTAAGAACATGAATTGTTTTTTTTGCTTTCCTTTGTATCCCCAGCACTTGGCATGGTGCCTGATATGTTGTAAGCCCTCAATATATGCTTACTGACTGAGAGAATAACTAATGAGAAACTGAAAAACCCCAGGCCAAGCCACCCACTGTGATATATGTATTCTAAAGGAATCGACAAATGACTATTTCTGAAAGAGATTTAAATAACAAGTTTATATTCCAAGATATGTAATCACATCTTATATATCTTTATTTTTTAAACCACACCTGTGATTTCAGCAACGTATGGGACTCCCAAGGAAGAACTTCTTCTGCCAATAGAGATCTGCACCTCCTCTGGCAACTTTTCCTCAAGAGCTGTCTAGGGAACTAAAAAATTGAGTGAGTAGCCCAGAGTCACCTGGCCAGTATGTATCCCAAGCAGGACCTGAAAGAGAGTCTTTCTGACCCTGAGGTCAGCTCTCTATCCATACCACATTGCATTTTTTTAGACCATGGCACCAGAGTCAGTGTGGTATAGGGTGTAGATGGCTAGCCTTAGAACTTCAAAGACCTAGGTTCAAATTCCACTTTTAAAACCTCTAACCAAAGTTAAGTTGATGAACCTCCCATTACCTTAAGTAACTCTAAAAATGTAAGTGAAAGAGGAGGTACTGATCAGTATCAGTAGGGGAATTTCCACACAGGTAATATCCCCACACCAATGGCACCACTGATCCACATATTTACAAGGAGCTTTGAAAACAAATAAGCACTTCCACAACCATTATCTCATCTTTTATACAACTTTGGATAGGAATTATTCACTTGACAAGTGAAGAAAATGGGGTTCAAAGGGTAAATGAATTGCCTGAGGTCATGCAAACTATTTTTTTTTTCAATCCTGCAGGACATAATTCAGACAAGCTAAACTATGACAATTACAGGCCAAAACAAGCCAGTGTTTTCATTTGGACAATTAGCCCACCATTAGGTTCCACTTTTCCCTACACTCCTGCCTTAACACATGACCTAAGTCAAGTTATTTTCCTTAGCGAAGTTTTCTGTGTATAAATTAGAAGCAATAATTCTGCATCCCTCTCGATGTCTTAGCTTATTAGAACTAACATAACCAGTTTGGGGTTGTATACTTATATTCATTCTCAAGAATGAAATAAGTTGTATTTGGATGGCTATTTGGGTCCATCTAGTGGAATTTTCAAGGCACTTTTATAAAGCAGGAACCACACAACATAATAGTTCATTATTTTATGTGTATGGGGGCAGATTATAAGGAAAGGAACCCCAATCATGCAATATTTTAAGTTATCAATGTCTTTAGGTTTTATGCATAAAAATAAGGCATCATGAATATATAACTTGTGAGCAAGACCCCAAAGTTTGTCTCAAAAGTTCTAATATTTATTCTCAGTCAGAAAAGGGTATCTTGTTTAGTTCATTAAGAAAATTTTCTGTATTTCCCAGCAGAATACTAATCCTTGAGGGAAAGAACTATGTTTTTGTTTTCTTTTTGAATCCCCCATACATACCAGAGTACTTTGCACAAAATAGGCACTTAAATGATGGTCATACTGGTTTGAATTTATTTTAGAATGGCTTGGTGTTCTGCATGTTTGAGTGTCTTATAATCATACTTTCCACCTGTTAAATGAAACATCCAGGAATTTCAGCTAAAGTTTAGATATCACCACATACTGGTGATATTTGTCAATAAAATCTTTCTGATACACAATTGACTGGTCCACAGAGCAGATCAATATTTTTCAGCCTTATATAAGCCTTTTCAAAAATCTTATTTCACTAAACTTTGACCTTGGCATTTCAAGAACAGAATGCATTCTCTATAGAATATTTCTCACATCTGTCTCAGTCTTTCCACTCACAAGGCTATATCACCTTAATTCAAGCCAAGAATGATGGAAAGGTCGCAAACCTGAGTGTCCAGAAAGATGGTGTTTCCCTTGACAGAAAAAGAAAAGTTCAGAAGAATTATGGATTTGAGTAAAAGGTAATGAGCTCTGTTTTGGATCTGTTGAGTTTTAGAGGCCTACAGATGGAATATTTCAATTGGCATTTGGTGATATGAGCTTGGAACTAAATGAAAAAAAACAAGGTTGGATATATCAAAATGGAAGGCAAAGAGATGGTACTTAAATTCCTGGGAATTTGTTGTGAGCGTCAAGGAGAGACTAGCCTCACTCTGCAAAGAGCCACGCAGGAAAACTACCACATACCTAAAGTGAATGTCTTGAGGACTACAGCAAAAGAATTTCCAGAAACTGTATGGTTTGCCACATGTACTCTCCAAGTATGAAGTCCACTTTCCCTTGGACTCTATGTGCTTATGGGAAAAATGTGTTCCAGACATATTTAGATGTCTGTATCAATTGTTCTTAGATTGCAGTAAATATTCCATCCTAAAAATCTGTCTAGCTAATTGATATCAACTGATAATTATGGTAAGATGCATACATCTGGGGCTTGGGACTCATATTTCTAGGAAAAAATAGCCCTGAACTTCTTAGATTATCCCTGGAACTCTAAGGGAAGTGTAGCGGTTATGCTGATTCATCAGTGGGAGTGAGAGTTAAGATTGTGGCTCTAAAGTACATGCTATAACAGATACAAATTCAGGCTGCTACAGCCATTCCTTCTACCATACCTTACTGCCTTACAGAGGAACTGTTGTCAAAAACAATGTTGCTCATAAAAAGACATTTCTTGCTAATGAAAGTTCCTATACATTTAAAAAAAAATTCCTTTTGACATCAATAGATATAGCACTTAAAAGTGAATTTTAAAGGAACTGACAAAAGCCACCCAGTATTTATTGAATCCCTTCTAGAAACAGAGTCCCATTTCCTGCAGCCCTCATCTTTTCTTCTCTACACAACTGCTATTAAACAAAACATTTATTGTCTATAATGAGCAATACTAGGCACTGGCTTACATTCTACTGGAAAGATGCACTACTATGATGGTAATGTAGAAGAATAATTTTTCAAAAGGCCAGAATCAGGAATAATCATGGTTGTTCATAAGGAAAAAATAAAAGGAAATATGCAGCCCTAGAAACAATGATCAAGTGATTTTAAAAAATCAGAGAACTGAGAGGGACACCTCAGAAGCAACCTGCTATTCCAAACCCCTACCTAATAGAGAAATTACCTCCAAAATGAATATTGAGCACTGGGTTTAAAGGTGATTTTCGGGGTCCTAGAAAGTCACATCATAGCTCTACTACCTGCTTCCTGTGTTAGCTTAAGTAAGTCATATGGTTTTTCTGAGTCTCGGTTTCCTCATCTATAAAATAAGGTGATTTCTCAGATTCCCCTTAGCTCTAAATCTGTGTTTCTACTAATATCCTTAACAAGTGGTCAGTCATTCAGTTTCCCCTTAAAAGGGGCTATAAAGGAAAATGAGGAAAATCTGCAGACGTTTTTGCCAGATGACAGACACAAGAACCACAACAAATTCTCACAATCACAAATAGTAATATACTTACTTTATATAGCATGGCTTTCGATGGAATGTTTGCCACCTAGAAGGCACAATCATGTCACTGTGCACAACTGGTCTGATCTGAAAAGATGGGAAAAGCACACAATCAGGGAATATTTCAAATACTGCTCATTTCTCTCAAAAGTTCCTAGTATCTTCAAAACTCACTATCCGAAGTGAGACCACAAAGTAAACAGAATATTGTTCATGTGTGGCTAAGGAAATTATAGGATCATAAATTTAAAGCTGAAAGAGGTCTTCAGAGAGCTAATCATATCTCATTTTTCAGATGAGAAAACTGGGCTAGAAGACCTTGGTTCCTCTGTCTTGGCTCTCATATATACTAGCTATGTGACCTTGATCAGTTCACTTAATTTCTGACCATCCTAAGCAACTGTCTAAGACTATATAAGTCACTAATGAGTTGCTCATCGACATCTGTGGAGAGTTTTTCCCCACTGAGGAATTCCCTCCACTGATAAAATCACAGGTCTTGACCACACTGTACCGTACCCCCAACAGCAATAATAGAGTGTTGTTTTGTTACGTAGGATATCAACTACAGGAAAAACAAAATTTTTCTCCTTATTAGCCCCCATGGGGACACGATTGAGGAAAGAAATGTTTCTAATAAGGGACCAGCGAATACACGAAGCTAAAGAGAAAATGACCCAGTAACAGAATAAGGAAGCTGTCATCCAGAAGAGAATCTGCAGCTAAGGGCATTTTCCTACATAATCATCTCTCTGTTCCAACGCTGGGGTGCTTGTACTGATGATTTTTTTTAAATTGGCTGAAGACACATTTCTGAGGCCGTTTTCTCTTCGGGGTATTCAGCTACTAATAAAACCTTTCCTATGTACTACCAGGACCACAGGAAGGAAACTTAGGGCACAGAACGTTACAGCTAGAAATGTCCTTAGAAATCTAGTTCCCACTCCATCACTTATGGAGGATGAGGAAATAATGGTCTGGGACAACCAGGCCAAAATCACAAAGGCACTGAGAGGAAAAGCCAGAATCTAAGCCCAGGTCTCTGAACTCCAAAGGCCAGCAATTTTTCCACTAAAAGAAAAAAGAAGCACCTGTGATTTTAGGGGTCCTAGAAAATTCTCCCAAGTCCAGCCCCACCTCCATAAAAACTTTGACACTGTCCCATTCTTACTTCTTAAAATTTGCTTAGGAAAATAATTTCTTCAGCTTGACAGGAGAAGGGAACCTGCAGCCTCAAGACTACATGGGCCACAGGTTCCTCACTCCAGTATAAGGCTTCGTTTTGTCCCCTGTTAAAATGTGATTCCGAGAGGGAATGGAAGAGTCTCACATAAACAAGCAGGAAATCTAGACATTTTTCCAGTTCTTCAGAACCCTCACAACTCTTGAAAATAAGAATTATACTCAGGAAGTAAAGTAATTAAAGCTATCTCCACAAGCCAAGATACCAAGAACCTTAACAGTAACAAACAGATATTATCAGCAGAGAAAGTTAATCCCCAGTGGTTCACCCTAAACACCCTCTCCCCCATAAATTCTTTGACACACTTTCACATAACTTGTGGTTTATGCTCTAGGTTTCATTCAGCAAGTTCTTTGCTGCTGTTGGAGTCTCAGTCAACACACCCCACTCCTACATCATTCTGTGTCAACAAACAACAGAACACAAATACCTACCCTACTCTGGAGAAGAGGAGGGCATATACAGGAAAATGGACTTATGCTCTGCTGAGGGAGAGAGAAGCAGCACAGAAGAAAGTAGCATGCTACAACAGCCATCCAAGCATAGTGGAGAGAACTGGAGCAGGATACCAGAATGTGGGGGGACTATACCAGGCCTGAAGAAGAGGAGACTGTGACTAATCCGGAACCAGTTCTGCACCCCCCACCACCACCATCACCATCCCCAGAAGTTAATTGGGAAAGGGTCTGAGACCTATAAAAAGTGAATTCCTCACCATAGGAAGAGGCCTCAGAGATATACCATCAAAGTGGGAGAAGTCAGAAAGTAAGCAATAGAAGAATGTAAGAAAAAGGATTGGAAATTACAAAAGATCCCAGAAAGAAGTTTAAAACCTTGAGCATGAACAGACAAATCAAAAGGACCATATTAGTAACAGAAGGGAAGATGGCATCTATACAAATCCAACTATATATAATACATAAATACTGTAAAACAAGAAAATCAAATCAAAACCTAATGAAGAAGATGATCCTGAAGATTACCAAGAGAGTATAGAAGGACATGAGTAGCTCAAGAAAGAAATAAGAATTATAAGAGCAGACTTTATCATATACATACAACAGAGATAGTTGAAAGAGTAGAAAATTTTGGCTTGACAATAGCTAGGTTCTCCAAAGAAGTGAGAGAACAAGTGATTGAGTATGCAAATATAATGAAGTTAAGAAAAATATGGAAAAAAGAGAAGCAAAAAGGCACTAATGTTAAAAGAAAACATGATCTCTATACCAAAAGAAAAATTAATCTCAAAGACAGGATATGCAGAGAAAAATTAAGAAATCATAGGTTTCCCAGAAGAACATGGCAAATCCACAAACTTGAACAGTATAATGCAAGAAATAATTGAAGAAAATTTCCCAGAACTTTTGAACACAGAAAATAAAATGCCAATTGAATCTATAGATTTCCTCCAGAGGGAAAAATATGATACAAATTCCAAGACACACATTTATTAGTAAACTTAGTAATGATGATAAACTACAAATTCTACAAATGACCAAAAGAAAAATCTTGAAATATAAGAGAAAGAAAATTTGATTAACACAGGACAATTGTATACCACCAAAAACCAGAGAAAGTAGTGGAATACTGTATTCTGAAGAACAAAGGAGCTCAAGATACAACTCAAGTTGACATTTTTTACAAATCTGAACCTAATCATTAATGAAAAAAGATAAATGTTCAATAAAAAGAGAAGCATTTCAAGCATTAAAAGAGAGCAAGAGGAACAGATTATTCACTTTACAAATACTTGAGATGACGGAAACCGAAGAAAGAAAAATAAGTAGTTACCAAGGAAAGGACAAATAACAAAATAAATTTCCCTTCCTCTAGATCTCTATTAAATACAGAGATAAAAACAGAATGAGAAGGACCCTAATGGAGTTTAAAAAAACACAACAACAAAATAACCACAGAGGAAGAATTGATGATGATGATGATGATGATGATGATGATGATGATGATAAACAGGACTTACTATGTGTCAAGCACTGTGCTAAGTGCTTTACTATCATTATCTCATTTGATCCTCTGGGATATAAGCGCTATTATTATCTCCATTTTATAGATGAGGAAATTCAGGCAAACAGTTTAAATGACACGTCCAGGGTCATATAACTAGTAAGAGTTAGAGGCCAGATTTAAATTCAGGTCTTCCTGATTACAGACCCAACACTCCATCTGCTGTACCATCTAGTTGCACCATTAAAAGATTCTGGTAAAAAGAAATATATATAAGGAAATAAAGATGAAAACAAAACTGAAACAGACCTGATGGTGGAAAAACAGACCTGAAACACCATGGACTAAATAAACCTTACCACCTAAACACATACACGCACACAGACACAGACACAGACACACACACACACACACACACACACACCCCTTATACTGGTAAATCAATTATTTCAGTGTGAATAAAACTGAAGAATGGAAGTGTAAAAAGGCAAAGAGGTAGAGGACAATGTATATTATTAACTAATACTCTAATCAATTTAATGATAATGAATAAAAGAAAAATCACTCCTATAGCTACTCAGAAAAAAAAAGAGACATCTCAGGAGAATTGGTGAGATGGTAAAGAGAGAGGAATTGAAATAGGGAAAAGAATTGGAGAAATCTTGATTGAGTAGTGGGAGGGAATCACACTGAAAAGCTAAACCACAGTAGGAAGAAATAGTCTATAATGAAAGACACAGTGTTAAAATAGGTATAATCTGGGTGTGCAGTCAAGATGGCAGAGTAAAAGTAGAGATCTGCTTGAGCTCTCCCCCAAACCCCTCCAAATACCTGTAAAAAGTTATTCTAAACAAATTCTAGAACCCACAAAAATAACAGAGTGAAACAAAGCTCCAGACCAAAACAACCTGGAAAGTTGCACAGGGCAAGGAGGGCAGCATGGGCTGCGCCAGGTCAGAGCAGGCCTCAGGAGACTGAATCACTCAGCTGGAGCACCAAAGTCTGCATAGAAGGTCAGTAGAAAAAACCTGTGGGACCTGTGTGAGAAAGTAGACTGGTAGAGCCCCAGCCCCAGGGCGGCAGAGGGGATGGAGGAGTGCTCTGGGGAGGAACCCACAGGAGCTGCAGCAGGGGCAGGGACAGTGGCAGAGCAGCAATTATTTCTGGAGCTCTAGGCCCACAGATTGAGAAGTGATCAAATGACCAACAATACACCCTCCATCCCCATTGGAAGCAGAGATCTACCTTGACAAATCTCAAAAGTCAAGGAAATAGAAAAATGAGCAAAAACTGGAAAAAAGAATCAGACTATAGAATTCCTTTAGTGACAAGAAAGACCAAAGTATACAAACAGAAGGCAACAAAGTCAAAGCTCCTCCATCCAAAGCCCCCAAGAAAAATATGAATTGGTCTCAGTCCATGGAAGAGCTCAAAAAGGATTTTGAAAATCAAGTAACAGGAACAGAGCAAAAATTGGGAAGACAAATGAGAGTGAGGCAAGAAAATCATGAAAAATGAGTCAACTGATTGCTAAAGGAGACCCAAAAAATGCTGAAGAAAATAACATTTTAAAAAATAGACTAACCCAAATGGCAAAAGAGATCCAAAAAGTCAATGTGAAGAAGAATGCCCTAAAAAACAGAATTGGCCTGTTGGAAAAGGATGTCCAAAAGCTCACTGAAGAAAATAATTACTAAAAGAATAGAATAAAGCAGATGAAAGCTAAGGACATTAGGAAACATCAAGAAGTTATAAAACAAAGCCAAAAGAATGAAAAAAATGTGAAACATCTCATTGGAAAAATAACTGACTTGGAAAATAGATCCAGGAGAGACAATTTAAAAATTATTGGACTACCTGAAAATCATGATCAAGAAGAGATCCTAAACATCATCTTTCAAGAAATTATCAAGAAAAATTACCCTGATATTGTAGAACCAGAGGGTAAGATAGATATAAAAAGAATCCACTGACTGCCTCCTGAAAGAGATTCCAAAGGAAAACTTCTAGGAATATTGTAGCCAAATTTCAGAACTCCCAGGTCAAAGAGAAAATATTGCAAGCAGCCAGAAAGAAATAATTCAAGTATTGTGGAAATACAATCAGGATAACACAAAATATAGCAGCTTCTATATTAAGGGATCACAGGATTTGGAATATGATATTCCAGAGGTCAAAGGAGCTAGGATTAAAATCAAGAATCACCTACTCAGAAAAACTGAGTATAATACTTCAAGGGAAAAAAAGGTCATTCAATGAAATAGAGGACTTTCAAGAATTCTTGTTCAAATGACCAAAGTTGAATAGAAAATCTGACTTTCAAATACAAAAATCAAGAGAAGCATGAAAAGGTAAAAAAGAAAGAGAATTCATAAAAGACTTATTAAAGTTGAACTATTTTCATTCCTACATGGAAAGATAATATTTGTAACTCATGAGACCTTTCTCAGCATTAGGATAGTTGGAGGAAATAGACAGATAGATAGATAAATAGACAGAGAGATGATAGATAGATAGATAGATAGATAGATAGATAGATAGATAGATAGATAGACAGATAGACAGACAGAGGGCACAGGGTGAGTTGGATATGAACAGATGATATTTAAAAAATAAAATTAAGGGGGGCAGGAGCCAAGATGGTGGAGTAGAAGGATACACATACGTTAGCTCCCAACACACAGCCCATAAAATACCTATAAAAAAGAACTCCCAACAAATTCTAGAGCAGCGGAAGCCACAGAACAATGGAGTGGAGGAGATTTATGTTCCAGAGAAACATGAAAAACTGACACCAAAGGTCCATCATGCACCAGACCTGGAGCAGAGCCCAGCCCTGCCGTGGCCACGCAGGGCTGAAAGGAGTAGATTCGAGCAGGCTTCAGGGACAGAATTTCCAGCTGCCATGCAAGTCCCTCCACCCACAGGTGCTACAGGTCAGTGAGAGAGACTTTTCGTCTGGCTGAGGGGGGAGGGGAGTGTGTCTCCATAACTCAGGCCCCCTCAGGAGGCAGCAGCAGACAGGAGCTCCCAAAGCAGACAGGAGCTGAGATCCATTTTTGAAGGTCTCCGCATAAACCCCCTGAGGGAACTGAGCCCCTTGTGGTGACCATGCCCCCACCTGAGCAGCTGGACTTAATCTCACACTGAAGAGCAGCACTGCCCCTGCTGAAAGCCCTGAGGCTGGGAAGCAGCATTTGAATCTCAGACCCCAAGCACTAGCTGGGAAGATCTGGAGGCGAGGTGGGTTTGGAAAGAAATCTCAGAACTCAAGTAACTGACTGGGAAAATGCCCAGAAAAGGGAAAAAAATAAGACCATAGAAGGCTACTTTCTTGGTGAACAGATATCTCCTCCCTTCGTTTCTGATGAGGAAGAACAATGCTTACCATCAGGGAAAGACATAGAAGTCAAGGCCTCTATATCCCAAACATCCAAAATAAATATTCAATGGGCTCAGGCCATGGAAGAGCTCAAAAAGGATTTTGAAAATCAAGTAAGAGAGGTGGAAGAAAAACTAGGAAGAGAAATGAGAGAAATGCAAGAAAAGCATGAAAAGCGGGTCAACACCTTGCTAAAGGAGACCCCAAAAAAATGCTGAAGAAAATAACACCTTGAAAAATAGGCTCACTCAATTGGCAAGAGAGATTCAAAAAGCCAATGAGGAGAAGAATGCTTTCAAAAGGAGAATTAGTCAAATAGAAAAGGAGGTTCAAAAGCTCACTGAAGAAAATAGTTCTTTCAAAATTAGAATGGAACAGATGGAGGCTAATGACTTTATGAGAAACCAAGAAATCACAAAACAAAACCAAAAGAATGAAAATATGGAAGAGAATGTGAAATATCTCATTGGAAAAACAACTGACCTGGAAAATAGATCCAGGAGAGACAATTTAAAAATTATGGGACTACCTGAAAGTCATGATCAAAAAAAGAACCTAGACACCATCTTTCATGAAATTATCAAGGAGAACTGCCCTGACATTCTAGAACCAGAGGGCAAAATAAGTATTCAAGAAATCTACCAATCACCACCTGAAAGAGATCCAAAAAGAGAAATTCCTAGGAACATTGTAGCCAAATTCCAGAATTCCCAGGTCAAAGAGAAAATATTGCAGGCAGCTAGAAAGAAACAATTCAAGTATTGTGGAAATACAATCAAGATAACTCAAGATCTAGCAGATTCTACATTAAGGGATCGAAGGGTGTGGAATAAGATATTCCAGAAGTCAAAGGAACTAGGACTAAAACCAAGCATCACCTACCCAGCAAAACTAAGTATAATACTTCAGGGGAAAAAATGGTCTTTCAATGAAATAGAGGACTTTCAAGCATTCTTGATGAAAAGACCAGAGCTGAAAAGAAAATTTGACTTTCAAACACAAGAATGAAGAGAAGCATGAAAAGCTAAACAGCAAAGAGAAGTCATAAGGGACTTACTAAAGTTGAACTGTTTACATTCCTACATGGAAAGACAATATTTGTAACTCTTGAAACTTTTCAGTATCTGGGTAGTTGGTGGGATTACACACACACACACACACACACACACACGCACGCACACACATGCACACACACACAAAGACAGAGAGCACAGAGTGAATTGAATAGGATGAGATCATATCTTAAAAAAATGAAGTTAAGCGGTGAGAGAGAAATGTATTGGGAGGAGAGAGGGAGAGATGGAATGGGGCAAATTATCTCTCATAGAAGAGGCAGGCAGGAGACTTTTTAGTGGAGGGAAAAAGGGGGGGTGAGAGGGTGAGAGAGAAACATGAAGTTTACTCTCATCACATTCGACTAAAGAAAGGAATAAAATGCACACTCATTTTGGTATGAAAACCTATCTTACAATACAGGAGAGTGGGGAGAAGGGGATAAGCAGGGTGGGGGAGATGATGGAAGGGAGGGTAATGGGAGGAGGGAGCAATTTGAAGTCAACACTCGGGGAGGGACAGGATCAAAAGACAGAATAGAAACAATGGGGGGCAGGATAGGATGGAGGGAAATATAGCTAGTCTTACACAAAATGACTATTTTCAAAGTCATTTGCAAAACTAAACAGATATGGCCTATATTGAATTGCCTGCCTTCGGTGGGGAGGGGGAATGGGGAGAAGTTGGAACTCAAAGTTTTAGAAACAACTGTTGAGTATTGTTCTTGCTACTAGGAAATAAGAAATACAGTTAATGGTGAATAGAAAGTCATCTGGCCCTACAGGACAAAAGAGAAGACAGGGACAAGAGAAGGGAGGGATGATAGAAGAGAGGGCAGATTGGTGATAGGGGAAATTAGAATGCTCAGAGTATTGGGTTGGGGGAGGGGACAAATGGGGAGAAAATTTGGAACCCAAAATTTCATGAAAATTAATGTAAAAAGTTAAATAAATAAATAAATTTAAAAAAATAAAATAAAATCAAGGGGTGAGAGGAATATGTTGGGAGAAGGAGAAAGGGAGAGATAGAATAAGGTAAATTATCTCACATAAAAGAGGCAAGAAAAAGGCTTCACAATGGAGGGGAAGAGAGGGAAGGTGAAGAGCAATAAGTGAATGTTATTCTCATTGGATTTGGCTTAAGGAAAGAATAATATACACACTCAATTGGGTATCTTATCCTACAGGAAAGTAGAGGGGAAGGGTATTGGAGGGGAGGGGAATGATAAAAAGAAGAACAGATTGGGGGAGGGGGAGTCAAAACAAATATTTTTGGAAAGGGACAGGGTCAAAGGAAAGAATAGAATAAGTGGCAGGCAGAATAAGATGGAGGGAAATATAGTTAGTCTTTCACAATATGACTATTATTGGAAGCATTTTGCATAACTACACAAGTATAACCTATATTGAACTGCTTGCCTTCTCAATGAGGGTGGGTGGAAAGGGAAGAAGGGAGAGAATTTGGAGATCAAAGTTTTAAAAATTTTTACATGCAATTGGGAAATAAAGATATATATGCAATGGGGCATAGAAATCTATCTTGCCCTTCAAGAAAATAAAGGGGAAGGGGATAAGAGAGAGGATGATAAAAGGGAGGGCAGATTGGGGAAAGGGGTAATCAGAATGCATGTCATCTCAGGGTATGGGGAAGGGAAATGAATAGAAAATTTGAACCTAAAAATCTTGTGGAAATGAATGTTGAAAACTAAAATAAAAATAAATAAATAATTGATTGGTTGATTTTTAAGATAGGTATAGTCTTCAGGAAGATTTGGTGTCCCCTAATTCAGAGAGTATTGTTCCCCCATGCCTCAGAAGGGAAATCAGAGCCCCAGAAGAGTGGGCATCTATTCAGGAAGTAGATTTCATGACAAATCCAAAAGAAAATGGTCATGGGGATGGCAGGAGGTAGAAATGGAGGAAATATTAGAGATATGGGAAAATTTCTATGACAGGACAATATTTCTCTTTATCTCCTGCAAGAATTGATACTTCTAAGAGTAAAGCCCAACAGGAAAAAGGGGGGAAAGTGGAAAGATCTATAAGGTAATAACATAAAAATTGTTTAGAAGAGGGAACTCAAAATATGTATCTTGGCAGCTTTAATTCCATGAAGAACACAGAAATGGAAGAAGAAATGTAGAAACTTAATAAGGACCATGAATCAAAGAATAAAAGTTTAGAAAAGACAAAAGGGGAAGAGAACTAATGAGGAGAACAAGATAGAAATCATTGTCAGAAAAAGGTGAAGAAAATGAAAAAAAGGAAAAATAAAAGAAGTTGAAGGGAAAGAGAAAAGGCAAGATTTTAATTAACATTTTGAAAGAAAAAGGGGACAGATAATATAACTAGATAAAATGGAAAAAGAAAGAGGAGTTAATATGTTAATAAAATTCCAGAATTAGGGAAAGGGGTGACAAATGGAGGGGACTGGGAGTTGGGGTAGAGAGTCCTTGAGATTGAGGGGGAAAGAGCTGGAAAAATAGGCTAGACTTCAAGTTGAGTAAGCAAAAATAGCTGAAGAAACAACATACTGACTTTAAAGAGAAAGAGGAATGAAAACACTGAAATGGAGGGGGAAAACAGCAATAATACAGTCAAATTTTAAAAAAACTATAAATCTAACTCAAAACTTAAAAGATGAATGGATTAAACAATCAAATAAGATGAAAAAGTGACAGAATAAGAAAATAAAACCCTACAATCTCTTGCTTATGAGAAGCGGATCTACAAAGCAAAAACAAACTTAGAATAAATATGAGTCCAGAACAAATTTTACTCTGCATTATGTGATTTCAAAAGAGCAAGAGTTGAAATCATGCTATCAGACACTCAGTATGTTAAAAAGATGCAAAAGGACTGATGAACTAGATCTGCATTTTTAAAAATTAGAAAGTCAACAAAAATTCACAGACCCAAAATACACACAAAACAAAAGAGACTGAAAGTTAGAGGAAAAATAAACTGAGAGCTAAAAAAGATTGAAGAAATTATAAGCAAAACTAAAAACTGACTCTTTGAAAAGACTAACAAAACTAATAAACCTTTCACCAATCTGACTTAAAAGAAGGCAAAAAAATCAAATCAGCAAAATAGGAAATGAACAAGGTAAAATCACCAAAAAAAAATAATAAAAAGAATTATCAGAACCTAACATGCGCAGTTGTATGTTACCAAAACTGAAAACTCAAAAGAAATAGAGAAATACCTAAAAAATATAAAATTTTCAAACTAACAGAATACCAAATAGAAATCTTAAATAACCAAATATCAGAAAATAATAAAGAACTATGTAAGGAACCACCAAAAAGAGAAATTATTTCTGTTCCTAATGAATCAATTCACAAGAGAATTCTACTGAACTTCTAAAAAAAATAGTACTAATACTAGACAAACTATTCCCAAAAACTGAGAAAGAAAATACTCTACCAGACTCCATTTATGAGACAAAAATAATATGAATATCTAAAGTAGGTAAAGATAAAGCAAAGAAGGAAAACAATAGAAAAATATCATTAGTGAATATAAATTCAAAAAGTAAATAAAATTCTGTCAGACTTCAGTAAATAATCCCAAAAAATCATTCATTATGACTAAGTTGGATTTGTGCCAGGGACAGAAGGATGGTTCAACATGAGGAAAACAATCAACAGACCATTTTAAAAGCAAAAATGCCCCAAACCACATGATTATGTTAATACATACAAAAAAGATCTTTGACAAAATAGAAGTCATCTAAACTACTAAAAAAAAAAACAACTCTACACAAAGTATAGACATAAAGGGATCATTTCTCAATATTATAAAAAGTATTTACCTAAAACCAATAGCAGGCATCATATGTAATGGGAATATACTAGCAGCTTTCCCAATAAATACAGGAGTAAAGTAAGGACATATGTTCTCACTGGTATAATTATAGAAATGATAGCAAGAGTAATGAAAAAAGAAGAAAAATTAATGATATAAGACAAGAAAAGTAGGAAATAAAACTAACCCTGCTTTGGTATACTAATAATATGATTTATCTAGGAAATCCAAGGGAATCAGCAAATACATTAATTGAGATAATGAATAGCTTTAGCAAAGTTCTAACTATAAAATAAATCCTCAAAAAACAATAGCATCTCTGTATCATAATAACAAAACCCAAGAGGCAATAGTAATAAAAAGGGAAATGTGATTCAAAATAACTAAAAGAATGCATAAAAAATTTAAGAATCAATCAACCAAAGCACACAAAATACTTGTATAGATTCAATTACAAAATTCTCCTTAAATAAATAAATAACTTGAATAACTGGAAGAATAGCTAATACTCATGGCTGGGCCATGCCAAAATATGTTATTTTTAAAATGACAACATTACAAAAGTTAATTTGCATTTTAATGCAATACCAAGCTGTTGAAGGGATACTTTATAGAATTTGATAAAATAATAACAAAATCATTTAGAGGAACAAAAATTTAGATGATCAAGAGAAAATGATGAAGAAAAGTAGAGATGAAGGGATAATAGCACTTCCAGACGGCCAACTACATTATATAGCAGCAGTCAACAAAACCATTTGATATTGATTTAAAAAGAGCAGAAAAATGGTATAGACTAGAAAAGGGAAAATCAAAATCAACAGAGCTGACTATCTCAATATTCAATAAACTCAAAAATATACATAAGTTGTGGGGGAATTCCCTATTGATTAAAACTACTGATAAAGTATTCTGGAAGGAATTAGGCTTAGGAAAACATTTCATACCATACTCTACGATCAATTTTAAATGGGTATATGACCTCAATATTAAAGATAGTATTTTTAAAAATCAAAGAGAAGTAGATTATACAGTTTTCACAGCTATGGATAGTAAATGTATTTTTAACCAAGCATGAAATTTTAAAAACCACAAAAGGAAATGGATAATTTTGATTACATGAAACTGAAAGGTTTCTACACGAACAAAAATTAATGTACCTATGTTAAGAAAGGAAAGAACTGAACAAGGGGAAAAATTTTATATCAGAATTCTCAGATAAGGACTTTATACCATATTGTATGTTATATATGTGTGTGTGTATATGCATGTATAATGAACATATATGTATTACATATGTACATATAACCAAAATCCATTCCCCAGTAGATAAGTAGTCAAAGGATATAAACAATTCTCAAAAGAATAATTTCAAACTATTAATAATCAGATGAAAGAATGTACCAAGTCACTAATAATAAGATAAATGTAAATCAAAGCAACCCTGAGGCTTTATCTCACATCCAGTAAATTATTAAATGACAAAAGATGGTGGATGTGTGGAATGATAGGAACTTTAGTACATTGCTGGAAGACCTGTGAATCAGAACAGCCATTTTGGAAGGCAATTTGGAATTATGCAAATTAAGTAACTAAAATATTCATACCCTGTGACCTAGAGATTCCAATACTAGTCACATATCCTAAGGAGATCATTGATAAGAAGAAAGTCTCCATATACACTAAAATGTCTATAAAAGCACTTTTTTTGTGTTAGCAAAGAACCGGAAGCAAAGTGTATGTCTTTCCAAATGGTTAAGTACATTGTGGTACATGAATATAATAGAATATTACTGTGCTATAAGAACAATGCATATAATGAATACAGAGAAGCATGAAAAAACTTAGATGGACTGATAGAGTGAGTAAGCAGGGCAAGAAAACAATACACACAATGACCACAACAGTGTTAACGAAAAGAACAATTGTTGGTTTGGTTGGTTGTTGGTTGTTGTCCTGTGTTCTCGAAGAGGACCAATATGACATCACCATGATAAAGTGAGGCTTCAGTGTGTATCACTGTGGCTGATCAGACCAACATAGCTCAGAGTGCTCTACTACAGATTAGACGCAGATAATCCGTGTGAACATTTGGGGTGGGTACTCCAAATCTGTGCATCCTGCATTTACTTTGTGCTATTTCAATTCTGCTTTGCTCACAGAGCACAGCACCTTTTCTGATGTGGGCATGTCATGCTGAGTGGTCCTGTGCCATTATCTCCCAAATCGCACAATCAGATCTAAAGTTCTTAAGAGAGACCCTGAGAGTGTCTCCTTGTATCCCATCTTTTGACCACCATATGATCTCCTACCCTATGTGAGTTCTCCATAAAATAGTCTTTTTGGCAAAGGTACAGATGGGCCAAACCAGGTTGAGGGTAACCAAGCAGTCTCAAACCCATTGGTGAGTTAGGGGGGTGTCTACCCCAAGCATGTGAAAGAACAGTCATAAAACAATTGAAAGTGAACCTTACAGAATTGCCAGGAACAAGCATGGTTCCAAACAAGATGTGAGAAGATATCTCTCCTTTCTCCTTTGCAGAGATGGAAGGTCCTTGTGTGTGGAACATTGCGTATATTTTTGCACCTTTTCAATGTATTGATAAAATCTGCTGATTTTTTTTCTCTTCTTCCTCTTTTGCTCTTTTTTTCTCCTAAAAATACTGTTTTTCATATAGAATATCTCTCTAGGAGGAAGGAGTGAAGGGATATTAGGAGAAATTTAAGTAATATAAAAACAAAAGGTAAGAATAAAAATTCACTTTTAAAAATGTTTTCAAAAATAAAATATTTTTTCTCAGGTAGAAAGAAATATGATGTAGAAGAAAGATAATCTGGATTCAAATTTGGTTCTGCTTTTTATTACCTGCATGACTTTGAGTAAGTCACTCAACCTTTCAGTCTACCTTTCTTCTATCAATCAAGGGTGTTGGCCTTGATCCTCTCTAAGTGATTTGATCTTCTAATTATGATAGCTGACACATAAAACACTTTATGGTAGTTCTGTGAGAAAGGTGGATGAGAAAGATTCATAGAGGTTAAGTGACTTGCCCAGGGTAAGACAGCTGTTAAGCACCAAAGGTAGGACTAAAGATTAGGTCTTCTCCTGTGTCTAAATCCAACACTCTTGACTTTTGAAGGTAGATTTGAGTGGTGGCATGCCATTAAACATTTAATAACTAGTTCTCCAAAATAAAGATGTATACACAACATACTTTTAATTTTGATCTGCATTGTAAATATCTTCTCCATCACTCTATTAACTCTAGATAGTCAACAAGACAATCAGTTAAGTCCTGATTTATAGTGTTTGACAGTTTCTGAAAGGTAAATGTTCACACTGAAATTTTAACAGTTTTTACAAGCCAGTTCAAGTTGGATCTAGCGTACCTCTGAGATTTAAGAAAGAGAATCATAAGATCACAGATTTAAAACCAGAAGGGACCTTGCAGCCCATTTTACCTAAGCCCTCCTTTTGTAGATGAGGAACTGAAGCCAAGATTAGTTAAGCAATTCATCCAAGGTTACACTGTTAGTAAAAGGAATAGAACCGATATTTGAATCCAGGTCCTCTGACTCCAAAACTCCAAAAAGTTAAGTTATTCTGGGTGATCGTGACTGTCATCTCAACCAACAATGGAATGAGTAAAGAACTAAAAAGTGAAAGGCTTCAATAACAAATCATTTCTTTCTATCCCTAGTCTCTCCCCTCTCCAATTTGTCCCCTACATAGCTACCAACCTAATATTTCTAAAGGGTAGGTCTGACCATGGCACTCTCTTGATCATGTTACTAAAGCTCAAGACAACATGGTGAGTCCCCACTGCCACCGAGATAAAATAAATGCTTCTGTTGGGCATTTAAAGCTCTTTACAGCCTGATTCTAACCATCTTTTCCAAATAATTTTCCTGACCTATTTGCTGCTCTGCAGACAAAATATCCCATCCTTTCATTGTGGCACCTTGTACAATCTGTCACCAACACTTGGAGCTCTTTCCTTCCTTATTTAGTTTTTGGAATCCCAAGCTTATTGAAGGCTCAATTCAGGTCATTTCATGAAGCTCCCAGTTGCTGGATTAAAATATACATACACGCATATGTATGTATGTGTGTGTGTATGTATGTATGTATGTATAATTTATCTGAATAGATTTTCTTTTCCCACAATAGAATTTAAGCTCCTTGAGGGTAGGGAGTGTTTCCTTGGCCGTAATCTAATCCACCAGTTTCAGTGTCCATGGCAGCATCACCACACCTGACCAAAATATGTTCTATAATGAAAACATTTCAGGTGAATTTATATTCTATTTAATATAGTTATGTTTGTGTTTAAATAACCAAATAAAAAATTAATCAAATAACCCCAAATTTTTCCAAAACAGCAAATCATGATTCTCTTTTCAGAGGTCTTGGATCTCTTATACAGATCATGGGACTAAGTGACATGAGATTTCTTCCAAAATTGATATTCTGAGACATTAGAATTTTTTCTGAGAGCAAATTTTGATGGAAGATGATGAGATGAGAGCAGGGAGCTAATACAGGAAGAAAATGCCATAGGGTGAGGCCAGAACACTAAAAGGGAAGGCTGGGTCTTTGAAGTATTCTGAGACCACACAATTTTGTTTAGAGAGCCCTCTGAGGTTTCAGGGGCCACTCATCACCCTTTTGACGCTAGATGAGAAGCTATGAATGAAAATAAAAGCTATCACCATTACCAATAAAATATCTACCTATATTCATATGTGTACATATATGTATATACATACATGTATATATGTGTATATGGGGGGATATGTGTATATGTATATATGACTTGAAGTGAAAACTCTGATAAGTGGTATAATAGCAGTATCATTTATAATAAGGCTTATACATGGGATTTAGAGACTGTCTAATCCAACTGCTTTATTTCACTGATGAGGAAAATGAGGCCCAGTGAGTGAAAGTTACTTAGGATCATAATAAGCATTAGGGCTTTGAAAGAACCTCATAAGCTTCCTAGCCCAAACTTCTTATTTTACAGATGAGGAGACTGAGGCCCCAAGAGGGAATGTGACTAACCCAAGGTAACACAAGGAATAGGTAATAGAGTTTTGATTCTAACCTAGGTCTCCTGAATCCATATTCACTACTTTTTCTATGATACCTATGACTCAATCTGTAATCTCAAAAAGTGGCATTAATATCATAGTACATATATATGTGTGTATGTGTGTGTGTGTGTATTGTGCTCACATACAGTGAAAATAAATGCCATTAAAATTGTCACAGCCTTAGCTTAACAGACAGAAATGCAGGGTCTATATTCTTTATGATCTTAATTAAGGTACCCAAATATTAAGAAACAGCTTTCTGCCTGATTGCACAAAACATGGAAACAATGAACTAATTGCTCTTTTGATGTGCTAATGAGTCATTAACCTCAAAATCATCTGTGTAATTAATACCTCCAGTAATTAGACAGGATTCTTGGGCTGTTATTGTCTTCCCTCCTATTCCTTTACAGAAAGCTATTGGGAAATACCAAGACACATGCTTTTCAAGCCACTTCATGATGGGGATATAAGGGTTTCATTTCACACCTGTCAAAGCAAAGGACTTATGTCACTGGTCTTCACCATGAGACTGAGTGATGCAATAGGTTTCAGGCCCTTGCTCTAATAACCAGGGGTGATTACTGAGCTGGGCTGAATCAGTAATAGTGGCACATACACATACAATGCTCTCAAGCTGCCTTTTTATCCTCATGTCTCCCCTTAAGAACCAAAGGTTGGGTGCCCTCAGTGAACACACCAAACTTTACATTTTTCCCATACCACATCACACACCTGGGGAATCGGGGGGGTGGGGGGGGAAGGGATGACAATAAGTAACAACTTCACGCCTCTCCTCCTTACTTCTGTCAATTTCCCAAGATGAAAAATCTCAGTCTTAGATTCCGCCACATATCTTGGGAAGTCATTTAATTTCTCTGAGCCTCAGTTTTCTCATTTAGAAAATAATGGGGGAGTGACTAAATAACACTTAACATCCCTTTCAGTTCTAAGTAGCATGACACTATGAGTTATCTTTAATTCAATCCACTCTTTTAATGACCTCTCAACTTCTCCGTACCAACAGTAACAAGTCCTCCCAGAAACCTCTCTAGCATTGGTACCCTCTCCTCTCAATCTTACTGCCCCTACACTAGTTGAGTCCCTCAGTACCTATCATATAAACTATGATATTGATGATAATAATAGCTGTCACAGACATGCATTGTAAACCTTCAAAGCATTTACATATGCTCTCACTTGTTCCTCACAATAAACACACATGGTAAGTGTTGTTATCATGATAGCCCTGCTTCTGTGGGACAAAAAGCACATATTGAAGGCACGAACATGCCTAGGAAGCTAGAAGACAATGGCACTTTGCCTTCTGAGCTTAGCATTTGTGCCAGCTCAGATTCATTTTTATAGCAGGCCCACAGGCCTCCTAAAAAAAAATTGCAATTGGTCAGACATAGCTCTGTAGAGATCTTTGGGAAAATCATCAGACAATAGAGAGGAGGGAAGAGGGTTTAAACAGCATCTCCATGAAGTAATTAATCAGAGAGGTAAAAGGAATTTCTAACCCTAAATCAGAATGAGGCTACTAACAAAGATCTTATTCTTAATGAGCAGATAGTCAAAGTTAAAAAAAAAATACAAAACTAAACCTGATGTCAGTAGTTAGCTATTTTGTGTTTCAGAGTTTAGTTTCTGGAACAAGGTCTCTCCTTTTAGAAATGTTCATTTTTGCCAGCACTTGAAAAATAGCCCCTTTTAGTGAAAGGAAAAATAGCTAAGAGATTTTTTTTCTAGTCTAATGATATTCTACCTTTTATGGAGTGCTGGGCCTAGAGTCATCTTTCTGAGTTTAAATCTGGCCTCAGACACTTACTAGCTGTATGACCCTGGGCAAGACACTTAACTCATTTTGCCTCAGTTTCCTTATCTGTAAAATGATCTGGAAAAGGAAATGGCAAACAACTCCAGTATTTTTGATAAGAAAACTCCAAATGGAGTCACGAAGAATGGGACACAACTGAAAATGACTGAACAACATGACAAAAAAAAAGACTATTTAAGACTAAAAGAATGAGGACAGAACCCACTCTTCTCTTACATAGAAAAGACAGTACCTCAGCTAAGGACTCCAGCTGAAACCAGAAGCTAGACACAAAAAGAAACTCCATGGGGAGCCAAGATGGTGGAGTAGAAGGACACACATTTATGAGCTCCGAAACCAAAGCCCATAGAATTAATATAAAAAGAGACCCCCATAACTTCTGGACCACTGAAAAGTGTACAGAAACAGAGTGAAAGAGATTTCCGTGCCAGAGAGCCCTGGAGACCCATCCCCAGGATCCGTCGTGACCCGGAAAGCGGACCCCACCCCAACGCTGCCCTGGCCGCAGCCCCAGAGAAGCTGACCCGAGCAGGCTTCAGGGATGGAAGCTCCGGCAGCCGGGAAAGTCCCTCCGCCCACAGAAGCTACAGGTCAGTGAGAGAGGCTGGGCTGGAGGAGGGGAGCAGAGTGTCTCCGTGACTCGGGCCCCCTCGGGAGGAAGTAGCGGTGGCGGAGGCAGAGGGGTGGGCGGCGGCTGAGGCAGCAGCTGCAGCAGGCAGGATCTTCATTACTGAAAGTCTCTGCATAAGCGACCTGAGGGAGCTGAGCCTGGGAGATGGCCCTACCCCAGCCCGCTCTATTATTGAAGTCCTCTGCATAAAGCCCCTGAGGGAACTGAGCCTGGGAGGCGCCCCCCCCACCCACTCCATTCCTGAAAGTCTCTGCATAAAGCCCCTGAGGGAGCTGAGCCTGGGAGGTGGCCCTGCCTCCACCCCTGCGCCAGAACTAAAGCTTGCCGCGGAAAGCCCATTTGAATCTCAGAGGCCAAGCACTAGCTGGGCGGATCCAGGCGGGGGTGGAAAGGAATCTCAGAAGTCAAGTAACTGGCTGGGAAAATGCCTAGAAAAGGGAAGAAAAATAAGACTATAGAGAGTTTTTTCCAACAAATGCAAATGATCCCGACCTTCGGATCTGATGACGAGGACGTATTCCTGCCATCAGGGAAAGACGTGGAGGACGGGGCCTCAGTACCCCAGACACCCCAGGGGGGTGGCAGGTGGGCTCAGGCCTTGAAAGAGCTCAAAAAGGATTTTGAAAAGCAAGTTAGACAGGTGGAGGAAAAACTGGGAAGAGAAATGAGAGAGATGCAAGAAAAGTATGAAAAACGGGTCAATACCTTGGTAAAGGAGACCCAAAAAAATGCTGAGGAAATTAACACCTTGAAAAACAGGCTCACTCAATTGGCAAAAGAGGTTCAAAAAGCCAATGAGGAGAAGAATGCTTTCAAAAGCAGAATGAGCCAAATGGAAAAAGAGGCTCAAAAGCTCACTGAACTTAATAGTTCTCTCAAAATTAGAATGGAACAGATGGAGTCTAGTGACTTTACGAGAAACCAAGAAATCACCAAACAAAACCAAAAGAATGAAAAAATGGAAGAGAATGTGAAATATCTCATGGGAAAAACAACTGACCTGGAAAATAGATCCAGGAGAGACAATTTAAAAATTATGGGACTACCTGAAACTCATGATCAAAAAAAGAGCCTAGACATCATCTTCCATGAAATTATCGAGGAAAACTGCCCTGAGATTCTAGAACCAGAGGGTAAAATAAGTATTGAAAGAATCCATCGATCACCACCTGAAAGAGATCCAAAAAGAGAAACTCCTAGGAACATTGTGGCCAAATTCCAGAACTCCCAGGTCAAGGAGAAAATCTTGCAAGCAGCTAGAAAGAAATAATTCCAGTAATGTGGAAATACAATCAGGATAACTCAAGATCTAGCAGCCTCTACATTAAGGGATCGAACGGTGTGGAATAGGATATTCCAGAAGTCAAAGGATCTAGGACTCAAACCAAGAATCACCTACCCAGCAAAACTGAGTATAATACTTCATGGGAAAATATGGTCTTTCAATGAAACAGAGGACTTTCAATCATTCTTAATGAAAAGACCAGAGCTGAAAAAAAAATTTGACTTTCAAATACAAGAATGAGAAGAAGCATGAAAAAGGAAACAGCAAAGAGAAGTCTTAAGGGACTTACCAGAAGTGAACTGTTTACATTCCTATATGGAAAGACAATATTTGTAACTCTTAAAACTTTTCAGTATCTGGGTAGGTGGTGGGACCACACTCACACATGTACATGCATGCACGCGCACACACATACACACATGCACACACATACAGAGACAGAGAGCACAGAGTGAATTGAATAGGATGGGACCGTATCTTAAAAGAAATTAAGGTAAATGGTGAGAGAGAAATGTAGTGGGAGGAAAGAGGGTGAAATGGAAGAGGGTAACTATATGTCATTTAAGAGGCAAGTAGGAGACTTTTTTAGTGGAGGGAAAAAGAGGAGAGCTGAGAAAAAAAAAAACAAAAACAAAAAACAAGAAGTTTACCCTCATCACATTTGACTAAAGGAAGGAATAAAATGCACACTCATTTTGGTATGAAAACCTATCTTACAGTATAAGAAAGTGGGGGAGAAGGAGATAATGCAAGGGGGGATGATGGAAGGGAGGGCAAAGGGAGGAGGGAGCAATTTGAAGTCAACACTTGGGGAGGGACAGGATCATAAGACAGAAGAGAAACAATGAGGGGCAGGTTAGGAGGGATGGTAATTCAGTTAGTCTTACACAACACAACTATCAGGGAAGTCATGTGCAAAATTACACAAATATGGCCTATATTGAATTGCCTGCCTTCCCAAAGGGAATGGGTGGGGAGGGAGGGATGGGGAGAATTTGGAGCTCAAAGTTTTAGGAACAACTGTTTAGTATTGTTGTTGCTACTAGGAAAGAAGACATACAGTTAATGAGGAATAGAAAGTCATCTGGCCTACAGGAGAAAAGAGAAGATGGAGACAAGAGAAGGGAGGGATGACAGAAGAGAGGGCAGATTGGAGATAGGGAAAATTAGATTGCTTGGGGTATTGGGGTGGGGGGAGGGGATAAAAGGGGAGAAAATTTGGAACCCAAAATTTTGTGAAAATGAATGTAAAAAGTTAAATAAATAAGTAAATTTAAAAAATAAAAAAAAAAATAAAAAGAAACTCCATGAACTTGTACCCAGTACAACCATGTCTGCAGGACCAGAAGAGCGATATTATGCAGCTACCAAAAAAAAAAAAAATGAAGAAGCCTTGCTCAAAGAAACCACATATGTAGCTCCAGGAGAGACTATACACTCAAAAGTACATATTCCTTGAAAGTTCAACAGGAAGCAGGTCCACCAGAAGACAAAAGCAGCACTGAAGTACTACAGATATGAGTTGTCCCTCTACACAATGCCCTAGCCACTCATATTCTCTATCAGCGAAAGTAGCTAGGTGGTACAATGGGAAGAGTGCCAGGTCTGGAGTTCAGGAAGACCTGAGTTCAAATCTACCCTCAGATACTTAGTAGCTGTGTGGTGCTAGGCAAGTCACTCAGTCTCTGTTAACCTTAGCTTCCCTCCCAGTGTCTTTGTGAGATCAAATGACATAATTTTAAAGCACTGATTTCAGTGCCTGATAAAAATGATAGCAACTATTATTACTGTTGTTAAATGTGTGTGCCTTTCCAAGCATTTCTTACTATCAACATTGTGTATATTTTTGGAAAAGTGTATACTACATCTCTGGGGAAATTATCTTAGAGTTCTTTTTCTTGCTGTAGTAGCCCCTCTGGAAAACCCTTAACTCCCACTTTTAGAATGGGTCTCCCAGGGAAACACCAGGTTCAAGGTATTCCATAGGTCCACACTCCTTTAACCAGCTTTTGAGCCCCCACTGATGTGTTTATGTCCTGAGAGCAGTCAAAAGGACACATTTAGCTCAAAACAATGGCATTTACTGAAATAGCATTATAAGGACAATAGCAACCAAGAATCTTCTCTGTAAACCAAGAGTACAGATATACAGAAATATACTCAGTATCCGCAGAGAATTGTGAATACACACAAATTTCACACAAATAAGGAATAAATTCAGTCAAAGACTGTGTGAAGAGGAGCAAGCCATGTCTCTGATGCTGCAGGGTTACAGAGCTGCTGATGTCCTTGTATGGCCCCCAATGACCTGGATCTCAGTCTCTGCCTGGCACTTTTCACCAGTGCCTTCTGGTCACTGCTTGACTACAACTTCCTCCATCTTCAGCTTCTGGCTCAGTTATATCCTTTGTGGTTTTGTGTTCCAAATAGGATGCTAACCTTCCAAAGACTGAAATACAGAAGACATATAAACTATCTTCTTTCTCTAAGCAACAGGATGTATAAGAAAATCTATCTCTAGAAGATCTAGGAACTGAAACTCTCAAACTCAAGAACTCAAATACGGAGCTAATCATGAGACAACTTGCAAAATTGGTAGTGCCATGGAAATTTCCTCTCTCTGCTAGAAGGCTAGATTCCAGACTCAAGATACCTGGGAAGTTTGCATGCTCACTGCACAGAAGGCTTGGGTTCAGCAACATGTTTGCATTCCCTTCCCATACTGCATGTAAATACTAATGCTTTGAAGTGAATGGAAAAACAATAACTGGAAACATAAATTCAGAACTGTTGACATCCTATTTTGTTTCTATTTTTCTCTACAAAGAATAATGATGTTCAGACTGAAAGGGATAGAATAAATATACTCAAAAAGGAAAAATAGGATAAATAAGGAAATAAGTGTTGAAGCAATCAGACTCAGATGAACTGCCTCCCAGAGAGAGAATGTGTTGAATATTACCATAAAAAATGATGAATATGAAGATTTCAGAGAAGTGTGCAGTCTTATGCAAACATATGAGCAAATGTAGACTGACGTAAGCAGAAAATTAAAAATCACTACACCAATGTAAACAGAAAGAACAAAAATTTAAAAACCAAAAACTGAATGTTGTATAATTATAATGACCATGCTTGTCCTCTAAAGAAGAGATGAGAAAATGCACCTTGCTGCCATCATTGGAATGGAGAGGAACTACGAGCGGGAAATGAGTCCACTACATTCATACCCTGTCAGGCTCCAATGATGTATTAGAAAATTTTCCTGAACTGTTGTTGTTATAAAATGGAAGATTTAATCATAAGCCCAGAAAGGAAGAAAATATTAAAAAGTATCAGTAAAAATATTTAAAAGTTTAAATTAAATTAAAAAGCTAAATTTAAAAAGTTTAAAAATAAACCCAAGGAAAATAGTGTGATGCAAGATTAGAAATGAGCCGAGTTCTGGTCTTCAAAATGAGGATGTCTCCAAACAATAAGTTAATGAGTTTGATCAATTTCATTTCCTGACAATATTTTCAAACACACTCTCAGGGAGATTTTTAATGAATATTCAGAAAGCATTGGTTCATTAAGAACAAATCAGAGCAGGCTAACTTTATCATTTCCTTTTATGGCAGGATTGCTAGACTGGTACATCAGCAAGATGCACTGACAAAATATACCTGGATTTCAGTAAAGCATTTGGCAAACTATCTCACCCCACCCTGGTGGACAAGAGAAGTGTAGACCAAGAAAGTAGTTAGGTGACTTTGGAACTGCCTGAAAAACAAGTCTCAAAGAATGGTGATTAGAGAATTAATGTCACTGTGGAAGGAGATCTTTATAGGGAAGTTACAGTGTCCTCACTGTCCTTGATCTTGCTTTGCTTGCTAGGTTTAACAATGACTTGGTTAAAAGCATAATATATGCATATCAAGTTTTGCTCAGGCCTTGAGGCTGGAAAGAGGAGCTAACATATTGGGTGACAGAATTGGGATCCAAAAAGGTCTTCATAGCCTAGGATAATGAGATGAATCTATTAAGATGACATTTAATAGGAATAAATTTAAAGCCTACATTTAAAGAAGACAAGATTTTTGTCTTCATATATTTGAAGGTTTGTCATCTGCATGAGGGATTAATACTTGTTCTGCCTGGTCTCAGAGGACAGAACTGGGAGTCACTTATAGAAGTTATTAAAAAGAAAATTTCAGCTCATCTTAAGGCTTGGGAAGATAGAGATGTCATTCCGGATGAGATGGATGGACAACAACTTTGCCACGAAGTTCCAAAACCCTGAGCAGGGCACAGTTGATATCATGGTACATCAGACCAGGATGCATAATAAAGGCTAGGGGAAAACCAGTATAGATTTAGAAAACTTGGGAGTGTCTAGGAACTAAACAAATTACTTTCCAGTATTCCAGTTTCTGGTAAGTTCCATGCTATTAGTGGTATGATGAAAAAGAATCAGAAAAGCTGTGTTCAATAAGTGGACCCTTCCCTCATTACCTAAGTGACCATGAGAAAGTCACTGGGGCCCAGTGCTAAGGTTGGTAAACTAGGTTCCAGGTCATTAGAGGAGACAAGAACAAGTATTCTTCTAGGGCTGCATTCTTTCCAAAATGTTACTGGATTTTTATACAACACTACTGAATTTTAAATGTGTGAGTATTCCTAGACCAACCCCTTTATTTTATAGATAAGAAAATCGAGGTTCAAGAGAAACCAACCCAACCATTTGGTAGCAGAATTAGGCATAGAACCCAAGTCTTCTAATGCTATGCTACACTCCCTGAAGAACATGAAAACCAATTCATTATAAATTAAATTGTGATGCTTTTGTCTGCTTTTAGATAGATTTTTAAATGACAATGGCACTTTTGATTTGTTTTTCTATCCTTCCAGACACCTTTCTTTGCTTTCTTTATAGAGAAAGGCAACCCCTTAAATGCAAATAAATAAACCTTAGAAAGTCAGATCTAAAAGGAAACTTGGACCACAAACTTTCAGAGCTGAAAAGGACCTTAAAAGATAGAACCACAGAACTCAATGGAAAAAAATTAAAGAACATAGAGACCAATTCAGTCCTCTGTAATTAAGCTTTTTTGACAGCAGGCTTAGAGGTGAACCAAGCAATGATTACTCAACCTTGTGAGCATCCCAGTAATTTCATCAATGACCCCTATCCCCACCCACCACTATTGAACTGGAAGGGATGATGAGATGAAATGATTAAAAAGGGCTCTTGAACCAGGTTTGTATCCATTCAGAAGTTAGGAGGCAGAATTAAAAAAAAACCGAATACAACTTTTTTGCCATTATTATCCCCTCATACAACACTGCTTTAAGATGGCAACTGAGGTCTCCTTCATAGTAGAATAAGCATAACTAATGTTTATAATTATCCCTTCCACATTGCAGGGTGGGGTGGAGATTAGGGGCTGCTCAGTGCCCCTGCAATCCAGGAAATTCAGGTAAAAATTTTGGCTCTCCCTTTGTACCAGAGATGTCTGATTTTTTGCCCTTTTCTTTTACGGTGTGTTGAGAGTAAAATGTGAGTTAAGTATTTGGTCATAGGCTATAAGTAAGTCAATGTTAAGTAAATATACTATATAAAAAAGAACTCTTTATTGTTTGCTGACCTTCATATGTTGCCTGTGGCTTCCACAAAACTCCCCAAAAATTCCCATTTAATTTCTCATGCTGACCTGACAAACATCAAAACCAGGATGGGGAAAGTCATGATGTAGAAGGGATATAGTGCTTTAAAGTTTACAAAGTGCTTTCCTCGGTATCCTCAAGGGCAGAGCCAAGATGGAGGAGTAGAAGGACGCACATTTATGAGCTCCGAGCCCACAACCCATGGAATTGAGGTAAAAAGAGATCCCCATAAATTCTGAATCACGGCAGGGGGTGCATAAACATAGGGGAAGAGATTTCCGTTCCACTGAGCCCTGGAGAGCCGTCCCCGGGGTCCATCGCGCCCCGGAAAGTGGACCCCACCCCCAGCGCTGCCCTGGCCGTGGCCCCAGAGAAGCTGACCCGAGCAGGCTTCAGAGAGGGAAGCTTCGGGGGAAGCTCCGACAGCCGGGAAAGTCCCTCCGCCCACAGAAGCTACAGGTCAGTGAGAAAGACGGCTGAGCTAGGGGAGGGGAGCGGAGCGTCTCCGTGACTCGGGCCTCCTCGGGAGGAAGCAGCGGAGGCAGAGGTGTGGGCGGCGGCTGAGGCGCAGCTGAAGGTCTTTCCAACCTGAGGGAGCTGAACCTGGGAGACGGCCCTACCCCCACCCCGCTCTATTACTGAAGGCCTCTGAATAAAACCCCTGAGGGAGCTGAGCATAGGAAGCAGGCCCCCACCCCGCCCCCACCCACTCCATTCCTGAAAGTCTCTGCAGAAAGCCCCTGAGGGACTGAGCGTGGGAGGCGGCCCTGCCCCCACCCCTGCGCCAGAACTAAAGCTTGTCGCGGAAAGCCCATTTGAATCTCAGAGGCCAAGCACTAGCTGGGCGGATCCAGGCAGAGGTGGAAAGGAATCTCAGAAGCCAAATAACTGGCTGGGAAAATGCCTAGAAAAGGGAAGAAAAATAAGACTATAGAGAGTTTTTTCCAACAAGTGCAAATGATCCCGACCTTTGGATCTGATGGCGAGGGCGAGAACGTATTCTTGCCATCAGGGAAAGACATGGAGGGCGGGGCCTCAGTACCCCAGACACCCCAGGGGGGTATCGGGTGCGCTCAGGCCTTGGAAGAGCTTAAAAAAGGATTTTGAAAAGCAAGTTAGACAGGTGGAGGAAAGACTGGGAAGAGAAATGACAAAGATGCAAGAAAAGTATGAAAAACAGGTCAATACCTTGGTAAAGGAGACCCAAAAAAATGCTGAGGAAATTAACACGTTGAAAAATAGGCTCACTCAATTGGCAAAAGAGGTTCAAAAAGCCAATGAGGAGAAGAATGCTTTCAAAAGCAGAATGAGCCAAATGGAAAAAGAGGCTCAAAAGCTCACTGAAGAGAATAGTTCTCTCAAAATTAGAATGGAACAGATGGAGTCTAATGACTTTATGAGAAACCAAGAAATCACCAAACAAAACCAAAAGAACGAAAAAATGGAAGAGAATGTGAAATATCTCATGGGAAAAACAACTGACCTGGAAAATAGATCCAGGAGAGACAATTTAAAAATTATGGGACTACCTGAAAGCCATGATCAAAAAAAGAGCCTAGACATCATCTTTCATGAAATTATCGAGGAAAACTGCCCTGACATTCTAGAACCAGAGGGCAAAATAAGTATTGAAAGAATCCATCGATCACCACCTGAAAGAGATCCAAAAAGAGAAACTCCTAGGAACATTGTGGCCAAATTCCAGAACTCCCAGCTCAAGGAAAAAATCTTGCAAGCAGCTAGAAAGAAACAATTCCAGTATTGTGGAAATACAATCAGGATAACTCAAGATCTAGCAGCTTCTACATTAAGGGATCGAAGGGCGTGGAATAGGATATTCCAGAAGGCAAAGGAACTAGGACTCAAACCAAGAATCACCTACCCAGCTAAACTGAGTATAATACTTCAAGGGAAAATATGGTCTTTCAATGAAACAGAGGACTTTCAATCATTCTTAATGAAAAGACCAAAGTTGAAAAGAAAATTTGACTTTCAAACACAAGAATGAGAAGAAGCATGAAAAAGTAAACAGCAAAGAGAAGTATTAAGGGACTTACCAGAAATGAACTGTTCACATGCCTACAGGGAAAGACAATATTTCTAACTCTTAAAACTTTTCAATATCTGGGTAGTTGTTGGGACCACACATACACATGTACACGCATGCACACACATACACACATGCATACACATACAGAGACAGAGAGCACAGATTGCACTGAATAGGATGGGACCATACCTTAAAAGAAATTAAGGTAAATGGTGAGAGAGAAATGTAGGGAGAGGAAAGAGGGGGAAATGGAAGGGGGTAACTATATGTCATTTAAGAGGCAAGCAGGAGATTTTTTTAGTGGAGGGAAAAAGAGGAGAGCTGAGGGAAAAAAAAAAAAAAAAAAACCAAGAAGTTTACCCTCATCACATTTGACTAAACTAAGGAGTGAAATGCACACTCATTTTGGTATGTAAACCTATCTTACAGTATAAGAAAGTGGGGGAGAAGGAGATATTGCGGGGGTGAGGGGGATGATGGAAGGGAGGGCAAAGGGAGGAGGGAGTAATTGAAAGTCAACACTTGGGGAGGGACAGGATCAAAAGACAGAAGAGAAACAATGAGGGGCAGGTTAGGAGGGATGGTAATTCAGTTAGTCTTACACAACACGACTATCAGGAAGGTCATTTGCAAAGCTACACAGATATGGCCTATAATGAATTGCCTGCCGTACCAAAGGGAATGGGTGGGGACGGAGGGATGGGGAGAATTTGGAACTCAAAGTTTTAGGAACAATTGTTTAGTATTGTTGTTGCAACTAGGAAAGAAGACATACAGTTAATGAGGAATAGAAAGTCATCTGGCCCTACAGGAGAAAAGAGAAGATGGAGACAAGAGAAGGGAGGGATGACAGAAGAGAGGACAGATTGGAGATAGGGAAAATTAGATTGCTTGGTGTATTGGGGTGGGGGGAGGGGATAAAAGGGGGAAAAATTTGGAACCCAAAAATTTGTGAAAATGAATGTAAAAAGTTAAATAAATAAAAAAAAAAGTGCTTTCCTCTCAATAACCATATAAGGGAGGTGATGTAAAACAGTAGGGTAGAACTGCAAAAGCACTGGATTTGGAGTAAGAACAGGATTTAAATCCTATTTCTATTGTATACCTACCTGGTGGCCTTGGGCAAAGTCTCATTTCTCTGGACCCTAGTTTCCTCAACTGTAAAACGAGGAGGTTAGACAAGTTGGCCTCTATTATAAAGTCCTTTTTAGCTCTAAATCTATAACCTATGGCCTCCATTTTGCAGATAAGAACACTGAATTTCCAAGAGGTGAACATATCTGTCAGTCTCTGCCAGGTCCTCTAGCACTACATTCACATTGGACCCAGGTGGAATGAAGCGTGGCGCTGGTACAATTTTACTGAGAAATGTAAGGAAGGAGATGCAAAAGTTTGGAGCACAAATTTCTCTCCAGATCACCATGTTTAGATTAAGGGACACTTCCTTGGGGAACATTGAGGTCATAGCTGGTTGCTTGAGGTTTGAAGGAGGGAAGCTGGAGAAACTAGTGGTTTGATTGGACCTGAAAATCAAAGCCAGGTCTCCCAACTCCAAGTTCAACATGATCAGAATGGGATCTATCCCTCAGAAGAGCTGAGAACCCTCCAGGAGAAAAGTTCTTAAACCCTGTGGTGTTTTGTAACATTCTTAATGGTCTCCCGAAACGCAGACACCCCCTGTCTTAGAATTTTTTGCCCACATTCATAATTGAAGGAAATGCCAAATTTCTATTGGAGATTGGTGAAAATAAAGATGTAATACTTTTTCCCATCCAACTTCACAGACTCTTTCAGAATCTATCCATGAATCCTATGTTCATTTGCAGAACCCAGATTAAAAATGCCTTCTCTACAGCAGGGTTCAAAAGAAGTCCAAGTTTCTGGACTAGGCTGGATATTCAGCTGGTTGGTACCCATGCATGTCAAAAAAGTAATTCCCTTAAGTCCTACATCCCACATTATAAAGGACCTTCTACTGCAAAGGGGGAAAAAAGGAATTTACAGCTTGGAACCACCATTTTTAATGCTTCCACAAATGCTGAATCAGCTTGTCAAAGGGTAGCCAGGTAGAGAAAACCATCAGTAGGAACAAGCTGCTGGGAGAGATTTATAGGGGCCTTCTGGCTGCCCTGGCAAGTATAAAGTAAAAAGCCAATCCTCTCCTGAAGTCATAGATCAACCAGAGGGAAGAAACGGAGAATTTTGATCCTAGATTTTCAAAGATTTGGGGGCATATTTTGTAATCAAAGCCAGGCTGACCATATGTGCAAGGATTGTCCCATATTTCAGGACCTAACTCCATTTTCCACTTCACTAAGGCCCTGCAATGATCTTATATTCTATACTGTCAGTTTGATGCCCTTTGTTTTTTATAACACAGCCATTTTCTAATAAATTCCCCCCACTGACCTCCTCCTCCTCGCCTCTAACAGAAAATGCTTAAATCGAACCAACTGACACAGAGACTACATCTAATACTGTAGACAACCTTTCACACCTGTGGTGGCCCACCTTTCTGTGGAGAGAAAGCACTTTTCACATGGAAGAGAAATATTTTTTTCTGCTTATTAGCCTGCAACTATAAAACTCCAAAAGATCCGTTTCCCTGAACAACTTTTAATCCACGGCTAGCACATTCCCCAATAAAGAGGAATAAGACTAGAGTAAAATTGATAAATTTTGTCTCATTAAGTCAACTACTAGGTTTTAAGTTGCGTTTAAATGCATATCAAGATGTATTTTGTTATGTTTTGGGGATGTGTTAATATCATTTTACGCAGTATGCTTCAGTTGTTAATCTGGCTATTCTATTTAATGGTGCATGGAAATCAAATAAAAGGAGGAGAGTGTATGAGACAGCATTTTGGGGAATAAATAATGAATGATTTCAACAATCCCAATTTCTTGATGAAAGACCCCATCTTTGTAACATAAATATTCATCCAGTAATGCCACAGAACATGGCTGGAAACTATAAAAGGCTACAAGCTTCAAAGAATTAATATTCTAGGTGTCAAAGACCAATTTAGAAAGCCATGGAGAGTCATGCGATCATGCTACATCATGTGACAAATACACTATGGACAAGATATGACATGTGATGAGCACGCCAGTCATGTGGTAAATGTGCTATGTGAACCATCGCTCCACATGATCACATCAGACAACTAACACACTACGTTATGCAACAAACACATCACATCATGTGACCAACAAGACCAGTGATTGATAGGCCACATAGCACACTACATCATGTAACTAGCATGCCTTTTCATGGGATGAACATGTCATGTAATACCAGTGCCACCTCATGTGACGGATATGCCATCTCGTGACAAATATACTCATGCATGAAAAACACATTGTATATCATATTATGTATACAACCACATAATTGCACAGGTTACATCATGTGACAAGCACACTATGTAATACATTGCATGGTGTATTGTGTCATGTGATGAACATGCTACACTGTGGTGGATGTGTCACATCATTTATAGGGTACTCTATGTCATTATAAGATCATGCTATATAATACACTGCATCATACGATGCAGTGTGGTATGTGATTTGCACACTATATCATGTGACCAGCTACCCCTTCATTCAGTGATAATATCATGGACATGTTATGACATGTGACAGACATGCTACAAGTGATAAATATATCACTTTTTAGGTGATGCACTATGTCGTGACAGGCACTGCATCATGTGACAAACATAGCACCTCATATGATGACATGATTTTGTATCATCACATCATGTGATGGATATGCCACATCATGTGACAGACACCCTTCACACACTTTTCATCTTACGTTCACACACCTTTTTTTAATTTATGGAATAAAACTAGCTTTCCATAACATAGTATAATTTTTAAAAAGATGATTCACATGAAACTGCAAGTCTATTATGTATAATTTGCTATTCCTTTTAAATATACAATAAAGCTATCATGTAAATCTTTTTTCCCCCTCCCTTCCCCAGCCCTAGCAATGGCTACCATTAGACACAAATGTATGTTGTGTATATATTCTATATACAGAATGGCCAGATTAACAACTGAAGCATACACAAGTATATCCCACATACATCCTCAATCTATACATGCTTCTATTTATCAGTTCTTTCTCTGGAGGCAGAGAGCATCTTTCTTCATATGTCCTTTATAGTAAATTTGGGTGTTTATAATAGTCAAACTGATTTATCCATGCAGAGTAGTTCTTAAAACAATATTATTGTTACTATATACAATGTTCTCTTGATTCTGTTCATTTTACACAAACTTCTGATCACACTCACTCACACACACACACTCACACCTCTTATCCTACCATCACCCACACTTCTGATCCCACAGTCACACACACACACAAAACACACACACTCACACCTCTTATCCTACCATCACCCACACTTCTGATCCCACAGTCACACACACACACAAAACACACACACTCACACCTCTTATCCTACCATCACCCACACTTCTGATCCCACAGTCACACACACACACAAAACACACACACTCACACCTCTTATCCTGCCATCACCCACACTTCTGATCCCACAGTCACATACACACACACTTGATCCCACAATCATGCACACACAATTCTGATCCATCCATCATAGGAACACATACTTATGATCTCACATACTTTTGATCCCACAATCATGTGATAGACATCACATAGACAATGTGATACATGTCATATCATATGACAGATGTGTTATGCACTGATACAACCACATTGTATAATATATATCATGTGGCAAACATGCCATGTCTTATAATAAACATGCCACATAGCAAACTGAATCATATTATGGGCTGCCACATTATGTAATGAGCATGTCATGTTATATGATGAGCACATGCATAACATGCTATTCAACTTGTTCGCTATCACGGTGCTGTATGTAGCCTGTAATAGACATGCTGTCTCATGTTATTATCCTGCTGCATTACATTCTGTGCTATGTTTTTATGCTCTGTGTCATGTGCTGATGTGTCCATCTCATGTGACAAACTGCTACTTGATATGTTATATCATGTGATGACATGCTGTATCATGTGACAGACATATCACAAACTTCTAATCTTACATTCACTACAGACTTTTAATCCCACTATCATATACAGAGTAATGATCTCAATCTCTCACACACACACACTTCTGATCCAAGTCATACATATACACACTTCTGAGTCCACAAATATACTTCTGATCACACAATCACATGATGGACATGTCACATTATGTGAGAGGTACAATATGAGAGAGACATCATGTCATGTGACAGATACTATTTTGCACGACCAACTTGATGCATCATTTGACAGACATACTGTCATGTGGTGACACTGTGTAACATGCTACATCATGTGATGTATGTATGCTATTAACACTTTTTATGTCTTAAGTTTTGTTGATGTGAATTTTTTACATTTCAAACATTTCCAGATTACTCCTACTCTATGGGAGTTTTCTAGTCACGAAAGAGCAGAAATCTGTTTTCTCTCTCTCCTCTTCCTTCCCACTATTGTTTTAGTTCATACAAATGTTCCCATGTTCCTAGTTTTAAGGGCTGATAAGGGATCCCATGAACTTATCTTTTTGAGTTGCCATATGTTACAGAGACACTGAACCCAAAGTTAGCAGGAGGCCCTGAATGCCAAACACAAAGCCCCAACTCCTTCCCTTCCACCCCACACTGAGCTGACATAATTTGTTGTTTGCACCCCAAGTTGGATTCCCTGTGTATCCTTGGGAGGCAAGACAGTCTGCACCAGGCTGGGAAAATGCTTGTGCCGCTGGGGTCCTTGCAGAGACATGGCCATTCCTATCTACATAGCCTATCAGTTCCCAAAGGAAAAGAATGTAGCTTTTGCCATCACCTTGCTCCTCCCCCTCAGGAGAGGTTTTGTCCTTTTCCCACCTTTACTGTGCCTTTCCCGTCCCTTTTCATACCCCCTCCTTCTTTTGTCTTGCTGTTATAAATACATGAACTTCTGTATGAATTATAAATTCTTTGGGTTCTACATGTATGTTCATTTCTCTTATAATAAACCTGGTTTTTTCATGACGTGATTGCCTGTTGATATACCCACAGCAATTTATATGTAAAAGGTACCACAAAAGTATGAGCAAAGAATTAATCTTCTATGGAGGATTTGTGGAAGGACGTACAAAAACTGCACAGGATTAGGAGTAAATGGACTACCATAGAAAGCACGACGCCAAAAAAAAAACAGAGAGCTGTTAAAATACAGTCTCTTCGACATTGCACGATATGAATATCATCTACTCAAAGTCGAAGGCAGTCACCAAGCTTTGTGTTTCTTAGGATGCCCAGCAGGTGGGGAGCCCTCTACACTCAGCTCCATGGAAGTGAGCTGCTAGAAAATGAACCCTGACTCAGATCTATTAGAAGAGCTGTCTGACTCAGGGGCTCATGAAAAACAATTTTAATTCACCAATCCCTGGGCATGTTATCAAGGGGACTAGCCAGGATTTCTAGGCCTAAACAAATCTTTACAGATGATAAACTGGAGCCTACTGAACTGTAGGAAGCCTTCCAGAGTTCAAATGAGACTTTTCTCATTACAACAAATGTGAAAAGCCAGCAATAAGCCAAGGCCCCAAGGGTGTTTACCTAAAGTCTTCCTCTACCCACCCATCCTAGTCCCCAATTAAATGAAATGTGATTGCAAATACATTACACTACAATATTTTACAAATCATGTCTATGGGCTTTATTAAGTGTATAAAATGGCTTTCTAATTAATTGTAAGTGAAGTTGTATATTCAGTCGAGGTCTCTGGAGAATTGTTTTCAGTTTTTTCACTAATCCATTTTTGTCCAAACAGAAAGTCAATGAAACTGAATGACTCACATTCCTACTGTTTTCTGAAGTACATGGAAACTACTCCTTCAACAAACCCCTTAATTAAATATTAATGTTTCATTTTATCTAAAGGTTGATGGACCATGGGTGTTTAGATCATCTAATTTTTTCCCATTTAAATTCAAATTGGAAAACATTCATTGGTTGCTAAAATGCAAATGTCTGGAGGATAGAGACCATTCCACTGTAGTCTCTAGGGATCACTATCGCACAAAGGACAGAGCCTCAAAAACAGTAGGTGCTTAATAAATGTTGTAGTGGCTGATTAGCAACAGCTTGGTGGCCTAGTGGATAGAGGACTAGGCCTGCTATTGAGAAGACCCAAGTTCAAATCCAGCCTCAGACATTTTTTAGCAATTTTTAGATCTTGGGCAAGTCTCTTAGTTTCAGTTTCTTTAACTATAAAATGGAGGTGATAACAGTACCTACCTCCCAGAGCTGTTATGAGGACAAAATGAGATAATATTTCTAAAACATTTAGCCCAGTGCCTGTCACATAGCAATTATCATGAAATCACAGTGGAATGGAAAAAATACCATACATGTAATCAGACCACCTCTGACCCTAATTGCTGGACAAAGTCATTTTATCCCTCTGAAACTCAATTTCCCAAACTATAAAATTGGTACAATAATACACTATTTACTTCATGAAGTTTTTGCAAGGATAACAGTCTAGAAATATGAAGCCAGTATAATGCCTATTATTGGAATCCAGACCAAGAGGCCAAATCACCAATGAGTTCTTTCTGGTATTTGTAGTAACTAAACATACAGGGTTCAAGGTGGTCCTACTTTCAGGAGAATGTTTGCAATGGAAGTCTAGTGTATAATTCTCTCTCTGACATTTACTACTTGTGTGACCTTGGCTTTAACTTCCTTAAGCTTTAGTTTTCTATAAAAAGAGGAGTCTGGAGAAAATGGCTTCTGAAGTCACTTTGATCTATGAGTCTATGGTTTAGAATCATTAAATTACTTTTTAACTTTAAAATCAAGCACACTGATTCAGAGTCCATCAATACATCTTACTTAGCACAGTGTCTGGCACATAGTAGGCACCTCATAAATGCTTTTCTCTTTCCTCCCCCATGTCCCACCCAGAGTATTCCTCTACCCTAGTCTGAACAGCTTGCAACAAGCTTAGATTCACATCCAAAGCCTCCAGGAGAGTCCCTACTCCCCTAGAAATGTGGATCCATCCACAGAGATGTGCTTCTCCTTTGAAACTCTAAGATTGTATAAAGTCATAAGGCTATGATTTTAAAGAAGCATAAAGGTGTTGCTCTTAGATCATCACAAAAAGATACAGCCTTTAAATGCTTTCCTGTTACAAACACTGAGGAATGTATTGAAAATAAGGGTGAAGAAGTGAATTATTATGTCATATTCCTAGAATCTCATAGTTAAAAAGGACATCAGATATCAACTTGCTCAACCTAGACCTCAATAGAAATCCCCTATGACATCTTTGGCAAGTGACTATCCAGACTCTGGCTTCTAAGGTTCTCTTCCAGTTCTAACAGTCAATGTTCTAAGGTCCTACAATTCGAACATTATATTCTGTTCTTTCATCCCTAATACCCTTTCAAATGGACAAGTTCCAATACATGTATGTGTCTGAGCAATCAGGGATTGACTCTAAAAAGTGCTCTGGAGTAGGAATTGAATTACATCATATCCCATGAAGCATTTATGGAGCTGCTCTGAGGGCCTTCCTAATCCCCCCAAACCCAGGCATTTTCAGGGATACATGTGCTCAGTGCTGAGGACTTCATGCTTTGGATGAAGCAATCCCTTGGTCCCCAGAACCTCTGCAGAGGAAAGTGAATGTGTTAAAAGAGGATTGTGCATCAATCAATCAAACAGCCAGCAGCTACCTATCAAAAGTCTTTAAGAAATAACTTCCTCTTTTGCTATATTTTTCCTTTCCCCTGACCTTGAGGAATGAAACTCCAACTCTATTCCTCCTCCTCCTCCTTCTCTGTCTCTGTCTCTCTGTCCATCTGTCCATCTATCTATCTATCTATCTATCTGTCTGTCTATATCTACCTACCTTTCTCTGTCATATACCAAGGCTGAGTCAGTATCTCAAGTTCTGACTAAGTCTTTTGTTTTATGTTTCTTTCTCTGAACATAGTAATTTAATAATCTTAATAGCAATCCTGAGACAGATATTTCTAGCCAAGGAGGTAACAAGGTTGAGGAGCAAGAGGCTCCTGACTCTCAGTCAGTGCAAGTTACACTGCAGGAAGTGCTCTCCATAACTACCACAACACCTCTGATGCATGAGAAGATGAGTCCAAGCCCTGGCACACAAATGGGATGAGCTTTGAGGAAGGGATTTGTTTGAATGCTGCAGAGCTAACTAAGGTAAAGCTCTTTGTCACATTAAATGTTACATGTCAGCCTTTCCAGACCATATAACAGTTCTGAGCTACTGTAGCATATTCTAAGTCTTTGTTAATGTGGGCTTATAAATCTTTTCTGTTTTTAACATTTCTTTTGTACTGAGGAAATAAATAACTCATCTTCATTATATATTGAACAATCATATATTAGGAAGAACTTAATTTAATTTAACCATGATCCAAAGTTGAGCTTGAAGTGATTTTTTTTCCCTGGAGGTGACCTCAGGCAAATTTCCCCTATAAAAAGGGTTAGATGACCTCTAGGATATCCCTTTAGATCTAAATCTTATGTTACTATGATTCAGAATTAGTCACTTTATTCACTAACTTAATTTTGCCTAACATCAATTTTTCTGTATCTCAAATATCAAATTTTTAAAATTAAGTTTTTATAAATAATGGTATAACTGCCTGGCAGAGGGGATTTTAGTAACTATGCTGAGTTATTAATTCCCATCATCATAATCACTTTGAAAAATATGACAAGATTACAAAGCTAATTCTGATCTTGAACTTCTGCAAACATTTTCTATGAAACACTGCCAGTATCTAAAATATCAAGGCATTTGATGGTGATATTTAAAACTCCTATGATAGTCTAATTCCACACTTACTAGTTAGCAGTATACACTTACTTCCTTGACCTTTTTCATCTTTGTAGGTTTTCGAGAAGCTATGTGGAAATAACTGCAAATAGAAATAAGTATAATTAGAAAATAATATTTCAGTAGATGGACACAAACATGAATTATAGACTAAGCACCCTTCCTAACATGAAAACAATTGGATTTCTGTTTGTTTAGGTTGGTGTTGGGGCAGAGTTTAAATTAAGTCTCCTTATCTTCACTGAGTAGAAAGTGCAACAGTCACTCATAGGTCCAATCCCAATGGGTACAGAAATTTTAATCTCTGTTCCCAGAGAACTCACCATATTGGTGCTGGCCTTAGTGCAGACATCTCACCAGCTTTACCCCACCGAGCTTCAGATTTTCTCAGTCCAAGCAATCCACCAGCCTCAGCCTCCCCACATTGTATAGATTACTGATAACTGCCACCATACCTGGCTTGGTGTGATAGTTTTAATAATGAAATAAGCAGCATTTTAAATAAAGAGGACTTCTTTGAAAATCTTTGGTAAATAATGGAGAAAAAAAGCTTTTTCATCCTTCCAAAAAACTTGTAGGCTCATAATTATAACTGGGGTTTTCTTTTTTGGTAGCAATTTCATTTCCCAAGAATCATAGACTTTTTTCTTGAAGAAAGGAAGTTACATCCTTAAAACCCAGGTCAGAGTTTGAAGTGATTTAAACACCTGAAAAAGCCACAAGCAATCGAATATATGAATGCATGGTGATAAAGCCCTTATTCAGCACTTCCTTTGTTCCAGGTTCTGTGTTAAGTGATGGGAATATTTAGGGAATTTAGGTAGTCCCTGCCCTCAAGGACTTTATAGTCAAATGAGGAAAGACAATGCATAAAGGGGAACTAAAAAGGGGTGTGTGTGGCACACACATAATAGCTTGGTTTGAATGTGTCTGGGATATGATATGGTGAAAACTCACCTCTCATTGCCTAGTATAGTGCAAGGTTTTGTTGGAAGAGGGGGATAAGGAAAGGAGACCTGGAGTAGGTGGCATGTTTTGAAAATGATTGGGATGTGGAATGACCTGGTGTAGTGAAAAGAACAAGAGGCTTGGGTTTGTGTTTTAGTTCTGTCCTTAATTTCTATTTAACTTGGGGAAAATCACTTAGCTTTTTGGAATTCTACTTTCCTCATCTACAAAATTGGAATGCTTATACTGTTTAGTTCACAGGGCTGTTCTTAAGAAAACATTACATAAAACTTGCAGTTATAAGCTAAACACTCTCTAAACCTTAGAGATGTTAGTTAATGCCCTCCTTGAGGGCAGGGACTACCTAAATTCCCTAAATATTCCCATCACTTAGCACAGAACCTGGCACAAAGGAAGTGCTGAATAAGGGCTTTATCACCGTGCATTCATATATTCGATTGTTTGTGGCTTTTTCAGGTGTTTAAATCACTTCAAACTCTGACCTGGATTTTAAGGGTGTAACTTTCTGCTTCAAGAAAAAAGTCTATGATTCTTGGGAAATGAAACTGCTACCAAAAAAAAAAAAATCAGTCATAATTATGAACCTACAAGCTTTTGGGAAGGATGAAAAAAGCTTTTTTTTTCCCCATTATTTACCAAAGATTTTCAAAGTTCTCTCTAATGAATTTAGTCTAGAGGATTTGGACAATAATTGGGTATTCGATGGATTTTTATAGTTTTTATCTTTCAATTTAGTCTTATCAAACAATGATTATGACAGGTAGTCCTGGAGTGGCTAATATTATTACAGTTTCACTTCTAAGTTCATTTGCTAGCCTTGACATTATGAAGAAATCTTCTAATAAGTGAGAAGTTATTTAAGCTGCTTAGTGGCTCAGTAATTATAAAATATACATTTCCAACTAATTGTACCTCACTGATATAATTGAAAATCAAGCCAAAATTACATGCAGAACCTTCTTCACAAAAAATGGAATTTTGGATATTGTTTACATAAGAAAAATGTTAAGGAAACATTTAAAAACAAATTATTGTAAATGCTAGAGTTCCTCTTCAACAACAGTACTGTTTGCTCACAAAGAATGGAAGCTCTGGACCAGGAATCAGGAAACCTGATTTCAAATTCCAGTTCTGACAAGCAGGCAAATATTATACTGAAGAGGGCTCCAAGGTCATGCATCTCTCCAGAGACAAGATTCTGTTTCCTTTTCCATGGAATCATAGCATGTCAGACCTAGAAGATGCTTTTGAAATCCCTTTGTCCAACATGTTTACAGATGAAGAAAACTGAGGCACAGAGAGGTCAATATGACTTGACTGCTGCACTCGTTCCTCTTAGCTTTCCATTACATGTACCTCCTCCACTCACATCTCAAGTTACCATTTTGTTCTAAATTTATGTCATCTATCTTGTTGCTCTACTAATAGCATCTTTGTTTCCATTCACAACTTCTCTTGCCTGAATTTTGCATTCCATCACCACTTCTGGGCAGGTTACCTCCTGGGCCTGGAATGCACTCCTCATCCTGCCTCTTCAAATCTAGTTTCTCTCAAGGTTCAATAGGGAGCTTTTCCCCATTTCCTCAATGGTCTGTACCCTTTCCCACCTCCTCAGATTAACATGTATATATTTATTAAATTATATTTTGTATAATCCCAGCAGAATGTAAACTCCTTGACAGTAGAAACTGCTTTTCATTTTGTCTTTTTTACCCCCAGCACCTAGCACAGTGCCTAGATTTAGAGCTAGAAGAGTTCTCAGAGGTCATCTAAATCCAACCCTTCCCCCTTCTACAGATAAGGAAACTGAGGCCCAGAGAAGTTAAGTAATTTGTCCAGACAAAAAGTGGTAGAACCAGGGTTTGAACCTAGGTTCTCTGACTTCAAATTCATCACTCTATCATGTCATGTTGTATCTCACAATAAATACATATTGAATTGGGTTGGATTAAATGGGACAAAGGAATGATATATAATTTCACTTACAACTGAATAAATGACTGGGATGGGGGAGAAGGTTTCAGCTTGAAACATTGCCATTAGATCCCATTTTCTCCTTACCTGGAAAACATTTTTGCAAGGATGAGAAAATAAATTCCCTACAGTCTTTTCATTTCAAGCATAAAGGACCAAAAAAAAGTGAGCTATAAAAAAACCATCAGGAAATAAAACAGAAACAAAATCAGCTGAAACAGATAAAGTGGGAAGTATTTTGTTAATATAGTAAAAAATAATTTATTAAGTACCTACTTAATTCTTGCTGATAGACCACTTGTTTTATACTTTACATTGAACTGTTTTATAGTTTTCTAAGCATCATACACACACACTCGCCAACCCTGCAAAATGGACAGTAGTCAGAATTATATTCAATTTATAGATGAGGAAAGGGAGGCTCAGAATAGAAAAAGTAACTAGCCCAAAATCACCTGAACTATAAACAACAGAACCAAGTTCCAGCTCAGGTCTGATTCAAGTCCAATCCACTTTCCTTAGGCTATGCTACTCACTGGATGGAACCATAAAATGCTAAAAGTAAATGGGATACATTCATTTTAATCCTTTTATGCAACATGACTAATGTGAAAATGTGTGTAATAAGATTGCATGCTGCTTTGGGGAGGGAGAGAAAGAAAATTTAAAACTTATGGAAGTGATTGTTGACAACTGAAAATAAATAAATTGGAAAAAAATTTAAGTAAATGAGATATAGAACATTCAATGTCAAAGGTTTAAGAGAAAATAAGATGTAGAAGAGACACTAGGGATTATGTAGTCCAATCTCATATTTTACCAAATTACAGGATTCTTGATGTTCAGAAAAGCTCAGAACCTGTGGAACACTGTAGAAGGAAGTGAAATGAGTTCTGGTTTTATGTAGTCCAATGAAAGGGATAAAACATGGCACCATTACACTGCAGTCTATTTGTTAATATGTGCTGAGAGCAGTCATTAGAAAGGAGTCAAGCTTCTGATTGAGTTTTGAGCAGTCTTTTGAAAGACTGTGGCAAGGACAGCACTTTGTGAAGCACTATATGAAAGAGAACTATTGTTATTATGACAAAGGAGACATAAAGAGAATAGAGGGGAAAAGATCTGGGAGAGCCTAATCATCTTCATGAATTCAAATCCAGTCTCAGACACTTAATAACTTTTAAGCCTAGGCAAGTCATTTAACCCCATTTGCCTCAGTTTTCTTGTCTGAAAAATGAGCTGGAGAAGGAAATGGCAAAACATTCCAGTAGCTTTGCCCAAAAAATCCCAAACGGAGTCAAGACTGAACAAACAACAAAACAAATTGACAGTGAGGCTACAATTTTCACTACTGTCAGGGAACTGAATATGAGTGATCATAGACTATTAAGATAAGATCCTAGAATCTAGTATTGGAAAACCTGGGCTCAGATCCCAGTCTGACTTTCCAGTTGCACATCTTTGCCAGGCCTCAGTTTTCTCACATGTTAAATGGGCTCAAACCCCAGCGCTGCCTCTTTATTCTCAGGTTGTCACTTTCCCTCTCCCCAGCCTCATTTTTCCGATGTGTTCCATGAGTGAGTTGGACTAGATGACCTCTAAAGTCTCCTCCAGCTCTTAATCCTAGCCCAGTAGTGTATATTTGACACATAATCCAGCTGCTTAAACATTTTCCTTAAGCAGGTCCCTTACTGAAGAACAAAGCTGAAGTCAGCAATGATGTCTAGACTTTCCTTCAATGCCCAGAACAGTGCTGATCCATCCAATGTCTCCTCTCTATTTACCCCCACCCCCGCTCCAGGCCCACTTACTCCAGTTTCCTGAACCTTTCTCTCCCAGCTGCTACATATTTGCCTCCTTGATGCAACTCGTCCAGATCCTGGACCAGGTGTCCATTACAGGGCGTGTAGAGACGCCTCACTCCGAAAGGCACTGCCACCATCTCATTCAACTGAGACATCAGGGCTTCAAAGTTGGGGACCCGCTTGCGATTGATCACAAACTTCTTGCCCACGTAGAACTTGTCTCCGTTGCGGTACACCAGGATGGTCCTGGCTGGAGTGGTGTCCAAAAGGTTGTGAGAGTAGCAGGGTCCTCGGGTGCCCATGGTGGGTGGGGGACGCGAGGCCAACTATCCAATCAACTAGGAGACATGTACCTCGGGAAGGGCCCCTTCTCCTGTCCTGCGGCCCCCAGTCCTCCAAAGGTCCAGCCCCCGTGGGAGCAGGGCTGGGAAGGATAAGGTTCTGAGGGATGGGCAGCAGTGAAGTCAGCTCTCCCGGAGAAGCGGTTTGGAGAGGTTGGTTCGGGCCTCGACTTTTCCTTGCCTCGCCTTCCCTTCTCTCTCCAGGTGGACCCGGGGTCAGAGAGCGGGGGCCTAAGCTGCCTAGCAGCGACAGCAGCAGCAGCGCCCGAGACTCCGGTCCCTGGAGCATTACTTCATGCCTGCGGCCGTGGGGTGAGCCCCGAGTGCTGGGGAGGACTGTCTCTTGCCTGTAAATCCGCCCCCCGCCGCAGCAGCTGCGGAGGATGCCGCCGCCAGTTGGGATCTCGGGTGGTAACAGGTCTGGCGGTCAGGCTGGGATAGGGGCCGCTCTACCTAGGCGCCCGCCGCTCCCCGCCCCTGAGGGCCGGGCATTGACGCGGGCTAGGGGCGATTGTGACCGTTCTCTTGGGTGGGACAGCCTAGGCAGAGAAAGAGAGAGGCACTCTGCGAGGGGGTGGAGAGAGAAGAGGAGGAAAGGGGTGTGGGAGTGGGAGTGGGGCGGAATGGAAGATGCGGATGGTGGGATTTAGCACCCCGAGGGAGCTCTCCTAGGCCGTCTGATCCAATTCCCTACCGTCCCACCTGAAGGCGGAAATGGAGATGTGGCTTGCTCCTTGGTCACACTGCCAGATGGTAAGGGAACCCATAAGAAACGGTGGGAGACACGGAGGTGCCCCATAAAGGGCACTCAACTTGGAAACCCTGCACCTTCGTCCACATCTTGACTGCCTAATACCAGCGTGACTCTGAGCGCCTCAGTTTCCTTATATGTAAAAGGAAATGCAGCTGAGTGGCAGCGGGTAGAGTGCCTGGCCTGCGGTCGGGAAGACCAGAGTTCAAATTTGACCTCACTTACTAGTACTAGCTGTGTGACCCTGGGCAAGTCACAACCTGTTTGCCTCAGTTTCCTCACCTATAAAATGAGCTGGAGAAGGAATGACAAACCACTCCACTATCTTTGCAAAAAAGCCTCAATGGAGTCACAAAGAGTCAGACAGCTGAAACAACCAAACAACTACAAAAAGGGAGAGGTTTGACTTCTAAAGTCCCTTCTAACTATATCACTCTGTGAGCCAGGAGAGGGAAGTAAGCTCAATTTGGAACCAAAAACTCTTAGTTTGGGTACTCTGAGACTTTGGGCATCCGTTCTCTCACTGGAAGAAATTTTAAAAATCAGATATTTAATCCAATTTCTCTATCCCTCATTTTTCAAAAGAGAGAAGTGAGACACAAAGACATTGAATAACTTGCCAAGGTCATATCACTATTAAGTGCCCAGATTCTCTGCCCCCTAAGACTATTGCTTCCATCCTTGTACTGCCTGGGGAAGAACAAAGCTGCAAAAGGGAGGAAATCTGGGGCTCCTGGGAAATCAATAGAATGACTAGCAAGAGTTGGAATGAGTCCAGATCAAGAAAGAAGAGGTTCTGAGTTAAGCCCACAGTGATGACCAAAGACAATGCACTTCATCTGTTTAACACTTCCCTTTCACTCAGACTTGAGCCAGGATCATCCCCTGTTCCAGAAAACGAGGGCAGTGGGGGTGGTGACTTTCCTAACAGAAAAATGGTCTGATGCTTCTAAACTGGCTTCTGGAAGTCTGTTTCTAGTTCTGCCTCTCATTTGCTTCAGTGACTTTAAACAAGTCACCTGCCCTTTGTGGACCCCAGTTTCCTCTTCTTTAGAGTGGAGGGATCCAGACTAGACAGTCTCTAAATTTCCTTAAGAGTTCCAAATCCAATGATTCAGAAAATCATAGATTTGAACTTGGAAGAGGCCTGAGAGTTCATCTAGTCCTACCCCTCCTCTGAAGCCCAGAATGAGAAAATCACTTTCCTAAGGCCTCTCACCTATGTTAAGGAATGTTAAGAGGCCCCCTGAACTTGTGTTTTTGAGGTGCCATGTTTTCCAGAAGCTCTGGACCCAAAGCATGCAGGAGGCCCTGAATGTGTCAAGAATGAAGCCTCCCACCCCAGCTAACATAATGAGTTATTTGCACCCCAAGCTGGATTTTCCCTGTGTGTCCTTGGGAATCAAGATAGGTGCCATAGTGAATCTGCACTAGGCTGAGAAACTGTGCAGCTGGGATCGTTGTATAAGCAGACCATCCTATCTTCATAGTCTAGCAGTTCCCAAGGGAAAAGAATTTGACTTATCGCCTTGCTCCTCCCCTTCTGGAGTGATTTTGTCATTTTTCCAACCTTTATTACACGCTTTCCACCTCCTATACCATGCCCCTTTAAGTAGAGATTTATGTTTTCACCTCTTTCCTTTGTCCTACTCTCATAAATATGCAAACTTCTGTGTGGATTGAGGAACTCTTTAGGTTTCCACATGCATGTTCATTTCTCTTCTCATAAACATAATTTTCACATTAAATTTCATGAACTTGTAATTACCTGTTGACACATAGTAAGTACTAAAGCTAGAATTCAAATCCTTTTCACCTCTGCCCAGAGATAACCTATCTTTACGAATAAGTGGACAATAGATAATCTATCTTTAGGAATAAGTGAAAAATAATCATTCTGATTTTTACTTTTTAAAGTAGAATGCAAACTTCTTGTGTCAGAGAATGTTTAAATGTGTTTGTTGCCTTGTATCTCTCTAGCACCTAGCACAATGATATCTATGTAGGTGGATACTGCATGATATTTGTTGTTTTAAACAAATATATCATTTTCCATAGATTAATTGAATTCAAAGAACATATTCTTCAGAATTGAGTTCAAAAATTATGCATGAAGCAAAGGGCAGTGGATAGAGTGTGATGGGATTGAGTAAATTTCAGGATATTGTCAATTATACCTACCCACAATGACTAGTATGAGGAATAGCATCCAGGAAATGGGTTGTCAGAACAGTCTCTAGGATGATCATATATTGAGATAGGTGCAAGTGTGGCACTAGAAGGTCAACACAATGTAGAAAGACCTTGATGGGAAGGAAGCCTTCAGTAAGTGATGTTACTACTGGAGCTAGATCCAAACAACTCATGAATGCTAATTGTTAGATTTACAGTGTAAGCATTTATACAAGCACACCCCTGCTTCCGCACACCCTGCTTGGCCGAGGCTTGAAAAGGTGTGAGTGGGTTGTGTTCTGTTCGAAGGGAAGAGCTAAAAACCAACACTAAAGACATTCTGTTCCACTGAAGTAGTTCAAGTTCACAGCAGTAGTTGTTTAAAACTCACCTGAGTAGTTTTCAGTCACCTGAGATGTCACAAAAATTAACAGATATCTCAAATTTTATAGGACATTAAAGTTTTAGAAACACTTTCCTCATCAGTTGAATGGAAGCTGCTCCCCCAATAGAATGTAAGCATCTCCACAGTAGAAACTGTTTAATGTTTTTGTCTTTGTATCATAGTGCCTAGAACAGTGCCTGATACATAGTATAGGCTTTTAATAAATGGTGAGTGAAGTAGTGAATGAATGATAACCCTTGTGAGGCCCAAAGAATAAAAAGTATTGCCCCCATTTTACACATTAGTAAATTGAAGCTCAAAGAGTATCTTGTCCAGGGTTACACAGCTCCTACATATAAAAGCTGGGATATTTTTGTCTTCTGCTGCCATTGTGTGGCTTTGTTGCTTCAACTACAACCTCCAAATAACTATTTTCTTCACCAAGCTGTTTGAAGGAAAAAGCCTATCTAGGCAACTAGATGGATCAGTGTATAGAGTACAGGATGTGAAGTGAGAAAGACTTGAGTTTGAATCCTGCCTCAGACCCCTTACTAGCTGTGTAACCCTGGACAAGTCATTTAAGCCCTCTGTGCCTTGGTTAATTAATCTGAAAAATGGATATAATAAACATCACCTACCTCATAGGATTTGTGAGAAACAAATGAGTTAGCGCATATAAAGTGCTTAGCAAACTCTAAATTAGCAAACCCTAAGCTCTATAAATGCTTGTCATCATCATCATCATTTTCTTCTCTAAACAACTGGTCTCCGTTTCATAGGCTTAGAATTGGAAAGGACTTGAGAGTTCATCTATTCCAACAATCCTTATCTTCAAGATGAGGGAACTGAGGTCCATGGATGTTAAATGCCTTACACATACCATAGAGGTAGCAAGTGAAAAGTCTAGGATTTGAACCTAGGTCTTCTGATTCCAAATTCATTACCTTCTCATTGGCTTTGTTGAGTCAAACATAAACTCCACTGAACTACTTTTTGATCATAAGCTCCATGAAGATCTGTGCCAACAGCATGTCAGAACTGAAACATGAACCCAGGTCCTTTATCTCCAGACTATACTTAATATTTGTTAAATGAATGAATTATAGACATACAAATATGTACACATGTATGTATGTGTGTAATTATGGAATGAAAGTATTCCTTTAATTACATATTTCCTATAAATGAAAAAGAGGCAGTTAGGTAGCCTAGAGTCAGGAAGATCTGAGTTCAAATCTAGCCTCTGATACTTACCGTGTGACCCAGGGCAAGTCACTTAACCTCTCTTTTCCTCAAGCTACTGGAGAACAAAATAACCACTCAGTACCATTGCCAAGAAAACCCCATAAAAAATATTGCCATTCTATGGTCTATAGCAGAGGTGGGGAACTTGCAACCTCAAAGTCACATGTGACCACCTAGGGTCCTTGGGTGTGGCCTTTTAACTGAGTCCAAGTTTTACAGAACAAATCCTTTTATTAAGGGGATTTGCTATGTGAAGTTTGGATTCAGTCAAAGAGCTGCCCTTGAGGACCTAGAGGGCTGCATGTGGCCTTGAGGTTGCAGGTTCGCCACATCAGGTCTATGGAGTCACAAAGAGTTGAATACATCTGAAAAACCACTGAATGACTACAGTAAGTGAAAAAGAAAACTCCCTTCCAAAGCCTCACATTCTATTTCCACTTGAATGAAAAGAGTTTCATTCCAAGATAGACAAAGTTTACACATCCATCCAGAGTACATGAATCTCTTGGAGGTGGGAGGAATGTTTTATTATGTCACCAGGAGTCATCTCGATCTCAAAGAGATAAAAGCACAAATGTTTCTAAAGGTCCAGGTGTTCAAAATGTTCCAAGAAAGCACGTTACCGCAATGCTTAACATTTAACTAGTATGCCAGTTTCAGGTGATTTTGAAGGTAGAATTCATTGCTCTCAAAGGCACAATCACAGGAAATCGTCTGGAGGACAGCACTCTTTCACTGGGCCGTAGGAGGCAGATGGAGCTGGGGAAGCCCCGCAAACGAAGCCGGCTCACTCCCCCATCCGGAGCGATGGTAATTTTCACATGGGTTACGACATTTTGCAACTGGAGAGCAACACTTTCAAATAAATGTTTCTTGTTGGATGAGAGCTGAGCAAAAGAATCAAGACAACAGAAACCTTGATGAGAACATAGCTGGTGGCTTTGAGAGAACTTGATTATTTCTCCCTTATCAGGGGAGGGGGGCGTAATCGAGGATTTCTTTCCCCTTTCTATCTCATTCAAAGCCCAGTCTCAAGGACATTACTGACCTTGCCCAATAATTTGCCTCACCTAGACTATCTTACCTAGGTGTCATTTTTACCCAACCATGATTCATTTTTCACTGACTGGATGGAAAATAGATCCTTTTGTATAGCTTGCCTGACATGAGAGCAGTCCAGCTTAAGATGAGTCTCTCTCTGTCCATGACTGACATGATCAAAGATACATACCCAGCCCCTCATTAGAATAGGATCATGAATTTAGAGCTACTTAGAATGTTGAGATAATCCCAATTCATTTTTACCACAAAGTATCCAAAGGTATATATGTTTCAAATGCCTTCCAGATCTAAGATCTGGTTAAATTCCATCTCAGCTCATGAGAAAAACTACTGATCCTCCCCCTCCTGGCTTCCTCTCAAGTAGTGGTCAGAGGAGTTATCCACTCGGGTGGGTGTGGGATGAAGAGAAGAAGGCTTTAAGGGCAGCATTCTCGGAGCCCATTTGGTATACAGAATCATGGACAGAGGGAAGGAGGAAAGAGAAGGAGAAGAAGGAAAAGGAAAAAAGGAGGAAGAAGAGGAGGAAGGAGAGAAGAAACATTTAATTAGAGCTAAGCACTTGGCAAATTGTAGTTCTCCAGATCCTCACAACCCTGGGAGGTAGGTGCTATTTGTTTTCCCCCTTTTATGGTTGAGTAACTGAAGCAGACAGACATCATTTGACTCGCCCAAGGTCACAGAACAAGTTACTATCTGAAACCAGATTTGAACTCAGGTCTTTCTAACACCAGGTCCAACACCACTCTATCCACTTCACTACCTAACTGACTTTTAGAGGGGAAAAACCCCACTTGTGAGATCACAAATCCATTGAAGATGAACCTATAAATTGTTTGTACATACTAGATTTCAAAATAAAATCATTAGGAAACACAAAAGTATAGAAATCCAGAACCTACTGTGTGCTAGAAATCCAGAATCTACTGTGTGCTCACCAGTGACTTAACTTTGGAAAGTTAATCTAAAGAAATTCTCTACCCGTTTAAATTCTTTTTAAGAGGCAATAGCTCGGAGGCACAGTGGATGGATAACCAGATCTGCAGTCAGGAAGACCTGAGCTCAAATCTGGACACCGACACCTACCCGCTTGGGCAAGTCACTTAGCCTCTATTTGACTCAGTTTCCTCTGCTATAAAATGGGGAGAATAATGGCATCTGCCTGCCAGAGTTGTTGTGAGGCTCAAATGAGCTAATATTTGTAGTGTTTAACAGTGCCTGGCACATGCTAGATGCTTAATAAACTCCTGTTCCGTTCCTTCTTCATATTTATTCGGTATATATTTATAGCTGTTTGTTTTCTCCCACTAGAATGCAGGCTTCTTAAAATCATATACTGCTTCATTCTTTGTATATAATTCCTCCCTAATTCAGTACTTATATCCTTAATAACTGCTTGTTGATGGATTGATGTTCAACTTCACTCTGCAGGAGAGATCCATGGTCAAGTCATAATTTCTTCCAAAACAGGCATTTTAGCCAACTACTCACCTGTGCTATCCTATCTATTTGGTGAACAAACAGTATCTAGAGCAGTCACTCACCTTTGTGACAGATAGCAGTGGTTTCCACTTGACACTTGGTAAATGCCACTTTTGCAAAATACCTTCTTCCTCCTCTGGAGTCGTTAGAACACAACCCTCAAGTTTGCAGGTATCTGGGGAATTACCTAATAGAAGAGAATGGAGACATAGGCAGTATCCTACTTAACCATAAATGTAGGGTTCTTGCTGATATCAGTCAAACACAAAACTTTTTGTTGCAAGGCAAGGTAGGGGTAATCTATCTTTCCAAGGCTTGAATTTGAGCTAAGGAGCAAGAGAGCGAGAGGGTGGGGGAGAGAAAGAGCACATAGATAACTGTCAAAGTGGGTCACCCAATATATGCCCAGACTGCCACTGTCTTGAAGAACAAATGAGGATATGTATTTCTAAGACATGAGAGATGGCCTGACATATGCTAATTGTCGGGCACATTAAGTTTAAGTGAATAATATTCTATCCTTGAAGGTGGAATGTGTTTGATAAACTTCCTAGCCTACAAATTTAATCACTCACGTGCTGCTATTTGGCACATCTGGAATTATCATGAAGCTGGGAAAATATTTTCATGATGGCATCATATTTTCTAATGTGACAATAAAATAAGATTTATAGGGCTATGATAAATATTCTGCATAAACAAAGCACACTGTAGTCAAGGGTTTCACAGTGTTCTGCCAAGGTCTACGCATTTGTCAAGAATATCTCTCCATTATTAGGACTTTAGTGAAAGTTGTGTATGTAGAAAAATAGGAGGTAGGAAAGGGGACCCCAATATTTTTGTGGGAAGCACCACCTTTAAATTATCCTCCACAACTCTGGGGGAAAGAAGTGAGGATAGGGAGGACTGGGATGATGGTGTGGTCCTAGAAGTATTGGGGTAAGAGAGATGTTAGGGAGTATATTTCTACTATCCTAATGTATCCATCAGATATGAAAATGGAATATGAAAATGGAAAACAAGGGGCTTGAGGAAAGATAGTACAATGTAGGTAACTGGTATACATATACACACGTGTGTGTATATATATATATATATTATATATATATATATATATATACACACACATCTATATATACATATGCATATATGTATATATGATTCATTTGTGTAGAGATTATAAACCCACAGACGCTGATAAAGTTACCAAATATAGAAAGAAAAGAAAAATAAAGGGCCCAAGACAGAAAATCCATGATTTTTTCTTTGACATTTGAAATTGGTTGTTTCAGAGACATCTCAAACTCAGTATGGCCATATCAGAATTCATCTTCCCACAAAAAAAACAAACAAAACCCTCCCCTCTACCAAATTTACCTATTTTGTCTGGGGCACTGCCATTCTTCCAGTTACCCAGGCTCACAGCCAGAGTCATCCTCGATCCCTCCCCCTCACTCATCCCACATAACCAAGCCATTGCCAAATCTTGCCATTTCTCCCTTCATCACATGTCTTGTATAAATGTCCCCTTCTCTCCACTCACATAGCCACCACCATAATGCAAAGCCTCATTACCTCTTACTTGGAAGATTACAATAGCCTCCAAATTGATCTCCAGCCTTAAGTCTCTCCCTAGGCCAACCCATCCTTTGCTTAGCTGCCAAAGTGATTCCTTAAGCACAGTTCTGACTGTCACTCCCTGGCTCAATAAACTAGTGGTTGCCCTGTTTGCTGGATGAATAGTAGGAGTTCATAGGACACAATTTAGAACTCAAAGGAACTTTAGAATTACTTAGTGCAACCCTCTCATTTTTACAGATGAGGAAACAGAGGCCCAAAAAGGTTACTTGACTGGCCCAAGTAACACAAGTATTAAGGCCACACAAGTATTAAGTGACAAAGCTGGGATTTGAGCCCAGGGCCTCAATTTTCCCATTGAACCATGACAAGTATTCATGGCACCTCCAGCCTGGGCTTATTAGTGTTCAGAAAAAAACAAATCAGGATGGTGACAGAACTGAAGAACATGTCCTATGCCACCCCTTTTGAAGGAATTGTAATGATTATGTTGGAAAGAGAAGACTCAGGAAAAGCATGATAATTGTCTTCAAGTATTTTCAAGGTGGTTGTGTGATAGTGAGATTCAACTTGCCCTGCTTATTCCAAGGGACATAACTAAGACATAACCAGTCTGTATGAGCTCTGTGGTCCCTCCCAATCCTGAGACTGATTGTCTTGTACATTAAGTCCATCTCAGAAGAAGGCCTGGAAGCAGGGATCGTGGTCATCCCCTCCTTCACAGGGTCCTTCAGAAGTCAAGAGTCAGAGGATTTGAAACCTTGACAATTGCAGTCTGACCCTTTCATTTTACACAAAAGGAAACCAAGACCCAGAGAGAAGTGCTTACCCAAGTCACACAATTTAAAAGTAACAAAACTGGATACAAATCCAAGTGCATAGTAAGAAATCATAGGATTTAGACCTGACAGGACCCTTAGAAATCATCCATTCCAATTCCCCCACTTTACAGATGAGGAAACTGAGGCACAGAATAGTTAAGGAACATGCCCAAGATCAGTCACACAATAAATAGTCCATCCAGCATTCAAATCTAAGTCTTATGATACCAAATCCAATATTCGTTTCATTGCTGCCTATCTGCGTCTAGGAAATCCAGCTCCTTATCAAGTAAGACCCTGGGAAACACAGTCAAGATGTCAGAGATGGGACCTGAACCCAACTCTCTAGCCACATCTGTATACATACACATACTATTAATCCTAGAAATAATATTGATAACCCTTAGGAGCACACAGGGATTTGTTTTGAGATGTTAACCTCCATGTCTTAATTACAAGGAATGCCAACCTTCCTGTGAATAGTCACAAGAGAACTGCAATTTTTGTACATTAGGAATTTCTGTCCAGATAATCACTGATAATACTTATATGCCATGGCAGGTGAAAGATGAAATGACTGAGGAAAGAAAGGGTCTGAGCTTCCGAACATTTCAATCTATTAAGCAATGCATGCCAATTGCCTAACAAGTTGGGACCAGGACCCTTCCTCAGCTTAGGGATGGACCCCAAATACAACGGAAGGTGGATTTTTATAAAGTAATCAAATAAGATTAAATTAATTAAAAGGAAGCAACACAACATGGATAATCTGATTTCTAACTGAAGGAAAGATTAGGGACTTTCCAAGTTGGGAGGGAGAGAGCAAATAGGTACAATTCCCTGAATTCAGAAAAAGATGTGTCTCACTCCCCCCACCCACCCACTAAGTGTCTGTAACAACCAAAGGAACATGAAAACGATTATTGATTGATCAGTATGGGACCAGTTTTGAGACAGACATATGGGTTGCTTGAGAAGTGCAGTTGTGAGAAAACTCTTTGCATCAATCTTTCTCATCAGCATTAACTAGGTCCTTGATTAAGAGTCTCTTAAGTAACAAGTAGAGGTGGTTCAGCTTCCCACCATCACCATCTTCCCCTTTCAGCTGTAAATGCTCATACTATGGATCATTTCCCCAAGTATGTCTAAACATGTGATTTCATGGTCATAAGGAACTCCCAGTATGGAAACTCTCTCCACAATTCAAATTAACCCCCCCCCCAAAAAATTAAATCCTTAGTAATTTGTAGTCTTGGGATTATTTCTTCTCACATTGAGTTCAATAACTCAGGGTTAGGTTCAAACAATGCAATAATTTTCTCATGATTCCCATAATTGAATGAAGCTTTCTTATAAGACAGAAATTGGACTAGACCCATAATTGAATAGGAAAGGGAACTGAGATAGTTCCAGAACTGAGTCACAAGATGGAGTCGGGTGGCTCATTCATTTCCCACAATTAACCATTTGCTGTTCTAATCCCCTCATTTTCTTCAATGCATATACTAATGGAATTTCATTTACCTTTAAAATAATGTGTGTCTACTTCTATTTGAGTCACTACACCAGGATGTGCCAGTCTGAAAATTGCCCATTCACCACCGGGTACCAGGAGAACTCCATCATCATCAGTCTATAATTTGAAAAGAACAGACATGCTTGAAACTTTCTTAAGAAACAAACCATAAAAATAAGCAGGAGAAAATTAAGATTCACTTTCAAATTTTGAGTATTTTCCTGTGTTGTTCTCTAAGTTTTAAGCCTATGCAAGCTTAACTGCATAGAACAAACCACCAAGAAATCACCAAGTGTTTGAGGTTTTCATTTTCAGTCACAATTTATAGATATAGAGGTATTGGAATCTTTATCAATGGAAAGAATCTTTAGCAGAATCACATAAAAATGACATCACAGATCCCTAAAAATAGCAAAAAAAAAAAAATTTTCAATTCAATGAACTTCTGTATTTCAGTGTATCTGGGATCTCATCAATGTGGGTACTGCCTCCAAAAATAAAGATGGTCACTCCTCCACATTTTCCCATGTATAATTAGTTCAATATCTTTGTTCATATCATTCCATAAAGAAAGGGATGTGCCCAGTTCTCTGAAGGTCTTCCTTTATCCAATAATTTCTTTTTTAAAAAATGAAAAGAACAGTTGAGTAAATTCTAGTCACCATCACCATCATCCCCTTTCAGCTGTAAATGCTCATACTATGGATCATTTCCCCAAGTATGTCTAAACATGTGATTTCATGGGCATAAGGAATTCCCAGTATGGAAACTCTCTCCACAATGCAAATTAACCCCCACCCAAAAAAAAATAAATCCTTAGTAATTTGTAGTCTTGGGATTATTTCTTCTCACATTGAATTCAATGACTTGCCTATGGTCACAGAGTCAGCATATATCAGTATTCCTAACTATAAGCTCTACTCTCTATACCATACTCTCAGGTGTGTAATTTAGGTAACTGTAAACATTAAGCAACATCAGATTGAAGGGACTTTTCCCTAAATTTTGTAATCATGAAACCACAATATTCCTTAAAAGTTGATTTCAGAAGCAAAAAACAAAGAATAAGAAAGTAAGCTCCTGATGGCAAAAATTATTTTTCTCTTTCTAACATGAGTGTTCAGCACAGTACTTGTTCATTGAATATCCTAAGAACATAGAAATATCATCAACTGTTGTTTTTCAGTTGGGTCTGATTCTTCATGACCCCATTTGGGGTTTTCTTGGCATATACTGAAGAGATTTGCCATTCCCTTCTCCAGTTAATTTTACAGATGAGGAAACTGAGGCAAAGGTCACCCAGCTAGTAAGTGTCTGAGACCAGATCTGAACTCATAAAGACTCCAAGTCTAGCACTCTGTCCACTGCACCACCATCAACAGTAACCAGCATATCTGGGTTCTTCCAAGTGTTTCTCAAAATCCCTAAGCACTTTATAATCCCTAAATTTCTACAAAAAGCATTTATAGCAACTTTGAACAGAAGTAGGAGTTTCTTTTACTTCTTTAGAAAAAGCTTTTTTTTAAGAATTTTTCAACTTCTTGTACACTACTTATAGTCACACAGACTACATTCCAACCAGACTGACTGCTATTTCCCTAACCTTGGCATTCTATCTCCCACCTCTCAGCCTCAGTTAGGCTGGCCCCTAGTCCTGGACTTCATTTCCTCATTAATGATACCTCTTCCAGAGTCTTATTTTCCTTCAAGGCTTAGCTCATGTGCCACCTACTCTTATGGAAAACTTTAACCTGAACTAGTCATTAGTGCTTTCTTCCTTCTCAAAATATACTGTATTTGGTTTTTTATAAAACATTTATGTCATCTGTGTAAATGTTGTATGCTCTCCCAGAACCTTCACATAAAGCCCTGAAGAGCAGAGAGGACTATCTTTGTTTCTCTATCTCCCCAGGACCTAGTCCAAGGTCTCACACATTATAGGGGCTTAACATATTTGTTGAAATGAATCACATTTATAAAGCACAACACATCTCATCTGCTTACTTCTATTATTGGTGGCCTGTCCAATCTTCTTGCAGTTTCCCAGCCATCAGCCATAGACTTGGGTTTTCCTATACCTTATTGAAAAATAATATGCAGAAGCATGTTATATAATTTTCTTTCAAAGGTAGGAAGTCATTCATCATAAGGGGTAATTCAGTTACAAGCTCTAACTAAGCATTCCAGCACATATTATTTGAATTATAGTTAATGAACCTATAAATTCAGGCATAACCACAGGGTTAATGTTATTTTATCTTTTAGTTCAATGACCTATGCCAAAAATTAGGAAAGAGTGTTACTACTATTGATTGGTTTCATATCATAAAATCACCTGGCTGGTCACCTAGGTCAATAACCACCTACCCTCTCAGACCTCCCATGGGACTTTGAACCTCTCTAAAGTGCTCAACATGTAATATTGTATAATATGTTATAACCCTTGCTAAGTTCCATGACCTCAAAAGTCTTATTTCATCTAAACTTTTTATCTCCTTCAGTGTCTGGTATGACATTCTGCACACCTAAGGTGTTTAATAAATGTTTGTTGAATGAGTGAAAAAGTAAATCTAAAAAATTATAAATACAAAAGAGTTCTATTCTAGCCTATCCCCCACCTTTAGACAGTTCATTTCAACTAGGGACAAGCATCCACCAAAGCCTAGGTCTTTGCTGGTTAAAATACTTCTGGAACATTCCATTCAATCTTAGGGGTTCACAGCAACTGCCAGAGTATATAGCAAGTACATATGATTTCCCTGGGCCTTCCAATGATAGAATGAAATTCCTTAAAGGCATTTGTGTGTGTGTGTGTGTTCTCAATACTTGGCAAAGTATTTGGCACATAGTAGACATTTGAAAAAACTTCTTGTCTGGTTAATTATTTACTGAGTGGCTATAGAAATTGGTGACTCAGACAGGCAGCTAGATGGGAAGAAGCAACTCTGGTTAGTGTCAAAGAACTGAAGCCCATAGCCATACAAACAGCCAGGTAAACCCACTCCCTTACTATTACCTAATTAAGAGGTGGGATTATTCCATCCCCTTTACACACACACACACACACACACATACACACACACACACACAAGGCTGCTTGTAATTTCACAGCAAAAAACTGTTGAGTGAGAACTAGCAATTAACTGATGAATTTACTCCACTCCTACCACTGTCCCTAAGCATAGTCCTGTGGTTAGTATATTTTAAAATAGATGTTGAAAAGCTAGAGCAGATAAAGACTAGTTAGAAGAATCAGAAATGTTTCTTTTGGAGAAGAGAAGATTTAGTGGGAAGAACCCAAAATATGTCTTCAAATGTTTAAAAAACTCTTTGCCTGTACTATTGCAAAAACCTAACCATTCTGTCTCCCATTTGACTCTTTCCAATCCTTAAGAATCTAAATACGAGAGGGAGGCAGAATCGTCCTGCTCTACCATCCAAGGAATGGACCTAAGGTCAGTAAGTGAAATTTACTTGGATGAATCTTTTGGTAAATCTAGTAATAGCTTTCTACCACATCTGTCCAATAATAGAACAAACTACTTTGGAGATAGCAAACTGAATATGTCATGAAAAGTGTTCACACAGAGGCCAGATGACCATGGCCATCTCCAGTCATCTTGATGTGTATCTGGCCGCTGGACCAGATGGCTCCAGAGGAAAGAGTGAGGATGGTGACTTTGCACAGCCCTTCCTCACTTAAATCCAACTCACTTACATGTCATAGCGTCACCTCCCTGATGTCACGGCCTTTGAGAATGAAAGACAAACAACCACAGATGGTGACCTCTCAGTAAGCTAGTAGAGGAGTACTCCAGAAGAGATTCCAGTCTAAGGGTTACACTAAACAGCCTTCAAGGTTTATTCCAGTCTGAAGATTCTATAAGTATTTTAAAAAAGGGGGGGGCCACCTAGTTGCCCCCGGTTCCTAAAAATATACCTGAGCTACTGACGGACCTATTAAATGACCATGTCCAAAGGGGACTGAAAAATTATCCCCAATCTTCATATAATAACTGTGAGAGAATTCAGTACCCTGTCAGAGAGCTGGATGCTCAAAACCACACTCTCAGGCACAAACCCAGCCAGACTAGTCTGGGACCAATTTTCATAAGCAAATGTTGACCCTGGGAACCCAAGCCAAATGTTGACCCATAGGGAGCCTCCCCATCTTTCTCTCTCTCTCTCTCTCTCTCTCTGTCTCTCTCTCTCTCTCTCTCTCTCTCTCTCTCTCTCTCTCTCTCACACACACACACACACACACACACACTGAAATCACCTATAAAATGGAAAGAATGATGTGCATTTATACATGTGTATGTATAATTTATCTCAAATTACTGTAATGTAGAACAAATATGATAATACATGAAAGGTGCTTTTCAAATTGTAAAGGGCTGTACAAATGTCAGCTATTGTTAAAGTGCTATATAAATGTCTCTTATGGTTATTCGGTTAGGCATATTATCCCTAGAAGGGACAATAGAAGTTATATGATCCAACCCCCTTACTGTACAAATGAGGAAGCTAAGGTCCAGAGAGCTGAAACACCTTACTCAACATCACACAGCTAAAGTTACTAACAGTCATGATGAGAAACCAATTTATAGTAAGGCTGGCCTTACTGATTCCAAGCAGGACCAGCACTTCATCTGTGATTGCAGCCAGAGCTTTGATTTATAGAACCATAACTAGGGGAAGGTGACTGGTACTTTGCCTTAGGATAGTGCAGTTCAGAGGGTACTGACAGCACTTACATTCTTTAAAGATCCAAAAATAATTAAACTCTGCTGCTAACTCTCCTATTAGTAAATTAAAACATGAAGCTACCAGATGACCTCACTCTGGCAGCAGCACTCTTACAATGGAGCCATCCTCTATACACCCCTTCCTAGATGTGGGGGAAGTCTCCCATAATATCTAAGGTGTCCCTGTTTTAAATCCATGAGGTAGTTTCCTGGAATCTCTGCCTACTCCCAGATGAATTTGTCTTTAAAAGTATACGGGAGGGCATGGTTCACACTCTTTACCTATGCCCAGATTGTTCCTTTGGACTCTGGATTTGTGGAAAACAGCCTCCAAATGTGCCAGCTCTGTGTCCCTGATCCCTGGGATAGCCACAGAACTGCAAACAGCTGTTAGCCTCTGAGTCACTATCAACAATTATGAAAGTAAAGCATTTAAAGTAGGAAAGAACCTTGAAAATTATCTAGTCCAACAGTGTCAAATTCAAATAGAAAAAGAATTTAGGGGAAAGGCAGACTAAACCATATATAAGGATCTTTAAATGCCACATATTGACTTAATTTTAAATGTAATGTAATCTACATTTAATTGTGTTTTTGTTAAATATTTCCCAATTACATTTTAATCTGGTTCCAGCAGTCAGCTGCCCTTGTTTGACATCTGATGTAGTCTAACTTCTTGATTTTAAGAAACAAAAACTGAGTCCCCAAGAAAGGAAAGGCAACTTGCTTACGTTGGCAGAAGGTGGAGAACTAGGATGGGAAAATAGCTTCTAGGATCCCCAAACTTGCCATTGGATTCTAAATTTTTTTCTGGATTCTAAATTTCTTAAATTAAAAGAACTATTTATTTACCTATAATATTTTTTGGATGGCCAAAATGGGCATTGCTATAGCCCACACAAACCCCTCCATGTACCATTGACACAAGATCAACCAATTCTTTAGGATCAGCCAAAGACCAATCTTTTTGTCCGGTACCATAGACCCGCAGGCGTGCAATTCCACCATCTGAAAGACAAGGGGAAAAAAGCAAATCATATTGTTTTCTTGGGTTTTTGTAATCCCAAATTTTAACAACCCTACCCAGTGTTAATTTTTCAACTTTTGCGTCTTTCTAAAATCACCACAAGTTTACATATTATGGGACAGAAATGTCCCCTCAATTTCACAGACTTGACCATAGATTATTTGAGCTACAAGAGACCTTAGAGATCAATTGTTCCAACAACTTCACTTTATAGTTTAGTAAATCTAAATCTAGAGAGGAGAAATCACTTGCCTGTGGACACATAGGGCATTACTGACAAGCTGGGACTGTAAACCCAATCACCAGACTCCCAATCCAGGGTGCCACCTCAAGTATTGATGGCATTTGAAAATATACATATATGTGTGTGTGTGTATACATACACATATATATGTGTGTATGTATAATATTCTCAGAATCCATTTTCTTAATACTCACACTGCTATCTACCAGACTATTGAAAATGTGTAGCAAAATGGCCAAATCTAGATTATAGTTAATCACTTAATAGAATTGGCATTCGAAGGCAGCTTAGAAATAAATGACCTAGCCTCAAATGAAGAAACCAAGGGCCAGAGGAACAGTGACTACAGTTTTGCCTCCCTCATCCCAATTTTCCCCATTGCTGTCTTGGGTCTGCATCAGAAATTAAATGGAAATTTTGGGGAAGTTTTACAGAAGCCGCAGAAGACATACAAAGGCCAGCAGATTACACAGAAATGCATAAAATATGTGTATAGTATTGTATAATATAGCCTATGACCAAATACTTAACACAAATTTTATAATAAGGAATTGTGAGTGTCCCATAAGAGACAAAGAAAAAAATTCAAACTTCTTCTCTGGTACAAGGGGAGCGTCAGATTTTTCCAGTATTGAACAGATTTTCTGTATTTAACATTCATATAGGTAGTATCCATACAGGCCCATATGGTGGTGAAGCCTTTAGCCACATTTTATTCCAGTTAAATTTCTTATACACAGATACCACAGTCCACCTTCTTGTCTGTCAGTGACCTGCCATACTCTCTGAATAAGAGATCGTGCCCTGGGGGACCTTTTAACATTTTCAACACTAGAACTCCTGCCCTGGGGCCCACGCTCACCCAGTTGGTTAATATGCTAATCTGCCCAGGGTCACACAGCTGGTAGGTGTCTAAGGATAGATCTGAACTAAAGAAAAGGAATCTTCGTAACTCCAGGCCCACCACTAACCACTGTGCAACCTACCTGCCATAATGCTCCTTATTATATACTAAATAAAATGCAAACTCCTTTGCTTATCATTCAGGCCCTCCACAACCTGGGGCTGCCCTACCCTTCCAAATCTACCCCCACCTGCCATTGCCTGCTTTCTACATCTTGTTCTGGGCACGTAGTCAAATCAAGAGTATCATTACATATGGAAATGGCATGCCAACTGACTTCCCTCATATCTGTGACCTTCCCAACCACCACTCTCCCCCATATGTGTTGTTTTCTCCTGTCGAAATGTGAGTTCATGAAGGTCAGGGACTATATCTTTTTATATTTCTGTCCCCAGCACTCAGTATGGGGCCTAGAGGGTGGTAAGCACTTCATAAAAGCTTTTTCCTTTCATTCCTTCATTCAGACAAGAATATTCTTCTCCACGCCCAGACAAATTAGACTTGACATTTCCCAAACGTGATCAGTGATTTCTCGTTTCCATGCCTTTTTCAACACTATTCCTTATACTTAGAATGCCCACAATTCTTCAAGATCCTGTTCAAATCCTCATGAAATTTCCCAATAATCCTTATTAGAGATCCTCAAACAGCACTTGTGGGCACCTCTTTCATCTTTTTATATTTTATTCAGTACTATATTTATTTGTGCGTGTGTCTATTCCTTTCACTAAATGACTAGCTCTATCATTTACCTTTGTAAGTTTAGCATATAATAAGTACTTTCTGTTGAATTTGAAATTCCATTTCATTTAAATGTCCCCTACAGTTGCCTACATGAATTTTGATATGAGTACTCAATAAAATTTCCCTGATGATGTATATATTCCTTATACCTGCTTCTCCTGCAATAATCTTCATTTATAATTCATTGCAGTCTACTCATGTTTATCATATATCTCCATTTGTCTTTGGACAATCCTCAATTTTAGTTTTTCAGAAACTCCTGAAGTGTTCCATGCCATGTCTTACCCATCCAAAGAATGTTGATTTCATGAAAAAAAAATATATCATTGTTTGAGGATATCATAGCTAACATTTATATGGTACCTACTATGTGCAAGGAAATATATTAAACACTTTCCAAATATTACCTCGTTTGATCCTTGCAACAACCCTAGAAAGTAGTGCTCTCCTCATTCTACAGATGAGGAAACTGAGGTAAAGAGAGGTTAAATATTTTCCCAGGGTCCCACAGCTAGTAAATGGTGTTTGAGGTCAACTTTTAATTGAGGTCTTCCTGACCCCAGGCCCAGCATTCTATCTACTGTGACACTTAGCTGCCATGAGAAAGCAAGAAGAAAAAATATATACATGGAATGGGCACAGAATTAGCAAAGGATAACTAATTACAGGCTGTGCATTCCATTAATGTCCTTGCAATGTCAAGAGAAAGAGAGGAAAACACACACACACACACACACACACCTGATACCTTCCAGTACATTAGTTAGAGTTCCTATAGAAGACTATTGGGAAAACAAGTTGCACAGGATGGGCGCACATCTAGATGAATATAACTGGTGGGATCATCCACATCCATAACAACCCAAAGCAATGAATATATTAGGTACTAAAAACAAAAATGAGGAAACTCCTTCATATAAGCCAAATTCTTCTCTAAACACTACGTACTAAATATGTAAAAAAGAAAAATTTGACCAAACTGGACCTGAATATTGGCAAGGGGAATTATGGAAGCCCTGCTACTCACAACATATAAAACTAAACAGGATGGGTGTGAAGCCCAGGAAAATATGATTTAAGCCTAAAAAAGCATTATCAGTGTTCTGGATCACTGAACATTATGACTAGCCCTAATGTTAGAAAAGAGAGTCCTTTGCTCAAAGTAAAGATGCTATCATGTAACTTTAGAAAGTTATTATCTTCCCTCATTTTTTAATCAAAACCATCAAGGACCCCCGCCAAGTGACTCGAATATCATTCCATTAGCTAAATTAGTGTTGTACCATGCTATGATTGCCCCCTGTCCTTTCTCATCTTCAACACTGTTCATACTCTCCCTACAAATCACTGCCATTGTATTCCTTCCCTTTCTTCTAGGCTCAAGTCAGATACCACCTACCTCCTCCATGAAAGTTTTCTCTGATCTCTTCAGATGAAAGAGATTACTCCCTGCTCAGATTTCTCATAGAAAGCTCCCTGGAACTTCTCTTGTGCTTTATTTTATTGTCTTCCCTTGCATCTATTTATACATTTGCCCCTCCCGTTGTTCCATCATTTTAGTTACGTGCAACTCTTTATGACCCTATTTAGGATTTCTTGGCAAAGATGCTGGCATGATTTGTCATTTTTCTTCTCCAATTCATTTTAAGATGAGGGAACTGAAGCAGACAGTGGTTAAGTACCTTGCCCCCAGACACCCAGCTAGTAAGTCTGAGGTCAGATTTGAACTCAGATCTTCCTGATTCTAGGCCCAGAGCTCTATCCACTTACTGCTTCACGTGGGCGCCTCCTATGTTACAGCCAAATTAGCTGCCACCCCTAGTTTGGCTGTAACATAGAATGAATGAAAAGAATTAATAAGATAAAATATGAAACGCCCAATTCAATAATCCTACAAAGTGTTTCACATTATGGTTATTTGAGCCCCAACCTCCCAGTTGTAGTTTTGCTACTGCTTGTTTAAGTATTTTTTGTAATGTGGATCAATGGGCCTTATGACTAATTATCATGTCTTTTGTGTAGAGGAACTAGATACTTGTCCTATGCCTTATTTGAACTGTCCAGTGAATATTTTTCTACTCCCTACTTTTTGAGAGATGCTAGATGCAGCTGAACCTAAATTTTAGACAATTTTCCCAAGGGCTTCAGGGAAGGGGTATAAAAAGCGAAAAAGGTTGAGAAAAAAATACTACTCCTTTCTGAAGGCCAGAATCCCTCAGGACTGAACCCAGTCCAAGCATAGATCTAGAACTGAGAAGGGACTCTTAGTGGACTCAAGGAGAAGGTGAACACCCCATTCACCTTGGACCATTACATAGGCACTGCCATTGAAGAGTAAAACTCTAAACTGGAGATTCTAGTGCATGGGGGTCTTTCAATCCAATCCAACAATTAAGTACTTGCTACAGTAAGTCAAGTAGGTCCATTACACATTTATCGTAAACCAGTAAGGATTACATTGAGCTCAAAGAGAGTGCAACAACCTTAAAATCTAAAGAAAAGATATAGAAGAAAAGCCATTTCTCTTTTTTGGTTGTTGTTGTTTGAAACAACATGAAGCCTTAGAAATGGAAATGAGTGCCAATGTTACCTGGAAAGATGTTGAGCCTTAGATGAGTCCATCTTTGGTTAGAAGAGACAGAAAAATAATTGTGATTGCTTCCTGAATATCCTGGTTTGAGTTCTTCCATAGGAACTAGACGATTCCAATTGCCTGATTCCAACTATAGTGAGAAATAGTAATATGTTAAAGACCAGGTCCTTGGTAAAGACAAATTTCTCCATCTTATTGACTTGTGGGACATGAGGAAAAAGAAGCTAGTTATAAAAAATGAAATTCATATGCCTAATGGAATAGGGAAATAGAAATCAGTAATCAAGATTCCAAGGGTTTATTAATAATAAATGGGATAAGGGATAGAAACTGGACCTCTGATTTCATTGTTGTAGATAGGTCCCAGGGAGGAATGTCCTGTACCAGTGTGGATTAGCATTTTCTTTCCAACCTAGGAGTCTTAGAGAGTTGCCTAGAGCACTGAGAGTTGCCCAAGGTCATACAGTCAGTCACCATGTGTCAGATGCAGAGACTCGAACTTTTCCAGGCTTCAAGGCCAGTCCTCCATTCACTACATCATGCTACCTCTTCTAAATAATATAAATAATATCATTGGCAATGTTTACATCTGGGGAAGCAGTATTAAATACGTCCTCATATCAAGCCTTATGGGGAGGGGATGAATAGGGGTAAGAGACACCAAGTCAACATTGTAGGGAAGACTGTGGAACATTATAGCATTGCTATGAAGTCCAACAATTAAGGAAGGAACAGGAAGGGTCCAGAAATTCATCTAGTGTAAATTTTTGTTCTATCTAAATTTCAGGGCAAAATTCCAGTCACCCTGTACCCTCACTGTCATTCTGGAGACAAAAAGGAAAATGGGCAAAGGCCTGATCCTTCCACACTAACCATGCACCCACTAAATAGTGGCATATTTCCTTAACCCATTTATTTTATAATATTGTGTATTACATCTGGGTGTGCTAGAGTCAGGTGGAACTGGCTGATTTTCATGTGAAAATTCATGCCTCAGAAATCAGTAAAATCAGCATATGATTATGGTTTCGAAGATTGTCTAGAGTTAAGAAAGTGGTGGCGAAAATGTTAATTAATGCAAGATTAAACTGAAATGTGTTCTTAGACATACATGGGGGAGGGGAGAATAGTCAATTGTTAAACATTTACTTCTGGGTTTACAGCTATTGCAGTTAGTGCCTTATCCCCCTATCAGATTGAGATGTATGAGTCTTTTCTAAATTTTATATCCCCTCACCCTACGCCAGCTGCTCTCAATGCTCTGCTTATTATTGAGCACAATGAGCACTTAATAAATTTTTGGCATATTTCTATTGACATTCATTAAATTGAGGTTCTCTCAATTTAAAGTCTTTTCAAAAACAGAACCCTGGGACAGAAATGAAGAATTACAATATATTTTGTGGCTATTTTCATGAGCCTGTCCAAAAATCTAGGACAAGTCAACTGATTTCACTTTGTAGTATTTTCCTCTTGTTTTTATAAAGAGGATAATGAAACTGTATCAGGTGAGGGCTTTAGGGAGGATTTAATGAAATAATGATGAATTCATAAAACATCCCAAAGTCTCTTTAGTTCTTTGGTAGCACACCTTATCAATGGCTTCAAGTTCTTCGTCAGTAGCTTCACATCCTAATTTGGTCCCTCTTGGTGGTATGTCTGGTATCTCCTCTGAAAGAAACAGTACCCAAAAGGCAATGATGATCTTTATCTCATCACTAAAAAACAGGTTCTTTTAGGAACTTTAAGTATATAACTTTAAATAAATGGTCAACTCAAGTATTACAGTGTTAGCCACTTCCATTTTAGAGATGAAACTGACACCCAGAGACGAGACATCTTACATCACATCATGCAGCTAAGCCAGAATTCAAACCCAATTTAACTCCAAAGCAATGAGGTTTTTTCTACTGTTCCATGCTGCCTATAAGGGGACACACACATTGGTGAAATACTTGGGGAAGCTGTGGTATTTTGTCTTGCACTCAGAAGGCCTTAGTTTAATTCCTGCCTCTGATATTAACTTCTTGGGTGACCCCTGAGCAAGACTTGTCACGTCCATGAAGATCAGTTTCCTCATCTTTAAAAGGAGATGAGATAAACTTATGTCTAAGATTTCTTCTAGATCCAATCCCTGTAGCCTTTCTTCATTGTTAAAATACACATTTATGATAAAATGAGCAAATAAAGTATATTTTGCAGTACATTCCTTGTCAAATATATTTAGTATTATTTCTTAGTTGTGTCTCAGTTATAATCAATCTGCACACAGACAACATTCTCCAGGTTTTGACAAGCCAAGATTTTGTACACTGGAAGGTGAGTTACAGAAACAAAGATTTCCCTATGCAATGTCTCTAGAATACCTGTGAGCAGCCAAAGCCCCATTCATAGACATATTTTTCAACATAGACCATCATTTGCTTGAAACTTCAGCACACCAAATTCTTGCATGTCTGATGCTATCACTTAATTTCATGCACATATCCCTTCTCCCCAACTAGAGTATAAGCCCCTAGAGTGTAGAAATTATGTGTTATACTTTTCTGGATCTACCCCCTCTTCTCCAAGACTGTCACAATAACGTACACATAATATATGTGCAATAAATTAAACACCCCTGCTTAAAGGTAACAGGATAGGGGTGGAAGGGGAGAGAAGAGAGGTATTTCTAGTAATACAGCATCAGATGTTATTACTTAAAGGCATGTGACATTACCTGTGGGCACATCACTTAACCTGCCTGGGCTTCAGTTGCTTCATTTGTAAATTGAGTTTGGACCAAATGGCCTCTGAGCACCCTTACTGCCCTAAATACCTGAGTTTATGCATGTAGTGAAATCACGGGTGTAACTCATGACTTCACCAGGAGGTAGAAGCAACAAGGTCCTTTGGGAAAATACTGGACAAGAGCCTCTTACATCTATTTACTGCATCATCATACTCACTGGAAGCCAGTGAGAAAGCCAAGGTAACCAGTATAGGAATATGTACTTATGATTGGTGCAGTCTTAGACAAGTTCACCTCTCTAGGTACTGGTTTTCCCACATGTAAAACGAAGGAGTTGCATGAGACTATCACTGAGTCCCCATCTAACTCTGATCCTAATTCAAATCCCACAGTTAGAATACTTGTTATATCAAGAAACTGTACAGCAAAGCAAAAAGAATCCTGGATTTGGTATTAGAGGCCTGGAATTTAAATCCCAGACTGTTTGTTAATTCCTTGTGTGACTTTAGATAAGACACCGCATTTCTCTAGGCCTCTGTTTCCTCATCCATCCATACTATAAGAGGGGTAGACTAGATGGTTGCTAAGATCTTTTTCCAGTTCTAAATCTTGTGATCCAGCAACTGGGATCAACTTCCAAGTTTCAAAATTTCCCTGAATAAGGCACTCAACAGTACATTCCCTGACTCTACTTTCTGTCACCTTTGGTCAGCTTACTTCCTCACTCCATGACTTAGTCTTCAAAAATAAAGTCACCAAAGGAAACCTCAAGAATACAAGGAATGGGAAATTTGCCTTGGAGAAAATTCTTCAGCTACAAGTTCTAGAGAGAGGGAAGGAAACCTAGACTCTTGGGCTGGTTCTGCCATTAACTATGTGATCTGTGTGAACAAGTCATTTCACCTCAGTTTCCTTGTGAGTTAAATCAGGAAGATGAGCCAAAGAGCAGGAAACATGGACTCTAGTATTAGGTATGTCACTAACTTTGTGACCTGTTTGGGTCAGTCATTTCACCTCAGTTTCCTCATTTGTAAAATGAGGAAGTGGGGCTAAAGAGTCTCTTTGGCCCCTTCCATATCTTCATTTCTTTGAGATTCCCTATTTCCTATTAGATTTCCTATGAGATACCATCTTGTAAGCAAGCTGCCTGTATTGATATTCTGGGAGCATGGTTTCCAGTGAAGAAAGCAGTGTCCACATCAAAGCCTCGAATAATCCCTTGTATTCCTAGTTGGATAATACACCAGTCATGACCTATGAAACACAAACAGCAAATACATGTTGTTTAACTTCGAGTGCAGAAAGTAAAAGATTTTTTTTCTCCAATTATTTGGAGAATTAACAAGCATTTATTTTCTCTCCCTCCCACCTTCCCCACCACTGGGAGCAAAACAGCAAATCTTTATAACAAATTGGCAGTCAAGCAAATTCTCTTAGCCATGGCTAAAAATATAAGACTTTCAATTCAATCCAAATCATCAAATACTTATTAAACCCACTGTGTTAAATACCAGAAGACAAAAACAATGCATCTTCTATTCTCAAGCAATTTATGTTTTTATAAAGGGATACAACATGCACACAAGTAAATATAATAAAAGGTAATTTGCAGGTTTCAGAGAGAAATCTGAGAGTTTCATGTAGAAGGTGACACCTGAGGTAAGCCTTAAAGGAAGATAAAGATTCAGAGAGGAATATTTGAAGAGTGCTTAGCAAGCAAAGGATACAATTTCAGTGGATGCATGGAGAAAGGAGAGGAAAAGTCAGGGAATAATGATTTCTCCCATAGGAAATGGAGTGATAAAAAAAATAATGGTGATGAATTAAGATCGGAAAGATAGTTTGGAATGAATCTATGAAGAGTCATTAATGCCAGGTTGGGAAGTCTACTCTGTCCTAGATGCAATTGAGAGTCAGTTAAGGGTTTTGAGCATGACATTGTTGTGGGAAGATTATTTTTGACAGCAGTGAAAAGAGGATTGGAGAAAGAAAAGATTGGAAACATGGAGATCGATCAGGAAGGGGGACATTGTTAAAGAGGTTGAAGACTTGCTCTAGGATGGCAGCAGTGCCAGCAAAGAGGAGGAGGCAAGAGATGCTGTAGTAGAATCAACAGAATTCAGCCACTAATGGGATGAGTGGGATGAAAGAAAACCAGAAGGCAAGAATGATTCCAAGGTTATGAAGGATGATGGTCCCCTTAATAGAAATAAGGAAGTTTGGAAGAAGAAAGGGTGCCATAGGGAAAGAGTCTAATTTTGGTTTTAGACATGCTGAATTTCATTCTGATACAAAAAGAAAACAAGCATTTAGTTCCTTGAGTTTTAATGATAAGGATTCACTCCTGCTCCCACTTTTGCTGCTGTTCAGCCATTTCAGTCATGGCTGACTCTTCCTGATTCCATCTAGGGTTTTCTTGGCAAAGATATTTTGGAGTGGTTTGCCTTTGCTTCTCCAAATCATTTTAAAAATGAGGAAGCTGAGGCAGACAGGGTTAAGTGACTTGCCCAGAGTCACACAGCTATAGCAAAATTTATATAAAATGAACATAATATTTTTTCCCAGATTTTATGACCATCCGTAATCTGGTGACATCCTGCCATTTGCTTTTATTTTTTCATCTAGACCTGTGATTTCATTACAATTAGGAAAATACCTCTCCCAACTTGGATTGACAACAGCTCTACCGTCTACAGAGCTGCAGGGGCACCAAAAGGTTAAATGATTTGCCTAGAGTCACACAGATAAAACGCTGAAGGCAGGATGTGAACTCATTATCCTGAATCCTCTGGAATTGACCAAGGTCCTGAAAATGCTGACTGGTGGGGTTTCAGGGCTTCTGATGCAGGTCCTGGCAAGGATGTTCATGCTGCTGATTTCATAACAAAATCATCACTGCCTAACCCTTTGCTGGACCTAAAGCCTTGGGCATGTGAAAAAATATCCCAGTATCTGAATCTTCCTAGGGATATGTACAACACAGGGAAAATACAAACTCCAAACCACAGAGTATGCTGCCCAGAAAAGCAGACATCCTGCCATTTTATTCAAGGGAATTAGCTGAGCTTCTTTTCTCCTCCTGCATACGCAGGAAGTTCTAATCCCAGAGAATAAGTGAAAGCCAGTTAAGAAACAGTTCAAGAATACAAACTCGTGTGAGGGAGAGGTGCATGACCAACAATTCTGAGCAGTATTGTCCAGAACCAGGCATCTACACCATTTCCTACTCATCACAACAAGCTACCCCTTCCATCACCATTCTTCTTTCTAGCTCCCCTTGATGTTTTATGACAGCTTACATTTGTATCTCTAGCATTTAACAGAGTTCCTAGCACACAGTAAGCACTTAATAAATGTTTTATCTATTTATCTGACAAAATTATCAAGTGATTGACTGATTATACATTGAATGTGTACCAGGCACTGTGTTAAGTGCTAGGGATACAAACACAAAAAAATAAAACATTCCTTATCCTCAATGAGTTTATATTCTACTGGATAAACTGGATCCTAAATTGAGTTGGAGGAAAAGCCTGGATCACATATGGGAAATTACATGGTGCTTTCAACAATCCCAAGTTGTGCCCAAAAGGCTACAAAAATGTGGTTTTGCGTGGTGTCCAGTGCTGCTATAGCCAAAAACTTAAATTCTCACCCATTGCCCCTTTTGGTGATGTGGCTCTCCACACTTAGCTGATCTGGTTCTGGGACAGTCCACTGGCTAACCAACACCTGAAGCCTTTCAGCAAGGCCTGGCAAAGCTTCCCTTGACTGTCAGTCAGTCAGTAACTATTTAGTAAGCAGATACTTATGTGCCAGGCAGGCACTGACACAAAAGACAGACCCTGCCCTCAAGGAGCTCACAATCTAAGGGAGGTTTTGGGAGGGAGAGGTGGGAACAACAAGGAAAAAATATATATACAAACAAACTCCATACAGAATAAATAGGAAATAACTTACAGAGGGAAGGAACTAGAATTAAGAGGTTGGGAAAGGCTTCCTGTAGTAGCTGGGACCTGAAAGAAGCCAGGGAAGTCAAAAGGCAGAGATGACAAGGGAGAGCATTCCATTCATGGAAGACAGCCAGAGTGAATGCCTTGAGAAAAAGTTGCTTTGACTTGTTTGTGGAACAGAAAGGAAACCAGTGTCACTGAAATGAGAAGTATTGGGGTGGAGATGTCAGAGCAGAGAATGTGGTGTGAAGGTGTAAGGATGCTAAAAAGGTAGGAGGGAGTGTGGTATGTTATGAAGGACTTTGAATGTCAAACACGAGATTTTCTATTTGCTCATGGGGGCCATGGGGAGCTACTGGAGTTCATTAAGTGGACAGTGACATGGTCTGAACTGAGCTTTGCTTTGGCAGCTGAATAGAGGGTGGATTGGAGTGGGGAGAGACTCAAGGCAAACAAACCCCACAGCAAAAGTCCAGGTGGGAGTTGATGGGAGCTTGGACAAGGGTAGTGGCAGTATCAGAGTTGGGGGAACAGGAGAATATTTGAGAGATGAAATCAATAGACCTTGGCAACAGATTGTATGTTGGTGAGGATAGGTGAGGATCGTAAGGAGTTGAGGATGACATCTAGATTGCAAGCCTTGGGGACTAAGAGGATGCAAGTGTCCTTGACAAGAACAGGGAGATGTGAAAGAGGGGAGGATTTAAGGAGAAAGACAATGAGTTGAATTCTGGAGATATTGAGTTTAATATGTTTGCTGGAGGACATCTAGTTTGAGATGTCTGACAGGCAATTAGATATGATAAATTGGAAGATTTTAGAGCTGTTAGAGCTCGGTAGATGGACCTGAGATGACATACAGACTATGACCATGGTTACCTCGGTGTTACAATCAAGGTATAGGATGACTTTATTTAAAAGAGATATACCAAATATAATCCCAGCCTCTTGGTTGCCCAGGAATAGGATTCAGTAGAGGGACAAAATCAACACACTGACAAAATATAAAGTCAGATTCAAATGGAAATCATGTCTAGTCACAGATATAAGCCTTATTCAGAGGTGACACATTCTACTTTCACATTAGTTTTCTCAGCTTTCAGCTCAGATGGCAAGTAAACAAACAAAAACAATCTTGGAAAACACAAGTCAAAATGAACCACTCTACCAGCAGAACATACTTGTTCAAATTGATTTGGAACATACCTAGACCTTACTTTTAAAGCTACAGCACACTGGGCATTTCTATCCCTATTTCTCTCTCAAATAGGCTTGACAGTGTAGCAGTTTCCAAGAACTTTAATTAGCCTAAAGGTGATTTCATTACCTGGAGTTCTCCTCCTTCTGGTCTCCCATCCATCCATCCATTTTCCAAACTCTGTGAATTCCTTTGGTTTATAGCTTGGTCTGTGTTTCTAAAGCAAATGTATAAAACAATTTTTAGAATTAATATTCCTTAGTTCCCAGCCATGGGGAGGCAATATGGTGCTGGAGAAAGAACCAACCACACTGAGACTCAAGAGACCTGTGCCCTTGTCCCAGTTTTATCACTAGGCAGTTGAGTGATCTTGGCCAAGTCCTTTGACTCTATAGGTTACAATGAAAAAGGATTAAATTAAATGGTCTCCAAAATTCATTCTAGCTTTATCACACTGTTTGTCCACGACTAACTTTGGTAGTACAAGAAGAGAGAGAAAATATAAACATAAAAACGTAGGACTAGAAGGGACCTTGGGAAGTTGTTTAGTCCCTTCTCTAACCTTTAGGGATGTCTATTATGCTATACTATACTATACTATACTATACTATACTATACTATACTATACTATATTTTACCATACCATACCACACCATACCATACTGTCTCAGATAGATGAAAGTCTATCAATTTTTTTAAATATCCAGAGAAGGAAATTCTAACCTTTCAAAATGATAGCCTCTGAATGGATTTTAACTCTATTGACACTTGTTAACAGAGATAAAATTTTAAAATACCAATAAGACAGGTTCTTTTCTAAAAATTATTTTTCAAAATGAGTAAATTGGGGGGAAGTTATAAAAACATTTCAATATTTTGGAATTTTTGAGATTTATTTCATCATTGTGGGCAACTCCTTCCACTGATGTGGATCTCCAAATTATAGTCATTCCCCAGCTGCCATTTTGGTTGTTCCTTCTAACCTTGAGAAGAAGGTAGAGCAGGTATTATCCCCATTCTAATAAACTAGGAAGCTATAGATCAGAAAAGTTGTCATTTTTCTCAAGGTCCCACAATAAGTAAGTAATAGAGCTGTGTTTGAAACCCCAGTCATTTATGACCAAGCCCAGTTTCTTTCCAATCCACTATGACCATTCTTGGAAATTAAATATAGGGTCTTCAAAACTTTTCTACGTTCTTGATCTTCATTCAAAAATTTTGTTACTTTTATTGTTTTTTTTCAAAATTAGGGATTTTCATGATATAAAATTAAGTATATAAATATACAAGCAATATAGAAATTTTAAGTAGCCCATTGATAAGGTAGAAAAAATGTATAAGTTCAACATTTTTCCCAGAAAGTAAAATATTCACAACAAAAATTATTTTGAGAAATCAGAGTATCCATGTAAATAAAGCATGTTTTTAGCAAGAAAAAAATGCTAATTTTCATATCTTCATCTAAAGATCTGACAGTCTCATTCACTGGCACACATAGTTCTCATCACAAATGTACTAGTAGATTTTAATTAACATGTCTCCATAGATCACTTCTATGCCAACCCTCCAAATTGCAGGATGTCAATTTACTATACCTTTAAAAGGTTTTCCGCAGGAGCAAAAAAGTCATCTGTTGCAAATAAAACCTAGACAAATAAAAAAAAGTAAAGATAAAATAACCATAAATTAAAAACCATTTTATTTCACTCCCCAGTGAAACATTAGGAACCGCAGTAAAAAGAAGATGTGAGATTGCCCTAGGGGAGAGAAACAATCTGCAGTTAAGAGATGGTGCTTTTTAAATGTTGAGATTGCTTTGCCAGCAGACAAACACATCCTAATCTCTCCTCTCCCACCCTTTGTTCACAATTCCCCTAAACCATCTGGATGCAGAGGCAATAACTTCTTACCCTTTGCAAAAAAGAAAAAGAAAAGTGGAGTGGAGGGGAAGGAACACTCTCCTTTTTAAGAAGCAAGGGCTTTGCGGAAAAGAAGTAAATGCATCCCTGGGTCAAATCCACAGCTAGCCAGGTCCAATTACATTTCCAACAGTGGCACTAAACTCAAGTCATGAGAAAGTGAGCTCACTTTTTTACAGGGGCTTTTACCATGTACTAAAATTTCCTCAGCCCTTTGAGATAGAAGGAGCACATATTATTTATCCCCAAGTGAGGAAGCAGAGATTCAGAATGCAGCTAGTTAGATCTCCAACCCAGATCTAAGTCCAGGGTCCAGAATATGCTATAAGAAATAATACTATCTTAAAAAAGATATTTATTATTGAAAAAAAATTGAAGCCCATTATAGAATTTTCTTCAGGTATTATTACACACTTTGTCAAACTTATGCAAAATAAAATCAAACTCCACATTTTTACTCAATCATCTTGTCAGAATTGAATCTGTACCTGTGTTAATTAAAATGACAGTCATGGTCCAGGTGGGTTCAAAAGCATGGTATAGTGGATAGTACATGAGGGCAGCTAACATAGAGTGCTGGGAGTAAGGAATTTAGGAGTTTGGAGTTAGGAGGACTCATCTTCCTGAGTTCAAATCCAGCCTTAAACGAGTATCAATTGTGTGACCCTGGACAAGTCACTTAACCCTATTTGTTTCAGTTTTCTCATCTATAAAATGAGCTGGAGAAGTAAATGGCAAACAAACCACTCCTGTATCTTTGCCAAGAAAATCCCAAAGTTGGACATGACCTAACAACATCAGCAATATTGGCTATCTAGAGCTGTTGTTGTTCAGGTGTTTCCACTCTTCGTGTTGCGATTTGGGGTTTTCTTGGCAAATATGGGAATGGTTTATTTGCCATTTACTTCTCCATATCACTTTACAGATGAAGAAACTGAAACCAATAGGGTTAACTGATTTGCTCAGGGTCGCACAGCTGGTACATGTCTGAGTCTGGATTTGAACTAGAGCTCTGAGGGTCTTACAACTTTTTATCTCTTCATGTTGCTTTTCTAATTGGTCACTGTATGTACTATAATTAACAAAATGCTTCCCTCATTTTCAGGTGACCTGAAGGCCAACCCTTCCACTTGCATCCCAATGCCTCCCCTGTTCTAGGCAACCCTAATCCCATCTCCTCATAAATTACACGGACCAGTCAAGAGTTGAAACAGCATTAACTCCATCTCCTCATTTGAAATATGGGCCAATTAAGATTTTCTTTTGTTTGTATGGAAACTGCTTACTCCAGTCTATAAAAAACAGAACACAGATTGAATTCTGGCTGGTCCACCAACTGGTGCTATTTTGGTGTGTCAAAAAGCTCCTTTCATCTTACTTCCTTAGTTTGCCTTAATTAATCAGGGCAAGGCCCTAACTTAGGTTTCTTTCAATATCCTGCCCTTTTGTGGTCATAGATTTAAAGCCAGAAGATACCTTAGAGATCATTGAATCTAACCCCATCATTTTACAAATAAGGAAACTGGGGCCCAGAGATGTTAAGTGACTTTCCCCAAGTTGCACGTCTTTTTAAGGCAGAATTTGAACCCAAGTTTTCCCAGTTATAGCCCACTATCCATTTATGCCATACTGCCTCTTGAGTGAAATGATTCTAGGCTGCATTCCAGACTGCCAGAAAAAAAAAAAAAAAGGCAGCTACTAAGGCTGTGCACAGAAGCCCATGACTGTACCAGCATATGTAATAGAGAAATACCAACCCACTCTTCCATTCCTCATTTTGTCCATTCCTACATGCCTTGTCCTAGAAACCAAGGCTTAGCTTTCTCTTGGATGTTCCTAAGAGCCTGAAGTTGAGGGCTATCCTTGAGTGGCCCAAGTGATCCTATCCACCCCCCTGTCATCCCAAGTGGGATGGTTGCCCTGAGCACACTGCCTCAATCCACCCTCAGGAGGCTCTTTCAGGAGCCTTCAACAGTATCATAGGTGAGTAGCCTTTAGGCTGTTGCTACCCCAAGCCTCCATATCCTTAACACCTGCAAATGTGTCACTGGCACATGAATACTTACATGAAAGTGGAACAGTGAAGACTGGCCAGTCACTTTTGAAAGGCTTCCAATGCAACCCCTAGTTTATCCTACGTGTTTGCCAACCAGTTGTCTTATGTCATGCATCATTAAGGCTTGGTGGGTTTCAGGAAGTTTAAGAACATATGGCTATTTACCTCAACTGTCCCCAACTCCAGCAGACTCTGAAGACTTTTATTCAGAGCTTTAAAGCTTCCATGATCTCATTTGAGATCTCATCTACTAGGTCATTATCTCAACTGACCCTCACAACAGATTATCCCTATTTCATCGATAAGAAAACTAAGTCCCAGGTAAATTGATTTTCCCAAGGACACACAGTTAGTAACAGAAAATCAGGGATTTTTAACCCAAATTCTCTAATTCTATGTCCAGTATTATTTCCATAAGTCACAGGCAGTCCTAGGTCAAACTGGGCCAGGGAGAAATATTTAATTCCTTTCTACTATTGCTTAGAGAGGCAGTGTGACAGTTAGAGGATAGAGTTCAGGACCTTGAGCTAAGAAAGCCGTAGGATTATATCTCATCTCTTGATGTTGTGGCACCATGACCAAGTCACTGAACCTCTCTCAGTGTCAGTTTCCTCACCTGTAAAACGGTGAAGATAATATCACCTATGAGCACCTACCTCATACAGTTGTTGTGAGACCCTAATAATGACAATAATAATCAATAATATTTATGTAGTGCCTACTATGTGCCAGCACTGTGCTAAGCACTTTATAAATATTATTTCATTTGATTCTCACAACAACCCTGGAAGGTAGATGTAAATATTCCCATTTTACAATTAAGGAAACTAAGGCAAACAGTTTAAGTGACTTGCCCAGTGTCACACAGCTAGGGTCTAAGACCACATTTGAACTCAGGTCTTCCAAATTCCAGTTCCAACACTCTAACCATTGAACCACCCAACCACCTCTGAATAAGAAAACCAATAAGATAGTGTATGTAAAACACTGTTATTATTATTACTGCATACAGAACCCCCCAGGACAGCAGGCATCCCACCTGATGACCACACACATGCTCCCCCAAGTAAGGTCTATGAGGACATGGGCTATTTTATTTCTATCTTTATACCTTCAGTGGCCATATCATAGTTTCAGATTAAGTGTTTAATAAATACTTGTTCATGGATTGATTGATCAGAAGAAACAAATGGGGAAACCTGTTTCTTGTAACCAAGAATTTTTCAGTTGTCTGACCCTATCCTGTCCCACCTTTCCCCTTCTCTGTGCTTCCCTCTATAACCAGTAAGCCTATGATCCCACCATCAGCACCTGTTCCATTCTATCCATGTCATCATGTCACACAAAGTTCTTAATCTGTGTCATTCTATAAATCCTCTGTAGAAGATCAATAGAAAGTGATGGGAAATTTCCTCTGGCTCCTTTGATATTTCATAGATACCATAACAACCTGAGCAGACTACTTCCTTGTCAAGTCACACACACCGCCTCAATGCCATCTTGAGACCACTTAACTTATTAGAAAAATGCTGCTGCTCCTATGCACCTTCTCCACTGCCCTCCAGCTCACCTGCATTTGGGATTCTTCTGACATTATAGTGGCCACGTTTCATAGCCACACAGTATCACCAGGAGAATATCATTGTTAAAGAAATGGGTTTTTGTGGCAGTGAGCAGCTTGGAATCATTGAAAGTGCTGTAGAATTTCCCAGTGGGGAACATAGCTTCCATCAAAAACACACCACAAACCACTTAATGATCCAGAATTTCTCCTTGATATACAACTTTTCCTAAATTGACCTAAGTGTTCTTTTCTTAAGCTGCAAGCCTTATATAATGATGAATATCTGCTCTCCTTGCCTTTTCAGTTGTATAAAGCCCTAGGATCATAGGATTTATACCACAGATTTAAACCTTAAAAATCTGGAACCAAGAATTCCAAATTCCCCAAAGACCGATAGGAGTTATTGGAAGGACCTGCCATTCTGTGTATGCACCAAGATTTGATAATTCCATCTGAAATGCAGCATTTAGAGTGAACATGAGTAAAGTCCCCCCAATACTATTAATACAGGCCTGCTCCTGAACCAACACAGGAGTGGATTAGAAACCCTTTGAACAATGTCCATAATTTTGTTATGGTTTACAAGAACTTTCATGTGACAAGTCTTTAAAACTAATCTTCACACAAAAACACTGAGCTGACTTCAGGCTCCACGTTCCTTTTGAGTATTCAGAACTGTCTAGTAAACTGTAAAGTAGGCGATATCTCTTCCCACAACATATGTGTGTGAAAGTGGATCTTCTGCCCTTGTAGCACTGGAATCTAAATTCCAAAACAAGATAGATGAACCAGAACAAAGATTGAACTTTTGATTGCTTAGACCAAAAATTCAATCTCTGAGAAGTCCCAAATATACAGTAGCTCATTAAGTGACTCAGGATAATCATAACTTGCATTTTAAGGTTTCCAATGGCACAGGGGCATCTAGGAATCTAAGGATCCAGGCTTAGTGTTGAAGGCTGACCAGAAAAAAAGCCCTAAAGACCAAGAATCCAGGATGCTTGCCCATTGGGTTTGGGACTTGGTGGGAGTATTATCATGTAAGATCTGAGCTAAACTGTGAGCCTTATTTCCAATTTCTCACAGACCAAGGAGGTAGAAGAGGGGAATTACGTCCCCCAGGTATTGGGGGGAAATGTTTAAGCATTTATTTGTTCTTTTTATTATCTTTGAAATAAATAACCCTTTGGAAAAATTAATCTGATTTTAAATAGGGCCTCTAAAATGGGGGGAACACATTCAGTGAGGGCTCAAGCCAATGGCAGAAGCAAGAGATTTCCAAAGTCTCTCAGTCCCTGAAAACCCTAGTGCGAGTAGGGTGAGAAGAGGGGTAAAATACTATAACAGACTTGGCCTGAGAGAGTGGGGCCAGAATGAATCATATTACATGAGGGTTCTAAAAGGTAAAATAAGGAAAGAATGCATTCCAGTTGAGAGGGACAGACTGTCCAATCCAACAGAGGCAGGACAAGTGCACTATTAAAAGTATTATTGAATGTATTGTAAATTGAACACGTTATGAGTAATAATGTGAAATAAGCCTGGAAAAATAAATTGGAGCCAGATAATAGAGGGCCTTAAAAACCAGACAGAGGAGTTTCTATTTTAGCCTACCTGCAATACAAAGCTTCTGCAAGCTTCTGAATAGTGGAGTGCCTGAGGGTGAGACAGTCCCTACCTTCGAGAAGCTCACCTTTTACTGCCTGAGGGATACAATACACAAACAGATGATGATAATAATAATGAGACAGATTGTTTAAGGAAAAAGGAGAGATCTAGACCAAGTTTTCTAGAAAAATGAGGAAGAGAAAAACACTCGTAATTTATTGGTAAGGGGGGAGAGGCAGGTTAGGGAAGAATTCATGGAAGAAATGACACCCAAAGTGATTCTTGAAGAGACAGGTTTTGAAAGACAGAGATAAGAAAGCAGGGAATTCTAGACATAGGAAGAGAAAGATGATATATTGAGTCTGGAAAACAATGAGTTCTATCCAGTGTGTTTAGAAAGTAGAATGGATGAAAGAGAGAAATGCAAAAATATGCTGTTGTATGCAGATAGTAGAGGACCCTTAAATGTTATCTAGGAAGTTTATATTTTATCCAACAGGAAAGAAAGAATCACTGAAAGATTTTTAGTTGGGGGAGGGGGATGGGAAGGAGTGGAAAGTGGTCAGATGTGTGTCTTCAGAAGATTATTTTGGAAAATGTTCAGGGGATGGTTTGGAGAGGAGACAACCTAGAAGCATGGAAACCAATTATGAGGTCCTGACAAGTCTACGTAGGAAATGATGAATAAGACTTGAACAAGGAGAGTAGCCATGTGAGTGGAAAGGAGCAAACAGATGTGAGGGACGTTCTGGACATAACATTGACAGGACTGGGCAACTTATTGGATGTGAGCAGTAAGGAAGAGGGAAAAATCATAGACGACCCCGAGGTATTCTCGCTAAGTGCTATTATATTTTTCTAATCACTCAAGAATAGATGAGCAGTTGTCAGGGAAACTGTAGAGGAGATCCTTGCTCAGATAATTAGATGATTCCCAAGGTCCCTTGCATCTCTGATGATGACAGCATCTACACAATACTAGACATCTATGGGAAATCCTTTTATATCCCCCTTTTTATCTCCTCTAAATTTCAGCACACTAAGACAAACCTCTAGTTACTCCACATTAGATATGACTCTTCACTTAAAAAAGTTAGAGATCACTTACTCTAACCTCATTTTACAGGTAATCAATTAGGCTGGTAGAGTTCTGTCTCCTGAGAATGGACCGGGGCACTCCAAGAACAATTCATCTACTACTGACATGAACTGAAGGTTTGGTAACAGAGGTACTAGAGGTATGAACACCTAGACCTCTCTCTACTCAGGTCCATCAAGTATAATAACCCTGAAATCAGAGAGGATCTTGAGTTGAATACTGACCATGCTTACTTACTTATCTCTCTGAAATATCTTCCTCCTCTGTAAAATGGGAAAGTAGACACTAAACCAGATCACCTAATTGGCCCCTTCCAATCCTGAATCCAATTCCAGTTTCTTTAATCTTTTAGTCAAGGCTTTAGAACTATTAATAATCACAGAAAACTGATGAGAAGGGAAAGCTTCCATATTTCTTTCCTCAAACTAGAGACAAGCAACAGATATATATGGCATAAGAGAGGCATGATGATGATAGCTCACATCTCTCTTGTACTCTCAGATTTATGAAAGTCTTCCTCACAATGTATCTGTGGGGGAGAAAGTAAGATTATTATTACTTCCATGTTCCTGATGGTGAAACCAAGTATCAGAAAGGTTAAGTGATTTGTCCCAGCTCACATAAACTAGTAAGAGCTAGAGCCAGGATTGTGACCTTCACTCACCTTACCACCACCACCAAGCCTAGGGACCTTTCTCCAAAATCATTGCTGCTGGAGGAATGAAAGAAAAAAGAGAAAGTGTAGGAGAAAAGAGGGCAAGGGGTTATAAAAGAAAGGTTGAAAAGTGACCTAACAAGGTCATGTTTCCTAGACTATCCAAACAAATAATGTACACCTCAGAGTGTACAGAGATAAACTTGCAGAACTATCTGAACTTTTGAGGTGTTTATCTGAAGTCAACTAAACTCTGAACCCCTGGAGTTTAGCCAATCGGAGGCAAAAATCAATTTCTATGCAAAGAACTAGGAGGTAAAGTGCACTCTCTAATTTTGTTTTCCCATTTCTATGAGGCTTTTTTAAAGGATTTCTGGGGAGAATGAGGGTGGAGACAAATGCTATTGGTCAGTTAAGAGTGTTGACAAATGAATAGAAATTAAGGAATTGTCCCAAAGACAAAACTCTCCCTTCTTCTTGCTATACCTTACAGTACTTTAAACATAGCAAATGCTCAATAAGTAATATTGGATTTGAATTTGCCATATGTTAAAGACGACAGATCTTCCTAGAGCAAGGTCTCCAATATATTGGTCAGGTCCCTTCTGCAACATTTATGAGGGATGTGGAAAAGAATGATACAGAATGAGAAGGTGTGGATGGTGCAGATACAGTCTGCTCTGCTGGAGGGTATACCCACATTAGTGAAATCATAGAGCCATTGGAGTGTTACATGTAGAATTATATTTAAATCATTGCCTCAGGATGAGTATAATAAATTTTTAAAATTAGAGGATATGTGACCTCTGGTGAAGCATTTGCCATCTCTTGACCTCAATTTCCTCATCCATAAAATGAGAAAGTTGAACTCGATCAGGGTTTCTTAACCAAGAGTCCAAGGACCTCAGTGGGATCCATGGGTAGATTTCAGGGGATCACTGAACCTGGAGAAAAAAATACATCTTTATTTTCAGTAACTTCTAATTGAAATTTAGTATTGCCTTAAATTATGAAATTTTTTTAAATTCTGTTTTTAATTTATGGAATAAAGCAAGCATTTCCATAATATAATACAATAAAAAAGACAATTATACATGAAACTATAAATCTATTTCCTTTTTCTTCTTCCTTCCTCCTTCCCACCCTGTCATAAAGATGGCTACCATTAGACACACACACACACACACATATATACATATATATGTAAAATTATTCTATGTATACTCCTATTATCAGTTCTCTTTCTCTGGATACAGATAGTGTCTTTCTTCACATATCCTTTAAAGTTAATTTTGGGTATTTATAATAGACAAAATAACTGATTTGCTCAAAGCCATTCTTAAAACAATATGTTGCTATTACTATATATGATATATGATTTTCAAAAATCTATCTGTTTTCTGAGAAAGGAACGGTAAGCTTCAGCAGCCTGCCAGAGGTCTATAACACAAAGTTAAGAATCCCTGAACTAGAGAATCTCTCGAGTCCCTTACACTTCTAAATCCTAGGATCTCATGAAATTCGTTCATTTAAAAAGCATATATAGTACATGCCTTCAAGTAAACATTTGTTAAATGTCAATGTGTGCCAAGCATTTAAGATATGAAGGCACAGTAAATAAGACATTTTCCCTGCTTTCAAAGAGATTGGAGTCCAGAACAGGAGACAAAACACACACAAGTAACTATGATTCAAAACAGAAAATGGAGAGGACATGACAAATATACAGATAAGGTACTATAGTGAGTTTAAAGTCAAAAAAGACCACTTCTGATTGGTCAATTAGGGACCACGTCATAGAGAAGGTGGCATTTGAGTTGAAAAAGTGCTAAAAATTTAAGAAGAGATTAGGGAATTTAGTAAGCCAAGGCAGAGAAGCTGGAAAAGGTAGGATTTCCTTTCAGGATGAAGACTAATCTAGTTTACTATATACTGATAAAATACGGAGTCAATTCAGTGTAGACAACAGGCAAGCATTGGACTTGCAGTCTTAAAACCTGGGTTCATATCACAATTGTACTGCTTACTGGCTATATGATTATGGTCCCTTTCTCTTTGTCAAGCCTGTTTCCTCATCTGTAAGATGGGGCTACCTACCTCATAGGGCTGTTGTTGAACCCTTAAACCACAACAGAAATACTAGATATTATTAGTGATCCTACATAAAATCCTATATGGAAGCAAGCAGTGGTGGCATACTGGATAGAGAGGGCCAGGAAGGTCTGGGTTAGAGAGTCCTATCTCTGACACACATTGGCTTCATCACACTAAGCAAGTCACCTTCCATCTCCATCTCTCTAAGACTGCAATTTGCACAGCAATTGCTACTCTGTGTGGATAAATAAAAGGAGTTTTCCTACTCCTTTAGCAGGATAATCACAGGTACAAACCAAATACAAAACAAAGAAATTCAATCAAAATTAATAAATAAAACTATATAGCTTGTTCACCTATATTAGTAGCACCAAGTATAGAATAGGTATCCAAGAACATTTATTTTCTTCTATCTGTTCTACATAATCCTGTCCTCTATGACTGATATACATTTGGTTTATGCTGAGCTATGCTCAGTCAACTGATGAGTTGGAAATAAACATAATTGGGGTTGGGGGAAGGAGGGGTGGCAGAACATGGTCTTTACAGATACTTAATGTTTGTAAAACTTATAAAAATGCAACATGAGTGCTCAGTGTCATCGCCCATTTTAGAAAAGGGGGGAGGGTTCTTTTGACATCCTTAGAGATAATGGGTTTGTTCATGGGAAATAATAGGCAGACGTTTTCTGCAGCCTGATTCTTCTGGTTCTAATTATGCCTTTGCATCAGCTCATTTCTGTCATTAGGGTGAGCACATTCATTACTTGATGGTGCTAATAGGACTGCAAATTCTACTTACCTTTCCTCCTACATGTTCACATGCCAAGTCAGTCAGCTGGGTGAAGCTTGGAATTTCGTCAGTTTTGCCTTCCTTAGGACAATCAGCCATTCTTCCTACAAAAATAACAAAAACCAGAATAAATGGCCAGGACTGCTAGCTCTTTCAATACTCTACAATAGTGGATGGACAGGATTCTCACCCCCCCACATCTCAGTCCATGCAAACAGGTGTTCAACAGGTGTTCTGTGTTCAACAGAAGGGCAAGGGAGACATCAGAAGACTGGAGGGGCAATGGGCAAGTTACATGGAGTGAATCTTCCCTCTGGTCTTAAAGAAATAGGAGAACTGCCCACTCTTTCTGATTTTCTTTTTTGAAGCAGGGAGCCTTCATTTTCCATTTTGTTTTTTTTTTTAAAGAGAGAGATATAGAAAGAAAAATGTGACCTTGAGTAAGTTACTTCCTACTCCAGGCCTCCATTTCTTCATCAGGAAAATGATGGTATTTTACTAGATGATCTCTATGGTCCAGCTTTAATAGTCTATGAACTTTATACAAAGTTTGGTTTAAATATTAACAGGAAAAGCAATATTGTGGTTTGGCACAAAATGTCTGCTTAGGTTTGGCACAATATGTGTGCTTAGGTTTTAACAGTAAGAAAATGTTTGGGAAACATCAGATCAGGATCCATAGGAAGCTAGGTTCTCCCAGGTCTGCCTCCTAAAGAAAGATAAATATTTACTGTACATTTATTTTTTTCATGAATTTTTCTTAAACATTTTGGGGAATGGCATAAATACTTGATCAGAAAATTATGTCCATACATTAGGCATAATGGAATGATAAAGTTGGAATGAGACTTCCATTTGGATTCTAGCTTTGCTATTTACTATCTGTGTTTTCATGAGAAAGTCACTTAGCCTCCCTTTGCTCCCTTTGCAGGTCATAATAGTTATAAGTACACTCAAGGATTATATAACTCAATTTAGTAAGCATTTATTGAACACCTGTTTTGTACCAGGCGCTGAGTTAGTTGCTGGGGATACAAAATTAAAATGAAACAATCTCTTATAGGAGTCTCTGTTCTCTTAACCTCTCTCTTTGCCTCAGTTTTATCATCTGTGAATTAGAGAAATAGACATGATCACCTTCATAGTATTTCTGGGCCTAATTTTTCTTCCAACTTGTCCCTTACTCTAAGGACACATGCCCTCTTCTGCCCGTTACCCTTCTCCTTCCCCCTATCTACCTTCCCTGTTTCAGGAACAATTCTCCACACCTGTGCCCAATTTATCTGGAAACTCCCATGCTCTCAAGGTAGCGAAACTGGCTTCCTGCTGTTCCTTGAGAAAGATACTCTCTATCTCCAACTCCAAGCATTCTACAGGCTGATCTCCATGCCTGGAAACATTCTCCCTCTTCGTCTTCCCCTCCTGGCTTCTCTGGTTTTTTCAGCTAAGGTCCTCTCTTCTGCAAGAAACCTTTCCTGTCCTCCTTAATGTCGATGCTTTCCCTCTGAGACTATCTCCAATTTATTTTGCCTCTATCTTGTTTGTACATAGTTGTTTGAATTTTGTCTGTCCCATTGGAATGTAAACACCTTGAGATCAGAAACTGTTTTTTGCTTTTATCTGTATCCCCAAGGCTTAGCACAGTGTTTGAGATATACTAGGTGCTTAATAAATGCTACCTGATTGACAGGTCGATGTGAAGAGTTACCTGAGGACAATGCTAATTTCAGGAACTCTAGAAAGCACCAATCCTCCAAGGCTAGAAGAAAATTTCAAGGGGGGAGGAGCCAAGATGGCAGAGTAGAAAGACTCACATATGCTAGCTCTGAATCCACAGCCCATAAATTTCCTGTAAAAAGAACTCCCCACAAATTCTGGAGCAGTGGAAGCTGCACAGCAACACAGTGAAGGAGATTTCCGTTCCAGAGAGCCCTGAAAAACTGACCCCAAAGGTCCGTCATGCACTGGACAGTGGAGCCCAGCCCTGGCTGCACAGCCCCGAAAGGAGCAGATCCGAGCAGGCTTCAGGGACAGAACCTCTGGTGGCCGCGAAGGTCCCTCCACCCACAGGCGCTACAGGTCAGTGAGAGGGACTTCTGGGCTGGCCGAGAGGGGAGCAAGGTGTCTCCATAACTCAGACCCCCTCAGGAGGAAGTGGTGGGGGAAGCAGCATCCAGGAGCTCCTGGAGCAGACAGGACCTCAGATCCATTGCTGAAGATCTCTGCATAAACCCCCTGAGGGAACTGAGCCTGGGAGGTGGCCCTGCCCCCACCCAAGCACCAGAACTTAAGCTCACATTGAATAGCAGCCCCGCCTACCACTGAAAGCCCTGAGGCTGGGGAGCAGCATTTGAATCTCAGATCCCAAGCACTAGCTGGGTGGATCTAGGCAGGGGTGGACAGGAATCTCAGAAGTCAAGTAACTGGCTGGGAAAATGCCCAGAAAAGGGAAAAAAAATAAGACCATACAAGGTTACTTTCTTGGTGAACAGATGTTTCCTCCTTTCCTTTCTGATAAGGAAGAACAATGCTTACCATCAGGGAAAGACATAGAAGTCAAGGCCTCTGGATCCCAAACATGCAAAATAGATATCCAATGGGCTCAGGCCATGGAAGAGCTCAAAAAGGATTTTGAAAATCAAGTAAGAGAGGTGGAAGAAAAACTGGGAAGAGAAATGAGAGAGATGCAAGAAAAGCATGAAAAGCAGGTCAACACCTTGCTAAAGGAGACCCAAAAAAATAACACCTTGAAAAATAGGCTAACTCAATTGGCAAGAGAGATTCAAAAAGCCAATGAGGAGAAGAATGCTTTAAAAAGCAGAATTAGCCAAATGGAAAAAGAGGTTCAAAAGCTCACTGAAGATAATAGTTCTCTCAAAATTAGAATGGACACAGATGGAGGCTAATGACTTTCTGAGAAACCAAGAAATCACAAAACAAAACCAAAAGAATGAAAAAATGAATGAGAATGTGAAATATCTCATTGGAAAAACAACTGACCTGGAAAAGAGATCCAGGAGAGACAATTTTAAAATTATGGGACTACCTGAAAGCCATGATCAAAAAAAGAGCCTAGATATCATCTTTCATGAAATTATCAAGGAAAACTGCCCTGAGATTCTAGAACCAGAGGGCAAAATAAGTATTGAAAGAATCCATCGATCACCACCTGAAAGAGATCCAAAAAGAGAAACTCCTAGGAACATTGTGGCCAAATTCCAGAATTCCCAGGTCAAGGAGAAAATATTGCAAGCAACTAGAAAGAAACAATTCCAGTATTGTGGAAATAAAATCAGGATAACACAAGATCTAGCCATGGAATAGGATATTCCAGAAGTCAAAGGAACTAGGACTAAAAACAAGAATCACCTACCCAGCAAAACTGAGTATAATACCTCAGGGGAAAATATGGTCTTTCAATGAAATAGAGGACTTTCAAGCATTCTTGATGAAAAGACCAGAGCTGAAAAGAAAATTTGACTATCAAACACAAGAATGAGAAGAAGCATGAAAAAGCAAACAGCAAAGAGAAGTCATAAGGGACTTACCAAAGGTGAACTGTTTACATTCCTACATTAAAGACAATATTTGTAACTCTTAAAACTTTTCAGTATCTGGGTAGTTGGTGGGACCACACACACACACACGTACACACATGCATGCACATGCACACACATACACACATGCCTGCACACACAGAGACAGAGAGCACAGAGTGAATTGAATAGGATGGGATCATATCTTAAAAGAAATTAAGGTAAATGATGAGAGAGAAATGTAGTGGGAGGAGAGAGGGTGAAATGGAATGGGGTAAATTATATCTCATTCAAGAGGCAAGCAGGAGACTTTTTAGTGGAGGGAAAAAGAGGAGAACTGAGAAAAAAACATGAAGTTTACTCTCATCACATTTGACTAAAGGAAGGAATAAAATGCTCACTTATTTTGGTATGAAAACCTATCTTACAATACAGGAAAGTGGGGGAGAAGGAGATAAGCAGGGTGGGGGGGATGATGGAAGGGAGGGCAATGGGAGGAGGGAGCAATTTGAAGTCAACACTCTTGCGGAGGGACAGGATCAAAAGACAGAATAGAAACAATGGGGGGCAGGATAGGATGGAGGGAAATATAGTTAGTCTTACACAACACAACTATTATGGAAGTCATTTGCAAAACTACACAGATAGGGCCTATATTGAATTGCCTGCCTTCCCAAAGGGCATGGGTGGGGAGGGAGGGATGGGGAGAATTTGGAACTCAAAGTTTTAGGAACAACTGTTTAGTATTGTTGTTGCTACTAGGAAATAAGAAATATAGTTAATGGGGAATAGAAAGTCATCTGGCCCTACAGGACAAAAGAGAAGATGGGGACAAGAGAAGGGAGGAAGGATAGAAGAGAGGGCAGATTGGTGATAGGGAAAATTAGAATGCTCGGTGTATTGGGGTGGGGGAGGGGATAAATGGGGAGAAAATTTGGAACCCAAAATTTCATGAAAATGAATGTAAAAAGTTAAATAAATAAATTTATATTAAAACATCAAAAAAAAAGAAAATTTCAAGTAAAGAGATCTTAACAAAGACTTTATGAAGAAAGGACTTCCAGGAGCAGGAGTAGGGAAGCAATCTCTTTCACTACCATTGTAATTTCAAGTTTACACCCTCAGGTATCTTGTACACGGAAGGGGAGAGAGCATCCCCTACTTTGGGGGAATTGTTTTGAAAAAACTGTTCTTGTTATTCTTTCTCAGGAAATTCCATTTTAAAAAGTGAATGGAGTTCAATTGGCTGATTGATATTGGGAAGTTTCATACCAGGAGTTATTCACACTATAAGAAACCCTAGCCTTCAGGGGTTACCCCTAGATTCGAAGAAAGCAGCAGTCAGCCCCTCGCTGGGGACCCAGTCTGCCAAATCAAGCAGTAATTGGAAGAGTGAACTCTGAGGGAGGGAAAGGAAATAAGCATTGATATAGTACCTACTGTGTATCAGAAACTATGCTACTTTTTTTTTTAACAGTAATTATCTCATTTTTAATCCTCACAAAAAACCTGAGCTAAGTGTTATTGTTATCCCCATTTTACAATTTGAACTCAGGTCTTCCTGACTCTGGGCCCAGAGTTCCATCAGTTCCCACCTTCTACAAGAAACCTTTTGTCTTCCCTCTGTTGATTATTTCCAATTAATCCTGTCTGTGAATAGTTGTTTGTATGTAGTCTCCTCATTAGACAATGAAGTCCTTGGAACAGACTGTCTTTTGCCTGTTTTTGCATCTCCTGCTACTTAACAACAAGAACCCTAGGACCCTTAGGGTATCCTCATGTTGAGGAACATTGATCACAACATCTTATCCAATCCTACCCTTCCTTGGGATCCCCAGGCTCTGGGTCTACCCATGCCACTAAATTCAGTCTAAATCTTACTTCTCCCTCAAGCTATAGTTTAATGCAGTTTAATAGCTATAAGTACCACTGAGGTGGAGTTAAAGACAGGCTAAAAGTCAAAAAAGCGAGAAGTGGGTTTGAATTCTAGATCCTCTATTTCTTAGCTATGGGACCCATATGCTAGTCAACTGGCCTCTCTGGGTCTCGATGTCCTTGTCTTTAAAATGACAGTTTACAGAATCTAAAGTTAGAAGAGTCCTAAAAGATTACAAAGAAGGGTCTACTAGGGATGGGAAACCTGCAGCTCAAGGTCATATGTGGCCCTCTAGGTCGGTCCTCAAGTGTGGCCCTTTGACTGAATCCAAACTTCACAGAACAAATTTTCAATCAAAGGGCTGCATTTGAGGACCTAGAGGGCCACATGTGGCCTCGGGGCCACAGGTTCCCCACCCCTGTCTAGCCCCTTCATTTTCTAGATGAGAAAATAGTCACAGAGATAGAAAGGTAAAGATTTACCTAAGGTCACACATATAACAATTAGTAGAGTTGGAATTTAAACCCAGTGCTCTTTCTAGCACACCATGATTGCAGTAGATGACCACCAAAGTATTTTCCAAGAATGTGGTTCTGTGATCTTTTCCTCTGGAGATCTAATGGCTATAGCTATAGAATTGTTGAATTAATTCTTTCCCTTTTAAAAATTATTTTTAAAGAGAGAAGGCAATGTCTTAACCTAGCACTATTGAACTTAAAATCAAAAGATCTGGGTGGGTAACAGGGCACAACTTTGGCTCTGAATATCTCTATTTGTGAGACCTTGGGCAAGTCACTTCTTTCTGGCCCTGTTTTCCTTACCTGTGAAATAAGAGTGTTGGACTAGGTGACCCAGTGCCAACAGTCTACAACTGTGTAAAAACTTCTCCAGGGGTAGAAATTTGAGGTCTCACAGGAGAGGAAAGAGAAGGAAGAGATCAAAGAGCTTTTGGTGGCCAGAGGGATGATTTCTGGTGACAGTCAGCTCCACCTGGCCTCAAACAACCCATTCCATATCACACTAAGTATTTTTGAGTAAGGTTCAGGATTTCCAAGTTCATCTCTGAGTCAGATGACAGCGAATTATCTGATGTTCAGTAGATTCAGAGAGGCTATTGAGTCTGTGATACAACTGGGAAAAAGACCAGATCTAGAGAAGGAATCTGAACATGCTACACAGGACAAGCTCTTTATCCCTCATCAAAATTCTATTTCTGCCTAGGCTGGCAGAAGAGACTGCTTTCCCTTAGTAAACAAACCAATTCATTACTTTCTGCAAACACCTTTCACCTTAAGGTATTGGATTCTTTCCCTTTCTTAATTTCTTCTCTCCTGTGATACTGCAGTTACTCCTCGCTAATATTATTGCAGGCTGCATGCCCTGCATTCAATTTCACCACGTTTTCATTAAGTTCTTAGCAATAACCTAAATGCTTGTAAACAGAATCACGCACCCAGGGCTCATTCAAAATTCTATAATGTCAACCTTTTAAATCTTATTGCTGGTGTCTATGACCTTGCAAAAAATTGGGAGACACCTGGAAGGCTGAATTTTAGTCCCAAATCAATTTGATTATTTTCCCCTTCATTGTCAGTATAGAAAACACATCTCCTTCTGTCTGGCAAGATGAGATATCAAGTCGTATCTGTATGATCCGTTCTAGTTCCGATGCCAATGCCCTAGTCTAGGTCTTCTCATCTGAAATATTGCAATAGCTGCTAGCTAATCTACCCACCTCCAGGTTCTTTTTGCTCCAATATGCCCATCATACAGTTGTCAGATCACGGGATCATACATTTAGAGCTGAAAAAGACCTTAGAGATTATCTGGTTCAACATTTGAAAGATAAAGAAATGGTGACCTAGAAATGGAAGCAATTTCCCCGAGGTACACAAGTAGGGAGTGACATTCAAACTCAGGTCTTCTGACTCCAAACCCAATGCTCCCACACATTTCTGATTACATCATTCCCTAGCTCAAAAACCTTCACTGGACTCACTATCCACTGAGTCAAATCCGAACTCCTTAGCATAGAATTTCAAGAACCCACTGCCATCTGGCTCTAACCTACTTTTCATCCTTGTCACATACTATTCTCTCTCATGTACTTACCCTGCCTTCCAAGTGAATTGAATTACTGGCTGTTTTCCCAAAGACATTCTGCAATTTCCTATCCCAGTGCCCTATGTTCATGCAGTTCCATCTATATAGAATACCTTAAAATCCTACCCCTGTCAGTTTAAATGCTGTTTCCTCCATAAAAACCACATCTTTCACCTTGAAGTGTTATTTCTCTGCTCTAAGCACCCATAGCATCTTAGCTTGGACATCTTAGCACAGTGCTTTGCATACAGTAGGTACTCAATAAAATCTTTTTTTTTAATTATTACCTCCACTTTCATCTGACCCAGTACCAATCTGGGACTAAAAAAGTTTGGATGACCCAGAGGAACAGAGAAAGTTCTACTTAAGCTTTTACCCTGAGACTTCTTTACTACACGGGAAATTTGTTTATTCAAAAAACAGTTCTTAAGCACCTCTCCTGGCTAGACATACAAAGGATACAAAAGACAAAATGATGACTCCCTTCCCTCCAATAGACATGCCCAAGTGGTTCCCTTTATAAAAACTAGTATTCTAAAATACTGAAGCTCCCATAAAACTTTGTACCCTTATATAAAACCTAAAAGCACTACATGTGTTAATTATTACCACTATTATTACCATATCCTCTCTTACATTTTAGTTATTTGTGTTCATCTGTATTAATTAATTAAAGAATCATCACTGTGTGTGCTACCTCTACTCACCAATACCCTTCTATACTTGAGTGAGTGGCTTTCATGTGTGTCTGCCCCTGGGGGGAAAAACCTACCTCCTGGTCACCCTACTGGGGGGAAGCCTTTCTGAAATTAGCCATTAATTCTACGTAACACCAATTATTACTAGCTACTTCATTATGAGCACAGGATGGCAGCCTATTATGGAGTGTCTGTGTGATGTGCTGAAAAAAAGTGATCTGGAGTCTAGAGGACATAAGTTCAAAGCTCTGCTACTTGCTCCCTGGGTTACCCTAGAAGGAATCATTTCTCTTGGGACCTCAGTTTCCTCTTCTACAAAATGATAGAATTAATGTCCCTTCCAGTGCTAGATCCAATGATTTAGACCAGAGTATGCCTCTTAAGCTGGAAAGGGGCCCTTATCCCTCTCCTAATATTTCCTCTGAATTCAACCTGTTCAGGAAACTTGAAATTGCACAATTAGCCATTCATTCTTTGGAGATTATGAAGTTTCACAGCTTTCCTGTTAATAGAATGGGCAGCATCTTAAACCAGTTGGAGTCAGGAGACCCCACGTCCAGTTTTAGCCCTTGACACCTTCTAGCTTTGCTGTTCAATCATTTCAGTTGTGTCTGACTCCTCGTCACCCCATTTGGGATTTTCTTGGAAGAGATACTGAAGTGGTTTGCCATTTCTTTCTCTCCAGCTCATTCTACAGATGAGAAAACTGAGGCAAACAAGGTTAAGTGGTTTGCCCAGAGTCACACGGTAAGTGTCTGAAACCAGATTCAAACTCAGTATCATCATATTCTCTGAATCTCAGTTTTCTCCTCTCAAAAGCAATGATCATAATATTTGTATTAACTATCTACCTCCCTCCTAAGGCTGTTGTGGGGGAAGTACTTTGTAAATTTTAAGGCCTGCAATTAATATTATCAGTCAAAAACTTTATACAAAAACTGTACCCAAGAGCAAGGTAGTTGCCTGGAGAGGAAGGAGAATGTCTCAATGGCTGATAATAGCATCTGGAAGTCCTAATAGTCCTGAGCTGGGTCCAAGCTTCCATGACTTAAGAATGGATAGATAAATCAATCAATAAATGCACTGTATTCAGAACCCAGAAGCACTTGGCATCAATTAAGTCCAGAGGTCATCAAAAGAAGCTATTTGTGGCTGAAGCATCCCCAGGGAAGGGAGTGAATGGCCATCAGTTAGAAAAGAGGTGGGCTGGAAAAATCTTTCTATCTTAGAGACCTAGCAAGGCATCTGCCAGTTCTAAAAAAGCATTAACCATAAATATTTTACACTTATCAAATTGGCTAAAATGATTGAGGGGGAAAGCAACAAATGGAGGGGATGTGGAAAAATTGGGACATTCATTCACTGTTGATGGAGTTGATCCAACCATTTTGGAGAACAACCTGGATTTATGTCCAAAGAGTTATTAAACTGTCCATACCCTTTAGCCCAGCAATACCACTACTAAATCTATTTCCAAAGATGATTAGAGAAAAGGAAAAGAACCTATACATTCTAAAATATTTATAGCAACTCTCTTTGTAGTGGCAAACACCTGGAAATTGAGGAATGATTTAGGTTTTCTGGAATATGGTCATGATGGAATGCTACCGTGCTGTCAGAAATGATGAGCTCGTTGATTGTAGAAAAACATGGATAGAGGCTTACACAAAATAATGAAGAGAAAAATGAGAAAAACCAAGAGAGCATTGTGTACAGTAACAGTAATATTGCTTTAAGAACAAATTTGAACAACTCACTATTGACTATTTGTCTATTTTAGATAACTAAACCACAAAGGTTATGCAGAAAGACTTATGAAGTGCTTTGCTTATGAAGAAAGCTTATGAAGAAAGACTCTATATCCAGAGAAAGAACTGATAAACAGAAGCATATATAGAATGATCTTACATATATAATACATATGTGTATACATAAACACACATATATTTATGTCCTATGGTAGCCATCCATCTCTTTGGGTGCTGGGGGAGGGAGGAAGAAAGGAAAAAGAAAAAAAGAAATTTACATGTTAACTTTATTATAAATTTTAAATGAATGACAGTTGTACATAATAGATTTGCAGTTTCATGTGCAATCATCTTTTTTTATTCTACTATATTGTGAAGATGTTGGTTTTAGTTTACAAATTAAAAATAATATAAAAGTGTCAAGTAAGTACAAATGCTCAAAGAAAGCAGAATAAAGGTGCTGAGTGGAAAGTAACTCACTTCTTTAATCCACCAGGTGGCAGCAGTCACCCACTACTGAATTATAAATAAGCCCGCATTAAGTATCGAACAAACCAGCAGACTTTAGTTCTGTCGAAACCCCTGCTCAAAATCTCCCACTGCCAAGTAGCTTTTCTCACCTAACTGCATCCTAACCACACTGATCAATCTTTTTTGCATCTAGCTTGGTCAGATTTATTTAGTGTGTTCATCCTTCATTGCCGAAGAAGACCATGCCATCAGAGAAATGATGACATGACTTGCACTTGACTTTGTTTTTTGAGTGAGGGAGGGCTGTGCAGGTCACCAGCATCACTTCTTCTCCAGAGCCACCTGAATCCAGTGACCAGATATATCAGGATGACTGCAGATGACCCAGGATGAGGCAGTTGGGGTTGTGACTTGCCCAAGGTCACCCAGCTAGTGAGTGTCAAGTGTCTAAGGTGATATTTGAACTCAGGTCCTCCTGACTCCTGCAGTGGTGCTCTATCCACTGCACCACCTAGCTGCCCTGGGGGGATACACCATGTAAGTGGACACAAAGGACATACAAGGTAGTTTGAGATGAAAGTGAGAAGAACTAGCATCTCTAGGGGTTAGGACAGGTCTCATGAAGGCAACGGCATCTGAGCCAAATTCTGAAGGAAGCTAAGGATGCTATGAGCCACAGGTGAAGAGGGAGTACATTCCCAGCATGAGGGGGAGCCTGTGAAAAGCCACAGAAATGGAATATCATGTGTGAGAGACAACAACACTAGTTTGACTGGACCATCGAGTGCATAAGGGGAATAATATGTAATGTCTGGAAATAGAGGCTGGTGTCAGTTGTGATGTGCTTTCAATTCCAGAAAAGTTTGTATTGGATCTTGGGACAGTAAGGAGTCAATGGAGCTTACTAAGTAGGGGACGGGCAGAGTCAGAAGGTGATATAGGAATATCACCTCGGAAGCTAAATGGAGGATTATTTTTAAAAGAAAATCACTTAGGGACATTACAACAGTCTAGGTGAGACATGATGCAAAAAGCACATCTTTAAAGATACAGTTTTTGTGTTCCATCTAGCTACAAAATAGCTACTCAGAGCTGACCGTACAACAGATATGCAAAACATTTTTTAATGAAAAACAAATTATTTCTTATGATAATTCTTTCCATTTGCTGTAAAGGAAAACAGCAACAATCCTGTCCCTTAGGATGTAGAATCCAATAGATTTTGATCTGATGCTACTGTTCTAAGATTCCATGAGTGTCTTTTTTCTGTCAAAGAGGGAGAGTCAGTTTCTAGAACAAGAAAAGTCAGTTTCAGTAGGAAGGTGACTGTCCCAATGTAGTCTACATTGGTCAGGCAACATAAAATTAGTTCTGGGCACCATATTTTAGCTGGAGACCATCCAGGGAAAAGTGAACAGAATGATAAAGGCCCCTGAAATCTTGCCATGTGAAGTTTGGTTGAAAGAACTGGGGATATTACCTGGAGCAGAAAAGATTTACAGGACCATGATAGTGATCTTCAAGTATTTGAAGGACTGTTCAGTGGAAAAGAGATTAGCCTTGAGAGGAGGGGGCCAATGGCACAGAGAAGTCAAGAAGGATGAGGACTGGAAAAAAAAACTATTAGATTTAAGAGGAGTTGGGTGACATTAAGGAGAAAGAACCATCTCAGAGGCCATGAGGACCTAGAATTTATCAGTTAGATGCTTGACCTGAGCAAATCACTTAACCCGTCTGTACCTCAGGCAACAGCCTAGGATTTCTCCACTAAGTTTCTACCTACCTAGGGAGCTATCCCCTTGCTGGCTGTATCACTGACCCCAATGTGCTGCAGAAAGAAGTTGAAATGACACTAAAGAAGGAACAGTGACCTAAATCAAGTATATATAGAGAAGGTCTGTGCCCCAGGTATCATTGTGAAGGTGTTGGAGCAATGTGGCACAGTGGCTTAAAGAGTCAAAGATCAGCACAGTTTTGCCTTTGTCACACACTGACCATGTGAGCCTGGATGAGTCCCTCAATTTTTAGTGCCCTGCTCAGTCAGTGGTATTAGACTCTCTCTCTCGAAGAAGGAGTTCAAAGGGCATTTCGAATATCAATGAAATTACACGTCTAACCCCTATCTTTGTCCCTATCATATTGAGAAATCAGGTCCACAATATCGAAAGAGAAGATGAAGAATTTTTTTAAAAATCAGGGACATTTTTGTATCCCCCACCATGCAAAAAAAAAAATGGGGGATGGGGGATTATCAAGAAAATATCCATAACTTATCTGTGATACCCACTTTGCATAGCATGGAGGCACCCTTGAAAGGCCTTTGTAGCATGTCTAGATTGCCTAACATGAAGGCCTTTGCAACCCTACCAAGAGGGTAGGGAGAGCCTCCTTGGATTGGCTACCCACATCCCTAAAACCATTGGGACTAAGCTAATGGCCTTCTTTTTCTTCACTTTCTGCTACTTTTCTTTTTTTTCCACCGTAATTTTTTCTGCTATACTCTTTTTTTTACTCTTATTTGCTGCATCCAGAGAGTAAAGATCACTGTTCACCTATAGCTTGAGTGCCATGATCTGAATAGTAACAGTAATAATAAACATCTATGTAGCACTAGAATACGCTAAGCACCTTACAAATATTATCTCCTTTGTTTCTCACAACAACCCCGAGAGACAGGTGCTATTATTATGCCAATTTTATAGTTGATGAAACTGAGGCAACCAGAGGCTAAGTGACTTACTAACTGGCACGTAGTTAGTAAGTAGGTGTCTGAGGCTGGATTTTAATTTAGGTTTTTCTGACTCCAGGCCCAGGGTTCTACCTACTTCTTCACCTAACTGACCAATGAGAGAAGAAGGTTCAGATAAATGGGTCTGGAGGTATTTATTGCTATTCTGTGTTGTTTGATCTCTTCCACTTCAGCCTGAAGTGATCTCCAGTGCCTGCATGACCTTGGAGCCAAGATTGCAGAAAAGATGGGCATGGAAGCCCTCAGAAGCCAGGCTCCCTGGGACTTTAGCCCAAGGGGTAGGAAATGGGGATCACAGATTGGACTTGGAATGGGAACTATGATTTATGGGAGATGAGCCAATCTATGAATCTAGTCTCCTTGTCCTCCAAAGACACTGATACAAAAAAGAAGGGGAGAAGGGTGATTCTGTATCCCCTATGTTGTAGAAGTAAGTTTGTATATTTGCAACTATGCCTTCTAAAGTAAATATTTCTGTCTAAAAAGCCAACCTCACTGTTAGTGGCTAAATGGAACCGAGGCATAGGGGAACACCCCAACAACTGAAACAACCCCATGGTTCTCTCTCTCAAATGGAACCATTTGCAGAGAGCCTAGACTTCCAATCTTCTTAAGATACCCAGAGAATCCTGGAGAAAGAATGAAAACCTGACCTACCTGGCCTTTCAGACCATGAGAATCATAGTAACCTGTATTATATAACATCAACTATTGATCCATATGACATATTCCATCACTTTAAAGTATTTTTTATAAAAAATCTATGCACATATTAAAAGCATCTTTGATAAGGTTATGAGAAGAAAACAGACAAACTTTCACAAATTTTACTTTACAGCAGGCCACATCTTTACAGACACACAATTGACTGAAGAATATACAAGATCCCACAATGATGGTGTGTTGATTATAAAAAGGCATTTTATTTGGCACTGCAAAATGCCAGTTCAGAGGCTCTCCTTCAAAAGGGTATTTCCCATACATATGTCAAAATTACACAAAATTCCTTGAAAAATATAACAGTAGAGATGATTTTGTTGACAGGCCTCCAATTATTATTATCAAACAAAGCTTAAAACAGGGATTTGTTATTATTGTCAAGATAACAAGCCTACACTATGCTAAGTATTAGAAAAACAAAGAAGATAGAAACAGTTCCTATCCTCAAGGAGCTCAAAGTCTAAGGGGGTATACAATATGTGCAAACAATTATGTGTAAATAAGATGAACTAGAGATAGCCTCAGAAGAAAGGCACTAGAGCTAATATTGAGGGAGATGGTGAAAGCTTTCTTGTAGTTGGCAAGATTTTAATTAGGACTTGAAGAAAGCCAGGGAGGCCAGGAGGTGCAAGGGAGAAAGGAGAAATCTAGGCATAGTCATGTGGCTATGTCCTATACAGGGACCAAATAGATGGTGAAATCTTCCAGATTTTCCTTTTTGCATATGATATTGTATACCATGCAAAGGAATACTGCAGACTGTTAAGTAAGATCTGTAGTCACTCATTGGTTTTACATGTATTTGGAAAAAATATATATTATATATATAATTTTTTTTAAAAATAAGTGGCTTAATTCTTCCAGGGCAGGGCCTTTTGAGAGTTCACACTAACTGAAGGGAAAGTTCAATAGTTCCCTAAAGGAAGAATATCTTGTATGTCATACAGTTGGAGAGATAGTTTTTAGGTAGGGCAGATCCATCAGTGCACGTATCTTGAACAGACACCGCAGATGAACAATGATCCTGCTCCACAACTGAACAGGAAAAAAGAGAGCAAAATGAATTTCCTTGGGAAATTGTGTAAAACTATTAGTGAACTCCAACTGTTCCCTAAAACAAAACCCCATTATTTAATACTAATAGTCTTTGGGTGATGCTATAGGGCTGGAATATCAGTCTCCAAGAATTAAAGTTATATGTTGCCCACAAAGGTAGCATTTCAAAGGTAGTGGATAGAGAGCTGGCCTCAAAACCAGAAGGATCTAAGATCAAATCTTGCTTCTAAAACATCCTGGCTATAAAACTCAGAGTCAGGGACCTCTTGGTAGTCCAAGACAGCTCCCTAAGACTATAATTCAAAAAAAGTACTTATCTGCATTAGTAAAAGAAGTTCTTTATAAGGAGCTCCCTACACTGATGAAATAACAGGTCTAACATGGTCTGGCCCCAGTGGCCCCAGGGTAGCAGTTGTCCCTGTAGCACAGTGTCCATTTTAGGAGTCCTCCACCTAAAGCCCCTGGGGGAATCAAGCAGTTGATCTGGATCTCAGCCCTGAGTGGTGGTCCTGGGGTGAGGAGGAGCGCTGGCTTGGTGGAGCTAAAGGCAGTTGTGGAGAGGGAACCCCACTCACAGATTCTGGGCAGAAAAGCTCTATTGTGCCAGACTTAGAGTGGCATGCAGCCCAGCCTTGGGCATGAGGCATCCACAGGAACAGAACTGGAGCAGGGCTAGGGGGTGGAATCCCTGGTAGCAGCTGTGATTCCCAGATTGCTCAACCCACAAATGCCAAAGACAGCTTCAAAGATGCTGGGCAGAAAACCTTGTGGTAGCTCCCATACTAGAGCAGAGGCCAGGAGAGGAATAAACTCCTCTCCCTTGATTGTGCCACCTTGGAGGAACTGAGAACTTGCAGATCCCCATAGTATATCTTCCTCTTTACAAAGAACTCAAAAGTCAAGTAACTGACTGAGAAAATGTCCAAAAAGGAGGGAAAAAAATCAGACTATAGAAGGCTACTTTCTTGGTGAACAGGTATTTTATTCCATCCTTTCAGATGAGGAAGAACAAAGCTTACCATCAGAGGAAGATCTAAAAGTCAAGGTTTCTGCATCCAAAGCCTCCAAAATAAATATGCAATGGTCTCAGACCATGGAAGAGCTCAAAAAGGATTTTGAAAATCAAGTAAGAGAGGTGGAGGAAAAATTGGGAAGACAAATGAGAGAGATGCAAGAAAAGCACGAAAAGCAAGTCAACAGCTTGCTAAAGGAGACCAAAAAAAATGTTGAAGAAAATAATACCTTGAAAAATAGGCTAACTCAATAGACAAAAGAGATCCAAAAAGCCAATGAGGAGAAGAATGCATTAAAAAGCAGAATTAACCAAATGGAAAAGGAGGTTCAAAAACTCACTGAAGAAAATAGTTCTTTCAAAATTAGAATGGAACAGATGGAGGCTAATGACTTTATGAGAAACCAAGAAATCACAAAACAAAACCAAAAGAATGAAAAAATGGAAGAGAATGTGAAATATCTCATTGGAAAAACAACTGACCTGAAAAATAGATCCAGGAGAGAAAATTTAAAAATTATGGGACGACCTGAAAGTCATGATCAAAAAAAGAACCTAGACATCAACTTTCATGAAATTATCAAGGAAAACTGCCCTGATATTCTAGAACCAGAGGGCAAAATAAATATTGAAAGAATCCACCAATCACCTCTTGAAAGAGATCCCAAAAGAAAAACTCTTAAGAATATTGTAGCCAAATTCCAGAGTTCCTAGGCCAAAGAAAAAATATTGCAAGCAGCTAGAGAGAAACAATTCAAGTATTATTGAAATGCAATCAGGATAATACAAGATCTAGCAGCTTCTACATTAAAGGTCAAAAGGCTTAGAATATGATATTCCAGAAGTCAAAGGAACTAGGACTAAAACCAAGAATCACCTACCCAGCAAAACTGAATATAATACTTCAGGGGAAAAAAGGGTCATTCAATGAAATAGAGGACTTTCAAGCATTCTTGATGAAAAGACCAGAGCTGAACAGAAAATTTGACTTTCAAACACAAGAATCAAGAGAATCATGAAAAGATAAACAAGAGAAATCATAAGGGATTTACTAAAGTTGAACTGTTTACATTCTTATATGGAAAGATAATATTTATAATTCTTGAAACTTTTCTCATTATTTGGGTAGTTGGAGGGATTATACACACACATACACGCACACACACATATACATATATGTATATATACACACATACAGAGAACACAGGGTGAGTTGAATAGGAAAAGATATCTAAAAAATAAAATTAAGGGGTGAGAGAGGAATATATTGGGAGGAAAAAGGGAGAAATAGAATAGGGCAAATTATTTCTTACAAAAGAGGCAAGGAAAAGCTTTTTCAATGGAAAAGGAAGGAGGGAAGTGAGAGGGAAAAAGTGAAAATTACCCTCATCACATTTGGCTTAAGGAGGGAATAATATGCACACTCAATTTGATATAAAAATCTATCTTACACTACAGGAAAGTAGGGTAGAAGGGGACAAGTAGGGTGAGGGGGATGACAGAAGGGAGGGCAAATGGGAGGAGGGAGCAATTAGAAGTAAACACTTTTGGGGAGGGACAAAGTCAAAAGAGAGACTAGAATAAATAAGGAGCAGGATAGGATGGAGGGAAATATAGTTAGTCTTATACAACATGACTATTATGGGAATCTTTTGCAAACCTACACATATATAGCCTATATTTAATTACTTGCCTTCTTGGTGGGGCTGGGTTGGGATGGAGGAAAAGAGAAAAGTTGGAACTCAAAGCTTTAGGAACAAATGTTGACAGTTGTTTTTTCATGCAACTGGGAAATAAGAAATATAGGTAATGGGGTATAGAAATCTATCTTGCCCTACAAGAAAAGAGAGAAGATGGGGATAAGGGAAGGGAGGGGTGTAATAGAAGGTAGGGCAGTTTGGGGGAAGGGGTAACCAGAATGCACAGCGTTTTGGGGTGGGGAAGTGGAGAGATGGGGAGAAAATTTGAAACTCAAAATTTTGTGGAAATGAATGTTGCAAACTAAAAATAAATAAATAAACATTTTTTTAAAAAGAGAATAAAAGACATAACAGGTCTAGTTTTTTTTTAATTACTCTAAGGTCAGAGACTCATAATATAGCAACTACCACTCATATATCACTGACATGGTGCTAAGGGCTTTACAAATATCTAATTTGATCATCACAATAACCCTGAAAAGTAGGTGCAATTATTATTATTATTATTTTAAAGATGAGAAAACTGAAGTCTACACAGGTTAAATGAGTTGTCCAGGGTCACTGTCTGAGGTCAGATAAGAACTCAGGTCTTCCTGACTCCAGGTTCAATGCTCTATCTACTGTGCCATTCATAATAAGTAAGGATCAGCTGTACCATGATATCAATAAGGAATCAACAGAAAAGAACAGAAAAGGAGATGAGCTGATCATAAACAATAAAAAGTGATAACTAATATGGTCCATGTTTTCTCTACTGGGGCCTACATAATGTCAAGAAACTAGAAGAATGCCCTAGCTCATTGGGGGGCTTCCACGAAGGACCTCCACAAAAGAGCTGCAAAGTAGATAAAGTACCAGACCTGAAGTCAAAAAGACTCATCTTCATGAGTTCATATCCAGCCTCAGACCCTTACTAGCTACGTGACCTTGAGTAACTCGCTTAACCCAGTTTGCCCCAATTCTTCATCTGTAAAATGAGGTAGAGAAGAAAATGGCAAACCATTCCAATGTCTTTGCCAAGAAAATCCAAAATGGTGTCACAAAGAGTCAGACATGCCTGAAAATGACTGACCAACAACATCTACAAGAGAATTACACTTAGTTAAGAAGACTTAGGTGAGTTGTGACCTTTAAAAAAGAGTAAAAAAGAAGCACCTATCATTATGAGATCACAGATTCTTGTAGTATGGTTAACATTGAGATAGGGGAGGAGAACCAAATACATTATACTCCACAGCTCATGGAATAACAGAACCAAGATCCAAACCTATGCCTTTTGACTTTACTGTTCTCTTCCATATCACAATCTCCCAAATTATGACAACAAACAATGAATGCATAGCATCTATTCAAATAAAACAACATGGAACCCAAACAGAATTGAACAGGAAATAAGTGAGTATAAGAGTGAAGCTGGAAACCTCCACCCTAATTAATGTGGATGCTCAAGGCCCAGATTTCTAGATTGAATCAATCAAACAAGTGTAAACTAGTAGCAAATAAGTCTTTAATCAGATTAGGAACAAGTACTAAATCATTAGATAAAAGCAAACTGATGGCACACAGGAAACATAATGGGATGAGTTGAAAGAAGTATACTACAGCAGGAGATTCCGGTAAAGGACTCCAGCATCAAGGCAGCCTAGTAGTGAAAGGGAGAACTGCCCTTGTCAGGAGGGGAAGAGGAGTCACTAGTAAGATTCTCCCCTCCTTTAATCAGGGAAAGGGAATATTCCCATCCCATTGATATAGATGGCATTTCCCTAGAGCATCAATGGCAGATGGCAATGCATCAAGAGCTGAGCAACATGCTAAAGACACACTTGCAAGAGAAAGGCAGCTTTAAGACTCTACAAAGAAATCCACAATTGGAGTTCAGAGAGGAAAAAAAGCTACAGTTAAAGAAAACTTCATTAAAAACTCTACAAATGGAGAAAAGGACTTTCAGAAACCACAAGCTCTGAGTCTGCTCTCAAGTTTGATCCCATTCTTCTCTAAGACCTTGTATATGGGAAGGTATGGAATATTCAATTCTTACTCTGGTTGGTTATTGTCCCTCATCTTCCAACAGGACCAAAATGACATCACCATGATAAAGTGAAATTTCATTGTGTCTGACTGTGACTGATCAGACCAACACAAGCTCAGAATGCTCTACCACAGGTTGGGCACAGATAGTCTGTATGAATTTGTGGAGTGGATATCCCAAATTTGCACATCCTACATTTACTTTGTGCTGTGTCAATTCTGCTTTGCTCAAAGAGCACAGCACCCTTTCTCATGTGGGCACACCATGCTGAGAGCTCCTGTGCCAGTGTTTCCAATGTTGCACAGTCAGATCCAAAGTTCTTGAGAGAGACCTTAAGAGTGTCCTTGTATTGCTTCTTATGACCACCATGTGATCACCTGCCCCATGCAAGTTCTCCATAAAATTGTCTTTTTGGCAAGTGTATATTTTGCATTCAAACAACATGGCCAGCCCATCAGAGTTTGCTCTCTGAAGCATAGTTTGAATACTTGCCAGTTCAGCTCAAGCAAGGACTTCAGTGTCTGGTATCTTATCCTGCCAGGTGATCCTCAGAATCTTCCTAAGACAGTTCAAATGGGAGCAATTCAGCTTCTTGGCATGGCACTTGGTAGACTGTCCATGTTTCACAAGCATATAACAATGAGGTCAGCACAACTGCTCTGTAGACCTTCAGTTTGGTAGTCAGTCTAATACCTCTTCTCTCCCAAACTTTTCTTCAGAGCCTCCCAAATACTGAGCTAGCTCTGTCAATGCATGCATCAACCTCATTGTCAATGTTTACATCCCGGGAGAGTATACTACCAAGGTAAGTGAACTTATCCACAGCATTCAAAACTTCTCCATTTGTTGTAACCAATGGTTCCACGTATGGCGTGCTGGTGGCTGATGGAGCACCTGTGTTTTCTTGGTGTTAATTAGGCCTAAATTAGCACAGGCAGCAGAGAATTGATCTGTACTTTGTTGTATCTCAGCTTCAGAGGCTGCATTGAGTGCATAATCATCTGCAAACAGAAAATCATGCACCAACACTCCCTCCATTCTGGTCTTGGCTTGTAGCCTTTTTAAATTGAAGAACTTAACCATCATTGTGGTAGTTGACCTTGATGCTGTGTTCATCCTCACTGAAAGCATTTGTCAACATGGCTGAAAATATCATACTAAAAAGCATGGGAGCAAGCACACAGCCCTATTTCACTCCACTGGTGACTGGAAAGGCAGGAGAGCATTGTCTATTATCCAGAACACGGGAAAACATGCAGTCATGAAACTGATGAACGTCTCTGGGCAATCAAATTTTGACATAATTTTTCATAAGCTCACTACTACTTCAGTGGATATCCTTTTGTAAAAGCTAATTAATTCTGGCTAATTAATTGATACAGAATGGAGAACACACTGAATGGGAGCTCATGAATGTTATCTAATGTATCATTAGTTATCTAATGTATCAATGTAGCCCTAGAAACTGAATGGATAAGTTAGTCAGCCACCCAACCTGCCTGCCCAAGAGGCAGTTGAGAAGTAGCTCCAAAGGGTGGCTGCATAGTAATGGAGGCATGTGTAAGGTCCCGCCTGTTCTTTCACTAGGTTCAGAGTTCTATTCTCTTTGCCTGTAGCTCCTACAGTCTTTAACTTTGAAGTCTAAAATTATACTTTTTTTCTAATAAAATACCACCATCTTTTTTGTTAGTAAAGATGTTAATGGCCTCTGGAGTTTGTCGTAATGAGATTTGATTGTTAGACAAAGAAATAGAGCTAAAAGTAAAATTTTATAACTTGACAACTTATGTAAGGCTCTGCACACAATCTGGCCCCCATCTACCTTCCCATCCTTTTTTCTGCATTTTCCCTAACACTATGACCAAACACAATTTGTCACTCCTAGAACACATTTGACACTTCTGCATCTTTGTTCATTCCTATCCTTCCCATCTCATTCTTTTTTTTATATTCATTTATTTTGTTTTTAATTTATGGAATAAAACAAGCATTTCCATAACAGTATAATAAAAAGATGATTGCATATGAAACTGCAAATCTATTATCTACAATTGGCTGTTTCTTTTAAATACATAATGAAGTTATCATGTAAATTTCTTTCTTTTCTTTTTTTCATTTATTTTTTTCTCCCTCGCCTTCCCCTGATCATTTAAAGGTCCACCAAAAACACCCTCTACCCCTCATGAAGCATTCCCTGACTCAGAAAATATCTCTCCCTACCTCTGAATTCCTATGGTATGTATCTTTATTATGAAGTTATCATATTCTATTCTAGATTGAATAACAGTCAATTGTATATATAATCTTCACTAGACTCTAAGCTACTGAAGAGCAAGGACCAGAGTCTTGTTCATTTTTTCATTCATTCCCTCTTAGCACCTGGAAAAGGGTTTCATACATAATAGTTGCTCAGTTAAAAATTAAGTAGTTCAATACTTCAAGAATCCAATGTGAAGTATAAGTTTCTCCCTCCAAACTAACCCACCTCTTTGTAATTCCCATACATACATACATACATTCCCAGTAGGGTTAGATTGCCCTCAAGTTGGTAAATGGCATTTCTGTAACTGAAAAATTCATCACCTTGTGGCCATGAGAGATCATGGAGCTAAAGCCAGAAGGAAACTTAGATGTAGTCATTCTACAAATGAGGAAACTGAGGCCCATGGGAGTTAAGCAAATTGCCCCAAATCATACAGGTAGCTTATAAGTATCAGAGGTGAGATTTGAATCTGGGTCCTCTGGATCCAGAGTCATTCATTGCTTTTTCGCTATCTTATAGATAAAGCTCTCCAGATCTGATAAAGTACTCCTCCACACAGTCTTTCACCTGGTTCATACATGTAGACTACCAAAATTTTTAAGACCTGGGCTCTAACTTTTGAGACTTCAAAGTCACCTATAAGACATAATAAGGTACTATAGGAGAACCTCATGGAAGATGTCAAATAGATGAATCAATTCATTATATTCCCTTTCAAAATTCTATAAACAGGATCTTTAATGGAAAAGTTACCAAGTTTTCCCGGAAATAAATTATCTCTGAGATGAGATAATCACTAAAATTACTTATGGCAGAAGGAAAGCACTGACGAGTTATAAGCTAGGATTAACAATGGTTGGATGGCCTCACATATCATGTGTCCTACAAGAGAAATGATTGTTAAATAACCAAGTATTGGGGAGATCCAGGGTTTTTTTCTTTTTCCTGTTTCCTCAAAGTCTAGATCTCTCATTTTGGCCAAAACTTTACCCCACACCTAGACCATTTTATCTAGGTGGAGTTGTTACCCCACCCAACTAGAAAAACTTTACAAAGAATTTAATGGGGTAATTTAATTTAATTTTGGCCCATTGTATTCTACTCAGGCTGGGGGAAGGGGGAAAGAAATCCTTTGCCTATGTTGCCCAAGGCTGGGGGGAGGGTCTGGGAGTGAGAGTAACACAGTCCCCCAGCCCCTCATTAAAAATATTCATTTATTCATTAATTACTAACCAATCAGAATTGATTGCCATTGGGGAACACCCACTCCTCCAAAGGTGTATAAACTGCCATGATCTATCTTTAGTTTAGGAGAGATGACCAAATGACCATCTTTTCATTAATTACTCACTAGCATAATTAATAAAATAATTACCCAGAAATTATGTCTCTCAAGTTTTTTATACAATCCCACCTATCTCCCCCAGAGCCCAAATCATTCCCCAGAGTCAACTGAAGGTATTATCATCTGAGTAAAAGTTAACGAGGTTATTCACACATACCTTTCAGACATGCAAAATGCTCATTGCTTAGTTGAAATATTTTTCCTGTTGTGGTCTTACTATGTTGGCAAGAGTCACCAAAATAAAAAAGCGGTGTGCGAGGCTGACTCAGGCGGCAATCCAACCTGGCACAAGAGAATAGAATCTTAGATTCAGGGTTGATCAATCTTTCCCCAAAAGTCCAGGAAAGTTCCCATGATGTCAGGGTGCCAGCTGGGACAGAACTTGTAAAAGTCTGACTGAAGAGGCCAGGGCTTTCTGGTGGTTAATGATGTCCTGAGTGATGTCACAAGGGGTTGAAGTGAGGATGAAGCTTGGCAACTGAGTGCCAACCACCCCCAGGAAAGCATGGGGCTACCCTGAGGGCTACTGGGCTAGTTGCCCAAATAACACTCAGGTAACTAATAGAGCAATCAAATATCGAAACTGAAAGAATCCTCAGAGATTATACACTTCAACAGCTTCATTTTATAGATGGAACATTTTAAGCCCTGAAAGTAGAAGTAAGTTAATTCACAGCCATACAGGAAGTTAGTGGCAAAACTGGGATTCAGATTCAGGGCTCCCTGACCCCTAGTCAGAGACTATAGATTTAAAACTCAAAGGGAACTTAAAGGCCATGGAGACATAGGATCATATCTCTTTCTTCTAACTTTAGAGATATGATCCTATGTCCTATATCCCATATCCTATGAGGCCATATTTAGTTCATCACCAACATCTCATAAATAAGGAAACTGAGGCCCAGAGAAGCCAAGTAACTTGCCCATGGTCACATACTAAGTGACAGAGCTAGGTTTCTAACTCTAAATTCACTATTCTTTCCATTATACATACATACATATATACATATATGTATGTATATGTATATATGTGTATGTATATATGGATATGTATATATATGTATGTATGTGTGTATGTATATATAATACATATTCTAAAATCTCTTGGTTCACCGCTTTTTTCACATTACACCATGCTTCTAATTTTCAATTCACGGAAAACTTACGCAAAGTCTTACTGGGATATCCCAGTAACTTCACAGAACAAATCCTTTGTGAAGTTTGGATTCTGTCAAAGGACCACATGAGGACTAGAGGGCCACATGTGGCCTCAAGGCCACAGGTTCCCCACCCCTGTCCCAGACCAACTCTACTAAAAGGAAGAATAAACTGTGGCCTATGGTGTTCAATTAGATGGTGCTTCTAAGGCCAAACCTTACTCATGTCTTCCTATCACTTGCTAACATGTAAAATTGCAACTCTTCCAGGTAGAATCATTTTTTAGAGTTAAAATCTCTAGAAAGTCCTTACTAACATACATACACACACACATACACATACACACGCACGCACACGCACACACATTTTTAGAAAGGCTCTACATAGAAATACTTTAACAATCATTAACACATTAGTCTGAATTTAATGAAGAGATTAGCTAGTTGTTTCCTAAAATAGAACGGAGCTTGGACTAGGCAGGACACAGGCCAAGGTACAGAGTGGGGAGGGATCTAAAGAAGTTTAGAGCTGATATATGTCTATGGCACAAAGTTGGAATTCTTTACCTTTCTCGATGCCCCTAACCCCAATTGATTTCTTCAATTCCACCTCCAAAACAGCTCTGCTGTTCCATCCCTTTTCTCCATCCCCCCTAGTGGCCCACCCAACTTCAGAATTCATCATATCTTGCCAGGATATTGTAATATCCTCCTAATTAGAGTCCCTTCTTTCTCTCTTCTATTCTACCCTACACATAACTGTCAAAATCATCTCCCAAAAGCATACTTCTAACCATCTTATTCCCTGTTAGAGAATACTCCACAGCTTTTTACTGTCTCTAGCATAAAATGCAAACCCCTTTGCGGGTGAAGGAGGGTGTCCAAACTACCTTGCCAGACTTGTTTCACAGTGTTCCCCTAAAGAATATGTGGGATTTCATTAGTTGGAGACAGAAGAGATGATGCCAAATAGTGGGCAAAACGTCTGCCTTGGAAACAGAAGATAGAGCATCATGTCCTGCTTCTGATACTTACTGGCCATTTGATTCTGCAAGCCATTTAACATCTCAGTGCTCCAGGCAACTCTATAACTGTATGTCACAGAGAAGGTGCCAACTTGCATTAGTAGAAGGAATTAGCTCATCTCCTCACCAGTGAAAATCAGAGGTCTGCTCCTTATCCCCCATGCATGCACTCTACAATCCAGTCAAATGAGCCTGTTTGCTTTTGGCCAAACTTGGGGATCAGTTCCTTTGCAAAGATTCAAATGGAGAATGTACACCCCCACACACACACACTTCCACTTCTTCAAATCTTTACTTTCTTTCAAAGTTTGCCTCAGCTGCCACTTCCTAACAGAAGTCTTTTTTGACCACCCCTCCTCTCTCCAGTCACCTTAAGCTGACTTCTCCTTTTACACATGGTACCCCTGCTCAGTAGAGTGTAAGCTCTTCGAAGACAAGGACTGCTTCTTTGTCCTTCTATCTATAAAATCTAGTACATTTTGCATTCGAGCAACATGGCCAGCCCATCAGAGTTGCGCTCTCTGAAGCACAGTTTGAAGACTTGGCAGTTCAGCTCAAGTAAGGATTTCAGTGTCTGGTACCTACTTATCCTTCCAGGTGATCCTCAGAATCTTCCTAAGACAGTTCAAATGGAAGTGATTCAGTTTCTGGCCATGTTGTTCAAATGCAAAATGTACACATGCCAAAGACTATTTTATGAAGAATTCACTTGTGGCAGGTGATCACATGGTGGCCAGAAGAAACAATGCAAGGATACTCTCAAGGTCTCTCTCAAGAACCTTGGATTTGACTGTGCAACATGGGAGATACTAGAACAGGACCGCTCAGCATGGTATGCCCACATCAGAAAGGGTGCTGTGCCCTTTGAGCAAAGCAGAATTGAGACAGCACAAAGTAAACATAGAATGTGCAAATTTGGGGTATTCACCCCAAATATTCACATGGAGTATCTATGCCCAATCTGTGGTACAGCATTCCAAGCTGATCAGCCACAGTCAGACACACTGAAATTTCACTTTATCATGGTGATGTCATTTTGGTCCTCTTCGAGAACGAAGGACAACAACCACAGAATCTAGTATAATACCTTCTACACAGTAGATCCTTGATAAATGCTTGTTGAATTGAATTGAATTAAATTAACAAATGGCTGGCAAATGTTAGTCAATGAATAGCCAAACTATAGGAAGAACCCCTAAAAGATGACCTCATTAAACTTAGAAGGCAAGCGTTTTGTCTGTGTATACCCATGGCCTACCACAGTGACTTGTACATATAAGATGGGAGCTTGAAATAGACCTGATTTCAGTGGTATAGGGAACTCCCAATGGGGACGCTTTCTACACCAGTGCAGATCAGCACTTTCTTTTCCATTCACACTTATAGAGAGTTGCCTCACAGTAATGAAAGGTTAAGTGATTTGCCCAGGGTCACATGGGCAGTATGTGTCAAAGGGCTCTATGCACTATGCCATGGTGTCATAATGTCTGGTGCCTACACTTAATATCTGTTTGAGAATTGAATCTACGTGTTTCCCTCTAATCAGTACAAAATGGCATTGAGGGTGTCAGCAACAGCAGTAAGCTATGTGACTAATCAATGGGTTACTGAAAGGACTAGATAGCAGATTTCCTTGACTTTTGACACTAAAAGTATACAGCTTCCACCGAATTTGTGGCAGTTTCACCGTTACAGGATCCTTTTTGTGGTCTCTGCTGTTCTCTATAACTACCTTGGGAAGACTCAGCAGAATGGCTTGGCAAGGCCCTACCACCAACCACTGCCAAGAGAAATGCTCACTACCCGGAGGGCCTACACCAAGAGACATAGAAAGGGAACACTTGACCACCTGTCTGGCCTGCTCTTCTACAGCAAGATTGCAACTTTCTCTTCCTCATTTCTTCTTCCAAGCACCTATGAGGTTCTCAACAGGCCGGGGGCGGGGAAAGAATTGTTTCCAAATACACACAATGGGAACTCCACTTCACCCTGCTTGTAACTTGCTGGCTGCAAGCCAGCCTAGCAAGGGAGAGGCACAGGTGCACTACTTGGGGCTATTGGCTGCAGCTACCATCTTCCTACAGCCGCTCAGCATCACCACCTTCCTTGCTAAGGAACATAGGATTTAGAGCTCCATGAGACCTCAACAATCATTCTAGCCCAACACCTTCATTTTACAGATGACAAATCTAATGGCCAGAGAGACATGATTTGTTGGAGGTCACACAGGTTGTAAATAGCAGAGGTGTGGTTTTAAGTCAGAACTCTTGATTCTTAATTCAGTTCTCCCTCCACTTACACTGGGGCCCTTCCCAAATCTCATCAAGAGACTGAGCCTTCTCCCAAATCTCATCAGAAACTAAACCATAACTAGTTTAAGATGAGCTATGATCTAATTAACTGTAACTCATCTAAGATAACATTGTCATAACAAAAGAGTTGGGCTCTGCATGCAGTCTTCAAAAAGAAAAGCCAGATTTTATCTGTGATTATAGAGACCCTTCCAAAGGAGAGAGATTTAGCAATCTAGCAGACATAAGTATTCTGTGTTTCCTAAAAAGGGGCAGGCCTCATTCTCCAAATTCAGCTTCAGCCTATATGAATTATACCAGAAAATCAAGGAGCTCTCTTTTCCATTTCAATGCTCATCAGAATCTTTGTTTCCTGAGGATCTTGAGAGTGAATAGGGTACCCTAGATAATGAAAGACAGCATGGGCTAGAGGGATAGAGCTCTGGACTTTGAGACAGGAAGATAACGATTCTTGCTAGCTATGTGACTCAGAAAGTGCCTTCATCTTTCTAGGTGCCAGTTTTGTCCCAATGGCCCCTTTCAGCTCTAAATCTATGATCCTATGATAGGTAGAAGAGTGGTAAGAGAATGTGATGAGTGTCTACTTTGTGCCCAAGGTATAACCCAGTCTCACAGGGTTCTTCACATGCCACCATTACTTCCTACTGTTATTCAGTCATGTCTGACTCTTTGTGACCCCCATTTGGGGTTTTCTTAGCAAAGAGATTGGAGTGATTTGCCATTTCCATCTTCAACTTATTTCATAGATGAGGAAACTGAGGCAGAAATGGATAAGTGACTCAGGGTCACACAGCTAGTAAGTGTCTGAGGCAGGATTTGAACTCAGGTCTTCCTGACTCCAGGCCTAGCGCTTTACCCACTGTGTCAACTAGCTGCCACTATTACCCTGTGCCCAGTTTAGCCTGGGCTCTTTGGTTGGCTAGATCGACCTTGACAACAAAGGCAGATTCTTGTTGCCCAGCACCTGGCCGATGTTTAATAAATTTTATCACTGGATTACAATGGTTTATTCTCCATTATAAATTAATAAGCTGATTTCATGGTTCCTAAAAGTCTATTTTCAGTCAGTTCCCACTCACCACCCATACCTATATCTGATCACCCCTGAGGACAAACTGATAAAATAAAGTTTCTCATTTGCTGAAAACCTTATGCTTTCATTATTTAGAGCTTTAAGGAACCTGAGAAATCACGTTGGATAATTTCCTCATTTTATAGGCAAGAAAACTGGTCTGATAGTAAGTGACAGAGCCAGGATATGAACCAGGTCTTGTAACTGTAAGCCCAGTGTTCTTTCCATCAGAGTTATAAATAAGAGCTTCAGCACTTGGTTAAAATTCAATTAAGCAGGGTTGGAGTGTAGAAGGGGATTCTAAGGTGTGACCATTTAGTCAAAGAAGACTGGAAACAGAGGTCACAGAGAGTGGAGGAGATGGAGGAGCAGGGAAGCTAGTCTATTCAAAGAAAAATAAGAATAACTGGAAACTTAAAGTTTGTCTATCATTGATACATGATTCAATGAATTACGGTGTACGTATGTCATTAAACACTTTTGTGCTACAAGAAGTTATGGAAGGGATGATTTCCAAAAACCCTGAGAAGACTTACATGAACTGAAACAAAGTGAAGTAAGCAGAACCAGGAGAACAACTTATACAATAATAACAATATTGTAAAAACAAGTAACTTTGAAAGACTCTTATCAACTCTTATGAGCACAATGATTAACCAAGTTCCAAAGGACTTGTGATTAAACATGTTATCCAATGCCAGATTGAAAGGTGATAGACTGAGAGTTCAGTATGAAGAGTGTTTGGATTCGTTTGTCTGGACATGGTTAATGTGGGAAATTGTGCTGCTTGGCTATACATATTTATAATGAGTCTCAGTTTTCTTTTCTTTCCAGTGAGTGGAGGAAGGGGAGATGGGAGAGAGAGAATTAAAAATATTAAGATAAAATTAAATTGAATTTATAAAACCCAAACCAATGGAGGTAGAGATTATAAACCACTCCTGACAAACTCCTCTGGGAAGGAACTTGGTCTTAGATATTTTTTATTCCCTACATAACACTAGCATAGTTCTAAAAATAAAGTAGGTGCTCAATAAAATGTCAATTGAACTTAAATGAATTGAATTCATCATCCAGGATCCAACCTTTGGACTTACTTACCTCCCCTTACCCCTTGCTCTTTAGAAACAAAAGCCCCTTCAGTGCTGGAACATTGGCAGCCTCATCCCACTGTGATATAAGTTTTGGAGAGTCCTAATGAGAGTCTTGTATTATACATCCAGGATATTTCATTTCCCTGTGAAGAAATGACCCCAGTACACACACACACACACACACACACTTTTCCCAAGTATAGATGTCTCAAGTCCTTTCTGAACAGAATCTGTGTGGCAAACACTATTCTCTATTACTGTGATTTAGAACTGTATTATAGTGTTTATAACATAAACACTATAATATGGGATAATATATGGGTAGTACACTTGAGAGGTATGAAACAAAGTGCTGGGGGGAGGTTTGGTGGAGGGAGAGGGTGTTATTGAAACAATGAGAATCAAGGCAGGCTTCATGGTGGAAAGCACAGTCAAGCTGGGCTTTAAAGAATGGATAGGAACTCAGTAGACAAAGGATAGGGAAAATAATCCTAGTAGTAGAGGGAAAGTCATGAACAAAGTCCTGAAGGCAGGAGAGCATACACTGTGCTCTGGAGACAGAGAGAAGTCCAGTTTGGTGTTAGTATAACATGAGACAAGACTGGAAAGGCAAGCCAGCACCAGATTACTGAATGCCAGGTCAGAGTCTGAACTTAAATCACAGCTAGGTGGCACCATGAGTCCCAGACCTGAAGTCAGGAAGACCTGAGTTCAAATCTAGCCTCAGATACTTCCTAGCTGGGTGACCCTGGGCAAGTGACTTCACCCTGTTTGCCTCAGTTCCTAATCTGTAAAATGAGCTGGAGAAGGAAAAGGCAGACCATTCCAGTATCTTTGCCAAGAAAGCCCCAATAGGATTATAAAGAGTTGGATAGAGCTGAATTACTAAACAGACTTTAGAGTAATATAACAAGATCTCTAGATAGAAAGACTGTATCTGACTGTAGCGTGAAGGAGGGAGAAAGAATGAAGGTGGAAAAGTCCAGTTAGGAGGCTATTACAATAGCCAGAGACAAAGACAAAATGGGTACAAGGGGGAAAATGAGGATGACGCTAGTATAGTAAGGCCAGGGGAGGGACGAGGCAACCAAGATTTAGGATCACAGATTTTGAACTGAAAGGGCCCTAGAGGCTACCTAATCCAGCCCCCTGGTTTTATAGATAAAGATCTGAGGCTGGAGAAGTTAAGCGACTTCCCCAACACCACACAGGCAGTGAGTAACTGAGACAAAGACCTCCCCACCTCCCCACCCAGGGTAGAGACGACAATGGCTCCATTAGAACGGCTCTATCTCCTCTGTCTCTACCACTTTTTTACATGTCTCCTTCCTTGTCCTCTTTGTGCAGCTCCCACATCATCTAAAGGACTGCCCATCTGAACCGTAAAGAGAAGCCTAACCGAGACACTTCCCTCGGTCTGTCCACCACATCCTCCAGGCCGACATCTCTGAAAAGAAGAGGATGGGGGCTTTGATTTCTCCCGTAAATCCCACATTAGCCCATGAGATGGCAGCATAGAAATGCAGATTTCCAGAGGCCAGCTCCATGACAGCATTTATCTCTCCCGGATCCATCACTGCCCACGCGTCTCCTTGTGAGGCCCGGGAAGAATTTGGATGGCAGCCTTTTGGTCATGCCCCAGTGAAGTACCTAATAAATCCTGGCCTTCCAAAATGCTCACTAGGCTTACTTCCCTCTCCATTAGACAACGGAACTCTGCTGCGGGTGTGCCTCTCTTTGCACAAGGGTTGTTCTTTTGTTCTTAAACTGAGAGTGCACCAAAATTGGGTCAATGAATCCTATTTTAAATTCATTAGAAAAGCTGACTATTTAAAGCACTCTCATGCTAATCATTTTATAAACCAGCAAACCCTTTGTGTGCATGAGAAAAATCACAGGTTCCATGTTGCGTGAGCAGATTTTTTTCCTTCATTCTTTGGATTCACACACCCTATTGCCAGACACACAGTAGGAGCTTAATAAATTCTTGCTGATTGATTACAGCTAAAAGGATCTTGAAGATCACCTAGTCAAGCTCTCCTTATTGTGTAGATCAGGAAACTGAGGCCTCCAGATGAAAAAGGGAAAGGAAATGTTCAGAGCCAGGATTTCAAACCCAGGAAGTCTGACTCCAAATGTAGGGCCCGCGTCATTGGATCACAGTGGAAGTGGATACAGAATTAGGCTTGTTTCTGCATAGAGATACTTTATCTATGCCTCAGAATAAAGAACTGAGTGGCTGGCTTCAGCCAACTTTTTAAAATGAAGATTCCTTTTTTGAGAGTTTGTAGTTATGTAAATCATTTCTATGTTAATCAAATAACAAGCATATATTAAACACTTACTGTGTGCCAGGTTCTGTGCCAGGCATGAGGGAGACAAATACAAAATGCATACCAAGAAGTGAAATAGAAACCTAATACTAACAGCGACCTGGGCAGGAGAGAGTAAAAGGCAGGGAAGCTAGGATAGACCTTAGAGACTTCCTGAATCCAACTCCTCATTTTACAAATCCTTATATCTTGTCTGTACGCATTGTACACCATTATCTTGCCCATGTCCAACTCTTCATCACTCATTTGGGATTTTCTTGGCAAAGATCCTGGAGTGGTTTGCGATTTCCTTCTCCAGTTCATTTTACAGATGAGGAAACTGAGGCAACCAGGGTTAAGTGACTTGCCTACAGTCATAGAGTTAGTGTCTGACACACAATAAGTGCTTAATAAATACTTGCTGAGTGAGTGACTTGCTGAAAGTCACACAGGCAATGAGTGAGTAGTTGGGACAGGATTTGAATACAATTCCTCCAATTCCAAATATAATACTCTTTCCAAGGAGCTATTCTACCTTACATGAATCTACTATATTGCAAGATAGAAAATGGTCCCTAGGCAAGGCAGTAGATAGAGGGCAGGTCTTAGAGTAAGGAATAACTGAATGCAAATCTAGCCCCAGACTTAATAGCCAAATGGCTCTGGGTAAGTCATTTGACCACTCTCTGCCTCAGTTTCCTCATCTATAAAATGGGGATAATAGTACCATTTATATCCCAGGGGTGTTGTAAGGATTACATGAGTTAAAGCTCTTTGGAAACCTTAAACTATTATGCCACTCTTGTCATTGTTAGATAGCTAGCAATTAAAATGGTTCTAAAACTTGACTGCCTGTTTCATTCCTAGCTCATTTTAAAAAGGTATAACACTGAAACCCCACAGTTTCAGAGTCATTTCCCTAGGGTTCTAAGCTGAATAGCTAAAACTTCAAAATTTAAAAGTCCAGAACAGATCACTCTTTGAATCATAGCCCTAGAGAGGAACTCATGTACCATCTAATCTAACTCTGCATTTTATAGATAAGAAAACTAAAAGCTAGGGAGGTCAAGTGATGAGGCCAAGGTGTCTGTCACAGGTAATGAGTGCCGGAGAGGGAATGTGAAGCCAGGTCCTCTGGTTCCAGAACCAACAAGTTCTCCACTATGCCACACTGCAGGGCTGCTCAGAGCCCAGTTTCATTCCCTTCCCCTGCAGTAGAAATCTTCCAGACTGAAAGCTAATTGGGGCTGCAAACAGCGTTCCCATGGGATCTCCCGCCCCCAACACATCCTAAGAACCAGATTTTCTTGGTTTTCCTTCCTTACCAACAAACTTATGGTTTTCTTATAATATTCTTGCCAGACTAAAAAGTGGAGAGGCAGTAAGGTGGCACAATAAAGAATCTTCAACTTGGGAGTCAGACCTGAGTTCAAATTCAGCCTCGGGTACTTACTAGCTGTGTGACCCTAGGCAAGTCATTTAACCTTTGTCTGCTTCAGTTTTCTCAGCTGCAAAGTGGTGATGATAACAATACCTGCCTCACAGGATTATTGTGAGAATCTCAAGATAATATTTGTAAAGCCCTTGACACATAGTAGGAGCTTAATAAATGAGTATTTGCCCTTCCCCTGTAGTTTAGAGTGAAAAGAGTACTGGATTCAGTATGTGAAGATCTGAGTCAGAATTCGGACTGTGACGCTATTGTCTAACTTTAGCAAGACATTTATATTCTTTGGATCTTGGAATTTAGTTTTCTCATTTGTAAAATGAAAGGTTCAAAGTAAATGATCTCTAAGGGCTCAGCTTTAAATCCTATTTCTGGAACAGAATCCAATGCCTGCTTAGTACCTCACCCTTTATCCTATAATGAAGGAAGGAGGGAAAGATAGGCCATGAGAAATACTCAGTCCTCCACCTGTGATGAAGCCTTATGAAGAGAAAGCATAGATTTTCTCTTTAGTTGATTAAAGTTCCATCCTCTGAAGGAAACCAATAGAGCATGAGCTTAGGAAAGAAGATGAAGAGGGTACCAAAAGCTGAGGGTATTTTTGCTCCCCGAGAGTAAGCAGAGCTGGTTTTGCCAATCTAGAAACTTAATTAAGAACAAATATGACCACCACTCCCCTTTCCAACTTGACAGATAATAAATATAGAGCAGCCTTTCAGGGCTAGGCTATCAGGCTCATCCACAAAGCAATTAAATTTTCCCCTGAGGGAAAAACTATATTAAAAGAATATAAGCCTAGGTGGACGAAACTCATAGAATCTCAAAAATTCACTTGGAAGGCATCTAGTCCTCCCCATACCAGTGATCACAGCAGAACTCAAAGGAAGCCTAAAGATCATCTAATCCAATTTCTTCATTTTACCAATTAGGAAATCAAGGCCCAAAGGATTTCAATTATTTCCCCAAAGTCACACAGGTAGAAAATGGCCCAGATGAAATTTGAGCCCAAGCTCTACAAATCCAAGAGGCTGCTGCTGTTCAGTCATTTTTGTAGTGTCCAACTCTTCATGACCCATTTGGAGTTTTCTTGGCAAAGATACTGGAGTGATTTGCCATTTTCTTCTCCAGCTCATTTTACAAATGAGAATACTGAGGCAACCAAGGTTAAATGACTTGTCCAAGGTCACATAGCTACCTGGGGCTAGATTTGAACTCAGGTACATGATTCAGACTCCAGGACTGGCACACTATCCACTGTGCCACCTAACTGCATTCCAAAGCCAATATTTATTCCACTGGATCACACTGCCTCCTCCAAATGCCCAGTGTCCCATTTCAAGATAGTACCTTAAGTGAGTATAGAGAGACCATCAATTTCGTGCTGCGCCAAAAGAGGGATTTGTTACAGGCAGGCATGCGTAGTAATGTCAGAAATTTAGAACAGAAGATCCAAGCCTAAACCCAAAAATACTGTGCAATGCCCAGCAGAGAGGAGAGATGTGCTACCCAGTAAAGCAAATGACACGTCTAGGGGACATCAAAGGCTCCGCCAAGTAAGAAGTGACTACATCCCTACATACATGTACCTGGCCATGTGTGTTTCTAGCATGTGGCTCCCTTCACACGTTCCACATATATACATTCCCTGTCTATCCCCTCCATGTATATTCACTGATCACATATACTCTGCATGGTACCCTCTAACACTCATGGTGTGATAATCTGATGAAGAATTTTTGTGTGCCCCTATTACTCCTTAGATGCCCCAGCATGAGGCAGAAAAATCTTGTCATTTTATTTGCTTTGCTCTCTCAATATCCTTTGCTTTGAACTTCTGTGTCCTCTGAACCTGTTTTTAAAAAAGCATTTTGAGGACAGGGCAGCTCCTAAACTATGGTTCTGAGAAGATGCCAGCCCACAAAGTACCTCACACCTGAGGTAGCATTGAGGGAAAGGAATATTATATATCAGAGGGGCCCATTAGATATGTTACTCCTCCCACATATTTGCTTTCTAAAAGTCACCTTTCATACCTTCCCTCAAAGGTATGATTAATTTAGAAATTTTGGGACGGTGGTTGATGAGGGAAATTTTTTTTTAATGATGCCTGTAAAAAATGGTAAACAGTAAAGAGAGATTGGTTGACGTAATGTAATCTTGAGTCAAAGGACCATGTCCAGTCTTGGCCTAGCTTTAGATTCTGTGTGACCTTGGACAAATGACTTTCACCTCTCTGAGACTCATTTTAGGAGGGTAAATTGAAAGGATAGGACTAAATAAATGATCTCTAAAGCCCTTTCTAGCTATAAATCATAGGATCCTTTGTCCTTTGAGGGTTCATGTCAGAGGTAAACTACCTGATCACATAATTTACTGAGGCCTTCTGGTGAAGTGAATAATTTAGTCCCCTCAAACACCAACCTTGGAAAGAATTCTCTCCTTCTTTCATTTTCTTCTTAGAGAAATGAAGGGTTTTGTTGGTTGGTTTGTGACTAGAGAATATGTGATGGGGAGGAACAATGGAGTGGTGTATGTTATGTGGGCAAGAACATGGGTAAAACAGGAACAAAGAGACACTCACTCAAAGGAATTTGTTTTGGGAATAATTTTTTTCATCCTGAAATCCAAGTTTGAAGCACAGCAAAGTTGTTTCCTTTTGGGGCAATTCAAGCCCAGCAGGCATACAGAAATAAAAAGTGATATTTTCAAACCATCGACAGTAATTTCTGCAAAAGGAAGAAAGGGTTCTTTCTCCCCCTCCACAGTAACCAGAAGGAAGCTAGTCGACTGTAGCCCCCACTGCCAATATCTGTGAGTAACTATTGTAACATTTTAAAATTCCATTTTACAGCTTAGAGACCGCCAAGGGCTTTTTTCTTTTTCCCGTAGTGGGAACAATTTTGAGAGACATCCACACAATTAACATTTTGACTAAAGTAAAAAAAGATATTAAAACTTTACTTCAGAAACCACAACCTGAGAAACATTTTTCTTTTCCTTCTAAACCCAGAACATTCTTTTAGGCTCAGATGAATGATGCCCCGATTGACTAAAACTCTTCCCTTTTGAAGAGTAAACACTGATATTGGAAATACCTCTCATATTTACAGCTGTACGTGTTATCTGATGTTATCGGATACTTGGAGACTGTAGCATTAATAATTTTACTTTATAAACAAGCAGTGACTTAGCCAGACCTGGCTTGAGATTAAATAGCTGGCCCTCCACCTCACACATTCTCTTTGTCAAATTCACAGATGAAATACATGGTGATGTGACAGGCCACATCATTCCAACCCCCAGAGGCTACCATCTCAACACAGTCCTCCTCGTCATAAGCATTATTAGGTTCTCCATTCCGCCATTTGTTAAAGGTCTGCATGGGGGATCGGTCAGAATACACGAAAGTGCCTTCTCTTTCCAGGTCATTAATTCCAATGAAAACTCGAGTGAGGCCGGCTTGATTGATGTAAGATGCAAGCAGGCCATTTGCAGCCTCGTCCTTGGGCATGCCCAGGTTCCCTCCTCTTCCATGGCAATACAGCTGGGCATCGATGTATCTTTTCTCCTCCTTCACCAGCAGATATATCTTATTATCTGTCTCGCGCACACCAGCGACAGCTGCGGGGGAGGGCAGTGCTGAAAAGTGAGCACTCGCATTTCTATAAACAAACTTAATGCACACCACAAAAAGAAAATAGACACAGACAGCAAAGAGGATAACATAGCAACATTACTTAAGAGCAATTTTATCTTTGGGGGGAGGAAAAAATGCAGAGGGGAGGGGGTGGAAAACATTGACATGAACATACCATTTTTAATGAATTTTAACTCAGCTGTCAGTTGAGCCACCTGGTTATCCATCTCACCAATGGCCTTTCGGAGCTGGCTACACTCACAAGGTATGCCTGCGGAGACCAGGGTTCATCTCATCAGAAGGTTAAATGTGGTAACAAACTAAGAAGGCAAGTACTCCCTACTTAGACTATCAAGGGATGAAAGCTGAAACCACCATCAAATCTAACACCATGATTTTACAGATGGAGAAACTGAGGACCTCAGAGGCTAAAGGAGGTACCAGAGAACGCAGAACTCAAGCCTCCTCAGTCCTAGTCTGGTGTGCACAGTCATTGTAGTTTTAGAGCTGAAAGAGAAACCTTAAAAGTCATTAAGTCTGACTCCCTCATTTTACAGATGAGTAAACTGAGGCCCCAAAACCTGATTTGCTCAGGTTCACATAGCCAATAACAGCAACTAACATTTATATAGCTCTTACTAGACGCCAGGCACTATGCTAAGCACTTTATTATTACTATTTCATTGGATCTGCTCAACAACTCTGGAAATAGTTTCTATTATTCTTATTTTACAGATGAGGAAACTGAGGCAAACAGAAATTGAGTGACTTGCCCAGGATCACACAGCTAGGAAGTTCTCTGATGTTAGATCTGAACACAGGTCTTCCTGACTTCACATCCAGTGCTCAGTTTCTTGCACCACCTATCTGCCTCTACACTTAAGATGCATTTTAAAGTCTCTGAGGTAGGTAGTGGACTATGGGTATAGAAAAACATTATTTACTGTTAGGATCCATTGATGTGTTGGTTAATTTCGCTGAGTTTTTTCTCTCTATCTTTTTCATTCTTTGTTATAGAATGCCTCTCCAAGTGGAGGATGGGAAATTAATACTGAGACATAAATGTAAAATAAAAGCAAAAGATATCGGTGAAATCATTCTTTTTAAAATTATCTCTGAGAAAGAAGAATCTACAACCCTCTTTGTTATTCTATTCTACATATCTGGGGATGGGGAGGATGAAAATATTTTCCTTGCACTTCATCTTACTTCTTCCTGCTAGATTTTTATGTTTTCCAAGGAGTAGACAGGGCTGATACAGAAGATAACTATCCAAGCTCCATGACATAGCCATTCATTTATTTAAAAATAACTATCCATTCACAGAATGGATAGTTAGAAGGGATTTTTAGGCCTTATTTGTTCAAGTAGAACCTCAAATCCCACACAAAACAGGGTTTCTCCTCTACAACATCCTTGATAGGTAACCAAAGAGTTAAAATTGAAAGGTACCTTAGAGTCCTATCTACATCCCTTGCCCCTACCCCACCCCCTCATAGGATCACAGATCTAGAACAAGAAGGACCCTCAGAGGCCATCAAGTCAGATAAGGAGGCTGTTTGATATTAAATGACTTGCCCAAGGTCACAAAGCTACTAAGTGCCAGAGGCAAGATATGAACCCTAGTTCTACCCTCTAAGCTTTGCAGAAGCAGTCTAATCACTCATCCAGGAGACAGACACTCAAACATTTTCTTTAAAAATGGCCATCATGTCCCACTTAAGTCTTTTTTCTCCTAGTTAATGATTCCCATTTCCCTCAACTCTTCCCGATAATAATAGCCGGAGTGTATATATTGCTTTAAGACTTGAAAAGAGCTTTACATTACATTAACTCACAGGCAGTTTCAAGGACCTTCAATATCTGGTCACCCTCTTCTAAAAACGCTACAGTTTGTCAGTGTCCCAGGGCAGAGGGCAGTGGTACAATCAATCAAACAAGGAATTAATAAACATTTATTAAGCACCTACTATGTGTCAGGCACTGTACTAAGTGCTGGGGATACCAAAAGAGGTTGCAAAAGACAATCCCTGCCCTCATTAGCTATCGTGTCCCCTGTATCATTTTATTAACTTATTTTAAACTTTTGATCAACTAAAATACATATATTCTCTCTGTCTCCTCCTCTGTCTCTCTCCCTCTGTTTCTATCTGTTCTTTCTCTCCCCCTCTGTCTTATCTTTCCTTCTCTGTCTCTCTGTCTCTTTCCCCAATCTCTGTCCCTGTCTCTCTTGCTTACTCTGTCTCTCTTTCCATCTCTGTCCCTGTCTCTCTCTCTTTCTCTTCTTTCTCTCCCTCTCTGTCTCCATCTCCGTCTCTGTCTCTCCGTCTCTGTCTCTGTCTCTCTGTCTCTCTCTGTCTCTCTGTCTCTCTCTCTCTCTCTCTCTCTCTCTCTCTCTCTCTCTCTCTCTCATTAACCTAAGTACAGAACTCCACATTCTTCCTATTCACCTTTCCAGCTTCTGCACATGTTCTGACCTGTCAAGCTCTTTTTGCATCCTAACTCTGTAGCTCTGTGTCCTCGCTATCCCTTCCAGTCTAGTGTCAGAAGCATTCATGTCACTTCTTCCACACAATGTTTTCTTTTATATTGGAACTTTGGAGTTTTGATTTTTTTTAATTCTGAAAGTCGCTCCGAGGCACTTGTTATGGTCAAGTTCATTGATGTACATTATGGTTCTCCAGAGAAGATCCCCTTCAGAAAGAAACTAGAGTTTTAAAGATTTACTCCCTCATCTTCCTTCCAAACTTTCTGACCCCAAAGTGGCCTGACAAGTCCTTCCCCCAACTATTAAAATAAGATCCTCTGAGGGAGGGAAGCTCCTATTTTCCATGTGTAAGGTCCGCCTCTCTCCCTAGAGACTCAGCTGTCTCAGAGTTTATTCTAAAGTGATTCTGACTTGTGGAGTATTCAGAGATGGAAGCCGATGAATATCACTCTCATTTTTGTGACTGACTTTTAACGGACACTTAAATAAAGGAATCACATACAAAAAGTAAAACAACACTTCACATATTAGTCGTTACCCTATCAAGAGCCAGTGTGGTATACTATATAGATTTTTGGACTTAATCAGGAAGACTAGGTTCAAACCACAGACAAGTTATCTAACCTCGATCACCTTCAGTTTCTTTACAGGTAAGATGGAGATAATGATGGCTATAGTACCTACTTTGGTTGTGACGCTCATTTCAGACCCTTTACCTAAAGCATGTTGGCAGATCTTAAAGTGCTGTACATAATGCTATCATCATTGCTCCTCCTCTGATTTGTTTTAGCAAAGACTCTTTTTTCCACCTCCTACATCCAATGACTCTTCTTCCCCCGGCACAGTTCAGTTTTTGTGGTTGATCAGTTGCTCAGTCATATCCAACCCTTCATGAACCCATGGACTTGATCATGGGGTTTTCTTGGCAAAGATACTAGAATGCCATTTCCTTCTCCAGGAGGTTCCCATTTTATAGATGAGGAACTGAGGCAAACAGGGTTAAGCAGCTTGCCCAGGGTCCCACAGTTGGTAAGTGCTTGAGGTCACATTTGAATTCAGATCCTCCTGACTCCAGGTCTGGTGCTCTACCCACTCACCACTCAGCTGTTCCATACTTTACTCAAAGGCTATTTATTTGCACAGAATGATGAAAATGATTGTAATATGTACTTAAACACACACGGAGGAAATAATAAAATGTCCAACGGTGGGTACATGGCTGAATAAATTGAGCAAGTGGAATACCATAATGCAATTATGATAGATGATTCTGGAAAAAATAAAGAAACCCAGAAAGACCTGTACGAAAGACTATGTAGTAAAGAAAGTAAGACCAGAAGAACCAAGCAGTTACTATGACTTTTTTTCACCCAGACTGCAATTTCTTCAGTATAAGAAACTTCCAGCGATGACATTACCTCTAACAATGCAAACTGGCTCCTCCACTGCAATCTAGCATTGTAGAGAGTTGCTTAGGACACTGAGAGGGTAAGGAATTTGTACGAGGTCTCAGAGCCAGGAAGTTTCAGGGGCAGGATGAAAATCTGGGATTTCCTAACTCTGAGATGAGCTCTCACATATTCAGCTCACTATTTGTTATTCCATCTTGCCTTACAACTATGACTATATAAAAGGGAAAATTCAAAAAAAAAAACTTTCACAATTTTTTTTTAGTTAAGGTGATGGGGAGAAATGGTAAGTTACTGTAGTGAAATTTTGTTGGTGCAATTGATTTATTTACATTTAAATAGCTGTGAAAAAGAAATAGTGTGGAGTCATGGACAGAGGACTGCCCTTACAGTCAGGGAATCTGAGGTACAAGTCTTTCCTCTGGCCCACTTTGTCTGTATGACACTAGGTAAGACAATCTCTCAGGACTAAAGGCCCCCAGACCTTTCTCAGTTATAGAGAAGGTGTCAGTCTGCGTTGGGAAAAGAATTGTCTTCACCTAGAGTTCACTATGCCAGAAAACCAAAGGACTGATTTTAAAAAAATTAGTTGTACAATGTGTCTAATTAGTTTTGTTGGTGTTTCAAGTTAAATATCACTTAACATTCAAATGATTTATGACAGAGTTCAACAAAACTTGTCTTTTTCCTTCTTGGGGGAGGGAAGGGAAGGGATTTCGAGAAGGGGTGAGGAGAGTAGGAAGGAATGGCATAGACCTGTGATTTCTTTGGTGCATATAGGAAATTCCAAGTAAAGAAACTCCTATATGTCAGCTAAGTGGTACAATGGATACATCACTGGTCCTGCATTCTAGAAGACTTGAATTCAAATCCGTTCTCAGATACTTCCTAGCTATGTGATACTAAACACATCACCTAACCTTTGCTTGCCTCAGTTTCCTCAACTCTAAAATAGGGATGATAATAATAGCACCGATCTTGCAAGGATGTTGGGAGGATAAATGAGACAATATTTGTAAAGCACATAGCACAGTGCCCGGCACAGAGTAGGCTACAGATATGCTCATTCCTTCCCTTCAACCTAGGGCAGCACATCTAGCATCTATTAAACTCAGCTAGGACGTCCTGACTCTTTGGTTGACTCTCAACAAAACATTTGAGGCAAAGCCCTAAGATCTCAAAATTGGAAATCAGTGTATGACCCACTAGCTCTTTAGTTTTACAATTTATCATAGTCCTGGACAGTGGCAAGAAAGACAGGTCAAACTGATTTTCTACTTAGGCCCTGGCTGGAAGAAGCAGGTTTCTAAACTCGGCTTATGGGAGAGGGGTAGACCAGAAAGGTTTGTCTACAATAATGTTCTAATCACACTGTTACACAGAATCAAAAGCCAGTATTCTGGAGAATACAAACATCTCAATGGCACATAAAGAGTAAAAGGCATATGAGTATTTTCCAATAGTATGTTCAGATATAGCACTTGGGTGCTTGGGATGTAAATTTCCATGTTCTTCCTTCCTTAACATATCCTCTCTTGGATTAGGATGTTGTTATTCTAGCATATTAAAAGGTAGTTTAATGTAGTAAAAGGAATATTGGACCAAGAATGTACATATATATAGGTCTGGAGAGACAGAGACAGAGACAGAGAGAGAGAGATCTTAAATCTATCTACCTAAAAACTTCTCTCTCTTTTCTTAATTTCTGAAGAAAAGTAATGTCTGTACACAATGGCTCTACTTGTTCCCCACATCCCCCAGCACTATGGTATCATCTCAGATCATTCTACTAAAACAGTTCTCTTCCACTTGAAGATCTTGAACAAATCCCTTGTTACAGGCTCAGTTTCCTCATCTACAAAATGGGAGTAAAAATACTTTACATCACCTACCTCATGGGGACATCCGCAGTGTTGGTAGGATCCAATGAGATAATGTAGGTAACATGCCTTGGAATTGTAAAGCATTTTACTAACATATACTATGTGTAACGAAGAGGTAGTACTCAATTTACCTATTATGTGATTGCCAACAATTCAAATTTAGAGTCTATGTTCTTACTTTGAGCTCATTGTTGGCAGCACAGGATTAAGTTCATGTCACATAATCAGTCCATTTCCTGAAGGGCCTCATACTAAGATTCCTTCCAGATCCCCAACTTCATGTCTGATCTGACAGCTTCTGCCCCACACTCTGCTGCCAGCCCCGGGCAAGAACTAGCATCAACCCTTTCTAGAGCTCCTTAGACTACTGGCTTAAGCAGCAGCAGAAGGAAGAGTAAAGCAGAGAGGGGAGGAAGCCTGTGTACTGGACTTAGAGTCAAAAAAATTCGAGTTCCAGTCCTATCTCAGACACATATTAGCCATGTGACCCTGGGTAAGTCACTTAATTTCTCCATAATATTTCCTCATCTATAAAAATGAAGAAGTTGGACTCAATGGCCCCTAAAATCCCTGTCAGCTCTAAAATCTATCATGCTCTGTCAGAACTAATTCTTCATAATACCTGTATACTAGGCAGCAAAGACAAAAAAGGGAAATTATCCTCACCCTCAAAGCCTTTAACTTCCCACTATGAGGAGAGGGGTATGACTGTGAACATACTGTGCAATATGGAAAACTAAGGAAAATCCAGAGTACCCAAGGAAAATTTGAAAAGAAAGAGATCACTGCTAGGAATTATGTGTTGAAGGATCAAGGGGAAATAGGGAAGAGGTCAGGGGACTACACAATGGATTGTGTGAGTGTGTGAAAGTGTGTGCACGTGTGTGTGTGAGGGAGAGAGAGAGAGAGAGAGAGAGAGAGAGAGAGAGAGAGAGAGAGAGAGAAGCTGAATCTGAAGGCAATTCCCAAAGATGGGGATCCAAGAAAGTGAAAGCTTGGATAACAACCCTGAGGTACATGCATGGCTGAATTTCATTATTTTGTAATCGCATCTCATAATCAAATCTTTTAAAATGGTCACTGAAAGGGAAAAGAGGATTCCAGATATTCAATGAAAAAATGCTTATTAAGTCATTTGCCAGGCCCCAGGCCCTACCCTAGACCATCATCCTTATCTCCTTTGCATTCTCTGATGCCTTGCTAATATGTACCTGCCTTCTCCTTGTCCTCTCAAGCCCACTCCTTTACCTCCCCATTTCCTACAACCCTTTATATGATACCTTCTCCCATTAGAATGTAATCTTCTTGAAGTCAAGAACTGTCTTGCTTGTTTGTATTTCTATTCCCACAATGTTTGGCATATGGCAAGTGATGAATAGATGTTTTATTTATCCATCTATTTATCTAAGGACCATGCCAGGGACAATCTCTGTTTGGGGGGATTAAGGCACAAAAAATTCCTAGCTTCTGTACCCCACCCTACCTCCATCCTTCAGCTAACATTCTACTAAGAAGAATAGAAAGCTTTCACATTTACAAAACAGGAAGTGATCAGGATAAAAGAGAGACCCAAAAATTTTTTTTAAAAAGTATTCTAGGAAAATCTGAAAAGGGAGGGCTCACTTTCATTTGGAGGGGGTAGGGAGGCAGCAAATAAAGAAAAGGCAATGAGGATGAGGAAAATGGAGAAGAGAGCACCCACTCAAAAATGCCTATTAAAGTCTCCCCGATGAAATCCTTCTGAAGTCCATGGCCCAAATGAAAAGCATTCATTCACCTTTTCACTTGCCATAATCAAAATAAAGTAGTAATTATAAAGGAAGACAGAACATTTACAGTGAGCACTGATGCTCTAGCATGTTAAATACAATTTGATGTGATCAGTTACTGCACTTTCCTGTGTAACCAGAAAAGTGTCTTTCAACTATCTATATTGCCTATTTTCAAGCTTTTAAAAATTACTATGCAGGGGACTTTTATTCAAAGATGGTATTTTTAAAGTGAATTGTTCTCATCCCCTGAATGCTTTACCTGGTTCTCCATTAGGACCTGGTGGTCCTACATCTCCCATCTCTCCCTTTTCACCTATGAAAGCAAAAGAAAGAGCTTCGTCAGCATACCAAATGGGTCACACGTTTCATTAGTTAAGCAACTTCATGGTTGGAAACATTATTGAATCTTTCATGTTTAATGCCCCTGAGTTTCTCCCAAGACCCCATCTCTGTCTGCCATATAACAACAGGGAGTCGCTGCATTCTGTAAATTGCTCTTGCTTTGGGCTTTATTAACAGTATATTTGAAGTAATGCACATTTTGGGATTTTAGGCAATAGTGAATGATCATTCTTTAAACTAGTTCTGTAAAATTAAGTGCATTTCATCTAACACTTCACAGACATTACCTCCTGAATCCTTAACATTATGAGTGATTCTGAACTCCCTTTCCACTACCTCCCTCCTTTATAGAAAGGAAATTCAAAAATGGAAACATGGGTAGACAGTGTGAGACAGTGGAAAGCACAAGAGATTTTATTTCCAGTTCTATCTCTCCCTCTTATTACCCGTATAACTTGGTCACCACCATCATCACTAACACTTATATAGCTTTATGTTCCAGGCATTATGTACTTTGTAATCACTATCTCATTGAATCTTAAAACAATCTTGGGAGGCAGGTGCTATAATTATTCCCATTTTACAGTTCAGGAAACTGAGGTCCACAGTAGTTAAGTGACTTGCCCAGGGTCACACAGCTAGTAAGTGTCTGAGGCCAAATTTGATCCAGATCTTACCGACTCCAGGCCCATATACTCCACCCATTCAACAATCTAGTCACCTCATATAATTCTCTGAACCTCATTTTACCTATCTATTAAATGAGGGGTTAGTCTAGATGATTTCTAGGGTTCCTTCTCACTCTAAATCCATAGCCATATGACCTTCAAACCTAGAAGAGACATTTGACAAAGAAACTTAGTAGGTCAAGAGAGTTTAAGTGATTTCTATAATATCATATGGAGTTAGCTAGAACCCAGATTGCCAGATGACCAGTCAAGTCTATTTTTCTCTACAAAGAGATAATTCTACAGACTTTTCCTCTTCACACCCTCCTTTCTTCTAGGGAGGATCAGGTAGCCTTGCTGAGATACTCCCCTCTCCCCACCTCTATTTCCTTAGCTCCCAAACACGAATATCAACAATTTCAGAATCTTAGAATGCCAGAGGTGGGAAGAACCATCACGATTCGTACCAATTCCATCATCTTCCAGAGGAGAAAACTAAACCACAGTGGGTCTGTCATATAAAGTTATATAACTAGTTGGGAATAGAGCCTTCAAGGACTCGAACTCTAGCCTAATGCTCTCTCCTCTACTTCTTTACCTTTTGCATAAAATTATACTCACTTTGGGGCAGCTAGATGGCAGAGTGGATACAATGCCACAGGAAGTGAGCCTTCCTGAGTTCGAATCTGTCCTCGGACCCTTACTGGCTTTATGACCTTGGGCAAGTCATTTAACCCTTTCTGTCTTAGTTTCCTCATCTGTAAAACAAGCTGGAGAAGGAAAAAGGAAATGGCAATATCTTTGCCAAGAAAACCCCAAATGAAGTCACCAAGAGTCTGACACAACTGAACAACAAAAATACTCATTTATACTTTTACTTGTACTTTTTTTAAACTTTTACTTTTTTACCTTTAAGTTGTAACACTCTTCTTTCATTTAGGATATTCCATAGGTCTTAGTGTGAAATACAGAAAAACCTGTTTTTTGCTTAAAAATCCACACTAGTTTACATTTTTTAAAATGATAGCATATACACAAGATTATATTCAGAAGAAGTCTGATTTTCAATTAAATTTAATACTTAGAGAAATTATTCTAAACAATTTCCTATTAGAATGGATTTAGAATTGGAATGTCAGAATTGGAGGAACTTTAAAGCTTATAAATATCAGTTATCATTATAATGAGAATATAGAGATTACTTTATTCATGAATTTAACACAAGGTTGAGCACATAGTAGGCATTTTGTAAATGTTAGTTGATTGATCTCTGTTATCATTAGTTGGATTACTGTTGCTTTCAGATTAAAAAAAAAATAAACAAACTTGAGGCCCAGACCCTCAACCATGCTGTTAGTGGATTAGAACCAGGGCCTCCTGAGACCCCCCCACTCTGTGCCACATCCTGCACCACACAAATTACACTATGCACCTGCATGGGGTGATTTAAAGTGACTCTCGCTCTTCTAGGGAAGTTTAAAATCAAGGCATGTAAATAAAGTCAATGATAACAATCCAAAATGAAACATATTGAACCACGATAATTTTTTAAAAAGCAAGAATTCCAAGTAGCCACCCTTCATCTCTAAAATGAAGGAATTAGACTAGATTCCAGCTCTAAATCTGTGATCCCCTAATCTTATAAACAAGGGACAAGAGGACTTCCAGGAAAATGCCCAGCTCCAGCCTGGCAAAGTGAAGCCAGGACAATCTGATCTGACATATTTACTTTCATGAATGTGAAACATGGAATCTCTTAATACCAAGGAGACCACTGCATAGAGTTGCTTCTTAAGCTGAATAAAAACTATTCTTATTAATAATGCAACTTCTCCCAATATGCAAATTTTCATCATTCTCCTCAAATGAGTATAGAGAACACCAGCTCTATAGGAAATCTATGAATTTCAAACACATTGGGTTGGTTTAGTGAAAGTTATCATGAAGTTGTCTATCATCTCATGCTGAGTTCAGAACAGACTGCCTGACTCTTTTGAAGCCATTAACTGTATTAGTGATGTTAGGCTGCCCCCCTCTCTGGGCTTCTTCAGGTGATATGATCATAGACTTAGAGGCAGAAAAAACTTAGAGGCCATCAAATCTAATGCCTTTTTTTTACAGATGAGGAAATGTAGGCAAAAGAAAGATTCAGTGACTTACCTAGGGATACACAGCTAATAATTGTCTGAGGCTATATGTGTAGTGGAAAGACACTGACCTTGGAGTCATGGGTCTAGAGTTCAAATTCTGACTCTCCATTTACTCCCACCTACTCCCAATGTATTCTTAGGCAAGTCATTCAATGACTCTGTAACTCAATTTCTTTATCTATAAAATGAGAAGGTTGGACTACATGGCCTACAAACTATCTAAATCTATGACCTTACAGATATCAATATTTATGAACCATTAATTAAATTCTTCTAAATTTAAAATTCAATGATTCTAAATGTCTATAACTGAATTCTTGGACAACACCAAAACATCTTTCCCCAACAGCAGAAGGCAGCATGGTAGAGTATCTAGAGAGTCTCCAAGTCAGGAAAACTGAACATCCTTCCTCTAACAAAAGTCTGTGGAACCCTGCTTCTTGTTGTTGCTGTCCTATCTTACTCTTCCTGACCCCAGGGATCATAGCACACCAACGGAGTTTTCTTAGCAAAGATAATGGAGTGGTTTCCCATTTCCTTCTCCACTGGATCAAGGCAGACAGAGGTTAAGAGTCTTACCCAGAGTCATACAACTAGTAATTGTCTGAGATTAGATTTGAACTCAGGTCCTTACTGACTTCATGCCCCACACTCTATTCACTGAGCCACCTAGCTACCTACATGTAACCCTAGGTAAGTGACAACCTCAGTACTCTAAGCAACTGTCTAAGATAATAAACTGAAAAAAAAAGTTATACACTGCATCAGTAGTCAAAGGTTTCTCATGGTGTTAGGAGTTCCTTACATCAGTGAAATCACAACTCTGTACCCTAAAAACAGACAATTTCAACCGAGCTGGGCACAGAGGAAAGTGCAGCTTTCATACACAGGACTCTATATTTCACATAAGAACAAAAGGGGCATTTTCTCTTCAGTTCCTTTGTGGTCTTTTGTTAATGCACAAAAAGTGACTGAAAATTTCAACTTGTCAAAGATTCAAGATAATGAATTAAAGCTAATCAAAATAAGCCAAGTTCTAGTCTGGAAAGAGCTTTGTGAAATGCCAAATAACGCTCTATCTGGCTTTATTTAGGTCAGCCATGGGTTGAATATGGAAACTCACATTCTTTCTCCTCCAATACATCCCTCATACCATTATCTAAATGCTGTTTTTTACACAGAGACCTGGTCATGTCATTGTACTGCTTAAAAACCTTTAAATCTCGACTGGTTGGTGATTGAAGTTCAAACTCCTTTTCCCCACTTTCCAAGTCCCCATAGTCTGGTACCACCCTGCCTTTCCAGATTGATCTTGTTCAACACCCTGCTGTAGCCAAACTGCATTGTCCTTCTTACCTCAAAACATAATCCTTTTCTCATACCTTGGTGCCTTTGCTTTGGTCATACCTCTGCTGGGAATGTTCTCCCTCCCATTCTTCACCTATTGCATTCCTCCCTGTCCTTTAAAGTCCAACTCAAACTCCATCTCCTTCAGGAAGCCTTGTGTGATCTCATTGGTTGGTTAGAACCATTACTCTCTAACTTCAAGTAATATTTTAGTATTCTGTTGCATATCTCTCTAATGCACAAAGTGTGTAATAGTATGCATTACAATTATCTATGTGATCTATCCCCCTACTAGACTTTGAGCTCAATGAAGGCATTCTCTTCTAGTGCCTAGCAGAATAAGTACTTCAAAAATATCTGTTGAATGAATGAACAAATGAAAGAACTGATCCAAAGTTTTTCATTATAATTAAAAAATAAAATGTGCTATCAATTCACCATTAACAGGGCACACACTTTAAGCTCCTTCTCCAGATGTGGGATGGGTGTTCCCTAACACATTCCCAGTCTTTACAAGTTACTGTCATCATATTTGCCAAATGGCTGCCTTGCAACAGAACCATGTTTTTGCCTTTATTAGAGCAGGATTCGATTCTCACCCACCATTTTTTAACCAGAAAACTGACAGAAATATCACAGAATAGGGGCCAAAGAGTCAGTCTTAGACCCAGGAAGAGCTAGGTTTAAGCAATGGTACTAACCCATATTGACTATGTGATGCTGGGTAATCTACTTAACCTCTCAGTACTCTAGATAGTTCTCTAAGAATTTAAGTTGTTCGAGAGAACTTCCTCCTCAGCAAGTTTCCTACACCAGTGAAATCATAGATTTAGTTCCTATCCCCACTGGGATAATTTAGTATATCCAGAAGATATTCTAGATCTCCTCTAGGAGAAAATTTGTCAATTTCTGTGGTATTGTTCAAAAAGATGGCTGGACTGCTTGGTTAAAGGGGAAATGGAGAGGATCTTCTCCCCTGTGATCCCCTGCAACCAAAAAGAATCCCCTCAACACTCTCACTGTACTTTGTATTCCTCTCATGGATTTAAAAACTAATTTGTATTATAATTATTTATGTAAATGTCTCATCCTCCCTACTAAAGTAAACTATAAGCTACTAACTATAAGCTGCTCGAGGGTTGGGACCAAATTTTATTCTTCATATCTCTATCATGTTCTGCAAAATGCCTTAAATAAAACAGGAATGAAACATGCATTTGTTGGATTGATCTAAATGAAACTGAATTAAATAGAATTAAATGTTGCCTCTTGAAAGCTCATTGGTTGAAATAATGTTGAAAAACTACTCTAAACCTCAGAGTTAACCAGCTACACACTAGGAGAAATATAATGAAAAAAGAACAAAGGGAACCATGAATCTGTTAGGGACCATAATACTGTTAGTAAATCACATGAAGCATGATAAAAATCAAGTGTTTTCATCTCATTTGTTTTAATAGTTATCTCTTGCCAGTCACCAAAAATGAAATGGCAGAAGGGGAGGGGGCACAGAAGACAGTTTGAATTGTGATTTCATCAGTGTGGAGAATGCCTGATTTGAAAATTCTACCTATCAACACAGGTTGACATCTCCTTAATAAGTTTGAGTCTTAATGAATTACCTGAAGAACTGAAGTCAGTTAAGTGATTTGCCTATGGTCCTATATCTGGTAAACGTCAGAGTAGAACTTCAATCAATCAATATTTATTAAATATCTACCATGTGTCAGACACTGTGCTAGCTGCTAGGAACATACACACAAAAAAAGGCATGCCCTCAAGGAGCTTACAATCTGATAGAAGAGACAATATGCAAACAAATATATACACAGTCAACTATATACAGGATAAATAGGAAATAATTAACAGAAGAAAAGCTGCAAAATTAAGGATTAAACCCAAGCCTTCCTAATTCCCAGGCCAGCCCAATATATCTAATATGCCATGCTGCCTTCTCAAGAATACAATGAACCATGATAAAACTAAAGATATGGTGGAAGAAACATAAAAGCAGAACGAGGGTAGACAAGTCATTATAGTCTTTGAGTTTCAGTTTCCCCATCAATAAAGGGAGGTAATAATACCTCCCTAATAATACCTGAGGAAAGCATTGCTTTCCTCACAAGCTTGTTTGTGGGCAACAATTAAGAAAAAGTGTACATGAAATCATTTTGAAGACTGTAAAGTTCTATAAAAATATGAGATTTTTATTATTATCACCATGTCCTGCTTAGTGTATCTGAGCATCAATCTACAATATTAGAAATACCTAAGACATAAGAGGTAATGATTAATTGATAAGAAGTTTTATAAATACAGTTCAATGATTATATTTTAACTTTTTTTCATACTTGTTAAGGATAATGATGTTTGAGGCAGCTTAGCATAGTAGACAGGGAACTAAATTTATATTCAGGAAAACCTGGCTCCCTCTTGCCTTCAGAGTCAAACATAAAATTCCCTTGATTTGCTTTTAAAGCCCTCCATGATATAACCCTTTCCTGCCTTTCCAGTTTTCTTACTCCTTACACACACAAATGCTATGATCGTAATGACTGTAGCCTCCTTGCTATTCCCCATCCCAAGATACTTCATTTCCTGACTGGGTGATTTTCACTGGCTGTCCCTCTTACCTGGAACTCTCCCTTCCTCATCTCTGCCTCCAGGCTTCCTTGACTTCCTTCATGTCTCAGTTAAAACCCCCACCATCTGCACGAAACCTTTCCTGATCTCCCTTAATGCTTCTTGTGCCTTCCCTCTGTGATGTCCTTCAATTGTCTATCTTGTTTGTACATAGCTACGTGCATTTTGTCTACCCCCACTAGACTATGAACTCCTTGAGAACAGGGACTGTCTTTTATCTTTCTTCGTATGCCTAGAACCTAGTGCGGTGCCTGCCATGTAGTGGTCATTTAAAAAAATGCTTGTTGACTAAAGATATATATTAATTTTAAGGATCATGAGTAAGCCACTTAAATTCACCCCATCCCCACCCTCAGTCTCTCTAGCACTGTTATACAGTGTTCCCAGTCTGACTTGGTTAAAAGTACAGATGAAAATGTATAGATTAACTATAGTTATAGTTTAGAGTTAATCAGTAACTCACACCAGGAAAAAAAAAAAAAGAATGTGACACTAGTCATCAGGAACTTCCTCAGGAACAATGGTGAATTTTCTGGAAGATCGTAGTTAATAAAAATAGCGAACATATAGTACTTACTATGTGCCAGTCACTGCACTAAGTGCTTTACAATCTTCACAACAATCCAAGGAGGGAAGTGCTATTATTATCCCCATTTTACAGTTGAGGAAACTGAGGCAGAGAGAGGTTAAGTGACTTATCCAGGGTCACACAGCTACTAAATGTCTGAGGTCAGGTTTGAACTCAGGTCTTCCTGACTCCAGAGCCTGCTTATCCATCACCTAGCTACCCTAATCTTCTAACTATTGTGCCTAATGAGTAATGCTCAAGAGAAGGAAAAAAGTTTAGTTTACTTTAAAGTTTCCCAAAATGTTATGAAAAATACCACCTACCTCTAAAGAGAGAACTGATGAACACTGAGTGGAAACTGAAGTATAACTTTTCACTTTATTTGTATTGCTTTTTTTTGATTTCCTTTTAATAAGGAAATAGGTTTTGCATGATTTCACATGTATAATTGATATCATATTACTTGCCTTCTCAATAGGTTGGGGAGGAAGTGGAGAGAGGAAGAGAATTTGGAACTCAAAATTAAAAAAAAAGAATAAAAATAAACGGGAGAAAAAAAAGCTTCCCAAAGTGAGTAATTATCATTGATATCTCCCCAAACTCCTTCTGAGAGCTCTCAAACATTTTGATGAGTATTAAAGCCAGACAAGGTCTGTCATTCACAAAAGATCAAAAACAAAACCCAAAAAGAGTTCTCTGGCCAAGACATTCTGTATTTCTGCAATTGTTGGACTCATCCTAAAAGTAAATGGCACTATGGATTTCCAGTCGACATAGGGATGGGATAAGATTGAGTCAAAGATACCTTTAGAACCAATGGGGCCGATTTTTCCATGACGACCCACACTGCCTTTCTGCCCTCTGTCTCCCATGTCTCCTGTACAAAAAGAAAAAAGAAAAGAAAATGGAAAATGAGTTTTGAATATATCATTTAAGATATTACCTTTTCATGGAAAATCTAAGACGCCTACAACTTACATTCTAATACTTCTGAGGTTCTGTACAGATCACATGGGCTGCATATATTCCATCCCCAGAAAGAAGTAATCCCCTTGAAACCAGCAGCTTCAAAGGTCGTATACTTATTGAGCTCAAGAGGGATAAATGGTGTCTTCCTGGTTCTAAACCCATGAGATCCACAATTTATGTTGCGATTTTACAGCAAGAAGAAAAGTTCCTTTTGCTCCATACCACAAAAGAATGTTTTTGACACATCTTTTGTCCTGAATCCTTACAAAAAGTACCCAGTTCAAGAAATCAAGAAAAGTCTCAACTTTTTCTATGAATGAGACTTTCTTTTCCACTTGTGATTCAGCTTCATGGCACATAACAGACTCAAAATGATTCCCATTTCTTATTGCGAAGGAAGACTTATCACATCATTCCTGTTAGAAGCAGGAAACAAATATTGTTTTGATTATTTCACTGGTGACTGTTTCGGGCAGAGCATAGGATGGGACAGAAGAGACTCCCTTGCCTATGGGGAATGACATAAAAATTAGACTTTACCTATAAACAAGTATAGAAAAAAGTTTAATATTAATGCATTTAGAAAAGGCCTTCAGTGTGTTGGGTAGACTCTTTACAGATAAAAATACACAGGATGAGAAGTTGTAGAGGAGTTACAATCTGTATTCAAGTGTAGGGATTGCTTATATTAATGAATTTACAGATCCATCAAAATGAGGATCTTCTGCTTTTCAAATAGTTGGGATTTTCTTTGTCCAAAATGATAAAAGGCTCTTTTTTCTTTCAGGAAAGAAATGCTACACTTCACCAGGGATAAGGAAAGGGATATTAGATACCAGCTCTGTCAAACTAGTTTCCTGCCAAAATATCTATCCTTTCTTCCTTCTTCTCTCTTTCTCCATAGAGGACTGACTATAAGAAGTAGCTAGTCACTTGCTCACTGACATCTGTTTTTACTCTTGCACAATTAAGAGTGCTAGACTTAGGATCAGGAGACCAGGGTTCAAATTTCCACTCTGATATTTACTAGCTATATGACTGTGGGCAAGTCAACTAACATACTTCTAGGTCTCAGTTTCCAGATTTGTAAATAGGGGATACTGATACTTAAACTAAAAACTCCATCAGGCTGTTCTAAGGAAAGGACTTGGGCAACTATGAACAATTTTTTACCTCCAGATCAGACATATATGCAGATGCATATATCTACACTCCCATACAGCATATAAATTCATACAAATTCACAAGCCTAATGCACATTCACTACAGGTGACCAGCCTAAAAAAGGGTGAAAGTCAGAAATCACTAGAAGAATATTCCTATGAAAATTAAGTAAGTAGAATGAGGAAAACAATACATACATGAATATAACAATAAAAGTGGAAAGAACCACAGCAAAAGAATTAAACTGAATGCTGAAAACTTATAATGACCAAGATTGGTCCAGAGGAAGAGCTCTTTCAGCACTTAACCCCACTTTTTTGCAGGGGTGGAGGGCTATGAGTGTGTAATACTACATATAATATCAAATTTCTTCAGTATGTTGCTTAGATTTACTGAACCATTTTTTTTTTCTATTCACTCTTGGAGTACAAGGTGGAGGGAGAGATATGTTGGAAAATGTTAGTGATGTAAAAACAGAATATGTCCAGAAAAAAAATTAGAGATAGGGAATAGACCTATGATTCCTTTATATAACAGCTTCCCAGGGAAGAATTCCAATGCAGTTTGGAACATTCTTTGCAATTCAGAGAATTGAAGTGCACAGGAACTGTTTCCCTTTTGGCCAGCAGCCCCGAGGGTCTTCCTCTCCCACTCTGCTTCTATTATTATTATTTATGATTATTATTAAAAGGGGTCATCCCTTGCCTCATTTTTGAAAGAGGCCTATTCACTGAATGGGCATTGCCTCACTCAAAGTGAAAGCCTGCAAAGACCTTAGCCTAAGAGGGCCAGGGTCTCCCATTGCATCTTGGGCCATCTCCAGTCATCCTGATGAACATCTGGCCACTGGACCCAGATGACTTTGGAGGAAAAAGTATTGCTGATGACTTTTCACAACGCTCCCTCACTCAAAGTCAATTGTAAGTTATGTCATCATCTCCCTGATATCATGATCCTTTTCAAAAACAAAGGAAAAACCCAACCACAATCCTCCACTCTCTTGAGGAATGTACAAGCTCATGTTCATTGTTTTCCATGACACTATTTATTCCTCTCATCCTCTGCCATCCCCTTTCCCTTTTTGCCTTCAATCTTTTCTAATATCAGGGTCTTTTCCAATGAGTACTGTCTTCTCATTTTGTGACCAAAGTACTTAAGCTTCAGCTTCAGTATTTGACCTTCCAGTGAATAGCCTGAATTAATTTCTTTTAAGTATTGACTGATTTGATTTTGCTGACCAAGGGACTCTCAAAAGTCTTCTCCAATATAATTCAAAAACATAAATTCTACAGCATTCAACTTTCCTCATACTTCAACCCTCAGAGTCATACATTGCTGCTGAAAAAGCCATAGCTTTGACTATCCAGACCTTTGTCAACAAGGCAATGGCTTTGTTTTTTACCATGCTGTCCAGATTTGCCTTAACTTCCACGTAGCCAACATCTTTTAATTTCATGGCTGTTGTTGCTGTCTACAGTGATCTTTTAGCCCCAGACTATAAAATCAGACACAGCTTCCATTTTTTCTCCCTCTATGCGCCAGGAAGTGATGGGACCATTTGGCAAGATTTTAGTTTTTTTAATATCAAACTTAAAAGCAGCTGTGACACTCTCATCTTTCACCCTCATCAAGAGGCTTCTTAATTCTTCACTTTCTATCACTCTCTCTCCAAGGTACTCTTTGTGAAACAGGAAAGGATTCAGAGTTCAGACCCCCACCAGGATATTAACCTAATTTATATTATTGATATTCATATATAATGATAATTAAAGAATCTCTCATTTAGTTGGCATGGGTACTCTTTCCAACACAGCCTTTCTAAGTCTTCCTTGGAGATGACCTTCAGTGGTTACAGTGGCTGAAAAATATTTTATCCTATGACCAAGCTAGTCTAGTGATAAGCCTCTCCAAAACTAGCTGGTCCTTTGACAAAAGATCCACACCCATTGAATGACCCATGTTTGAAGACTTCTTGCTTTTTAGATCCCTGCCAGAATTCATTACTATGCTAATATGGATTTCAATAATTGAGGCTCACCTCCATGCCACCATGAGGCATCCTTGATGGTCTATAGAAGTAACTATAACCATCCACAACAAATCAGATTTCTAGAGCATTTTAAGATTTACCAAGCACTTTCCTATCAATAACTCTATGAGATAGGTCATGAAAATATAATTATCTCCATTTTTACAGAAAAAAAAAACATGTGAGGCACAGAAAGTTTACATGAATTGCCTCAGATAACACAGATAATTGATGCCACAGTCAATATTTGACTCATGTTCTCCAGTTTTAAATCCAGCATTCTTTCCATGATACCACAATGCTTTGGGTAGTAAGAACATCAACATTAAGAACTAAGGTTCCTACCAACCAAAAGTTTCAAACTATTTGTTGTTGAGGCATCAGGTCCCTTAAAATGAGGTTGGTAGGCTCTGCCACTTACCCCTTATGGGTCATTGGGCAAATCAGTTCTCTGGGACCCAGTTTTTCATCTTTAAAACAAATAAAAGGGTTGGATCTCTGTTCTCTCCCACTTACGAATCATATGATCCTGCCCAGTTCACAGGGAAATTTTGAGGAAAGTTCTTTACAAGCTTCAATCCATCCTACAGCTGAACTCTCCCAGGTGTTTTCTCCCTCTATTAGAATGTGAGTTCCTTGAGAGCCAGACCATCTTGCCTCACTATCTGTATCCCCCAGAGCCCAGCACAATATTTGGCACACAGTAAACACCCAATAAATGCCTTTTCATTCATTTCTTTATAAGCCCCAAAGTGATACAAAAGTGTGGCTTTTATATTATGATTATTAACTGAGAGATAGGGCCATCTATAGGGAAGATGAAGGAAAGACTGTACAAAGGAGCTAAAGGAAGATGTCAGAAAAAGGCAAAATATAATTCCAAAAGCTCTTGTTCTCACAGCCAAGTGGCAGTGAAGAGGGACAAAGCCAGCTCAGTTCAGTTCAATTTAACAAGCTAGGTAGCATGAGACATATAGGTAATGGAATGAGTGCTACAAAACCAGGTGAAAATATGATTGGGAAATGTTTAATAAAAATAAATGAAAATACAATACAACATAGACAATTGTAAGTTGTGGGTCCTAAGTCAATACATCACCCATAAGGATCCATTTCTATTTGAGTTTGACACCACTGGTACAGTGGATATGGATAGAGCTCTGGACTTGGAGTCAAACTAAAATTTAAATCCTGCCTTGGGAGTTTACTAAGTTAAATGACTTGCCTTACTTTACTCCCTGTAAAATAGGAATAATTAGAACTCTTCCCTCACAGGCTGTTGTGAGAATCAAGTGAGATGATATATGCAAAGTGACTTGTAAACTTTATGGTACTAAAAATTAGTTATTATTAACATTTAAATACATACTATATACTTTAGGGGAAACAAAGATAAAAATGAAGCAGCCTCTGCCCTCAAGAAGTTTACATTCTGTCAGAAATACACAGATAAGTGTATAGTCTATATGTGGGTGCCCTTGGCAACACCAAACCTCCCCCTCCTTTGCTCCTCTCTGCCTCTGACCTAAGTCATCTTGCCCATAAGCCATACCCAAAGCTTGGCTCAGCCTAAATAGGCTCTAATAAACAGGCTATTTTTATCTACTTTTTGCTATGACACAGACTGCCTCATTATGTTTAGTTCCTCTAAGAGAAAAACATCATGGCAACAACGGAGAAGAGAAATAAGAGGGAGGTGGGGAAAGACGGTTACCAAAATAAAGCAAAGTGCACAGACTGAATTAGTAATGCTACATGGATAAAGAAATAATGGGGCCGACATCAGTGCGAAGCACCGTGTCACAGTGAAAGATGACAGAAATTAGCTTTTATGGAGCAAACCCTTAAGAGGATGGCACCTATTTCGTAAAGCGTGATTAAAAGGAAAATGATTTTGTTAGCGGCAAAGGGGGAGGAGTGGGAGTTGAAGAGAAGGCTTGATTATAGTATTTTGCTCAAAGACTGGCTGCTTGACCAGACTTCTGCATGGAAATTAATTCTACCTGGGGTATAGCTTGTGCAACACAGTCATGCCAAGGCTGGCTCACTCATGACAAAGGCCAGAGAGATGTGTTCTTTCAGCCATTTCCAAAAGGGGTGATGTTCCCCCTGCCTTTTGATAATTCTTGTGGCTGCGGTCTGAAACCCTTCCCAAATTCTCTCCATCCTGAAAAACTACAGAGTTCAAAACTAGAACCATAATAGTGGACATTAAATTCAACAAGCATTTCTTATTCCTTAGGAGGGAAAGGTATAACGACCAGACCTGATTTCTCAAATTTAGTAAATACCCAAGTGATGAAATTCCCCCTACTAATGCAGATCAGACTTTGAAATCTATAGTGTAGTAAACACTTCTTCCAGTATTATGTATAAGGAGGTTCTGAGCTAGGGACTAGGGATACAAAAATTTTAAAAAGCAATACAATTTCTACCCTCAAACAGTTTACAGCTTAACAGGGAAAGCTATAAGCAATACAAAATACAAGATGACATGGGAAAAGGGTAAGAAATAGTTAAAATGTAACTTTAGAAAATTCTTAGGAGGGAGAGATCAGTTTAAACAAGAGGGATTAGGAAAAATTTCAGCAAGGAGATGGTAACTGACCTGGTCCTTGAAAGTGGGTACAAAAAAGGAAATTACATCTCAGGCACAGAAGACAGCTTTGTGAATGCAGCTGGATAAGACAGAGGAATTGTTGGTATTCCAGTCTGGGTGAAAGGCAAAATATGTGAAGGAAAAGGAATTGTATGAAATAAAGCTAGAAAGTTAGGTTGGAGTTGGATTGTAGAAAGTCTTAAATGCCAGGTTAAGAAACTTGTATTTTTATGTCTTCAGTAACAGGGAACCAGTGAGGGTTTCTGAGGAGAGGAGTGAAGAGGTTAGGTCTATCCTTTAAGGTTTAAATCTTACTCTCATTTTTTTAAAGCACCTACTATCCTATATCCTGATATCCTTCCTAATACCATGAGTTAGTGTACTCCTCACGTAGTGATTGGCTACAACCACAGAAGGCTTCCACCAGGCAGGGAAGTTTAGAGGAACCCCTACATAGTTACAATGGATTGTCCTGATTCCTATACAAGAACCCCACTATTGTGGAACCACAGAATTCATCAGACTGGGAAGGATCCTTAACAATCATCTAGTCCAACTGCTCTCATCTTAACAGAAGAATAATCTGAGACCCATAAAGATTAGGTGACTTGGCCAAAGTCACACAGCTAGTGAGTAGCACAGCTGGGGCACACACACAAGTCACTTTTGGTTCATAATCCCATGGCACATCAGGAGCCTTGCAGTAGATCCATGTGGGAGGTGCTCCTGTCATAATGAAATGCCTCTGGAACATTCAATCATAAACCTCTTGACACAGTATCCAAGGTCCATCTATACTGTTCTACTGAATTCTGCCTCCAAGAGGGTCATGTTATGGTGGCAGCCCCACTGATTGCCTGGGATGTGAATATAAATAAGCAAACATCCTCAGAATTTTACTTTCCACTTATTGAAGGTATAATGAGAGTTAGGATGGATCTTAGAAATCACTTAGTCCAACCCTCTCCTCAGTGAAGAAACTGATTACCTACCATAAGGGAATACAATTCAGTCCTGATAAGGAACTCTCCATTTGGAAGGAGAATTTGCTACTTGCTAGGAAAATTCCAACTGGAAATGATGGCGAAGTGCAAACTCAGCCTCTACCCAAGCTGTGTAACCTTTGGGAGGATTTGGCCTGTGGAGAGGCTGAGCCAATTCCAGAAATTTGACCTAGATGGGGAAGAGAAACTGCAATGACCCTTACAGAGAGGAATTCACAAGTAGATGCAGCTAGCCGCCTTTCTCTCCTCTCTACCTCTCAGCTGCCTCTTCCTCTGTGGAAGAAGAGGCCTGAGAGCAAAGACAGACAAGTAGACAGAGGGATAATTAGACCCTGGAGGGGATTCACTCCAGAAGAAACACCTGGGATGATGAATATAATTGGGCCTTTTTTTTCCACATAAATTTTCCCACCTTAGCTGAGAGATTAATTAATGATTCATTTCATCAGCTGAAGGATTCGGTGAGAGTCTAGGACACATCCTGCTGTTGTAAATAAGTTACAACCTGAAAAGGAGTTGAAAGCTTTTGGCTGTTAGCCCATCTCAGAGATTTCACAGTGAAACAAATGCTAGAACTAATTTGGGGAGGCTGCTCATATTTGTGTGTTTATTTCTTCTCCTTGATTATTTGCCAATCAATCAAGAAATATTTATTGAGAGCTTTTCATAAGGCACCATGGTGGGATAAAAGTTGTAGAAAGCAGTGATCATAGGATTTAGGGCTAACAGAGAGCTTAGAGATCCTCTAATCCAATGTCTTTAACATTTTTGTATTGTAGACAACCTGATGAAGTCAATAGGTGGACCCCTTCTCAAAATAATGTTTTTAAATAATTGAGGGAAATGCTAAATTTCAGTTAGAGATAAGTGAAAATAAACATGTGATTTTCCTCCATCCAAGTCCATCTGATATCCATCCATGAACTTTTAGATCTTAACTTCAGATTTAAGAAGCCCTGATCTAATCCATTCCTCTCCTTTTTGAGGGAAGGCAACTGAGACCCAGAGAAGATAAGGGACTTGTCCAAAGTCTCACAAGAAATTAGTAACCAAATCAACACTGGAGACTCCTGGCTTCAACTCAAAATTTACACTATACTGCACTACTTCATCTTCCAAGTTCAAAGCTAGCCTCAGACATTTACTAGCTGTATGCCCTAGACAAGTCACTTAACCCTGTTTGCCTCCATTTCCTTGTCCATAAAATGAGCTGGAAAAGGAAATGACAAACTGCTCCATTATCTTTGCCAAGAAAATCTCAAAAGGGATCACGAAGAGTCAGACACAACTGAAAAATGACTAAGTAACAAAAAGCACCACCTCAATAGGCTGGCAATCCAAAAGGACCAAAAATAACTAAATATATAACAAGAGTCAACTCAATACAAGAGATGTCAAAAAAGCAGCACATGACTCACATGCAGACTATGAGTTCACTGTGAATTAATCTGGGAAGCCTTCATGGAAGAGACAGGACTTGTGCTTTTGTACAAAAACACCCAAAAGGCTTTAACACAAAGAATATTGTGTCTTACTGGGCTGGTCTGTGATCATAGCTAAGTCCTGAACTGAAGATGGATTTGTTCTTTTTAGAAACCATAACATCCATGGTACTATTTTAACATGTCATGGCTGGTGTCAACTTGATAATGCTATGATTAGGTTGCAAACTCTTTCACTGTAAACCAGTTATTTGCAAGCACAAGATTGTTGGCCTATGACAGAGGGAGTTGTTGAAGGATCAAAGTGAGCTAAGTATTGGAACAGGAGTCAGAGGACCTGGGTGTAAATCCAGACTCTGCTACCTTTAACCTATGTAACCACTGACATGTTATTGACCTTCTCTGGACCTCAGTTTCTTCATCTTTAAAATGAGGGATTTGGACCAGAAAAGCTCTGAGGTCCCTGGCAACTTTAAAGATTTGATCTTGTAATCTTGTGCCCTTTCATTGCCTCAGTATCCTCAGTTATATTTCTCAAAAAGATTGAAGAACTGAAATGTCAGATCATGCGTGAATGTGCCTCTGTCATAGTTGAATCTTACTGACATTTATATAATGATTAAAGGTTTAGCAAGTACTTAAATTCAACCTTTATCATGATAGACATTCTAAGTTGTATTATATCCAGTTTACAGAAGATTCTCAGAGGCTCAGAGAGGTTAATTTACTGACTCATGGACACACAGACAGTATCAGAGGTAAGATTGGAATTCAAGTGTGTCTTGATGGAATGTTCTTCCTGATACATTACACAATCTCCAAGGGAGACTTTGATACAAGGATAATGAAGGCCATGGATAGCTGGATATAGGCCATACATCCCCAATTGTCAGCTTGTAGCTCTAGACTGGAATTTTGGAAGACCTAGTTTCAAATCCCATCTCACACACTTCTAGGTAAGTGCTTGTGAGTAAGTCTCTTACCCTCTCTCTATTTGAGCATTCTCATCCACCAGAAGAGGATAACAGTACCTTCATTTTAATTCCCCAGAATGCTTGAGATTGCTAGAGCCAAGCAGTGAATGCCATGAGGAAGTTTTACTGACAGTAAAGACCCTGAGTGGGTCTTTTATATGGTGGTTGTTATATGGATGGAGACATTGTCAATCTTGACATATCTAGCAGAGTGGGATCAGATGGGTGGTGACAGCCAGCTTGGAGATCTATCAAGTAAAGTTTCCATATCCACCTTGCCTTGAGTTCATGAATTCCCTGCAAAAATTAAGAGATCCAGTCTGACAAAGCATGATGACCTATCAGGCTGATTTCAGAGACTGGTCCTGTAGGTTGAGTGTTTTCAGCCAAGTCAAGTTTAGCTTCTTTCCTTCCAGTCTCTGACCAAGCAGGTGGGGGGCCCTGATCTCTCAGGTTTGATTCTCAGTAGGGGAGAAAAGTAGGCTTAGAACTTAGACAGGATTAGAGAATCCTGATGGTGAGTTCATTCATTCCACCCCTGTGGCAAGCTGGCAAATCAAGCAGTCTATGACTGGATAGGGTAGAGTTCAAATGACTAGTAAGAGGAGACAACCATCTGATTGAGGATGAATTGGTTTTTTGGAAATAATGAAACAAACAAATGGGCACCCAACTCTCTCCTGCTGCTTTCCAGCCTTTATTAGAATAAGAACCAAATTCATGTTTTCAGCCAGTGCTGTGTGAGGAATAAAGAACCAGGCTTAAAAAATGATTTTGCAAACATATCTTTCTAAAAGTGTGTCAACACTGACTTTCTAGACTCACTGTCATGTGAAAGGCAATGGAAATGAAATAGGGAGCTGTCCCCATGTTCTTGTAGTGCAGAAAACCTGGGACACCCCTGGGAAGCTGGCAGGTCATTGTGAACTCAGTGGCAGGATTTCTGGGGTTTATAACGGGCACATGATAAATCTTCATTAAAAATTGCTGAGGAAGCTGATTTCCAAGTGCCTCTTTTTGCCCCATCTCCACTTTAAAGGGCTGTATGATATCTTCATTAAAATTAATAAGAATTACATTCCTGCTGTGAGTTACTCAAGCTCCTTGTGTGTGTCTAGAGGACAAATGTAAGGCTTTCTCCACTTCTCATTAATGTAATGGAATGTGAGAATAGTGATATTAAATTAGCTCACTGCACTCTAGGGTGTTGGAGCCACAGAATGGTTTAAAACTTAAAGGGCCAGGATGGAAGTAACTGTGTCTAGTGCATTTTCAAATCTCCTTGTAGAAAGATGTGGTTAGGGCACGCTATGTGCTGTCTTTGGATACTTTGTCCCATTTGGAGCTGGGAGAAGAAAGGGGACCTGTTAAGTAGGAGAAAGAAAAAGAAGTTTCTCAATCCTCTTCTCTAGAATTGTTGGTTTCAAAACTACATGAACATTTCTGCCCAAAGAGCATCTTTTCTCCTAGAAAGTTCCTACAAGCTTGGTTGAACCAATTATTTCCAAGACTTTTTTTTTAAAAAACAAGACCTGTGAGCTCCTGGTGAGGAAACTCCTTTTGTCAGTGTGGGTTAGCATCTGCTCTGCAGTTTCTAGTCTTACAGAATTTCCTGGGAGGTTTAGTGACTTGCTGGTAAATGCCAGAAGTGAAACTTGAATTCTGATTTTCTTGATTCTAAACTCAGTTCTCTAGTCACTGCACTACACTGCCTCTGTCTGATACTGTTCATCATCACAGATACATCCTCCAGAGCTCCAGTTTGGCCTGCAAGGGACAGTACGATCTATTTCTAGGAGTCACAGGAGCAGAAAGGATAGGAATGTGATGATGGTGCTTTGAGCAGCTGGTAGTAGGAAGGCATCACTTGCAAATAACTAATGAGAGGCAACAGGCCATAGTGGATAGTGCTGGCTTAGAGCCAGGAAGACCTGGGTTCAAATCTTACCCCTGAAACTTAATAGTTATGGACAATTTAGTTCATTTCTCTGAACCTCAGATTCTGAGCAGTCTGGAGTAGAGGGTGTCTGGTCTCTTCTAGCTTTAAATCTATGATCCTATAATAATCATAGCTAATGTTTACATAGTGCTTTAAGGTGTACAAGGGCAGCAGGGTGATATGGTGGATAGAGTGCTGGGCATGGAGTCAGGAAGTCCTGAGTTCAAATCTGACCTCAGACACTTACTAGTTGTGTGACCCTGGGCAAGTCATTTCACCCTGTTTGCCTCAGTTTCCTCATCTGCAAAATCAGCTGGAGAAGTAAATGGCAAACCACTGCAGTATCTTTGCCCAGAAAACCCCAAACAGAATCATAAAGAGTAGCACATGACTGAATAGTAACAGTAAATTAAGGTTTACACAGTGTTTTACATACATTATTTCTACCATTTGACTGTCACAACTACCCAGTGAAGTAAGCAGGGAAGGTATTGCTAAGAAATGAAAAGGAGCTTCTCAATTTCCTAATTAATAAAATAGGAGTATGAATACGTACAGTGAGAGGCATCTTGGTATAGGGGATAGAACATTGGATTTGGAGCCAGGAAGACTCAGTTAAAATCCTGTCTCAGACACTTACTAGCTTTGTGATCCTGAGAAAGGAACTTAACCTGCCTCAGCCTCATCTGTGAAATGCGAATAATAATAGCACCACACACACACACACACTCAGAGGATCAAACAGAATCATATATATAGTGGGGTTTGCAAACCCTAAAATACTATATAAATGTTACACTTAGTATTATTATTACAAATTATTACTGCTACAATATTTGTACTCCCTACCTGGTAGCGCTGTTGTGGAAAGACAGGTTTGTCAACCCTTAAGGATTATAGAAACTGGTCATATTAGTAGTATTCATCACAAAATAAGTGGGGGGCCCTAAAATGAATCCATCTTCTTCTTTCTACTGAGCATTTTTTTCCTGGCTAGGGTGAAGAGCTGCCTTGTCTCAAGTGGCCTTCCTGAGGAACCCTAACTGGAGAACAGGCTCTTCAGTAACACTTGGCTCTGCTTCTGAATCCAACCCCAAATCCCAATGTGGCCTTTCCCAGTGGAAATAAGCTCTCTGGCTTCATCTTAGATGTGTTTTGTACATCATCAACTAGAATAATAATCATTCCCTACTGTGGGCAGGCACTATTGGGAGAGAGAATTGTTTGCTAAGCATCAGATATCCGTGATTATGTCTAATCCCACTAGAAAACAGATGCATGTGATTGTCCGCAATTGTCTGAAAACACATCCATCCACACACTGGTGAATCTGTCAAGTCAGGCACAAGTTTTTCAGCAGAAAATAAGTGCTCCAAACACAATGAGCCTGCAATAACCTTATTCCACATCCTAGTTCCATGATTTATTAGCTGCATATCCCTGGACAAGTCACTTTATCTCTTTGAGTCTCAATTTCTTCATATGTAAGACAGTAATGAGTGACCAAACTAATGACCTTGCAAAGCTATTGTGAACTTCAATGGAGAAAATGTTTGAAAAGCCCTTTTTAAAACCGCAATATAAACTTGAAATGATTTTTACATTAACTAAGTTGAGACAAAAGGAGAGTAGATTCCCAGTGTTGTAGTATAAGGATTACTGGTCTTGGGGTCTGAACACCTGAGTTTTAAATTCTGATTTTATTAAGGAAAGGGAGGAGGGAGAAAAAGAGGAGGAAGAGGAAAAGGGAGAGGAGGAAAAAGAGGAAAGTGTTTATTCTCTGGTGCTAGGCTCTATGCTAAGCACCAGGTGGTCACAATTTAATGCAGGAGGCAACATGCAAACAACTATGTACAAACAAGCTACGTACAGTATAAATGAGAGATAAACAAAGGGGGAATGCGCTTGCATTCCAAGGGGGACCTGGAAAGACTTCTTGCAGAAGGGAATATTTTAGTGGAAACCTGAAGAAAGCCACAAGACAGAGATGAAGAGGGAAAGCATTCTAGGCATGGGGGAAGGGTACTGAAAATGGATACGTTTGGGAGATGGAGCTTCTTGTCCAAGGAACAGGAAGAATTATAGGGTACGTGAAAAGGGGTATTGAATAAAGCATAAAAGGAAGGGGAAGGGGAAGAGAATTGACATTTCTACAGTACCTACTACCTGCCAGGTACTGTACTAAATGTTTTATAATTATTATGTTATTGATTCTCACAACAACCTGGTGAGGAAGGTGCTGTTATTGTCTCAGTTTTACAGTTGAGGAAACTGAGGCAAATAGGTTTAAATAATTTGCTTGGGGTCATAGAGCTAATAAATGTCTGAGGGTGAAATTAAACTCATTCAAATTCCTGACTCCAGGCCCAATATTCTGTCTACTTTGCTAAGAAGAGCCAGATTTATGGAGGATTTTATATATTATCCTAGAGGTAGTAAGGAACTACTAGAGTTTATTAAATGGGGCAAGAGGGGTAATGTTGAAATGATATGGTTAGACCTATACTTTAAGAAGACCACTTTGGTAGCTGAGTACAGAGTAGGTTGGAGTGGGGAGAGACTTGAAGCAAGGAGGTGAATCAGGAGGCTATTTCAATAGTTCAGATGTGAGATGATGAGGGCCTGTACCAGGGCGGTGGCAATATCAGAGAAAAGAAGGGGACAGCTTGTTAGTCATACGGCCCTGAGCAAGCCACAGTGTCTGAGATCTTCATTTTCATCATTTGTAAAATGGGAAGAATTATACTTATATTTAAAGGAGTTTGACTCCTCCATCATACAGGAAAGACTAAGTGGACGACAAATTTTTACTGCCTGGATTTCAACATACATTTAGATGGACATCTAAAAAACTACTACAATAGCATGTATACATGAGATAGACAGTATAGGTGTACATGTATATATGAGATACAGTGTAGATGGATATGAATACAAGAGATACAGTATAGATGGACATGTATATATGAGATAGACAGTATAGATGGACAATTAATTGAACCCAGAGCTAATCAGAAGGGGAGTGGACTGGATTGTTTCGGAGAAATTACAAAGCTCTTTTACTGAAGCTTCTTATGAAAGCAAAGGCCCACCTTTTCAATACTAATATTTCACCATTGTTGCTGCTATAAAACAACAAGATATGCAACACCTCTGACTCCAGAAAACTAAAAATGAGTGTCACTCAAAGAGAGGATGATGGAGAAGTACATAGTGGATGTGAGAAGGCTAAAACATAATCAAGGAACTCCAAAAAAGAATGAACCAAAGCCACATGAAAGAATTGAGAAGATGAGTTGGTCACATGGAAAGAGCCATGAATGACTGGTACAAAACTCCAATCCCCATTAGCACAAAAGAAGAAAGACTTTCACCATGTTGGATGGACCCCTTGGGGTGAACTTTCAGGAAGGATTGGACAAGAGTCACAAAAGATGGATGCCTTAGCATCTACGCCATTGGAGAGAACTCCTGAATTGAGGAGCTCATAGATCCATTTGAATAATATACTACCTACTTCCAAAATTTGTGGAGAAAAGAGCCCTGTAAACTCATAGTACTATGGAAACATGCATCATTATGATTATTGCATTATAGTAGCATTGAAATTCAGAGCTATCAAGGGACTGTTGATCCTCCTGAACCTCCTATCTAGGATTTTCACAGTTCTCAGGAAATTCTTTCAAGGAATTATAAACAAAACATATAAATTTAACCTATGATTGATTATAACTTAAAAAACAAATAACTAGCCTTTTCTCCTTGTGACCTGGTATCTTCTGGGACAAACAGAGTCCAGAAATGGCTTCTCAGTAATAGCTAACAGATTAAAGCTGGCACTAATTGCTGAAGAGAGTAAGTTTCAGGAATCTCAAAGTCCAAGAAATAATTCTTGGTCTCCTAATCTGTAAAATGAGAAAGGTAGACAAATGGTACCTACAGTCCATTCTAGCCCTACGTCCTATAGTCCTGGGAACTGGACCCTATGCAGATGCTGGTCTTCTCAGGCATACTTTGCCTTGGAAAGTTCACAGGGGATCCTATGAATTGCCCTTGATTTTCTATAATAATATTGTTAGCATGACTAGCAATAATAATAGCTAACATTTATATAATGCTTTCTACATGTCAGGCACTTGCTAAGCACTTTCCAATCATTATCTCATTTGACTCTCTGAAAGCAGGTGCTATTATTATTAATATTAATTAATATTAATATTATTACCCTCATTTTTCTTGAGGCAAAACTGAGGCAAACAGGAATTGAGTGACTTTCCCAGGGTCACACAGCTAGTAAGTATCTGAGGCTAGATCTGAAATCAGCTCTTCCTGATTCCAGGCCTGGCACTCTATCCACAGCATCATCTAGTCTATGATCTTCTAAGGGGGAATGGCAATTATGACAGCAGTCATGTATCTTCTTCTCTATGTCTCTCAGAAAGCCCACAATATTGCACAAAATCTCCAAAGTTCATCATTGAGACCACTTGATCCAGCCTGTGTCTGTTCAAGAATTCCCTCTAAGACATCCCGAACAAGGAATTATTCAGCCTCTGCTCAAAGACCTCTGCTGCAGAGAAATGCATTGCCTCCCACGGCAGCCATTACACTTTTGCATAACCAAAGTTTTTCCTTACATTAAATCTAAATTTGACTCTTTTCAACTTCCACCTATAGTTCCTAGTTTTTACCTCCAGAATCAAACAGAACAAGTCTAATAATCCCTCTTCGAGTGATGATGTTCAGTCATTTCAGTCATGTCTGACTCTTTGTGACCCCATAAACCCTCTTTGGCATAGCCCTTAAAATATTTTAAAATAGCTGGCATACTTACATGAACTGATGCTGAGTGAAGTTAGCAGAACCAGAACATTGTTCACAGTAACAGCAACATTGTACAATGATTGACTCTCATAGACTTAGCTCTTCTCAGTAATATAATGACCCAAGAAAATTCCAAAAGACTCATATGGGAAAATGCGGTCTATATCCAGAGAAAGAACTGATGGAGTCTGAATGCACATCAAAGCATACTATTTTCACTTTTGTGTTGTTTTTTGTTTGTGGTTTTTTTTCTTTTATTCTGCTTCTTCTTTCACAAAATGACTAATGTAGAAATATGTTTTGCATGATTGCACTTGAGTAACCTATATCAGATTGTTTGCTCTGGTGGAGAGAGGGAAGGAGAAGGAGGGAGAAAAATTTGGAATTCAAAATCTTTTTAAAAATCTTAAAAAATTGTCTTCACATGTGAGTGGAAAAAATTAAAAACCATTTAATTTTTTTAAAAATAAAATAAAATAACTGTCATTCCCCCCTAAATTTTCTCCTGTCTAGATTAAATATCCTTCATTCCTTCAGTCAGTCCTTATCTGGCATGGTCTGTAGAGCCATCATCATCCAGATTACTCTTTTCTGGATACTTTCCAAATAGTCAACCTTTCTAACAAATAGCCTCCAGAACCGGACACAATCCTTCTTGAAGTGGTGCAACCAGGGCACAGCACAGCAGGGCCAAGAACTATCACTTCCATCACTTTGGACACTATGTTTAAGTAAATCTAAGCCTGAGTTAAGTTATCCTTTTAGCATTTTTGTCTGCTGTTGCCAGCTTTATGATTCCTCTGCAGTGGCTTTACTTACAGCTAGTGCTAAGCTAGTACTTATTTCTTCTTATCACTGGGCTGAGACCCAAGAGACCTGAATTGAAGTTCTAGCTCTGCCACTCACCAGCTGTAGGACCTTGGGCTAGTTGCTTAACCCCTACAAGCTTCAGTTTCTTCCTCAGCAAAGTGAAGGTTTGAGTCTTAGCTGATTTCATATTGCATGTCAGCTCTAAATCTGACAATGCCGTTTACATAGACATCCATTTCAGTAATGGGCATCATAACATCATAGGCCAAGTATGGGAGAGGGCCTCAGAAACCTTCTAATCCCAGTCCTTTGTTTTTACAAATGAGGAAACCAAGGGCCAGGGAAGTCAAGTCATAAGGTAGGATTTTAACCAGGGTCCTCTGACTACAAAGACAGTATTTCTAATGTTGAACCAAGTCCTCTATATATCTCCAACCTAGCTCATTTCCAGTCACATTTTATGTGACAATTAGATGACAAAAACTCAGCATAGTTTTGTGGGGGAATATATTAGCTCAGGAGCTGGGTTCTGGATTTCTTTTCTGCCATTTTTGAGCCAGGTGACTATGAGCAAGTCAGTCCAATCTCTGGTTTCCTTGTGCATAAAATAAGGCCAAACAGAATTATCTATAAGGGTCCTTCCAGATTTAACATTCTGTGAGTCCTTAATGCCCTGAACCAGGAGATAGGCCTTCTAGACTTTAGTTCTGATGTCATGGTTCTAATTGTGTGACCTTTGGGCAAATCATTTGATTCACCTATGTCTCCATTTCCTATCTTTAAATGGAAATAACGCAACCCATGCCCACTAGATTTCATGAGAATACAAAGAAAATAGAGTCTTTTAGAATCTGTGTATTTGTCATAAACAAGCATGCCATCATTATGGCACTTGTATCAATTCCCGTAGCTAGAAGAAATGTTATGGTTTGCCCAAATCTGAATATATAGATGGAACTGTCAATCCCATACTAAAGTATGGGAGAAAATTTCATTTGGTGCAGAAAGGAATCTATTTTTAGAGAAGTAGACTTCATTTTGCTCTTCAGGGACTGGTTGGAGGGTTGGTGTTTTGGAGGTAGTTGTATAAACAGTTATGTTGGGATTGGACATCGTTGAAATGAAACAATCTTTCTCCAAACTTTCATCATGACTCATATTTTTCCAGAAACTCAGCAGAAGGAAAACTCAAAACGGGTGAATCAAATCAAGCCATAGAGGTTGCTATTTTAAAATATCCCTTTTCCCCTAGCAGCGCCAAATTTCAAACTATACTACAAAGTAATAATCATCAAAAATAATTTTGCAGTATCCCTAAAAATATAAAAGTTGACCAGTGGAACAAATTAGAAAAACAACATAAAAACGCCAACAAACATAATAGCATAGTGTTCAACAAACCCAAATACCACAGCTACTGGAGTAAGGGCTCAGGGTTTGGCAAAATCTTCTAGGAAACTAGAAAGCAGCCTGGCAGAAATTGGGTTTAGACCAAAATCTCACACCATATATTACAATAAGCTCTAAGTGGGATATGTAACCTAGATACAAAATTTCATATCATGAACAAATTAAAGAAGCATAAGTCAATTAAAGAAGTGAGAAAGACAATACTTTTTGCAACTATAAATAGGAGAAATATTGATGATTAGACAAGGCATAAATAGGATCACAGGAGATAAATGGACAATGCTGATTATATAAAATTGTTTATACACAAACAAAACCAATACAGCTAAAATTAAAAGGAAAACAGTTAACTAGGGGGAAATATTTGCATCAAATTTCTCTGGTAAACATCTCACATCCAAACTCTAACAGCCAATCTCTCAATAGATAAATGATTAAAAGATATAGACTATTCTCAAAATAATATATCCAAGCTCTTACATAAAAAATATGCTCCAAATAACAAAAAAAATAAAGAAATGCATATTAAAACAACATCAAGGTTATAGGAGAAGACAACTGAAGGATTTAAGAACTCTGATTAATATATTGACCAACCACAATTCCAAAGGACCAATAATGAAGCATGTTACCCCTCTAACAGAGTGGTGATAGAGTCTGGATGAAGGATCAAATATGGATTTGGGGGCATGGCAAATGTGTAGGCTTGTTTTTCTGGATTGTGTTTATTTGTTAATTAAGATTGTATTTTTGAGAGAGGGATTTGGTGGAATGAGGGGAGCTAGCAATAATATTGCCCAAGTAGAAAGGGGTGGCTCATGAAGCATTTTTTTAAATGCACAGAAAAGAAAGAAATTCAGAAGGAAACAAAGACAAGCTAGACAACTTTTAAAGTAACCTTGAATTTATTAGGTATTTTTAAAGCAAGATGAAAGCATTTTAAAAGCATTAAAAAGATTAAAAGTATACTAGAAACTTCAGATTTCACATGTACTCTTTTTTTCTATTTTCTATTATATGTGAAAAAGGGCATTTTTGGTGCTCAATAAATTTGGAATTACTTTAAAAGAAACATCTCCCACCCAATGCAGGAATTCTCTCTATAACATACTTGACACGTGGTCAACCAGCCTCTGCATGAACATACCTGGTTATAGGGAGCTCATTACCTAACAAACCACCCTCTTCCATTAATAGACAAGTCTGGCCTTTAGAAAGTTAGACTTCATGATGATTTGAGATTTATTTCGGCAACTTTTACCAACTCAGATGTTTAAAAACTAGTCAAGAAGGCATAGTAGATATAAAGCTGAGCTCAGAGCCCAGGAAGACCTATTTTCAAGTACTATGTCTGATATATACTACTGGTTCTGGGTCCTAAGGCAATCACTTAACCTCTTAGTCCTATAGGTAATTATTTAAGACTACACATTGCAGAAAAGATGCCAACCTGCATTGGCAGAGAGAGTTGACTTATCTAGGAGTTCCTTATGTCATTGAAATCACAGATCCAATTCCTATCTCTATCCTATCCTATCTGTTTCCATTCCCTCCCCAGTTACTGTCAACCTTTCATCACAGATCTTGCTTTCAAATCTCTTCACCATGTCAGTCCCCAAGACAAGCTCCAGTTTCTCAATGTTCCTCTTCAACTGTGGCATCCAGAACTGAAGACAATATTCAGGTGTGGTCTAATCATCCAAGAGTATCTATCCAAGAGACTATCCTTGTTGTGGGCATTGTAATTGTTATTCAGCTAAAGATTACATTGGCTTTGGGGACACATTTATCATATTTTTTTTTTACCTCAGAATGAGCTTGCCATCCATTAAAACTTCTAAGCCTTTTTTCATATAAATGTCTAGTACAATGTCTTATACTTGTGCTGTGATTATTTTTTAAACATAAATTTAGCACTTTACATTCATCCTTATTAAATTTAATCATGTTTAAATTGGGTCCATTGTTCCAGCATGTAGAGAAATGCTTAGATTCTAATTCTGTAATCCAATGTATTTGCTATCTTTCCCATGTTTTCCATGTCCTCATATTAGTGGCCAGAAGGCAGTTAGGTGGAACAGTGGATACAGTGTCAGACCTGTGTAAGGTTAGTATAAGGTTAATGGTGGATTGGGGGAAGAGGCAAAGATCTTCCCCATTAACGGGTGTCAATACCTTCTGTTAATTTCTACTGAGGCACTAGATCAGAGGGTCATGCCCTCTGACTCCAAAAACTATATAAATAATCTGAGGTGAGGTTTTACTTTGGGGCTTACTCATTGAAAGTGTTTGTTTAGCCAGAGGAGACTATGGGTAGCTACTAAGGAGCCCACTGACTTTAAAAACCCAGATGTTGGTGCTTCTATCTCTGGTAACTATGTATCTATGTAATGGATCTGTCTGTTGATCTGTGACGTAGGTATTGCTTATGGTCAGACAATTGGAAATCCTGTCTGTTGGTCTTTATTTCTCTGTTTGTATTTTTTCCGTTGGTGTATGTGTTTGATTAGAGTGATTGCTGATCCCTCAAAAGTTGCTTTTCTTTTAGAAAAGTAGAACTAAGAAACAGTACAGCAGGCCCTCCTGTGTATGCCGGGGTTCTTGCTGTTACAGCCTGGAGTCAGGAAGAAATGAGTTCAAATTCAGCCTCATATATTTACTAGCTTTGTGATCCTGAGTAGGTCATTTGACTCTGTACCATGGTACTCACCTGCCAAGGCTGTTGTGAGGATCAAATGATCAAACTGCAAAGTGCCTGGTATATTGTGAGTACTATATAAATGCTACCCATCATCATTATCATTACTATCATTAATCTTTCTTTTCTTTTCATCTTTGTTATATTTTACAAACACTACAGCCATATTAGGTTAAGCGCTCTGTGTGCTGTAAATGTGGAGGGTCAATGAGAGAGGAGATACCAGATGCAGAATGGAGCCTCAGTCACAAATTTCCTATCTGTAATATTTTATATAATATCAGTAATATTTCATCCCCTAGAAATTCTGAACCAGGCCAGTGTGGGTTTTAAACTTCTCAGCTCTACTACTTGGGGCCACATAGACATGTGAGATGCTTTCTTCTACATACTCCAGAGATTCTCAAGACCACTTAGCTGGTGGTTTGAGTAGATAGCCCTGATTATATATCACTCCTTCTCTGGATAACCAATACAATGACCTACGGTCAAGCTACAGGTTTAAGGACATTCTACAAGCCAAATTTGGGCTATTTACACTACAAATACAACATTCAGTCCTCCAGACTTCACAGTTTGTACACAATGGATTAAATACAAATGGAGAGACAGGTACAGAAGACACAAGTAAATTGTTTAAACTCCTATCACTGAGTAATAGAACTAAGGCTTGAATCTGAATCTTCATGACTCTGAGGCTGCTCTTTTCCCAATATAGCATGAACTCAGTCACATATGAGAAGGCAGCACAGTTTATTAATAAAGTTCTGGACATAGAATCAACAAGACCGGCGTTCAAATTCTAAATCCTATGTGATCTTAGGCATTCTTTAATCTCTCTGAATCTCAGGTCCTCATTTGTGAAATTTGAAGTTGAACTAAATTTAGGACCTCTAAGGTTCCTTTCAGCTCTAAATCTTTAGTTCTCTAATCCAGTATTCACATGGTCTAAATGCCTGCGGTCATAAGAATTAGAGCTAAAGGGATTTTAGAACACTTTATCCTATGCCTTTATTTTAAAGAAGGATAAAAAGAGGCCCAGAGAGGGGCAAAGGTCACATAGGTAGCAAGTAAAACGACAAGATTTTGAACTCAGGTCTTCAGACTACAAATCCAGAGTTTTTTCAACTGCCTTCCTCCACGCTACCCTTACTAACAATTCATGGTACATGTTTAATTTCCAAATGAATGATACAGAGTTGGTCCTATCCAAACTAAGCAACAAGAAGATAGATATTTTTTCTTTCATTTTTTAATAGTAGCTATAATAATTGCTTCCCAGAACTTTGTGTATTTAAAAGAATATCTCTTGCTCCTCTTTTAGAGAATTAGACTGAATGAAAAGTCACTTTAGAATCAGAGGATCTAAATGTGTGACCTTGTGTAAATTATTTAACCTCCTTGGGCCTAAATTTTCTAATCTGTAAAGTGAGAGGGTTAAACCTTACCTCTAAGGTCTCTTCTAGCTCTAGATCTACGAACTCATGAAAAAAGACATTTCTAACACTTGGAGTCTGATAAAGAGCCTATCCTAAAAAGGCTGCTAGCCTAGAAAAAAAAAAAGTTACCTCTCTCTACCATTAACTAACTGCATGGCCTGAGGCAAGTTGTTTCTACTTTCCAGCCCAAAGTTTCCTCCTCAATAAAACAATAAAGATGGACCACTTGTAAAATAATTTTAAGTACTGGAAGCAAACCTTAAAGGAAAGGAGGGAAAGGGAGAGAGTAACCTTCCATAAACTGTAATTACTTTGGCCTCAAAACTGGAAAGAGGAGAGGTTAATTCTTGGAAGACAGGAAGTAAAGACTAAGAAATCCTTAAAGAGATCACAAGGATTTAGAGGCCTCTAAATATGGTTCTGAAAGTGAGGTCACCTGGAGCTTTGGATGAAAAAACAATACTGCCAAAACACCAAAAGAAAAGAAAGCCCTTAGCTAGTTTAATAAAGAAAGATTCAGACAAAGACGAAAGGTGACTGAAGTTCAAAAAGGTTAAGGACAAAGAAGACTGAATGAGAGAAATTCAGATGGTGACTACAGGACTCTTTCCACCTACAATGCCTTAAGTTCTTCTAAGTTTAGCTATTAACACATATTGCCCTCATCAACACTATAGATTTCACTCTCAGAGACAAAAAAAAATTACAAAGATTCCCTCTCCTCCTCATTTCCATAAAAGTTCCTTTCCTGTTCTAAACTATGGCTTGAAAGGTTCAATACAATGGCATCTCCTAATATGACATTAAACTGAACACCTCTTTCTTTTATAAAAACAAAAATACAGTACCATTTTTGATCTCTCCCAAAAGTTTAAGAAAATATTTGCTTAAAGGCAAAACTGTAACTAGGTAATTTTGTTCCCACTACCAGTATCACAAACTACATCAAGACGGGAAACCTCTTCTTGTCAGGAAGATGAAATCCTGGACAACAGAATGATGCCTCAGAGGAATCCACCACACGGGGGCGGGGGGGCGGGGAGGGGGGAGAGAGGAAGAGGAGAAGCTCACCCCAGATACCATCTAGTTCCTTCCCTTGCTTATAGGAAAGGCAATCTTGGTATAAAGGCCTCAGGAAGTCAGGGGGGCTTCACTTTAAATCTCATTACACGTACACACTGGAACTGACTCAATGTCTCAGTGCCTCCAGGCAACTCTTTTAGACCTGGAGTTGCAGAGTAGTTAGGATATGCATAAGTGAAGGGAACTCTCCCACTGAGACTTCCCCCACCAGATTTATCCACAGATTTGATCCCACCCACTCACTCTCCCCTTCCCCAAATTGTTGTGAATCGGGTGCCTGGCTCTGTTGTTTCTCTGCTTCAGAAGGACTACAAAACTGTCAGTGCCTCCAAAATTCTGGTCCTCCCCCCAAATAACCCCCCCCCCCATCCTACTTATATAATACTGGCACATAGTAAACACCTAATAAATACATGTTGATTAAAGGAAGGGAATCCAATTTGGCTTCTTTTGTCTCATAGTGATAACTTCTAACTAAATGTACCTTTTCCCAGAGCCAGGATTTTTGGGGCTGGGGAAAACAAAGGAAATAATATTATTTTATGATCCCATGGGATATTTAAACTTACTTCAATATTACTCCCTCCTCTAACATAGATAATTCCTCTACTAATTTGATAGACAGTCTGCAAGAGTTTCCTCAGACACAAAAAAATTCATAATTTTACAGTCAATCTGGTAATGATGCTGTCTTATTTAGGTAGGCTAGTCCTCAGACCACAGACGCAGCCTGTCAACAAGCCCACACTTGAAGTCTTTCCAACTTGGCAGGACTTTCTAGAGACTGAGTTTTGCTGGCATAGCCTTCAAGAACCCAGGGTCACCTCTATCCGAGAGGGTTTAGTGGAGGACTGGACTTATGCCATAGAAAAACTTCCATCTGCCTAAAGATGTGTTGTTTAAAATCAGAAGAGAATTAAATTCAACTCAACTGCAAGGCCTGGAACTTAGCAGGTGCTTTGCTTCTAGGAAGTAGGACTAGAGTGTTGTCCATTTTCCCCTTCCCCCTCTCCAAAAACAACACTGATAGACACAAAGAAGGGAGAGGGTAGATAGGAGGCACTTTATTTTGTATTTTCCTTTTTTTTTTCTTTCTGAAGATCTGTCTCAGGTATTTTGCTATGAGAAGGAAATAAGGCAATGCAGCTGGCTACCCTTTCATAAATGAAGTGGAGGGCACAGCAGGGGTTTTACTGAAAATACAGGGGCTTAGAAACCTGGAAAAGCAGCACTCGCAGTAATTCAGTCATTTCCTATGAGTTTGCATCCTTCACTCAGGAGACAGGACTTAGTCTCCAGCTGCAGATGATGCTTTAGAAATGAGTGATGGAAGGGGGTGGGGGAGGAAAGCATAACTCCCCTTCTGTACTTGTGGGGCTGCCCTGCTACAGACTATTCATTTATTCAACAATCAACAGAGAGAATCATTGCAAATCTTGGTTGACAGAAAAGGTGAAACTACAGTGCTGATTAGGACAATGTCACAGTACAACCTGACATGAAGGAACCTTATATATGCCGGTGGAAAAAGAGACTAAGATCCAAGACACCTGGTTTTTGTTAGGCCACTAACTCATCATTTTTTCAGCACCATGGCCAGCAAAAGAGAGCGAGGCAGAGTGGCTACGTAACGTGAAACAAGTTCAGTCAGCACCATGGCTAAGTAAAGCAAGAAAGAGCTGTAACTACCTGTATTATCCTTTTTTGATATTCTCAGTCCCTTAGCACAATGCCTGGAACATAGAAAGCACTTATTAAATACTTGTTATGACCCAAGGAAAGTCTGACTCGAGGAAAGTCTCAAAGAACCAGTATCATCTGTGGTGCAGAGAGATAAACAAGAGGACAGAAATTTGTACCAGTCTCAGTCACCAGATCAGAAACTGATTTAGCCTTCTCACTCAATTATCCAAAAGTTCTGAACAAGGTTGGGTAGAGAAATAAAGAATATCACTCCTGCATTTGTATAGCATTCTTTGGTTTATACAGGACTTTCATGCATATATTATCTGATTGGACCCTCAGAACTACTTTATGAGGTAGGTAGGACATGAATTTTAACCCTGTTTTGCAGTGATGCTAAGATCCTATATGACAGCACATTAATCATCTTTGACCAGGAGATGTTCATAGGACTAGAGACCTCAAAAGGGATGTGCCAATGGATCAAAAGATCCATTCCTTTGTTCTAATCCAGAGAGACTATGGGACTTTGACCACATTTGGCCTTAGGTATATCACAACTTCTCTGAGCCTTAGTTTTATAATCTGTGAAATAGGGATAATATAAATGTAACTGTTATGATTAGAACACTTTGGAAATCTTAAAGCATCAAAAATGATAGATGTTAATAATTGTGATTATTCATAATAATAATGACTTCTTGGAAAGAAATCTTTACTCAATAACCTGGCTCTACTGTTTCGCAATCAGGATAACCCTGACACCACGTCCCCTCTTTATCCTGATCATCATGTACTATAATATACCGGAGCATAGAGTCAAAGCAGTCCACATTTGAAGTAAGTGTCAGATCAAAATAATAATTTCATTTTAAAAGGTATTCAAAACTCAGTTGCAGTCTTCCTAATGTGCATGTGACTATTTTTGCCCAGAATATTTTAATGGCTCCCTATTTCTTACGAAATGTTTTCTTGTTTGTCAAAACTATTCCTTTTTAGCACAGAGTCAATTAAGATGACCCAGAGAGGAAGAATGAGAGTTTCCACTATTTGACAAAATCTGCTAGGAAAAATGGAAATGGGGGAGGAGAGAGTGGGGAGGGAAAGAGTTAATTTGAAATAATATTTAAAAAACTAATGTTAAAAATTTTCATATAATAGGAAAAGAGTAAAATACTTTAAAATAAAACACTATATATGTATATATGTTTATATATATATATATATATATATATATATATATATATATACTAAAAAAAAAAAACCAAGAGTATCAAGGTCAAATCAAGATCATTTAATAGTAATTAGTAGCTGATACCAGCAGTATAATGTAGTAGAAAGCAGGACGGATTTGGCATCTAAGAAAATGGGTTCAAATTTTGGCTCTACTATCTACTTGGACAAGTCACTTAATGTCCTTGGGTTTTACTTTCCCCATTTATAAAATGAGGATGTTAGATTAGATAATCTCCAACATCCTATTGAGCTCTAATAGCCTATGATTCACTTTATGTTCTTCTATGATCACAGCTTTGTAACCACTTTGAATGAAATGAAATTAAGAAAATGAACCAAGAACCATCTGGAATAGAAGAAAAATAACTTCCCAGAGCTAACCCATGAAATGGTTCCTAAGAGGAAACAGAAAAATACCTGTATATAGGCAAAGCACACCAATGTGAGTTCTTTATAAAAAATATAATGACACCACCTCATACCTCTCGAACTTTTAATTTTTCAATGAGCTTCCATCTCTGTCTCTATTATCTTATTTCAGTCTTTAAAGAAAAAAAAAACCCTGTGAAGAAGATCAGACAAGTATTATCTGCATCTCCAGCTGCCTGCTAGACATCTCCATCTGGAAGTCCTGCCGGCACCTCTAACTCAATATGTCCAAGACGGAAATCCTCATCTTCCTGCCTAAAACCTGCCCCTCCTCTCTATTTCTTTGTATTAGTGGGTGGCAACCAGCATCCTCCCTCAGCTACCCAGACTTAAAACCTCACCCTCCACATCTACTCAGTTGCCAAGTACTGTCAATTCCACCTCCACAAACTTGCTCATATCTGCCCCCTCCTCTCCACTTCTGTTGCCTCTAACTCCAGTTTAGGCTTTTAAACAACTTTAACCGGGTCAGTTAGAATGGTTTCTTAATTGTTCTCCCTGCCTCCTTCTCTGGCCTCCTAAATCCACTCGCCTTGTGGACGGCTAGGTGGCGCAATGGATCAAGTGTTTAGATCTGGAGTCTTCAAGACCTGAGCTCAAATCTAGTTTGAGGCGCTTTCTAGCTGCGTAACCATGAGCAAGTCATTTAACGTCTATCTGCCTCAGTTTCTTCATCTGTAAAATGTGGATAACAATAGCAACTACCTCACAGAGTTGCTGTGAAAATCAAATGAGATATTATTTATAAAGTACTTTGCAAAATTTAAAGTGCTACATAAAATGCTAGCTATTGTTAAATTCACTAAATTAATTTTCCTAAAGCACAAATCAGACCATGCCTCTCCTCCCTCCAGAAACCTTTAGCAGTTGCCTACTGTCTACTCAATATGTCCAAGATGGAAATCCTAAATTAAATAAAATACATACTCGTTAGCCTGGCATTTCAGGCATTTCAAAAACATTTATCCAGCCTAACCAAGAGCTTAACACTGAAGACAGAGTATGGGAGTTGGAGTCAAGGTGACCTAAGTGTAAACCTTCCCTCAAATTGGATCGTGACTCTGTGCAAGTCATTTAACCTCTTTCAGACTCAATTTCCTCCTGTGTAAAAATGGAGGGTTAATAACACTTACCTCACTAAATAAATAAAATAATGTTATGTTTTGTAAACTTTAAAAGGGACTATAAATATTAGCTTTTATTAGTATTACTATCACCTTTCTAGTGCTTTTCACAGACTGTAAATTCCAGTCAAACTGGCTGCTTCCTTACCGTCCACCTCACAATATTTTCTTGATTATTTTTCTTCCCCTTTACGCTTACCTTTGAAATCATGTCCCTCTCCTCCTCACCAAGCCTGAACCTTTTATGTGGATTTCCAACCTAACTTCTTCCCCTAAGACCTTGCTCTATCAATTATTTCTACCTCTCTTGAATCTTAAGTCTCTCCTTTTCCTCTGGCTGCTTTATTTTCAACCACAGATGTGTTCTGATTTTCCCTAACCTAAAAATAAACAAATAAAAAGCCTCACCCTCCCGTCCTTTTTTCCTTTCCCTGCCAAACTCCTACAGAGTAGTGTCTACTCCCTCTATCCTTGCTTCCTCATCTTCTACTTACTCCTCAACCCCTTGAAAGCTGGTTTCCCTCTCCCCTACCACCATTCAATAGAAACTGCTCTCAAAGGTCACCATGACCTCTTAATCCAACGGCATTTTCTAAGTGCTTATCTTTTTGTTGGATTTTTCTATTTGCTATATTCCCAGTTCTTTAAACTCATGGTCACCAATACTGAACTCATAATCTTCCCTGTCCCTCTTCCCAAAACAGACAGATTTCCCTATTTGAGGGAATGCTATGCATACTCCAAGCCACAGTCATCTATAACTTCTCCCTCTCCTTTTTTCCAAATATCCAATTGATCGCCTTTCTGCAATTTCCTGTGCGTCTGTTCCCTCCTTGGCACTCCTCCTGCCAGTACTTTCCTGGACTATTACAATGGCTTCCTTACTGATTTCCCTGTTTCTCTTTTCTCCTACATAGCACTCCCAGATTAACGTTTTTGCTTTGTTATTCCTTTACCTAAACCCTTTAGGATCTCTCTAGTGCCTCCTGAATAGAGTCTGCATGAACCCTGGTATTCGTGGCCTCCCAAAATCTGGTGTCACTCTAATTTTCTAGCTTTGTCTCATTATTTTCCTCTACATATTCTATGCTCCAGTCAAAACTGAATTACTCTGCCACGCCTCCTCATTCCAAACACCCTAAGCCTTCTCCCGTCTCCGTGCTTTGTCCTATTCCGTGCTAGAAATGCTCTCCCTCTCTCCCCCCTTGCTATTGACTTCCTACCTATCCTTTAAATCCCAGATCAAACACCACTTTCTCCAGGAACTCTTCCCTGACCCATCCAGGTGATCTCACATAACACTGTTTTCAGTTCTCAGATACTGGGGTGGCTAGGTGGTATAGTGGGTAGAACACTTGACCTGGTGTCAAGAGGACCTGAATTCAAATGCAACCTCAGACATTTACTAAATGTGTGACCCTGGGCAAGTCACTTAACCATTGCTTGCTTAGTTTCCTCATCTACAAAATGGGGATAATAATAGTACTTACCTCTCAAAGTTGTGAGCATCAATTGAGATAATAAAATAGTGCCTGACACATTTTTGTGGTTTAGTTGTTTTCAGTTGTGCTCAACTCTTCCTAGTCCTATTTGGCATTGTCTTGGCAAGGATACTGCAGTGGTTTGCCATTTCTTTCTCCAACTCATTGACTGATGAGGAAACTGAGGCAAACAGGGTTAAGTGACTTGCCCAGGGTCACACAGCTAGCCAGTAAGTTTCTGAGGCCAGATTTGAACTCAGGAAGCTGAGTCTTCCTGACTCCAGGCCTAGCACTCTATCCACTGTACCACCCAACTGCCCACCTGACACACAGTAAGTCCTTTATAAATGTTAGCTATCATTGCCACTGATCAACCATTATGATGTTTTATAGTTATCTGTTTGCTTTTTATCTCCCTATTAAACTGCAAGATCCATGAGAGTAAGAACCATGTTTTAATTAAAATTCTTACCTTCCCTGTTGCCTAGAGCAATACTCTGCACACAACTGGTACTCCATAAAGATGGCTGAATGAATGAAGTGAATGAAAAAATGAGTAAATGAATGAATTAATTATTAAAAGTTGCAGGGAGGCAGATATGGACTTGATGTCAAGAAATACCTAGAGCTTGTCAAAGTCAAAATGAACTTTCTCCAGAAGTAAGAGATTTCCCTTCACCAAAAGTCAAAGGATCAAAGCTCTAAAATGGGAAGACCATTGAGTTCAATTCTCCCATTTTACAGTTAAGAAAACTGGGGCCTAAAGAAGTTATAACTTGCCCAAGTTCACATGGGTCTTAAGCATCAGAGGCAAGGTCTGATCAAAGAGCCTCTGAATTTAGAGCCAATGGTCTTCCCACTACCTTCAAGTGGAAACTGGATAGCCACTTATTAGAATCTTACACAGATTCCTGTTCAGGTGTACCTTGGACTAGATATCTTCTGAATTCCCTTCCACATCTGAGATTCTGTGGGTAAAAAGGCATTTTAGGAGCTCTCAGACATCACCAAAGCAGCTAGGTGACCCAGGACAAGTCCCTTACTCCCTGGACCTCTATTTCTTCACCTGTAAAATGAAGGGGTTCACTATCTAGCCTCTGAAGAGCCTTCTAGCTTCAGATGTGTGATGTTATTATCCTCTTCCACATATACACAATGTTGCCCTTCCCACAACATCAAGACCTGCACCAGAGCCAGCAAACCTTTGGTTTCTTTCCACAGTGGATATCTGCACTAGCCCCAACAGCTTTATAAGGCCTATGTATACAGAGAAGTTTATCTTCAGAGGGACCAACCATCAGGCAATGCATGTTTTGGCCACAGCAACTTATGCATCTTCCAATAAATATTGTGATCTAGGCCAGTAAAGATAATGCCCTTACCCGTGAAATTATAGAACTTTGAAGTATTGAATAAACAGTGCTGTACATACGCTCCTGGGTGGTATAAGCCCTTGCATAGTGCATGTCCTTATATTTCCATATAAGGGAAAGTACTTTTTTAAAAAAAGTAACTTTCTATTTTCAAAGTGAGGTGCCAAGTAGCATACTGAACCATGAATAAATCACTATCTGATTGTCAAGCTTAACCCATAGAAAAGTACATGATAAGGTAGAAATTGGGGTAGGGAGAGAGGCAAAATAGGATAAGCTTAGTGGAAGAAGGTTTCAGCAGGACAGGAAGGCTAGAAATACACATACAACTTTCTTCATTGTTCAGTCATTTCAATTGTGCCTTTTTCTTCATGACCCCATTTGGGGTTTTCTTGATGAAGATCCTGGAGTGGTTTGCCTTTTCCTTCTCCAGTTCATTTTGCAGATAAGGAAACTGAGACAAACAGAGTTAAGTAACTTGCCCAGGGTCACACAGCTAGGAAGTGCCTCAGGCCAGATTTAAACCCAGGCCCTCCTGACTCCAGGGCTGGCGTTCTATCCACTGTGTCTTCCAAGATATTAAAACTTCATAGAGGAATTTTGTCTTGAAGGAGAATTTGAAAGGTTTGGAGGGGTGGATTTGGTAGCTGATTGGGAGTTAGGGGCTCTGGGTTCTAGTTGTGCTATCACTAGCCTTTCAATTTCCTCCTCTGTAAAATGAGGGATGCCCCTTCCAGGCAGCACTCGGTGGCATACTGGATAGAGTGCTGGGCCTGGAGTCAAGAGGGCCGGAGTTCAAATCTGACCCCAGATACTTACTAGCAAATGACTAGCCGGTCATTTGACTGTTTGCCTCAAGTTCCTCCTCTGTAAAATGAGGTGGAGAAGGAAATGGCAAAACCTCCAGTATCTCCGCCAAAAAAATCCAAAACCTAAATGGGGTCACAAAGAGTCAAACATGACTGAAATGACTGACGACAATAAATGGTCCAGTTATCCAAGTCTGTGGGAACCTGTGCTCCATTCTTTTTCTTTCCCTTTCCCTTCCCACATTGATTTCTCCTACTCTCTCCCCCTTCTCTCCTCATTACCTTTAGGACTGAGTGCTAGACCTCTATCAGTGTCTAAATGTCTGGACTTTACCTTTTTCTCCTGAAGGACCAACTCTCCCAGGCCGACCTGGTGACCCTTTCTCTCCCTTTTCTCCAGCATCCCCTGTGAAAGAAATTCACAAACATTTAGGGAGTAACCTAGCAAGCATGGTAAAAATCCAACAACCACTGAAGGCTAGGATCCCCCACCCTCTGGCACAAGCACTCCCAAAAGGATAGACAAATACGCACAAGGAGGTGCCAAGGCCCCAGCTATCACTGACCTAAACCTTTTGAACCATTTAGGTTCAAAAAAATCAATTGCACAAGTACAGGATAGGGGACACAAAGCTACAGTTTATGTCCAAAAGATCTGAGAGTCTATATACTCAGTATAAACACATAATGTGACACATCAACTAAAAAAAGTTAATGCAATCTTCAGTTGCATTAAGAGACATCTTGTTCAGAACAAGGAGGTGATAGTACTTTGGCTCCCTCAGACCATTTCCTAAATATTCTATTCAGATTTATATGGAATCCAGCAGTAACAAACTTTAATAGAAGGAAATACCACTAATTCATACATAAGAATTCCTACTCTTGTGGTTTGGGGTGCTGGGAACTCCAAAATATAAGAGTATAGAGTGAGTCTGCCTGGAAAGAATTTGAGCCCTAAAATCTTCTTTTAGTCAAAGTAGGGAGGTTTATTGTAATGCCAATAGAAGGGGACAGAGTTCCTAGTGAACCTGGAATTTGATGAAGATGAGATTGATACTTACATACAAAAATTGGGAAAAGATCAGTGAAAAAATCTTGATGGGATTAAAGAGTGGTAAGTAGCCTGGGGTGGGCCAGATGCAGATAATGAAAGGAGTTAAATAGTTAGAGAGTCCCAGCGAAATGGTTGTTAAAAGAGTTATTGAGTATCTAGGTGGGCCAGGATGGTCCAGATGCCTAAGGCAAAACACCAGTGATTTGGACCGTCTGGAAAAGTTTAGGGAATGGAGTTCTTTCAAAGACCTGGTCTTTTCCTTTTAGGAGTCCAGGTCCCATCACCCCATCAGAAAGACATCCCCCACTGATGAATGCTCCTATGGATGAAGAAAGATGTTCTGTGAAGAGAGATGGGGACCTTGTGATGGGTATGATCTGGGGGAATTGATATTTGAAAAGACCACTTATACTACTACCTAAAGAAGAGAGAGTTGAAACTGCTATGAGCAGCTGGAACCTAGAAAGTAGGAGGACTTGGATGTAGGGAGGAAATTTTTAGGCAAATGGGGAGAAGGAGGTAATCAGGAAGGCATAGATCAATAGTGAGCTGCATAATTGGGGTCATGTAACAGTGTCCTCTCTGACACCCTCAATAATTGGCTTTGTTCTGGGAGTGAGGCACATCAGAAAAGGGAAATCTTTCATGTAAGCTCTACCAAGCAATGGCAGAAACTGCCTAATGGTAGAGCCCAGAATGGACACCTCAAAAGTTTTGATTGTGTGAGGAAAGGAAAGACTATATAAGTGTCAAGAACCAAAGAATGAAGGTTTAGACTAGATAGAAAGAATGAATAATGACGAGAATGAGAGAAACCCTCTCTGGTAAGGTATGCAAAAATGAAATTTAAAGAACTAATGAACGGGAGGAGAGAAAGGGAGAATCTATTTGACTGAGAGGAAAGTTCATCTGAGCTGGAAATAAGCTATAGGGTATGGGACAAACAGAAGTTGCTGAACTTAATCACCACCAACATCACTACTACAAATAAATAGGGGATAGGAGCTGTACCGGTGATTTCCTTAGTATAGGGAACTCCCAGATGAGGAAAGTCTCTAATAATTCAGGTCAATAGGTTATCTGCAATTTATAGCCTTAGTCACCTAGAACACTGAGAGGATAAGTGATTTGCCCAGAGTCACATATGTAATATGTGTGTATATAATAAGCCTATAATAAAAGTTAAAATATGAGTACACAAGAGGACAGAGTGCTATGAGCTCAGATAAGGGAAAGGCCAAGATCAAGAGAAGCCTCGCTGGAGGAGGAGGCATTTCTATTAGACCTTATAAGATAAGTAGAATTTTATGAAATAGAAATTTGGGGGCAGGAGATGGTCATAATCTTGGCTTGAAGAAAAACATGGAAGCATAAAGGTTAAATAAATACCTGAATTTGACATAGAATACATGACAGGGAATAGTTATAAAAGCCACCTGGAAAAAAATAAATTGGAGCCAGATTGCAAAGAGCTTTGAATGTCAAAATATGTAAACTAGTTTTGTGGCAGCATTAAAGCCCTACTCCAATAACTCACTGTGGCACAAAGTTAACCCTGGGTTCTTGAGGGCAAATACCATAAGCTCTGACTTTGGGCACCTCCCAAGCTAGAAAGGCTTTGGGGACAAGCCTGGTAAGTTGATTGTTTGCCTGCTGTTTAAGGACTAGCCTAACTAAGTTTAGAGAGACTCATGTTCAGGTTGTGCACAGGGGGATGACTCTCATCAGCCATAATAATTCATGAGGATTGTTAACTCAGTAGTGGAGGGTCTTTCATCTGCCTCAGTGAAGGAAGTACCCACCCTGATGAAATAAAAAATCCTATATGAATTTTAGTATGGAATAATACAATGACTATTTGTGGGTCAAGAAGGAGATGCAATGGAAAGTTGCAGGACTCATCCTCTAGCTGAATGAATTTGAGAATTTCCTCATCAGTTTTTTCCTCTCTACTTTGCAATTTAGTTATAAATATTGCACAAAGTCAATCCTGTCATTCTGTGGCAGAGGCTGGGAAAGGATTAGAGAAGATAGCCTTCCTCCCTTCTGCTCAGTGATGCTTTGCTGATTGTTGGGAGGGAGGGAGTGGGGAGGAGTTAGGGACACCACATTTAGAATTTTACTACTGTCCAGCAGGTTTTCTTTCCCTTGCTCCAATTTAAATATCAGGGTGTTCCACATTCCCAATGTAATGCTGTATTTGCCTCTGGTTTCCCAGTAGCCCCCTCTACATTCACCAGCCAATACCTCTGAGTTGAAAATGAGAACAGTATAATGTTCATAATCAAGGTAATCATTGTCAGCTAAGTGAATTAATAGTAGGTCCACCTGTTCCTCCTAGCAGACTAAGACATCTTAATTTTAAAGATTCCTATAAATATACTAATGAACTCAACTCTGAGATTTTCCCTTATTGGTAGTGACAAAGTTAGGTTTACCTGGAGAAACAATGCTGCTAAGTAATTCTGTATTGTGAAGAATAAGAATTAGATGCAGTTAAAACCAACTCAGATGAATGAGCTTGAAATTCAACTGAAATTCTCTATTGCAGGATGGCATTGGGTATTTTGTGCCATTTAGGACCTCTGAATAGTGATACAGCTCAAAAAAGATGAATAAGCCTATTTGAAAAGTTGAATCATTTGCAAAATGCTTTTTATGGGTCAATTCAACAAGTACTTGTTAAGTACCTACTACGTGCAAGGTATTGCTCTTGGCACTAGGTAGACAAAGACAAAAACATAACAGTCCCTGAGTTCAAATCCTGCCACTAATTCTTACTACTTCTGTGAACCTGAGCCAGTCATTTAACTCTTTGAACCTCAGCTTCCTCACCAGTAAAATGAAGACAAAAACACCTTCGATATTTGTCGGGACAACTGAATGAACTAACGTATAGAAAGCGCTTTCATAAATGTCAGGAATTACTGTTATTATTACCATCGTTTTGTGAGTCCCTGGGAAGGAGCTCATGCATTAGACTGTGCTGTAAGCTTCCAGAAGTCTTAGGCACAGAATCTACCAAAAGGCTTGTAGGAGAATGTTTAATGTCATAGAATCAGAAACCGCTTACCGTCCTTGACGACACCTTCGGAGGCTTCCCCATTCTTTTATATGTGCCTGTGTCACCTCAGCAAGAAAAGATGTATTTCTTATATAACATACACCAAGCTGACATTAACTAGCAATGAAATTGTCCACTTGCAGATACTCACATCCTAGCAGCACTTTCTTGCCTTGACATATTGTTCTTTTTTCCAAATCCCCATGTGCTAGCTGCCCTGAACATATGAAGTCTTTTTCAGGAAGATCTGAAGGCCCTTTTTGACTATGGCAAAATATTGGCCAGGCAGCATCCTACTGTATTGTATATTCTACTGCTCACTGAACTCTGAAAGCAGCTGAATATTAAACTCTCCATCCTTAGCTCCCAAAAAGTAAGCACTTACAGTGTTCTCTTACTTTTCCAGTTACAGAGATCTAATCTCTAGCATTTTTATGCAACTGCTCCCAGATTTGGAGTTCGTTTATTTTCCAGCTCATTTCTCAAATACTGAGAACTTCTCTTTGGCTTTGGATAAAATGTTTCTGAAAACTCCATCAAATATCTCAGCAAGGCCCTGAGCTTCAGCAAAATGACTGCCCAATGACTGCCTAGGAGAGACAGTGAGATGGATGTGAGAATATGACTCAGTGCTGTTCCCTTTTTAAAGTCATTCTTAATCCAGTAAATTAATGATGAGCTGCTTGCCACATTATGTTTGGGAACCTCAGTTTATCTCAGGGCACAGTCCCTGTATTTACCCTCTAAATAGGAGACCCAAGATTCCACATCCTAGTTTTGCCAAAGGTCTCCATCAGTTTCTTCCTTTTACCTAGGAGTCAAAAGATAGATAGTTTCTTTCTCATTCATTGCTAGATCAGTAGAAATAATGATACTATTTTTCTTAAGGGAAGAACCAGCACCAAGAGTTGATACTCTCCTTGAGTCTTCAAAGTGCTACTGAATACTGAACTTTCTGAATCAAAAACCTGGCATATATGAAATTGAAATAAATGAGGGCAATGTCTCTGTGAGTTCATGGGGACTACTGGATACAAGAAAATTGGATTACATGGCCAATATGGAATAGTCTAAACTATTGGTGAATTCTTACCTCATATCATTCACTCAAACATTTAAGGGTCTGCTTAAGACAAGACACTGACTCTGGGTGCCAATGTAGATGTAAAGAAAAAGAAAACATACTTCATGACCTCAGAGAGTTCTTGATCTAATAAAAGATTGGATAGGTATACAAAATAGTGACATGTAATAAAGTAGGATGGAGAATGGCTAAGTGAAAAGTTCCCTGGATATGGAGGCAGAGAACCTGAAATCAAATGCTAGCTTTTCCAGTTACCACCTGTGTCATTTTAGGAAAGACATTTAACCTTCTTAGGTCTCCTCTCATGTAAAATTGGTAGACTGAACTAGATGACTTCTAAGATCCCTTTCAGTTCCAAACTATGAACCTCTGATCCTATGTACTATGTGGGCAGTAAAAATAATAAATGTTGAAAGGTGGCCAGGATGGAAGGAATATTTGTGCTGGACCTAAAAGAGGATGTCAAGAGGCAGAGAAAGTGAGGGTGAGGAGATGAGAAAACAGAAGACCAAAAGTACTAGGGAACAATCTAGTTTCCTAGATGAGAGTGGGAAACAGAGCCAACAAAGGAGCCAAAGAAGTGGTCTGGTTCTCTTCCTGGATCTCTGTATTGTGCAGTATTACAGATTCCAGGCAGAGAGAGTCTCAAGAAGGATAGAAAGGTTAATAGCATCTAACACTATAGAGAAGTCAAGGAGTGTGAGAACCAAGAAAAGTAAAGAAAAGATGAGCTAAGAGTCTGAGATTTGTTCACATGACCCTTCAGAAGAACATTTCATCATCTCCATTACATGTTAGTCTCCCTGAAGAAACCACGAATGATAGAAAATGAGAGCCCTCTTTCATGGATTCTTGATCTGTCAGATTCCCTTGGAAATGCCAATGGAAAGCCAATAAAGCCAAAGAGGTATATGTTATTTATACACTATGGTGACATGTCAGCAATTCCATTAGAATAGCCAGAACATAAGAAATTTAAACATAATAAATTATGCTTAATATTTAAAAATTAACACTGACCCACAAACCCAACATCAAAAAGAAATGGGATTGGCCCTAAAACAAAAGAGCACAAGAAGATAAGATTTTAGATCTCTACTGAATATGTAACACTACAGTACTGATAGTATTCATAAACTTAAGAGCTGGAAGTCTCATTAAAGATAACCTAATCCAAGGGTTCTTAATTTTTTGTGTGTGATATGAAACCTTTTGGCAGCCTGGTGAAGCATACAGCCCCCTTCTCAAAATAATGTTTTTAAATGCAAAAAAATAAAATATATAGAATTACAAAGAAAATGAATTATATTGAAATAATTATCAAAATGTTTTTTAAAAACAAGTTCACAGACCCAAGTTAAGAACCGTTGAATTCTAGTCTAAGGACCTCATTTTATAAATGAAAAACTGGTAAAGTGATTTTCCAAAGGTTGAGAAGGTAGTTAAGAGTAATCCAGTCCTACGGATCCAAACCTAGGTTTATTAACACTTTAACACATTGAATCACCATAAAATAGACATTTCATAAATGTTTGTTAAGTAGATGTCCTCTGAGAGTTGTTACAGCGGAAATTTAGTTTATTTTCTAGCAGACGCTCTTCACATTTAGTCAAATGAATGAACAAAACATCATTGATTAAGTGTTCAAATGTGCCAGGTCCGGTGCCAGATCCTAATAATACAAATACTAAAGGGAGAGTTACACTTGTCCGTGGTTAGCTGGACCTGTCCTTGGATGACAGACCCTGAATTTAGGTTTCTAAATCTAAGACATTTCTGTCTTGGTAGAATCTGTTAGTATGCTTATGCTTTTCTGGCATCCAGAGTCACTTCTAGTCTATGATGAAGCATCAGATAAGGTCTTAAATGGAAGAATCTATTTTCATTTGAATATAAATGTTGAGGGAAAAAGGAATGCACAGGTATGACTTATTCCAATCCTTGCCAGGGATGATCCCACCCCCTCCAATTCATTCAGTGATAACCCTACACACAGAGACATACCCAGAGCCTGGAGGAAGTTCACCTTATCTGCCCAGTCCCCAGAGCCCTGCAGATACCAGGTGTCTGGTTCCAGAGATTGGTAGTTACTTGAGGATCATATGAAAAGAAATCCCCAAGACAACTGACTAGGCAGAGGGTGAATCAAAGAGAAAGAAGAGGCTGCTATGTTACCTTTAAGGCCTGGGACAAGAATCTGGACAGAGCAGGCCTCTTCTGCAAGATGTTGAGGCGATCCAGATCTTAGCAAGGACAGGAAGACCAAGCTAATTAGAGTCCCCAGGAAAACCAGATCTCTCTTCATAATGAGTATTTGCAGGTCATTGACTCCTAAATAAAAGAATGGATAAACAGTTATGGGAAGTCTTTAAAAGAAAAAAAGGAAAATGACAAAAAAAAGAAAAAAAGAAAAAAATGAACAACTCTTTACCCTGCCTGTACTTTTGGCTAGAAGTTCTTCAGAGGAAAACCATCATAACTGGTAGTGGATATCTGTGACTGTCTACTATGATTTTTATTGCCCTTATCGCTTATTTTGTCTCTGTGTCATTCAATGGAAGGATGGAGTTGGGAATCAGTCTACTATACTTGGGAGTGGAGTGGGGGATGGGATGTCAGGTTACAGTTAGCAGGAGAGAGGGATTTAAATTCCTGACAGGCAATGGCCCTTCACAGGCTAACTTATAGGACTTTCAGTGGAGAAAATGGCTACACAGAATCATTATTGCTCTCTCTCTCTGTCTCTCTGTCTCTCTCTCTTTCTGTCTGTCTGTCTCTCTCTCTCTCTGTCAATGAGTCTCTATCTCTGTTTCTGTGTGTGTGTATGTGTACGTGTGTGAGTATGTATTTCCCTCCCCACCCCCTCTTCTCCCCTTCACTGTCTCCCTCTTTCCCTCCCTCTTTTATTCTCTGCTAAACAAGGTCACAGGGTTTTGACAGAGTCCCCAGGCCTCCTGTCTAGGGACATTCTGACTAGCTGAAAGAATTCCAGTCACTGGGAAAATATGCAATTTCTGATTCCCAAATTTCTGTTTTAATCACTCACCACTCAATCTCTTGCCAACTATACTACTTAAAGACTCTTGTAACTGAAAAGATGCTTCAATATATCTACCCAACCAAAGATATACTGGCCTTGGCATCAGTAATAATAGCTTGTTTTTATATAACACTTTACAGTTTATTTATAACAATAATTTACATAACTATGGGGATTTAAGATTACAAATGATGAAACAGGCTTTAAGAGTCAAGTAATTTGCTCATGGTCAGCAATGCACTTTGCTCACAACTGAGTTAGGTATTTCAAGGATTGTTATCTCCATTTTAAAGATAGAAAAATTAAGACTTAGGGAGGTCTAATAATGTCTAGTCCAAGGTTGCAGGTCTGGTAAAGAGCAGAACCAGTACTCAGACTCTTGTCTCCAGACTCCAGGTCCACTATACTTCACTGCCTCAGACAGTAAGGATTTAAGAAATATCTTCTGACCAGAAAGCAAGCGCCATTCTCCAAAGTGTGTGGTAATTTTGAAATCATGTCTCAGAGTCTGGAAAAGAGATTTACCTATTAATGAAAAAATGCCTAAGAGACCAAGCAAAGATTACTCTCTTACTATTGTCTGTCTTGAAAGTTAAATATTAAGTGTTGACAAAGGTTAAAGGAATGATGACTGAGAGCGAAAGGGAGGATGAGAGAACAAAAGATCTTGAATGAGCTCACATGAATGGCTGCTTCTGAAGCTAAAGCAAGGGTAAAGTGGAAACCTTGGGGTTACAAAGGACTTAGCTTAGCTTAGAGGGGAATCTAAATTTTAGATGATTTTTGACTTAACTCTGCAAAAATGAAGAAAGACAAAAAAAGGAAAATAAAGCTACTTTTCACCTCTGGGATTTTGAGCCTCTTAAAAATATATATTTAAAAGCTATAAAGAATAAGGAAGCTGGGGTAAGCTAAGGTTAAATGAAGACTTTAGAGTCTCCATATTTGAATAACAAGCCGGATTTTCTCTGCTAAGAGCCTGTACACTCTGTTCCCCAAGCCCAGATTTCTTCTGGCAGAGAATGCTTGGGCTGGGGAGGAGTGGGTGCCTTTGAGGTATGCAGATGTCCTTCCCTCTCACACACAAGGGAGCTCGCCTGATGAAAGTGAGAAGATTAGCAGCAATAGAGAAGCACAGATCCATGAGCTGCAGATGAATAAACAAGATGTCTAAATGGATATGATCAGAAGCTTAGGCAAATCATTCTAGCATCAGAAGCTTTGAAAAATCAGAAACATTAGTCACTTTAAAAGTGGATACAAGACTGGAAAAACAGGGAGCTGAAAGCATTTTGTTCAAGTGAGGTCAAGGAATAGATTTAGATTTGTCTAATAAGACAAAATTTCACCAAAGCAATCTCAAGTGTCTGTATCAAGAAAACTTTAGAATATAAAAGCCAGATGGATGAATGTGTGATTCTCATACTTTGGCTCAACAAGGCCAAACTATTCTGCTGATGAAAAATGTAGAACATTTCATGGTGATTTTCTCAATCCTTTACAGAAGATCAGTTCACAAGTTTTTCACCAAGCGCTGTTATCATGTGCCTAACGTTCTCATAGGTGGTCTGAGAAAGGCTCATAGACCACAGGATCATAGCTCAAGAGCCAGAGCCTACCTCAGAAGCCATCTAGTCCAACTCCTGAAATTGTCAAAGGAGGAACTTCTGTCCCAAAAAAGGGAAGAGGCACTTCAAACAATAAAATAAATAACATATAAAATTTTAAACATCAATAAATCTTATTGAGTCCATAGAAAAAGGAAGTAGCATTTGACCTTGAAAGTTGAGTGAAATTTCAATAGAGACGTGCCTTCCATTTATGAGCACATATACTAAGATAAGAACATAAGGGACAAATCAAGGACACTGGAACTAGACCTCTTTGGTTGAAACATAACTAATCAACAAATGCCCAGTAAGTTTTTAGTATGTGCCAGGCACTGTGCTAAGTGCTAGAAATTTTTTTAAAAATGCAAAAAAAAAAGCCCAGTCCTCAAAGAGCTTACATTCAAATAAAGAGACAATATATATGTAAAATTGATACATGTAAGGTAAATATGAAATAGATAGACATGTAAGAGAGGAAGGCACCAGCAGCTTCACATAAAATATGTGATGAAGAGTAGTGAAAGATAAGGCTGAAGAGGTGGGTTGGGATCAGATTGTTTCAGGCCTTGTACACCAAGCCATATACCATGAATTTCATTCAGTAGGCACTGATAGTTTTTGAAAAAAAGAATGACATGATCAGAGTTGTGCATTAGGAAGATTACCTTGAGAGTATGAAAAATGGATTGAAGAGGGAGAAGACACTAGAGGCTGAGAGTCCAGTCAAGAGGCTACTATGATAGGTCTTCATTTCCTTTTACCTGAACTAGGGTAGTAGCAGTGGGAATGGAAAGGAGATAAAGAATGCAAGAAATATTGGGGAGATAGCATCAACAGGACTTGGGGACTGATATAGAGGATCAACTGAACAAGAGTCAAAGAGAGCTTTTGTCAAGCTCATATCCCTGGGAAGAGGATGGTGTCTTCAAAAATAGGGAAATCAGGAAAAGGGGTCAGTGTTGGGGAAAGGATGACATGTCCCTTCAAGAAAACTTACTCCCTTTAAGTTGGAGAGAGTAATATATACAGGAGGAAACAAGTGAAGATTCCTCACAAAGCTACACATTCAAGTGTTCCTACCTACAAAGAGGCGTACACGAGCACTGAAGGGATATAGAATTTTTTCTTCAAAAGGCTTCAAAAGGCAGCATGTTATGGTGAAAGCAACCCTAATCAATCTACAAATTGCAAAGCCTGGGATCTGCCCTGGATTTGTCCTGGTCTCACTGTGAGGGCCTAGACAGTTAACTTGGCCTCTCCAGAACTTATCTTTTCCACTTGTAAAACAGGCTGATGATTCCAGAAACATGCTACCTACCCCATGAAGAGAGGAAATGGATTCAAGATTCAAAATGGGACATACATTTTTGGACACGGTCAGTGTGGGAATTGGTTTTGCTTAACTATGCATACTTGTATGCTCAAAGGGCTACAAAAATGTGCATACCCCTTGACCCAGCAATATCACTTCTGGGACTGTATCCCAAAGAGATCATAGAAATGGGAAAAGGTCCCATATGTACAAAAATATTTATAGCAGCTCTCTTTGTGGTGGCCAAGAACTGGAAATCAAGGGGATGCCCATCAATTGGGGAATGGCTGAGTAAATTGTGGTATGTGAATGTAATGGAATACTATTGCCCTATAAGAAATGATGAACAGGAAGACTTCAGAGAGGCCTGGAAAGACCTACATGATCTGATGCTGAGAGAAAGGAGCAGAACCAGGAGAACTTTGTACCCAGCAACAACCACAGTGTATGAGGGCTTTCTTAGAGCTTCATTGCAATGCAAGGACTTAAAAAATTCCCAAAGGTCTTTTAAGGCAAAATGCCTTCCACAACCAGAGAAAGAACTATGGAATTCAATCGCAGATTGTAGCAGATTATTTTCTTTTGTATTATGTTTTGGTTTGTTATGTGATTTCTCCCATTCATTTTAATTCTTCTGTACAACATGACTAAGGTGAAAATGTATTTAATAGGAATGTATGTGTAGAACCTACATAAGATTGTACAACATCTCAGGGAGGGAGTGGGGAGGAGGGAAGAAGAAGAGGGAGGGTAGAGAAAAAAATTAAGATATATGGAAGTGATTGTAGAACATTGAAAACAAATAAAATAAATTTAATTTAAAAAACTATGCATACTTGTCAAAAAAAAAGATTTGATTTGGTTTTGTTTGGTGGAGATGGGGGGTGGGGGTAAGAAAACAAATGCTTGTTATTGAAAAAAAATTAAAGTAAAATAAAAGGATGGGACTAGATGATTTCTAAGGTCCCTTCCAAGCTCTAAATCCTTCAATCTTATATCCAGATGGTCTGTAAAGTCCCTACCTTTCAGCTGTCTATGACTCCCAGGGACTAACTTGGTCAGTTGCTTTTGTTAATTTCCTTTTCTTTGATACAAGTTAGTCTCAAGGAGTACCCTCCTTATACTGGGGTAGATAATTTCCAGAAATGATTGTGATGCAAGGACATCAATATAAGTGTATTTTTTTAAAGAAAGAGTTTATGACTCTAAAGAAAGGCCAGGATAGTCAAGAATTAAAATCTTTGAAACTGACCATCCCAGAAACCAGTAGCTAATGTCAATTATTTTGGTTTTCATAATTATCTTCAAGTAACTCAGTTTTCCTCCCAAAGAACTAGGAAAGGTAGAAGCTTTATTCAATAAGCCTCCAAGGCCAGTAGTAAACACAGCAGAGTGCCTCACAGAATCCACCCTTCTGGGGAGCTGGAAGAAAACTTGTATGACTGATTCACTGTCCCACAAGACCTCAGGGAAACTGAGGAGACTGGAAAGCCTTACCTTGCTATTCTACAACCCTACTCCTCCATGATGCACCATACTCTATGTACTCTGTTCTCCTTTTCCTAGGGCTTTTCTTGCTTTTAGGTAAATAATCTTCAATAAAGTATTTGGAGGCAGTAGCAGTAACACAGTGAAAAGAGCTCTTGATTTTGAGTCCTGAGTTTGAATTCCACCTCTGCCATTTACTATCTGTATAACCTTGATCAAGTTACCAATCTGTCTGCACCTCAGTTTCCTCATCTGTAAAATAAGGGATTTGAACTTAAAGACCTTTATAGTTCCTTTGAGCTTTAAATATATCATGGTTTAAGGTATTACCTTTAAATAACAAAAAGGCTTTAGGTAATGATTGACTGCCTAATGGTAGACCTTCAAACCTAAGGTGACTGGGAATTTTTTTTTGCAGGGAAGGTACAAGTAAAAGAGGGATTTTAGGGATGTGAAGGACAGTAACATGGTGTATTACAAAAAGTACTGCAATTAGAGTTAGGAGTGCTGGGTTTGAGTTTCTAGCCATGCCACCATGGTTAAATCATTTAACTTCTCTGAAGTCACTTGACTCAACTATAAAATGGAGAAAATTACATATTTATATCATTATCATTTACATAGTAATCTAAGCTTTCTAAAGCACCCTCCTCAAATCACCACTTAATGTAAATATTATTTTCCTTGTTTTGCAAATGAAGAAACTGAGGCTGAGAGCAATTAAATTATTTGCCCAAGATTGCAGAGTTAGGTTTCAGAGCCAAGATAGCATACGTACTGCCCCACCTAATAGAGGTAGTGTGAGGAAAGTACTTCCTAAACCATGAAGTATGATATAAATATTATGGGTTTCTTTAGTGTTTTTAATCCTGGAGAACCCCAAGCCACAACTGTAGGCAGATACCTATTACATCTAAGTTCAAAGACTTTCATACTGAATAAATTACTCAGTATTTTGTATTCCCAAAGCTTAGCACAATGTTTGGCATCTCGTAAGTGCTTAATTAGTATTTTTTCATTCATTCATTAACCATAGACTACAGATATAAATTTTTATGTCATTTCTAAAACTGACATGGAAATTCCCTCCCTCCTAGGAATAAAAATTCTAGCAGATGAAGTGACTATAAATGGTGAGGCAGCCAGGCTTTCTAACTCTCTCCCATTTCATAGGCCTAAGCAGAAGTTTAGAGAAATGCTGAAAAGAAAGGGGTCCCTCAGAGAAGGACAGCATGGAACGGCACAATTAAAACTATGGCCTCAAGGAAGCCAGTTGGGGGAAAAGAGGAGAGCTGACTGAAATCCATTCTCTCAGTTCTTACTACCAACTTGCCGAGGCAGAAGAATGCAGTGTTCTAATGTAAACCAGTTCTGTCATACACACACACACACACACACACACACACACACACACACATATACCACTAACACCCCAAACATCATCCTTATCTCTCCCAGTAGGGGTTAATAAAGATCAATCCCTTCATCTCAAATGGGGGGGTTAAAAAAAAAAAGCAAACTATGAAAATCTTCTTGAGGTAGTCGGGGGAGAAAGAAATTCTAATCTGAATAGTTGGCCAGGAGATGTTGTAAGAATGAATGAGACCATGAATTAAAGGTCCTCCTTGGTCCCAGAGAAAAGGCACTGCTATATTATTATTGAATTTCTACCACAGGACTCAGCATTTTTATTGTGCCATAAATATTTCATCAGTGGTCATTTCAGAAGGTGGGTTTGGGAGCTCAGTTGGTGAATTCCCAGCTCATAATTTTCCCTCCTGTGGCATTTGTGTGAAACCAAAGCATCACAGATCTCAGCACCAATTCTGGGACAGGAACCTTTTCCACATTTTCTAAAGCCCTCAAAACATAGGTCAAGATAAAAGGAGCAGGAATGCTTTTCCAATTACTTATGCCAAGCTTTAAACAACTATCAATTTATCCTCTCAGTTTTCATTCTAAGGCTATGGTGTGCTCTCTTTCAGAAATTGTTTTATTCCCTTAATCTCAACATAACTCCAGAAAACCATTTCGCCACCCCAGATTCCCCAGCCAATCCATAACTCATCATTACATATATGTTCTTGTTTATGCTTTCGCCCTACAAATCGGGAGCCCTTCTATGAATCATACTTCACTTCAGTTTCAATGACATAGTCCTCCCCACATTGTATTTTATCTGAGCATAACTTTACTTCAGCATGAAATTAGGACAGGATGATTTTTTCCTCCCTTCATTCCAACTTTAGGGACTATATAAAATAATCCCACTGGGGAGGATAAAGCCTTCTCCTCCTCTTGGCACCCTGCATCCCATCCTTCCACCACAATTTGCACTTCTATAGCTAGGGTCAAAGAATGTTAGGACTAGAAGGGATGTTAGTGCTGGAAGAGATGTTGTTAGTGCTAGAAGGCATCTTGGTCATCATTGTAGTCCAATTTTCTCACTTCACAAGTGAGATTACTATACCCAGAGTGGCCAAGAGCAATTGCCATACAAGTAATTGTTGGTAGAGTCAATACTACGAAGAACCCAAGTATCTCTTGACTCCTAATCCAATACTCCCTTCATTACATCACACAGACCCCTCAACTATTTTTGAAAAGCATTATTGATAATTTACTAGGGATTATTTTTTCAGCCCCACCAGACTTTCAATCAATGAGCAAATCAAATTGGGACATATATTTATATTGGGAATATATATGCATATATATATATACACACATGTATATATGTGCATATATATTTGTGTGTATACAACATATATTAGGATATATATGTATGTGCATACACACATGAGTATACACACACATAGAACCAGGCATTTTTAACCAGTTCTAAAGACTCTTAATATAGTTCTACTACTTTCTGTGACATTGGGCAGATCACTTCCCCTCTCTGGGTCTCAGTTTCCTAATTTGTAAAATAAAGGCAAATCACTTAAACCTCTGAACTTCCATGAGATTATTCATCTATAAAAGATGAATAAAGAGTTATTGTGAAACTTAAATAAGATAATGTATAAGTGCTTTGCAAATCTTAGAGGACTATATAAATGTAAGTTATTGTTATTAGATAATTTCTAAGGTCCCTTTCTGCTCTAATATTCTCAAACCCAAAGTTCTGTTCTTAGAACAATACTTTCCTGACTTTGGTAGAGATATTTCAAAATGAACCAGTCATTCTTTCTAGCCAATTTTTAAAAATAAACCTTAAAGTATTATTTTTTAAATGTGAGTTGTAATTTCTGTTGTTCTCTTCCCAAAGGGGGTATTCTTTGAAGGTTTCACCCTTCAGGTTACCTAGCCAAATTCACTGAAAAATCCCAGGAAACAAATCCCTTAATTTTTTTGAGAAATTGGTTCTTATGCTATAGTCGAAAAAGACTTCTGTCTTTTATTTTCATAAGATCTACCTCATGTCCAGTCATATCTCTTCCTCCTTGCCATTATTTGGGTTTGGATTACTATTTTCAGTGCCTCATCGAATTTTGAAATGTTGGCTGGATAGCTTATTCCTTTTAGGTGTAAAAAGTATAAAGTTTCAATCTTTCCTACCTTAGGCTCGCTGGGTGAAGGGGGCCTCCTGACCATTGCCTGCCTGCAGGGACACTGCACCAGGGAACCTCATCGCTGCTGTTTACAGAAGCCTGGCGGTCTTAAATTGGGAGCACTGGTGCCTTCTGCTTTCAAACAGTTCAGCAAACCAGGCAGATCAGTTGCAAGTGTTATCTGTAAACAGCCTCCTGTTTGAAATAGATCAGCTGTCCAGCCCGGATAATAATTAGGAGGAAAAAGTGTGGGAAAGTTGAAAACATGATGTCAGGGTTCTCATTACAGTCATGTAGATGGCCCTGTTGGAGAATCCCTTTTTAACCCTTTAGCAGTAACTGTGATCACAAAAACCCTACAGCATTTCAGAAGATCATACATAGACCAAAAGTTAAATGGGACCTGGGAACTAAACTTCTCATTTCACATTTAAGGAAAATGAGGGTCTAGGAGACTAAATGACTTGCCCAAGGTCACATCAGTAGTAAGATGACAGTTTCTATTTTAACCCAGATTCTGCTAATAGGCTAATACCCCAAGGATGTCATTGATTTTAAAAAAATAAGAAAGAAAAGGTGTTATTTATACCACAATATTTATAGTAACTTTTTGTAGTAACAGAATTAGAACAAAGCATATGTCCATTGAGTGGGGAGTGGCTAATTATGGTACATGAATGTAATGGATTATTACTTTGATATACCAAACAATGAATATAAATGCAGAGGACCAGGGAAAATGTTCTCAGTAATTCAATAAGCATTTACTAAGTGTCTAGTACATGAAGGTACCATACTAAGCACAGGAGGATACAAAGGCAAAAGCAGCCCTGGTTCTCAAGTTCACAGCTAATGGGGGAGACATCATGCAAACAACTCTGTACAGATGTGAACTCACCCAAAGTGAAGTAAGCAGAACCAAGAAAACAGGTACAATTTCTATATCAATATACTGTCAATGGAACCACAAAATAAGTGAAAATGAATGTTGCAAAATTAGAGAGAACAAGCTTGGCCCCGAAGAAGAGATACAAGAAAACACCTCCCCCACTCCTTTGCAGAGTAGATTCATGGATGTGGAACATTGCCTATGTATTATTCCAAAGAGGTGTGCTGGGAAATATTTAACCATTTGTTCTGGGAGTGGGGGGAAATTACACTTTTAGTTTAATCTGCATCATTAACATTTTTTCTACCACTTTCCTAAATGTAGACAATCAACAAAATAAGTCAAGTCCTGGTTTGTAGCATTTGCCAGTTTTTGAGGTATAAATTTTCAAACTGAAAATTTAATAACTGTCCCTTGATGACTGATTCCAACTGAGTACATGACACACAAAAAAATCCCTGCATTAGACAGAGTTGGTAGGGGGTGGGGCCCTGAGATATGTGAAGTTTGTCTTTGAAACCTCCCAGCCCAGGTGTCCTACTATCAATCTGCTGCCTCCCAGGACTTCCCACTGGTCAGTGGTGGAGCAAGAAGCTGACTCATGTCTTTAGACTCCAAAAATCCCATGTTCTTTCTACTCCTCCATAGTGCCTGTGAATTGGGAACCCAGAGAGCTGGGGTATAAGAGACTAAAACCACAAAATTTTATTTCAGGAAGAGATCTCAAAGGTCATCTAGTACATAGATCGCCCCTTTCATCTTACACATGAGGAAACTGAGTTTCAGGGTGGGGTATTGCTAAAGGTCACCTGACTAATGAAAGGGGGCCATAAGGGAGATTATAATTCAGATAGGAAGCTACTCAGCAACCAATTCTATTCAGCAACATGATTTCTAAGATCAGTTAGTCAAGTAACATTTATTAAGCATCTACTGTGTACCAGGTACTATACTGAAGATTCAAAGGAAGACAAAAACTGTCCCAGCTCTCAAGGCGCTTAGAGTCTAATGATGTAGAAACATCAGAATCATGTACAAACATAAGAGAGAAAAAATAAACCGGAGAAGGCCTTTAAAAGAAGGCACCAAGAATAAGAAGGGCTGGGAAAGGCTTCTTATACAAAGTGAAATTATTAGCTGGGACTTGAAGGAAGCCAAAAATGCTAAGAGACAATGATGAGGAAGGACAGAGTTCCACGCATGGGGGAAACTAGTGAAAACATTTGGAGTTGGGTGATGGAGAGTCCTGTATCAGGAAAAACAAAGGAAGCCAGTGTCGCTGGATTTACTCCCTAAAGGGGAGTAAGGTTTAAAAAGCTGGGAATGGTAGGAAGGCGCCAAGGGTTTTAAAAGTCTTTTAAAAGGGTTTTATTATTGATCTTGATGATAATAGGGAGCCACTGGAGTTTGTTGAATAGGGAGTTAGTGGGGAGGGGGTAACAAGAGGGGACATGGTCAGATTGTATTTTAGGAAAATTATTTAAATAGCTGAGTAGAGGGCAGATTAGATTGGGGAGAGACTTAAGGCAGGCTATTACAATATCCAGGCATGAGGAGAAGAGGACCTGCACCAAGGTTGGAGGAGTATCCAAGGAGAAAAGGGAGAAGTATAGGAGAGGTGTGACAAGAGTAAAAACTGACTAGATGTGGGAAGGGGATGGGTAAAAGAAAGGGAGAAGTCGAAGATGACACCTCAAGCATCAAAATGTAAATTGTGTTTGCCATGTGAAGATTTTTATAACCTGGCACCTTCCTACTTCTCCTGCCTTATTTCACATCACTTCCCTCCAAGCACTCAACTGTCAAGCCAAACTGGCATTCTTGTCACTCCGCACATAATAGGGACCTAATAAATATTTGTTGATGGAACAAAATATATTAAGCACATACTACATGCAAGGCACATAGAATGAGGAGGCAATAATAATTAGTATTTATATAGCTCTTTAAAATTTGCACAGTAAGATGACACATTGCAGAATGTAGACTGGCAACTTTTCTATATTTACCTACAAGGGTGGAAGAAACATATCCCCTATCATAATAGCAGTGCCAAATGCAAGAGATCAATGTGAGATTCTGGAGAAAGAATCCTAAGGACCTGGTGGCTGATTGGGTTTGCAAGAGGCAGGGAGCAGAAAGAAACTAAGATAACTCCAATTTCAAGGCTGGGTTACTGAAAGACTGATGGTCCTATTCCTTTAGTTCTTTATTCTCCCAGGATGACAGTGGGGGACAAAGGATTAATGGATTAATTAAATAAACAAATCTCCTTTTGAAGGTGTTCACCAGCTGATGGGTTATGCTTCCCTAAATCACAGAATGCCTTTGACTAATTACAATACATCTTCCCCCAAAAAAGCATGCCCCAAAAAGTTAGAGAAGGTGAGAACTCAGCAATCTAGGTACCTTTTTGTTGAGAAAAGAAATACTTTTGTGGAAGGTAAATATTTTCATTCTCCACAAATCACTTCTCAAAGTTTTCCTGTACCTAGTGAGGCCAGACGCTACCTAGGATATAATGTCATCTCTTTATACCATTCTGGATAACTAGGGAGCTCCCAACAGAAGAAACTCCTATCTAACCTTGGTTTTAAGAAGGCAAGATGGCGTCATGGGACAAACACTTGATTTGGAATCAGAAAATAAGGGTTCCATTCCTGGCTCTGTCACTTTGTACCAGTGTGACCTTGGGGAAGATGAAGGGGTTAAACTAATTTGTCTCGTCCCATTACTTTTACCTGCTACTTCTGTTCCTATCTCTTCAGAGGTATGGCCTTTTCTTTTCCTGTCTGGTCTTCTTTGTCGTAAGGCTTAACCCACAAAGTGCTTTTTTAACCCAAGAGCAAACTTTAGTTGTAAAAAAGAGGTACATTCGTAAGAAATGGTATATTGCATAGCATTGTATCAGCTTCCATGTCAGCTTAGGAAATATGTTTGGGCCATCCTTGTAGATAAATATGGAAAAGTTACCAGCCCACATTCAGCAAATGAAAAAATACAGATATGTTCATCTTTGTCTTTCCCTTTCTCTTTACTTCCAAAGGTCCATGCCTGAAAACAGAAATGGCATTGTCACAGTTAACATTTGGAATAGCCTTTTCCCTCATGACCCCTGATGCGCTCAATTTAACATTCTGGCCTCTTCCAGTGAGGTCAGGCTAAAAACTGGAATATATCCCAGCTATTATTTACTTTTTACAGAGATAGATGAGAAACTTGGGTACCAAGAGCCAGATTCACACACTGAGTTTGTCACTCTATGGGAATTTTCATATTCACAGTCATATATGCATGTAACTCTTTGACACTTTGCTTGTGGGGAAATAACCATCTACTGCTTGCTTTACTATAAGCAGACAAGAAGACAGTCATCTTTTACAATACTTTCTCAACAAAGAAATAGTGACAATGATAAAAATAACAATTCAAACATTTACTTAACTCTTTAAGGGTTACAAAAACCTTTCCTTGCCACAGGTGCGCAGTGAATTCATTATTCCCACTTTGCAGATAGGAAAACTGAGGCTCAGAGAGCTGAAGTGACTTAGCTAAGGGGACACAGCAAAAAACCAGGACTTCAAGTTCATCTTCTGTTTCCAGGTCCAGTGCTCCTTGCATAAAATTAGACGCTGATAGGAAATTAATCCACTTTTTTTTAAAATCACAATTCCACTAGATGTGTCCTTTCTTCAGGACCCCAAATCAATCCAAAATTTTATAATACTGCAATATGTTCCCACCATCCTTTGTTGCCTAAACAAAATCGGTATCATGATGATACAAAAAAAAGCTTTAGAATGAACTGAAGCAAAGTGAAGAAAGCATAACTGGGAAAGCAATATGCACAAAGTCTACAACATTGTCAGTCTCTCTGAGTTGTTGTGTCATCAAATGAAATAATTATTGTAAAGTGCTTAGCACAGTGCCTGGCACATAGTAAGCATACAAGTGTTACTAAAAACGACAACAAAACAACCTAAAATAAAGTTCTTTTCAATTATAATGACCAAATGATTCTCCCCCAACCCTTCCCCAAAAAATAGGAGAAGGCACTGGTCCCTTTTCTGCAGAGACAGAGGACTATGGGTGTGGAACACACTACAGGATGTCAAACTTTTTTCACTATATTGGTCAGTTTTGCTGAATTATTTTCTTCCTTTTTTTGCTCTTTTGTAATTAGGCTTTCCAGGAAGGGGAGGATATACTGGGGATATATTGGGTGTTGTAAAAACAAAAAATGTCAATTAAAAACTTAAAAAGCATTAGAGGAAGATGTCTTTAAAGTGACACCTCAAAGACAACCTTCTAACAAGTTATTTAATTGACATGTTAGTATCACATAAAAATTCTTTATAGATACAACCACAAGAAAACTGTGTCAATAATCCTGTAATTAGCAGTGGGGCATAATATAGAGAGATGTAAACTCAGTCAAAGTATTTGCTACTATCATGGAGAATGCCCTGTAAGGGTCCAAATGGAAGGACAGCTAAAGATGATGGAGTCCTCAGATACTCTCATCTGCTGATGAGATAATCTCAGTTCCATCTAGCCCTAGAATTCCATAATAATTTCTTAATGAGATCCATGATCACAAAACAACTCATATAACATATATAGATATAAATATACAGATACAGATATAATAACATATGGAACAACCCATACAAGCCAAATGAATGAAGGATGACGGTTTTCCAAATTATGACATGAACAATCCATTTAATAAGATTATTAATACATATATCTAGGGCAAGCAGTGCAAAAGAACAATGAACAGTGAATGGCTCTAAATATCAAGTTTAGAAGTTTATATTTTATCCTACAGACAACAGGGAACCTCTGAAATTTCTTAAGCAAGGGAGAGGCAAGGTGAAATCTGTATTGTAAAATTTTGAGAGGGGGAGGAGCCAAGATGGTGGAGTAGAAACACTCACATATGCTAGCTCCGGAACCCACAACCCATAAATTTCCTGTAAAAAGAACTCCCCACAAATTCTGGAGCAGTGGAAGCCCTGCAGCAACACAGTGGAGAAGATTTCCATTCCAGAGAGCCCTGAAAAACCGGCACCAAAGGTCCATCACGCATTGCACAGTGGAGCCTAGCCTTGCCCTGGCCCCGTGGCCCTGAGAGGAGCAGATCCGAGCAGGCTTCAGGGACAGAATCTCTGGCAGCTGCGAAGGTCCCTCCACCCACAGGTGCTACAGGTCAGTGAGAGAGACTTCTGGGCTGGCCAAGAGGGGAATGGGTTGTCTCCATAAGTCAGGCCCCCTGGGGAGGCAGTGGCAGAGGCAGCTGCAGGGGTGGCCAGGAGCTCCCAGAGCAGGCAGGACCTCAGATCCATTACTGAAGATCTCTGCATAAACCCCCTGAGGGAACTGAGCCTGGGCGGTGGCCCTTCCCCCACCTGAGAACCTGAACTTAATCCCACTGAATAGCAGCCCTGCCCCCGCACCGAAAGCCCTGAGGCTAGGGAGCAGCATTTGAATCTCAGACCCCAAGCACTAGCTCGGCGGATCTAGGCGGGGGTGGAGAGGAATCTCAGAAGTCAAGTAACTAGCTGGGAAAATGCCCAGAAAAGGGAAAAAAAATAAGACCATAGAAAGCTACTTTCTTGGGGAACAGATGTTCCCGCCTTTCATTTCTGATCAGGAAGAACAATGCTTACCATCAGGGAAAGACATAAAAGTCAAGGCTTCTATATCCCAAACATCCGAAATAGATATCCAATGGGCTCAGACCATGGAAGAGCTCAAAAAGGATTTTGAAAATCAAGTTAGACATGTGGAGGAAAAGCTGGGAAAAGAAATGAAAGAGATGCAAGGAAAGCAAGAAAAATGGGTCAATACCTTGCTAAAGGAGACCCCAAAAAATGCTGAAGAAAATAACACCTTGAAAAATAGGCTCACTCAATTGGCAAAAGAAGTTCAAAAAACCAATGAGGAGAAGAATGCTTTCAAAAGCAGAATTAGCCAAATGGAAAAAGAGGTTCAAAAGCTCACTGAAGACAATAGTTCTCTCAAAATTAGAATGGAACAGATGGAGGCCAATGACTTTCTGAGAAACCAAGAAATCACAAAACAAAACCAAAAGAATGAAAAAATGAATGAGAATGTGAAATATCTCATTGGAAAAACAACTGACCTGGAAAATAGATCCAGGAGAGACAATTTTAAAATTATGGGACTACCTGAAAGCCATGATCAAAAAAAGAGCCTAGACATCATCTTTCATGAAATTATCAAGGAAAACTGCCCTGAGATTCTAGAACCTGAGGGCAAAATAAGTATTGAAGGAATCCATCGATCACTGCCTGAAAGAGATTCAAAAAGAGAAACTCCTAGGAACATTGTGGCCAAATTCCAGAATTCCCAGGTCAAGGAGAAAATATTGCAAGCAGCTAGAAAGAAACAATTCCAATATTGTGGAAATAAAATCAGGACAACACAAGATCTAGCAGCTTCTCCATTAAGGGATCGAAGGGCATGGAATAGGATATTCCAGAAGTCAAAGGAACTAGGACTCAAACCAAGAATCACCTACCCAGCAAAACTAATACTTCAGGGGAAAAAAATGGTCTTTCAATGAAATAGAGGACTTTCAAGCATTCTTGATGAAAAGACCAGAGCGGAAAAGAAAATTTGACCTTCAAACACAAGAATGAGAAGAAGCATGAAAAAGTAAACAGCAGAGAAGTCTTAAGGGACTTACCAAAGTTGAACTGTGTACATTCCTACATGAAAAGACAATATTTGTAACTCTTGAAACTTTTCAGTATCTGGGTAGTGGGTGGGATTATACACACACATACGCACACACGTGTGCACACACATACACACATGCACGCACACACAGAGACAGAGAGCACAGAGTGAATTGAGTAGGATGGGATCATATCTTAAAAGAAATTAAGGTAAATGATGAGAGAGAAATGTAGTGGGAGGAGAGAGGGTGAAATGCAATGGGGTAAATTATCTCTCATTCAAGAGGCAAGCAGGAGACTTTTTAGTGGAGGGAAAAAGAGGAGAGTTGAGAAAAAAACATGAAGTTTACTCTCATCACTTTCGACTAAAGGAAGGAATAAAATGCACACTCATTTTGGTATGAAAACCTATCTTACAATACAGGAAATTCGGGGAGGAGATAAGCAGGTTGCGGGGGGATGATGGAAGGGAGGGTAATGGGAGGAGGGAGCAATTTGAAGTCAACACTCGGGGAGGGACAGGATCAAAAGACAGAATAGAAACAATGAGGGGCAGGACAGGATGGAGGGAAATATAGTTAGTCTTACACAACACAACTATTATGGAAGTCATTTGCAAAACTACACAGATAGGGCCTATATTGAATTGCCTGCCTTCTCAAAGGGAAAGGGTGGGGAGGGAGGGATGGGGAGAATTTGGAACTCAAAGTTTTAGGAGCAACTGTTCAGTATTGTTGCTACTAGGAAATAAGAAATACAGTTAATGGGGAATAGAAAGTCATCTGGTCCTACAGGTCAAAAGAGAAGATGGGGACAAGAGAAGGGAGGGTAGAAGAGAGGGCAGATTGGTGACAGGGGAAATTAGAATGCTCAGAGTATTGGGTTGGGGGGAGGGGACAAATGGGGAGAAAATTTGGAACCGAAAATTTTGTGAAAATGAATGTAAAAAGTTAAATAAATAAATTTATATTAAGAAAAAAAAATTTTGAGGGTAGCTATATAGAACACAGGTTAAGAGAGGAGATATTGGAAGCAAGGATATAGTAGAAGGTTACTGATATTCAAGTGCACCCTTACAGATTGATGTTCAATCTCATGATAAGAGAGTAGGCAACCATTTTACTTGTATACAGACCTTTTAACTTTTTAAAGAATAAGACATTTAGCAGATAGTAAAATCTCACAAAGCAATATCACCTCTTAAATCCCTCATTTGGACTTTTCAGGTACCTCAAGTTCACACAACCCCAAACAAGGACATGATTGTGAAGCAAATTAACAGAATGATTACCTTGTTTATGAAGCATGCTGTGTTCTGTCAAATAATGATTAAAACTTGAATAAGTCGTGATTGGTTCCATTTTCAAAGGGATGGTTAGGCAATTTTTAGGTGCAGGCAATAAACAGTATACTAAGTGAAATGACAGCCTCATTTAAATATGTTATTACAGAGCATGAACTTGATTTTACCCATATAGAATTCTGAGTAAAAATGTAATTGCCAAAGAAGCATTCAGACTAATCTTCATTATAATCACTCACCCATTGTTGTATGCCATTATTGATTACAGTGAGAACAATTCATCTAAGCTAAAAGCATTTTAAAAAAAGAATTCATGTCGTATTAATCCACTCCTTAGTAACGAGGCACATCTCTGGTAATTGAAATGTCTCTACTTGAATTGTACTGAGGCTGTGTTATACCAGTTACAAATTTCAATAAATGTCAATAGTCTGATTTTTATTTTAAATGTCTAATTGTATGCATTTTAACTATGCAAGGTGCTGAAATGGTAGAGTAGTATTTAGTAACTACCAAGCTTTGTGATGCTTCATCAGGTCTATTAAAACCAAATTTTGTGTGACTATGAGAATTAGAATGGATTATAGCTATTTTTACAAGGAAAAGGAAGCAATAGGAGGTGGTGGAAAACCACTTCCCTATAGATTGACATTTGTTCTTGCATGTCGGGGACCAATACGTCAATACTGCTTATTGCCATATCGAAGTCCAGACGCATGGATCCATTCTTATCTTATGTAGACATTTCCTAACATCTTTTCAAAATACCTCATTTATGTAGACTTTTGATGTTTTTCATACTTTGCTTCTTCACTAAAGAACCCTACAGATAGCTCCTCATGTTGTGGAAACTGGGTACAGAATAAGACATGCATTATTTTTTTTTTGACACAACCAAAGCAGGAATTTGTTTTGTTTGAATATGCACATTCTTTACAAAAGTTTAGTTTTTCCTTTTTTTTTCCCAGTGGGAAAAAAGAGAATATAGATGTCTATTAGTTGAAAAAATTAAATTTTAAATTTTAAAATAGAGACAAGGTAAATGGAGGTCAGCGAAGGCAGTAAGCAGCAGGAAGTACCCTTGCCAACCATATCCACATCAAACCTAGCTCAGCCTATGACTGACTCCTGGGACTACTCCACATCTGACCCATTGGCCTTTTCAGGTTGGAAATGCCCCAATATCAACAGCCCCCTCCTCCAATTGACGAATTTGTCCCAGGAACCTCCATTTAAGGAAGTATCCATGTCAACCATGCTCCCTTCAAACCCAGATCAGGTCATGTCTCCTTGAACTACATTTCCATCTCCTTTTCAGCTTTCTCTCCCCTTTCCAGCTCCTTTTTATAGTTAGCCTTCCTCCACTAGAATAATATCCCTGAAGACTGGGAATATTTTTTATTTCCAATGTTCAATCTATTTATCAGTATACCTTGTTTTATTACACTTTACTTTATTGCACTTTGCAGATAATTGGTTCTTTTGGTTTAGTTTTGCTTACAAATTGAAGGTTTGTGGCAACTCTGAATCAAGCAAATCTATTGTTCTATTTTTCCAATAGCATGTGCTCACATCGTATCTGTTACATTTTGGTAATTTTCACAATTATTTCAAACTTTTTCATTATTATATGCTATGGTGATCTGTCAGTGATCTTTGATGTTACTATTGTAATTGTTTTGGGGTGTCACAAACAGTGCCCATGAGAGAAGTAACTTAACCCATGTTGTGTTTTAATTGCTGCACCCCGTATCTCTCCCTCTCTTTGGGTCTCCCTATTCCCTGAGACATAATATTGAAGAATAGTAAATAAACTTAGTTGATAAAGCAATAGCAAGTTTTGAGATGACTGACTCCAAATTTAAAGTTCTACTTTAAGGAAAATGCTATCAAACAGCATCACATGTTATAGGGAAATCTTTAATGAAAGGATCAATCAATCCAACAAATTTCATTGTCTTATTTTAAGAAACTGAAACAACCACCCCAATTTTCAGCAACCACAACCCTGATCAGTCAGCAGTCATCTACATCAGGGAAAGACCCTCCACCACCAAAAAGATTAGGACTCACTGAAGGCTCAGATGTTGATTATCTATTTTTAATTAAGGTATATATGGGGGTTTTTTTTAGACATCCTACTGCATGCTTAATAGTCCATAGTGCATGCCCTTTTGTATGCACTGGGAAAACAGAAATTCATGTGATTCACTTGTGATAATTGCTTTACTGCGCTGATCTAGAACTGAACCTGCAAAATCTCTAAAGCATGCCTGTTATCTATCCATCCATCTCATAGCTAGGAGAGATAACAAAGGATTTCATACAGAAAGAAGGTGGTCCTTGAGCAGAATCTTTTAAGAAAATAGTATTTTAATGGAGATGGAGAATGGTCTAGATAGGGTAACCACCAGGTGCGAAGACAGACCGAAGAGGTAAAATGTTGGAGGAACAGAAACAGTGTGACTGGAAGAGTCAAAGTGAAACAAAGGAACACAAACGCACAGGAAGGAAACACGCATGGTATTTATGATGCTTTAAAAAGCACTGACTTTTGGAACCTCTTGTAAAATGAGTTGTCTCTGTACCTATACGTAAATGTTTTCAATTGTCTCTTAGTGACTCCTTTTAGGTATTTTCGTGGTATTTTCGAGCCAGTTTTACAGATGAGGAAACTGAAGCACACAGGGTTAGTGACTTGCCCAGGCTCACACAGCAAGTATCTATCACCAGATTTTAACTATGTGTGCTTATACATAAATACATTCATTCCCACTTCTACTCAATCTTTGGAGTGCTCCACCTTCTCACCAGCCTCTCTCAGAAAGACTCGCTCTGCTGAGCCTCAGCCACAACCAGTTCATTGTCAGTTCAACTCATTCTCCCCATGGTTTTCACCTTTTCAGCAGCCTTACCACCACAACCCTTCAGGCTGACCCTCCCATTTATGTGTAGTCATCCCCAAATTAGTATGTAAAGGTCCTTGAAAATAAGAGACCCTCTTCCATTTTTAAAGCCAGCACTTACTACAGTGCCAAGTTATAAAGCATTATTTTGTAAAGATTTCATAACGAATCTTTTTCAAGTTCTGCTGTCTTAAAATGGTCTTTAGTACTTGAATTCAGAAAAAAGAATTTTTTTTAAATGACCCTTTCTCAAAAGCAGCTGTGGAGACAGAAGTGGTATAATAAAGGGGCCTTCATTTTTTGTCTAGTATTCATCTTGATCTCATTTTCTCCCTTACAGTCTCCCAAGTCCAATATTCTTTCCACACTACCATGTGAAGTACTTAAAAATTAAGTTTTACCTTTGTAAAAACTTGTCTGGGCAGAGGCCTAATTCACTGGATGGGAGAGAACTACTCACTCAAAACTGGCACCTCAATCTGGATGTTTGTAAAGCAAACTTACAACTTACTACTTATATCCAGAGTGCAGGTTTTAGGGTTGATCATATATTCTTGGGAGGAACTTATCTAAAAAGTCCTTACTTAAAGTACAAGGCCTGACCATTTATTTCACTCTAGTCATTGTATATAGGGCATTCCAAAAAATCTTGTTTTAAGTTTTAAAGCTTAAAAAACTTTTTGATCCTTTGTCATTTTCTTGGTATGCATATGACACTAAATATTTTTAAAAATCTAAAACTTGGCTCTGAAGGGAGAAAATGAAGCTCAAAAATGAGGCTATCCCAACCTCCTGAATAAAAGGATATATGGAAGGTAATCATTGTTGACTGGTAGTTAATTCAGGGAGCTTGGCGATAAGACATACAAAATTTAGCTTGTAGTTGCTACCTGGACCATAGCAAAATATTAATAAAAAATTAATCTTTGGTATCTTACCAATTTTCCCTTTAAAAATGACTGAAATTCAGCAAGAAATGTAATCAAGTCAAGCAATCCAGGTATGTTGGGACTGAGTTACAGGACCTAGGATCAGATCCTAGCTCTCATTAGTGAACCAATTACGTTTATAACCCTCTCATCTCAACATTTTACAGTTCTGTGATTCTATGAACTTAATAGTTTATAAGGCACATTCTGATATGTCATTTTCTTCATATTTTCCTGGAATATTTTGTGTAAATATATGTACACATTATATATATATGACACTCCTAGTAGACTGAACTGAGTTCCTTGAAGACATGAATTACGACTCACCCTTTGAGCTCCCTGAGAATCAAGATGATGAAACTCAATTTTAATTTATTTCCAGTAATTTACAGAACTCCTAAAAATTCAAGGGCAGATTATACCAAATGTAATGCACTATTACAATGCACAAGAAAAATTAAATGAGTAATTCAGAGAACCCTCAAGACCTGTATGAACTGATTAAGAATTAAAAATGCTTCCTCAAGAATATACAAAACCATAGGATACAATGTTTCATGTAGAATAGGGCCTTCTAAGGTCTAACCCTTTCACTTTATAAAGTAAGCTGAGGTTCAGGAGTTGTTACTTGCCCACTTACACAGGGACTGAAACATTGTGACATCATTTTGCCTTCCCAGCATGACAATAGACCTGAACACACCAAGACATCAGAACTGGCTTAAGCAACCATAAGCTTGGTTCAGAGTACTAGTGATGAAACAAATTTATTTTTCCTCTAGGGAAGGTGGCACAACAACAAAAGCTCTTAGAGACAGAAGAAAAATTTTAAGCCATTACCATTAATTACCTACAGTACTATTTCCAGTTTCTTCAAAAGATCATTTGTTTCAGAATATACTTTATTCTAAAACATGTTCCCTTTCCCCACAAGGCTGATTCCTACTAAGGGACTTGTCTATCCAAAATGGCATGGATTTTAACTATAAATGTTATAAAACTATTTAGAGTTTTAGTAGTACTAGTAGTTTAGTACTAACTTAGTAGGCCTTTTAATCTGAAGATAATAACACTGCTAGATTAAGATACACTTCAAATTACATGTCCCTCATTTATCATAAACGTGCAACTTAACTTCAAGTGCTCTGGAATCCTTAATTTGTATTCTCTTGATACCAATAAAGATACCAACGTTCTGAGAAACACTACCAATTTTCCTGCATGAGTACTTCAAGGTACTTGACCTGAGATCACCTTCCTGTTTAAAATTCTCATGTAGAAAATCACACTTAATTTCAATCATTACTACGTTCTGCAATTTGAATGCGGTCTCATGACCAACGTGAAGTTATTAATATAGATAACTGTGCTGCTGCTTGTGTAATTTTGGAGAAACAACTGGAGACAAGGTTATGAACAATGGACTTTTATTTAATCACTTCTGCATTTACAGCTGGAACTCTGGGAATTCAAAATTAACATCTTTGCCTGTCAGCTTCTTATAAACGCCAGAAAACGTTTCTACCTGTGAGGAAAGAAATGACAACATAATATTTTCATTCCATGTTTCAACAGTTTAACAAAGAATGATTCATAAAACTGAGCTGTGTGAGTTAGAGGAATATAGAGAACAATTCCAGAAGAGTATTAACTGAAGGCAAACTTGTCATGAAACATTCTATACCTCATTATAATACTATATATACGCTCCCTACATAGGGTCCTGTAACACATGGACATAATCATGACAGTCAACTCTGGGTGTTGAAACTGGAGAATTTCAAAAAGCTTCCTATTTGTAACGTGTGACTCAAGTTTAAAACACTTCCACCTAATTCTTTCACCTGTCAAACTGGACAAGGCAAGGCACTCACTGATGACATCTGCCCATCACACAATGTGTTTTTACTTCTTGAGGATTCACCACCATGCATAAAAAATTTCAGAAACACTGACCTTGACTCTCAAAAAGCCAACTTTTCATCTTAAAAGCTGTGTCCTTAAAATACATGAGTGACAAGTAAAGTGCACAAGGACAAGGCTTCAGTTTCAAATTAATCACTTCAATGAAAATAATCAAATCAACCTCAACGAGAAAACACAAGTAAAAATATAACAAACCTAAGCCCACAACAAATGAAAACTTGACTATAAAATAAGGCAACTTTTTATTCAGAGAAAAATCAAAGTCAATTCAAGGGGTAAGTTAAAACGGTCTGGAGTTTGGCTTACAGTATAAAAAGTTCAGGCCCAAGGTATTTTAAGATAAAAAAGATTAATATCAAGTCAAACTAACTCCAACAAACTGGCAGCTGACAGTACCGTATTTTAATTGTAATTCCTGATTCTACACGTTGCTACTTGATTCCTGTCTCTCAAATACCACAGCAAGCAAATGATCTGATCCTTCCCTATATACAACTCCCAGATGTACAGTAGCAATTTTGGTCATGCTGAATTGTGTAATGGAGAGAACACAGGATGAGAACAAACTAACCCTAATCTATGTTACCTTGTGCTCCACATTGTTCTGCTGTGCCTTATCCAAATGGACCTTTATGAGTCTGCTGCCATCTAGTTTCACACGGATTCTCTTGCCAACAATTTCACTTGGAAAGACAAGGTCTTCAAGAATTGCATCATGTACAGCAGTTAGAGTACGGCTAAAAGACAATAAGGTTATAATATCAATTGAACTCATTATGCCTCAGTGAACTGACATCCACACACATTAAAACAGTTCAATAATGAACCACAGTTTTTTCAATGGAGCAATCAATAGTAAGAAAATAATTTTACTGTAGAGAAACACTAAGGTGCAGGGACACTACATACTTGGCTGTACCAATGAAACAATAAGCTTTAGCAAACTTAAGTTGTAAACACTTTAAGCCAGAACCCAAAGACAGACCTAAGGATGGTCACAAAGTGAATTTTTGATTGCAGCAATTAAAGTTGTGATTTGTATTAGTGGATTGTGTTATATGTTACTCAAATACTACAAACCCCAACAAGCCAGGTTCAACGTTTTAATTAGATTAAATCATTACAACATACTATCTTTATAAATTATAACAAAGGTGCATTATTTTTGCATCAAGTATGTATTTTACATCTCCATATGTCATAATGTGATTTTAAGTCTTAATCTTAAGGCAGTTAAACTGTATGAAAAATACCTTTACCCACAAGTCCATAAGATTTAATTATATAAAGTACATTTGATAAAGACAGTTTCTTACATATGTTTTATAGAATCATGCATGCAAGTGAATACGAGGCTTTCCCATTTAATACCCTATAAAATTTCTTTGTCATGTTCAAGTATTTCATCCTCCGTTAACTTTTTCAGAACATACAGTCTAACAAAACCCAGTGACATTTAAACAGAAAACTATAGGTTATAAAACTTAACTGACAAAAATCATGCCATACCAATAAACAATAAAACTGTATTCCATCTAAGAGGGTGTTAAATTAGTGATTAATTTTTCCAGCTTTCCAAAGAATACAACCAAATCCTCCCTTCCCTCCTATAGCACAAAGGGTATTTAAGAGGAAAGAAATAAATCAACAATAAATATTTGAGGGGTTTTTTGGACAACTGTCTGAAAATCTATGTAAGCACTCTTACATAGGAAAATGCAAATCCATAAACAAATCAGTCCTCCTACTCCATTCACTTAGACATGACCCTGAAAGTAAAAACTCGTACAATTTACCTTAGGATCATATATTTAAAGCTATAAATAGGCCAATTAGCTCAAAAACCTTATCTTACAGGAAATAAGGCCCATAAAAGTTAAGTGAGTTGCCCAAAGTTACATGGATGAAGGGCAGGATGTGAACCCAAGTTCTCTTAACTGAAAAACCCAGTCTTCTTCAGTACATTGCCTCCCCTTTTGTTTCCTAAAAGTAACACCGCAAATGGCAGCTGACAGTACCATATTTTAATTGTAGTTCCTGATTCTACACGTTGCTACTGGATTCCTGTCTCTCAAATACCACAGCAAGCAAATGATCTGATCCTTCCTTATACAACTCCCAGATGTACAGTAGCAATTTCGGTCATGCTGAATTGCATAATGGAGAGCACACAGGATGAGAACTCAAGCGACACTGGTTTGATTACTAGCTATGTGACTTAGGAAAGGTCACAAAAACCTCTCTGGGTATTACTCTCCCCTCACCTATTACAATGAAGTGGATGGACTAGATGGTTTAAAAGGATCCCTTCCAGTTTTAAATCTGTGATCCTAGGCATATAAACTAAAAAGGCTATCAGACTTATCATCACACTAACTTACCTCCAAACATCTTTCCCACATTTATTCCTCTCATTCCCATGTAACAGTCACCAAGAACATGTCCTCCTCTCTTTGACCATCAACCTAATTCACTTTTAATGCCTCACAGTCTAAATATTATGGTCTTCTATTCCTCTAGTATCTCCTTCCTATTTTGCTTTTCTTCCACTACTCTTCCTAAAGCACATGGCTTAATACTAGTTTAAATTCCTTCAATAGTTACCTATTACCTACAAGTTAAGTCCCATCTCCTCAGCCCGTTACTCAGTGTTCCAACCTACCTGTCAAAACTACTCACTGCCTAATACAAAACCTTTAATCACACGCCTTTCAATTATTTACCTTAATTCCATTTCCTCTGCCTGGTATGATCCCTACAGTAGGTACAGACTTATATGTATGCTAGCAGGTCTCAATCAACATTTCAAATATATGACTAATACCACTAGTAATAACAATAACTTCTAATTTCAAACTACCACAAGAAACAATAAATATGCTATAAATCAAACAACCACTGAAACTAACCTGTAATTATGTTTCAAAGGCCCTGCCACCCTAAAGTTAAATGTGGATGGCACAAAACATAAATTATAGAAAGATACCTAGAGTTTAATGTTCTCCCAGTGCTGTGCAAAGACCATGTGCTTTTGAAAACATCTGAAAAACTTCCAAAAGATTAGGTTCACCACAAAGATCAGACAAATAAGCATTCAAATTCAAAACTATTAACTGATTACCTTTTTTAGGTAGACATTTTTACAAAAATTTCTCACTAGTCTTCTAGCCATCAGTATCCAACCCATGTTAGACACTATCATCAGAATTAACCTTTTTAATATCTTTAATACTTCAATCACTTAGAACTCAATTCAAATTAAGTTAGATCAAAACCCAAATATTACTCAAAGAAATCTTCCACTATCCAGCCATGTATTTTTGCATATCTCAAAGTTAACAGAAATGTGTACCATGAATTTACTCATTACCTATTCAATCTGCACTAGAATGAACTGGGTTCAATGATAAACTTTAGGCAAATGACATTATTTAATAGAGATCTCTTTACATATACACATACACCACCTACTGTATAAACCTACACAGTGTAGTCTCCATCCTTGTGACAATTTCCCAGTGGACATTTCCAAACATCCTGTATGCATTTTAAATTCAACACATTTAAAGCAGGACTCATTTGCCCTATTTCTCTCAGTGATACCACCATCTTGCCCATCAACCAGCTCCACAAATTCAGTCACCTTTGATTCCTCACTTCACATATCCAATCAGTTGCTAAAGTCTTGTCAGCCCTATCTCAACTATAACGTTCATTTCCATTTCCTTTAGTCACAATGACCACCATTCTCATCTATCACTTTTTATACCCAAATTATTGCAGCAGCCTCCTACTTGACCTGTGTCTCAAGCCCCTCTCCCCCAATATGCTCCTTTCTCCAAGAGATATCCCCAAAGTACAAAGTTCTGATCACATTACTCTAGTGCTTAAAAAAAACTCCAGGGACTCCCTCCTGCTTTTAAAATAAAACCAACTCCTATTCTCCTTTCCAGGCTTAATACATATACAGCACTCCCCTCCTTCAATCACTTCATGTTCTAGCCAAATTGTGCTATTTCTTACACAAATCTTATCTCCTACAATCTTGACTTTGCAGACTGTCCCCCAACCCTAAAATGTGTTCCTTCTCTTTACTTCCACCCCTCAGAAACCCAAGAATCCTTCAAAACTTATCCAAGTGACACCACTTACATGACACTTGCTCATCTCTTAGTTGTTTCTCTTCTGGCCAAATTGTCTTGCATTTACTTTGTATAAAATTTTTTTATGTCTACATATTGGTTTTCCACTGGTAGAAGATAAGTTTCCTGAGGGAATGCAGTTTTATTTTAGTCTTACCAGGTTCAGTGCCTACCACAGCCACAGGCGTACAACAAGTACTTAAGTGCTTGCTGACTGAGCCAATGACTACCAAAAACCAAAGGAACCAGTTACTACCAAACAGCATGAGAATATTTTAGGTTTCTTACATGACCAATGAAAAAAACAAACTACTGTAACATTTTCAAAACAAAGCCAAAATAAAAAAATTAACATTTGTTTTGAATGATCTAATTCTTATAGGGAAAAAAAGCAAATCTTTTAACTTCCCTCCTGACAAAATGGACAGGATGCTAGAGCAACAAGATGCCCCAACCTTGCTAAAATGTCCTTTTGGTATGAAGTAAATGGAGCACTCCTTTTCCATCCATGTCTCTTAAGAGTCAACAATGAAAGGTCCTACCAGGAAATTCTAAATTGGATCAAGTCAGGTTAGTCCAACACTTTACCAGACCACGGCACACCTTAATATATTTAGGTTTTCTAGAGCATATCTGCTACAGAGCAATTACCTCAGTTAACTTTAGTTCTGACCTAACCTCCTCACTAATGATTTTCACTGTACTGATATAAACTAGCCTTTTACAAAATACTCCAGGTATGTGTGAATTTCTTTGTTTTCATTTCAAGATTTCACTTTTGATTTGAATACAAGAATCTAATAAAACATAAGTAAATAAATGCCTTTCCAAAACTATTTATTTCCCTTAACACTATGCTTCAATTCCATGTTGAGTTCTCTTCATAGTAATGCAACCTTACCATTAGATAACCAATTCCTTTCTACTTTTATTGTAGCCTGACCCTACTTTACTGACCTTTAGAACACTCTGCAATTGGCATGATTTTCCTCCCCAACCAGTCCCAACACAATCTTAAGTAACTCATACTCATTTGTCTAATACACTTACTTCACAATTCTTAAAAGCTCCTCAACTGCAGTGACTTTTCCCACAAACACAATAAACCTTACCTTAAAACAGTGTGGAAACATGGAAATAATTTTAAAACCAAAGGTGTCACTTCGGGTTAAAGTCACTCAACCCTCCTCATGTCTACAATAAGTGATTAAACAAAATGATCTCCAGTTTCTCTTCCAGCTCCAAACCTATGCTTTGCGATGCCTTGCTGCTTCATATTTAATGTGACTAACAATTTCTCCCAACTTCTCTCTATTCTATCTAGTAATGAATATGTTAAATACTTTCTGACACCTCATCTTAGAATACATTGCCCCCTTTAACCTTTCCAAGCCAGTTTCCAAATGTGGTTCATCCACCATCTACCTCTGCATCTAGGCGGCCTATTATTATTGGAAAAAAATCACAAAACCAGGCTTGACTAGGATTTATGCCATAAACTCACCTGAGCCCTGAATGTTGCTCAGAAACCTCCCTTGTTCCTTCCTCATGGTTCCTCCCATAATCCCTCCAGCTGTGTCAACCTCACTTTTGTCTCCCAAGGTTCTAAATGTAGTACCACAGGGCAGTGCTGGACTTGGAGTCACAAAACAACTGGGGACAAATTCTAACTTTGATTTAATAAGACAAACAACCTCCTGGGACCTATTGTACAAAATGAAAAATCCATAAAGACTACCTCATAGGTCTGATTGTGAGGATTACTATGTAAAGGCCTTTGCAAAAGTACTGCATAAATGTTAACTATTATCTAGTAAGTTTATTATCTATGCCCCAATTTGCCTTTTTATAAATTAAAATGTGGAAGTTAATAATGCACTAGGTTATCTTAAAGGTGCTTTCCATCTGTACAATACTATTTAAATGGTGTCAGTTTCCCTAACCATACCAGGTTCCACCATTCCCATATAAAGAAAATTAAAACGTGTTTTGTGGTACCACATATGGGATTACTGTGTACTCACTTCATCCCACACTTTGGATCTTGTTTTTAGTTTAAGAAAAAGGGAATAATGTAAGCATTAAATACAAAAATTATAAAGATAATGAAAGCCAACAATAGGATTATAACTCAGGTTTCTATAGCATTTCGAGGGTTATAAACTATTTTCCTGAAAACAACTTGGTAAGCAACATGGAAAATGATAGCCTTTTTAAGAATCTGAGTTTCCCAAGGTCACGAAATTAATTATCAACTGGAATTCAAATCTAGGTCTCCAGACTCCAGGTAGTCTCTCCTTATAGCATCTCAAGCAAGAATCATTTAGCATATTACTACCTAAACATTTTAAAACCCTTTATAATTGATCACAAGCATTTTTAAGCAAATGAAAACTAGTTATGGAATGTGTTCGTATGAATGTACCTCACTCTAAAATGAAATTTTCTTTAACAGAAAAATAACATCCCTATAAACTATGCTCTATTCAAGGTAAATTTCTGGAAGGGGGATGGTAAGTGAACATACTCAGTACTTAAACCAGATAAAAATGGTCCTGTGTAAAATATCCTGAACATCCTTTTTTCCAAAGCCTATAAATTTGGCTCTGCTAAAGTACCATTTCTATCCAGTTAAATATTATAGTTCTATAACTCCTAAGGAGCTAATAAGGTATACTCACCTCCTGGGACGCTTTTGCTTATTTTTTGTACGGCTTTTTCTTGTTGGCTTAGGGAGAATTCTCCTCTGTAACAAAGATTATAGTGCTTCCTTATTCAAGAAATAAAATATACTGTGGAAATTGGCAAAGTTTACTATCACCCCGAATTTTTTTTATTATGCATACACTACATAGGTACAAATGAGTTTCAAAGGGCAAAGAAATTCTGATCTTGTAAAATATGAATTTTTGAAAATACCAGATAAAATCCAGAGCAACCCCATCTTATGATCCTTGGTTTGTAGTTTCACAGTACAGAACCCTCACATTTAAAAAAACCTTCAGGTTAACATAAAGTACAAACCATCTTTCCCAACCAAGTACAAAAAAATACTAGCAGAAAATAGCCAGTTTAAAAAAGAATGTCTAATTCCAGAACTATGAAAAATTTTCCAAATTAAATAAATATGCATCTCTACCCCTGCTCCAAATCACAATTATTTCTACAATTTAAATTCTGAGATACTATTTTAAAAATTGGCTAATTAAAAATGTTTTCTTCAGTTACTTCATATTTGTATGTGATTTTCAGCGTTGCTTACGAAACAGAATCCCATCACTTACCTTCTTTCAATTTTATTTTCATCTGAGATATACATCAACACTGCTAGGTCTTGTCTCTTTTAAAAATAGCCTTTTACAGACCCTTAAACCTTAGTTTTAAACCTGAGACCTGATCTTTGCTATCTCATTACTACCCCCAAGGTGACCTGTCAAAACCCAGGCTTCCAAACATACCACATTTTCCAAATTAACATTCTTCACCATCCACAGGGATCAGTGCTTTTCAAAGAATAGGCCCAGAATTCTCTAAATAATAGTCTATAATATCTTCAAGAACTTGACTTTTTCCCCTTGCTTGTCCAATAAAAGCAATTTTTATTCAATGCCATTTGTCTCTTAAGCTCTTCTGAAAAATTATGACATACTTTAATATTTCAAGAGATAACTCAAATGGGCAAATGACTTTCCCCTACACACCCCTAATCCAGAATGGCTTCTCCCATATGCTTAAATGATCCCATTTTAAAATTATTATCCTCAAAATCAACCTCCCTAGAAAAATTTTAAAGATCTGACATGACAGTATTTACCTGAGCAATAAAGACCACATGTTTGCCACTGAATTTTTTCTCCAATTCACGAACCAGTCGTACTTGGATCTTCTGAAAAGATTTTAGCTGAGGAACTGGAACAAAAATGATGATAGCTTTTCTGCCACCACCAACTTCAATTTCCTAGTAATGAAAAAAAATTAAATCATGTAGCTAATTTATCAACTCACTCCTTTGATTCAAAAACCAGCACAACTTATCTCAAAATTGTTTTAATATGCATCTCTGATTATTAACAAAATATAACTTTTTCCAACTGGTTTAATAATGTTTCTTCTTCCAAAGGCTGTCTGTTTATACCTTGCTCATTTATCCATTGTGAAATGAATGAAAATCAACTTTATATGTCTTTATTTTTATTTTTTACAAGAATTGACCATACACTCAGAACACACCTCCATTTAAACTACTTGTGTGCTGATGAACAAGTCACTTGAATCCTAACACCCTCCTTCCATATACCAGTAAAATGGAGATACTAATGAAACTACTTAACCTGAAAGGGTTGTCATGAAGAAAAAATAGTGTAATATATATAGAGTTACACAAAGTGCTATATAAATGTCAATTTTCAGATATCATGTTTTTAATGTTACATTTACACTAGTTTCTCCAATCTCTTATTTTTCATTATATTTTATCTGTTGTAACTAAGTAGACTGTAACATAACAGAATACATCTCTTCTGGTTCTAGTTCTAGTTTAATTACTATTTGTTTACAGTTATGAACTCTCCATTTGTGTGTGTGTGTGTGTGTATACACACACACATACTCACAAAGACATAATTCCATTTTCTTTTGTTTATGTCTACCATCCATCAACACTGCACCTTTATGTACTGCAGAATTAGTAGGAGTTGAGCAAAACATATTGTAAGTTCATAGTGACTAGCCATTTTACCTCCACTTTATATTAAAAAAATAAAAAACAACACATTGTCCTAGATCAGATTCTTAACTTTCATTTCTAAGACTGACATTCATTTTTATGGCAACATACTTAAGTTTCCATAGTACCTTTTCTCTGCTACTAACATGAGACAAATTTTCAAAGTCTAGTAGATCCAACTAAAAAAACCTTTAAATCCAAGTCTCAACCATATCAGTGACTAGTTGACATGTACCTAACATCCTACTAGTTACAGCTACATATGGCTGTAAAACCGCTAAATCAATACGCACTGTGAATTTTCTCTTCCCAAAATATTTCTGAACATTTATTAAGCAAGTGTGATGTGCCAACAACTGAACTAAATGTTAGGAATACACAGGCAAAAGACATCCCTGTTCAAAGACCTCATTCTAATCAAGTGAAATAACATTCACTACAAACTATGCACAAACTATGTTCAGGATAAATCTGAAACAATCAACAGAAGGAAGGCACAAGAATTAGGAAGGATCAACAACAAAGGCTTCTTGTAGAAGGTATAATTTTAGCTAGAACCTGTACAAGGCCAGAGAAGCTAGGAGGGAGAGCAATCCAGGCATGTCAGATGCCTGGGAGTTGGGAGATGAGTATCTTACCTGAGTGAACAGGTCACTGTCAATGGACTAAAGGGAACCCAGGAGGAGGGGTGGAAGATTACAAAGGTAGGGAGAAGAGTCGAGCTATGAAGGACTCTGAACAAATAGGATTTTATATCTGATCCCAAAGATGACGGCAGGCCACTGGAGTCTACTGAGCAGGGCAGTGACATGATCAGATATGTAGATAGATTTGAGTGGGGAATAATTGTAACCAGGAGACCAAACAGCAGGCTACTATTCAAGTGTAAGATGAGGCGGGTCTTCACCAGGGTAGTGTCAGTGTCAAAGGACAGAAAAGGTAGCATAAGTGAGATGTTACAAAGGTAAATACAAAAGGCTTTGGCAAGAGATTGGATATGAGGGATGAGAAACCAAAGAAGCAAGGATTACCCTTAGGTTTGCCACACTGGGTGACTAGGAAGATAATGGCACTGTCTCCAAGGTAAAAAAACAAACTGGTAAAGGGGAGGGTTTGCATTTTGATTGGGCCCCAAACCCTCTCCTCTTCCATTCTCCTGAACCTGAGTAGAAATTCACTTTCATTTAACAAGAGGAAAAGGAAGCTCTTAGAAAAACTAACCAAAAGTGATCTGAGATTTATAATGGCCCAAAATGGACAACAAAATGAATTTTACATTTTCTTGCTAGAACTCAGAGTTTTCAACACCAAAACTCCACTTCCTATAATCTGGATGTATTTCATCCTTCTTACTGATCTAGCTCTATCTCTTGAAAAATGCTGACAAAATTTTTCTAAGTTACAACCTAATAATTAAGTTAGTAGTAAAAGAGCTCCAGTTACTCCTTGGGACAAATTTGTAAGTATATTCATCTTCATCCACACACGCCCAAACAATAAAGACCAAAATTAAAGTTTCTTTTTTACCTTAGCTGCTGTGATATTCAGTTCTCTTAACTGAGCCTTTAAATCAGAGTTCATCTCCAACTCCAATAAAGCCTGAAAAAAAAATGGAAAATTATTAAATACAAATCTCATTATTTTGCTACAAGGTGAGAGAGTTTGAAAACAAGGATTCCCTCTCTCTTTCCAGACACCAAAAAGTTATCATGAACTGTGCACAAACTTAATACAAGCAGAATCTGAGTCAAGGTATTAGCCCTCAGAGCTTTTCTTTCCCTCTCTGCCCTGAAACCAGCTCCACGTGTCCTGATCATTACCAGCTAGCACCCTGAGTTTGGAGATAGAAACTAGCTGGCTCAAGCACCCCATGCTACATGCTACCTGTGTATAAGAGCTTCTTCGCCTCGGAGGGCCTCAGTTTCCTTACCTGTAAAATGAGCTTCCTTTCTGTAAGGTCCTTTCCTCGGTGTCTCAGCTCAAATCCAACATTCTCCAACAAGTCTTACACACCTCCCCTTAAAGCTAGTAGTTCCCTCGGTAACGATCTCCAACCCACCCTGTATTCCTAGAGGACATGGCCTAAGAAGAGGGGATCCCCTTAGGGGGCTGGCACATAAAGCTGAAATGCCTGCAGCCCTGACCCTAACTTTTTTCCCTCCTGAGGCCCACTGTCAGCAGCACAGCAGGAAGCCCCCTGGATTTGCAATCAGTCCTCCAAATACTAATTAAGTGCTTACTGTGAATGACACCGAAGTACAGGGAAACTGAGGGGCCGTTCAAGCCTCGGCTCGCCCCCTGCCCCCACTTCCGAGATTCTTTCTTGTAAGTAGGGCTCATCTTCCAGCCCTATATCCAGTCAGTGATCCTATGCCCCAAGCGGAGAGGGGACGAGGGGATACGAACCCACCTGTGAAATGCCAGACTCGAACTCGTCTGGTTTCTCGCCATTGGGCTTCACGATCTTGGCGCTGGAGCTGAACATGGCACCACCTGTAAAGCACAACACAGACCGCCTTTAAGACGGGAGCGGGGCCCTCTCCCTGCGGGGCCCTCTCCCCCCTCCGCGGCCCCCTCTCCCTCCGCGGCCCCCTCCCCCACACCGCGCCGCCACGCGGGACACCAAGCGGGCGGGGCGCGACTGCCCCGAGCGCGAGCGCCCAGGCCCCCCCTCCACCCCCGCCGGGGCTGCCACCGGCCTGCAAAGTCTCCCGGCGAGGCCATCCGCGGCCCCAAACGGGGCAATCCGTCGTATCCCCATCCCCGCGGACGGCCCCGCCGCTTTAACGCCAACTTCGGAGCGGTATTCGGGGAAGTAAGAGCCAAGAGAGAAGACCTAGGCCCGGGAAGCAGCAGATGGCTCACCCACCTCGATGAGCGCCGGCCTAGGAAGAGGGAGAGCTCTCGCGAGAGCGCTCCAAATCTCGTCTACAGGAAGAAGGGGCGGGGCGAGGGGCGGGGCGAACGGGAACTGGAGCTTAAACCGGAAGGGAACCGCTGACGCTCTCCAGGGTGCCTAGATGGGCGCAGGAAGCAATGAGGGGAGAGGGGAGTGGCGTTTACTAACAGGGCTGCTAGGAGAGGCGTCCTTTATTCTTCGTACTCCGCATTTGTGTAGTCGGGAGCTTTCCTCTTCTCTGGAAAGGGTGGCTCTTTGAGCTGGAGCCCCCAGGGCCCCACTGAGGGCTGGAGCCCGGTGCAGCCTCCGTTCTTGGCGTATCTCCTTCTGTGGTGTGCTTTTTTTTTACCCGCCTTTCCTTCGAAGCCCGGGACTTAGGGTTCCGTCTGTCGTTCCGCTTCTTTAGGCTCCTCTTCGCACGCCTGTCAGGCGATTCTGGGCCGCCTGCTCCCGGGATAAGATAATGGAAAAAGTATAACAGCATTTCGCATTTGTATATGACGTGAAGGTCATCAGAAGCACCTTCTTAATAACCCTGTGAGGAAAGTAGTAAAGATTGTTCTTGGGTTTTATAGACAAGGAAAGTGAGCCCTAGAGTTCGTAGGATCTTAGACCCGAAAGGGACCTTCAGGGATAATCTCCTAGTGACTTCACAGCAGGGGATTCGAATCCAGCTGGTAAACAAGCATGTATTAAGTGTCTACTGTGTACCAGGCACCATGCTCAGCCCTGGGGATATGAAAACTGGAAAGGAAACAATTTATGGAAACTATCGGGACGGGGACTGGACTTGTAATTTAGAGGATACCCCTCTGGGAATGCCAGTTGGCACCTCCTCTGCAACTCAAAACGCTCAGGCAGTTACCTAGAACTCTGAGCTTAACTGACTCAGGTCACGCAGCCCATAAGAGTCGGGGGCAGGCTCTTCGCCTCTCAGAGTAAACAAGGTAGTTGATAGAAAGGTGGATGTAGAGAACATTGGGGGTGGAGGGGAGGAGGAGAGACTTGCATAGGGGAGAAACAGCACCAGAAAAGACCCTTCAGCTGGGCTTTGAAGGAAGTTAGAGATCTAAGAAGGGGAGGAAGGAAGCAAACGGTTATTAAAGAGCGTACTGTGTGCTCGGCACGGTGCTAAGTTCTTTACAAACAATAGCTAACAATCATACAGCCCTTAATACGTGCAAGGCACTGTCCTTTTATCTTATTTGATCCCCATAACCCCGGGAGGTAGCGCTGTTACTGTCTTCATTTTACAGATAAGGAAATCAAGGCAGACAGGTTAAATGACTTGCCCCGGATTACATAGCTAGTAGGTGTTTGAGGGTGAGATCTGAATTGAATTGAGATTAGATCTTCCTGCCTGCCTCCTGCTGACTACCTGATTCATAGAGTAAGCATTAATAAATGCTTCCTCCCTCCCTGCTGTACTTTTATCCAAGTCACTGATCACAATATGGTCATCTAAGCCAAACCGTACCTGGAAAATGATCCCTCTAAGTAACCCTGACGAAGCAGGGTGGAATAGGGGTTAAGCCTTGGAGTTAAGAACCCTGTGGCAATCCTACCTCTGGCACTTTCTCTCTATGTAACACTGACAATTAATCTCTCTAAACCTTAGTTTGTTTATTTGTTTCATAAAATGAGGATAACTATGCCTGTATTACCTATTTCACAAAGTTATTGTGATGCTCCAAAGAGGCAGTGTATCTAAAGTGCTTTGCAAACTTAAAAAATCCACAAAACTTTATCTTCTTAAGATTGCATTCATCCATCCATTTCTTGAAGAATTCACAGGAGTATTCCACTAGCTTCTGAGATAATTTATTTCAACTTTGGGATAACGCTAGTTGTCAGGAGGTTTTTTTTTTTTCTTACATCAATTTTAAATCTTTCTGTACTCTCTACCCTCTGCTTTGGGACTAAGCAGGAAAAGTCTATGTACCTCTTCCATGTACCAAGCCTTGTAGATTGCTATCATATTCTCCCTGAGTCTTCTCTGGGTTAAACATATTGAGTTCCTTCAACATACCTTCATATGGTATTGTCTTCACCATCCTAGGACCCCCTGGACCTCCTCCAACTTATCAATATTCATCCTAAAACATAGCTCCCAAATTTAGTATAGTACACCAGATGTTGTCTCACCAAGGCAGAATAAAACAGGACAATCAACTACTTCCTTAGTCAAAAAACATTTATTAATCATTTACAATATGACAGGTATTGTGTTAATCACTGATGATAACAAAGAAATGTAAAAACAGTCCTAGTCTTCAGGGGGCTCTCATTGTAACAGAGGAGACAAATAGACATATATGGGATGCATGTCATAGAAGTAGATAGAAGGAAAGTATTTTTCTTAGAGAAGATGGCATTAGCAGTTAGACTGAAAAGACCTTCGGAAAGTACAATTTGATCTGAGTGTTGAAGGAAGCCAGGGAAACTAAGAGACAGAAGAGAGAGCATTCTAGACCCAGCTATAGGCAGAGTCATATTCAAGGAATAGGATGTAAACTGAGCCCCGAAAACCCATTGGTATGGGGCTTTGTCAGTAGTGGAGATTAATGCCCCAACTAACTTGAGGGGCAGGACATAATGAGATTGAGAAAGAGAGTTCCAGTCTCTTCAGGTTTTTATGGCTTTTAGCTTCAAGAGAGAAGATATGGGATGCCAGCCTCTCTTCAGCCCCTCTGAAGGCAGAAAGACCCTGGGAGAAGCTGACATGAAAAGCACTGGCAGCCTCTTATCATGGAAGACTTTGGGGCATTTCCCCTTTGGGTGAGATCTAGGACTCTTAGCTGAGCGGTTATTTCACTTCCAGAGGGAAAGCTCTTCTATTCTGTATTGTTTGTATACATTCTCATATGTATACTTTCTCTGACCTCTAAATCTCTCTGGGGAATCAGAGTGATCAATTGCTGTGTCCTCTTCTGCTTCCCCTCCTGAAAGGAATTAAAGTCTCCCTTGGAGAAAAGTGGATGGAGGAGAGTCTAAAGATGTCTACTCTTGCCTCCCTGGGAGCGTCACATCAAGATAATAATACTACATGCAAGTAGGCCACTATATCGATATATATCGATATAATCTGTGAGGTGGATTAAAGCATAAGAAGACTAAAAGAGTAGGAAGGGGCCAGATTAGGATGAGATGTAAGTGCTAAAACAGAGGAACTTGTGTCTATTCTTGGAAGTAACAGAAAATCACTGGAGTTTATTGAATAGGGGGGATGATATAGTCAAACTGACGCTTTAGGAAAATAACTTTGTAGCTGAGTGAAGGAAGGACTGGAGTAGAAAAAAATGTGAAAGTAGGGACACCAATGAGAAGCCTGTTGCAATAGTCTGAGTTAGAAGTGATAAGGTCCTGTTATGGCTTTGGGAGCTGAGACAGGAGAACACATAAGGGAGATGTTATGAAGTAGAAACAACAGGATTTGGCTACTGATTGGTTGTGCTTGTTTTTTCAGTCATATCTATGTCTTCGTGACCTCATATGGGGTTTTCTTGGCAAAGATATTGGAGTGGTTTGCCATTTGCTTTTCTAGCTCATTTTTATAAATGAAGAAACTGAGGCAAACAGGGTTAAGTGACTTGCCCAGGGTCACCCAACTAGGAAGTATTTGAGGTCATATTTGAACTCAGGTTTTCCTGACTCCTGGCCCAGCTGCCCCTAATTTTTGGATAGTAAGTGGCAAAGAAGAGAAATGAAGCTTGGATCCTCTAACTCCAAGGTCATTTTTCAGACAGGTCATTTTTCTTTTAGCTACACCAAAATTCGATTTATTTAAATTTAAATGGTTATAATTGGTCTTGTTGCTATTTAAAGTTAATTTAAAATAAGTTAATTTGTTTAAGCTCCTAATTAAATACAAGACACTGTGCAAAGCCGATAGGGATGTGGAGGCAAAATACTGCTCGTTCTCATCAATGAAGAGTGTCCAAGGCACACACAGAGGAATCAAGAGTGCTAACAATTGGAGGGCCTAGGAAAGGCTTCACAGAGGTGATAGCACATGGGGTGAACTTTGAATAAGCATCCAAAGAAGTAGAAGGAGAAAGTCAATTCCAGATATGGATATGTATTGTTCAGACTCACAGAGGTGGAAAAGAGTCTGTTAATCCCCAAAATGGGGATCTGTGTTGTTTGATTCTTATTTGTTACAAGAGATTTTTGTTGTTTTTTCCCCACGGGAAGAGGGAGTAAAAAAAAAAAGATATCTGTATTTCTTTGTTAGGAAGGAAATTTTCCCTAATAAGGAAGGCTTTGAGAAAGTTTTTAATTGTTAATTTAAAAAAAGAAAGTGCATGTCAATAGGTAATGATTCAGTTTGGCCATTAAATAAGACTAGAAAATAGTTTGGAGTAAGATTGTGAAGGGTTTTGCTTATCAAGGAGGAGTACTGTAGTTTAAGTTTGTCCTAGGGAACCAATGAAGGTTTTGGAGTAGAGAAGTGATACGATCAGACTTGTGCTACAGGAGGATTATTTTGGCACCTGTGGAAGACAGGAGAGAATTAGAATCAAAATCAGCAGACTATTTAGTTATGAAGCATGAGGGTTTGGACTAGGTCATATGATTGGGAGAAAGGAGGTACTATAGAAGTAGAATCAGTTACTTGACAGCTGATTGGATACAAAGAGTTAGAGAGGAAGAATTAGGGACGACTGAGGAAAGGAACAGCAGAAATAGAGATTTGTGGAGAAGTATATCAGGGGAAAGTAAGGTTCATTCATTTAGAGCAAATTGAACGATACAGCTTAAGAGATGCAACTGGAACACACAGAGTATGTGCATCAGGTAGCTCTTGATGCATAACTAGAGGAAAGGATCACACTTTATCTAAACTTTGCATTGCTCCCAGCACCTTGCACAGTGTTCTATACATAGCAGGTGTTTAACAAATGCTTATTTTATGGTATGATTTTTCCTGATGTCAGGAGTATTTCTTTGTTTCTACTCCTGAGTTCTGAAAACTTCCGGAGGAAGTCGCGTAACTAAGTTGATTGAGTGCACTACAAAGTCATATTATCCGACCTCAACTAGCCCTCCTTCATCTACCTTTCCCACACTCTTTCTCTCAGCATGTTGCCTTATCTCTTACTTCACTAAAAAAATGATATCTGATATTATAGAGTCCCTCACTTACACTCTTCTCCATGTCAGTATCTCTTCACATCTTAGTCCATCCTGTTAGGTTGAGGAAGCCCTTCTTCTTGACAAGGTTAAGCTCTCTGTCTCCTTGATCTCATCTTCTTTCCTCCTCCACCTTGACCATTCTTACTTTGTCTGCTCCCCAACTCCAATCACTCTTGGTTCTTTCTTCACTACCTAGAAACATGCTTGGGTTACCCCTATGCTTAAAAAAAACCTCTTCACTCCATCCTTCTATACACTGAAGTTAACATTCTATAATTTTTCCCTTTCACTGCCAAACTTCTAGAAAGAATGATCTGTACTAACTGCCCCTACTTCCTTACCATCCACTCACTTTTTCAATTCCTTATAATCTGATTTCTGACTCAATCACTTCACTAAAACTAGTCAAAGATTACCAATGATTTCTTTTTAAAAATCATGTTACTTTGAGGCTTTTTATATTAACATGTTACCATATATTAACATCTGCATATTATATAGGACACTTCTCTGGGCCTCAGATTCTTCATCTATAAAATAAGATAACTGCGTTATATATAGTGGAAAGAACATTGAGCCTAAATTTAAGAGATATAGATTCAATATGACAGCATGGAATAGCAGAATGGGCATTTGAATTTAAATAATTAGACCATGCTGATTTGAACCCTGGCCCTACTACCTGTTCTCTTTGTAACCTTGAACAATTTATCTAAACTTTTCATTGCCTCTGTAATGCTTCCCCCTCTGGTCCTCAGTTATTTCTAAAATGAGGTGATTCCAAAGGTCCATTTTTGCACCAAATCCTATGATTTTATGAATGTTTGTCATTTACTAGCTCTGAGCTATCATTTCCTAATCTGTAACATGTGTATTACAGAATTCTGTGATTCTTCTTGGGGTTTTTGTGATGTGCTTTGTAAACTATAAAGCACTATATAAATGTGGGTTTACCTAACAAGATGGAAAGGCTTTGAAGAGTATTAAGAGCTGTTAAGGGATCCCTGAAATTTGTCTTTTTGAGTTGCCACATTTTCCAGAGACACTGGACCCAGAGCATGTAGGAAGCCCTGAATGCATCAAGGACAAACCCTGCTCCCCCCCCCCCCCCCCCCCGCCCTGGGCAGTTGACATAATTGGTTGTTTGTGCCCCAACCTGGATTCCCTGTGTGTCCTTGGAAGGCAAGACAGGCTCCAAACAGTTTGTGCCAGGCTGGGAAGAAATGGCTTGTGCAACTGGGTATTTTGAAGACAAACGGACCCTACTATCTTCACTATTTCCCAAGGGAAAAGAATTCAGCTTTTGCCATTGCCTTGTTCTTCCTTTTTAGGAGTTACTGCATCTTTCCTCTCTCATGACATGCCCCTTCCGGTTTTCTCCTCTTCCTTTCGTTGTACTGTCATCAATATGCAGACTATAAGGACTATGAACTCTTTGGGTTCCACATGCATATTCATTTCTCTTGTAATAAATCTGGTTTTCACTTAAGTCTCATGTCATTGTGATTGCCTGTAGACAGTAGAGAGCCTGCACTCGTAAGACTAATGAATTTGGAAAACCATCACAAGGTTGGCCACCAGCTAATGAATTTTATTCTTTTAATTTTTTTAAAAATACGTAATTTTAAGAGTAGGAGGAGTGGCATGCAAAAAATAGAGAGGTGCCCTGGGAGTCTTGAAGACCTAGAGTCAATTCCAGGCTCTGACATATACTGTCTTGACATTGGATAACTACTTTAACCTCTTAGTGTCCAAGGCAACTCTCAGACCAGCACAACTGTTGCTGCTAATTGCATTGGTAGTTTTCTCACTGGGAATTCCGTACATCCTTTAATCACAGATCTGAATAATACCACCACCAACAATTTATGAATAATATAGGTGACATTAAACTTTGGAAATATTGTGATCTCTACTTTGGTGCAGAAAAAAAGGGGCATACATGGGAAAAAATCATGAATCTTAAGTATTAGGTATAAACGTGAGCTTATTATTAGATGATCAATCTCTAAAGTCCGTTTCAGCTCTAACATTCTGTGATTCTAGGACTAAATTATTTCTAAGGGGCCTTCTAGTTTTACCATTCTATGGTTCTAGGACTCAATAATCTTTAAGTTTCCTTAGTATTGCTCTAATGATTCTACTTAGCCCTGAATCATGTTAAACAGATTCTAGAGGAGTTGGGCCAGGACCATTCCTGAGGCTCCTGTCTACCAGTAAAATTACACCCAGCAGTGCTAGCAAACTCCCTCTCCCCTTGCTCCTGGCCTTCAACATACACATTTCCTGCCAAAAAGGTGAAGAATTTTCTAAATTGCCTGTAAATTGCATCATGTTTTGGGAATGTGTAATCTCAGCATTTGAGGCAGAGAGATTGTCTAAAGGTCAGACAAATGGGAAATGGGGTGAGGGAAATGGCAGTTAACAGACCTCAAAGTCATTTTCTTCTCTCTCCAAATCCCAGCTCTCAGTGTTGGTGCTGTAGTGACAGAAGGAGAGTTACTGATCAGTCCTTGCATGTAAATTGAATTTATGGACCTGTCTGTTCAACCAAAAATTAATGGGTTGAATTTAACAGAAGGTCTTTTCTCTCCCCTCCACTTACAGCTGGCAACTTTTTTTTAGGAAAAAATTTATTATTATCTATTGGCCAAAAGAGGATGTAAGTAAAATGAATGTGCAAGCCTGTAATGAATGTGAAAAGTCTGAGCTAGCATGCATTTAATTAAAACAAGGTCGTGAGCATATCTTGGAATTTTTAAAGTCCCCCTCTCAGTAAAGCAGGATTTACAAAGAATGATCTCAATGCAGTAGTAATCCTCATGGTAGTTCAAAGGCTATTCTCTAATATTACGAATATTTGTAACACGACAGGCTCTGCACGTTTGTTTCTAGAGTGGATGGATAATTTCTTCATGATTTCACCTCACCAGTGTCTCATCAACATCCTAATCTTCCCATTCATCCCAATAGATATGTGCTATTATTTTTTGTGAAAATTTGTTTTCAGCCACAGCACTCATGAAAAAACTACTAATATGTAGAACAGTTTTGATCTACCTTCTTGGTGGCCACACTAGTGAAATTACATCTAGTTGGAACAGTGGATACAGTGCTAGACTTGGAGTCAGAAAGATTTCCTTTTAAATCCTTCCTCGAGTACTTAGTAGTTGTGTTACCCTGGGCAAGTTACTTAACCTCTGGCTCAGTTTCCTCCTTTGTAAAATGGAGATAATAATAGCACCTATCTCCCAAGGTTGTTGTGAGGGTCAAATGAAATATTTATTAAAGCACTTAGCACAGTGCCTGGCATATAGTAGGCACTATATAAAGTCTATTTCCTTTCCTTTCCCCTTAGCTAGTCAAACCATTTAAACCTATTTCATTTCAGTTCCTTCATTTGTAAATGAGGATAATAGTAGCACCGTACCTCATACCTCATAGGGTTGTTGTGAGATCAGCTGAGATGACATGTACAAAGCACTTTGCAAACCTTAAACTGCTCCATCAGTGCTGTCAGTTATTATTAGCTATAGCTGAAATAGGAAGAAAGGAAGGAAAGAAGGAAGAAAATAAGCGTTCAGAACTTTTTATATCAATAATTTATTATTTGTTAATGTATATTATATTGTTACATAAAATAATATGTAATACATGTTATCATATTATTATTATTGCTAATATTTATGTAGTGCCTACCATATGCCAGGTACTGTACTAAGCATTTTACAAATATTAGCTTGTTTGCCCCTTACAACAGTCCTAGGAGATAGGTGCTATTATGATCCTCATCTTATAGTTAAGGAAACTGAGGCAAAGCAGTTACTTGCAAAGGACTTGCCCAGGGTCACAGAATTAGCAAGTGTTTAGATATGAACTTGGATCTTTGTGACAAAGCCCAGAACATGTTTACTTAGGTCTAAGAAGCAACCTGGGACTTCATATTGTTAAGCACCATTGCTGCTTTTTCACATACTACATTGTATTCTGAGGTAGTACAGTCCCAATGCAGTGATTCTGCTTTTGGCCATGATAAAGGCCCAGAGCTACTATTCTCCCTCATACATTTATTGACTTCCTCCTTTTACATCTAAATATTCTCCAAATGTTCTAACTTAATTGGGTTTCATATCAAGTTCTCTTTTTCTGTTAACTGATTTTAAAATTATTTTTATTTCTTCTTTTAAACATAAAGACTATTTTATTCTTTTTTTCAGTTCTAAATTCCTCCCTTTCTTTACTCCTTTCCCTCCCAATAAGAAGGCAAGAAGAACATGACCTATTACAAACATGTATAGTCATGCAAAAAAAATTCCGAATTAACTATGTTCCAAAAAAAGAAAGAAAGGGAAAAAAATGTTTCAATCTGTACTTCGAGTCTATCAATTCTCTATCTAAAGATGGAGAGATGTTTCTTCATGAATCCTTTGGAATTGTGGTGGGTCATTGGATTGGTCAGTTACTAAGTCCTTGAAGTTAATTATCTTTTTTTCTTAATAATGTTTTATTTTTTCCAATTAGATATAAAGATAGTTTTCAACATTCATTTTTGTAAAATTTTAAGTTCCAAAATTTTCTCCCTCTCTCCCTTTTCTTTCCCCTCCCCTCTCCTCCCTATAATGTTAATATAAGGTCAATGGTGGGTGAGGGGAAGAGTTAAAGATCTTCCCTATCCATTAACAGGCCTCAATACCTTTTGTTAATTTCTATTGAGGCACTGGGTCAGAAGATGCCCTCTTGCTCTGAAAAATGTATAAATACTCTAAGGAGAGGTTTTACTTTGGGACCTACCACTAAGGAGCCCCCTTGCTTTGAAAACCCAAATATTTGTGCTTCTCTCTTTGGTAACTAGGTATGTATGTAAGGCTCAGACAGTTGGATCCGTCTGTTGATCTGTGATGCATGTATTGCTTATGGTCAAACAGTTGGAAGCCCTGTCTGTTGGTCTTTATTTTTCTGCTTGTATTTTCTCTGAAGTTCAGGGTACTGACTTTTTCCGTTGAACTAAGTGAATGATATATGTATTTGATTCAAATGATTGTTGACCCCTCAAAAGTTGCTTTCCTTTTAGAAAAGCAGAACTAAGAACTTGTACAGCAAACTATCCTGTGTATGCCAGGATACTTGCTGATATACTCCCCAAGACAGCAAGCAATCTGATATAGGTTAAACATGTGCAATCATGTTCAACATATTCCCACATTAGTCATATTGTGAAAGAATCAGAACAAAAGTAAAACAAATACAAGAAAAAAAAGTGAAAATAGTATGCTTTGATCTCCATTTAGATTCCATAGTTCTTTCTCCAGATGTAGATAGCATTTTCCATCATGAGTCTTTTGGATTTGTCTTGGATCATTGTGTTGCTGAGAAGAGCTAAGTCTATCAGAATTAATCATCATAATGTTACTGTTCCTGTGTACAATGTTGGCCTGGTTCTGCTCACTTCAGTTAGCATCAGTTTGGGTAAGTCTTTCCAGGTTTTTCTGAAGTCTGCCTGCTCATCATTTCTTATAGCAGAGTAGTATTCCATTGCATTCATATACCACAACTTGTTCAACCATTTCCCAATTGATGGACTTCCCCTCAATTTCCAATTCTTTGCCTCTACTAAAAGAGCTGCTATAAATATTTTTGGACATATGGGTCTAAAGTAATTACCTTTACCATATTGCTGTTACTGTGTATATCGTTCTCTCAGTTCTGCTCCCTTTAACTTTGCATTAGTTCATAGAGAGTTTTCCAAAACCTTCCCCTTCATCATTTCTTATGGCATTATAGTATTCTATTGCATTCATAATACCACAGCTTATTCAGCCATTTCTCAACGAATGGACATCCTCTCAGTTTTCAGTGTTTTGCCACCACAAAAAGTGCTGCTATAAACATTTTTGTACATATGGATCCTTTTCTTCCTTCTTTGATCTTCTGGGGTATAGACCTGCTGCTGGATCAAATGGTATGCATGGCTTAATAGCCATTTGGGCATAATTCTAAATTGCTAGTTCACAGCTCTACCAACAGTGCATTAGTGTGCCTCTATTACCACATCCCTTCCAGCATTTGTCATTTTCCTTTGCTGTTATCTTAGTCAATCTGATGGGTGTGAATTGCTACTTCAAAGTTGTCTAATTTAACTATGTCTAATTATTGTAATTTAGAGCATTTTTTTCATATGGCTATTAATAGCTTTGATTTCTTTCTCTGAAAACTGCCTATTCATATACTTGGACCACTTATCAATTGAAGAATGGCAACTTGGTACAAAGATTTTTCTCCGTTTCCTGTTTTTCTTCTAATTTTAACTGCATTGGTTCTTACACCTATTTTGAGCTTATTTTGGTACATGTTCTGAGATGTAGCTCTAGGTTTCTGCCAGACTACTTTTCATTTTTCCCAACAAAAATACATTCCTATATTTATTTGTTTCTTTATATTGTGTATCTAATTTGATTCTATTTGGGCTCTTCAGGCAGTCTGATGAAGTCTCTAGACCCTTCTCAGAATAATGTTTTAAATGTATAAAAATGAAATGCATAGGATTACAAAGGAAACCACTATATTGAAATACAATTATAAAAATATATATATTCTTAAAAGATTCCAGATCCCAGGTTAAGAACCCTTGTCCTATATAATGTTTTGAAAGTAAGCTTATACTTTTAACAGATGTTGTCCATAGCTCTTTGGTTTTCCTATTTGACAAGATCTAGTATACCATAAAGTAACTTGCCTAAAGTTTTTTGTCTTGATGAGAAAGATTGGGGGGGTGAGGGGAGGAGAAAGGACTTTGGAAAAGCACTGCTAAACAGATTTGCTTTGGTGAAAATTTCATCTTTAATATTATTAGAGAGGTAGACAATAAAAGTAGAAACCATATCTCTAGAGGGTTACAATTAAAATTTACTGGCCTGTGATCTGAAATTCCATAAGCTTTTTCAGGGAAGAGATTAAAGTCTTTTGTTAACCAATAAAGAGTAGCGCTAGAATGTTGGAATAACTAGGATTGTGTGGTTTGTTTCGTTCTCAATGAGGACCCTGACGTCAGATAGATGATAGCAATGACTTGCAGTTGACTTTGATCTGAGTGAGGGAGGGCTGTGCAAGATCACCAGCCTCACTTCTCCTCCAGAGCCATTGGGTACAGTGGCCTGCAGTGGGAGACCTTGTGCTTTCTAAGCTAAGGTCTTTTCAGGTTCTCACTTTGAGTGAAGCAACGCCTATTCATTGAATAGGCCTCTTTAAGAAGTGAGTTAAGGAATGGCTCTTTTAATTAAAAAAAAAATCCAATCCTCAGGGTTGCTGGTCAAAGATGAAAGTTATTATTTATATTCCCTCTGAGCCTGCAGGGCCCCAAAACCAACCTTTTAGTTGTGTTTGGGCACCACTGGGGTTTTCTTGTCAAAGAGACTGGAGTGGTTTGCCATTTCCTTCTCCAGCTCATGCTACAGATGAGGAAACTGAGGCAAATAGGATTAAGTGATTTGCCCAAGGTCAGGAAAATGAGTCTTCCTGACTCCAGGCCTGGCACTCTATTCACTTCACCATTGTTTCACAGATAACACACAGGAGGCCCTAGAGGTTTTGGATTCCAGCCTCAAATAGGTTCACTCTTGATCTGGTCAGACCAGGAAGTCAGCTTCAGAGGGGTTAATAATCAGCTTTATTCCAGTTTAGTCTTCTCAAAGGGCTGTGGGAGAACCAGCTCCTACAGCATTCCCTAATCACCCTTCTTGCAGGGGCAGGCAATAAGGGGGGAAGCTACTCATAAGTCTCCATGGGGTCAACATAGACAGGCACAGCTTGTGTACCCCTAAATCACCTCATCTCAATGGGGGCCAGTTGAGGCACACACAGATTCCCCTATGGGTTCCCTGTGGTTTCCCCCCTAAGGGTTCTCCCTCACTGTCCAATGCCCACTTGTTTTTATAGGGCAACAAAGTAGGCATGTTGCCAGCATTTAAGCCCAGAAGTTAACTTTAGCAATATCGTCATTCTGTGCAAGTATATCAAATATCAATTATGTCACTTCTATATCTCACAGCCTAGCCTCAGCAGGACTGTCTATCACTATGATTCTGGAAATTACTACCTAGAATCCTTGGAGCTATTCTAGGAGTTATTATCAAACACCTGGACATTGCCATGGCCATGAATCCTGAGAAAATAAACTCTAAAAGGATAACAAAATCCTCCTTACATACAACCACCTAGCTGCCCTCACTGCTATATAATGTTCTTAAATAGAGGAGTATGAAAAATAATATATCTGTGATGCCTCAGGGAGATTAAAACAAAGTCGATGCCATTGCTATCTACATGGGCTAAAACAGTGGCAGAACCTACTAGTTAGTAGCTCTGTTCTCTTTTATTCCTTCTTCTCCATTAAAGTTTAGGAAGTAAAATGAAGTCAGAAAGACTGACCGTGGCCCTGGTCTCTAAGACCAGCTACTACTACTTCTGCTGAAGTTTTTGTTCTGCCCTCACTGTCCCTAGCCTCCTTTGAAGCACCAGTCTCCTTTAGAATATAAGCTACCTAAGGGAGTTTCACTTTTGTCTTCATATCTCAACCTTTAGCACAGTGCCTGGCACATAGTAAGCATTTAATAAATACTTATTGATATTGATAGATTGATCATAGCTACTTAGACTTTGTGGAGCAAAGAGACCCTTACGAAGAGTGACCCAAGAGTTATCTTTATCAGTTCAGGCAGTTGAATTTAGGGAATATCTCTAGGAATTATGAGATGTCTTAGAAGAACTTAACATAAATCTAAGACTTCATCTTTTGCTCCCTCACCTCACACTTGTAGCTGCTGTCTCAAGTTCTAGGAATAACACTGTAGATCTGTATTACTAATACTGTAGTTTATGAACCCCCAGGTGCTTCCCCTTATCAATCAGTAGACATAGGAAAGGTATTTACTCAAGTGGCATAGCAAACATCACCATTCCTCCACTCTGGGGTAAAACTTGGGAAAGTTTCCCACAAACACATCTCATAGGAAGAATGAGCATGGAGTTAAAAAATACAAAGGTAGTTAGGCATGGTCATGTGAGGCACAGTCATGTGACAAAAGGAAAATCCTGAGAGACAGAGTTTTGGGCAATTAATAATGAATTTACTAATTAGGTTAGCCAGCAATGGTCAGTGGTTTCTCTTGTAACCAAAGATGCCAAGGGAGACCCTGAGATACCTTAAATACCTTCTGAAAGGGAATTCCCCTGACAAGTGAAAATCAACTTTGACTGGTGGACATTTAATGAGGAAGTGGGCTAAAAGTCTTCAGCTCTCCTGCTGAGAACAAGGTTTGTCATGAGACTCAGCATCCTCCAGAAATCTGGGCAGGGGGAAGCCATCTCCATCCAATCTCCCTGGCCAGTCTTCTCCTCATGATGAGCTGAGTTACCTTAAACTCTAATGAGGGAGATAAAGGACGGTGGTTCCCTCCCTCTGGGAAAGGGATCACCCAGATCAGATTTTGTTATACTCTAAACAGAAATTAGGTCTCCTAGTGGAATGGGGTCTGGCCCAAAACTGAAGAAAATATTCCTTGAGGTCTAGGAGTAATCTCTTCAATCAGTCACATCCCTCAGAAAAGGACTGACCTTAACCAGTTGGGATTCTAAACAGAAATTAGTAGAAAATCTTTGATTACAAATGAATAATTATCAATATAATAGTATAATAATAATTCTCTCTGGTGACTAGGTGGCACATTGGATAGAGTATCAGGCCCTGAGTCAGGAAGATTCCTTTTCCTGAGTCCAAACACTTACTAGCTGTTTGACCCTGGGCAAGTCATTTAATCCTCTTTGCCTCAGTTTCCTCATTTGTAAAATGCACTAGAGAAGGAAATGGCAAATCATTCCCACTATCTGTGCCAAGAAAACCCTAAATAGGGTCATAAAGAGTTAGACACCACTGAAAAGCAACTGAACAACAGTGAGGATTCATGAAGCATACACACAACAAAGGTAGTGTATAAATCCCGATTCTGCAAGATCTAGAAGCTATTTCTCTTATTGTAGAGTCCATATGCAGCTCTCTGCTGGCTAGTTGCTCTGCTAGATGCCAGGGTCCAGGCTGCACTTCTCATAGCATGGCTCTTTTCTCTGCTGCCAGGGGTCAGGATTCTTGAGGCTGCTTCCTCCCTTGGGTAACTGATTCTCTGTCTCTGTCTCTATCTGTGTGGAGCATATCTAAGCTCCTTTATAGAATGCAATATTTCCTACTAGTTGAATGACTCCATTTAAAAGCTACAGGGCTGATACTGGAGAAAGGAAGAAATATCTTTTCCCCCCATAGGATCTCCTCCACAAGCATCTTAAACCTTATAATAGCTCCACTATCAAACTGCCAGATGGGACATTTCTTTGCTGCTGCTAGAGGCACTACAGCCTATGAGGAGTCTCTTCCACAAAGGACCCCAAACCCTTGACTGCCTGACACTCTAGAACTGCTGAAATTCATCCAGAGTTTATTTATTTGGGTATGAAAGGGTAGGCTACTTTGCTCAGTTAATGGCTTGGTTTCTTCTAGACTGAACCTGATAGACTTTTTTTTTTGCACCTTAAAAATGTAGGGTGATTAATCCTTGTTAACACATAACACATAGTCTGATTAATCCAATCTTAGCTATAAACCAGGGGCACTAGATAGTGTGGGTAGAATGCCTCGCCTTGAGTCAGAAAGACCTCAAACGGGGCCTCAGACACTTACTAGCTGTGTGACCCTGGACAAGTCACTTGCCTCACTGTGCTCCCTCACTTTCTCCACCTCCCAGAGAAAGGCCAATTGCTTCCACCTTATTAAAACCCACGTTTCTTAAACAATTATTTTCTGGTCTCATATCTAGGAATGTTAGTGTTTTCTGTGGTTAAGTTCACACTAAAAAAGAAAACTTTAAGAAGTTGGGGTGGCTGCCCCCACTCTAGTACAGGTACTGTCCCCGCTCCTTCCCTCCCCTCCCCCCGGGCCGCCTTTCTGCGCATTACCACCCCAGGAGCCCCTCTCGGCCTCCCCGCAAGCGCAGCCCCCTCCTCCTCGCATTCACACCCGGCGCTCCGGCCCCGCCCTGAGGCGGCTCCTCCCCAGCCCGGAAGCCGGACCAGGACGGCCGATCGCGCGGGCCGGAGCCTGGGCGCCAGAACGTCACGGCGGCCGCTGGGCCGCAGCTCCGCCCCGCGTCCTCCCCGCCCCGGCCCGGGAGCGCCGTCCCCGCCGCTATGTCCCGCGGCGGGCCATGCTGAGGCTCTGGGCCGCCGTCCCCAGAGTCATCGCGGGAGCCTTCGGCCGCTGCGGCCCGCGCCGCCTGAGCGCCGGCATGTTCTACGCCGTGAGGAGGGGCCGCAAGACCGGCGTGTTCCCCACCTGGTGAGTGGGGTGGGGGCGGCCCTCCTGCGGAGGCAGGGTGCCCGGAGGCCTGCACCACGTGGGACTCCCCCAGGGGTCCGGCGGTGCCCGCTTGAGCCCTCCGACCCACTCTCCTAGCGTGGCCTGCCAGTCCTTTGGGGAGGTGTTTACAGGAGAGTCCTTGGCAGGGTCTGCGATGGACCTTACCCAAAGAGAGCCCGGTCATTCGGCCAGCCCCGTGTTCCAGCAAAACCTGGAGAAGATCCTGGTTTCAGTCTTTTGGGCCCGAGAGTGGGACCCTGGCTTAGGTGGCCCAGAAACCAGAACTGGAATTTTGGAGGTGGAAGGGATTTTAGAAGCAACAGCCCCCTAGAATAACAATTCAGAACTGGGAACAACCTTAAAGTGCATCCACTTCAGTCCCAACAATTTACAGATGAGACAAGTGAGGAGATCTTGGCGACCAGGACTTACGTCCCGGCCTTACAACCTGACACTCAGTTAAATCTTTCTTTTAGAGGGCCTCAAATGTCCAAATTACCTACTGCAGGGCTTAGAGAGCCAATGAGATATTGCAGAATCAACATTAAACATTTGGTACCTGTTGTGGCCAACTCTCAGTCTCACCCTTAAGAGTGTTGACCATATAGTAGAATCCTGTAGAAACACTTTCTGCCCTTCATTTCTTCTTAGGAAAGGATATAATTGCTTCTGATAAGGTAATTCAATTGAGGATCATTTTTGGTGTTATCTGTTACTGAGTTGTTTCTTCAAAAGCCAATTGGGGGTTTTCTTGGCAGAGACACTGAAGTGGTTTGCCATTTCCTTCTCCAACTCATTTTTACAGGTAAGGAAGCTGAGGCAAGTGACTTGTCCAGGGTCACACAACTAGTAAGTGTCTGAAACCTGATTTGAGACCTTTCTGACTCAAGGTGTGGCATTCTACCCACAGTCACTGTTTAGTGCCCTTAATCGGTCTATGAAAAGATTTTGGTGAGCACCAGCTATGTGACCAGTATTATGCTAGGTACTATAAAAAACACAGAATTTGAATTCGACATGGCTGATGTCCTCAAGAAGCTTATAATCTTACTTGGGAAATAATAAAATTAACACACCAGAATAGCAGTAATTGAGGATCAACCTCACCTGAATAATATAGAAAGAAGCCTTGACAAGATTGATAACCCCATAACAGACTGATATTCTAAATGTAAACAAGTGTTTTATAAACCTTTAAGGTCTACATAAATTAGAGCTGTTTATTATTATTGCTAACATATAATTAGAAGAAATCTGTACTGGAAGTGACACTTTTGAAAGCATAAAAAAATCATTTCTCGAGATACATGAAAAAGGGGGAAGCTACTAAACAATTTTAAAAAAAGATGATTTTGTTACCAGAAATATAGCAGTAACTGCCAGTGCCTGAGTGGTGTGTGGATACACGGATACACACACACACACACACACACACACACACATATGTATGATCACATAAGATTTCTTGGTAAATGTAAGACAGAATTTTGTTTCAAGATCCTCTGATTTATCAGTATCAAGCAAGGCATGAAAGATTATGTTCACTGCTCTCTGAAGGATGACTTTAGAATTCAAATAAAAATTTCCTTATAGCAGATAATAAGGAAAGTTCTTTGGATCATAGATTTAGTGTTAGATGAGGCCTCAAAAGTCTTCCAATTCAAGTCTGTCATTTTATAGGTGAGGAAAGTAAAACTTAGCATGGTTAAAGTGGCTTGGTTGGTCACAGTTGCATAGGTAATGTTTCAGATGGGATTCAAACCCCAGGTCTTCAAGACCAAATTCTTACAGCAGTTCCTCTTTCTGAGTTGTAGTTATTGAAACAAGCCCCAGAACTTTACAAAATCTCAGTTACAAGATCTATAACCAGTCAAGAATTCAACCTGCCTAACAAGTAACATGGGAAAATCCACATGTATGAAGAATGTCTGCTAAGATTGTGATATGCAAGTAGTATGTGTGTATGTATACATGTTTGAAAATACATACATATGCATTGTATATATGTTTGTGTATCTTGAATAGGCACTTTAGATGGACATTGGGCTGAGCCTGGATCATTTAGGAAGAGTTTATGGGAGGGTATGCATAAGAGCCACATAGGATGATTAAGTATAAATGGTTAATGATCTACACTTTTGAAAAGTGTTCTCACATCAATTAGATCATGAGTCTATTGAAGTCTTTCCAATATACAAGCCCAAACCCTCTACATTAGAAAGCAAGTAGATAGAACCTAACAGTGCCTTAAACATGGTAGGTGGGAGGAAAAAATTAACAAAAGAAATTCCAAACCAGTTTAGCATGTTTTATATTAGAACTGTGTTTTTTAACCTTTTTATGGATACTTTTGGCAGTATAGTGAAACCTATGAACCCTGTCTCAGAAAAATGTTTTCAATTGCATAAATAAAATTACAGTGAAATTGATTATATGAAAATACAGCTTTCAAAATACTTTAAAAACAAACAATAGGTTCATAGACCACAGGTTTAAAAACCTTGGATCAGGAGGAAGCCATGTAGTCTCTTAATCTAGTTAACATAGAGTGGATAGTAGAGCAGGTGTACTAGGTATATTGAGAATAAAGAACAAAACATTTCATACCGTCAGTTCGGAATCAAATCATCTTTCATCTTCAAGCTAGATTTGTAAAACAAAGCCAAACCAATTCTTAACACTTCATTGAAAGGCAGGTAACATTGTATATAAGCACCTCTTATGAAGCATTTCTTTAAGTGTTTAACAGTAGCTACTTTGTGCAATGGATAGTGTGTTGGACTTAAGAGCAGGGAAAACCTAAATTCAAATCCTGCCTCAGATATTTATTAGCTTTGTAACCTTAGACAAGTTTGTTGTCTTGCTGTGTCCCAGTTTCCTCATCTGTAAAATGGAAATAGTAATAGCGCCTACCTCACAGGGTTATGGCAAAGTCCAGGTGAGATAACATATCTTTGTAAGGCTTTATAAACCTTAAAGTGCTCTATAAGTTCTCTTATTGTTGTTATTGTACCCTTTGTAAGTGGTCTGTGTCACTGTTTCAGGAGTGAATGTCAAGCGCAGGTGAACCGATTTCCTGCCGCCAGGTTCAAGAAATTTGCTACAGAGGAAGAGGCTTGGGCCTTTGTCCGAAATACTGCGAGCCCTGATCGTCCAACAGGTACCGTGCCGCATTATCCCTCCTACCTCTACAAACCATTTTCACATCCATTATGTCTCAATGGATCCTCAAAATAATTCTATGAAGCGGCTGCATAGTATTATTTCTTTTTCAGGGGTAAGGATACTGAGATCCAGAGAGATTAGAGACTTCTTCACTATCACACAGCATTGTAGGTGAGAAATGGGGCATAGGTCTGTTATTTAAGCTTGTCAGGGTTTCTGCTAGATTTGAGTTCTAAAGAAATAAGCAGGGTTTCTTTAACTGAAGGGATGCATGCGTGTACATGTGTGTGTCTATATATATTTTCAGCCTTTGTCGTTTCAGGTAAAAGTTAGGTTTATCCAATATCATCTTCTTTCACACCTTGCTCCATACCCTCCTCACAACCCCCAAGTATGTGAGTAGCAAGTTTCACCCTCTCCTGCCTTTCTACACTAGTATATTCTTGTTACCTTTGATTTTCTTTCCCTACTTAAGACCTTCAGAACAGAACCAGTCCAGTCCTAGGTTTCCTGTTTTTCTTATTTAACTCCCTCGATATCCCTTAAAGATATTAAGGTTCTGAAGAGACATTTTTGTTTCTCACTCTATTATTAGAATGTTAACACTGCATCATCATACAGCTCCTTCCAATTGCTCAAATAAATCAACCTTTGTAGGCTTCTCTGGAGAGTCTCACCCCAATTGAGAATGTAAGAAAAAAAAATTTCTCTATTACAAACATGTAGTCAAGCAAAACAAATTTCCAGATTGGCCATGTCTAAAAAAAAATATGCATGTCTCCTGCACTCTGAACCCTTCATCTTTCTGTCAGGAGGTGGGTAGCATGTTTCCTCATTCATCCTCTGGAATCATGGTAAGTCATTACACTGATTAGAGATCCTGATTCTTTCATAGTTGTTTATCTTTACCATATCGTGTCATTGTATACATTGTTTCCTTGGTTCTACTCACTCCATTCCATATCAGTTCATATAAGCCTTCCCAGGTTTCTGTCAGACTGTCTCCTTTATCGTTTCTTAGTGCATGTGTGAGATGTCATCTCCTTTACATCTTCTTTCCATATTTCCTGAGTGTGTGTTTGGTGTGTGCTGCTTCTAAAAATTATTTGTGTTACTGTCTGTAATTGGTATTGTCTATGTATATATTCTATCACTAGTACCTTACCCAGTTCTTTGCACATAGCAGGTAGTTAATAAATATTTGTCAAACATATCTAATTCCTAACTGCTATCCTGTTTCTCAGGAGTAGAAAGGAAAATAGGTAATAAAGAATTTATGTTACATGCAGTGCTATATATACTAGCAGGAAACATTTATTAAGTTCCTACTATGTAATAGTCACTGGGCTAAGAGCTAAGGATACAAAAAGAAACAAATAAGTGTCCTTCTTAAGGAGTTCACAATCTAATGGGGAAGACAACAAGCAATTATATACAAACAAGTTATGTACAGGATAAATGGGAAATAATTAACAGAGGGGAGACACTAGAATTAAGAGGGATTGGGAAAGGCTTCCTGTAAAAGATAGGATTTTAATTGGGACTCACGAGAAGCAAGGGAGGCCAGGAGGCTTGGAGGAGGAGGGAGAGCATTACAGGCATGGGGGGCAGCCAGAGAAAATGTCCAGGGCCAAGAGAGGGAGTGTCTGGTTTGTGGAATGGAAGCCGGCATCACTGGGTTAAATGTGGGCTATGTGCTAGAGAGTAAAATGCGAGAAGAATGGGAATCTAGGAGAAGACCAAGGTTATGAAGGACTTTGGATGCCAAATAGAGCATCTTGTATTTGATTCTGGACGTAATAAGGAGCCACTGGAATTTATTGAGTAGGGGGATGACATAGTCAGACCTGCATTTTAGGAGTCAGTTTGGTGACTGAACAGAGGATGAGTTGAAGTGGAGAGACTCGAAACTGGAATACTCACCAGCAGGTTGTTACAGTAGTCCAGGTATGAGGTGAGGAGAGACTATTAGAGTGGTGGCAGTGTCAGGAGAGAAAGATACATATTTCAGAGATGATGCAAAAGTGAAATCGACAGATTGGATTGAGAGATAGTGAGAAGTCAAAGGTAATACCTGGGTGTCAAGCCTGAGGAACTGGGAGGATGGTGCTGCCCTGAACAATTATAGGAAAGTTAGAAGGGTTCAGAGTTTGGAAAGCTGATGGGTTGAATTTGGACATGTTGAGTTTAAGATGTCTACTGGATGGATATCCAGTTCAAGATGTCTAAAAGGCATTTGAGGATAGGAGATTGGAGGTCAGCAGAGAGTTGGGGCAGGATAGGTAGATTTGAGAATTATCAGCTTAGAGATGGGAGCAAATGAGATCCCCAGGTGAAGTCGTATAGATGGAAAAGAGAAGAGGGCACAGGACATTTAGGATTAGAGGACATGGTCTGGAAGAAGATGCAGAAAAAGGAGACAGAGAAGGAGCAGTCAGATAGGTAGGAAGAAAACCCAGAGAATGTGGTGTCCTGAAAACCTAGAGATAACAGAGTATCAAGAAGGAGGGAGTGATCCAGTGTCAAAGAATACAGAGAGGTCAGGGAGAATGAGGATAGGCAAAAGTCATTTGATTTGTTAAGAGATCATTAGTAACTGTGGAGAGAGAAGTTTTGGTGAGAAACCAGATAGTAAGGGATTGAGTGAAAAGTGTGAGACGTGAAACATGGCACTCATCGAAGACTGCCATTTTGAGGACCTTAGCTCCTCGAAGAAGAAGAAAAAAAGAAGAGGTAAAGGATGATAATTAGCAGTAATGGAAGGATCAAGTGAGGGTTTCTTGTGAATGGAGGAGACATAGGTATTTATAGGATGTGGGGAAGGAGCCAGTAGATAGGAAAAAATTGAAAATAAATGATTGGTGGTTACAGAGGGGGCAGTCTATTAGAAAAAATGAGATGGAATGGGATCACTTATGCAGGTAGAGGGGCTAGTAGTGTTGGGAAGGAGGAAGGCCACCTTATGTGAAGGAGATAGTAGCAGAAGGCATCTGAGTGATGAGATAAGAAAGAGGAGAAAAGAGTGCCCTCACAGCTAATGACTTCAGTTTTTTCTATAAAATACGAAGTGAACTTCTCAGATGAGAAAGTTGGGGGAAGAGAGCCATGGAAAATTTGAGGAGAGGTGGAATGGTTTGGAAGAGCTGTTGTGGACAGTGGGATAGTGAGATGATAAGGGAGGCATAATAGGATAGGACTACAACTGACCTTTTTAGTCCTAGAGCATGTGTCACATCTGTTTAGTTACCATTCTGGAAAATTTCCTAATTTTAGTGATTATTCTGCTCATAAATTCTCATATTTTGTTCTTTTACATCCTTGAATCTTTTTAAATGTCTTCAATCAGTAAACATTTATTAAGTATCTTCTATGTGCCAGGCACTGTACTGAGTACATATAATAGTCTGGTTTTCTTTCATGGAAGTAAAATGAGATTAAGGAGGGCAGGGTTAGTGGGAAGAAAAGATATAGGAAAGGAAGAGTTGAGTAGGATGAGAACTTGTTTTATAAATAACCAAACTTTTCTTGAAGATTTTGCATTGAGGATTAGAATTTAGAATTACTTTATTATTATTATTAATAATATTTATTATAAGTACATTATAATTACATATATTATTTATTATTAATGCTAATACAAGCATTAGCTTTTATTAGGGGAAAGGGAGTTATTATATCTTCAGACCTTTTTCCTTTTCTAGATTTCTTTCCATTTTCTTCATGGACCATAATTAATTAAATAGTTGCCCTTGAGAGGTCTCTTCCTGGTTTTGGAATCTTAACAGAAAAACTATATTCTTACCCAGATTTTGTTCCACAAGAATATGTGCTCTAAATCCCTTTCCATACCCTCAGCCTAAAATGCAAAAACTACAGATAGAAATCACAGAGTACAAAAATTTAAGATTATAAAGGCAGAACAGTTTGTACGATTCTTTGTACAGTTGAGTTCTTGAAGACAGTCCTTAAGTAAAGAATGTGATATTTGAGGACACGTTGAGGCTGTGATGATAAGACAGGATCTGGGTTCTTCCTCCCTCTCCCCCTCCCCACCCCAAGCTCCTTGAGAGCAAAGACTGATTCATTTTCTTTCTTGTACATAGTGTCCACATAGAAGGCACTTAATAAATGCTTTCTGATTTGGAGTTTCTGTGTTCAGATTATCTGTATAGTCTTAAGCAAGTCTCTTTAGACCTCTGTTTTCTAAATTGAGATGAGGATGTTGGACTATGGTCATCACGTTAGAAGTAGAAGTTTGGTGAAAGCTTGTGTTTAATTTCTTGCTGCTCACTGGTACAAGGACTGTTTCTTGTAGAGCAGAAAAAGAAAAGTGACACACAAGACTCCAAAGTGAAGTCAAACAAGAGACCCTTTGAGTCATCAGATGAAGAGGAAGAGCCTTGTGCAAAGCTTTCAAAACAAACTACAGACACAGTACCTTCACTTAGCAAAGAAACATTTTCTTATATGGGTAAGTATAGGACTTGTTTCATATTATGTGAACATTTATATGTGTCTAACTGGCTAATTTAACTGAAGACTTAGTAAAAAAAACTTTTATAGAATTTCATACAAAAGTAGGTAGAAAATTGCCATATTTACTAAACAGATGCTATTGTATGAAATTTTTAAAGTTGCTTTTGTTTCATTTCCAAATAACAATTCCTTTCTTCCCTGCTTTTAAAAAAATCCGTATTTTTATTTATATCTGCTATATCTTTGTATAAAACGCTGTTTCCAAGTATATCCTTTTCCCCTACCCTACTAAGTGAGCCATCACTTATAGCAAAGAAATTTTAAAAAGAGGAAAGAAAAACAATTCAGCAAACAAACCAACATATCACTCCAGTCTAATAGTTTATGCAGTCTTCCAAACCCATCCCTTCCATACCTTTACCATTGCAAAGAAAAGAAGAAAATTTATTTCCTTAACTTTTTTCTGGAACCAAGCTCGTTATATTTACAAAGCATTCAGTACTGTATTTACATTTCTGTCATTGGGTTTGTTGTTTTCTTGATTTTGCATCAGTTCATATAAGTCTTCCCATGCTTCTTTGAATTATGTCAATCATTGAACATTTATTAAAAGCCTACTATGTACCAGGTACTACTCTATGTGCTAGACACACAAATATGATGACTGAAGAATTCTTGCTCACCAGTTTACATTCTAATGAGGGAGGCAACAAGTACATAAAGAAGTATAGACAGAATAAATATGAACTAGTTAACTACAAGGTAATTTGAGAGGATGGGTACTTAGCACTTGGGGAATAGGGAAAAGTGTTGTTTAGAAAGTGGTACTTGAGCGGCTTCTTATGGCATAGTAATATTCTATTCCATTCTGATGCTGAAATTTATTTAGCCATTACCCAGTACATGGGGATCAACTTTGTTTCTATGTCTTTGCTACCACAAAAAGTAGTACTACTATTATTTTTATCTATATAGAGCCTTTTTTTCTGTTTTGATTTCATTAGATAATGAAATGAATTTTGGGGGTCAAAGTATGTGAGCAGTTTCGTCACTTTTTAATTGTAATTCTAAATTGTTTTCAAGAAAAGTTGGAACAGTTTGCAGCTTGACCAACAGTGTATATATAGTATTATCTTCCCACAGTCCTTTCAACATTGACTGTTTCCATCATTTCTCATCTTTGCCAATTTGCTAGGCTTTGTTTTGATTTACATTTCTTAGCATTATTTGGATTTACATTTCTTTCATTAGTGACTTGGAGCAATCTTTTTATGTGGTTATTAATAGTTTGCAATTCTTTTGGAATTTTCTGTTCATATATTTGACCACTTAACCATGAATGAATGGTCCTTGGCCTTTATGTTGGTATTAATACTGTATATATCTTGACTGTCAGGCCCTTATTAAAGGTATTTGATGCAAAGAATTTTTCCATTTGACCTTTTTCCCTTTTATTCTATAATGCACTGATTTTGCTTATGCAAAAGCTTTTCAATTTCATATAGTTGAAATTATATATTTTGTTTTATGATGATGTCTGTCCCTTGTTCTGTAAACAGCCAGATGTTGCAGTGGATAGATTGTGGGGCCTTGAGTCAGGAAGATCTGAGTTCAGATGTGACCTAAGACATTAACTAACTGTGTGACCCTGGGCAAATCAAGTAATTTTTACTTGCTATCTTCCATGCCTGGAATTCTCTTGCTTGCCTCATCTCCTCCTCCTGGCTTTCCTGAAGTCTTAGCTAAAATCCCCAGTTCTCCTTACTCATAGTGCTTTGCCCCTGAGATTATGTCTAGTTTCCTCTGTATATTCCTTGTCTGGACAGCTGTTTGCCTGTGGTCTCCTGCAGGGCCTTTTTTTGCCATTCTTTGCGTCCCCAGTGCTTAGCACAATGCCTGACAACATAGTAGGTGCTTAATAAATTCTTGATGACAAATAAGGTATTGTTTTAATTTGAATGGTCTTAGTGTGTTTTTCTAGAACTTGTGTTCCTTTTCATCCTCTGCAACAGATGTTGATGAATAAACTTCAGTTATGTACGTGATGCTGCTGCTGATCATGCATGGTGATCTCTTCACTACAAAATGACCCAGTGTGTCAGTAAATCAGTAGATGCTGTTTCTTGTTGCCTTTTGATAATTGAAAAAAGACAAACTCTTTTACTTCTCCAAGTTTAACCTGTGAGCCATCCTTCCATTTATCTGTTTTTGTTTTCATTACGAATGACAGGGTTAATACAATTCAGTTCCTCCATTATCATGACCCTTGTTGGTCACTAGACAAAGATCTTATAGTGAGAAGACCAACAGCCAAGTTAAAGTTTAGAGGGTCTAAAAAGCTGTGAGAGTCTTGGCACGTATTCCTGATTTGGCCACCATTACTGCACAAACAGAAGAGGCCATGTAGGACTGGGGACCATTTTGTGTTTTCCTTTGGCATCATGGTAACTCAGGAAACAAAATATCCAAAGGATTCATTCACCTAATGTCCAGCCTGCTAGTAAGTTTTACACAAGTTTCCATTCCCTTTGCCTCTTAGTACTTAGCTTTACTAGTCCTAAGAAAGTAAACATTTCAGACCAAAGGCTTGTTACCAGGACTACATCAAAGCTTTTTTAGCATGGCAGATTTTGCCAACCTCAGCACTTCCCTGGCATAGCCTTCAGGAGCTTAGTAGCAACTCTGTGCTGTGGTGAGCTATCAGTGTTGGATTTTGCATATACCTGGTACTCATACCTTAGTTGAATGAGAGATGAAGACTGGACATGTGGATCTGAGTTTCATGCTTAGAAAAGGCAATGAGCAAATGAAATCTTAAAGTATGAGAAAAGAGAGTCAGAAGGCTAAGAATAGAGCTTTCGAGAAGGCAGAAAAGAAAGAACAGTCAAGTAAGATAGCAAGGGATTGGTCAAAGTAGTAAGAGAACTAGAAAAGTGTGATGTCTTAATTGACAGCTAAAGAAGGAGTGCAGAAGTTAACAACAATGCTAGGCTCTATAGATCTGCTTATGCTAGATTTCTGGCTGTTTTTAGTCCTTTGGATTTTATAGCGTGAAGAAATGAATGAAGCATTTATTAAGCACTTCCTATGTGCAAAGCACTTCATGAAGCACTGGGGATACAAATAGAGAAGCAAAACAGCCCCCACTCCCAAGGAGCTCGAATTCTCATGGAGGAGACAATACATAGAAAAGGTTTCGAGTCGCATGGTTCTTAAGGTGCAGTAGCAAAACAGATGTTCATAGTTCTTCTTTAATGTCACTTCCGCTGACAAAGTCATCATTTCTGATTGAATTATTTGACAGTGCCAAAGGCTTTGGTGACAAGAACTTTCCTTTCTGGCTCTTAAGTAGCTTTGACTGAGGCACTTGCAGGAATGCTTGTCATGTTTTAGCTCCACAGAGCTTGCTTGCTAGGATGATGGTGCTGAGGACCCTGGGCTGAAAGCAGTGCTATTCCTAAGATTCTGGAGTTCAGGGTCCTGGACTCTCTCCATTGGGGTTTGAGGAAAGATGGTGTTCAAAGTGGAAGTGGTGGTTTGACTTGTCTAGCACATACTGCTTCCTGCCTCGCCCTCAGGGTGTCTTGATCCTTCACCTCAGCTGGCTGGCTGCCTTGTGGGTGGCAGTTGATGGGGATGGCTGACCTTTTCTCCATTGTAGTTGCTTCCCCAGGTGATGGCTATGAGGGCTTCAAAAAGTTCAATTTACTTTTGACAAAAATTTTTTAATGTTGTTTCCATTGCAAAAGTATCTTCATTGCTTCCAACAGCCCTCTGGACAGATTTCACATTTTAACAACTGTCCACTTTGGAGATGTATCAAAGGATTTTCTTCTAGTTTCCTGCCTTAGTTAGACATCCATTCTCTTGTCCGTTTACTTTCTGATTGAAGATTCTGAGATAAGGACCAATAATTTTATTTTTGTCAGAACAGATACTCTCTGCGCTGACACACATTATTGCATCCATTCTCTGATCTAGTAAATGAACTTCAAGCGTTACTTTGACCAAGAGGTTCATTGCCCTGTGGCCCATCTAGTCATGAACCTCTTCAATCTTACCTAGGTTGATCATTGGAACCTCCTTTCCATCCTCCTTTGAATGTGTCCAGAAAGCCTCTCCAGTTTTGTAGGACCTTCCAAGAGCTTATATAGATTTGAATAACCTAAGGTCACCCTCATTCCACTACAGATCGTCAGAGGAGCACTATGCTAAAGAGTTGGTGACAGAGATACTTAAAGATCTTTTCGAGGTCGATTTAACATTCGGCAGGAGGCCTGATCTGCTGGAATTTTGATCATTATTGTACTCGGGCTCTGTGCAGCATTTTGGGGCAGAGATGCTTCGTGTGTAAAAAGAATCATGGCTTACGGTACACAAAGAGACAGTTTTGCTGTTCTCTAATGATCTTTCCTTCTAATTTAGAACCCAGACAGATGGTGCTTGATCACTCATGTGTGACCGAGTTGCACTAAGTAGTTTCATTACCCATTGATTTGTACATGAATGCTGGATTGCAAGGAAAAGTGGGACCTAAAACTAAACCCCCAGAAGGAAAAATGAGGTTATTCTCCTTGGCCTTAAGTCGAATTCAGCCATCATAAAAATTCCTCATTAGAAATGATAGTAAACTTTTGAAAAGTAATTGGCATTATTAGTAATTTCCCTTGTGCAACACTTATCACATTTTTTGTTTCACAGGAGATGCAGCTGTAGTTTACACAGATGGCTGCTGCTCCAGTAATGGCAGGAGGAAAGCTCGAGCAGGCATTGGTGTTTATTGGGGGCCAGGCCATCCCCTGTAAGTAACATGTGGCTTGATTTTTAACCTTACACCAGTTTCTGAGATTCACATTTAACCCAGTTGCTCTGACACATTTTAAAACTTGTTAAGATTTGCAGGAGAAACAACCGTGTAATTGTTTGAGAGGGACAGTTTTGCTGTGGCAAGACCACTGAACTGGGAGTATAGAGAGACCTTAGTTCAGATCATACTGTCAGCACTTATTTGCTGTTGGGACCCTGGGCAAATGCGTCCCATAGCTTCTCTTAACCTTGATTAATCATTAGAAAGATCAGATGGGATACAGGAGCTCCAAACCTTGAAACACACTATATAAATATCCCAGAATAACAGAAGTTGAGAGCTGGAATAGATCTGACCCAGCCATCTAGTCCAAACCTATACACAAAAAAAGAACCCACATTATATACTTTGACAAATGGTCATCCACCTCCTGCTTGAAGACTTCTAAGAAGGGGCAAATTTCCACCTCTGGAGGCATCCCATTCCACCTTGGGGCAGCTCTGATTTTTAGGAAGTGTTCCCTGACATTAAGTCTAAATTGTTTTTTTTGCTGCTTCTACCAACAGTTCCTGGTTCTGCCTTCTGGGGCCAAACAGAGTAAATCCAATTCCTACCCTATAAAACATCTTCTGATACTTGAAAACAACTGTCATGTCCCTCTGAACCTTATTTTCTCCAGTTAAACATGTGCAGTTTTTTCAAGTGATTCTCACATAACATAAATTAAGGCTCTTCATCATCCTGGTAGCCATCCTCTGTATGTTCTCCAGCTTTTCAGTATTCTTAAATCTTGGCACTCAGTTCTGAACACAGCTCTCAATGAGATCTGATGAGGACAGAGTACAGTGGCCTTATTCCTGCTTCTCAGTGCAGTCCAAGATCACATTAGCTTTTCTGGCTGCCACAGCCAGTTATTGACTCATTGAACTTTCAGATCACTGAAACTCCCTGATCTTTTTCAGAACTGCTGTCTAATTTGTAAGCAAATGTAACACCACACTTCTTTCTGTTGAATTTCACCTGGTTAGATTTAGCCTAATGCTGTGTAAAAGATCCAGTTTTGTGTTTTCTGTATATTTATGAACAAGCTATCTTTCTTTATCCCAGTCAGACATAAACCAGCACAGGACCAAGCAGAGACCCCTGAAGGACATGACTGGGACCTCCTATCGGAACTGACATGAACCATTAGTAATTTCTCTTTGAAACTGGCCATAGAACTAGTTGTGAATTCATCTACATTGTCATCTAATCCATATCCCTTCACCTTTTCCACAAGAAGATCATTATCAGATGTTTATCAGCTTTGTTAAAATCTAGATAGACCATATCCACAATATTTTCCTCACTTACTAGTTAGGGCTCTTCTCTTCTCTGTATCTCAGATATCACTGGTAATAGTTCTGAAGTCACAGCTGCCAAGGATGTAGTTCATCTGAACCAGGTGACTAATTCATCAAGGTCAGTTAGATCCTCTCTGACAATGGCCTCACTTCCTGGGTATCAACTCTTCAGTCATTTTTGTTTTGCCACTTCTAGTGCAAAGAGCTTTCTTTTTGTCAGAGAAAACAGAAAAAATGAGAATTGAGCCCCTCTGTCTTCCCCTGTTGACACTTAGGACAGTCCCTATCATCCTGAACAAAGGTAAATCCCTTTGATCCTCCTTGTTCTCCCAGTATAGCTAAAAGATCAGCTGTTGTTTAAAAGGCCTAGCAATGTTAGAAACAAAGCTTTGTTGCAGTTCAGCATTGTTCAGATTTATCCTGCAGAAAGGCTTTAGGTATGATTGAGACATTTTCTTTCTCCAAACCTCTCGTAGCAAGTTTCTGTTTCTGTTCAAGGTATTTTGTGCCAAAATTATACATCTACTTAAATGATTCACATACCCCTTGGCAGAGCAGTACTGCCTAATGTAGAATTTCCTTTTTTTTTTAAAAAAAGATTACATTTATTTTCACTTTCAAGTTCTCTGTCCCCTACATTGAGAAGTTAAGGAAAACTAAGCCCATTATGTAGTCGAGCAAAACAAATTCCCTCATTAGCCATGTCCAGAAAGAAAATATGCTTTGTCTGCACTCTATTAGCTGTTTATCTGAAGGTGGATGGCATGTTTCATCGTGAGTCCTTTGGAAATATGATTGGTTCCATTGTGTTGCTCAGAGCTCCTAAGCCTTTCAGAGTTGTTAATATTCACAATATTATTGTTATTGTATAAAATGTTCTTTTGGCTCTGCTCACTTCACTTCACATCAGTTCATATAAGTCTTCCCAGGTTTTTCTGAAACAGCACTTCCATTAAGGCAGAGGTTTGAGGGGTCCACAGATAGATTTCTGAGGGTACGTACATTCATTTGGATAGGGAAAAATTATATCTTTATTTTCACTAACCTCTAACTGACATTTATTATTTCTTTCAATTATGAATTAAAAAAACAAAACAGTATTTTTCTGAGAAGGATCTGTTGACTTTACCACACTACCAAAAGAGTCCATGACAGAAAAAAGGTTAAGAACCTTTACCCAATGGAATGATCATTGGGTCTGAAGTTAGAGTACTAGTTTTCTAGCTCTGGCAATAACTTGTAGCTATCCTTGGTATATTGAATTGCTCTCAAGAATCTTTTGGTGCAAGTATATGTGAAATCATAAAACTGAGTCACACAAACTCATGCCTGAAAGAAATTTAATTATATTTAACCAGTCAACTGAAGGTAAATAAAAGAAATTATCTAGAAATTAGGAGGTAGCTTTGTCTTGTGTTCCCTTCGCTAAGGCACATTGTTCTTCTCTTGTGTTGTTACATATATTTATTATAAAGTATTTAATATGATATTGGTAAATACATATAATTTTGGACCTGATCTATAAATTAATTGGCCTGAGAAACTCTTGGTAAGGAATAATACTCTCTACCTCTGCAAATCAGCACCTCCTCAATGTTAAGTGACTTGCCCAGGATGAAAGGCAGGTCTTCCTGACTCCAAGGCCAGCTCTATAGCATGCTACTTGTCAAGTGTGTGTAGGATAAAAAGACCCTTACTCACAATCTTAAATAAACGAAGAGGCTTCTCAATAAGAACAGAAAGAAAAGGATTTGTTACAATTCTCGAGAAAGGGACGTCCTTCCACCAGGTGGGGAAACCTGATGGAAGGAGGCAACTTACAGAAATTGAAGCACAGTTTTTATACCCTAACGCAGAGAATCCCACCTCCCCACTATCCCACCTCTCTGTTGGCTGGGAGGTGGACTCACAATCTAAGTGTGAAAAACTAGGCAAACCCTGGGAAATCTTTACCTATCCAACACAATTGCCTTATCTAATATCTAACTTAACTGCTGATGTGGCTTTAGAAAAGAGGGGAGGGGGAGAAGTGGGAACTGGTAGTGTTGATGTGGCAACAGTACAACCAACAATGGGGAGATTTGAGTAACTTCCAAGTTTTGGCAACAGCCCACAGCACTTTCTCAAAGAAAGCTGGTAGCTGGTAAGGGGAGGGGGAAACCAACTGACCATCAACAAGCCTTGGATACCTGAAACTCAGGTATCCAGGGAGAGAGGCCTTATGGATGAGGAAATTTTATTTAAAAAGTTCAATATTCCCCATACTTTTATTATGAAAAGTCTTCACAATTTCCTCATCTCACTCAAGTGTGTATGTCTGCATCCTTGTGCATATGAATGTGTATGTGTATTTAAACATACTAGATTTTTATCTAGTACTTTGTAATGCCTAAAGAATAATTTATAAATCTTTATCTTTTCATTCTCCCTGCCTCTTGCCCTTGCTCCCTTTCCTCTCCCTCTTTCTTTCCCTTTTTCTTTCCTCTTCTTTCTTCTTTTCTGTCTCCATTCTAACAGAAATGTGGGTGATAGACTTCCTGGAAGACAGACGAACCAAAGAGCAGAAATACATGTAAGTTATGAGCTATCAGAATTTATGCTTCTAAAATGATAATTATTAAAAATGAGTAGGTCACTTCTTTAATAGTTTAGTTTTTCTTTGACTAATTATGAAATGAAATCTAGTGTTGTATTACCTGGATTATCTCAAATAGTCCAGGTATAGAAAAGGCTTAGTCAAAAAGCATTTTATTAAATATTTATTACGTGCCAGGCACTGTTCCATGCTAAGCACTTGCGATACAAAGGAAAGCATTAACAGTCCCTATCTTTAAGTAGTTCATATTCTAGTGGGAGAGAAGACAGATAAATAACTAAGTACATGCAAGATATATGCAGAGTAAATGACACATGATCTCAGAGTAGAGCGTGTATTAGCTGGGTCTGATCTACTGCATGGGGTAGGCTTTGAGCTAAATTTGTAGAAAGCCAGGAAAACAGTGAGAGGTGAGAAGGAAAAGCATTTCAGGCCCAGAAGACAGCCAGTATAAAAGTAAGGAACACCACGTGCAAGGAGCAGCCAGTAGGCTAGCTCATCTAGTTGGGTTTTAGAGTTCATAGAGGACAGTGAAGCCTAAAAAAGACTTGAAAAGATAGGAAGGAGTCAGGTTGTAAAGGACTTTAAATGTCAGAAAGAGGACATTGTATTTCCTTCTTGGGTTAATAGTAAGCAACTAGGATTTACTGAGGAGTCAGGCCTGTGCTTTAAGAAAAGCACTCTGGCAGCAGGGTAGAGGATGGATTGGAGAGAGGAGAGACCTAAGGCAGGAGACATTAAGAAGGCCATTGTAGTAAGCAAGAAGTAACAAGGGCTAGCTATGGAAGTTGAGAGAAGCGGATCAGTGACAACCAGATTTGGCCATGGATTGGATATGCATAGTGAGAATGAAAAGTGAGGCTGTGAAGTTCTGAGCCTGGGTGGCCCAGTGAACTGGGAGGATGGTAGTGCTCTTGATAATAACAGTTCAGATAAGGGGAGTAAAATGGTTGTCTTGCTATGATGGGATCTCATCTGAGATTAGGTAACTTTAAATTTGGAGTAGACCCTGTCCGCACAGTGGTGATTTCCTCCAGCTCTACTCAGCAGTGCATAAATAGGAGTGACTGAGATGGTGTACTAGAGTAATTCTTGCTTGGGGCTTGCTTGGCAAGGTGTGATCAGCCATAGGATTAGGGAGAAAGGGACTCTAAAGAGTACTGGAGAAATTTAGAGGTTAGTTGATTTGCAAAGGAGCTGAGCTAGGGAAGGGAGGAGATCTGTAGCCAGTGCATGAGTGAGGGCCCAAAAAAAGTTATGTAGGCTTCAGGGAGGACAAAGAGTAGGATTAGATATTTAAGGCAGGAAAACTTGGAGTGCTTCAAGATTGGTTTAAAATGTGGTAATATATTCTAGAAAAGGCCTTTTTACAAAAAATAGCCATTTTTTTCCATCTAACTTTCCATTTTAATTAGTAACAGGATATCAGATAGGAAATATGACTTATGAGTGACTTAACCTTTCCCTTTCCTTGTAAAATAAGGAGGTTGAGTTAGATTAGGGGTTCTTAAGATCTTTATTGCAATGTAACTGGTCTCCTTTGTGACCCTGTGTATTTTACTTGATGCATGTAATGACAGTTTCTGAGAGCAGCTTCCCCAGACTGCCAAAGGGATACATGATGGTCACAAACAAGAAGAACCTCTGGATCGGATGTAGATAAAGTGTCTTCCAGATCTGAGAACCATCAGTTCTGTGAACCTAGTGTGATATTAGAGCATATAGATAAACTTTATAGCCGTATAAACATGAAATGTAATGTGTTGTATAACTGTCAAAATATCTCTTCAAGGCTGCCTGTAAAGCAATTGAGCAAGCCAAGAATCAAAACATCAGTAAGCTGGTTCTCTACACAGATAGTATGTTTACTATAAATGGTAAGTTATTTTGTTTCTTATAGTGGGTCTTATATATAGAAAGACTAAGACAACTGCTTACCTGGAAGAGAGAGGTTCAGGTGAGCGTTGGCTACCTACAGCACTCCCAAGAGGTCACGTTCAGCTCAAAATGGCACACTGGGAATAGGAGTTGGTCTAAAGCAGGAATTCTTAACCTGAGGCCTGTGAACTTGAAAAATATATTTTAATAAGTATATTTTATTATGATTGGTTTCCTTTGTAATTCTTTATATTTTATTTTATGCATTTAGAAACATTCTGAGAAATGAGCAAATCACCAGACTGCTAAAGATGTCCACTATGCAAAAAAGGTTAAGAATCTTTCCCTGATCAAGAGGTTTCTTGAATTAAATCCACCTTTTGGACAATGGATCATCCAAACATCCTTCATATTGAACAGAATGAACCCCATCTCCTTTGCTCACCAGGACAGTTTTTGCAAGGCTAGTCAAAGCTTCTGGGCAGAAGAATGCCAAATGATATGTCTAGATAAAGTGTCTTCCAGAGAAGTTTTCTCTGAGACAACTGAATGTCAGAAGAATCTAACATTACTTTATTAGTTTTGGCAAATTAAATTGAAGCACAAATAGTCCTTATGTAGCTATGTCTATAGAGTGCATAGCTGTGAAAAGTCCAAGAAAAGCTGATAATTCAAGAAAGCTGAGGATAAAACACAATGAAGTTGGTTGTGAAGTGGGGTAACAACTGGTTACATTTTAACTACTTAGGTATAACAAGTTGGGTTAAAGACTGGAAGAAAAATGGCTGGAAAACAAGCACAGGAAAAGATGTCATTAACAAAGAAGATTTTGTTAAGCTTGATACACTTACTCAAGGCATAGATATTACATGGGTGAGTAGTTGTATTTCTTTTGACATTTTGTTCAGCTTACTTGACATATTTATAGTCTTTCTAAATAATCATCTGAAAAATTGAAACAGTAGTTGAAAAAGGCTAATAATATCACAATTTTTGGGAAAAAGTAATTTCTTTTGTCTTTTTTGTTTGCTTTTTATTTGCTTGCACTTGAAATCAGTCAAAATAATGGAGACAATTTTCATATAGATATAACTTTAGTGTTAATTCACACTACTTTTTAAGGTTCTTTCATTAATAGAAGTAATATTATTGACCAAAGACTAAGTAACTTATTTAAACTTCTCTTTTAACAGATGCATGTTCCTGGTCATTCAGGGTTTGCAGGCAATGAAGAAGCTGATAGATTAGCAAGAGAAGGAGCTAAAAAATCTCAAGAGTCAATATAGCATAATTTTTATAATCTAATTAAAGAAGAAACCAAGTGCTCTTTATTTGTGTGAAAATTTGCCTACAAGACATGAACTATTGTGAGAGGACTTGGGAACATTCTTGCTTGATCAGGAAAACCGTGTAGTTTTCTGTTGAAGTGTGGTTCAGTATATTAAACTCCCCTTTGCTTTACCCTGACTAACATATCTGTTTATCTTGGGGAATTGTTTGGGTTTTCAGCATAAATAGATATAACTGGCTGTTGCTCAACATTGTTCTCCCTTTTTTTTTGCATTGAAGTTTGATTCTGAAATTGAGGAGTCAGTGTCTTGTATAGAAACTCAGAAGGTGCTAGGTAAAATAATAATGATGATGGTGATGGTAATAATGGTCTTCTGATTGACCCCAGGTGAGAAGAGTAAATGCACTCTCAGGCTGCTCGAATGCTAAAATTACTGTTTCCGTATGGGGAAGTAGCATTAGGAGTAATGGTTTTTAAAGTTAAATCAACTTAGGTTTCTTTCCTTTTTTTTTTTTTAAGGTTGTTTGGTAGCTAGAATAGAATGGAGTGTGATACTCGGCTTCAGATGGTCTACAATCATCAGTGTGAGCACTCCTTCCAAATAAGATGGCAAACTCTGCCTGCCTTGGATTCTGTATTAGGGTTTTTGTTTTGTTTTGACAGAAAAATTCATCAGCAGGTGTCCAGCCTCTTGAAGTTAAGCTTCTTTGAACTTCACCTAGTCTGTGAATGACACATGTACATGACTAAATGCAAAGCCTTTCCAGCTTGGGAGGACCTATCAGGTCATAGACTAGTGGAATTATTTTCAGCAAGCTAGAACAACTTCTGTGACATTATGTAAGGCATGTAGACTGTGTTGGAAAATGTGTTATTGTACAGATGTAAATAAGCCCTAAGAAACAAATTTGCACGAATAAAACTTTCCTTGATTGTTCGTGTGAAAATACAACACAGACTATACAGACTATCAAGGAATATGTAGCATTCCCTATGATTTGGTCTATAGCTACATTCTAATTATTAGAAAGAAGTACAGTAAATCCACAGAGACCCATTAAGGCCTTTATAATGACATATCATTCATAATATCTTTTTGTTGTATTAAAAAGTGAAATAAAACTTAAACATTTTAAACTTGTTTTAAGGCAGTTTCTCTTCTGAAGCCTTTCTAGCAGAGTAGGAATTATAAATATTCTTGATGCTAGTGGTTTAAAAAATGTGACCCGATTCAGATACTCCTTTTTATTCCTGCTTCTCAGGAGTAGGTTTTTCTTACTCATAGTCTTCCAAGGAATATTGTAGGTAATTGCCACAACAGTGGATGTCGCCCACTCTTTATTTGTTAAAGCGTGTATATGAAAGACAGACAACCAACATGCCTGTAGCTTGAGCAGCACACTTAAGTAACATGGCACCAACCCGGTCTGACCTCACTTCTGTCTAGCCTTGGCTCTACCATTATCCCAATGTGTGACCTAGGCAAGATTTGGATCCTTGTGGGTCTCAGTTTCCTTAACTGTACAATTAAGGGGTGGAACTAAACTCTCTTAATGTCATAAAAACTGCCATTTATACAGCACTAGAGTGCTTTTACACCTGTCATCTTAAACTTGAGGTAGAAAATTCTAGACTTATAAGAAAGTTGTCAGGAAAAACCTACCACTTCTTCCAACCTTCATTTTCCATTCAACAGATTTGGCGAATTGATGATCAAACTTTGGCAAATGGATGTAATTAATATTAAATGTTGATTTTTCACAAATGCTTGCTCTTGTAATCTACATGTGATTATGTACTGCTTTTCACATAGGAAGATGAGTATATACTGACTCCTAACATGGCCTGTGCTTTTGAACAATCTTCCTTGTTTTTTTTTTAATCCAGTTGTACTTTCTGTTGACTGGTAGTTTTAATCTGCATAATTCTATCAAAGCTCAGTACCTAATTTTGAAAAGCATAATTAGTAGATATTACTCATTCACTTTGGTGACAGTTTTCCATATAAAATTATTTGAACAATGGCAGCTTAGTTTTTTTGTGAAAACCTAAAATGAAAAAGATTAGAAGTTACATTTTAGAGAGGGAGTCATAATCTTTGGGCTTAAGATATTTAATATGGACTATATCCTCAGTTCTTATGATTTTTTTAATTAAAAAAACATTTAACATCCTAGTTTTTAATTTTTACAAGCTCAGTTGATAGTAAAGACCCTGAAAATGTTGGCATTTTAAATGATCAACAGTTATAAGGAGAAAAAATACCTCTAATAGAGAGCAATAAAAGTTTTTGATAGTGGCCTTTTTATATGTGTACTTTATGCTACACAATGTTAGAGGCAATGTAGCACAGTAGATAGTGTGCTGAACCTGGCATCAGAAAGCCCTCAGTTTAGATCTTGCCTCAGGACTCAAAAATAATTGTGTGATTTTGGGAATCTCTCTGAGTTTCTCTTTATTTGTAAAAGGGTTATTGTAAAGATCAAGTAAGACATATATATGTGTGTATGTATGTAAAATGCTTTGCAAACTTTAAAGGTCTAAGTGTAAGTTATTATCCTTAGATTCCTGATAGTTTTTGTTTTTTTACAATTTCAGTTAGGTCTATTTTAACATAATTTTGATTGCAAATTTGTATGTACTAGGAATGACAATTCTTTATCTCCTTGCTGTGATACTATGAGGACAGTGTAGTTCCTTCTCTTTCCAGTGTTTCAGGAAACAGCTACCTAATTCTTTGAATAACTTTGCCCAAAGGGAAGTCTGGAGGTTGATGGGACATTTGGATAGAGTGAAGTGCTCTCATGGAAGGGAGCTGAGAAAGAACAATTGTTAACAATGATAAGTCATTATGAGCCTCCATGAAACAGGAGGAAGTAACCCAAGTAAAAAGTAAGTAGAGAATCTTCCTCTAGTCTTGTTGGAGCCCTGTTGTGAAAGAGGTCTGAGACTGAATATTCATCCCAGAGGGAGTGTTACAGAGTTGTACCCCAAGAAAGTTGTTAAAAGGAAAGGAAAATTGAAAAGCAATGGAAAGTAAAGAACAGAGTCCTTGGATGAACCACTGCCACCTGCTAGAGGCTGATGAGGGCTTCAGGAGGCAAAGCTGTGGAGGCCTGGACTCGGGTGTAGCAACTAGTGATACTTGTCTACTAAGGAAAGGGAGCAACAGGTCTCAACCTGGAAACTGAACTTTAAAAAAAAATTTTTTGATAGCTGTTTTAATAAAGGTGGTTTTTAAAACATATAGTGTTTTTCATTTATTTTGAAACATTCTCCTAAGAAGAGAACTGTAGGCTCCACTGGACTTCGTGAAGGGGTCCATGACACAAATAGTTAAGAGCCTCTGACCTAAAGACAAAAGCTTCCAGAAGTGGCAATGCAGGCATACAGAGCAGCCACAGGGAGGAATGCTGAGGTTCCCCTGCTCAGAACAGTGCTACACTGGATGACCAAAACTGGAAAAGGGTGTGCTGTCTGTAGTGCCTGGAGTTAAGCCTGTAGAAACTCAAAAATTATTAGAATAATGAAATGATAGATTTAGAACTAGGGTTGCCAAGTAGTTGGTATGTATTAGCTTTTTTTTTTAATCTCCTACTGAATAATTGGTTAAGTCTGCTTTTTAAAGTTTTTATTTTGATAAACCGAGCTAGAAAGGGCCTAAGTTGTCATCTAATGCAACTCTCTCATTTAACATAGGAGGACATTGAGGCTTAGAACAATTTACAATTTTCCAGGTATTACACAGGTAGTAAGTAGGTAACCACAAATAGAATCCAAGTTCTTGGACTTGTTATATGTTCTTGACCACGAAAGCACAGTGCCTGACCTTTTAGACAAGTATTTGACCCTTCTAGGGTTCTGTTACCTCATCTGTCAAATGGAGATAATGCTTGGTTAATACTTCACATCGCTTTTCTGAGAAAAGTGCTGTCTAAACTGTAAAAGTACCGTAAAACCAAGTGATTATTAACATGGAGAAAAGTCCTCTTTAACACACATACACAAAAAGAATTCCCAGGAGAATGCCTGATTTGTTAAGAAAGCTCAGGATTCTGAAATGCTATTGAGGGAGGGAGAGTTTCCAGCTCCAACATTCTATAAGCTGTTATCTGGACCAAACTGAATTTAGACTCCTTGGAAAGAGCAACTTCAGTTTAATTATGAGGACCAAAGACAGATTGCAAGAGTTCAGAGAGTGAGATGAAGAAACAAACCAAAATGGAAGACAACTTTTTTTTTTTTTTTAAATTTAGTTATTAAAACAAGGAGAGATGTAGGATAGTAGCTTGAAGGTATGGTAAGCATCAAGTGAAGGTTTTTAAAAAATGGGTTACGGAGGAGCCAAGATGGCGGAGTAGAAAGACTCACGTATGCTAGCTCTGAACCCACAGCCCATATATTTTCTGTGAAAAGAACTCCCCACAAATTCTGGAGCAGCGTAAGCCATGCAGAAACGCAGGGGAGGAGATTTCCGTTCCAGAGAGCGCTGGAAAACCGTCCCCAGGGGTCCGTCGCGCACTGGACAGCGGAGCCCACCCCTGTGCTGCCTTCGCCTCACAGGCCCGAGAGGAGCAGATCCGAGCAGGCTTCAGGGACGGAACCTCCGGCAGCTGCGAAGGTCCCTCCACCCACAGGCGCTACAGGTTAGTGAGAGAGACTTTTGGGCTGGCCGAGAGGGGAGTGGGGAGTCTCTGTGACTCGGGCCCCCTCCAGAGGCAGTGGCAGAGGCAGCAGCAGCCAGGCACTCCCGGAGGAGGCAGGACCTCAGATCCATTACTGAAGGTCTCTGCATAAACCCCCTGAGGGAACTGAGCCTGGGAGGCAGCCCTGCCCCCACCTGAGCACCAGAACTTAAGCTCACATTGAATAGCAGCCGCTCCTGAAGCTGGGGAGCAGCATTTGAATCTCAGACCCCAGCACTAGCTGGGCGGATCTAGGCAGGGGTGGAGAGGAATCTCAGAAGTCAAGTAACTGGCCGGGAAAATGCCCAGAAAAGGGAAAAAAAGACCATAGAAAGCTACTTTCTTGGGGCACAGATGTTCCCGCCTTTCATTTCTGATGACGAGGAACAATGCTTACCATCAGGGAAAGACGTGGAGGTCGGGGTGTCTGTATCCCAGACATCCGAGGTGGATGTCTGGTGGGCTCAGGCCATGGAAGAGCTCAAAAAGGATTTTGAAAATCAAGTTAGACAGGTGAAGGAAAAACTGGGAAGAGAAATGAGAGAGATACAAGAAAAGCATGAAAAACGGGTCAATACCTTTGTAAAGGAGACCCCAAAAAATGCTGAAGAAAAAAAGACCTTGAAAAATAGGCTCACTCAATTGGCAAAAGAGGTTCAAAAAGCCAATGAGGAGAAGAATGCTTTCAAAAGCAGAATTAGCCAAATGGAAAAAGAGGTTCAAAAGCTCACTGAAGAAAATAGTTCTCTCAAAATTAGAATGGAACAGATGGAGGCCAATGACTTTCTGAAAAACCAAGAAATCACAAAACAAAACCAAAAGAATGAAAAAATGGAAGAGAATGTGAAATATCTCATTGGAAAAACAACTGACCTGGAAAATAGATCCAGGAGAAACAGTTTAAAAATTATGGGACTACCTGAAAGCCATGATCAAAAAAAGAGCCTAGACATCATCTTTCATGAAATTATCAAGGAAAACTGCCCTGAGATTCTAGAACCAAAGGGCAAAATAAGTATTAAAGGAATCCATCGATCACTGCCTGAAAGAGATCCAAAAAGAGAAAATCCTGGGAACATTGTGGCCAAATTCCAGAATTCCCAGGTTAAGGAGAAAATACTGCAAGCAGCTAGAAAGAAACAATTCCAGTATTGTGGAAATAAAATCAGGATAACACAAGATCTAGCAGCTTCTACATTAAGGGATCGAAGGGCGTGGAATAGGATATTCCATAAGTCAAAGGAACTAGGACTAAAACCAAGAATCACCTACCCAGCAAAACTGAGTATAATACTTCAGGGGAAAAAATGGTCTTTCAATTAAATAGAGGACGTTCAAGCATTCTTGATGAAAAGAAAATCTGACCTTCAAACACAAGAATGAGAAGAAGCATGAAAAAGTAAACAGCAAAGAGAAGTCTTAAGGGACTTACCAAAGTTGAACTGTGTACATTCCTACATGGAAAGACAATATTTGTAACTCTTAAAACTTTTCAGTATCTGGGTAGTTGGTGGGACCACACACACACGTACACGCATGCACACGCACACATACACACATGCACGCACATACAGAGACAGAGAGCACAGAGTGAATTGAGTAGGATGGGACCATATCTTAAAAGAAATTAAGGTAAATGGTGAGAGAGAAATGTAGTGGGAGGAGAGAGGGTGAAATGGAATAGGGTAAATTATATCTCATTCAAGAGGCAAGCAGGAGACTTTTTAGTGGAGGGAAAAAGAGGAGAGCTGAGAAAAAAAAATATGAAGTTTACCCTCATCACATTCGACTAAAGGAAGGAATAAAATGCACACTCATTTTGGTATGAAAACCTATCTTACAACACAGGAAAGTGGGGGAGAAGGAGATAAGCAGGGTAGGGAGGATGATGGAAGGGAGGGCAATGGGAGGAGGTAGCAATTTGAAGTCAACACTCAAGGAGGGACAGGATCAAAAGACAGAATAGAAACAATGGGGGGCAGGATAGGATGGAGGGAAATACAGTTAGTCTTACATAACATGACTATTATGGAAGTCAATTGCAAAACTACACAGATATGGCCTATATTGAATTGCCTGCCTTCTCAAAGGGAATGGGTGGGGAGGGAGGGATGGGAAGAAGTTGGAACTCAAAGCTTTAGGAACAACTCTTGAGTATTGTTCTTGCTACTAGGAAACAAGAAATACAGTTAATGGGGAATAGAAAGTCATCCAGCCCTACAGGACAAAAGAGAAGATGGGGACAACAGAAGGGAGGGATGATAGAAGAGAGGGCAGACTGGTGATAGGGAAAATTAGAATGCTTGGTGTATTGGGGTAGGGGTAGGGGATAAATGGGGAGAAAATTTGGAACCCAAAATTTTGTGAAAATGAATGTAAAAAGTTAAATAAATTTATATTAAAAAAAAAAGATGGGTTACTTTGGCATGTAATTGGTTGGAAAGAAATCAACGAATAGAGATTTCTGGCTAAGAGGTAGCAGGTTCGGATGCAGAAGAACCTAGATCTCCCACAAACACCCCAGTAGAGCTTTAAATAATTCACTAGAAGGAACAATGATAAAACCAGACAAAGACTTAAAAGCTCCTCCATCCAAGGACTACACAAGAAAGAAGACTGCCAAGGTAATGGAGAAAAATATTTAACATTGTAAATCATAATGAGGATATGGAAGTGGGTCAAAACCTCATAGCTAGGTAAACAATGTCCATTTAACACAGTGTGTTAAATTACGCAAAACATTTTGCATAATAGCATTTTTGTCAGTAACTAAGATTATGGGAGTGAGGTTTGCTCCTTTTTGGGGGGCATTACCCAATAAAATGTAAATTCCAGATAAAATTGGAAATAAAACAGGACTTTTATGAAATAAAATTGTAAGAGTTATGACATCCAGAAAGTAATAAAATATACATCCAAAAAATGAAAATTATTCAAAAGAGAGCTTGGGTAATGATGATCTCACATTAAAAAAAAAAAAAGTGGAAAGGTGAAAAATCTCTTTAGAGTCAAGACAAAGAAAACATTAAACAAAATCCCCCCAAAATTACAGGTTTTTAAATGCTGTACTTTAAAAAATGAATAATCACAAACCTATTTAAAATTAAACAACTGAATCATAAAAGTATGAGAAAAGTAAATGAAGCAGAGTTCAATCCAGCCAGCATCAACAAAATCTGACCTATATCACCAACTCAAACTGAAATCCATCACTAATAATCCCAGACATTAAAAAGAATTAAAATGATCTTTAAAAGATAAGCATAAATTTCAATAATATAGAAATATCAGCAAAAAGAAAAGTAATCATTCAAAAATTAATTACCATGGACAAGGCACCCACATAGAAGGAATAGCTAGGGATTGTATGTTCTTTATAAGTCAAGGCATAGATTGCTGCAGCCCAAAGGTCTGCAGTATCTCTTCCAATCAAACATCACATTTCTGAGGTTCTAGTGGTACCAGACTGAGTTCTGATATATAACAAGTGACAGGTGTCCTAATGGGATAAATCACTCCTTTCCTTGATATGCCTCATTTTTTACCTCAAGGACTTATCTATATTAGGTGTGTGTGTGTGTGTGTGTATGTGTGTGTAAAACTAGCTTCCATACAGCCTCTCCCACAAAGACTTTAGAGACTATTAAGGTTTATTTGAATGGAAATAGAATCTTGAAAGATTGGCAGTTTAGCCAATTTAACTGTCATTCTAGAGAAACTGTTAACCTGGGGCAGAAGAGAGACTAATGGGGACACAGAAAGAAAAAGGATGAAGAGGACTTCTTTCCTGAGAGAACTGTCTTTCCTTGCAAAGAAAATTCTTGATAGACTGGTTGAGAGAACTGAGTAGTGCAACTGTGTTTGCAGAACTGAGAAGTTAGCAGTTGTGAGAACAATTAAAAGTAACTTTGAGTGTAGTTTTACATTGGATACACTGTAAATAGATATTTGCATCATGTTTTTTTGTTTGTGACACTATTAATAAACAGTAGAGTCTTTAGCTTGATGTATCCCGGGAGTTTGGAGATTTTACATAGACATAAGCGTGTGTGTGTGTGTGTGTGTGTGTGTGTGTTCTTCCTTCTTTGCCATCAGAGAAATGCACTTGATTGTTTTGAGAGAGACATAAGTAAAAGCTTATGCAAAGAAGTTTTTTCAAATATTAAATAATACTTAATAAACTGAGGTGGTTTTCCCAATGGATAAATGCTCAGAGGGACAGCTAGGTGGTGCAGTGGATAGAGCACCAGTGCAGGAGTCAGAAGGACCTGAGTTCAAATCTCACCTCAGACACTTGACATTCACTAGCTGCGTGACCTTGGGCAAGTCACTTAACCCCAATTGCCTCATCCTGGGTCATGTTCAGTCATCCTGATGAATATCTGGTCACACTGGATTCAGATGGCTCTAGAGGAAAAGTGAGGTTGGTGACCTGCACAGCCCTCCCTCAGTCAAAACAAAGTCAAGTGCAAGTCATGTCATTATTTCTTTGATGGTATGGTCTCCTTTGGCAACGAAGGATGAACACACACACAAATGCTCAGAGGATATGGACAAACAGTTCTTAAAGGAATTGCAAACTATTAAAGAGTCCTCCAAATCACTGATTATAAGGTAAATACAAACCAAAATTATCTTCAAGTTCCAACTTACACTCTACAAAATGGCAAAGATGACAGGAGATGGAAATCATATTGGAAAGGTTGTGGGAAGATTGGCACACTAGTATGTTGTTGGGGGAGCTGGGAATCAGTACATCTATTTTGGAAAGCAATTCTACAAATAGACTCAAATGTCTGTGCTCTTCGACCCAGAGATTCCACTTCCAGGTATACCCCATGAAAACTATTAATAAGAAGGGAGTCATCATATACATCAATATATTTGCAGCAGCACTTTTTGTGATGGCAAAGAATTAAAAATAAAGCAAATGCCCATTAATTAGGGAATGGCTAAATAAATTGTGAGGGAATTTAATGGAATATTACAAATCTTGAAAGAAATGATGAATACAAAGAAGTGTAGAAAGATAAACTGATGCAGAGTGAAATAAGCTATTCTTCCACTGCAAATGTAATTATATAACCATACACAATGACTCCAAGTGTGCAAACGGGGGCAGCCGGGTGGTGCAGTGGATAGAGCGCCAGTGCAGGAGTCAGGAGGACCTGAGTTCAAATCTCACCTCAGACACTTGACACTCACCAGCTGTGTGACCTTGGGCAAGTCACTTAACCCCCAACTGCCTCATCCTGGGTCATCTTCAGTCATCCTGATGACTATCTGGGCACTGGATTCAGATGACTCTGGAGGAGAAATGAGGCTCCTACCTCACTCAAAACAAAGTCAAGTGCAAGTCATGTCCTTATTTCTCTGATGGCATGGCCTTCTTTGGCAACTAAGGACAAACACACACACATGAAGTATACAGACAGAATTCCAAAAAATCAAAAGTGAATGTTGCAAAATTACCAAAAAAAAGCATGTTTCCAAAGGAAAAATAAAATGCTCCTACTCTGCCCCTTTGCAGAGGTGAGTGGTGTGTGAGTGTGATATTTGCTGATTTTTTTTTCTCTTCAGAGAAAATTTTTTAAAAAGGCAAGAGGTGATGAAGGTCTGAACTAGAATAGTGGTTGTGTGAATGGAGAGGAAGGGATGTGTACAAGAGAGATTGTGGAGAGAAACAAGATTTAGCAACTGTTTAGATGTGTGAGGTGAGTGAGAGTTATGAGTTTAGGATACTATTCTTAGAAATCTAGATAACCTGAAGGATACTGCACCCCTTCCCCCACCCTTTCTCTGTCAGTAATTGGGAAATTCAAAATATACGGTAATGTTTGTTGGAGAAGATGAGTTCTGTTTGGGTATTCTGACTTTGAGATACCTAGAGGATATCCAACTGAAAATATCCATTAGACTGTTGGAGTCTGGGCCTAAAGCTTAGAAGAAAAACAAGAGTAGTATATTTAGATTTGGCAGTCATTTGCACAGAGATGGTAAGCGAATCATGGAAGTTAATAAAGCTACCATGGGAGAGATCAGAGAGAGAAGAGAAAAGAAAAGAAGGCCCCGGACACATGGATGATAAATGATGATAAATCCAACAAAGGAGACTGAGTAGTCAGATAGGACAACCAGGATAGACCCCTGTCACAAAAACCCAGAGAAGGGAAATATACCAGAGAAGGTATCACCTTTGAAAGGTAAAAAAGAGTAAGAATGAGGTTTGGACAGAATCCATTAGATTTAGCGATTGAGATACATTGGTAACGTCAAAGAGAGTGGTTTCAGCTGGATGAAGAGGTCATGTGCTAGATTTCAGAGGTCTATGAAAAGAATTGGTGGCAAGTTGTACAATGCTTTATCTCAGGAGTAGGTGGGACTAGGAGCTAAGTGAAAATGGTTTACAAGAAATACAGTACAAAGATTACATAAAGAAGAAGTCCTTCTTACCAAGGTCATCCCTTCTGTATACATCCTTGATCCCATCCCTTTCTGCCTTTTCTAGGAGATTGTCCTATCATCATCACCTCTTTCTAATCTGCATCTCTCCTGGTGAGTTAGTTCTTTCCTTGCTGCTTACAAACACATTAAAGTCTCCCCATCCATAGAAAAGCCTTACTTGATCCTATCATCATTACTGAAATATTTGTCCTGCATCTCTCTTCCCTTTTTTAGCCATACTACTTGAAAAATTTATCTACCATAAGATACCACCATTTTCTCACCTCTCATTCTGTTCATATACCTCAGCAATTTGAGGTATAACCTCTTCATCCAACTGAAACCACTCGCTCCAAAGTTACAATCTCTTAGTCACCAAATCTAATGTGTGTCTGTGTGCACGTGTCCCCTTCAATTAGTTTCTATACCCATTAGTACTCTCGCTCTCTCTCTCCCTCCATATGTGTTGATAGATTGTGTGTGTGTGCACATAGTTAGCTAGCTGCTTTGAATATAATTAGATGTCATACTTAATTTTGTCATTATTTTGTACAAGCTAATGATTGATGTATCCATCTATCTGTCTAGAAAAAGACACTGAGTCTAAGGATTGTTATCGGTACATACTGGACAAAAGCCTAGTCTGGATTTGGAATAAGATAATAGAACACAGAACTAACTGAAGACCTATTAGAAAATCCAGAAAAAGACATTTGAAAGATATAGATAATAGGGTAGAAGCACTGGGAAGAAGACAGAGAGGAATTCAGGAACTAACATGAGCACACAAACTAAGGTCTCCTTCCTTGGAGCTAGTGAGGGTGAACTAATGAACTTTTTTGTACCAGACCCACAGAATAATAATAGCTAACATTTATATAATACCTAGTTTACAACAAGCACTATACTAAGTGCTTTCCAAAGTTTATCCCATTGGATTCTCACAACAGTCCTGGGAGGTAGGTGCGGCTACTGTCCTCATTTTACAGATAAGACTGAGACAAATAAAGGCTAAGTGATAAGCCCAGCATTCTATCCACTGAGCCACCTAGCTGCCTTTTAGGGGATGGGTAGAAGGGAGTAATTACTGTAGTTTAACTTGTAGATTCTAGAACCCAAGTAAAACTACAGGAGATGGAGTACTAGTATAAGGAATAGTCAAGTAGATCTGTGTACACAGAGTAATCTGTAAAAACTCTGGAAATGTAGGAAGGGGCCAGGTTGTGCAGAGCTTTAAATGAGAGGATTTCTATTTGATGAAAAAAAAAAAATGGAAACAAACTGGGTGGGGGTGTGGGGTTTACATAGTCTGACCTATTTGGTCAGATGTTTGGAAGATGAATTATAGTTGGGAGAGACCTGAGGAAGGAGACCATTTAGAAGGCTATTGAAATAGTCTGGGAGAAAGGTGATGAGGTCCTGGAGTAGTGGGATGGTTATGTGAGTGGAAGGTGAAATGTACAGAAGAAATGCTATGATGATAGAAATGACGAGATCTGAGACTAAGGAGTTAAGAATGATACTGAGATTATCAGTCTGGGTGATTGAGAGGATGGTAGTGTCCTAGACAGCAATGGTAAAGTTCAAAACAGAAGATTTTGTATGGGGAAGGTATTTTTTGTTGTAGCCATGATGAACTTGCAGTACCACTGGAACTCCTGGTTCCTGAGGTCTAGAAGACATTTTGATGATTTGGGACTGGAGTTTAGAAGAGAGATTAGAGCTGGATAAATAGATCTGAGAATTATCTGTATAGAGGTGATAATTGAACTGATGGAATCTGTTGAAATTATCAAAGTACTATATGTAATGAAGAGGGCCTAGGACTTAGCTTTGGGGGACACAATAGTGGATATGATCAGGTGACTAAAAAGAGGAAAACCATGAGTATTCTGAGTATTATCTAAGTATTAATAGTAATAATACTAATTACTATTAATAATATATAAGTATTATCTAAGTAAATAATATTATCTAAGTATATATCTAAGTATTCTGAGAGTGAATATCCAGGAGCAGATGATCATCCAAAGGCTATAGAGAAGCCAAGAAAGATGAAGTTGAGAAGTAGAGTTGGAAAGCAGTTTAAAAGATCATATATAACTTTGGAAAGGACAGTTTCAGTTGGAATGTATCAGAAGCCAGATTTCAGAAAGCTTAGAAATTAGAAGGAAGTGGAAGCACCTAGTCTATAAACAGCTTTCTGAAGAATTTAAACAAGAAGAGAAATATTCAACAGCAACTATTGGATTTGGTCAGATCAGGGATCAAGCTGAGGTTTCTAAGGACAAGGGAGATATGAGCAGGCTTGTAGGCAAAAGGGAAGGAAGGAGTCAGATAGGGAGAATTGAAGATGAGATCGTAGGGGGCAATCTGCTAGAGAAGATTAGAGGGACAAGGCAAGTCACTTAACTTCATAATGACCCAGGCAACTCTTAAAGACTATAAATTACAAATTAATTGCTGATCTGTATCACTATGGGGAGCTTTTATAACAAGAGTTTCCCTATACCCAGGAAATCTCAGGTACTGACCAGACCCAACAAAAGAATCAAACTGTTTAGTTTTTGCTTAAAAGTTTGGAGAGAATCATTTTTCTGAAATTTAAAATAAAGGAAATATTTTAGAATATGCTTTTATGTGGCTATTTAATATATTGGAGAAGCAAGAAGTGCTTTTACAAAGGAACAAAAGAAATTACTATACAGAAGCTATATGAAAAATATTACAGTGGTTATAACTCAAAATAACCGGAAAGGAAATACAAAAATCTGAAGAAGAATGGGAGTGTCATTTATATTTCTAGAACTTATCAGCCCCACGAGGTACTAGAATGCTTTTTTTTTTAAGCATCTACTTTTCTGAAGACAGAGTGCCATAATTTTATAAATGAATCTGCTCATATCGCTCCTCTGCTCAAAAATCATCAGCGGTTTCCTGTTACATACTGGGTAAGGTTCATATTTCTTTGATTGGCATTTAAAAACCTCCACCTTATGGCAGTGCCCTACCTTTCTAGCCTCATCTAGCATTTAACTAGATTTTCCTTCAGTCATTCGGTTGTGTGTTACTTTTCGTGGGCCACACTGTGCATAGTGTTTTCTTGGCAAAGATACTGGAGTGGTTTGCCATTTCCTTCTCCAGTGGATTTAGGCAGAGAATAAGTGACTTGTGCAGGGTCACAGGGCCAGTAAGTGTCTGAGGACAGATTTGAACTCAGGTCTTCCTGACTCTAGGCCCAGCTCTCTATCCATTGAGTCACCAAAATGCCTTTAACTGGACATAGAACATTCTTAAGGTCCATCCAAATTGGACTACGCTCTCTACCTACCTCTACATATTCCTTGTCTTTGCTCATATTGTTCCCTAAATCTGGGATTTATTTCCTAATGTTTAATTTCTAGGCATCCTTTAAAGCCCAACTCAAAGAAAGGCAGTGATCACCTAAGCACAGTCATTTTTCCCTTCAGAGTACAAAACACATTTATGCAATAACATACCAGGAAGGGACATTGGAGGTTATCTAATCCAACCCCTCTCATTTTTGCTTTAAACCTCTCTTAATGCATTTATCAGAAAATATAGAATCCAATTCAATGCAATATTTTTAAGCACCTACTATTTTGAAGGGCAGATGGAGCTTTGGGCTCGGAATCAGGAATACTCATTTTCATGAGTTCAAATCAAACCTCACATGTACTACCTATGTGTCCCTGGGCAAGTCACTTAACCCTGTTTGCCTTAGTTTCCTTTTCTGTAGGGGAGGAAATGGCAAACCACTCCAATTTCTTTGCCAAGAAAATGGGGTCACAGACATGACTGAAAATGACTGGATTACAACCACAAAAGTATAGTTTGAGATCTGGTACTCGGCCACTTTACATTTTTCTTGGAGATTCTTGATTTTTTTGTCCCTCCAGATGAGTTTTACTATCTTTTTTTCTTGCTCTATAAAATAATCCTTTGTTAGTTTGATTGGCATGGTCCTGAATAAGTAAATTAAGTCATATGAACATTTCTATTATATTCCCAAGGTCTATTCATGAGCAATTAATAGTTTTCTCCAATTGTTTACATCTGTCTTTATTTTTATAAAAAATCTTTTTATTTATATTCATAAAGTCCCTGTGTGTGTCCTGGTAGGTAGACTGACAATATTTCATACACTGTTGCAAATGGAATTTATCTTTCTATCTCTTCCTGCTGGGTTGGGCTGGTAATCTCTAGGAGTGCTAATGTTTTATATGGGTTTATTTTATATCTTGCAACTTTTCTGAAGTTATGGGTGCAGTTAATTTTTTTAGTTGACTCTAGATAGATCATCATATATCATCTGAAGAAATTATGGGTTTTTTGTTCATTCTTTGCCAGTTTTTATTACCTGTAGCCTCTCTCTGTGATAAGCTGGTTCCTCCCAGAAGACCCCAGCCAATCATTTATTTCTTCATTCCTCTTGAGACTGCATTGCTAACTCATCGCTACCTTCCTTCCTTCTTGAAGGCAGGAACTATCTTCCTATCTGCTTGCATTTGTTTCCCCAGTGCTTAGCAGGGGGATTGGCACATAGTAAGAACTCAGTAAATGTTTATCAACTGACCCAACTTCTTTTTTTATCCTATTACTATAGTTAGCATTTCTACAATTGTTACAAATAAAAATGGTGTTAATGAACATCCTTGTGTTAGCCCTGTAAAAATATATCTAGCTTTTTTTCAGTTAGAGAGAGAGAGAGAGAGAGAGAGAGAGAGAGAGAGAGAAAGGCTGTTCTTTGTGCTCAAAGAGGACCAAAATGACTTTATTACATCAAGTTATGGTGTGTCCAACTATGGCTGATCAGATCAATATGAGCTTGGAAGGCTCTACCACAGGTTGAACAGAAATAGTCCATATGAACATTTGGAGTGGAGATGTCTCAATTTGCATATCTTATGTCTCTTTTGAGCTATTACAATTCTACTTTGCTCAGAGAGCGCAGCACCTTCTTGGATATAGGTGCACCATGCTAGGTAGTCCTGTGCCAGAGTCTTCCATGTCTCACAATTGATTCTAAAGTTCTTCAGGGAGACTTTGAGACGTCTTTGTATCCCTTCTTCTGACCTCCACGTGAGCATTTGCCTTGTGTGAGTTCTCCATAAAATAGACCTTTAAGCAAACATATATTTGGAATTCAAACAATGTGACCAGTTCATCAGAGTTGCCCCTGAGATAGTGTCTTATCCTACCTTGCCATGTGATCTTCAGAATCTTCCTAAAACAATTCAAATAGAAGCAGTTCAGTTTCCTAGTATGGTGCCAGTATACTGGTCTAAGTTTCATAGGCATACAATGACAAGGTCAACATAACAACTCAGTAGACCTTCAGTTTGGTAGGTAGCCTAATATCTCTTCTCTTCCATATTTTGCTTTACAGCCTCCCAAACACTTCTCTGGCAATGCATGTATCAACTTCATCATCTATGTGTACATTCCTGGAAAGTATGCTGCCAAAATAAGTGAACTTCATGGCATTTAAAATTTCTCCATTTGTTGCTGCTGATGGTTCCACATATGGATGGTATGGAGGTGGCTGGTGGAAAAACCTCTGCTTTCTTGGTCCTAATTATCAGGCCAAAATTAGCACAAGTGGCAAAAAATTAATCCATACACTGTTGTCTCAGCCACAGAGGCTGCATTGAGTGCACAGTTATCTGTGAACAAAAAGTCATGCACTAACTCTCCCTCTCCTTTAGTCTTGGTTAATAGCATTTTCAAGTTAAATCATTTACCATCAATGCAGAAACTGATCTCATGTGATTTTCATCCTTGTTGAGGGCATCCAAACAACATCACTGGAAAAATTGTACTAAAACACATGGGAGTGAGCACTTGCTTCACTTCACTGATGACTGAGAAAGTGCAAAAATATTGTCCATCATCCAAAACCTATACAAGCATGCTGTCATGAAGCTAGTGTACAATACTGATGAACTTTTTCAGGTACCAACATTTTGCCATGATCTTCCATAATCTTTCACAACTGACAGTATCAAAAGCCTTAGTTAGATGGATAATTATCTTGTACCCTGGTCTCTTCTCTGTCTTGTCCTTAAACAATCCTGAACTTGGAATTGGCTCCATCTCTTTCTGTTACACTCTCCACCCTGATATTGTCCAGTTGTCCACCATATTTATGACAGGTGTCTTGCCACACTCTCAGGTACAGGTATACTTTGGAAATATTGCAAGTGACTATTGCAATAAAGCATTTTTTTGGTTTCTCAGTGCATATAAAAATTATGTTTACTCTATATTATAGTCTATTAAATGTGCAATAATATTAGGCCTAAAAAAGTACATACCTTAACTAAAAATCTTTTGTTGCTAAAAATGCTAACCATCATCTGAGTCTTCAGAGAGTTACAATCTTTTTGCTGATGGAGAGTCCTACCTCCATGTTGATGGCTACTGACTGATCAGGGTGTGGTTGCTGAAGGCTGGAGTGGCTGTGACAATTTAAAAAAAATATATAACAATGAAATTTGTTACTTGTAACTTGAACACTGTGTTATTAATTGGCCTAATTTCATTATCATTATGTCTCAGGGAATAGGGAGGTCCAAGGAGAAGGAGAGACTGGGATGGCTGGTCAGTGGAACAGTCAGAAAACACACATTTATCAATTAAGTTCCCCATCTTATATGGGTGCAGTTCATGAGACCCCAAAATAATTATAATAGTAACATCAAAGATCACTGATCACAGATCACTATAACAGATGCAGTAATAATGAAAAAGTTTGAAACATGCGAATAAGCAAAATGTGACACAAAGGCATGATGTGAGCCTGTGTTGTCAGAATAATTGCACCAATAGACTTGCATAATACAGGGTTGCCAAAAACCTTCAATTTGTTAAAAATGCAGTATCTGTGAAGTGCAATAAAGTAAAGCATAATATAATGAGGCAGGCCTACACTTTTTCCCTAAGTACTGCCCTCCCCATTTCTGACAGTTGCATATGATAATGAGGAGGAGGCCATGACATTAACCACCTGGGGCAAAAAGGGGCAAAAAGGAAAGAAGGTTAAGAGAGAACTAGAGTCATTCAATCTGTGACCCAACTAATGTACAGGGGAAACTAGAAAAGTGGTTATCATATAGTCAGAGGACAATACTAATGTTTACCTCTGTAATGTATGCCTTGCATGTAACTGCATATCTTTAGTGATGCATTTGTTTTTAAAATTTTATTTGTTTTTAACGTTCATTTTTTTAAATTTTGTCTTCCAAATTCTCTCCCTCTAACCCAGTGATAGGGCAAGAAATATGATATATTTATGCACATATTAAATTCTATGTGTTTTGGAGTTACGATTTTACTTTTTTACTTTGTTGTTTATTATGATGTATATGATAATATTAGGCATATAGTATAACATCTTTCTGTTAAGTATGTCTTGTTTTACTGTTTATATGGATAGCGATAAACCTGAACTTTTCCATATATAAAGTAATGCTTATAAGTTTTTATGTAGGCTTATTGATATCATTATTACTACATTGGCTTTTTTTTTGCTGTTATTTTTATTTGTTAGTATATTATAATGATTCTTCTGTTATTATGGTACACATATATACTATATCCTGCATGTCATTTAGGAACCTGGTCCCTGAAGCAACTTTTCAAACATACTGAGTTCCGTATATTGCACAGAATGCTAGTGAGGATTTATATAAATAGTTCCATGGGATGATAACTGAGAATGCTGGAATAACTTTTTTATTTTAAGTGTTAATATTTATTTTTTTATTTTAAGTGTCTTATCCTTTTTATTTAAAGTGTTAATATTTATTAGATAAGTTCTGGGGCAGCTAGGGGTGCAATAGATAGGGTGCTTGGCCTGGAGTTAGGAAGACTCATTTTCATGAGTTCAAATCTGGCCTCAGACACTTATACAAGTTGTATGACCCTGGGCAAGTCACTTAACCCTATTTGCCTCAGTTCCTCATTCATAAAATGAACTGAAGAAGGAAATGACAAACCACTCTAATATCTTTGCTTAAGAAAACCCCAAATGGGGTGATGGAGTTGGACATGATTGAAATGACTGAGTTAACAACAAAATTATTTTAACGTTTATCAATACACCTCGCTGATTTTGTAAGAGACAGCAATTAACTCTGTACTTGCTTTATTTATGGCTTCAGGTAGGACTGTAACCTGGACTTGTTACTGTAATTCACCACTTAGAGTCATTACCTTGAAAACCTGGGGAGCCAGGTATGTTTCTGTGGGCTAGGCAGACCGCAACCAGGTTCTTGTGCTTTAGTTCTTGACCTGGAACCACTTGACTACAAGAAGTCAGGAGAAAGCTGAGTAAGGAAAGGTTGAGGGTCTGGTGGAAGTCTTAGCTGGGACTTCATCTGAGATCAGTTAAGCAGGGAGCTAAATAGTATCTAATGGCCATCGTCTAAGCTTCAAGGAGAAGTTATTGAATATGAAGCATGGAAGATAAACTATAGAAGAAAGGCCCAGATTAGAGAAATCACCTCACAAGGGGGGAGGTGGTGACCAAGTGCAAGCCAAGAGAAGCAAAGTGACAAGGAGACCCTGAGCTAGACGAAGACCATCCACCCAGTTAACCCCTTTCCCTCCCACTTGGAGTCATATTTCCAGTAAAGAAGTCAATCTTTTACTTACTGCCTTCTTTCCTTCTGATTCAAAGGAGAAAAGGATAGAGGGGGGGAAATATAATTTTTCCGCCTTGGGTTAATTATCCTTTGGTTGCTTACTTTCAGTTTCTGGGCTATTTAAACTATTATGCCTTTAACTGTTTGTTTGCTTATTGAATGAGTGGCATGAGAGGGAGGGAGAATAGGTTAAAACTCCCTTAAAGGGGCAGAAGAAGGCATTTTCCCTCAACACAATCTGAAGTAAGGGGTGGAGCCAATTAGAAAGGGAAGGGAAGCTAGAAATAGAAATAGAAAAAGATATTTAGCTGATTTTACTTCAGGTAGATTCAGGGCCCCTTTCTATAATATTGGTAATTTATTAAGAATATTCTAGAGCATATCAGCTAGATTGCCTTTTGGACCCAGAAAGAGGATGAATTAATAAAGCAATAAGTCATTAGCAGAGAAGGAGAAGGAAGGAAACAACCAACATATATTAAGTTCCTACTGTGTGCAGGGCTCTACTGTGTGTTAAGTGTTTTTTAATTATCTTGTTTGATTCTCACAGCACTATGGGAGGAAGGTGCTATCAGCCTCCCTATTTTTCACGTGAGAAAACTGAGGTAGGGTCACAAAATTAGTAAGTGTCTAAGTTCAAATTTGAAGTTAGGTTTTCCAAAAAAAATGGGATCATGAAGAGTAGGACAGGCTTGAAACACCCAAACAAACTTCCTAGCTTGAAGTCCATGGGCAGCGAGGTGGCACAGTGAGTGGACAGAGTGCTGTGCCTGGAGTCGGGAAGACATCTGCCTGAGTTCAATCTGGCTTTAGATACTTACTAGCTGTGTGACTCTGGGCGAATCACTTAACCTTGTTTGCCTCAATTTTCTCCTCCGTAAAATGAACTGGAGAAGGAAATGGCAAACCACTCCGGTACCTTTGCCAAGAAAACGTTAAACGGGGTTACACATTGTTGAATACAACTGAAATTGCTAAATAACAACAACACACTTCAACGGCTCTTATCCACTGAGCCTCCTAGCTGCCTCCTCGGCAAAATGAGGATAATAATAGTGACTGCCTGACAGGATTGTTGTGAGCATCAAAGATAATATCTGTAAATCGATTAGCTCAATGCCTGGCACATAATAAATGCTTATTAAGTCTAGATCTAAAGTCGAACGACAGAAGTGATTTGCCAGGGGTCACACAGTAATTGTCTGAAGCTGGATTTATACTAGGTTACCTTTACCTCCAGGAAGGGGTGGGTGTTGATGTGGTTGTCTCTGAATCACACACTTATTATACCCCACAAGAGCTACAATTCACCTTGGAATTGCAAATATAGGAATAAATAAGTAAAGGAATAAAGATGCCTTCCAATGACTGACAAAGACTTTCTCAAAGACTGGTGAAGAATTTCATTCATAGTCACAACTTGGTAAGGTTCCTTTCAACCTTCGCCTCTAATAGTTCTGCAGTCCTACCAGTATCAAACTAAATCGACAGATGAGTTCTCTCTGCATCCACATTGATCCCTGGGTGCTCCCATCCTGAATTCTCAATGTACTCAAACAGCTTGAGCTGAGCCTTAAAGGAAGGTGAGAATTCTGAGGAGGAGAGATGAAGAGATACTCACCACCAACTTAGATTTTTTTTTTTTTAAGGCACATACAGAGGAAAGCAAGGGCAGGTAACAGGAAAATATGAAAGTGTAGCACAGTATTGGAAAAATAGTGTCAGAAATGCTAAAACTCAAAATTGAACAAAGCCTGGAAGGAAAGCTGAGAACAGCAAAAAATATAATGGGTTTTTAAAAACTGTATTAGAAGATCAAAGAAGTGATAGGACTACTGCTTGGAGTGGTTGGCTGGAATAATGATAATAGAAAACAGAAGGCAGAGAAGTTCTATTTTATTTTTCTTTTCTCAGTAAATTTTCTCTTTTTTTGAATTTGAAAAACATCAATAAACATAAACTTTTCCATATACAAAGAATGGAACATTAGGACTGTATATGAAGTTTACAAATCTTATTTTCAAAAAGTATACATTAAATTTAACATGATGGTACCAATAGTATCCTTATGAACTTCTCTCTCTTCTTTCTTCTTTTTTTTTCTGTCACTTTTATCTCTCTCCCCTTCCTATTTTCCCCCTCCCCCCCACTCCATTTTAACAAATAAGTGTCATCTAGGAGAAAAATTCACACATTGATCATATTTGGAAATGTATGCTTCATTCTGTACCTCTAGTCTATCAGTTCTCTGACAAGAAGTGGAAAACAAAATAATGCTTTTGCGTCTCTTTTCTCAGCCCAAAAGAATGACCTTTGTGTGGAAGAAAAATTCAGTACCCTGTCAGTTTGGCACAAGCCTCTTAGAAACAAATTTATTAATTAAATTCTGAACAGTACAACTTAGAGAAAAAGAAATCCAAAAAGGGCAGAATTTCCCTCTGTCTTTGAAAATCTCAACACAAACCACTTTCTGATTATAATTTTAAAGACATTCCTCTTTGGGGAGTTCTCACGTCAGTATTTCTATGCTTCCTTATGTTCATCACTTCTTTCAGCAAAGTAATATTCCTTTACATTCATGTACCACCACAATTTGTTTAGCCATTCCCCAATCAATGGCCATATACTTTGTTTCCAGTTCTTTGTAACCAAACAAGGTGATGCCATAAATACTATAGTGTATATGAACCCTTTCTTTTTCATCAGTTACCTTGGGGTATACACATAACTCATGGGTATGTACATTTTAGTCACTTTCTTTGCATAATTCCAAATCAATTTCCAAGAATTACTGTGCCAATTTTTAGCCCCAGTAACTATGTCCGTCTTTCCACAACTTCTCCAATATTGACTATATCTTTTGGCATCTTTGTGAATTTATTGCATTTGTGGTAAAGAACATGGGAAGTTTTTTGGGTTGGGGCTTTGTTTTTGCATATATCATATTAAAGATTCAGAGCATCCTTTCATATAATGACTAGTAGTTTGCAGTTTTTCTTTTGAGAGCTATATGTTAATATTCTTGGATCACCTATTAAGGGATGACTTTTTATACATTGGTCATTTCTTAGGCAACAAATATCAGAGATATTTGATACAAAGATTTTCTCCCCAGTTAACCATATCCATTCTTAGCTACATTAATTTTATTTCTCCAAACTTTAAAATTCATACAGTCAAATATCATTTTATCTTTTATAATCACTTTTATCTCTTATTTGGTTAAGGATGTACCACCCCCTGCAGTAGTTGTGAAAGGTATCTGATCTATTTATTTTTGGTATGATCTTAATGTTTAGAGCATATATCCATTTTGAATTTACTATGGTATATGATATAAAATGTTGGTCTAAACTTAATTGCTGATACTTTTCCAGTTTTCCCAGGAGTTCTTGTCTAGCCTTATTTTTAAAGGCAGAATTTCACATTTCAAATGACCAGTGGGCTATAGCAGTTATTTAAGGAAATGTCTAGCAAAATGCATTCAAAACATTTGTGTATTTGAATGTTGACAAATGAGCAAGATGCCTAAATAAATGTCAAGAAACTAGAACTTTTTGCTGGTCTGAATAACCAACAAAGAAAAGGAACTTTGTTCTTCCCAGGTTTACATAATAAAGACTGGAATGTGGAGCCAGGTGCCTGTAGTCCTTCCAGTTGGACACAGCTCTTTTGTTTTTGCTCCTGAATTTATCTGAGTAGCAGCCAGGGAGCGAGGCCTTGAAGTTTGCTTGTGCTGAAGCCCAGAAATGGTTTGTGGAGATAAGAGACTGACAGTCATGGATCTGTCAGGAGTTAAAATGAATTTTCCATGTCCACATAACTGACCCTAACCTCAGTAAGGGACCCCGAACTACCAAAAGAGCAGTCAAAAAGACTAGATTTTAATGTGGGGTTTTCTGCTGCATTTTTTTTCTGGACCTGGCTCACTGTGGTGACTCAGAAACCTGGGGTTTGAACTAAAAGGGCTTTATCTCTCTTTCCAGGAATAAGCTTACTAACTGCTGCTCCCCAGTTAGTAAAACAGATAATCATAAACCAGGTCTAGGGCACAGGTTTCTTTTCTCTTAGTCTACTGCTATTTCTACACAAAAGAGTGAGGTAGTGATATGGAATCAATCAATGTGGGCTATTTGGGGGATTCATCTATTTTTAAATAGTTGGATATGTGCAAGAGGCATATGTAAACTAGCATGATCAGAAAGCATAATTTTAAATAGTTTACTTTCATTAAAGATTTATTATCTCAAAATCTATTCTTGTGATTCTCCATTCAGGCTCTGTTCTTCATGCATGTGTTTCTTGCTGCTATAACTAAGAAAAGTTAGCATAAAATAATGTATCTGGCCCTTGCATTACACTATTTATTGTTCATGAGTTATACTGCCATATTTTTTACACATCTTTTTCCCCCTTTTATGAAAAAGTAGTTGGACTATATTAATAGACTGCCATCCCCAGCTTCCTGGCTTTGACAGCTTAAATTTGGCCAATAATTCTTGTTCAAAGACATTTGCAAAATCTTTTTAGACTGTTATAATAAGGTCATCTTGGTGTCCTTGGTAGGATTCCTGGAATCTTCATCCTAAAGAACCCTCTATTAGTTCTTCAGTTGAATAGAACACATATTTACTCTTAAAATTCATTTATAGATCGAGCCTTGCATCCCTGGTAACTTCTTATCCTTAGCTTTCATCAAATGCTCCTAACAATACTTGTCCATCACATACCCCAATACGCCTTTTAGCTATTGCTATATTTTCTATTATTTATACCTCATTCTACCCCCCACTGTCTACATTATCCAGACAGCTCTTTAGCTTCTTCATTTTAGAATATATTAACTCAGTTTTAGCCTAGAGGGGGAGAAGTTTTTCACAGAAAATCCCACATGGAATTGATTTTGTTCCAACATTTCATGAACTGGATTGATTTCCAGCAGTGAAGGAACTGGAAGGGATGGAGGCCTAGAGACGCAAGTGGGAATATCCAGTTTAAAACAATTTCACTGATCTCTTTTCTTCTCTTAATTATTTTTACAAACAGCTGCAAAGTACCAGAACTTTGTCATTTGACATTCCATGAAGTAGTGTTATGTTTCCAAGTAAATCCAGAAGGCCTAAGAGACAAGTAAAAGTAATAAAACAAATTAAAGACAAGTTTTAAAGTCTTTTCAACGTTAAGATGCTCCTGATTTTTAAAAAAAAAGCAATGGTTTTAATATTCATACACTTTTGTTGCTTTTAGCAAGCTAGGTGATCTGGGAGAAAGTGCTATTATCCTTAGAAATATCTTACAGAATTATAAAATCTTTCTGTATTTTATACAAACTCTAGAGGTCTGTGTCCAAATTCCAATTGGCACTAACAAGTCAGGTTCACAGAGCACAGACAAATATCTCTTTCTTATGGTTCTTAGGCCTATCTCTGAGCTGTTGGGATGTCTCTTTTTTTTTTTTTCCTAATTTATGTATTTATTTAACTTTTTACATTCATTTTCACAAAATTTTGGGTTCCAAATTTTCTCCCCATTTATCCCCTCCCCCCACCCCAATATACCAAGCATTCTAATTTTCCCTATCACCAATCTGCCCTCTCTTCTATCATCCCTCCCTTCTCTTGTCCCCATCTTCTCTTTTGTCCTGTAGGGCCAGATGACTTTCTATTCCCCATTAACTGTATTTCTTATTTCCTAGTAGCAAGAACAATACTAAACAGTTGCTCCTAAAACTTTGAGTTCCAACTTCTCCCCATCCCTCCCTCCCCACCCATTCCCTTTGGGAAGGCAGGCAATTCAATATAGGCCATATCTGTGTAGTTTTGCAATTGACTTCCATAATAGTCATGTTATGTAAGACTAATTGTATTTCCCTCCATCCTATCCTGCCCCCCATTGTTTCTATTCTGTCTTTTGATCCTGTCCCTCCCCGAGAGTGTTGACTTCAAATTGCTCCCTTCTTCCATTGCCCTCCCTTCCATTATCCCTCCCTCCCTGCTTATCTCCTTCCCCATTTTTCTGTACTGTAAGATAGGTTTTCATACCAAAATGAGTGTGCATTTTACTCCTTCCTTTAGTCGAATGTGATGAGGGTAAACTTCATGTTTTTTTCTCAGCTCTCCTCTTTTTCCTTCCACTAAAAAGTCTCCTGCTTGCCTCTTGAATGAGATATAATTAACCCCATTCCATTTCACCCTCTCTCCTCCCACTACATTTCTCTCTCACCATTTACCTTAATTTCTTTTAAGATATGGTCCCATCCTATTCAATTCACTCTGTGCTCTCTGTTTCTGTATGTGCGTGCATGTGTGTATGTGTGTGTGCGTGCACATGTGTACATGTGTGTGTGTGTGTATGTGTGTGTGTGGTCCCACCAACTACCCAGATACTGAAAAGTTTTAAGAGTTACAAATATTGTCTTTCCATGTAGGAATGTAAACAGTTCACTTTTGGTAAGTCCCTTATGACTTCCCTTTGCTGTTTACTATTTCATGCTTCTTCTCATTCTTGTGTTTGAAAGTCAAATTTTCTTTTCAGCTCTGGTCTTTTCATCAAGAATGCTTGAAAGTCCTCTGTTTTATTGAAAGACCATATTTTCCCCTAAAGTATTATACTCAGTTTTGCTGGGTAGGTGATTCTTGGTTTTAGTCCTAGTTCCTTTGACTTCTGGAATATCCTATTCCACGCCCTTCGATCCCTTAATGTAGAAGCTGCTAGATCTTGAGTTATCCTGATTGTATTTCCATGGTACTGGAATTGTTTCTTTCTAGCTGCTTGCAATATTTTCTCCTTGACCTGGGAATTCTGGAATTTGGCCACAATGTTTCTAGGAGTTTCTCTTTTTGGATCTCTTTCAGGTGGTGATCGATGGATTCTTTCAATACTTATTTTGCCCTCTGGTTGTAGAATGTCAGGGCAGTTTTCCTCGATAATTTCATGGCTCTTTTTTTGATCATGACTTTCAGGTAGTCCCATAATTTTTAAATTGTCTCTCCTGGATCTATTTTCCAGGTCAGTTGTTTTTCCCATGAGATATTTCACATTCTCTTCCATTTTTTCATTCTTTTGGTTTTGTTTGGTGATTTCTTGGTTTCTCAGAGAGTCATTAGACTCCATCTGTGTCCATTCCAATTTTGAGAGAACTATTCTCTTCAGTGAGCTTTTGAACCTCTTTTTCCATTTGGCTAATTCTGCTTTTGAAAGCATTCTTCTCCTCATTGGCTTTTTGAACCTCTTTTGCCAATTGAGTGAGCCTATTTTTCAAGGTGTTATTTTCTTCAGCATTTTTTTGGGTCTCCTTTAGCAAGGTATTGACCCGTTTTTCATGCTTTTCTTGTATCTCTCTCATTTCTCTTCCCAGTTTTTCCTCCACCTGTCTAACTTGATTTTCAAAATCCTTTTTGAGCTCTTCCATGGCCTGAGCCCACCGGACATCCATCTGGAATGTCTGGGATAGAGAGGCCCCGACCTCCACGTCTTTCTCTGATGGCAGCCATTGTACTTCGTCATTAGAAATGAAGGGGGGAAGGAACATCTCTTCCCCAATAAAGTAGCTCTCTATGGTCTTATTCTGCTTCCTTTTTCTGGGCATTTTCCCAGCCAGTTACTTGACTTCTGACATTCCTCTCCACCCCTGCCTAGATCTGCCCAGCTAGTGCTTGGGGTCTGAGATTCAAATGCTGTTCCCCAGCCTCAGGGCTTTCCGCAGTGGGAGTGGCTGCTATTCAATGTGAGCTTAAGTTCTGGTGCTCAGGTGGGGGCAGGGCCACCTCCCAGGCTCAGTTCCCTCAGGGACTTTATGCAGAGACCTTCAGTAATGGAGCGGGTGGGGGCAGGGCCACCTCCCAGGCTCAGCTCCCTCACGTGGTTTATGCAGAGACCTGAACTTCTGCCTGCTGCTCGGGGAGTCCCTGGCCACCACTGCTGCCTCTGCTGCTGCCTCTGCCGCTTCCTCCCGAGGGGGCCCGAGCCACGGAGTCACCCCGCTCCCCTCTCGGCCAGCCCAGAAGTCTCTCTCACTGACCTGTAGTGTCTGTGGGCAGAGGGACCTTTCCGGCCACTGGAGATTCCATCCCTGAAGCCTGCTCGGATCAGCTCCTCTGGGGCCGCAGCCAGGGCAGCGCTGGGGTGGACTCCGCTTTCTGGGGCGCAACAGACCCTGGGGACCACTCCCCAGGGCTCTCTGGAATGGAAATCTCTTCCACTGTGTTTCTGTGCGCCTTGCAGTGATCCAGAATTTGTGGGAAGTTCTTCTTACAGGAAATTTATGGGCTGTGTGTGGGATGTCTTTCAATGCTAAGTAGCACAAGTCTCTATTCTGTTTCCCTAATATCAATCAGAAGTTTCAGTTAGTATTTTCTTTATTTATTATTTCAATGATTAGCACCCCTATATGTTTGACCAATTAACATCAATTAGCTTTTTACCAATTTTTTAAATTAACTTTTTAGTTTAATACTAAGATTATATAGCAAGAAAAGAACATTCCTCCAAAACTGGGGCTACTCTCTCTCTCAGTTCCTGAAGATAGTAGGCTCAAAATGAATGAGGTAGCTACAAAGCATCAGGTTTATTCCTAAGTGTGCCACACACAGCTCACAGATAGTGTCACTCTCATGCTTGCAGGACATAGTATATCACCTGCTTCAATTAGCTGCTGATAGGTCTCCTGGAGGCTGCCCTCTTAATCCAGGCTCAATTGTCTGCCAGTTCTCTGGCTTTTCCAACCTCTTAAGACCTCTTAGTCACTATACCGAAGGCAAGAAAATGCCAACAGGATTTGTTCATCCTAGACATAGATTTGTCTAGGAAGCCAAGTATTCCCCAGTGGTCACATTTCCAGGAACAGTGTCTCCCCTCATAGAGGGCAAGTTTCTCCATTGAGGCCTTTGGTATGTCTAGCTCAGCAGCCAAGAAAAAAGGCTTTACTTCTACTATGTAGTAATCACATGGGGAACAGTCCAAGAATATCTATATATGCTCTGAAATGGAAAGCTATGTTCCTTTATTCCACATCACAAACTTCTAGATGAAGGCTCACAGAAAGTCCACATGGATCCTACACAGGTTCCCAGGACTAAGCCCTCACTGGGCAGCACTGCCCCCGTTGCCTCCCACCATTACATCAGAGTTAAAAGAGTCATCTAGTTTGATCCATAGACCCACCCCATTCCCTTATAATTTACCACCATAACATATCTCACAAGTAGTCACTTAGCCTGTGCTTGAAGACTTCCCTTAAGGGAGGACCCATTATCTACTGAAGCAGTCCATTCCACTTATGGACAGCTCTAATAGTAAAAAAATGCTTTCCTGACCTCAAGCCTAAATTTGCTTCTTTGTGACTTATCCCCTTTGTGCCTAGTTCTGCCTTCTACATGAAAGTGCGCCATATATTTGAAGACAGCTGTCATATTCCTTGATCTCCTATTCTTCATACTAAACATCCCCAGGTCTTCCCCACAGTGTGCACTGAACCTTTAATTTGCCCATGTATTTCATAAATTGTGGTTCCAAGATTATAGCACAGACTCCAGCTCTGGAGAAGGGATTATAAACCTGGAAAGAAAGTGCAAGATCCAGTACTCTGGGTCTGGTGTGATTGAAAGAGGGAAAAGCAGAGAAAGTGGATTAGATGACTTTAATTATAAATCACCAACCTTCCCCCTCCCTTTCTTTTTCTTTGTAATGGAAGTGGAAGGTAGAACAAAGAGAAGTAAAAGCCTGACAGGGTATACAAAGGAAAAATACAATGAACAAATATAACCCCATGAATGTGAATGGAATAGATACACTCCTAAAACAAAGAAGATAGATTAGAAAGTAGAATCTAACAAGAGAAGCTTGGAATAGGGGTGCAGGATACTTTCAGACATAACCAATGTGTGGATTTGTTTTGTCTACCCTCGTTTACTTGTGGTTCCTTGAATGTGACACCCCATCTCTTACTTTGTGCCTTTACGCCCAAGCTTTCTATAGCTTGAATGTTTTTCCTCCTTACTTCATCTTTCTTTGCTTCCTTCAAGACTCAGCTTAAATCTCATCTTCTGCAGGAAACCCTTCCCCATCTTCCTCGCTGTGTTACTGCCTTCCCTCTGAGATTAATCTCTATATTTTACATATATATGTGTGTGTGCATGACAATCCAAAGGACTTTCATGATTCCCTGAAAGCTATTTATGGACCACAATCTATAGTGCATCACAACTACTCAGTGCTGATGGAGCTGATGGGGTTCAGATTCTGGGAGCCTCCTTGAGCTCCCCTTGAATCTTCCCACTTAATCTGGCTTTTCTTAATCTGGCCTTTCTTACTCAAATCTGATCTTCCCATTTGTTATAGCAGTCTCAGGAAGCCCATGGGCTTTTCATTATCTTTTTACTCAGGTCTCTGTTGCACCCTCCACCCTTGATCCCATCAAAACCCCATTCCCCAGGCTGCCAACCCCTCCCATCAAGATCTGTATCCATTCCCAAACTGCCCCTATCCAGATCTCTGGATTGCCCTACCTGCTTCCCACCCAAACCTTCCATTGTCTGGCATCTCCTGATAGCCTCCAGCTGTTTCCAGCTTTTGACCTTCCTTGGATTCCCTCCTGGGATTTTTCTTCCAGGCCCTTCCTAAATCCCTCCTCCCATCACCCTGGACCACCAGACCACCCCCTAGATCCCTCCTATACTCTTTTCTGTATTTAAGTTCCATCTTGCCTCCATGAAGGCGCTCAGATGTAATCCAGCTCAGACTCTGTCTAGCTGAGATTCTATCTGGCCCACTTGTGAATACAAGTGTTACTAGTACTTAGGTTCCTTAAGAGGCAACCCAATTTGGTGAATCTTTAATAAACTTCATTTTCTTTGGCTTTAAGAAGGCTTGAGTTGAATTCATTTCAGCACGACCCGGACTGTCGGTATTTTGGGGTCCCCGATCACCCCTCAACCTTGTCAGAGCCACATTGATTAGTGATAAGGACATGAATCCTAGAGAGATGGGCTGAACGCTTCCATAGTGTTCTCAACAGACCATCATCAATCATTGCTGAGGCCACTGACCATTTACCTCAAGTTTAAGTCAATCCCTCCTTAGCTAAACTTCCAACTGAAGAAGAGGTTTTGAGGGCCATTAGGCTCCTTTTATGTGGCAAAGCACTTGGTGCTGATTCTATTCCAGTTGAGATTTACAAGGTAGGGGGACCATTGCTCCTACAGAAGCTGACTGAATTTTTCCAGGTTAAATGGCAAGAGGAGGTTATCCCCCAGGAGTTCAAGGATGCTTCCATTGTCCATCTCTATAAAAATAAAGGGAATAGATTGTCCTGCAACAATCACAGGGGGGGGTCTCTCTCTTAGTCATTGCTGACAAGATTCTTGCTAGAGTCCTCCTTAATACACTGATCCTTCACCTGGAAGATGGTCATATACCTAAAAGCCAGTGTGGCTTCAGAAAGGGCTGAGGAACAGCTGATATGGTGTTTGCTGCCTGACAACTCCAGGAGAAATGCCAGGAGTAGAACAGAGCTCTGTACGCAACATTGGTAGATCTCACACCAAGGCCTTTCACACTGTTAGTCATGACAGTTTATGGAAAATTATGTCAAAATTTGGCTTCCCAAAGAAGTTCATCAGTATTGTACTGATTTCATGATGGCATGTGTGCCCAGATCCCAGATAATGAACAATGTTCTCATGCCTTCCCAGTCACCAATGGAGTAAAACAGGGCTGTGTGCTTCCTCCCATGCTTTTTAGCATGATCTTTTCAGCCATGTTGACAAATGCTTTCAGTAAGGATGAACAAGGCATCAAGGTCAGCTACCATGCTGTTGGTAAATTCTGAAAAGGCTATAAGCCAAGACCAAAGTGGAGGGAGTGTTGGTACGTGATCTTCTGTTTGCAGATGATTGTGCACTCAGTGCAGCCTCTGAAGTTGAGATGCAACAAAGTGTGGATCAATTTTCCACTGCCTGTGTTAATTTTGGCCTAATAATTAACAGGTGCTTCTTCAGCCACCACCACACCTCTATATGTGGAACCATCCATCAGTTACAACAAATGGGGAAGTTTTGAATGCTGTGGATAAGTTCACTTACCTTGGTAGTGTACCTTCCAGGGATGTACACATTAACGATGAGGTTGACACACGAATTGCCAGAGCCAGCTCAGTGTTTAGGAGACTCCAGAGAAAAGTTGGGGAGAGAAGAAGTATTAGACTAACTACCAAACTGAAGGTCTACAAAGTTGTTGTGCTGACCTCATTGTTGCATGCCTGTGAAACATGGACAGTCTACCGGCATCATGCCAGGAAACTGAATTGCTTCCATTTGAACTGTCTGAGGAAGATTGTGAAGATCACCTGGCAGGATAAGGTACCAGACACTGAAGTCCTCGCTTGAGCTCAACTGCCAAGCATTCAAACTATGCTCCAGAGAGCACAGCTCTGATGGGCTGTCCACATTGTTCAAATGCAAAATGTATGCTTGTCAAAAAGACTATTTTATGGAAAACTTGCATAGGGTAGGCGATCACATGGTGGTCAGAAGAAGTGATACAAGGACACTCTTGAAGTGGACATTATTCCTCCCTGGGCCCCTAGGTTGAGAGATATCTATTAGGTTGCTGGGCAGGGTTGGATAACTTGCCTAGCAACAGGCTTTTGTTGGGACCCTGTCTAAACATTATTCCCCCCTCCTGGGTTGTGAAATATCTGTTGAGTTGTTAACAGCCATTTTCTGTTGAGTCCCTTTGCATGGCAACAACCTGTGCCCCTCTAATGTTAGACCCCTTTGCCAGGCAACTACCTTCTGCTGGGCACCCCCCTTCCTGACAACCACTTTTTGTTGAGTGATAACCATTCTCTGATTGGGTCCCTTTCCTTACACCTCTCCTCTGTTGGGGTCCTTTGCCTAGCAGTACCCTGACAACCCCCTTCTGTTGGGGGCTCTTGCCTAGCAATAAGCCCCCTGCTCTGTCAGAACTATGTTTGTTGTGAAAACAGCAAGGCTGTACCAAGTAGCGCCAAAATGCTTAAAATGCACATACCCACCTTAGTTCGGGGCTGTCTCCTCTGGCTTTCTCCATGAGGCAGCCGCCAGCCTGGCTAATAAAGACACTCTCAAAATTCCTAATGGATTCTTGCCTGTGAATTTCTTGGTCCATCCATTTCACTCTCAATGTCTCTCTCAAGAACTTTGGATTTGATTATGTGACATGGAAGACACTGGGACCACTCAGCATGGTGTGCCCACATCAGAAAGGGTGCTATGCTCTATGAGCAAAGTAGAATTGAAACAGCACAAAAGAAAGGTAGAATGCACAGATTTGGAGCATCCATCTCAAATATTCACATGGACTACGTGTGCCCAATCTGTGGTAGAGCATTCTCAGCTCTTATTGGTCTGATTAGACACAGTCATATACACTGAAATTTCACTTTATCAAGGTGATTTAATTTTGGTCCTTTTCGAGAGTCAAAGACAATAACCTCTGTGTGTGCGTGTGTGTGTGTGTGTGTGTGTGTGTGTGTGTGTGTAGTATGTACCTAGTTATTTACATGTTGCCTTCTCCATTAGAATATGAATTCCCTGAAGTCAGGAACTATTTTTGTCTTTGTATCTCCAGGACTCAGCACAGTGCTTAACAAATTGTAAATTCCTAAGAAGTGCCCTGTGATTGATTGATAATGTGTTACAAGGGGAAGGAGTTTATGAAGGGAGGGAGTTGGAGGGCAATGATAGTTATGGGAAAAAAAGAAGGAAAAGTGTCAAACATTTAAAAAACACACAGAAGAGAGCAAAAAGAAGTTTGGAAAGGGACACAGACAAGAAGATAACTTTAGTAACTATGATATAAAACTTAATATACATTAAAAAATTATATGTAACACAAGGTCATGTTTTCATAGACAGCCCTCTTTTCCCTTCTTTGTACATTTAGACATTTGTGGTTGTTGATATTTAGGTTTGTAATAAAAAAGAAAATTCAAAATTCGAAACAAAATAGATTGAAAGAATATGTAACATGCTCTGAGAGGCTTATCTTTACTCCTACATGTCCTGATGAATTGGGTCCCCAGAGGTCATCAATTACTGTATCTCCACAGGGTTCCAGAGACACCCCTGAGAGGTCTGAGGGTATCTCTTCCAGTGTAAAAGTTCATGAGCCCCCCTAGGGTGTTTCCCATCATGATCATCAACTAAGAATCATTTAGTTGGGCAGACTTAAATTGTTTTTAGAAAGAGGCATTTGCCGGCAGCATAGTTGGTACAGATCACCCCCGTGAAAGTCTAACACACAAAGACCAAGGGAAATTGGGTTCAAGTTTAGAATGTACATTTGGCAAAATGATAACTTTCAGGTCCTTTTGCTAGAAGTCCTTTTCTCCCCTTTGTGGTCTGGTCAAGAAGTACCCCTTCATCGTGGAGCAAGTAGTCTCATTGTTGGACTCTTTGTAGTGTTTTAGATCTACTTCCATTCTGTTCTTGGTTCCCAGTACTGACACTGCCACCAGCTACTGCTGTCTATGTCTGTCTACGTCTGTCTCCTGCTGTCTTGGGGAATGATGCCAGGGATGCTGATGGAAAAATGAGAAATCTAAAATCCTTTAAAGTCAAAAAATTCTCCAGCTGAGGGTGGAGGAGGGGAAGGACTGAAGCCAAAACTGAAGTGCTCTGCCTTTCCCCCCAAACCTCTCAGCTCCTTTTCTGGGGATTTAGCTAGAATCCCCTTTTTCCTCATTTGCCACTTGCTGGAATTGGAATTTTTACCATATGCTCAAATAACTTGGGATCTAAACTGCTCTATTTTATAGAAAACCCAGCAGGCATGACATAAGTTTCTTCAGTCAGTCTGAATACTATTCCTGTCAATGTAGCTCTAGTTCATGCACGGATATTTTGAACATTTGCTGTATGTCTTCTGACCTCCACTATCTTTAAAATATCAGTAATAATGGCTAAGCAAATACATTTACCATTCTTTCAGTACCAAAAGATGTATGTAGTTTATCTAGTTCAGGTGATGTGAATTCATCAAGGTCCAGCTGAATGATTTCTTTACTTATTTTGATTAATGAATAAATTCCCTATTTGCCATTTTGTCCTGTCCTTTCTGTTGAGTTGGTTCAGTTGAGTCCAATGATTTGTGACTCCATTTGAGGTGTTCTTGGCAAAGACACTGACAGTGGTTTGCCATTTCCTTCTCTAACTCATTTTACATATAAGGTAACTGAGGCAAACAGTATTAAGTGACTTGCCTGGAGTCACACAGCTAGTTAAGTATCTGAGGCCAGATTTGAACTCTGGAAGAGGAGTCTTCCTAACTCCAGGCCCAGCATTCTATTCACCGTGCCACTTTAGCTGCCCTAGCCTTTCAGATCTAGAAGTTATTCTTTGTAGATAGCGAACCGCTGTGCCTTCTTCTCTGTTGTTGGCTATCATTTTATCTAACTCCAACAACACTTCTATCCTTTCTTTAGCCTCCTCTTTTTCCCCAGTACTGCTACCTTGTCCAGCCATCAAAATGAAATGCTTCCTTTTCTGCTGTCCTTAGCTCTCTATATCATTTCTGACACTATTCATAGAGTCCTTGGCTACCCCTTTGTGATCCAGAAGAGTCTTCTTGCTGTTCCTTACGTATGGAACGCCATCTCCTGTCTCCATCTCTTTGCACAGGCTGTCACCTATGCCTGGAAAGTGTTTCAACCTCATCTCTGCCTCTTAGAATCCTTAGTTAGCTTCCTTTTGAGCTTCTCTCAGACACCACATCCTATATGAGGTCTTTCCTGTCCATCCTCTAATACCTCTCTCCTAAAGTTACTTTTATTTACTTGATGTATAATTATATGTAAATATATATTGTGAGTACACTTTTATTATTAATATATAATATATTATTAAAATAATTTAATGTTTTAAATAAATTATAAATAGGAAATAATAGCATTTTATAGCACCTACTATGTGCCAGGCACTGTGCTAAGTGCTTTACAAATATTATCTCAATTGATCCTTACAATAACCCTGGGAAGCAGCTGCTATTATTATCTCCATTTTACAGATGAGGAAACTGAGCCAAGCAGATGTTAATCGACTTGTAGTTATACAGCTAGTAAGTGTCTGAGGTCAGATTTAAACTCTGGTCTTTCTAACTTGAGACACTCCATCCACTGTGCTACCAAACTGACCCATACATGCACATATACATATACATATATACATATATACATATGTATATATATATGTGTGTGTATACAACATGCATATATGTACATGTTATTCCACTTCCCCATAGTATATAAATTCCTTGCTGCAAACAGTTTCATTTTGATGTTGGTATTCTCAGTAGCCCCAGGCACATAGTAGCTCTTAATAAATGTTTATGGATTTACTGATTCTTTGTTACCTGCCCCAGCTTTCACCTTCTGAACATACCCTTATGAAATCCAAATTGGTCAATGAATTTTTTGTGTATGCTCTGTCTTTCAGAATCCTAGCCTTCCTTCCTGTTGTCTGAAGAGGATACATAGAGAATTTACCAACCACCTTAGATTTAAAAAAAGTAATAATAATGCAGGAGAATATGCTAATACGTAGATGTCTAAGGAGGTGGTCAGGAAAGGAAGAAAAGGATTTTGAAAGGCAAAGATGAAGGTAAAAAGTGCATTTTAGGGGAATGGAAGGATGCATAATAATCAGAGGTAGGGAATTGTGCATTGTCTTGTTTGACTAGAAAGCAGAAAGAAACATGCCTGGAAAGGTAGGTTGTAGCTAAATTGTGACAAATTTTAAATGTCAGGTTAGGCTACTTGTGTTTTATCCTAGAGGCAGATGCATAAGGTACAAATTTCCTCCTCATCAGAATTGTCTCCCTTTGTGGAAAAAAAAAGTTATGGAAGATTAATATATTCTTGTGGAGTGAATACTATATGAATCTTGCCACAAAGTTGGGTTTCAACCCATAATCTGTAAAATAAAGAGTTTGGAGTAAGTTATTGTATAGAGTGCCTAGCTAGTGCTTAATATATGCACTTTAGACTTGCAGAGGACTGATCAGTTCAAACTGGAGACATAATTGGGCAGCAAGCCTTGGGGACTCCGCACCTGCCCCAGGAAGGTGTGGACTTGCTCTGTTACACTCGTCTGAGGGACATTTCTTTGACCAGTAACTTGCTGACCTATTCATTTAATATTGAGCCAAAGTCTCAGCATCTCCAGGATTATTGGTTCGGTTCGGGTTACGTTGGTTCTGCCTCTTTGTACTAGGTCTTTCAAGCCATCCTCAACTGTCTCAAAAAGACTCAATTTGAACTACAGACTCAACCTTCCAGTAACCTAATTAAAGCGTAAGCAAGCTCCTTGAGGGCAGGGGCTCCCACTCCACCCCCAGGACTCGGCATAGTGCCTGGCACTTAGTAAATATGTTTGATTTCTCACTAGATGAACTTTACTATAAGTCCACGTGAACTCACAGAATTTATCGATCACTCCAAGGGCAGCCCGACATTCAGAAGATAAAAACACAGATCTTGGATATCAACTATTTGAAAATGTGTTTTGACTTTTCCTTTAAAGAACTGATAGGCATTAGAAAACAATGTTGCATAAATCCAAGCTAGTCTTCTTATTATTAGCTGGATGAAAAACAGGTTGGGAAGGACTGTTTTAAATCAAAATGCTCAGTTGGTGCTCACGAAAAGATAAATAAATGCATGAGAAAATACAGCAGTCTCTACTCTCGTGGGTTCCAGTGCCGTTCCCATCCGTCACGCAAGCCTCGTTCCGCAGGTGTCACGTCCGCGAGCTGCTCCAGGCAGCCTGCAAAGTCAAGCAGCCAGTTCTTTTGGTCTAAGGAATCGCGAGCTCCAACTCTTCGTCCGTCACGCGCCCCCCGCCCCCCACGACATTCTGGAGATTGGGGAGAGGAGCGGAGAACAGGAGCTCAAGTCCGGACAAGGCTATCTCGCCGGGGGGTAGCGGGGGATCTGAGTCCAGACTCGCCAGGCTGGAAGCCCGCTGGGGCACTTTCGGGACGCTCCCTTTGCGCAGCATGCCCACGGTGCGGGCTTCACCCGACGCAGGAAGTTTAGTCGGCTTCGCCTCGACTAGCGCAGGTAAAGAAGAGTTAACCGGCACTGCCGCGGCCCGCTCCGGGCTAACCCAGCCCGCGACCTCCGGGCTGTGGGTGGCGCCGCTCGGGCCCGATAAAGCCGGCAGGTCGGGGGAGGGGCCCGGCCGAGGCGTGAGGGGCGGCCCGGCCGAGGGAGGCGCGAGGGGCGGCCCGGCCGAGGGAGGCGCGAGGGGCGGCCCGGCCGAGGGAGGCGCGAGGGGCGGCCCGGCCGAGGGACGCGCGAGGGGCGGCCCGGCCGAGGGACGCGCGAGGGGCGGCCCGGCCGAGGCGTGAGGAGCTCTCCCGACAGGAAGAGGCGCCCCCGAGCACAAATGGTGGAGGCCTGGTACATGGACGACTCCGCGGAGGACCAGAGGGCCCCGCACAGGTGCGAGCCCCAGCGGCCCGTCAGTGTGGAACAGCTGCAGCAGCTTGGCGTCTTCTACTGGAAGGTGGGTGAGGGGGCGGGGAGCGGAGACCCCGAAGCCGCGGGGCCGCCTGGCCTGGCGCCCGGGCCTGCTGCACCACTAGGGGAGCCCCGCGGGGGAGCGCGCGGCACGCGGGGCCGGGCGCGTTACTGGGGGCCCGGGCGGGAGTCCTCGGACGGGCGGGGGGGACTCGAACTCTGAGGACGTTAGTAGCGCGCTGGGACGGACCGGCCCGGACCCACCGGCCCCGGACGGACCGCGTTTCATCCGAGGGGGAGGGAGGACGGCGGGAACCGCAGTGCGCCTGCGCGCTTTGTCCAGCCAGGCTCCCGGGGCCGTTCTTCGAGCTGCGTGGTGGACGAGAGTGGATGAGCTTGGGGCGGCTTGTTAGCACCGTGCCCGGCCCTTCCTTTACCCTCTGTTATCAGGGAGTTGGACCCAAACGGTTATGACTCACTCAGTGTGCAGGCCTGGAGTCAGGAACACCACGTCCCGAGTTCAGAGCTGGCCTCAGACACCCACTAGCCATGTGATCCTGGGCAGGTCACTTCACCCTGGCTGCCTCAGTTTCCTCATCTGTAAAATGAGCTGGAGAAGGAAATGCAAACCACTCCTGTATGTCTGCCAAGAAACCCCACGTGGGGTCAGGAAAAGTCGGACACAACTGAAACGACTGAACAACTTCATTTGGAGAAGGAAATGGCAATCTGTGCCATATCTTTGCCAAGAAGACCTCATGGACAAACCCTGGAGTCACAGAGCCACACAATTGAAAAACTCCCCACCGGTGAACGTCAAATGAAATAACTCCAAAAGTGCTTTGTAAACCAGCCAGAAGTTGTTAAAAAAAATTAACTTATTTTGTTTTTTTTTAAAAATCCTAGAACTTTATCTTAAACAATATGCCATGTGTGGGTGACCCTGTAAATAAAAGATGGGGACAGATATGGTGGTGGAGGTTGGCACAATGTCTGGCACATAGTAGGCACTTAATAAGTGTTGATTGATTAATTTTCTCCTTAGTCTGTTCTGGGGACTTCCAGGCTTTAGCTCCTAGCTCTTAAAATTGGGTGGGATCCTATAGTCCTCAGGGAGAAAATTAGATCAGATATCCATCATCAGTATTTTTAAGCTCAACAGAATGCTAGACCAGAGGTCTTGACCTTTTATGTGTCATAGACCCCTTTGAGGTGAGGTGAATTTTATGGATAGACCCCTTCTCAGAATGTCTTAAAATGCATGAAACAAAATCCTTAAGATTACAAAGGAAATAAAATATAATGAAACAATTATCAAAATATTTTTTAAAAACAAGTTTGAGGATCCCGGGTTAAGAACCCCTGTATACTCCAACTTCCATCCATCCCTTTTTACAGATGAGGAAACTGAGGGTGCCCTAGGTCACATAGATAGCAGACCTGGGATTTGAAGCCAGGAATTCAGACTCCTAATTACAAAATTCTTTCCATTGCCCCCAAGATGCCTTTCAGTGTTGGACTCATACTTCCTTAGAGTAGCTTTCTTACTATGACTCCTAACCTTTTCATAGGACCAATAAATCTAGTGCCAGAAGAGGCCTCAGAACATCAAACCGAACTCCCTCATTTAATAAAAACAAAGGAAGCACCTGTGTTTTCTTGGTGTTAATTATTAGTCCAAAATTAGCACAGGCAGCAGAAATCTATACTTTGTTGCATCTCGGCTTCAGAGGCTGTATTGAGTGCATAATCATCTGCAAACAAAATCATGTAGCAACACTCCCTCCACTTTGGTCTTGGCTTGTAGCCTTTTCAAATTGAAGAACTTACCGTCAGTACAGTAGTTGACCTTGATGCTCCTTTCATCCTCATTGAGAGCATTTGACAACATGGCTGAAAACATCATGCTAGAAAAAGCATGGGAGCAAGCACATATCCCTGTTCTACTCCATTGGTGACTGGGAAGGCGTGAGAGCGTTATTCATTATCTAGGATCCAGGCAAACATGCCATCATGAAATTGATGTACAATACTGATGAACTTATCTGGGAAGCCAAATTTTGACATAATTTTCCATAAGCTCTCATGACTAACAGTGTCGAAGGCCTTGGTCAGATCTACCAATGTTGTGTACAGACTTCTGTTCTGCTCCTGGCATTTCTCCTGGAGTTGTCAGGCAGCAAACACTATATAAGCTATTGCTCAGCCCTTTCTGAAGCCACATTGGCTCTCAGGTAGATGATCAGTCACCACCATACCATACATGTAACCATTGGTTACAACAAATAGAGAAATTTTGAATTCTGTGGTTAAGTTTTCTTACCTTGGTGGTGTACTTTCAGCAGTGTACACATTGACAATCAGGTCGATACATGCATTGCCAGAGCTAGCTCAGTGTTTGGGAGGCTCCAAAGAAAAGTTTGGGAGAGAAGAGGTATTAGACTGACTACCAAACTGAAGGTCTACAGAGCTCTTGTGCTGACCTCATTGTTATATGCTTGTGAAATATGGACAATTTAATCTGCCAGTGACATGTCAGGAAACTGAATCGCTTCCACTTGAACTGTCTTAGGAAGATTCTGAAGATCACCTGGCAGGATAAGGTACCAGACGTTGAGGTCCTTGCTTGAACCAAACTGCCAAGCATTTAAACTATGCTTCAGAGAACGCAGCTCTGATGGACTGTCCATGTTGTTGAAATGTAAAATGTACACTTGCCAAGTCTTTTTTATGGAGAGCTCACTTGGGGCAGGCGATCACATGGTAGTCAAAAGTGATACAAGGACACTCTCAAGAACTTTGGATTTGACTGTGCAACATGGGAGACACTGGCACAGGACCACTCAACATGGCGTGTCTACATCAGAAAGGGTGCTGTGCTCTGTGAGCAAAGCAGAATTGAGACAGCACAAAGTAAATGTAGAATGCGCAAATTTGGGGTATTTACCCCAAATATTTACACGGACTATCTGTGCCCAAACTGTGGTAGAGCATTCTGAGCTCATTGGTCTGATCAGCCACAGTCAGATGCACTGAAACTTCACTTTATCATGGTGATGTTATTTTGGTCCTCTTCGAGAACAAAGGACAGCAACCAACAAATGAAAGGAAGAGAACAGACGTTTATTAAGAGAATTTTGCGTGTCAGCTGCTGCGCTAAGTGTTTTATTTCCTTTGATCTTCACAACAACTCTGATGGAGGTGCTATTTGGATTCCCATTTTATAGTTGAGGATGACTTCTTCAAGGTCACAGATGAGTAAATAACCAAGTCAGGATTTGAATGCAGCTCTTCCAGACTCCACTGCTCTATCAACTTGTGCTACCTAGCGATCTAAACCAAGGAAACTGAGACCCAAGGAAATGATTTGTCAACACAAAGTTATACTAATAGTGAGCATGGGTCAGATGCTGGACTTAAATCCAGAGTCAATACTTTAGGAGCAGGGAGAGGTGGCAGTAAGTAATAAGGAGATAAATATGCTTAAAAAACCTGGCCCTTTTGCAAAAATGAGAGGCCACTTGTGAGAAAGTAATGAGGAAGGGAACTAAATTTGGAGTCTGTAGATGTAGATGGGAATCCTGACTACTACAATCTGTCTTTGAAATGTTAGACAAGCCATTTTGACCTGTGAGTCCATCTCAAAAGCCTGGGCATGATCCTAGTTTCATCTTCTCCCTGATGATGCCTCGGAATGGAATTAGGTTTAATATTGTATATAGGGGATTCAGTTGAACTCCATTCAGCAAAATATTTGTGTCTACTGTGGACAAGACCTCCTATCAGATCCCGAGGATGCAGACATGAAAAAATGACAGACCTTTTCCGAGGGTCTTACTGTCTCACCTGGGAACTAAGGAACTCAGAGTTGACTAGGGAGGGTAAGACAGCAAAGGAAAAGGTCCATGCCAAGCGCCTTGAGTTGGAGGTGGAAGAGAACACTTTCACTTTAGGGGAAGGCTTTTTGGAGGAGGTAGCATCTGAAATGGGCTTTGAGAGAAGGTAGGAATTTGAAGAGAAGAAGAGGGTGAAGGAGGAGAGCTGGAGAAGAGCCCGTTCCAGATACGGGATCAGTATAAGCAAAGGAATCAAGAAGAAAGAAGAAATCAGGAAGGTTAGGTACAGGTGGTAAAGCAGAAATCACATACCTGGCAAAGCCTTGTGCCCCCTCCCTCTGGCCCCCAGCAGCGGATTGGAAAGCCTCAGGTTTTTCCCTGTGCTGTGGGTATTCTAGGATGACCAGCTCTTCACTTGATACCTTCATTTCTAATGCCTTTGACAGAGGGGATTAGTAAACAGGAAGTTGTTGGAAATTGAAATTGAACACCAACGTCTCTCCAGAGTTGTTGTCTCAAATTTAGGGAGGCTTAAATTTGTTTGTTTTTTTTTGTTTTTTTTTGTTGTTTTTTTTTTTGGTAAAGTTAGTTTTTTTTTTTTCTATGTTGTTGTTCAGTCATTTTCAGTTGTAGGGGTTTTCTTGCCAGCAAACTGGAGTGGTTTGTCATTTCCACCTCCAGCTCCTTTTACAGAAGAGGAAACTGAGGCAGACAGGGTTAAGTGACTTGCTCAGGGTCACACAGCTAGTAAGTGTCTGTCAAAGGCATTAGAAGTGAAGGTATCAAGTGAAGAGCTGGTCATTCTAGAACACCCACAGCACAGGGAAAAGCTTGAGGCTTTCCAATCCGCTGCTGGGGGCCAGAGGGAGGGGGCACAAGGCTTTGCCATGTGTGCGGTCTCTGCTTTACCACCTGTACCTAGCCTTCCTGATTTCTTCTTTCTTCTTGTTTCCTTTGTTTCTTCCAATCCCGTATCTGGAATGGGCTCTCCTCCAACTCTCCTCTTTCACCCTCTTCTCTTCAAATTCCTGCCTTCTCTCAAGTAGATTTAAACCCAGGAAGATGAGTTTTCCTCATTTCTAGACCCAGCACTCTATCCACTGCACCACCTAGCTGCCCCTGAAAAAATTTTTTTCTATGTACCTTTCTTTTTAAAAAAATCTCATTTTTATGTATAACTTCTGTTTTTTACATCAGAATAACTTCTGGATGTATCTCACTCCCTCTCCTATGAATGAGCCATCCCTTGTAATAAGAAAAGGCAGTTAAGCAAAAAAATCAACAGATCAAACCCATCTGACAGTATATTCACTATTCCACTCATAGGCCCTCACCTTTGCAATGAGGAATGGGAGGTACATTTCCTCACCTTTTCTTTGGGGTCAAACTGAGTCATTATAACTATCCACCTGTATCTTTCTCTTTTATTCAACAAATATTTATTGAGAACTTCCTTACAGCAGCGTTGGGGAGTTGTAAAGAAACATCATTAACTGTTCCTTTAATTCAACAATGTAATATCTATTAAGTGCCCTGTGCATTTATGAATGCTTAATTTATCAATAATCTATTAATAATTATTTATGAATAATACATCTATAAATGTGCAGGGCATTCTTTTGAGTACTAGGGAAACAATCTCTGCCTTCAAGGAACTTACATTCTACTGTACACAAATAATTAAATACCATATCATTTTGAGACAGAGATAGAGAGAAGGTTGGCATCTTTGGGTTAAGGCTGTTAGTCCTGTGCAGAGACAGAGGAAAATGCAGTCATATGGACATCAAATACATTGAGGACTGAAACTTGATATGTAAGAATATGAAATATAATATAACTAAGTGCCAAATTGAGGCCACCAATACAGTTGTGGAAGCAGGTAAAAAAGCCCTAGATTCCTGTTTTGGCTCTGCCATCAGCTGAGTGACCATGGGTAAGTCACAGCTGCTTAGGTAACCTAGCACTTCTCAAACTGTGGGTCACAACTCCATGGGTTGCACTGAAGAGGTTGCAAGTGGAAGAAGTTTAAGAAGCCCTGAGTTAGTTACCTTAACTGGAAAATGAGGAGATTGAAACCCTGGAATTCTCTGAAAATTCAGATTAGAGAGAGAGTAGAGAATTAGAGTAAGAAAATAAAAGTGGTGAAGGCTTAAGTTAAACCTTATAGGATGCATAGAATTTGGAGAGGCATCATAAAGACCATCGGCTTTCCAGGTGATGGAACAACTTGAGCTTAGATCCTGAACTCTCATGGAGCCTGAAAAATCTAGGTGGGAGACTGGCCCAAGTGGAGTAGAGAGTGCATATTTAGAAGTATTCAGTCCTTCCTACTGTTGGTTAAATATAGTAGCACCAGACTTTGGAAGTTCCACTAAATGAGAATGAGTTCACACTGAAGTAATAATATGAATAATCAGCCTCTGAAAGGTTTTCTCTTATACTTAGTACTTGTGCATTGTCTTTCAGAATGTTTCTTTGAATCTCTACTGGTTTTTTTTTTTTTAGATTGTCAATTTGTGTGAGCTAGTTGTGTAGAAGAGCAGTGGAGAGCAAGGCATTACTCTAAATATACAATGAACAAGCTTTGTTTAATTTCCACATTCCACATAGAATACTATTGTTTCCGTACCTTCTATAGACATAATCAGTAACTTTAGCCTTAGCGAAGTTTTATGTGCACTCAAGCAGATGTTTTACATTTATTTAAATTTGTGAAAGCCTTCAAATGCTCTTTATAAAAGTAAGCTATTTAATCTTCTTTCCTTTTGGACTCTTCAAAGTACTGGAACATTTATACGTCACTGTTTTCTAAGCCTTTTGTAATCGTAGGATACTTTATCTAAGTTCTGTATAGGGGTAAGGTGAAGGTAAAGAAAAGGATAAATTCTAGTTAAATGTTCATCCTGTTTTTGCTGGGACCCTTTCTCTTGTAACTCACTAGTAGCTAGTTCAATGCCTGGCATTTAGTAGGTGCTTGGTGAATATTGTTGAATGGATGAATGAGTGAGTGAGTGATGGACATAAGCCCTATTTTGCAAATGATGAATCTGAGAAATTAATTTCACCTCTCCTGGAAGGCACAGAGCTAAAAATATCAGCCTGAATTGGAACCCAATTCTTTTGATCTGACGTTCTTTCCACTATGTACTTGCTAGCATCATGGAATTCTCAGTTCCCTCATTTCTTTTCCCAGTTAACATTTTTCTTTGAGGCTTTGTTTAGAGTTGTTTTCTCATTGCTGTCTTCTGAGTTTGTGTCTTGGTGTTACCGGACACCATAATAGCCTTTTATAGTTACGCTCTTTTTTGTTGTTGTTGCTTGCTCATTTTCTATTCTACTTCTTTTTTAAAATTAAGTAATTTGTTTTCAGTTGTTTATAATCAATTCCATATATCTTAGATTTTTTCCCCTCCCTCCCCACCTTCCTTTCTCTATCCCCGCTCCCTCCCCAAGACAGCATGCAATCTTGTACAGGTTCTACACACACAGTCTTATTAAATACATTTTGACCATAGTCATGCTGTGTAGAAGAATTAAAATGAATGGCAGAAACCATGAAAACAAAACAAAATATAACACAAGAAAAAATGATCTACTTCATCCTGCAATTGAATTCCATAGTTCTTTCTCTGGATGTGGAAGGCATTTTGCATCAAGAGTCCATTGGGAAATTTTTTAGGTCCTTGCATTGCTATGAAGGACTGAGTCTACCAGAAAAATTCCTCCCACACTTTGGTTGTTACTGTGTACAAAGTTTTCCTTGTTCTGTACCTTTCACTCAGCCTCAGTTCATATAAGTCCTTCCAGGCCTCTCTGAAGTCTTCCTGGTCATCATTTCTTATAACACAGTAATATTCCATTGCATTCTTACACCACAACTTGTTCAGCCATTCCCCAGTTGATGGGTATCCCCTCAATTTCCAGTTCTTTTGGGCTCCACATCTTCAGTGGAGGCATGACTTTTTTTCTTTCACTGTAAATTCTCATTTATCTGAAATCTAAAGAGCTGGGAAGCCAGTACAAAAGTGGCATTTTTCTTTTGCATCTTTTACGGCTTAAAAAACAGATTAGTTGAGAGGTTTCAGTTAAATTTTGTGTTTTGCCCCCTGTCCCAGAATGGGTAGCCTCAGCATAATGTTCTTCACACGGTAAATCCTTAATGCTTGTAGTTACTGACACAGCCAGTCAACAAACATTTATTAAGTACCTACTATGTGGTAGACATTGGAAGTTCCTAAAGTTAGAAAAGCAAAAATAAAATAGGCCTCTGCTTTCAGAGAGCTTGCATTCCATCAAGAGAGACAACAACATAGGAGATAACAAAATAGGAGGTGGGAAGAGGTGGTCCGGAAAGATGACTATCTCCAGAATATCTCATTGCATCTGTGCATATTTAGCATATTAAAATGAGCTCTGAAGTCTGTTGGAGTTGGAAGATACGGATTTAATTCATGGTTCTGACAACTTTTCGGAACACTAACGTTGCATTTGTTTCTTCATCTATAAAATGGAGACGATAAAATCCTTTCCCTCACAGAGCTCTTGTGAGGAAAGCACTTTGTAAATCATAAAACTCTACTGTGTGAACAAGAGCTGTCGTTACTGTTGCTGATAATTGATGCTAACGATTATACTTGTCGAGTCAGGAAGTGGCTGAGCAGATCCTGACCAAGACTCGACTTTCCTGGGCCACCCTCTGCTTAGAGCCCTAGAGAGTGATGCTGAAGGAGACTTTTCAATTCAGCAGACATTTATTGATCCGTTATGTGCTAGGTCCTGTGTTAAGATCAGGGGAGAAAGGGACCAATACAAAGAAAAAAGGAGCTTAACTCCACCAGGCGGCTGGCTTTTGATGGCTCTAGAAGGGAGAAGGAATTTTGAGAATCTATGAGCTTCTTTTGGGAGTCAGAATTTCGTGTAAAACATGCTTGATCTGGGCAGGGCAGGTAGGTGGATTAAAGTGCCAGGTCTTGAGTCAAGAAGACTCATCTTCCTGAGTTCAGATTTGGCCTTAGACACTAATTAGACCCTGGGCAAGTCACTTAACCCAGTCTGCCTCAGTTTCTTTATCTGTAAGATGAGCTGGAGAAGGAAATGGCAAACCAATATCCAGTATCTTTGCCAAGAAAACCGTAGATAGGATTATGAAGAGTTGAAAACACTTGAACAGCAGTAACCCTTGATTTGGTAGGTCAGTTTTGCAGAGCTTGGATGAATCCATCCCAGCTGGATCAAGGCTGTTTGAATTAAGTTCTCACTTTAGTCTGCAGCTAGATTTGAAGTATCCCTACTAGTGAGCTGCCTAATGGAAGTTAATTGCATGATGGAGGAGGGCCCATGCAGCCTTGAGAGCACTATGTAGCCCACTTCAGCTGCCCACACAGAGAAGAAACAGGCACAGTGTTCTTCTCAGTTAGCACACATTTATTAAAGTTAGGGCACTTACTGTGTGCCTACTGGAGGTAATTAATGACCCAAAGTACAATCTGACACATGTAGTTTCTTAATAAATGCTTATTTCCACATCCTTACCTTTCTGTGTGCTAGGTCTGACATCTAATAATCTAATAAATAAAGAACAAAAACACAGTGCCTGCTTTCAAGGAACTTACATGTATATAACTGTATATGTATAAAATAGATACAATTTAAATGGAATATAATTTTAGAGGGAAAGGGACTGGGAGTTTTGAGGAGATAGGACATAGAACAGGACTTTTATTACCTCGTGCAGAAGGTAGTATTTGAGCTGAGTTTTAAAGGAAGCTAAGACTTGAAAGTGAGGAAGGAGAACACCCCAGACATGGGGGACAGACAGTGCAGATGCATGAAGTCAGGAGATGAGGCAAGCACGATTGTATTGTAGCATACCTTGAAGAGAGTAAAGTGTAAGAATTGAGAGGTAGGGGGAGTACAGGTTATAAAGACTTTATGAAACTGCCGCACTTACATCCAGTTCAAGGGGGTGTCATGGTATCACCCTGTGATGTAATTGGACCCCTTCAAAAGCCAAAGGACACACAACAGGTTGTAAAGCCCTTTTACATACCATATCACACTTTGCGTTTAAAGTCAATCTACTCATGGATTGTCCTACCTACTGGCATAGATAATTATATGAGTTACCCCCATTACCTCCTATCCCTGTACCAACTTTCACCCCACAGTTTATCAGTTTCCGGTTATCAAAATTGACCTGTTATGCTGAATTCAGGGCCTTTGAGAATTTTATAGGTTAAACTTTGGCCCAGATACAGTTGAAAAACCTAGAGATCTCATGAGATGAGATAGTGTGCTCATTGCTTCATAAGGGCAACTGGATTAGGAAGAGGCTTGGCAAGCAATTTAACTGACCTTACCCCTGACCACATGTAACCTTAAGCATTCCAGCATACACAGGAGGGCCTGCTATCACAGGTTCATAGATCTGCATTTCTGAAAGGAAAGGCAACTTTTGAGATGTCAGCAATCACTTTAATCAAAGTATATGTATCATTCACTTAGTTCAGGGAAAAAGTCAGCATCCTGCACTTCAGAGAAAATACAGAGACAAGATCAACAGACATGGCTTCCAACTGTCTGACATAAGCAATACATCCATTATAAATCAACAGGCAAATCCATTGTGTGGTCTTTACATACATACATAGTTACCAGAGAGAGAAGCACCAACATCTGGGTTTTCAAAGCCTAGGGAGGGGCTCCTTAATGGTTGCCCAGGGTCCCTTGTGGCCAAGCAAACTTTCTTCCAGAAACTAAGCCCCAAAGTAAAACCTTACCCTCAGAGTATTTATACGTTTTTTAGAGCCAGAGGGCTATATCCCAACCCTTGAGAACCAGTGCCTCATTAGAAACTTAACAAAAGATGTAGGCCTTTCTACAAATCTTACCTAATCAAACTCGCCTTAATGTACAGACCCATTAATGAGTGGGGAAGATCATCTTTAATCACATTTTTCAGTCAGAGGCACTAAAACAAAAAATGCATTATCAGTACACCACACCAGCACACTGTGCAGGGAAGCCACCTAGCCACAGTAAAGAAATCAGAGTTTTGGGAAGTCAGTTTGAATAGGGTGAATAGATAACTAGATAATCCTCTGCATTTTGGTTTCCTCAGCTGATACGATTTCATGGACTCCATCTCTGCACTGACAGTCAGTTCCCCTACATCCTCCGGTCTCAATACTTTGGTTGTCAGTACTCAGCAGACACCCTAAAGAAAAGATAGGCCTTTGGTTTATGGTTGATGTCCTCCCAACTCAGACCCACCCCATCTCTGCTGACCCAAGCAAGAAAAGCCCTTCCTTTGATTCATAGATGTTCTTAATTCCATGTATTAGAAACATCCTAGTGGGATTATCTAACAATAGACAGTGTAGACAATTCAGGAGAAACCATTTTGACCATAAATAGGCATGCATATTTTTAGAACATCTATTATATGACCATAGCACCTCTAAAACAGGTTGGAAAGGTTTCAGGGGCAGTGTTACAGCGGACATTTCACTGGATTGGCAGCAGAGGCTTTAGCCTTAAATCTTCTATCATTTACCTATGTGAATTTGGCTTGGTAAACATAAACTTCTCTGGGCCCCAGTGTCCTCATGTAAAAAATGAGGGGATTGGACTAGGCAGACTTCTCAGTCCCTTCCTGATCTAGATCAGTGGAGGGAATACAAGTACTATGTGGGAAAAGTGGATTATATTATTGCCTGTTTTTAAAGTTAATTGTGTAATGACTTGCATTTTTCTTTGGTTTGTACCTGATGTAAATACTCAGATGTCTTCATGTATTGGTTTATCTTCTTTTAGCATCTGATGCTGTGCATGTATAATCATGTTAGTATATTGGCCCAGAGTCAAGGACTAGCTCCAGGGATTTGATTTTGCTTTTGTTTTTTTTTTCTTCTAGCACAGTTCCTTATATATAATGAGCATTTGGTTGAACTGAACTGATGTTGCCATGGTGGTATGATCTGGATGACTCTGCCCAGGAAAAGTCCAGAAAGGATTGTTGTTGCAATTATCTGGCTAACATGATCAAAAACCTCTCTGATAGAAAATGAATTTAGAATTTGGCCTAATCAGACTGGTAACTGCCTTGAGCTCTTAGGCTGCCTAGGGGTACTAAATCAATGCCAGTTACACTACGGAATGCTTTTCCTGTAGGTTCAACTCTTCTTTTCACCTACAGTCTCAGGCATCTCAAGTGCAGCCAAATGTACTATTACAAAAACTCAGATTTGGACACCTGGCAGATCAATCACATTGACAGACCCTTCTCTGTGCTATAATATTTGCATTTACTAGACCTCGTCTAGAGTCTCTGGAACTGATCCAGGAGTAGCAGACAAGGGACAGTTTTCTACTAGCTGGTTGTCTGCTCTCCAAGCAGGCATGCTGTCTGCATCCAGGGGGAGGTTGGACACAAATGGGCTAATTGCACTTTTGCTTGTGTCTCTATAGCCCTAGCGAGACCTTCTTTCTTTGTGTGAAGCCTAGTGACAGGTCCTGGGGATTTATTCAAGTACCAGGTTTGTCAGTGGCTTCTGGCTATGATTTGGACTCCATGTGAGTCATATGAATTATGTGCTCAAGCCAAGAAGCTGAAGGAAAAAAGAAAATCGGCATTTATTTAGTGCCAGGCATTGTGCTAAGCATTATTCTATTGTCATTGTTATCTTATAGTTGGTTTGCTGTTTCCTTCTCCTGCATATCTGACAGATGCAGACCGGAGGCAGGCAGGGTTAAGTTACTTGCCCGGAGTCATAGAACTAGTAAGTGTGTGAGGTGGAATTTGAACTCAGGCCCAACACTATTGGGCCCATGCCACCTAGCAAGCCAAATGCCCTCCTACTCTGACTGATGATGCTATTAGATTTCACCTTAGCCCTATTTCAGGTAGAACAGTTTCCAGTGTGATATACCTTTTACCATCAGGAAGACTATGCCATCTAACTTAGCCCAATTGAAAATAACTATCTAGAACATGGTCTTCTATGAACTAATTTCTATCCATTTTTTTTCTTGTACTCAGCATAGTGATTAGTTGGTTGACTGTGTGGGAAATTTTGAGGCTACCCAAGCTAACTTGCAAGCAGTTTCACTAGGTACTATGGATATTAACCAGAAAAGTGTTTTTCAAGACTCTTCTGAATAAACAGCAGATTTCTGTAGTGTCAAATTAATTTTGGCATTCTCTATTATGTCCGGTTATCTAACCTAGAAATTTGTTCATTAAAGAGACTCAGTAAATCATTTTTGAATATTGTGTTAATAATTAAGTATGCTATTTTCTTAATCTTTTTAGCTGGATGCTGACAAGTATGAGGATGATCCAGAGCTAGAGAAGATTCGAAAAGAAAGAAATTACTGCTGGATGGACATAATAACCATTTGTAAAGACAAGCTGCCAAATTATGAAGAAAAGGTAAGGGAAATCCTGAACTGTTTGGAAGAGGGGACTCTACTAGTGATTGGAGACTATCCAGACTTCTTTTGAATGAGCAGGAATTTATCTTGTTATTTTGAAACCTTACAATAACAGTAAAAAAATAGAATAACCAAACAATAATAAGCAAAACAAAAAAGAAAATATCTAAATAAGATCATAGTAAACTTTTTGTAAACAATCTGATTTGGTCCTCTATTTCTACTTATTTTGGTTTGGCTAAGTTCTGATATTTGTTAAATACTCAATGCTACACTGACTTATTCATTTCTTCTGGTCTGACTTTTTTCTTGTTTCTTAGGAACTGCATACCCTACTGGCATAGTTTTTCCATTTCTTCTTTCGTAGAGCAACTATGCACCTTGGTCTTTTAGTAGTGGAGGTCCGTGATAACACAGTCTGCCCCAACTGCTTCTAATTCTTCCTCTTAAGACCACATTGTTTCTGAACAAAAATCAGTGTGATTCTTGACAGCTAGAATTATTAAAAATTACATTTTTGTTGGCATCATTTGTTATGTCACCTACATTTTCATCACATTCCTGCCCTTTCCCTTCCCAGAAAACATCATTTAGAACAAAAATTTTTTTTTTCAATTTTTTAAACATCTTTATTTGAATTTTTAGTTCCAAAATTCTCTCCCTCCCTCTTTCCCCTCCCCACTCACTGAGATGGTAAGCAGTCATGTATAGGTTATACATGTATAATTATGTAAAACATTTTCCATATTAGTCATTTTGTACAAGAAGACTTGAATAAAAAAAATGAAAGTGAAAAATAGCCTGCTTCAGTCTGTACATAGACAATATGAGTTCATTCTATGGAGGTGGGTAGTATGATCTGTCCTTAGCCCTTTGGATTATCTTGGATCATTGAATTGCTGAGAGTAGCTAAGTCTCACTAATTTTTTTATTATGGAAAATAAATATAGTTGATTTTTAGTAAAAATGTGTAATTTATGTTAACATATAATGGATTTATTGTTATTTTAAAATAAATTAAATCCAAATTTTATTAGTTTTAAATTCTAATATGGTAAATATTACCAGATATAACCCATATAAACAAAAGTTTTTTGAGGTTTTCTATTTTTAAGAATGAAAAGAGGGTCCTGAGACCAAAAAGTTGGAGAAATGCTGCCCCTAAAGTAATACTCTCCAAAACATATCCAGTGTGGTTATCCAGTTCCTGCTGGGAAATCTTCTGTGAAGTTTGCCAAGACAGCACATTCTGCCTGTGGACAGCTGAGTATATATCACTGAATTGATAATTTATGAAATTATGAAAGGGCCGCAGGCATGCCTTGTTCTTTGGATACTCACTAGGAAAGACCATCGTTGGCAGCAGGAAACAGAGCGGCAATCATACTTTAAATAGACGCAGAGAGCGTTGGGGCAAACAGCATGAGGAAGAGGATGGAGAAGAGGAGAGGCAGCGAATATCTCTTACAAAATTGAATTAGAGTTAGGAACCCTCTGTAGCATTTACCCTATGGAGATAAGAGAGTGCTAGGGCTGGAGGTGGAGGATGGAGTTTGAGGTTACACTTTTATAGGGTTTTTTGCGGGGACAAACAAACTCTTGTCTGTGCCACCTTGGGGTTAGCTCAGTAACATCCATTCACCTCAAAGTTGTTAGCAAAACTTTAAAGTTAGCACATCCACATCACCTTCAGTGCCGTTTGGTGTTCTGATGGTCTTCTGGAACTTGCCTGAGATTTATGTATCATAGGACCAAAAGACTGGCATCAAAGCCTAGATGGCTTCCCCTGATGTAGCTCATATTACCAGGATGTGAGTTTTGGTCAATATGTGATACAGTTTGTAAATTATGCACCGCATGTGATTTCCAGGTTCCCCTTTGCAATTTTATTTCCTGCATTTGGATTGAGTGCCAGGCCTGGAGTCAGGAAGACTTGAATTCAAATGGGACCTCAGACACTTTTTCGCTACATGGCACTGGGCAAGTCACTTAACCCTGTTTACCGTAGTTTCCTCACCTGTGAAATGAGCTCGATAAGGACGTGGGAAACCAGTCCAGTGTCTTTGCCATGAAAACCCCAAATGGGGTCCTGAAGAGCTGGACAGGAACAAAATGACTGAACAACAGTATTGTTTCTTTGTATTGGTTACTTATAAACTTTCTATACCAGTTAGGAGTGTGGGTGTGGGGTGGTTAAGGAAACCAGAACAAGATCTCACTTTAACATAGTATCAGGTATAATGGGAGTAAGTCCTGATGTTGGTGTCAGAGGCCCCAGGTCCAAATTTGGTTGTGTTGACCCTGGGCAAGTCGCATACTTGACCTTCCCAGAACTCTGTTTTTCTCATCTGTATAATGGAAGGCTTGAACTCAGTAATCTCTGAAGGTCCGTTCTAGCTCTCCGTGTGTGAGCCTATAAAATATTTACTGTATTAAGTCCTCGCTATATGATTTTACAGGATATTATCCTTACTCTTATGGAGTTTGGATAGTCTTCCTAAGCAGACAAGATACAAACATGTGAAACATTAAGTGATATTACAAAAGATAAATAACCATTACAATAATATGGGAAATTTCACAAGACAATACCTGTTCAGTTGCCACATGGATGGGATAGTCTGCAGCATAGAGATTGATTACCTTTCTATGAAGAGGATCGATTCCATTTTTGTCTAAAATCTTGAATTAGATCTGGGAGGGGTTTTGATCAGTGAGTCAGGGTGGGGTTATGGAACCCCCCTGTGAACCTTAGGGGAAAATGACATTTCTAGAAACTTCCATCACTCTTTTCCTTTCCTGCTCTTATTGAAACATTTTAAACTTGGAGGTGCAAGGAGACCCTGCCCCCCACAACCTTATGGCAGAGAGAGAGAGCAGTGGACCAGGAGGCAGGAGATATGACGGAGTTAAAGGCCCAAGGTGTGTGACTGGGGCAGCTCATTTCACTTCTGGCATTTCAAACAGGGTGCCTAGCAGGAAGGATATAGCTGTGGATCCTGATACATAAGAGATCATAGCAAGTGGCATAGAGATTAAGAGGAGAGAGAGATTATTGTAAACTGGATTGCTTTAGAAAGACTTCATGAAAAGGTAAGTACTTGAGCAGGTCCTTGAAGGGATGGGTAGGATTTGGATTGATAAGGGAGTATGGGAATTCTAGGTCTAGAGAAAGGTGTGAGCAGGTTAATATAATAGCTAGCATTTGAGTGACACTTTTAAGGTTTACAGAGTGCTTTAGAAATACCTCATTTTATATTCACAACCATGGGAGGTAGGTACTATTATTATCCCCATTTCACATATGAAGAAACTGAGGCAGAGAGAAGCTATGTGATTTGTCCACTTAACACAGGTAGTATCTGAGGCTGGATTTCAACTTGACTTACAGTTCCGGGTCAAGCACTGTATCCGTAATGCCACCTAGCTGCCCAGTTTAGTGGGGGAGAGGTAGAAGCACAAAATATATTTTAGGTAGTGGCAAACTAGACTAGTTTGGTCAGAGAATAGTATTCAGAAATTCTACATGTAGTTTTCTATTATATGGCTTTCTTCAAACAAGAAACATTTCTTTCCCAACATTTATTACTTATGCTTATGAATAAAAAATACCTGACTTCAAATTGTATTCAGGTGAACCTCTGATTATATATTTGCTATGTAGCAAGTTAATTTTATCTTATATTTTATACTTTTGTCAAGGATATTTGATGCAAAGAAGAAAAAATATTAATACTCAGTTTCAGGTGTAGGGTGGGTGATGTTTCTCCTATTTTAGTCCTTATTCTTGACCTTTTACACATTTTCCCAAAGAGAAATGTTTTTAGGCTGGAGAAAACATTATTTCTTAATATTTCAGTTGATCTAAAAAAAGAGGTTTTTAATATGCTTTCTCACCAGTCAACATGCTTCCCTTCTAATACCAATTTCATTAGTTTTGTACATTGAAAATTTATCAGCTTTAAATTGCAATTATCTGTTATCTTTTGTAATTGCCTTTATCCTTTGTTTTGTTAATAACTCACTTTCTAGTCATGACTCTGAAAGGTACCTGATTTTTTTCTTTTTTAAATAGTTTTTGCTACAATCTTTTTTTTTTATTGCTATAGTTTTCCCTAGTATCTTTTCCCCTCCTAAATACATATCCCACATAAAAGTGATATTTTTTTAAATATTAAAAGAAAGAAGAAAAAAATCATCATAATGGAAAAGTCTGAAAATATGTGCGGGGTGTGCAACAGCTGTAGAGCACCCACCTCTGCAAAAGGGATGGGCTTGTCTTCCCATGTTCCTGCTTTCCTGCCAGCTTCTTCTTTATAGTTTGAAACATTCACTTTTGATTTTGTGTGTGTGTGTGTGTGTGTGTGGGCGGTTGTTATTTCTGTTTTCATAATTGTTTTTGTTTGCATCATTTACAGAGTCATTGTATATATTGTTTCTTGGCTCTGCTTACTTTGCTCTGCATCTTACTTTGTAGATCTTTCTGTGCTTCACTGTATTCATCACAGTCATCATTTCTAACAGCACAGTAATAGTCCAGTACATTTAGATACCATGATTTGTTCAGTCATTCCCCAGTAAATGGACATGTACTCTGTTTTCAAGTCTTAGTTATTAGAAAAATTGCAGCTATATATATGGTAGTGTATATAGGTACTTTTTTTTTAATCAGTGGTGTCTTTGGGATATAAGCTCATTAACAGAATCTCTTAGTCCAAGGATATGAATATTTTAGTCACTTTCTTTGTATTCTTTGCATTCCAAAATGATTATACCAACTCATAGCTCCACCAACAATGTATCAGTGTGCCTGCCCTCACATAACCCTTTCAACATTGACTATTGCCATCTCTTGTCATTTTTACTAATTCGCAGGGTGTAGGGTAAAACCTCAGGGTTGTTTTGATTTGCATTTTTCTAATTATTAGTGATTTGGAGCATTCTTTCATGTGGTTAATAATTTGTAATTCTTTTGAGAACTATTTCTTCTTATCCTTTGACTACTTAACTAATTAGAGAATGGCTTTTGGCTATATGTATACATAAATATATACACATATATATACATATATAATAACTTTACATGTATTAACCTTAGAGAAATTTGATGCAAAGTTTTTTTTTCCCATTTGATTGCTTTCCTTCTTATCTTAGGTGCATTAATTTTGTCTGTGTAGAACTTTTCAATTTTCTACATCAGTCATCTATTTTCTCTTTTATAATTGCCTCTAACCTTTGTTTGGTTAAGAAAATATATTCTATCCATAGCCATGAAGGGTATATGTTCTACTTCTTTTCTGATTTTTTTTATATGTATAATCATTAAGCCCACATATCCATTTAGAGTGTATGGTATAATGTGAGGTAAGGTGTTGGTCTAAGCCTTATTTCTGCCAGATTGTTTTCTAATTTCCCCCGCTGTTCTTTATTAGATAAGAACTTCCTTCCTAAGTAATTTATATTTTCTGGTTTATCGAACACTGAGTTCCATTATTTCTGATTTTCCCTTGTCTGTTGCATTGATTTTCCTCTGTTTTTAAATTAATAGCAGATGGTTTAGATGACTGCAGCTTCATAATATAAATTAAGGTCTGGAAGTACTAGTCCTCCTTCATTCCTTACCATTTTAATGATTTCCCTTGTTGTTCTAGGTCTTTTGTTTTTCCAAATGAATTTTATTTTTATTTTATCAAGTTCTATAAAGTATCCTCTTGGATATTTGATTATTATATTATTAAAGGTATAAATTAACTTTGGTAATATTGTCATTTTTATTATGTTGGCAGGGTCCAGCTATGAGCACTTAATTTTCCTCCAGTTAGTTAAAATATTCTTTATTTCTTCAAGGAGGACTTTGTAACTTAATCTGTACAAGTCTTTCGTATGCTTTGGTATACTGATCTCAAGATGCTTTATGTACTTTGTAAGTATATTATTATTTCTAGGGTTTTATTATTACATAGAAATGCATTTGAGGATTTATCTTGTAGCCTGCAACTTTGCTGAAGCTATTATTTATGTCAAATTAATGTCTTTGCTGAATTTCCTAGAATTTTCCATATAAACCATCATATTGTCATCAGATAGGGATGGCTTTATCTCCTCTTTATCTTTCTTTGAACCTTTAATTTCTTTCTCTTGTCTAATCGCTGTTGTTAGCATTTACAAACTATATCAAATCATTACGGGGAAATGAGCATCTTTGCCTTCCTCCCATATTTATTGGAAAAAGTTCTGGGGTATCCACATTGCTTGATTTTGGTTTTAGATCGATATTTTGGTTATTTTTTATCTTGAATGTTCCACTCTTCTATTTTTCTGTTTCATTTAGAAAAAAAAATATGATTTTTTGGGTGTAATCTGAGGTTTGGAAGGCTCTTCATCCCTACTTTTTAAATTATTTCTCTTGAGATTTCTGTTCCTTTTCCTTCGAATGAATTGTTATTCAGTATAGCTCTACAGAGTATCCTTCCTGGTTATTTGGTTGCTATTCTGTTCAGTTGTTTTTCAGTCACATCCAGCTCTTTCTGATCTCATTTGGAGTTTTCTTGACAAAGATACTGTAATAGTTTGTTTGCCATTTTTTTCTCTAGCTCATTTTACAGATGAGGAAACTGAGGCAGACAGACCCAGGGCCACACAGCTAGGAAATGTCTGAGGCCCAATTCAGTAAGATGAGTCTTCCTGACTCAGTGCCTGATACTATATGCACTAAGCACTGTGCTGCCCAAGTTTGTTTGATTGAGCTAGCACTAAATCTATCAATGAATCTTTATTATTTTTTATTGTAGTAGCACATCCCAGTCATAAACATTATATTATCTCTCCAGTTATTTAAGTCATTCTTTGTTTCCTTGTCCAAGCACTTCACATTGTTACCTTATCTTATTATATGTGTTTAAAGCAGGATTTCTTAACCTTTTTTGTGCCATGGACCCCTTTGGCAGAGTGGTGAAGCCTATGGTTTCCTTTTCAGAATAATATTCTTAAATGCATAAAATAAGATTTATAAAATTACAAAGGACACCAATTACATCAAAATAGGTTTTTTCTTTTATGTTTTGGTTAAGAATCCCTGACTTTGAAGGAGGCTTGAGTAAATATTCTGGATTAAAAAAAAAAATTGGAACAACTTTTGAGTTCTTCCCTAGTTCTTTTTCTGGCTGTCATATTGGTGATGTGTCCCTGAGGCAGGAAATCTGGAGAAGTACAGTATTCATGTATGTGACTGAATTTCCATTTCATTACAGTTCTGCACTCCTTCAAATAATCTGAGGGCATTTATGGGTGAGCCCCTGTTAATCTGCCTGTTAGATCTTTAATACTTCACTTATAGTGCCCTCCTCCTTTAGATCAAGATGTTTTATCAAGAACATTTACACCTTGATGATGAAATTCGCTATGTCCTGGAAGGAAGTGGATACTTTGATGTAAGAGATAAAGAAGATAAGTGGATCCGCATCTTCATGGAGAAAGGAGACATGATAACACTTCCAGCTGGGATTTATCATCGCTTCACCCTGGATGAAACAGTACAGAATTTGTGGCTTTTTGGTTTTTGTTTTTAAAGTATAAAATATGCAAATTTTGATAACTTCTGACACAAACCCTCACAGAGCATTGTCTGTACCTGACAGATGAAAATACTGGTGTGTGAGTGTTGAATGGCATTACTTATGGCTTATATATTTTGTTGCCAAGGAGACAGCCTAGCACAAGTTAGTAACCTGGAACTTGGCTGTTTATTTTATGGTAGTTTGTTTGCCTTCATATACTAGGTGGCATAGAGAGCCTGACCTGGTGTCAGGAAGACCCATGCTAAAAAACCTCCTACAGAGAAGGAGTCTGAGAATTAACTTCTGGGGTGTTCATCTCTATTCCAACAATTGGGCAACCCTTTTGGCAAGGATTAAAACACTAAGGAAGCCATCTCGGTTTATTTCAAACAACATATTGAAAGTTGCTGTACTTCAATAATTTATTCTCTGTTTTTCCTAGAACTACATTAAGGCGATGAGGCTGTTTGTTGGAGAACCCGTCTGGACAGCATACAATCGTCCAGCTGATCATTTTGAAATTCGAGGACAGTATTTGCAGTTTCTGACCCAAAGAGCATAGTGGTACTCCCTGGAGACTGAGATACTACTCGGAAATGGGCCAAACATGATAATTAAGCAAATTGTTAATAATTTCCCCTTTTCTTCCATGTCAAGAACTTGGGTTTGGGTTCTTTCTTTCCTTTTCAGGATTGTCTGATTTAAGAAAGGAAAAGTCATTAATTCAACATGGAATGAACTGAGATTGTGAACAAATCCTGGCTTTAAAAAAAAACAAAATAACTTTTTTTGGTTCTAATCAATTGCTTAGTTAATTAGAAATCTCTTGATTCTTACTCTGAACCTTTGGGATGAAAAATACTACGTGGATTCATTGTATCCCAAGGTATTAGTATTTCTGTGACATGACATGAGACTTGTCAGGCACATCTACTGTTTGCCTACATCCTGGAGAACCAGACCTTCCCAACACTAAGAAAATTTGCTTAGACTTTCCAGTGGAACTTAATTGTTTTGTGATACAGTTGTGCCTAATTTGTTAATTCTGTAGAAAAATCATCATCAACCAGAAATCAACAGTTCTTTGAATAAGCACCTTATTCCCAGACATCCAAAGTATTTGGAAATCTATCTTCATCTTAGAATTTTCAACAAGGCTAGTGCTAGTCAGGTCACATCCCTGTCTTGTAAGATGAGAAAAGTGAAAATTCAAGTTCAGTGAATGTCTCTTAAATTCTCTCTTTGCTAAAGTACTGATCAAATGATTCTCTTACATCCCGAGTACTCTCACTAATGCTTAGCTGACAACTTTTTAAAATTAGTCTTTTAAAATGTCTTTTGCAAAGCAAAACTTTGTAATTTTTGTAGAAACTGAACATTAAAGAGAATAGAAATTCAACCATTCTTTTTCTTGCCTTGCTAGCATCCTGATGCTGTACTCAGGGGCCCTGGTTTCCCATGGATTGTGCCTTCCCCAGGGATCTTAATGTCCTCCTTTTTGAAGCCATCAAGGTTTCTCTGCATTCACAGACCAAGGAGAGCGCTGAACTGCTTAGTTAAATTATTCTAGTCTCAGTGAAGGGAGAGGGGATAAAGGAAAGGAGGAAGAAAATTTGGAACTCAAAATTTGAAAAATTCAACGTAAAAATTTGTTTTTACACATAATTAGGGAAAAAATATTAAAAAATAAAATAAAATATTTTGGTCAAAGTTAGCTGTTGGGGGACTATATAACATGTTGTCCACAGGCATCCTGAGTTAGCTGTCAAATCTGTCAATTGCTCAACTCTCATTCCCGTTGTATTGATGAGGCCTCTTCTTTAAGCCTGTTACTCATGACACTTCAAATGGTGAGGTCCATCAGTGTTCAAGTTTTGGACTCTGCTGGAAAAATTACATTTCAGTAAGGGAAATTATGTTTTGGTGTACAAAACACATAAATAAGATCTTGGAGTGAGAAAAAACTGATTAGAAAGATAATTACAGTTTATTAATTCAAATTTAAACTAATATTTTTCAGTGCTAGACTGAAATGGAATAAATTAGTAAGTGCCTACTATGTGCCAGGTACTATGCTAACCCTGTGAGATAGGTATTATGTTGTTGGCCATCTTTATAGTAGAGAATACTGAGCCTGGAAGAAGACTGCATACAGCAGATACTTACCAGAGGCATAGGATGGATTGATTCCCAATTCCAATTGCCTGCAGAATGCATGTTGTCCTTCCTCCACCCAATGACCCACCTCATTGCCAACTCACAAGCCAAGTTTCTCTTCTTGAGGCTAAATATTTCCAATATCTTCAACCTATCCTGATTTGGTATGGTCTTGAGACCCTTTAATATGCTGGCTACTCCATTGTATATACTTTTCAAGTTTATCACTATGGCACCTAGAACTGAATACCGTATTCCAAGTATGTTCTAATCAAGGTTGAATACAGTTGCCTAGTTCTTCAATAGTGTGTCTCTCAATTCAGTGTAAGATCTCATTTGATTTTTTTTTTTTTACCTATTGTGTTCATAAGATTACAGATCTAAAGCTAGAAGGAAACTGAAACTGCAAGAGATATGATTTGACTAGGGTTAACAGCCAGTGTTGGAGGCAGGATTTCATATTTTAGGAACCCTAATGTATTTCCTTTGTCTATTACTATCAATAAATGACGTTAGAAAACCTAAAAATGGTCCACTTCATAGCCCATTTTTAGGCTGTGCTAGAACTGCAAGGTTAGCCATGTGGAAGTTGGGAGTACGTGTCAGTTTTTCCCAATAGATCTGGAAGAAATCTGTAAATCATAGACTTAGAAAGGATCTTAGAAGTCTACTAACACACACTTAGAAAGCCTCTTCACAAGTGATAATCTAGACTCTACTTGAAGGCTTCCAGTTACAGAGAATTCTGAAAAAAGTGAGTAGTTATGGGAGCAAGAATATCAAATCCTGGAGTTCGCAGGGGAGAAGAATCTGGGGTACAATGCAGGGAAGTGAAATGTCAAGGGAAGAGTTTAATGTCTCAAATTCCCCCTCCAAAAAGAAGATTGCATTGGAGTATTCAGAGCTATATAGTTCGTGGAATCTCCTTTATATACCAAACAAAATACATTAGAGTAATCTGTAAGAACAAACCTGAATCAGTGAAGGAAAGGCAACTGGTTTTTGAAAGAAAAACTCATGTTTGGATATTTTGGAGTTCTGTTTTTAGAAAACGTTTTGTTGGTTTTTTATTTGTGCTTTTTGCACCAGTTACTTCCCAGTAAAAATCCCTCCTGACTTTGTTATTGGGGTTTTCTCAACAAAGATACTAGAATGATTTACTATTTTCCTTTTCCAGATCGTTTTACAGATGAGGAAACTGAGCAATAGGGTTAAGTGATTTGTCCACAGTAACTTATTTATTAATAAGTATCTGCGGTTACATTTGAACTCAGGAAGAAGAATCTTCCTGACTCCAGGCCCAGCTCTCTACCCACTTTTCTATCTAGCTGCCCCTCCGTGGCTCCTTCCTCAGTCCTAAACCCTTTTGACAAATAAAATAAACAAAACAAACACAGTCTTTGTTGCCACCACTCTGTAAGCATAGGCAACATTTTGAACCTATAGTCTACCACATCTCAAGCAAAAGGAAGAAATAATGTTTAATTACTGATCTAGAGAGTTCCTCAGCCGAAAGAGAGAAGTTTGACTTTTCCATTCGAGGCAAGGAATTAGTTCTAGCAAGGTGATAGGAGGGTTGTCACTAAATCCTTTTCTCTGTGCCACCTCAAAACGATGACATATGTTTGAAATAAAGGAAGGAAAAGGAGGAAAAGGAAGGAAACTCTTACAGGCGATAAAAAAGCTAGCAAGAAAAGATGAATAAGCTTAACAGAAGCCACAGCATGATGAATAAGTATAGAGTTACTAAAAATCCGAAGGAGAGCACAAGACTACCCAACAGTAGCTCCACCTTTTACAAAATTTTTTTTATCTTTAAAAATTTATTTTTAATTTATGGGATACAACAAGCATTTCCGTAATATTATATAATAAAAATGCACATAAAGCTGTAAATCTGTTATGTACAACTTACTCCTTTTAAATATATAATAATGTCATCATGTAAATTTCTTTTTTTCTTCCCACACCCCCACCCTAGAGATGGTTACTCTTAGACACAAATATGTATATGTATGTATGTGTATGTGTGTGTGTGTGTGTGTGTGTCTCAATCTGGGAAAAGGTCCAGTCATTCTGGAAAACTAATTATGCAAGCAAAGTCACTAAATTGTTCTTACCCTTTGACCTAAATGTTCCACTATTAGGCATATGCCTCCAGGAAAGCACTGACTAAAAGAAAGTCTCCACGTATACCAAAATATTTATAGTAGCACTCTTTCTGGTAATGATTCTCAAAAAAACTAGATTGGAGCAGAGGTTGGGTCTGGTAGTAAGAAGTAGGCAACATGCTAATTCCTTTTACTTCACTTTTGTGGGGAATGAGAGAGAAAGCAACCACACTGGAAGAGGACAAGTCTAAAAATGGCAGCCAGTTATGGTCAATTCCAGATGACTGTGGGACTGCAAATCTGGAACCAGAGAGGAAAAGGGAGTGAGATGAAAAGATCTAGAATCAAGGGAAAAGAGAAGGCTAGATAAAGAAGAGAATTCAGGGGATTCTAAGAGGAATGTGGGCTTTTCAATTCAGCAAATGGTGACAGAATCATGGGGACTAGGGAAAGCAAGAAAATGGTGACAAAATGATTTTCTTAAACTGTAAGTTTGATCGTGTCGCCCCTTATGCCTAGTAAGCTTCAATGACTCCCCATTACCTGTAGACTCAGCTAGAAACTCTTCCGTTTGACAAAAGTTGTGTGACACTTCTCTCCTTATCAACAGTGGTTTGGACATAACTGTGTGGTGTGATTATAGTGAGTATAATGGGTATAGTGTTTGTTCTGAATTTAGTAATGGAAGGCAACATGTGGTTATATGTTAGTATAGTCTAGTATGAAGTGTATATGTCTTTACAGAAGAAAATGGCAACCAGGACATCACTAAGCCTAATCTTTGTTAGGGACAGGCATAGTGAAGGAAGTCTCCTATTTAGATGGCCATACTTTAATGGGTACTCTCTACAATTCATTGTTGTCTTCTTAAATAATTCATGTCTATGTTCTTTCATAAATCTTCCATGGAGAATCTACCCAATGAGTGAGTATTGGGAGCCTTATAATTGGGAATTTTTGTATTTCATGGAAACCCATGCTCTGTGCAAACTTGGTCTTTTATCCCATGTTCACTACATGATCAATCTACCTCCTTTTCTGGTCACATGGGTCCTTGATGTTTTTTATCCTATTTTTTGCCTGCAATTTATCATTGGTAAACACATACTGCAGCTGCTTCATACCCATCATGCAACTTTTCATTGCCCTTTTACACTCAAGTTTACTGAGCAATATCTCAGTGCATGGGTCACTATTCATATTGTTCAAACAGTGACATGCAATTGGGTGGGCAACTGCAGCTTGGGAGATTGGCAGCTTGGGAGAATTTTGTTGTTAAAAAGATGAATTTACATATTAGGGATCAGTTTGGTGTTATGGCTTATATCCTTGCTAGGTTAAATGTATTACCTTTACATTTTCTGAGCATCCTTAATTAACTATTAATAAATGCTCCCATTCCTCTCTGTGCTCTATTCCTGACTCTCTGGACTTATTCTATGAAGCAGCTTCCTCACCCTGGAAATTCACTCTATTCTGGACTTCTCACTTCACCCTTGCTTCTTCTGATTGACTGGCTTTCTCCCAAACTGCCATTTTAAGGAAAGTATCCAGATAAGTTGTGTATTCATTCATCCTGGAAGACCCACTCTGTTCCCATCCATGTGCGTTGTCTTTCCACATTAGATTGTAAGCTCCCTGAGGGTAGGGACTGTCTTTTGTCTCTTTTTGTATCCCTAGTATTTAGCACAGTGCCTGGCACATAACAAGAACTTAATAAATGTTTATTGATTGATTGAAGACAAGGATTGCCTTTCTGCTTATATTTGTGCTTCCATAGTAACAGCTGAAATGGACAGACTGAGAATAATTCACAGGCAAAAGTCAATTAGGAATTTTGAGAGCATCATTTATTAGCCAGGCTGGCGGCTGCCTCATGGAGAGACCCAGAGGAAATAGCCCCAAACTGAGGTGGGTGTGTGCATTTTAAGCATTTTGGTGCTAGCAGTACAGCCTTGCGGTTTCCACAACAAACAGAGTTCTGACAGAGTGGGGCGGGGGGGGAAGGCTTGTTAGGCAAGAGCCCCCAAAACAGAGGGGGTTTTGTCAGGGTACTGTTAGGCAAAGGACCCCCAACAGAGGAGAGGTGCCAGGAGAGGGACCCAAACACTGGTTGTCATTCAACAAAAAGTAGTTGTCAGGAAGTGGGGGGGCTCAGCAAAAGGTAGTTGCCTGGCAGGAGGGGTCTAACATTATGGGGGCACAAGTTGTTACCATGCAAATGGACTAAATAAAAAATGACTGTTAACAATTCATCAGATATTTCACAACCCAAAGGGGAATAATGTTTTGACAGGGGCCCAACAGGCAGGTTATTCAACCCTGCCCAGTAACCTAATAGATATTTCTCAACCTAGGGGCCCAGGGAGGAACAGTGTCCACTTCACAGCTTAATAAATAATTGTTGACCTGATACCCACCCTTTGGGTGTGTTAGGTTGGGAGGTCTTAAAACTTTGCCCTCCATATCCCCTTCACTTCCTCCCTCTTACTGTAGTTGCATAGTGTCTCTTCTTCTTACCTTCTATTAGAGTATAAGCACTTTACGACACAAATATCTTTTCTGTGTCCCTCAAAGACATTAACACAGTGGCTTGCCCCTAATTGGCACTCAAGTAATGTTGGATGATTGAATGCCAATCTCAAAAAAAAAACTTTTAAGTCTAGCTTAGAAGGATCTTTGATTCCATTGGGGTTTTTCTGCCAACTTAGTTCTGCCCTCATTTCTTGGGGGAACATTTCTTGTTTCTATTTTTTTCTCTACTCCTTAGCTGTTTAGGAGACACCTCTTGTTTCTTTATAAAAACCCTGCTTCCCCTAGGACTTTTATCTTTTTTAACCTAAAAGTACATTGGTAAGTGGGTAGAGGAGGGCACAATAGTCCTCCTAATGTGACTTTCATTAGGTACTTCTTATCAGACAGATTATTCCATCAGTGCTACTTAGCATGTTCTGATTAAAATCAGACAGAGCCATTAAGTTAATTTTGCTATTATTTCTGCCTTAAAAGAAAGATTTTTCATCGAATTTAGATTCTATGTTCACAGGGGTAAAAAACAACAAAAAACAAAAAACCCTCAACCCTGAAGTGACTTCTTATTAGAACATTCACACTTTCAAGGCAATAGTCTGAAAGCATAGGGCCTTCTGGTGAGGAAAAGGATAACAGAGACTATAGGAAAGGGCAAACAGCATCTTCAAGGAGCTGAATTCTTATTCAGAGTGCTACATTCCTATGGCATCATCAAGGTGCTATTTTAAATTATGAATTTGATATCTTATGCTTGCTCACCAGTGACGACTCTTGCCTTATACATCTTAATGTTTAGTCGAAGAAAGATCTTTCAACCAATGGGATTCTGTATTTTGTATAGGCATTCAGGTATCAAATTTTATAAAAAAAAAATAAGGTCCTGAAGGAAGGGGGCATCTCACTTAGCAAAGTACCTAGCACAGAGTAGGTGTTTAACAAATGCTGATTCCCTTCTCCTTCCCAGTGCTACTACAGGCCCAAATTCTTCAAATTTGACCACCCATGTACTAATAATGAAGAAAAAGATATCAAGTTCGTAATTTAAAATAGCACTTTGATGATGCCATAGGAGTCTAGCACTCTGAATGTATTTGTATTGTTAATGTGATTAAAGATCTCTCCCTCCATTAATGGGCTTGCCCATTAAGGGGATTTTGATTAGGGAAGATTTGTAGGAAGGCCCACACATTTTGTTAATGAAGTACTGGTTTTCCACAGTTGGGATGCCCTCTGGCTGTAAAAAAAGGTACAGATACTCTAAGGTGAGGTTTTACTTTGGGGCTTAGTTTTTGGAAGAAGCTTTGTGTGCCAGATGAGACTCTGGGAAGCTGCTAAGGAGTCCTCCAGCTTTGAAAACCCAGATGTTGGTGCTTCCCTCTCGGGTAACTATAGTCAAATAGTTAGACCTGTTGATTTGTGATATATGTATTGTTTATGTCAGATAGTTTGGAAGTGCTATGTGTTGATTTTTTGAACTAAATGAATGATTTATGTGCTTGATTAAAGGAGATTGTTAACCCTTCAAAAGTTGCCTTTCCTTTTAGAAAAGCAGATCAAAGAACCTGTGATAGCAGACCCCCCCATGTGTGTTGGGGTGCTTACTGATATATCTTGGGAGGTAGGTGCTTTTATTATGCCCATTTTACAGATGAGGAGATTGAGGCAGATAGAGGTTAAGTGATTTGCCTAGGGACACAGCTGTCTTGCCACCATCTACCTTCAATGTCCCTTTCCAGTTCTGAGACCATAAATCCATACTGCTATAGAGAGGCCCACAAGTAGGCCCATCACTCTCTCCTTGACATAGCTTCCTCCCACTAAGTAAAAAGGCCCCGCTTTGGAACAAATCAATATAGCCAAACAAAAGCAATTTGCATTGTATTGGTAATGTCTGAAAATGTATGGTATGATTTATTCTTTTAAAAAATAAATGTTATTGATATATTCTGGTTTTATATTACCTTATTTCCTGCTGCCTCCTCCCAGAAAACCATTCCTCATAATAAAGAATAAAAAAAAAGGGAGCAGAAAAAAATCAGCAAAACCAGCATTTAAGACAAGTCTGTCATTATCTGTGATGTCACAAATGAAAAGTCGCTCATTGCTGCTGAATGAAGGGAGTGTCTTTTCATAACTCCTCTTTGGTGCCAAGTTTAGTAACTGTAGCTTTGGAGAATTCACTTTTGGTTGTCTTACTGTGGTTGTTTCCATTTTTGTAGTCCTTATTGCACATTTTTTCCTTTTTCTGCTTATTTCACTTTGCATCCGTTCATATAAGTCCAGCTTTCTCTCAGTTTTGAACTTTTCTTGATGATGAGGTTTTTCACAACTCTCCTGGGTTCTTGTGATCACCATGTTCTGTTTTTGGAATGTTCAGCAACCACGTCTTTAATAATATGTTCTAGAATTTTGCCAAACATCTAAGTCAGGCTCACTAGTTTATAGTTTTTAAGCACTATCCTCTTTCCTGTGTTGACTATCAGGATAATATTTGTCCCCATCTGGTCCCATCATGTCTCTCTCATTCTCCCTGATTGAAGGATTGATGACAGTGGTTCACTGTCACATTTCTTTCAATACCCCGGTATGTCATTTTATCACTCCAGTGACACACTCATCAAAGGCAGCAAGGGACCTGCTCTACATGTTATTTCCTCACTTATCTTAGCCACTGACCCTGTTAGCCATTTGGGTACTGTCATTTTCCTTGCCAGAAAAAAAAGCAAAATTACAAACAAGTCACTCTTCCTTCTCTCTGTTATCATTATTCCATTTACTCTAATCAGTGGCCCTATTATTCGTTCTTTGGTCCTCTCCTTTTCTCCAATTTGACCATTTATTTTGGTCTCCTTAGCTTTTCTCAGCAGTCTCAGCCCCTTCTGAAATTTAGCACTCTGGGTACTATTCATGTAGTACTCTGATACATTTTGGGACCCATCTTCTATCTTCTCCCCTTGTTTTCATCTTTTATACAAGTCTTTTTTTTCAGAGATAAATGTCTATTGATACTCTTTGCTTTTGCATCATCAGAATTTCAGTATCTCTCCCTCTCCTCCTTCTAAAGAACAATCCATTTCATGTAACAAGCAGCATTTTTATAGATAAAATAAAAAGAGGAAAAAATCAGCAAAACTAATCAATACATTGAAGTCAGAAAATATATACAATGCATCACACCCACGGGCCTCCCACCTCTGCAAAGAACCATGTCACTTTTCATTTCTCTTCTTTGCTATTTTCATTTCCATTGTTATGTGACTTCGTTGATTACTTCCCTAAGTGCCTATATTGGTTTCTTCAGATAACTGTTTTCTGGGTCATCTTGTCTGGACCTTCATTTTACAGATAAGCAAATTGAGACTGAGAAAAGTTAAGTGACTTGTCCAGGGTCACTTAAGTGACAGGTGTCCAAGGCTGGTTTTGAACCCAGGACTTCATGATGCTAAATTCAGCTCTATGCACTATATAATATTGTCTCTGTTTTTTTAGTATTGACTTTAAAGAGTATATGAGTCATTTGATTTGCTCTCCTAAGAACAGTTAAGACAGGCTGTTTTCAATTTTTGCTCAACAGGTCAACAAACTAGACCACTAACAGAACTACAGATAGAGCACATACATGCATGGCTCACTACAAAGCATGCACACATACACAAACACACACAAAATCATAAAGATATTAAAGGTCAGGTGTTAAAATTTGTCCATTAAAAACTGGCAGGTATAACTTGCCTAAAGAGGAAAGAAATAATCTTTCAGAGCATGCAGTGGTAATCATGGAGCAAGCCTGTAATCCCTGCCTCTGAGGGTAAGAATGGAGGCTCTCTTGAGCTCAGGAGTTTTGTACTTCAATAGGCTAGTCACTGATAGGAAATCCACATTATGCTTAGCATTAACATGGTGAGGGGAAGGGAAGGACAAGTCAGTCCAGGCTGAAAATGGAGAAGGTCAAAGTTTTCAGTCAAATCACAGTGAACTGGGCTCATCAGTACCAACATGGGTGAGACAGGAAAACCAAGACAAAAAAAGAGACAATAAAAATAAAAATTTTAAAAAATCTCAATTCAAATGAGTAACAAAGTAAAAAAAAAAAAAAAGAAAAGTAAAATAATATTTTTTAAAACTCACAAGTTTTTCATTTTCAAAGATGAATGTATAGTTAAAAAAAACTTTCTCTTGAATAAAACACTTAGGAAAGGCCTGTTTGAATAATCAGAGCCATTTGCAAATGGACTGATTTAGGAAGACGGGCCTTTATATATGTACACACTCTCTCAGACCTGAGCCCTCTCAGGCACAATTGAGGCTAATGGCAGTAAATTACAGAGTGTGAAGAGGCCATTGAGGTTTCCCTTTCCCTTTCACTGTCTGTTCCTCCTGAGGAACTAGGAGATAATGTAATCACTTCAAAAGTTTCACTACGTCTCCCTTCAGAGGACCTAATCTTTGTAATTAGGCTCAAGCTCTGTTCCTAGGATGGTCCTTCTTAATCACAGAGAGGAATTTACCACTCCAGTCATATTTCTGTTCCAAGAAGCAGGGGTGGCATAAATGAAGGTGTTTTGTATTTGATCTATGATCAATGGGTTTCTACAGAGCTAGCCACTCATGCTATCAGATGAATTTAAAGTATAAAAATCTGCCAATGGTAAAGACTTTCAAGTTTAATAAAAATAATAGTAGTTATAGAAAAGGGTCTTTGAGACTGAGAAAGGAATGGTGAACTGTGCAGTTAAGTAATTCCATAAGCTTCAAAGGTCAGAATCTGACCAGGTCTGAAAATTTTTTGTAAAAAGAAAAAAGGCAACCTTTTCTTCAAGGAAAACACATTCTTTTAGGTATGTGAATATGTTAGGAACTAACTTTTTAAAAGAAAACTACACAATGTCAAATCCATTATAAATGCCTTGGCAACCTAAGGGTTTTTTGGAGTCTTATTTCTTTTTTTTCTTTTCCAGACTAGACCTGTGATTTCATTGGTGAGAGAAACCAGGGAAGAAACCTCCTCTGCCAAGATGGATCCATAACATTTCTTCATTTTAAAGTTTTTGAAAATTGCTCCCCAAAAGAAAGAGTTATGGAGGCAGATTAGAGTAGGGAGGGAGAACTAGCCTCCAAAATGGAAAAAGCCTATTACGCCTGACACCTCCTAACTGTGTAACCCTGGAAAAGTCACTTAAGCACTTTCAAAGCCCAAGGCAACTCACAGACTGCAAATTTTAAAACAAAATGGAAGAAGATAGGGATAGATGGCACTGGTCATGCTTTTAAAAGGGATAACTTAGTATAAAACTCTTCCAGAAAACCTGAGAGGGACTTATATTGATCTATGATCACTTATAACCTGAAAGTATAAAATATTTGTGCAACAATAATATTAGCTAGCATTTAGATAGTCATGGTATGTAAAATGCTGCTCATATGCTATCTCATTTGATCATCACAACTGCCTATGAGGTAGGTGCTATTATTATCCCCATTTTACACATGGGGAAACTGAGGCAGAGGATGATTAAGTGACTATTCACACAAAGGTAATGTCTGAGGCAGGATTCAAACTCATTGTTTGTTGTTGAATTCTGACTCTTCATGACCCCATTTGGACTTTTCTTGGCAAAGATACTAGAGTGGCTTGTCTTTTCCTTCTCCAGCTCATTTTACAGATTTTGATACTGAGGCAAACAGGGTTAAATGACTTGTCCAGGGTCACACAGGTAATAAGTGTCTGAGGCCAGATTTGAACTCAGGTCTTCCTGACTCCAGACATGGTGCTCTATCCACTGAGTCACCTAGATGCCTCAGGTTTATTTTAGTGGACTGCCTTTTGTTCCTTGTTTGAAATTTTTTTTAAATTTTTATTTATTTATTTTTTTAATGTTTTACAATCATTTCCTTAAAATTAAGATTTTATCCCCCACCCTTCCCCCAATACCCCCCTCCCTCCCTGTGACAGCATACAATTCTGTATAGGTCCTACATATACTTTCCTATTGAGCACATTTTCACTATAGTCATGCTATGTAGTCGAACTAAAATAATGGAAGAAATCATATAACAAATCAAAACATAATACACTGAAACCCACCCACACACAAACATGATCTGCTACATTCTGCAAATGACTTCCATATTTCTTTCTCTGAGTGTGGAAGGCATTTTACCTTAGAAGACTGACATTAGGATTTTTTTTTTTCTCAGTAAGTTCTTGTGTTATTACAAAGTTCTAAGTCTACCAGAAAAAACTCTCACACACTGTGGTCGTTGCTGTGCACAAAGTTCTCCTGGTTCTGCTCCTTTTGCTCAGCATCAGGTCATATAAGTCCTTCCAGGCCTCCCTGAAGTCTTCTTGTTCATCATTTCTTATGGCACAATAGTACTCCATTACATTCATATACCATAATTTATTCAGCCATTCCACAATTGATGGGCATCCCCTTGACTTCCAGTTTTTGGCTACCACAAAGAGTGCTGCTATAAATATTTTTGTACACGTGGGACCCTTTCCTGTTTTTATAATCTCTTGGGGATACAGTCCTAGTAGCGATATTGCTGGGTCAAAGGGTATGCACATTTTTGTAGCCCTTTGGGCATAGTTCCAAACCGTTCTCCAGAAGGGTTGGATGATCTCACAGCTCCACCAACAATGAATTAGTGTTCCAACTCTCCCACATCCTCTCCAGCATTTATCATTTTCTTTTTCTGTCATGTTTGCCAATCTTATAGGTGTGATGTGGTACCTCAGAGTTGTTTTGATTTGCATCTCTCTAATCAATAGTGATTTAGAGCACTTTTTCATATGATTATAGATATCTTTGATTTCTTCCCCTGAAAATTGCTTGTTCATATCCTTTGACCATTTATCAATTGGGGAATGACTTGTATGGTTATATATTTGAGTCAGTTCTCTATATATTCTAGAAATGAGGCCTTTATCCCCGAGCTTAGCCGTAAAAATTTTTTCCCAATTTACTACATCCCTCCGAATTTTAGTTGCATTGGGTTTGGTTGTGCAAAAACTTTTCAGTTTAAAGTAATCAAAATTATCCATCTTGCATTTCATAATGCTTTCTATCGTTTCTTTAGAAAAAAATTCTTCCCCTCTCCATAAATCTGATAAATACTTGTTTGGAATTTTTAAAAAAAGTTTTATTGATAACTTTTGTGTTTTATACCAAAGTCATTTTTCATTGTATCTTCCATCCCAAACTCTCCCTAGGAGAGGAATGAAGAATGGTAAATAACCAGCTAAGATGGTTTCTGACAACACACCTTCACATGTTCCCTTTGAGAAGACAGAAGTGTTTCCTCATCTCTTCTCTGGGATCGGAATTGATTATTGGATTTCATTTGAATTCAGTTGCCTAAAAACTTTAGTTTTTGTCTCCCTCACTGTAGTGATGGGTATACTGCTCTCCTGGTTCTTATTTCTTTGCTTTGCACCCATGCATATTTTCCTATGTTCTGCTGAATTCCCCCTCTTCTTCTTTACTTAAGGGACAATAATTCATAAACCACATTTTGTTCAAACATTTCCCAATTGTTGGTATCTAACTGTTTTAATTTTTAATGGTGGGGGTGGGAGGGAAGAGTTAAAGATCTTCTCCACCCATTAATAGGCTTCAATACCTTTTGTTAATTTCTATTGAGGCATCGAGTCAGAGGGTCCTGCCCTCCATCTCTGAAAAGTATATAAATATGCTGAGGTGAAGTTTTACTTTGGGATTTATTCATTGGAAGTGTTTGGCCAGATGAGAATCTGGGTAGTCACACAGGAGCCCCACAATTTGAAAGTCCAGATGTTGGTGCTTCTCTCTCTGGTAATTATGTATGTATGTAAGGGTCAGACAGTTGGATATGTCTGTTGATCTGTGATGTATGTATTGCTTATGGTCAGACAGTTGGAAGCCCTGTCTGTTCGTCTTTATCTGTTTGTATTTTCTCAGAAGTTTAGGATGCTGACTTTTTCCCCTGAACTAAGTGAATGATATATGTGCTTGATTAAAGTAGATTGTTGACCCCTCAAAAGCTTCTTTCCTTTTAGAAAAGCAGGTTGTCTCTTCCGGTGTTTTGGCGCAGAGTGAGCATTGGGAGAGGCAACTGAAGCCTTCTAGGCTTCTGTGAAGTTTAATCCAAAACATGGATATCAGGCCAAATCATACAATTTATATCAACAATATGAATGATAAAATCAAAAAAGAAGAACTGAAGAGATCATTGTATGCCCTCTTTTCTCAGTTTGGCCATGACATTACCATGATAAAGTGAAATTTTAGTGTGTCTGACTATGGTTGATCAGACCAGTACGAGCTGAGAATGCTGTACCACAGGCTGTTGGGTGCAGATACTCCATGTGAATATTTGGGGTGGATATCCTAAATTTGCACATCCTGCATTTACTTTGTGCTGTCTCAATTCTGCTTTACTCAAAGAGCACAGCACCCTTTCTGATGTGGGCACATCATGCTGACCAGTCCTGTGCCAGTATCTCCCATGTTGCATAGTCAAATCCAAAGTACTTGAGAGAGACCTTGAGAGTGTCCTTGTATCATTTCTTCTGGCCACCATGTGATTGCCTGCCCCATGTGAGTTCTCCATAAAATAGTCTTTTTGGCAAGCATACATTTTGCATTCAGACAATGTGGTCAGCTCATCGGAGTTGTGCTCTTTGAACCATAGTTTGAATGCTTGGCAGTTCAGTTCGAGCAAGGACTTCAATGTCTGGTACCTTATCCTTCCAGGTGATCTTAACAATCTTCCTAAGACAGTTTAAATGGAAGCAATTCAGTTTTCTGGCATGACGTTGGTAGACTGTTCATGTTACACAGGCATACAACAATGAGGTCAGCACAACAGCTCTGTGGACCTTCAGTTTGGTAGTCAGTCTAATACCTCTTCTCTCCCAAACTTTTCTTTGGAGCCTCCCAAACACTGAGCTAGTTCTGGCAATGTATGCATCAACCGCATTGTCAACAACCTCATGGTGTGTAGATCCCTGGAAAGTACACTATCAAGGTAAGTGAACTTATCCACAGCATTCAAAACTTCTCTATTTGTTGCAACCAGTGGTTCCACGTATGGATGGTGTGCTAGTGGCTGATGGAGCACCTACCTGTGTTTTCTTGGTGTTAATTACTAGGCCTAAATTAGCACAGGCAGCAGAGAATTGATCCATACTTTGTTGCATCTCAGCTTCAGAGGCTGCACTGAGTGCACAATCATCTGCAAACAGAAAATCATGAACCAACACTCCCTGCACGTTGGTCTTGGCTTGTAACCTTTTCAAACTTAAGAATTTACCATCAGTGTGGTAGTTGACCTTGATGCCTTGTTCATCCTCATTGAAAGCATTTGTCAGCATGGCTGAAAAGATCGTGCTAAAAAGCATGGGAGAAGCACACAGCCTTGTTTTACTCCATTGGTGACTGGGAAGGCATGAGAACATTGTTCATTATCTAGGATCCGGGCACACATGCCATCATGAAACTGATGTACAATATTGATGCACTTCTCTGGACAACCAAATTTTGACATAATTTTCCATAAGCCCTCATGACTAACAGTGTCAGATCTACAAATGTTGTGTACAGACCTCTGTTCTGCTCCTGGTATTTCTCTTGAAGCTGTTGGGCAGCAAACACCATATTGACTGTTCCTCAGCCCTTTCTGAAGACACACTGGCTGTCAGGTATATGACCATCTTCCAGGTGAAAGATCAGCCTATTAAGGAGGACTCTAGCAAGAACTTTGCCACCAATGACTAAGAGAGAGATCGTCCTATGATTGTTGCAGGACAATCTATTCCCTTTACCCTTATAGAGATGGACAATGGAGGCATCCTTGAACTCCTGGGGGATAACCTCCTCTTGCCATATAACCTGGAAAATTTCAGTCAGCTTTTGAATAAGCAATGGTCCCCCTACTTTGTAAATCTCAGCTGGAATAGAATCAGCACCAGGTGCTTTGCCACATGAAAGGAGCCTAATGGCCTTCAAAACCTCTTCTTCAGTTGGAAGTTCAGCTAAGGAGAGATTGACTTCAGGATTTACCTGAGGTAAATGGTCAATGGCCTCAGCATTAATTGATGATGGTCTGTTCAGACACAGACACAGACACAGACTTACGAAGTGTTCAGCCCATCTCTCTAGGATCATGTCCTTATTACTAATCAATGTGGCTCCATCAGCACTGAGTAGTTGTGATGTACCATTGGTTTTTGGTCCATAAACAGCTTTCAGGGAATCATAAAAACACTTTGGATTGTTACTATCAGCATAAAACTGAATTTCATCTGCCTTCTTACTGAGCCAGAAATCCTACATCTCTTTAAGCTCTGCTTGTATTTTGCTTTTGATGGAAATAAATGCTGCCTTCTTAGAGGTGGATGAACTATCCTGCTGGTAAATCCTGTGGAGTTCTCATTTTTCATTTATCAGCTTCTGAATTTCCCCATCATTTTCATCAAACCATCCTTGGTGTTTGTGAGTGTTCTGACTCAGATGAGCAAATGTAGTGCTGTACACAAAATCTCTGAAAGCTGCCTACTCCTTTTCTGCTCTGTTGTTGCCAACTGTGTGTTGGCTCAACTTTCCCTCCAAGTCAGCAACAAACTGTTCACGCTCAGAGAAGAGCTCTAATTTGATGACACTAATTCTTCTGGTAGTCATTTTGCCTTGGGGGTGGTGCTTTTGATGAATGTGAATATTTAGCTTGAAAAGGATAAGTCTATGATCAGTCTAGCACTCTGCACCACACATTGCCTTTGTCACTTTCACATCTGTCTGTTTCTTCTCCTTACAATCACATAGCCTAGTAGATGCCAATGTTTGCTGTGAGCATGCATCCATGAAGTTTTATTGTGTTTAGGTAAACTAAAGACAGTGTTGGTGATCAGAAGGTCATGCAATGCACAAGTCTTCAGCAGTAAATGACCATTGCTATTGCTATTTCCAACTCCATTCCTCCCTAGGACTCCCTGCCAAGTCTGGTAGTCTGGGCCTACTCTAGCATTAAAGTTGCCTAGAATTATAAGTTTGTCCTCTTTTGGCACATTGATGATAAGAGTCTCTAGGTCTTCATAAAATTTTTCTTTGACTTCATCAGGGTTTGTCATGGTGGGAGCATAGGCACTGATGATGATGGCATGGTCTTTTCCTCTGAGTGGCAATAGCATTGTCATGAGCCTGTCATTCACTCCTTTAGGCAGGCATACGAGCTTACTGATTAGATTAGTTTTGATTACAAAACCCACACCAGCTTCAAGGTGCTCCCCTTCATTGTGTCCACTCCAGAAAAAGGTGTATGCAGCTCCAACTTCAGTAAGCTGGTCTTCATTTGCCAACCTTGTTTCACTCAGGGCTGCTATTTGGATGTGATACCTGTTGAGCTCTCTTGCAACAAGAGCAGTTCTTCTTTCAGGTGTACTGGATTTTGTGTTGTCTGTTAATGTGTGCACATTCCATGTGCTGATGGTGAGTGGAATCATCTTTGCAGGTGTTTTTGTACATTTTGTACATTTTTTTTGTGTTTTGACCACATAGTGGAATTCCCTGCCTGCCATGGTAATCAGGCCAGGGTTGGGTAAGCAGACAATGTTTGGGGCACCTTTTCTAGCCCCCTTCCTCACAGCAGGAGGTGAGCAGTGTGATCCTTAAAAGGCTGGTGAGAGACCCAGGGGACTGCCAAGTCCCACTGTTGCTTCCAATGAGAAACAACCCTATGGTCTGGGCTGCCAGTGTGCAGGGTTGTGATTACAGCTTGCAGTGTATCCGCACCTGCTGTTTCATCACTTGCCTGTTGCCACAGAACTTTGAGGCATAATAGTGAAATGGTATGGGTGATATATTTTGATTATGTGTAAATTAGATTTAAGTGAGGCAGAGTTACACGAAGTTGTCAGCCTCACTCTCTCCTCCAGAGTCATCACAGTCCAGTGGCAGGACAGAGTCAAGAAGGCTGGCAGTGACTCAAGATACAGTGGATGACTGGCGTCTTCGGTGTCTAGTAAAGAAATCACTTGTTAAGATAATTACCTCTGCAGTTAGAGAAGCCAGCTTCAAATCTGATCTCTGATCTTTATGCCCTATTTATTATCTCAGGCAAATCACTTAACTTCCCTGGGACTCAGTTTTTCATCTGTAGCTGAAGTTTTACTTTCCATTGCTACTGCTGCTGTTGTGGAGATGTTCATCTTTTTCCTTTTAGTACTGGTTCTTTGGCTCTGTAATGTTAATTATGTTAATGAAAGTTTAAGATCTTCCCCACCCATTAATGGGCCTGCCTATTAAGGGAAGCTTGATTAGGGAAGATTTGTTTTGTAGGAAGACCCATACCTTTGTTAATTTCTAACAAGGAACTGATTCTCCAGGATTGTGATGCCCTCTGCCTCTGAAAAGTGTAATATATTCTGAGGTGAGGTTTTGTTTTGAGGATTTACTCTTTGGAATTGTTTGACCAGATGAGGTTGTGGATAGCTGCTAAGGAGTGCCCTACCCACTTCAAAAACCCAGATATTGGTGCTTCTCTCTCTGGTAACAATGTATATATGTAATGGTCAGACAGTTGGATCTGTCTGTTGATCTGTGATGTATGTTCAGATAGTTTGAAGGCTTGTCTTTTGATCTTTTTTTCTCTGTTTGTATTTGAAGTTCAGGGTGCTGACTTTTCCACCTGAACTAAGGGAATGATGTTACGTGCTTGGTTAAAGTAGATTGGAGAGGGTGACGGGTGGAGCGCAGAGAACCCTCCATTTAAATAGGTTTTGCCAGTCCAGCTATCTCTTTATTTCCCACTGGCTACATTCCTCTGGACTTCATCAGCTACCTTCCACTAATCCCAGTTTTTCAGCTTCCTTTTATGTGTTCTCTTCCCCCATTAGATTGTGAGCTCCTTCAGGGTCAGGATTATCTTTCATTGCATTCCTATCACTTATTGATGATAGGGAAATAAATTTAAATGTCTTTCCCTTTACTTTCCCAATTACATGCTCTAATATTCCAACTAGAACCAGACCATAAAAACATTCTTGTCCCCCCTGGGGTTAGATACTTGAAATGGAATATTATAGCGTAGTGTAGCAGAAACAATGTTGGGCTTGTAGTCAGGCTCTAGTGCTAGCTCTCATGATTTGAGGCAAGTTACTCTTACTTTCTTGGTCTCAGTTTCCTCATCAGTAAATTGAGGGAGTTGGAAAAAAACATCTTACAGGGTCATTCAAGCTCTAAAATTCTATGATTCTCTTAATCCCTCCCATTTTAGCATTTCATGGCAATATTCATTTTAAGTTGACTTTACCTCAGTACAAACACTGGCAGTGAAGGAGTGTGGAAGAAGCACATAGATGATTTTCTTTTGGTCTCACCCCTCTTGAACTACCTCCACCCCCACTTAACCCCCATTTCCAGTGAGCTGAACAATAGATTTATTAATTCAGTCATATAAATGGATGGAAGAAATTGAATGACCGCATGGGATAACATGCTACATTAAGGAGAGACTTCAAAGGATGATGCAGAAAACCTGCCAGATTCTTCCAAGCCTAAGGGGCATCCTGAAAGAAGCAAAACTGGTAACTACTTGAAACTCTTGTCCTTGATAAACTCTCTTCTGTTTTCCCTAGGGCTTTGGAAATTCTGCCAGTCTAATCCAAATGTTATAGTTCCTGGGACTCAGCAATGGAATACTCATGGGCCCTGAATTAATTTCAGTCCCAGAGGAAAGAAACTAGTACTGTTTCCCCTATGATTGTAGCTTTCAAGAACATTCTCTATTAGCAATTTACCAGTGGCATACACCCTGGGAATAACATCTAAACACTTATATTGCCCCTGACTGTACAGACTCCTGGGTTTCAGGGAGGGGGGTGGAGAGAGGGATCATGATCCAAGGAACAGAGAACCATAGATTTTGAGTTGGAAGTTTCCTTTGAGGTCAAATAGCCCAACTCCGTTTTACAGATGAAAAAACCAAGATGAACAGGGGTTAAGCGACTTGTCTGTGGTCATATCAGTAAGTAGTAGAGCCAGTATTTGAACCCAAGTTCTGAGACTCCAGATCCAGCACTGATTCCTAGTATTTGCTTTAGAAGGGCAGGCCACTTTTACACGCAGCTTCTCCAGATTCTGATGCATGTTGAGGAGGAGACGCCGGCATTATTTTAACACCATTGTACTTTGCAATCTGTGCTGCAAACAGCTATTTCAGCTTAGAGAAAGAGCCAAATCAGCCTTATGTGTTTAATTTTTCGGTTGCAGCTCCTGAGCAGGACGGATGGTGATTTTACTTTTCCATTTGCAGTTTTTATCATTGGAACAAACATGGCCCCATATTGCCTGCGAAGGGCTGTGGGGGGCTGATGCCTTACAGCCTCCATTTTCTTTCCTTGTCATAGGGAAATGAAAAATTTAACGAGGCATTCCCAAGGTCTGCTGATCTTCAATCAGCAGGGAACTGAGAATGCTTAACAAAGCCTGCTATAACATTGTTCATTATTATGTGGAGTTGGATGTCTATCATGGGTGAATCTTGTCCCTGAAACATCATAACCCCATATAGTAAAAGCATGGCACAACTTGTTTGATCTATAAGTCCAACACTGGTCAGTTCTTCTGACCACAGAATAAGAAACAGATTCAAAATAGGTGACTTTTCCTCCTTAGGAAGAAAGTCAGAATTTTGTCTCTCTTTTATTTTAAAGGTGAGAACGTTGGGATGGATCATATATAGGCTTGTAGACCTGGAGCTCAAGGAACCTTCAGTGGCTGTCTAGTCCAACCCTGATTTTATAGATGAGGAAACTGAGGTCCAGGGAAGTTAGGTGACTTGTTTCAGGTTACATTTATAGTAAGTATCAAAGAAGGAATTTGAAACCAAATCCTTTGACTCCAGTGACAACACTCTTTCCACTGTTGCACAGGAGACCCACTAGGCTAGAAATTTGAATTCAGATTCATAACTTGTTTTTTCCCTCACTAACAAAATAAGAATGATAATTTGTTGTTGACAAGGACCAGCATTATCAAGCAATGATAGCAATTGACTTGCTCATGAATTAGATTTCAGTGAGGCAGTTATCAGTCCAGTTATCAGTCTCATCCTCTCTTCCAGAGTCATTGAAGTCCCCTGGCAGAACAAAAGGAAGGAAGCTGGTGATGGCCTGGGGTGCAGTGGATGACCTCAGTGTCTTCCATGTCTGACCAGGCTCAAAGCACCCAGCTGCCTTCATGGACATTGGACAAAATTGTTCTCTGCCCATTCCACAGGGGGCATGTTTTCACATACTTGCAATAAAAACATCCCCCTAAATCACTGATAGGTTCAAGGCCAAGTGGTAATCTCATGCATTCTTTTTACCAATATCATAGTAAAGTATTTCTAGGAGGCACTTGGAGATCAAATTTATGCTCAGAGTTGTAACTAACATGAGATAAATAAGGCTTTGTCTCAAGAGCCCAGCATCTAACGGGGCACTTCTTTCTCAGAAGGGTATGTTTCATTCCCATGGTGAACATTGTCCCTGCACTTTGATGTATGGTCCTCCACTGGCCTGGACAGCCATGTGATACAACCGCCCCCACAATGAACCTTTGAGGTCCCATCACTGTAAAGCCTGTGTCCTGGGGCCCATCTTTCCCTCCAGTCCCTTTAGGAATGAGAATCAGATTCTCTAGGGTATAGGCCTTGTCACATGACCTTCTGCTATTTTCTTCTCCATACCAGCAATGGAGCTTGAAAAACTCTGTCACTGTTCCTTTCTAGGTATTATTCCACTAAGCTTTGGAACTCACCCTAGAGTAGAGACTGGCTAATGAGTTATTCCTCATCTCAGGCCCAGCCATGTTTTATTCCATCTAGTCATCCACTAAGACATCGGGGCCTAGCCAGTGCAGATACCTTGCCATCTAGCTGGATGCCCTGTATATATTTTCTTTCCTTACTGGCTCTGCCTTTTGCTCAGGGAATAATAAGCCATACTGTCACTGCCACCAGAAGGGGCATGACCAACTCCACTCACAATTCCTCTGATTGTCTAGAGTACCCGGACCAAAGATAATCCTTTCCCTGGCCACTGCTCTGCAGTTATATACAATATAACTCTAGAAGAATGTAAATCCCTTGAAGGTAGGAATTGTGTTACTTTTACATTTGTATTTCCACTGCCTAACATATAGCAGGCTCTTAATAAATTCTTGATGATTGATTCAGGTAGGGAACACAGGGGAAGATCGTGAGAGGGGCCTAAATAGGTGCTCCCCTAACCCTAGAAAACTGAATAATGGAAAGACCTGCTGTGGCGGAGAAAGATTCCAAGAGTTCTGTATAAAATCAGTGGGTATCATTGCCCGCCTGGAAGCTGTCAGGGAAATTGGTGCAACATTAAGTGGCTGCTGCCTCTGCAGAAGAGCAGAAGGTATTTCTAGAAAATTCACAAAATTTCACTTTGAAGGGACCTTGTTGACTCAACACATACCTGAAAAAGAATACTAGACTTGATGATCACCCTCTCTTTTCACAGGAATCTTTTGGAGATGGAGACTGGGTAATTAAAAGAAAGATCTAAGTATCATTGTTTTTGAGAGTTGAAATTTGGGTTGTTTCTCCTAACCAAGAGCTCATATAATAAAATGTCACTCCTCTCCCCACCTCCTCCCCAACCCTCCCACTCTACCCTTAGTCAGTGCACTTATTGTTTTTGAGATAAAATTATGAGGTTGATGAACATCCCCCTCTCAGCTGAACAAGAGGGCTTGAGAACACTGGGAAATGAAGGCTTTGGACTGGCAGCTGAAGGATGGAATGATTTATGCTCTTAATTAGAAAAGAAAGCAATGCTGTTTGCTTTTATTTGATAGACACCACATCTGCCTGCACTTAATCAAGGAATAATTCTTAATCCTATGGACTAAAATGTGTAATAAAAATTCTACTCTTTTACAATTTCTAGAACGATTTTTTAAGTACATGGTGGGGGTTGGGGAGACAGTATATTTGTGTCTAGATAAAATATTAGATAACCAGGAAAGGAGGGAACTGAGAAAGCCATTCCAGCCATTTAACTTTGAGGGAACAGTGGGAAGTTTTTCTCTGCCTGCCCCCAATTCTTAGCAGGGACAGTTTCAGATACAGAAGAGACACTTAGCTACATGGTACCTTTTAAGAAGCTCTAGCCAATACCTTCCTCCCTTCCCTTATCCTTCCTTGAAAGTTTGCCATATTGCTTCAGATTTCCTCTGTTAGCTCACCCCTTTCTGTTACTAGTTTTATTGCTTTTAATAACAGCTCACTTTTCTGTAGCACTGCATGGTTTACAAAACCTCCTTTTGTTATCTCTTAGACTGTCTATGAATGTCTCAGTTTGATCCAGTTCCCAACCAGATCGAATCAGTCTGGTTCAGGCCCAGCCTACAACAACTAGGGACCTGGACAGAGACAAGGGGGCAGCTGGTCTTTCATTTATTTCACAATTTGACCTCAACCAGTCCTTCTCAAGAGAATAGCCTGCTGTGGTGTTTAGCCCACTTGAAAATCCTCCATTGGGTGATATTTCTAAGGCACAGGTGCAGGAACTTTTATTTTATTTTAAAAAATTTCTTCTCTTCTCCTGAATTTTGTGTTTCAGCTCTCAGTTTTCTGTCTCAAGAATCGATCACCTTTCAAAACATTCATAGAAATTCTACAAGCTGCCAGGGCATTGGAAACAGTCTAGGCAAGAATACAAAAATCTTACATTTAGCAGAGACTGTGAATGAGCAGGGACTTGGCTGAGATCATGGAGCCCTGAGTCTGTATCCAGTCAGATTATGAGGTGACAATCCTGTTTGGACTTTATCCCTGCTGTTCAGTCAAGGCTATTCTCCCTCAGCTTAGCAAATCTACTCCAAGTTTCCTCTGGCTTTTGAATGTTCTCTGTTTCAGTACGCTGGAATGGATCTTCATTTCTAAGGTATACAACAAAGGAAAAAGATCATGAATTTCTCCAATAAGATCCTCCGTCTTTGCCTCTCCTTAGAATTTTTAAAAGTCACCTATTTTGGGGGCGGAACTGCTGGGGGAGACAACGTAGGAAGGTATTTTATTTACCAAAACAGCTTAAGAAATTATTTTCACCAAATACAAATCAAATTGTTTCATCTAGAATTATATGACAATCTAGCAAAGGAAAAATTAATGAATTCTATATGGTTTACCTTACTAGCATCTGTATATGTTTTCAAGTTCTCTACCATCATTCGTTAATTAATACTTGTAATATTCCTGTGAGACAGGACAGTCTTATCATTCTGACTTTTATTGATAGACCCACTTTGGAAGAACAAAGAGGTTAAGTACTTTGCCCAAGGTCACCCAGTAAGTCATTGCTGAGCTAGAAACAGAAGTGAATATCTACCATTGTTCATCCTGACACTTCTAGCCACTAGACCAGGATTCTCCAACCAGGAGATATGACCCTTCTATTTTGGTTGAGGTTACAACCCTGTTTCCCAGTCACCCTGGTTCCAAACCTCTGTCATCCTTGATTCTCCCTTCCCATCTTTTTTTTTTTTAAAGCACCTGTTCTCTTCTTTCCACTTACGCAGTCCAATGAACACTTTTCAACTTCATACTATTCTCCTTTCCAAACTCAGTTGTTCAGTCATTCTGAACTACTCTTTCCTGATCTAAACTAGTCCTCGTGCCCTCATACATTCCCACAAGCCAACCTGTCATCTCTGCCTTTCAGAATCCTTATCTGAGGTTCAGCTCAGGTACAACTTCCTTTGGAGAGCCTACCCTAATTTCCCTAGCTGACAGTGCTCTCTGCCTCCAAAATTTCTCTTGCACTGTACCATACTTATTTCTGTGCATTTTGCAGCCCTAAGGAAAAGGTGAGCCCCTTGAGGGCAGGGTCTGTTTCATTTATGTGCTTCTATCTCCAGTGCCTAGGGTTTTGCACAAGGTGGATGTTTAATAAATGTTGGCTGTATTGCATTTATTGAAGGTGTTGAAGCTTAACTTGGTAGATAGGAATACAGATTGGTTGTGTTTGCTTCATACCCCATTTTTATGAATTATCTTAATGACCAAAGGGTCTCCTCCAGTCATCCCAGAGCACCTCTTTCCTAAATCTTATACAAATACCTGTTCACAGATTGCCGCACTCAGAGTGTTGCCTCAAGATTTCAGCAAATAAAAAGTAGCTTGCCCTCAGAAAGGACATGAAATGGGATAAAGCTGAAGTTTTGCTTCCATAAGCAATTACATTTAGCTGCATTGTCTCTCTTTTTTGAAGTTTCTTGCTTGTGCAAAAGCAAGTTTGCTCTAACTGGACTAGAAGTCTTCTGATTCTTCTAAGTCTCAATCTTTATTAATAATGCTTTATTCAAACCCACCCCACCCCACCCGCCATTTACATAAATATCTAGGATATAGCTTCCAGGTGATACAGAACATAGCACTAGGCCTAGGATCAGGAAGACCTGAGTTCAAATCTAGTCTCAGACACATACTAGTTGTGTGACCCTGGGCAAATTATTTAACCTCTGTCTCAGTTTCCTTGTCTGTAAAATGGGAATAATGATAGCACTTAACTCCTAGGGGTTTTATGAGGATCAAATGAGATAACTTAAAGCACTTAGCACAGTTCCCAGCACATAGTAAACACTCTATATGCTAACTGTTATTATCTTCTTCAGGTGGTGAGATTGTCCTACATATCAGAGTGTACAAGTTATGGGCCAGTAGCATAAAACAATTATCAAACTCATTAGGATCCTGTTTAGATTTATATTGCCAAAGTTAAATCATTTATTTGTTTTCTGTAAGATGTTCTTCCTATCTGAGAAGAAGAGGGGTTGGTCACATGGAGAGTAAGGGATAGCTAGCAGATACTCTGAGTACCCCATTGATATCCTTACAATGTCAAGAAAATATGAGGAAGGTCCTTTATTGATTTTATTGGACCCTCTGTGGAAAACTGATGGGAGGACATGGCCAAAAGGATGGAAGATGTATTCTAGGTCACTAGAGGGAATATTTACATTGATGAGACCATGGATTCACCAGAACATTAGAAAAGTTCTTCTGTGTCCAAAAATATCTGCATATTCACAAGAGACCCCCAAGACAAGATTCACGAACTTCTTTTTAATTGTTTTGTAAATCTTCTAATCCTATTTTAAAAGTTTTATGCATTTTAAGTCATTATTCTGAGAAGGGGCTCAGTCTTCATCAGACTGACAAAGGGGTCTATGACACACAAAAAGGTTAGGGCCTTTACGACCTCTCAGAACAGGGTCTTAAAGTGATAAGTAGTTATCTTGCCATAGAAATAAAGGATGTCTCAGACTAAGACTTTTGGGACACCCTGTATAACAGAATCCTACACCAAATGGAGCACTTTACTTTGCCTTTAAACTCAAACCACTCTGACTTTCATTGAATGACCAGTAATAGATCTCAGCCCAAGCCTCTGTGACTCGCTGTTTAGATATGATGACTTAGAATAAGTGTAAATAGTCATTGTTTTCTCATCTGGCCAGAAACTGTGATATTTTTATGATGGTAAATTTGTCCATCTTTTGTCTCAATTCTTACCTTAGTGCTTACTCTAGCCCTTAGTCATTGAATAGGCTGATCTCAGACAAACTGAGACCTAGGAAAGGCCTTACTTTAGAAAGGCCAAGGTCTCCCACTGTATCCCAGGCCATTGCTACTTGTTTTGACTTTGGTCTTGCCACCGGACTTCAATGACTCTGGAAGAGAGAGCAAGGCTGATGACTTTATGCATACCTGGCTCACGGAAATCCAATCGAAGGCCAAGTCATCACCGTCATCACCACCATGACTGAAAAATGAACATCAACAACAATCCATGAACTTCTTATTTGTCCTTCCATGCTGCAGACGTTAGCTTCTCTGTAGTTTGTCTTTAATCATAATGTATATCATGAAGCTCTTTTCATCTGGTGTGTTCAAAACATTTTCCAACTGTGGCTACTAAAATGCAAATAACAGGGAAACTGAAGCATGTTTCTCCAAGCAAAGTAACAGTTTATTAATAGTGACTCTATAGCTATTAATAAAGTGGGTCAGACTGGCCCCTTCAGTTAGGTCAGTGGCCATGATGAAAAGGAAAATATTCTCCTTATTGAGAAGGGAAAGGATGAATTCTGGATGGTTGGGGAATGTCACAACTGGCTACAGTGGGAGAGGTGTGTGACCTTCAGGTGTGAATGATCACACTGTCTCACAAATAAGGAGTGCTAATTTTTTTATGGGTCTCAACTCCCTCTAGTAATCTTGGTTAGAAAATCAGAACCATTCCAATCTGGAATAATGGTTGGTCATTCTCTTGGAGGGGGGCATCAAATCATCCTAAATTTTATTAGGAGAGACAAGGACAGAAGAACTGTCGCTTGGTTTCAGGCTTAGCTGAAACTGGTTTCTGTTTTCAGGTAAACAAAATGGAAGGTCCAAGTCAAACTGGTTAGCAAGCAGATATGCCAAGGATTTTAGGAGCAATTATATCATTCCCTCTCAACTTTGCCTTTAAGCCAATTTGGACTGGGAAAGACTCCATTTTTTTTTGCTTAACTGAGAAATGGGGTTTTGACAAAATGGGGAATAGAATAAATTACAGAGTAGAATCAATTATTAAACAATACAGCATAATTTTAATTTCCTTCATAACAATATTGTGAAGCAAATTGACCACTACCAACACCATTTCCATTACATCTAGTGGGGCAATAGGAGAACACAGTGATGGAGTACTTTGTTCTAACTCCCAAAGGGAGTTCCTTGATATAATGGTAAATAAAGGCTGACTCTTTTAATGTTCAGTCCTTTGTGACATTCACCAGCTCCTTATGGATATATCATAATACATTTTTTTTGTAGTAGCAAACTGTCATAATGATAATATTCTTCTAAGAAGTCATTCTCTATTGACTGAAGCTTTGGAAGAGAGATTCTTATTTTATATAAACACAGGACTTCTTCATTTTACACAAATACACGTCATACCTTAATTCTGATTAAGATCTCATTTAGGGGAGGCACTCTGTTTTTATATCTTCCTACTGACTGAAACTGATTTTGTCTCATAGTTATTATGAAGAGTCTATTGGAGTTAATGGAAAATAAGGTAGTCTAGACTAAAAAGAGTTTTTAGGCTAGGAGTGAGTATCTGAATTAATAATGAAATAGCCTACATTTACACAGAACCTTATAGCTATAACAAGTAGTTTTGGATAGGTGTTTGGATACCTGTTAAGTGACAAATGGGAAAACGGACGCCCAAGAAACTCAGTGACTTTCCTAGGGTTACATGGCTATTAAGTTGATTAGAACCCATCTCTTCTGATTCCAAGACTAATGTTCCTCTGTATCACACTGCCCCAGTCTCAACTTTAACATAAATAGTTTATTAGGACTTACTTTATGAGAATGACTAGCTAGTCTATTAAGCAGGGTCTTGAAGGAAAAAAATCATTTCCATGGTGGGGAAAGGATCAGGAGAGGTTGGATAATGGAGTACTGTCTGTAAGGTTATATCTTTATGAGGGCATAATGGGAGTCCTTGAGCAGGCAGGAGGTACTGGGAACACTGAGGAGGTAAACAACTGTTGCCAAAAGTGAAAATCAGGGAATAGAAATGATTAAAGCAAACTCTTACCATTGCACGGTTTTCTCTCTGGTGATTTTTAAAGTAGATCTTCCAACTATAATTACCCCTCCATCCAATAGATTAAGTATACTTGATATTTATTCCGAAATATACTCAGTCCCTGCAAGAGTCTTCCTTCATGTACAAAGGGTTAAGAAGAATGAAGGCTGAAGCTGGTTGTTATCTGGTCCTGAAGCCTTGGGGTTTCCCTTTTCAAAGTCTCCTGAGAATGAGATCTGCCAGTTCACTTATGATCAGGAGACTATGAGCCCTATGGATTTGGATAATCTTTCCTGGAGTCAGATAGAGAGCATATATCCCAGAATTTGGTTTTAAACCAACATGAGCTGCATGAGGGCAGGGACTATGTTTTTGCTTTTCTTTGTATCTCCAACCATTGGTACAGTGCCAAGAATATAGCGATTACTTAATAAATGCTTTGGTGATTGACTGACTGAATGACCTCTCTTCTCTTCATGACTTTCCATGATACCCTTTTAGGGAATAAGAAGATCCCACCAATTCACTTACTGGCAATGTGAGGTTGAGCAAGTTTTTTAACCTCTCCTTATCTGAGGTTAGATAGGATGACAGATTGGATCTTTCCAAAAACCCTGACATTCTTTACTTTTGTCAAACTGCCTTCTGCCCCATATTCTATGTTTACAAAGTAGATTAGAGAAAGGTAAAAAAAAATCCCAAAACACTTAAAATTCACTTGTCTGTAATTTTCTTTCTCTGTAAAGTAAAGCTTTAATTACTAGATGTCAGATAGCTAGATAATTAGAGTAAGTTGTTGTGTCTGACTCTTTGTGACCCCATTTAGGGTTTTCTTGGCAAAGACAATAGAGTGGTTTGCCATTTCCTTCTCCAGCTTATTTTACAGATGAGGAAACTGAGGCAAACAGGTTTAAGTGATTTGCCCAGACTCATACAGCTAATGATTATTCAAAAGCTGGATTTGAACTTAACCCTTCCTGACTCCAGGCATAGAACTTTATCCACTGCATCACCGAGCTGCCCCTAGTGAGTAAGACCTAGGCTCAACAACACCTACCTCAGGCATTTATTGGCTGTAGGACCTTGGACAGTTTCTTAACCTCCTTGAGCTTCAATTTCTCTATCTGTAAAATGAGGAGATTGGACTCCATGACCACTAGGGTCTTTCCTAGTTCTAAACTCTCTAGTATCTTCTCCAGGAAAACCCCACAAGGTGGTCACAAAGAGACAGACAGGACTGAAAAATAGCTAAACAACAGACAACAGAAGAATGTTCTCTGGTTCCTCCTCCTGTCCTTTCTTCTCCATGACTGAGCATATCTTTATCTTCAATTGTTTTTTTCTTCTTTCTTGTCTTTGTGGCTCTTCTCCACCTATTCACTGATCCCTCTCTTCCTTTCTCCATCAGGATCTGGCCTCAGTGATTACCCTAACTGAAGTGGACATTATTCCTCCCTGGGCCCCTAGGTTGAGAGATATCTGCTGGGTTGTTGGGCAGGATTGGATAACCTGCCTAGTAACAGGCTTTTGTTGGGCCCCTGTCAAAATGTTATTCCCCCTTTGGGTTGTGAAATATCTGATGAATTGTTAACAGTCATTTTTCATTTAGTCCCTTTGTATGGCAACAACCTATGCCCCCCTAATGTTAGACCTCTTTGCCAGGCAACTTCCCTCTGCTGAGCACGCCCCCCCCCCTCCAGACAACTACTTTTTGTTGAATGACAACTAGTCTTTGATTGGGTCCCTTTCCTGGCACCTATTTTCTGTTGGGGTCCTTTGCCTAGCAGCACCCTGACAACCCCTTCTGTTTGGGGGCTCTTGCCGAACAACAAGCCCCTCCTCTGCTCTGTCAAAATTATGTTTGTTATGAAAACCGCAAGGCTGTATCTAGTAGTGCCGAAATGCTTAAAATGCACACACCCACCTCAGTTTGGGGCTGTCTCCTCTGGGTCTCTCCATGAGGCAGCTGCCAGCCTGGCTAAGCTCTCAAAATTCCTAATTGACTCTTGCCTGTGAATTATTCTTAGTCTGTCCATTTCACTAACCTTCCTTCTTTCCCTCTAAAAATACGTCTTATTGACGCCTTTTGTTTTTACATTATGGTCATTCTGATACAAAGACCAGGTTAGACAACGCATACAATATTAATCTCCCTGCCCTGCTCTGTATTTTAATCTCTCACAGGTGCCTTCTCCTCTTCCTAAAACATTTACTTTTATTTTCTTCAATACTTCTTTCCTCTGGTAAAGGCACAGGAGTCACACCCCATAAAATTGTTCCCTATCTCAAACTCTACCTTCAAACTCTCAAACTATTCCCCTGACTCCAGGACTTGGCAGGCTTTAAAAATCTCCAGAATCATGACTAATCTTCACTTAACTAAACACTATTTGCCATTCCAATTCAATCAGAGATCTCCTCTATACGTATAAATGGATGTCTTGGCTTAGACACACCTCTCTTTTTTGTGGCTACTGACACAATTCATGAAAGAGCAGACTAGCCTTTCAGCCTCCTTTCCTCTCCCACTCACTCCTTAATCATCTGCATTGGCAGGCATCCCCTGCAACCTCCCATTCTACTGAAACTGTCCTTTCACAGTTAACCAATGACCTCATCATCACCAAATCCAATTGTCTTTTCCCAGTCTACAAGCCTCAGGATCATGGCAACATTTGACATTAGTGACCCCCTCTTCTGCTTTGGTACCCTCTACTCCCTTGCATTTTATGACATCTCGTAATTTGGGTTCTACTAATCCCAGTTGTTCATTTTCTGTTATTTCCTGTACAGTTTTTCTTTGTCCTCTTGCTCTGTGCATATGGTTCCATCTTTATCTCTCTTATTCTATCTCTGAACCTGTTCCTTCCATGAGCTAATATTCAGCCTGAAGGAAATTTATAGAATTTAGATGTGGATTTAATCCAAGCTCCTCATTTTACAGATGAGGAAACTGAGACCTAGAGAGATGAAATAACTTGCCCCAAGTTGAAAAGGTAATTAGAAATATATCAAGGATTTGATTCACTTCAATAAACAGTTATTAAATATTTATGGAATGGTTAAGATGGAGAAGTAGATAGAGTGCCAGGCCTGGAGTTAGGAAGTCTCATCTTCCTGAGTTCAAATCTGACCTCAGACACTTACTAGCTGTGTGTGTGTGTGTGTGTGTGTGTGTGTGTGTGTGTATGTGTGTGTGTGTGTGAAGAAGTGGACATGACTGGAAAACAAACAAACAATTGAACCTGAACTAATAAACATTGACCTGTGCCAGGCCCTATGCTAAGCCCAGGGGATAGAAATAAGAAAAAGAGACAGTCCCTAACCTCAAGGAGCTTACAATCTAATGAGAGAAAACACACAAAAAGAAGATAAAGAAAGCTGGGGAGGATTTGCACCCCAAAAAGAGGCACAATGTTCCCTGGAGTTGAAAGCAAACAGAATAAATGATGAAAGATGTTTGTAAGCCCTTTATAAAGGAAGGCTGGAGGAGGAGGTCAGTGTTCTGCCCTTCTGGCCTCCAAATAGAGGGGAGAGGTAACTGAGGGAGAGTTGAGAAAGGGCAGAGTAACAAAACCTGAGTGACATGAGATTTCAGGTGATCAGTATGAGGGTGAGGGGGCAGTGGGGAGGTATGTTGTTCCCTGAACTTGAAGTCTAATAGAATCTAAATCTTCTGACTCCTAATCTTGTGTTCTTTCTAAAACAGTATGCTGCCTTACTTCCACTGCTTTTTTGAGCATATTCTAAGTTTATACTCACTCTCCCAACGGATACTGTTTGTAATTGTTGGAGACTAAGTCCCAGGTTTACTGGAGGAATATTTTGTAGCCACTGTTCTTACTCTTCCATTTTAGTAATGTCTTTGCTTTCCGCTAATTGTGTCTACTGGCTGACTATTAAAGGCAAGCTCACTTGTGGAAGCTCATGAACTACTTTAGGAGTCCTGACCCATGGAGTACCTTTGTACCCTAAAACTGTGGGGTTAGACTTGTCTTATCTCTAGAGTTTCTGGACTAAGATAGTTGAAACATGCTCTTAATTCAGTCTAATTCAATTCTATTTGGGCCAGATATAGCTGAATATCACAAAATAGCTGCTGGGCAGGCCAGGGCTGGGAAGGTCATCCCAGGCCTGAAAGAATTCACATTGGGTCAGCAGTTGCTACTGGATTGGGATGGAAGCTTCCTATCTGGTAACTTCCTATTTTAACTAATTATTCTTGCTAAGCTTAGCTGTTTGTACACTTTAGAAGAACTGCAAATATTGTCAGTGATCTCTAAATCTAAGGGCAAAGACCTTTATATCCTGTTCTAGTTACTGGGTTATTTCTTTTCCCCCTACTTGATTGTAAGGTCAAAGGAGATATCTTTTGTTGTCTTTCAATAGCTAGCACAATGTCTTGCATGTAGTGGGTCCTTAAAAAATGTTTGTTGAATGAATTTTCATTTTGATTTCTGAGGGATAAAACTCAATGGATTTCAACAAAGTTGTGACCTGCTCAAGACCACCTACCTAGTAAGTGATAAAAGCAGAATTCAAACCTAGCCCTTTTGACTTCAAATCTAATACTTTTTCTGGTATACTATGCCATTTAAAAATAGTGGAGTCACCAACTTCACCAGAATTTCTCAGGCACAAAATGTAACCTAATTTTAGAAACAATTCAGTAACATTTCCTATTTAAAAAATCCATTTATATTTCAACCTTTACACCTGAAAATAACAAAGAAGCAGAGCCGGTCTCTGTGTAGCTAAGATAGATATTACAAAGTCCACACACACATTACAGCTCATGCACTGCAATGGCAGGGGAGCCCCTCTCCCAGAAGACATTTACTCTTATTTTATATCTACTTTTAATAAATGTGGGTGTTCTCCCATTCCCACTCCTTAACAGATTAAAAGCAATTGGTTAGAGGACTGAAGAGAAGCACAGTCCTCTGGGGTCACTTGGTGGTTAAAAGTAATTTCAGTGGATGACAGGGTTTTGAGCTGGAGATTTTGACCTTTACGATCAATTGGTCTAACTCCAAAAATTTTCTGGAGGGGGAAATCTGGGTTGAGAGAAGGGGAAGAGACTTGCCCAAGGTCACACAGCTAGTACTCCTCACTATCTTAGACCTCCCCTCCCACCTAGACATTCAGATGAAATTAACTAGGGACCTCCTGCCCCACCAAGATGATCTCAGGAAAATAACTAAGGAAACCCTCCCACAGCAACAGACCTGATCTTAGGCTGAGAAGTTTAGCTAACAAATTACCCCAAGGTTAGGACATTCTCCCCCTGCTCCAACTTATCCTATCCCTATTACCTCCCACATTAGGAAAGCAACTCACTGGATAGCCTCCATTTGCTTCCTACCCTATGGCTATGTAAAATCTCATATATGCATATTTCCCTTTGTTCGGTAGGCTGTGTAAAACCCTATATGGTATGTGTTTGTATCTCCTTTTGTTCCGTGGAATTGCTAGCCACCTGGCAACTGCCCATCGGCTGATGCTAATTAAACTTTTATCTCCTATCCTTGGTGCTTGAATTATTGACCTCCTGTCAAAGGGAAGAATTTCTCACTAGGAAGATCTCTCGACCTCTGGGCTGAGAAATTTCCCAACAAGCACTCGTATGGGAAACAGCAGTGATCTACTTCTGAGAAGATGTTCTGTATTCCCCTACCACATCGGTGAGAACAGTCCCTTTCTTCGGCCAGAACTGACTGCATCTTTAAAATTACTAGACTGACACAGTCTGTCTGACTCGTTTCTGTTGGCTCAAAGCATGGCCACCATGCCCTAAGCTGAGGAAAGGGGAAGGGAAGTGGAAGGGAAGGGAGGAAGGACTATTTTCCCCCTCCTCCAGGAACCTTAGATTGTGTGGTCCCAGGAAAATGGTTTGAGGTTATGGTATATTTTATTATTCCTTTTCAATCCTAGGGGAAGTGGTGGAGTCCTAGTCCTGGGAGCTTGAGCCATGGTAACCTGGAGCCAGGATTCTAGGCCAGATGTTGCCAGCCCTGAAGGCAAGCCCTGAGAAGCCTGGGAACCAGGATGCCCTGGATACAGGGGACTTTGGACTTGGAACTTGGATATAGAAATTTCCCTAAGCTGTGAACCTAATTTTCTCCCCAGGGACTGAGGTGGTGCTCCCTTATTATGCCCCCATGTGCTGAGGGGGGGTAAAAGCAAACGGTAGAGTAGTTAAATAGAACTAATTTTATTAAAACTCCAACTAAAATCCCACCTTCCAAGGGAAGGCTTCCCCAGTGCCTCTTGATTTCAATGCCTTTCCTCTGTTACTCATTTCCTATTTATCCTGTATATAGTTTGCTTTGTGTATCTTAGTTTGCATATTGTCTCTCCCATTAGATTGTAAGTTCCTTGAGGGCAGGAACTGTCCTTTACCTCTTTTTGTATCCCCAGAGCTTAATAGAGTGTCTGGCACATAGTAGGCACTTAATAAATGTTTATCGATTGATTGATTGAACTGTGGTTCCAGGGATCCCTAAAATTAGGGGAAGGAGTTGGTGGGGACTTGAGCCAATGGCAGAAATGAGAGACTGCACAAACCTCTACCAGAGTACCCTGGGGAGGAGTGAAATGCAACAGACCTAATCTTTGGTGAGGTTACTAACATAGCTGGTAAGTGGGGGCAGCTAGGTGGTGCAGTGGATAGAGCATCAGTGCAGGTATCAGGACGACCTAAGTTCAAATCTCCCCTCAGACACTTGACACTCACTAGCTGTGTGACCTTGGGCAAGTCACTTAACCCCAATTACCTCATCCTGGGTCATCTCCAGTCATCTTGATGAATATCTGGTCACTGGATTCAGATGGCTCTGGAGGAGAAGTGAGGCTGGTGACCTGTACAGCCTTCCCTCACTCAAAACAAAATCAAGTGCAAGTCATGTCATCATTTCTCTGATGGCATGGTCTTCTTTGGCAACGAAGGACAAACACATGCAGTTGGTAAGTGACAGAGCAAAGAGTCAAACCTGTCTCTCCTGATTTGAGTCTAGCCTTCTTTGTAAGTACACTGCACATTTCCTGAAGGGCCTGGGTAACAGGTTTTTTAAATTGTACTTTTCTTAACACTTTTTCCCTCACAATCTTTGCTTCTGCCCTAGGTTATAGCCAGAGAGGAGAGACAGATTTCACAGGCTGCCTGAAGCAGATTAGCAGGGACAGGGAACAGGCAGAGAACATTCATGGCTACAAGGAAGAAGATAATAAACACCAGCCACCACAACAAGAGGTCTGGGGAACACTGGGAAGGAAAAGACAAGGTCAGTCCTGTGCCCCTCAGTAGCCCCTGAGGGCATCATTCTACAACTTCTGTCCTCCTGAGTCAGGAAAAGGTCAAAATATGTTTGCTTCCCTATTGACTAAGGGTAGAAATAGGTCCTGCATTTTCATCAAACATGGTAAATATTTTTAAATGTTGGGGAAAAGGCCAGCAAGCCCCTGCTGCTTCTGGATATGAGATACCATGTAGGTTAAAAAGAGAGGAGACAGATGCTAGACTGCATGTGGACCTGGAGAGAAATTCATGAATTTATGTGGCATCACTGGGAACCATGAACACAAAGATGGAGAAAGTTCAGAACTGTGATGGTGAGCAACCACTGGAATCCTTATCCTCACAGGAAGTTGCAGTCGAAGCCCAGCTGGGAGCCAGCCCAGGAGAAAGGAACCAACAAGCCCTGAAATCACCAAGCTTCAGGCTAGATAGAGCTTCGATGAAAGAAAGAGGCAAAAGGGGTACAGAAATATTGACATTCACAAGGTTTCTCTGGAAGGGGCATGAACTAGAGAGATTGGGGAAGGACTTTCCACCACTGTAACTGGGTCCTTGTCAAAGAGAGCTACAAAAAGTGGGGGTCACCACGATGCAGAGAACATTGGACACCAGTGACCTGAGTTTGAATCCTATCTTCTATTTCTTAGCTCTGTGAATTCAGGCAAGTCATTTAGATCCTCTGTAACTCAGCTTTCTCCTCAGTAGAAGGATGGAGTTAGTCTAGCCTGAAGATTCTTAACCTTTTTTGTGTGCCTTGGATCCTTTCGGCAGTCTGGTGAAATCTACGGACCCATTCTCAGAATACTTTTTTAAAATTGCTAACTGAAAGAAATGGCTTTCAGCTAAAGATTAGTGAAAATAAAGATGTCATTTTCCCCTCCATCCAAGTTCCCAAACCTCTCTCAAAGGACCTTTGACATAGATGACCCATAAAATTTCATTTAACTCTCAATCTTATATAAAGGCTTAAATTTCAGTTCTCTGGAAATTTTACTCATCCAAAAATCTCATCCCACAATTATGGAATATGATCAAACCACAATTACACAGGCAATAAAATGGTAAAGTTTAGAGGATAAACAAAGAACATAGTGGTAAGACTTCAGGGTTTTTCAAAAGATAAGAATTTTTTCAGAAGTAGAATCAGGTGGGCTGGTTAGTGATTCTGAACTGTCTTGTTTTTTAATCTTTTTTTATCCTTTGATATTTGGTCTAGGGGCAGTTAGGGGAGGCATATATTTGGAAATGAAGATGATGTGAAAAACAAAGATATTGATAAATATATTTTATAAAAGAAATAGAATTTAGGTTCTTAGGATAAATCATTCCCAGATAGTCTCCAAGTCTAAGAAACACCCATATTTCAGCAATCCAAGCTTGGTAGGGAGCAAGATATGATTAAGATGCAAAGAAAATTATTTTTAGCCTAGGTCAAAGTCAGAGTGAAATGTATGCTGGGTATTCCAGCTCTGGTGGAAAGAAGTAAAAAACACCAACTTGAAGGCTACTTGATGAGTATATATATGGCTTCAGAACAGAGAGGTTGCTTATACTGTGAAGATGGTTCTTAAAGTCTATAGCTCCCCTTACTTACAGAAGGTACAAATAGTCAATCAAGTTGAATTTATTAAGCACCTACTATGTGGCAGGCACTTTTTTTTATTTTTAAAATTTTTTTTAATTTCAGTGTTCCACCATCACTACCACACAACCTAGATTTTTTCTTTCCCTCCCTCCCCTTCTCTCCCCTCCCCCTCCCCTCTCTCTCCCTGAGACCGAATACAATTTTATATAGGTTCTGCACATACATTCCTATTAAACACATTTTTGCCATAGTCACGTTGGGTAGAAGAATTAAAATGAATATGAGAAATCATATAACAAACCAAAAGGTAATACAAAAGAAATGATCTGCTATAATCTGTGATTGATTTCATAGTTCTTTCTCTGGATGCGGAAGGCATTCTGCCTTAAAAAGACCATTGGGAATTTTTTAAGTCCTTGAATTGCAATGAAGTTCCAAGTCTACCAGAAAAACTCCTCGCACACTGTGGTTGTTGCTGTGTACAAAGTTCTCCTGGCTCTGCTCCTTTCACTCAGCATCAGATCATATAAGTCTTTCTAGACCTCTCTGAAGTCTTCCTGTTCATCATTTCTTATAGCACAATAGTACTCCATTACATTCATATACCACAATTTATTCAACCATTGTCCAATTGATAGGCATTCCCTTGATTTCCAGTTTTTGGCCACCACAAAGAGAGCTGCTATAAATATTTTGGTGCATGTGGGACCCTTTCCCATTTTTATGATCTCTTGGGGATACAGTCCTAGAAGAGGTATTGCTGGGTCAAAAGGTATGCATATTTTTGTAGCCCTTTGGGCATAGTTCTAAATTGCTCTCCAGAATGGTTGGATCAGCTCACAGCTCCACCAACTTTCCCTTATCTTTTCCATTATCTTTGCCAAAAAAAACCCGAATGCAGTCATAAAGACTCAGACATAACAACTTAGAAGTCACTTAATAAATGTTTATCCAGTTGAATTTAGCACAGATATTGGAACTTAAGGGATGCCAGAGGTCTGTAGTGGGAGTGGGGGAGAGAGAGCATTTCAGGCATGACAGGACAGGCAGAGAAAGGGCCTGCATCCAAAAGAGAAAGTATCTTGTTCATGGAACAATAAGGAGACCAGTGTCACTAGACTGAAGAGTATGTGCCAAGGAGTAAGGTATAAGAAAACTGGAAAGGCTGGAGAGGGCTTTTAATGCCAAACAGAGCATTTTGTACTTGTTCCTGGAGGCCACAGAGAGCCACTGGAGTTTACTAAGGTAGGGGATGACACATCAGACTTGCTGACATAGAGTATCAAGGGCACAGTTAATTTAAAAACGAAACTAATTTAAATTTTCCTTAATTTCAAACAACAAATATATTACCCACAACCCTTTTAAGGGGGCAGAGGGAGTTGGATGTTGGCTCAAGTCTATGTGACCTTGGGAAAATCATTTCATTCTTCTGATTCTCATCTTTCTCATCCATAAAAAGGAGAAAATAATACTTGCAATGAGAATTAGCATAGTATAATAGTGCATAAAGTGCCTCCCTTGGAATTAGGAAGATCTGCATTCAAGTCTGACATATACTGTGACTATGAACATGATGCTTAATTTCTCAGTGCCCTCATTCAGCTCCTTAAGGTTACAGAAAAGGTACCTGTTAACTCTTGCCCTGGAGTTTTCTATATTGATAAATTCACAGGTCTAGATTAAAAAAAAAAAAAGAAAAAATACTTGCAGAGTTGTCATCAGAAAAGTGCTTTGTAAACCTTAAAGAGATTTAGAAATGGAAGGGTTTTTTTTCAGTCTAAAATAGGTAATTGTTAGTATACCGATCTGTGACTAGATCTTGAGAGTGTTTTTTGTCCTCATTTTGATAAGGCTAGAAATTCTGTCTTGTCTCTCCTCTCTGGATACTAAACCATCTGAGACTGATTTTAGCCTAGAGCAAGAAAGGACTAGAAATGATGGAAAGTACCTTGGGATGACTACAGAGGAGGAGCCCCTGCTGAGAAAGCAAGGACATTCAAGTAGCCTGGATGAAATTTCGACCTTGACCACTAGAGTGCGCAACAGCTCGCGAAGTGAGTTCGTCAGCAGCCACAGGCTTTCTATAATGAGGTATTCTTGCAGCAGCGGGAGAGCGCTGGCTTTTTGGAGCATCCCTTTGCCTTTTTAATTTAGGGGCTGATCATTTTGACAATTAATTTTCTGATGATGGAGGAAGGGCATTTTTATGTCGGTCGTCTATGTTCCCCGTCTCCCTCCCGTCTCTTTGTACTGATTTACGCCCAGCCACAGGACGGCTGGGGAGGGATTACCTGTCCTGAGGGTGATTTTCGTGGGTAACATTAAAAGCTGCCGGGATGAATGGGGTGATGGGGGGACTCCTTGAAGAGAATCCCTTTCCCACTGACGGTGACCTCCTCACCCTTCCCAGGGAGATAAGAACCTCTCAGGCTGCAGGATTACAAACAGAATGGAGGACTTGAGGGCATTAAAGCAGCTTACGCAGCCAGGATCTGAGAGGGAGCCAGACCTATTTCGCCTGTGCTTTTCCCCCTTTTCCTCTCTCTCTGTCTCTCTATCTGTGTCTCTGTCTGTCTCTGTCTCTCTATCTTTGTCTCTGTCTATCTTTGTCTCTGTCTCCCTCTTTGTCTCTCTTTTTGTCTCTATCTTTGTCTCTCTCTTTGTCTCTCTTTTTGTCTCTGTCTATCTTTGTCTCTGTCTCCCTCTTTGTCTCTGTCTATCTTTGTCTCTCTCTTTGTCTCTCTTTTTGTCTCTCTCTCTCTCTCTCTCTCTTTCTGTGTCTTTGTCTCTCTCTTTCTCTCTCTTTGTCCGCCTTCACCCCCATCCCAAGCTGAGAGGAAATTGCCTGGACCATAGGGGCTGCCCCACCTTTGTCTAGTCCAGGTTTTGTGTAAGTTTCCTGCAGGTCCCTATACCTAAAATCAGCCCCAATATAAATATCTCTAAGATAGAATTTTGAAACTGGACCATCTAGCTTAAACCCCTCATTTTTACCAGTGAGGACACCAAGATAAAGTGATCTCCCAGATAGCAAAGAACCAGAGCCAGAATTAGTACTCCCCTCTCCTAACTCTAAAATCTACCTTTCCTCTTGCCCTTATATTTCCATCTGAGAAATTTAACATTTACAAAGTATTTTCTTCCCAACGATCTCATTTTATAGATTAAGAAACTGAGGTCCCTACAAGTCAAGTGACTAGATGGCTTCTGAGGTTCTAAGTCTTTAATTCTGTGACTTGGCCAATATGACATCAGTAAGTATTGGAGTTGGGAAATGAGCTCAGGTCATAGGAGCACGGAAGAGACAGAAGGAACTCATTCCTCTGACTCCTGTGATTTTCTGGTCTTAGAAGAGTATATGGGTGATAGCTTCCCAAGTAGAGGTGATTTTCTTCAAAATCTATTAAGTGAAAGGACTAAATGATCTCTAAGGTCAAGCCCCTTCATTTATAAAGGAAACTGAGGTCTGGAAACGTTAAGGAACATGCCCAATGTCAGTACAGTAAGGAGACAGGACAGGATTCAAACAGAAATCTTCTGACTCCAAATTCAGCGGTTTTCTTATTCTATCATACTCCCCCTTGTCTCGATTCAGTTTCTGGAATCTTCCTTCGTTAGTCGGTTTCCTTCTTTCTCTTTGTTAGTTGGTTTCCTTCTCTCTTTCCCTGCCTTCCTTCCTCCCTCTCTTCCTTCCTTCTTTCCTTCTTCTCTCCTCTTTCTTTCTGGCTACAATTTTAATGCCCTGAATATTGTAGTATAAAATGAATACTAGTAGGACTTGCTTGTTTTTCTGAGTTTAGAAGCAATGTGGGTATTATAGTCTTGGAGGTCTAGCAGAGGATGTATATAAGGTCATAGTTATAAAATTTTTAGAGCTGCAAGAATTCTTTTTTTTTTAAACAGATAACAAAAGCACTCTGGAATTCAGGAAGCTGTCACCCATGTAATTCCTTAAGCAAGACCAGAAAATCATAGCCGCCACTGGAATAATAATAGGTCACATTTCTATAGTGATTTACAAAGCTTTTATTGACAACAAATCTATGATGTAGGTAGTATTATACCCATTTTACAGGGAGGAAATTGAGGATTCAAGAAATGAAATGACTTGCTCCTGGTCGTATAGCTAATAAGTGTTGGAGCTGAGTAACTGTTGGGGGAAATTACAATCAATTAGTTCCGTTATTTCAACCAAGTCATAACAACCAGATTTGACACTGAGAATTGGCCTAGATTATGGTTTTGGAATAGTTTGCATGCAGGTATTCCTCCAATGTGACTAGAAGATCTTGTATGCAAGGAAATAATTGCATATCAGGTAGGGCAGCTTTCATTTCACCACACAGAGAATGAAAGGGACTCACAGGAGTCCACAAATAGATATAGAAAACATAACACAAGCACATTAATACCCTGGTGGTGGAGCTGTGAACTGGTCCAACAACTCTAGAAAGCAGTTTGGAATTATGCTTTAATAAAGTGATTAAAATGTCTCTACCCTAAGTTTTTTCAATTTTCCTGTAGGCCCATGCAAATGAATGGGCTGGAAAGTATCTCTAGACTGAGAGGTAGGGGCAAGGAGAGGAGGGACAGCATTGTTTTGTTCGCTGTTTGGCTGTCTTCCCTGATTTTTCATATGCAGTTTAGCTGCTGAAAATCTCACTCCTTTTAGGAGGTACAAATGAGCCTATTCCGAGTCTGTCCCTTTTCTCAAGGTGTAAAATGATTTACTCAAATCTGAAAGGGGGTTCCCGTTTAGAAGGTGCAAATGTAGTCCAAATGGAATAAACCCTTATATCTTAACTAGTAGACTTAAAGTTCCAAATGGGGGCACATATAATATAGCAGGTACTTAATCAACATATGTTGAAAGAACGGATGAAGGTGGGCTTGAACAGCACCTTGATAGCAGTTCTAACAAGGGAGTGATGTGTCTAGGTTTCCCACAATTCCCTGTAATGAGGGCCTCTCTGAACCTCAGTTTGAGCATCTGTAAATTGAGGAGGTTGAACTTGATGATCAAATCCACAAATTTTATACTATCAGCCCCTTCCCCTTTTTGGAGCCTCTAAAGCTGTATCTTCCCCCAGTTTCCTCTAATGTGTCCAGTTCCTATCAGGATCTTCTCCTCTGGGCCCCTGTTGAGGGGTGGCCATGACCCATCATAGCATTGCAAGGGTTGAAGAGTAAGACGGAGGACCACCAGACCTTATCTTCCCTGACACTGGGCCTTCTTATTTGTCCTGTTCCTTTCATCCCTCAACTGAATCTGTTCTCTTTAAAGTTACCAATGATTTTGCCAAATCTAAGGAGGTTTTTTTGCGTCCTTGATGCAAAAGACAGTCACTGACCTTAAGGAGTTTGCAGTCTAATAGGGGCTCACTCCCTGTCCCCATTAGATTGTAAAGGCAGGAACTGTTTCACGTTTTATCTTTGTATTTGAAATGCATAGCACAGTTGCCTGGCACTTAGAAGGAGGCTAACAGGGGGCAGCTAGGGGTTGCAGTAGATACGGCTTCAGGCCTGGAGCCAAGAAGACTAAAGTTGAAATCTGGCTTTAGACATTTACTAGCTATGTGACCTAGAGTAAGTCATTTAGCCTTGTTTGACTCAGTTTCCCCAACTATAAAATGAGCTGCAGAAAGAAATGGTAAGCCATTCTAGTATCTTTACAAAGCAAACTCTAATTGGCATCCTGAAGAGTCAGACACACTGAACAACAACAGATACCTGTTGAATTGTATATTCTTCTTGTTATAAAACTTTGTTGAACTGATCAGTCACATCTTTCTTATGCAGGGTTAAGAATCAGTTCCCTAACAGCAGTAGCCTAGAGCTTTCGTTAGGACTTTGATTTGTACACAGAATTTAAGTGCCCTTCAACATCTTGTCATCAAGATTTCCTGACATCACAAGGGAGGCTGGAGCCCAAGAACTAACCCACTCACCCGCACCATAGAGAGATGATAGTAAAAGAATAAACCTTTCACCCACTTCTACTATATAGTTTGTTAATGTCCATGAAATTTCGGTAATATTTTTCCAACTTAAATTTTGTCTATCTTCAAACAGTCACATGTATCAGAGGCCTGCTTAGAAGGGAGTACCGAAGGTAATTAAATGTGTGGCAATCACAGAAACCAATCATGTACAAGAAGCACTGGACATATGAAGCCTAAAAAAGTCATTGTCCCTGCCCTTTTTTCTTTCAGAAGGATTTATTTCATGAAATCTCCCTAGAATGTATTAGCACCTTTTTCTGCTTTAGTAAATATACACAATAAACTTAATGGAGTCTTTCTAGAATGATAATGGGGCTTGTACTGCTTTAGGGGCATTATTCTCAACCTCCACGATCACTGTCTTCTATTGTGGAATCAGAGAATTGGAAGGAATAGCAAAAATCATTTTACAGAAGGGGAAACCGAGACCCACAGAGGTGAAACAGTTTGACCAGAGTCACACACTTTTCAGCGACACAACTATAAATAAGAAGCAGCTCTCAACTTCCAGCATAGTATTCTTTTAGTGGCCTGCCAAGAGGATCAACCATGTACACAAGTGATTAGGGGCTAGGAAAAAGACCAGGATCAGGGATAACAAGCCTGCCCTACATTAATTATTGAAGAATATACATGAAAACCTCAATCCATTATTTCACTAAGTACCTACTAGGTGCCAGGTACCATGCCAGGTACTGCATTAATTGACTCAAACACTTAAGTGGAATTTTAATAGTCTTCTAATTTGAGTAAGTAGCATCAAAACACAAGAACACATGAACTTCTTAGATGGGATTTATTTTTTTAAATGGTAACTTCCTGGCTATATCCTGGGCTCAGGACCCAGTCACCCACACTTTCTAAATCTCCATCTACAATCCAGGACACTGCTGAGGTTAAGAATAATGTCCCTAAGGCAGGACAATACCCATAATCATTATAGAAAGACTCCATCATGTTCATTATCTGTACTTACTAAGGCAGAAAAGTGTGCTAATACATTTGAGGAAGATTTCACAAAATAAATCCTTTTGAAAGAAAAAAGCAAGGATGACTTTTGTTTTGTTTTGTTTTGTTTTACTTTGTATTTCTGGTGTTTCTCATACATAGTTGGTATCTGTGGAATAGTTTGCTGAATCAAATTGAATTTTTGTTTGTGTTGTGTATGACTTTTTTACCAGATTGGTTAACCCAGCTAGAGGTAAGTAGGTAGTACAATGTGTAGAGTTTTGTATTTTAATTAAGGAAGAACTGAGATAGAATCTTGCCTTAGGTACTTAGTAGCTGTGTGATCCCAGACAAGTGAATTAACTACCAGCAGCCTTGGTTTTCTTATCTATAAAATGGTACCCTCATAGGTTGTGAGGATCAAGTAAGAGTCTTTATCTAACATACCTTGAAAACCTCAAACTGCTACTTCTTGGTTACTAATATTACTTACACAGAATTTGTAGAACTGAGAGGGAATTTAGAAGTCATTTAGTTCAATCCTTTAATTTTACAGATGAGGAAACTGACAACTAGAAAGATCTGGCTGAAGGTCACACACATCTAATACCTCCTGGTTCCCGTGGCAGGTCAGAGAATTGGTATCCTTTCTGGTTTTCTTCCAGAGTACCTCTTCATTCCTTTGAGGCCTGAGCTTAATTCAATCCAGCTTCAATTCAACATACATTTATTAAAAACAACTACTCTGTGCAGTGAACTGTACTAGGCTCCAGGAAATTAAAAAAATGAAATATATATATATATAATATATTATATATATATACATAATTTTTTAACATATATATAAATTTTAAATATACATAATTTTATTATTCAGTTCTTGTTATTAAGGAGATGCTATCCTAGGGGTACCTAGATATTTACATATATGTAAGTATGGAAGAGCAGACGGCATACTGGAGTCTGAAAGTCTGGTTTCAAGTCCCATCTCCAAAATCTACCAGCCATGTGACCACAGGCTCATTTCACTCAACTCTAAAATTCAATTTTGTCATCTGTAAAATGGGCATAATAATATTTGTGTCACTTCCCTTCAATTCAGTTTAACAAGCATTATTTGGTACTTACTCTTGCTAGGCATTGTAAGGGAGACAATGACTGCCTTTCAAGATGCTTATCTTCTCCTGGGACAAGAACACATTAATACAAAATATGTATAAAGTTGTTTCATGAGTGTAACAGCAAGGACCCCAACATACATGGGGCGGGGGCAGGGAGGGGCCTGCTCTTCAGGTTCTTAGATCTGCTTTTCTAAAAGGAAAACAACTTTTGAGGGGTTAACAATCATTTTAATCAAGTATATATATCCTTTACTTAGTTCAGGAGAAAAAGTCAACACCATGAACTTCAGAGAAAATACAAACAGAGAAACAAAGATCAACAGACAGGGCTTCCAACGGTCTGACCAAAAGCAATATGTACATTATAGACCAACAGACAGACCCAGCTGTCTGACCATACCTGCATTGTTACCTGAGAGAGAAGCACCAACATCTGGGTTTGCAAAGCCAGGGGGTTTCTTTGCAGCTGCTCAGAGTCCCTTCTGGCCAAATAAACCTTCTTCCAAAAACTAAGCCCCAAAATAAAACCTCACCTCAGAGTATTTATATATTTTTCAGAGTTGGAGGGCAGGACCCTTTGACCCAGTGCCTCTATAGAAATTAACAAAAGGTATTGAGGCCTATTGATGGGTGCAGGTCTTTAACTCTTCCCCTCACCCACCATTAACCTTAAATTACCATTATAATGAGGGAGGAAAGAGACACTAACCAATGGGAGAATGAGGGAAGGCCTCCTGAAAGAGGTAATATTTGAATCAAAGTTTCTAAGAGAAGGAGGAAGAGAATTCCAGGAATTAGTGATGGCCTCTACAAAGGCATGGAGATAGGAGAACAGGTTGTCTCACATGCCTAGAAGGCACTACCACATTACCTCTGCCTCAGAGTCCCTTTTTCTCCCTTTAAGACACAACTCAAGCACCAACTTCTGTATGAAGCCTTTCCTTATCCTTCTACCTCCTAGGAAGGGGCTTCTCTCCCAAGTTACCTTGAATCTAACTGCTTTGTATAGATTTGTATTTATTTAGAGGCATCTAAGTGGTGCAAGGGATAGAACACTAGACCTAGAGTGATTAAGACTTGAATTCAAATTAGCATAATAACACTGGCTATGTGACCTTGGGCAAGTCACTCAAATGCTGTTTGCCTCAGTTTCCTCAAATGTAAAATGGGGATAATAATAGTACCTATGTCCCAGGGTTGTTGGGAGGATTAAATGAGATAATATTTGTAAAGTGCTTAGTATAGGGCCTGGCACATGGTGGCCACTGTATAATTTATGAACTTGATATTTTTGCTATATACATTTTTACATGTACTTGTTGTCTTCCCCCATAAGTAAGTAGGTACTGTTTAATTATTTCTACTAATATCTCTATCACCTAGTACAATGTGTGGTACAGAGTAGGTACCTAATAAATGCTTGTTGATGGAGTGAGAATGACAAGTAAGCCAATTTGGCTGAAAGGAAGAGTGTTTAGGGGATGAACACATGTTTACTTATGTGTGCACATCCGTGTGCCCATATATTCATGTGCCATATATGTGTATGCATCAGTGTGTGTATATATATATGTATAGATATATGTGTGTGTGTGCGTGCGTGTGTGTGTGTGAGACAGAGAGAGAGAGAGAGAGAGAGAGAGAGAGAGAGAGAGAGAGAGAGAGAGAGAGAGATCTGGAAAGAAAGGCTGAAGTCAGATAGTAAAGAGATTTACATGCCAAACAGAGGAGTTTCTGTTCTACCCTAGAGGAAACAGGGTACTGCTGAAGCTTTTCAAATAGATGAGTGATGGTGTCAGATCCATGTTTTAGGAATTTCAATCAAAAATTGTGTGGGGAAAACTGGATGTAGAAAATCCAAAAACCCAGAGAGGAATGTCAGTCAATAAGGAGGAGGTGGTTGATAGTGTCAAATGCTGTACATTGGTCAAGAAGAATGAGGACTTGGGAAATGCCACCAGATTTAGCTTCTTGGTGACATTGTAGAGAGTTATTTCAATTGAGTGTTGAGTATGGAAGATGGATTGCAAGGGGTTGTGAAGTGAGTGGAGGGAGGGGTGACAAAATAGAACCGGCTTTTTCTTAGAGTTTGATTGTGAAAGGGAGGAGAGATACAGGTCAATAGCTTCAGGGAATCATACAATTAACTGAGGAATTTTAAGGGTGTCAGAGGTTTGTACATGTTTGTAGGCAGCAAGGAAGGAACTTACATAAGGAGAGACTGAAAATTAGGGAGAGAGGATGATTGAAGGGGCAATTTTCTAAAGAAGAGAAGGAGGGTTAGGATCAAGGTCACAAGCACATGGTTAGTAGAAATGGTTGCAAAGGAAATAAATCTGCAAATTATAAAGCACCATTGTATTGTTTAGGATGTAAGTTAGAATAAAATTTAGGGAAACACTAGTTAAACACAATGGCCCAAGAGATTTGATGTAGGAATCACTTTTAATTTGAAAGAGGATTGAATCAAAGAATCAGAGGATCATTGTATAGTACAGCTTGAAACTAGAAGATCTCAGGGGTTATTTCTCTCAACCCTTCCAACCAGATCTGACAACGAATCCCCTCTATAAGATACACACAAATGGCCATCTTGAATACCTTTAGAGAGGGGAAACCTACCATCTCCAAAAGCAGCTCATTCAATTTTGGACAGCTCTAGTGGTTAGGAAGTTTCTCTTCCAGGTAGCCTAGATTTCTGCCTTTCTACAACTTCCAAGCATTCCTCCTACTTCTATCTTGAGGTCAAGTAGCTTGGGTTTAATCTCTTTTCCACATGATAGCCCTTGAAATGCTTAAAGACAACAATCATATTTTCCTTAAATTTTCTCTTTTCCAAACTAAGAATATCCACTTCCTTCCACTGATAGCATTAGCTTTTCTGACTGCCATGGCACATTGTTGACTCACTTGGAACTCAGTCCACTAAAATACCTGAATCGTTTTTAAACTGGATATTGTCTAGTCACACCTCAGTCCATTTTATATTTGTGAAATTAAAAATTTTAACCAAAGTATAGAACTTTACTTTTATTCCTATTGAATTTTTATCTTCTTGGATAAAAGATTTGACTCCTCTTTCTCCGCAGCTAAGATAATTTGGAATCCTGACTGCTATCCAATGTGCTATCTATGCCACCTTTCTGATTCTTAAATAGTACTTTAAGGTCTACATGGGTAGAATATTAGCTTCTTGAGAGCAAGGGCTGTTTCATTTTTGGTTTTGTGTCCCCAGTGCTCCTCAGTTCAGCATCTGGCACATAGTAGGTGTTTAATAAATACAATATTTAGATCTTCATCCAAGTCATTGACAAGAGAAGATTGATAAGCACCAGGGCACCAAGGATGAACATTTGAGGCCCTCCACTAGAAACTTCCTCCAAGTTGATAGCAAGCCATTAATGATTATTATTTAGTCATGATAATTCATAATTATTTGTGTTTAATAGATCTGACTTTATTATCGTCTAAGTCACATCTTTTTATTTTGTCTAGAAAGACATGAAGAACTTTGTGAAAAGCTTTGCTGAAATTCAGGGAAACTCTCTTAGGAGGATTAGTATTCTTTTGTTCCACAAGTTGAAGAATGTTCAACCAGTTGAACCCATCAGAAAAGGAAATGAAGTTGTTCCAACATGAACTTTTCTTGGTGAAACAATGTTGACTTTTACTGACTCAGACTAGGTTCATGGCTTTTTTGTTGGACTGTTATGATATGTTATTATCACTTTGTTTTCTTTAGTAAATGTTTCACATAAAGAGTTAATGCTATGTTGCCTGATTTATTTAAATTGGAAGTGTACCAGTGGGGGTTCAGAATACACATATACATAGGTATGTATAGAAATGTGTGTATGTACGTTTGTGTATATATGTATACACACACACACACACACACATATATATATATATATATATATATATACACATATATGCATATATATCTTTCTCCTTTAAAATATGGTCCCTTCAATGATTCCCTCTCTTTCCCTAATTTATTTCCTTTGGGAGTGGTGTATGCAAGGTCACTGAGGTGAGAGAGGGCAGGAAAAGGATCAGGGAATGGGGTAGAGCATAGAATGTTTGGAAGGGAAAGTAATATGAAATAAGTCTGGAAATATAGATTGTAGTTAGCTTGAGGAGGGTCTTTAATGCCAAGCTAATAAATTTTTACTTTATTCAGTCAGAAAATTTTGTACTTCAACTGGGAAGTATGACACCTGTGAAACACTGAGTGGTGTCCTGAAATAAATTGAATCTGCTAGTTAGTCCTTACACAGTATCTGGAACATAGTAGGTTCTTAATAAATGTTTCTTGATTGCTTGATCAATAGTACCTGAAGTTTTCTGAGTTAGAAAGTGACACATAACATTTGTGCATTGGGAGGTTTTTTTTTTTGTGTCTTTGTGAAGGATGAACTGGAGAAGGGAGAGAATGGAGGCAAAAAGGCCCAGTTAAGAGGCTATTACAGTAGTCTAGGTGAGTAGTAATGAAAGCCTGAACACAGATGGGGGTAGAGGGTACTTCTTAATTCTTGGGAATGAGCAACCTCCACGGGAAACCATTTTAAACAAAGACCTCCTTTTCTATGGAAATTCATCTGGCCAGTACTGGAGGCAGAATGACTTAATTAGCAAGAGACAAGGACTGAAAGATTGGCATGCTTAAGCACAGTTTCAATCCCCAAACTCTAACTTTCCTTAGGAATAAGAGTAGGTAGGGCTTTCAAAGCTCTCGCTACAAACATCAGGGAGCAGGTTGATTTCTAGAAATATTCCATAAGGGAAGAGAGTTTCTGATTTGTGTATGTCTCCATAAAGCAAGGCTGTAAAGTTTACTTTAGCTAGAGCTCAATTAGAACTGCCATAGGGAAGAAAGTGCCAAATCAGGTCCTATGTCTGCATCCCTGCCAGGAAATGTGGCCTCTGCAGAATGCTGGGCTAGGGTCAAGGAGGGAGAATACTAGAATAAATTGAGCATGCCTGTCAGATGGGACTGTCTCACCCTGTTGAATAGGTTATTTCTGATGGAATCCTTCCTGCAGATTTTATATGCGAAGAAAATTTGGTATGTTTATTTTAATGCATAATCTATGCCCTCTTGTCTTTCTGCCTTTGTTCTAGAGTTGATATTTCATCGGTTTCCAAAGTAGTATAAATAGAAAGATGCCAACACTTCAGAGTACAAAAATAAAACAAAACCTGAGAAAGGAAAACAGAATATGAGGGATGTCCCAGGGTCATTATGCAGTTCCAGCAAATCACCTACCATCCTTGTCCTGGTTCAGATGCTCAAAACAGTTTTGCTTGTGATTGACTGACTGGGCTCAGCTTGATCACTAAATTGGCTTGAGTTTCTAGGTCAGTCTTGTTTTCTTTCTTGAGTCTATTTTCTTCACTGAACAATTGCTTACCTGATTTCAAGGGGTACTTTAGTAATGAGGAATAATTATAAATAAAATATATACAAGGTAGTTAGAAAGGGAAGGAATTAACAGTTGGAGAGAATCAGAAAAAGACTTCATGCAGACGCTCAGGTTTGAATTGCATCTTAAGGGAAGGAAAGGAGGTCATAACTTGGCCTTCTCTCTGCTAATGATCAGTATAACCACATAAATAACTTCTTGTGTTGTCATAAATATAATGGGAGTCAACATGTATGTCCTAATTCTCATTTTTTTCTCAATACATCATTTTCCTAGAATTCCTTCCATTGTCCTCATTATTCTTCATATTTTCATTTTAAATGGGCCAATAATATTCCTTGACAGTACTATATGTTTTATTGACATTCTCTAATTTTTGAACAAATCAAATATTTTTCATTTATCAATATTACAAATAAATATTTCTGCACAGATTTTTTTTTCTCCCACTTTTAAAAATGTCTCTAGGACACTGTTCTAGATGTTCTATTAGTTTAAGACCAATGAATTCAAAAGGTATGGTCACTTTTGTAACTCATTATACACTGTCAGGTTGTTCTAAAATATCACATCAATTTACAGTTTCTATCAATGAGTTGTAATTGGTTCTTAAGGGAAGAGAGTACCAGTTTGCCATCATCACAAAAACATAGAATTTGATAATTTTAAACTATTTTAATCCATAAATTTAATTATTTGATTAATAATTTAAATTATTTTTATAACTTTAAGCTGTATTTTTTCAATATGAGGAATGTAAAGTGGTACCACAAAGTTGTTTTAATTTGAGCTTCTCTGATTATTAGCATGTTTAAATACTTTTCTAAATTATAATACAATGTATTTCTTCCTCTGAAAACTGTCTGTTCTTACACTTTAAACATTTATCAATTGGGGAATGGTTATTACACTTTAAATCTGTATCAGTGACTTACAGATCTTGAATGTCAGATTTTTATAATGTATATATTTATTAAAGTATTCTTCTGAGTATGTTTATTTTTATTTTGATATATTGCTTTTTGTTATGAAAAATATTTTTATTCTACATATTCATATACTTTGTCTCTAATAATTTCTCTCATTTGTTTGATAAACATTGTTCTCCCCTATTCAAATGAGATTAATACGATTCCCTTTTCTTCAAACTTTTCTTGAATTTTTATTCCTTTTCCCAGTGTCTGTAAGTTTATCTACTAGTACTTTCTTGTATGCACTTGTTCTTATTTCTGAATTCTCTCCATTCCATTGATCTAATTATATTTGATTACATTATATATGACATGTGTATACATGTCATATGACATGTATTAAATAATATTAAAGTATTATCTACTTTCTCTTATAACAAGTAAGTTTTGGGGGGGCAAGGGATGAGGGGAAAGCAGTTGGAGTTAAGCGACTTACACAGGATCACATAGCTCCTAATTGTTGGAGATTGAATCTGAACTCAGATCCTCCTGACGCTAGGGTTGGTATCCTATCATTTTGCCACCTAGCTACCCCTAGCAGATAGTTTTTCATAATTACTAGCTCACAGTATTTTTTGAAATTTAGTAGAACAAGTTTCTTCACAAGTTTTTTATTCATAGTTCCCCCTTGTATTCCTATTTGCTTGTTTTTTCATATAAATTTTGTCCTTGTTTTATCTAATGCTGTGCATTGGCTTATTAGTATTTTGAATAGTGTTACCTTGAGTCTTTTTGTTAATTTGGGAAGGCTAAATAATCCTGCCCTTCGGGTTCAGAGGATCTACAGGTAGAAGGAAATTTAGGGACGATCTAGTCCAATGCTTCTGTTTATACTTAAGGAAACCTAGGCCATAAAATGAAGTGATTTGCCCCAGGCCACACAGGCTGTAAATAATAGAGTCAAGACTGGAATCCAAGGCTTTTGACTCCAAATCCATCACTCTTTCCAGTAGGGCATTTTAATAATGTTGGCATGATTTTGGCATGTGCAAACAATCTCCCTCCAATGGTCCTCTTCCAATTTGAGGTAGCACAGTATTGGATAGAGTGATGGATATAAGGAGTCCAGTCAACAAGCATTTACTGAGTGCTGACTTTGTGCCAGGAACTGTGATAAGCACTGCAGATGTAAAGAGAGGTAAAAACCAGTCTCTGCTCTCCAGGAGCTCAGTCTAATGAGGGAGACAACATACAACTAACTACGAGCAAGGCAGATAAAGGTAAATTGGAGATTATCAGGAAGGTAAGGACTGAAGAAGAAGGAGGACTGAGATAGGCAAAGGTGGGGACTTTAAACTGAGACTTGAAGAGCCAGGGAAACTGGAAGGTGGAGATCAGGAGGTAGAGAGTTCCAAGGTGGACAACCAGTGAAAATGCCCACATTCTGGAACAGCAAAGAGCCCAGTGTCACTGGATCACAGAATAAGTGGAGGGATGTAATGTCTTAAAAGATTGGAAGGGTGGTGAGGGTGCTAGTTTATAAAGGTCTTTGCGTGCCAAACAGAGGATCTCTTATTTCATTGTGGAGGTGACAGGGAACCAGTGTGTTCGTCCTTCGTTTCCAAAGAAGACCATGCCATCAGAGAAATGATGACATGGCTTGCACTTGACTTTGTTTTTGGGTGAGGGAGGGCTGTGCAGGTCACTAGCCTCACTTCTCCTCCAGAGTCATCTGAATCCAGTGACCAGATATTCATCAGGATGACTGGAGATGACCCAGTATGAAGCAGCTGGGGTTAAGTGATTTGCCCAAGGTCACATAGCTAGTGAGTGTCATGTCTGAGGTGAGATTTGAACTCAGGTCCTTTTGACTCCTGCACTAGTGCTCTATCCATTGCACCACCTAGCTGCCACAAGGGAACCAGTAGAATTTATTGAATAGAAGTGACAAAGTCAGACCTGTATTTTAGGAAGACCACTTTGATATCTGGGTAGAAGATGGAGTGGAGAGAGACTTGAGGCTGGGAGACAAACCAAATGATCATTGCAATTGTCCAGGCAGGAGGTGATGAGGGCTTGTACCAGGGTAATAGCAGTGTTAGAGAAGTTGCATATGAAAGATCTGGTGAATGTAAAATCATCATGACTTGGCAACTGATTGGATATGGGGGATGAGAGGGAATGATAGGTTGAAGATGATATCTAGGTCTACAGCTTAGGTGACTGATAGGATGGTGGTACTAAGGAGTACCTGTACTGAACTGTGACTCAGATAATAGTGAGATCCTATGAAATTCTCTTTACCTCTTTGAGTTTCTGCTCCTTTATCTGTAAAATGGGGATAATAATTCTCATAATTCTTACCTCATAGGGTTACTATAAGAATTAAATAAGAGGTGCATAAAGCATGTTACAAATATTAAAGTATTATATATCATTTATTAATTTATTTTATAAAGCAGTTAAAATTTTTACATTGATCTCATGTGTCTTGGAAGATTCATGCTAAAATGTTGCCTATTTTTTTGTTATTCCAAATGGTATTTATCTTTCCTGATTTTTGCTACTGATATATTCAAATGTACATGTTCTTTACAGTTTTATTTTATGACTTCATATTTTACTAAAAATCAATATTTCAATTTTTTATCGACTTTCCTGGATTTTCTAGATATACAATCATATAAAAAAAAGAAATGTTAACTTCTTCATTGACTGTAAGCTGCCCCACACTGAAAGTCTTCAAGGGAAGGTTGGCTCAACACTTGTTGGATATATGATGTTCAAAGGATTCTTGTTTAAGTAAATTTTAGATGAAATGAGGGCAGCTAGATGGCACAGTAGATAGAATGCCAGGGCTGCAGTCAGGAGGACCTGAGATCAAGTCTGGCTTCAGACAATTACCAGCTGTGTAACCCTGGGTAGGTCACTAACCCTGTTTGCCTCAGTTTTCTCATCTGTAAAATGTGTTCCATTCCAGTATCTTTGCCAAGAAAACCCCAGATGGTTTCATGAAGACTTGGACATGACTGAAAAGCAACTGAGGTTACTTTTGTTTGAGATCTTCCATCTTTGAAATCTGTTATTCTGTGTGATGTTATGATTTAATACCACAATTTAATTTTTTAAGAGTGAGTAGTTTTTCTGCTGACATTGAACCTCACTATAACTTTGTAATTGTCTTCAAGAGATAGTCTCCCCTTCTGTCCTCAAAATCATTATACTGTATCCAACCTGGGGGCAAACCTCTCTGAACTCTTCTAGACTGAGTCTCCAAAAATAGTCCATTATCAGGCTTTATTCAGAATCTTTTCCTCTTGATAGGACCTGCCAGAGATTTTGTTCTACTGGCAAAATCTATGAGAACTTAGGGTCACTCCAATGCCATGATGAGGAATTGGCATATCATTTTAGTGGAAGTGCCCCAATAGAGCCTCTTTCATGACATTAGGTATGAATTCAGTTTAATTCAACAAATATTTATCAAGAATCTGCTTAATACCAGGCACTGTACTAGGTGCTAGGGAAGACAAGACAAAAACACTATCCTCAAAGTGATATATTCTATTGGGGAGATAATGCTATAAACATACATGTAAATACAAAATTACAAAATAATTTTCGGCAAAGCCAGGAAGATGGGAGATGGGATGTTATAAACAGAGGATGTCAAGTACATCAGTTTGGTCAGAATATAGAATGCATGAAGAAGGATAATTGTGTGATAAACTTGGGAACATAAAGCCCTGTTCTCTTCTTTGGAATGCTTGCTACCAGAGTTCTTAGCCTAATTTACAAGAGAATTATTTCCATCTCTGTGTACATGCGCAAAGTCTTACAATGAGCAATGACCACTGCCTCAAGTTCTAATCATTGTAAGCATCTGCTTCTTGGTGTGACCTCTGTCAGAAACCATTCTGCTTGAAAAAGAAGAAAAAACATCTGTGGAACTGATGCTTACTGACGAAAGAATTAAAATGAATCACGTAAAATTCCACGAATTTTTTACTAACATGAATAGAACCTCAAATGAACCAGTTAGTTTGGGATTTGCATTGCTTTTTGTTGGCGTCACTGTTTTCATCTTCACGAGGGAGAAGCTTTATGATCCTCTCCTTCCATCTTTTTCTGAAGACTTGGGTGGCCATGGAGAATAAGAGTTGGTGCAGTAGAGTTGAACGAATACTACACCTGGGGGGCAAAAGACCTGAGATGAACTCCCTGTTCTCCTACTTATTACCAGTTTTATCTTGAGATTAATTGAATTTAATAAACTTCTATTAAAATACCAACTATGTGCCAGGCACTGTGCTAAGTTCTGGGGATACAAGTAAGAAAAAGAATTCCTTCCCTCAAGGAACTTACAATCTAATTAGAGAAGATCATACACAAAAGGAAACTAGAAAGCAGAGGTGGGGGGTCAGAGGGTCCCCTGTTCTGGGGAGTCAGGTGGGCATCTTGTTTCCTAGAATTCAAACCATGCAGGGTAACAGATAGAAATTGGAATGGGCTACAAAGTCTACCTGCCCTCTATAAAGCAAAGCTTTGGGTGGAATTTAGGGTTCCACCCTCCAGTCCTTCAGTTAGAGGAAGCTGAGGGAGCTGGAACATGTTGTGTACCTAAGGCAGAGTTAGCAGCAGAATAATGGTGAGCTTTCACATGATCATCTCATTTTAGGAGAGGCATCTTGTTCCATAGAGTTCAAAGTAAGCAGAACTACAGATGGAAAGTGGAGAGTGGATAATGGAGACCCATTCAACTGTTCTGTTCCTCAGTTTCTTCATCTGCAAAAAGAAGGGGTCAGACTATATGACCTCCAATGTCCCTTCACGCTCTAAATTTATGATTCTCTGAAGTTTGGGCACGAAGATTAGTTTAATCTTGGTAGAACTCTAACCAGAAAGAGACAAAATAGAAAAACAAAGTGGGATCATGATTCGTTTGTTTGAACTTGAATTTGCTCTCTGATTTCTAGGCAACTTGGAAAATATTCCCTTTCAACTCTAAATATATGTTGCTGTATGTTGATTCTGAAGGTTAGCTGAATTCAGTCAGGACTCTAACAAGAAAAAGCAGATAAAAAAGACTACATGTGGGATTGTGGCCATTGTTTGTTTAAACCTGAACTAGCTCCCTTATCTCCGTGCAATTTAGAAAGTATTTTGCATGGAACGTTCCATGTAAAAAAGAAAAAAGGAATGACAAAAAGAAATGACTTTTCTTTAATTGTATTAAGGAAAAAAATCTGCTTATTCCTTTATTTTTTTGTCTTGTTTACCTAAAATATTATGTTTTACTGGAGAGAAGGCAGAACTGTTCAACATTTTTAGTTCTCTTTTCTTGTTCAAAGATTAATAGGGAAACTGATCCCTAAGAAAAGTAAAGACACAGTAAAAGAGCATCCAACTGTTCCTGATGAATTCCCACCATTGTCCCAGTTGTCCCCACGGCACTGGGAACCAGAAGATGTGATTGCTGAGCCTCTGTCAGTGCGGGCACCATGGGCATGAAATTCTGTGATCAGCTTCTACCAAATCCTGTTCTGCTTTCTACACTGTAGCACAGATGGGAATTCTGGGTTCTCAAAGTTTCTGCTAAAGTTACAGCAGCTGCGGCAGGCCTTCCCGGGGTGAAGAGGTTTCCAGTGTGGACCCGGTGATAGATTATATAACTGTCCTTCAAGAACAAGCTGAGCTAAGTACAAGAAGGCTAATTATCAGAAGGCTAGCTGGCTCATTTGCTTTCTTCTGCAAATGATTTTTTTCCTTTGAAAGGAGTACCAACAATGATGAAATCACAAGTCTGTTCAAGGACTGACAAAGTATTTTTTAAGGGCCTTTTCTGAGAAATCTATTGATACAATAATAAAATTTTCATTATTTTTCTTGCTGAAAGGATTTATTACATCCATTGTTTTCCATAATGTTGAATCATCTTTGAATTCCTGGTATAAATCCTACTTGGGGATAATGAATACATTTTTGATATATTCTTATCTTTCATTTGCCAATACTTTATTGACTATTTTTGCATCGATATTCATTAATGCCTTCCCTAAATTCCTGCTCTGACACCTCATCACAGTGTGGAGTGACCCTAGTTTCCCAATTCTCTATGTTCATGGCGGATAAGTTGTGGCAGATTCTGTCAAACTGAAAAGGATCCCAGTATGGACCCAACCACACTCTTTCTTGTTCACTTCAGAAAGGTTCAGTAGCAGAAGATGGATCATAGGCTGATGATTCTTGGTCTCAGAAATTCACAAAGACCATTTATTAAGCAGTAAAATATGTCAGTGGAAAAAAAAAAAGGGCTGTGGCAGCGGAAAGAATACTTGTACCAAGGATATCACATAGCTTGAAGTATTAAATTATTCATTAAAAATATTGACCTGTAGTTTCTTTTCTTTCAGCCCAATCTTAGGTTTCAGCATTAAAACTATATTTTCCTCTGAAGAAAACAAACTGGGAATTAAAATGCCCTTCTCAGTTTTTAGAAATAGTCTTTATTTCTAAACATTTTAAGTTTTTGTTCAATATGGATTTTAGAAGAATTCACTTCGGACACTGTCTGGTTTCAATCCTATTTTTTACTGACAGACTATGTGATTTTTCCCTTCAAGTTGCTTCTAGTTATGTACCTATTTTCTGTTTTATTTGTGCATTTTACTTTTATAAATATTCTTAGATTTCTCTTAAATTCTCAAATTTATCTGCACAAAACTATACATAGTAATCTCTTCTAGTATTCTTAGTATTTGCTAAATTCATTGTGACTTCCCATTTCCCATTTTGATAACTTGAGTTTTTCTCTTTATTTCATTAGCTTTGCTACTTTTCAATATTATTGGCCTGAAAATAACTTAGTTTTTATTACTTCATCATTTGTTTTCTGTTTTAATTTGTTCCCTTCTGATTCTACTGATCTCCCTTCCCTCCACAATCTGATTTACTGCTCTGTTCATTTTCTAAGTTCTTTCATTGCAGATTCATATAGAAAGGTATTTTGGATTGGTTGCAATGGAGGTAATAGGTACATCGATAAAAATATAGATCCACTGAAGCACTTAAGTATTCATGTGTTCTTAGTGAAAAAAAGTACATTGAATAACTTTGTCCCCACTAAGGTCTTTCCATATGTCTATGAAAATCTAATTTGTTCAACTTCAAGTCTGTATCTTCTTTTTTTGTTTGTTTGAAAAACCTGATATAATTGGATGCAGTGGGATGTTGAAATCATTTGCTATGTATTTTCCTTTTGCAGAAGTGTGTGATATTGAAACATAATTTTTCCTGATATATTATTTGGTACATATGTATTTAAAATCAATATGCTCTTTTTTTCAGTGTTCCTTTTAGGTAGGATATGAAAGTCTCTGCTTGATCTCTTTTAATGCTTTCTGCTTTGATTTTGACTTTGCCAGATATTAATGCAACTCCAGATTTTCTTAAACTCAGTATAGCATGATAGATTGTGCTCCACTATTTCATTTTAAATCTATGTATATTTTCTTGCATATGGATGTTTTTACTGTAACAATACATAGACTCTATGTTTAATTCATTACACAGCCTTTGCTGTTTTTTTTTTTTTTTTGTGGATTAACCTATTTTCTATTTTACATTAAAATTATTCAATTTAATTTATCTGTCACTATTTTTTAACTTTTTGTGAGAAGGAAATACAAAATTATTGTTAATAATAGCTAATATTTGCAAAGCACTAAAGTTTACAAATAACATACTATATATCATTTTATTACTTACCTTACCATTTAAAATTTCTACCTAGTGTGGTTTGCTTTACTCAATAGCATCAAATAAGATTATATTTTGTGAAATTAGTTTCATAGGTATCTCTAAAAGTGGATATCATCTGTCTCTCTACTTCTTTGTTTTGCCAAAGATCAGCACTTCATCTTAGAATTATTTTACCCCTTCTTTTCCATAATAATTTATGGCTATCAAAAACTTTTTTTTTGTAAAGTGGCTTTTTCTCCTCTCCAAGAATTATTTGAGATCCTCTATGATTTTATGAAAAGTATATAATATTCTATGATATTGGGTTCTGATCATGATAGAAAAATATTACTAAGCCCTAACTTTTAAAAAATACATGTCTTCTTCCCTCTTTCTTAAAATTTTCTGTTGTAGTTGTAAAGACCTTAGGGCATTCCAGCCAAGTGCATGGACTCTCCTCCTTCCCCGACCCCAGCATGTGTAGATATTTTTTGCCTATCTTCTAAGCACTGCCTGGAAACTTGACCCTGTAGATACACACACACACACACACACACACATACACACATACATGTTCTGTCTGCTTATGGCTATCTGTGGTTCATCACTTGTTGCTGAAATGGAAAAGTTATGATAAAGGGTGCCACACTATGGTAGAATAGGTGGTTTCTGGCTGTCAGTTCTCTTGGAGGCACCCTTTGAAAAGACAACACTCCAGTCAGAGGTGGAGGAAGGCATACCTTGACATAGTGGTGGGCTAGAGCCCTAGTCTATCCATGATACATGGACTCAACTAGCTAGGGTTGTGCCTGAGGCCCTTGTCTACTTTGTCTTTCCTTTTCTTTAGTACTGAGACCTTGTGATGTTATGATGCTAAGAAGTAATAGTGTGAGCAGACTAGCAGCAAGAAATAAAGTCAACATCTGAAAGAGAATAAGAGCATTGGGAAGGAGATCCAGCTTGGTGTTTGACTGGAATGCAATGAGAGGAGAAATGGAAAATGGCTAATTAGTAGTCTTTGCAGATAAACTGTCACAAGGAGACTTAAAACGTACTACTAGCAGTTACGAGATTCTATTCTAATCATTCAATGATTCTTTATTGCTTAGCATTCATTCCCTTTTCTGTGTGGGAACCAATTCTCTGTTCCATAGATAGGAATCCTAGACTAGTGCCAAAGGTGGATTTAGTCCTCCAGAAGCCAAGGTTGGGGTGAAATGAAACACTAACTTAATTCCTCTGTATTGAAAACATTTTCAAACCCAGAGCAATGAACCCTGGTTAGATTTTGAGGGTAGTTAAAAGATAAGGATTGGTGTGGGCCATGAGTCCCCGTGACCTCAGCCAGGTTTTTGCCTCTAGTCACTGTGCTGGATATTTTGAAGGCAAGTTCATTTTTGAGTTTTTCTTTGTAGAGATGGGCAAATATTCTAGAAATTTTTAGAATGTTCACTGTTTTGAGAAAATGTCTGGTATAATTTCCTGAAAATATAGTCAGATTTTTTTGGGGGACCTTAATATTGATTCTCTTTTCCTCTCCTCAATTTTTCCTCCAATCAAATTATTTTCTGAGTTTAGTTTTTCATTTTAAGCATGTTAACTCCTGTTTTATCTTTGGTATTGTTTTTATTTACATACTTGGCTATTTTCAAGATTTCTTTACTTTACTAAGGTTTGTCTTTGTCCTTTCCCAAGATTTTTTTTAATGCTTCTATCAGTTTTTCCTTTATTTCATCATAATTATTTTTTTTAAAAAAAGATAATTCTTTTAATTGTCCTTTAGATTTTGGAGCTGTTTTCTGTTGTTTTTTTCCTATTGTATTTTAGTTATTTCTCATACAGATCCTGCTTCTGCTTCTGCAATAGTTTTGGGAAGGTGTGCTCTGGGTGTTTTTCTTTTTTTAAGTGCCTTTTAAAATTACAAACTGAGCAAACATACAAAAAACTGGACACTTTATACACAAAGAACAGGAAAATAAGATTGTATGTGAAATGAGTATTTTTCTCCTTCCTTTATTTATTCCATATTTTTATTATATAGATCAGAAGAGGAGGAAACTCTACTGACTCAGTACTTCATCTGTAACTTAAGGTCTTAGAGAATTTTAGTAGGAGTTCTGAGAGGTTATCCATGTTTCTTGTCCATGGCCACAAAACTTGTGGGAGGAGAACTTGAATACAGGTCTTCCTGATACTAATGCTAGCCCACTATCCCCTATCACCATGTTGCTTCATGTTGTCTGGTGTGAATATGTAAATGTGTGTTTGTGCCTGCGAGATAACACTTCATGAGCGACTCTTATCCCTGGTTCTTGTACTCACACTTTGGTTAGGTTGCCCTGAGGGTAGCTTTTATTACAGGCTCAAGATATTTTGTGGATCTCTAAGCTTAAAATTATAGATTATGAACCCCATTTTTGCTTATCTTTAATAGTCAAGCATTAAAATAATTAGCTCTAGGCTGCTAAGTAAAGGCATTTATAACTTAGAACAGTAGTACAAAATATCGCCTCCGTAAGTCTGGGGCACACTCTGCCACAAATACACAGAAGGAACAGTTTACTGGTAGTGAGGCATTCATATTGGGAATACATGTCCATCAGCAAGTCATTTATTAAGTGCTTACTAAGTGCTGAAGATAGAAAGGAGAAAAACACAGTCACCTATGTCTTCATCCCTAGTGTCTTTTCTCTTATATCTTTATCTTGTCTTCCCTTAGCAAAGTCTGCTGAGCAGGTTACTCATTTAGGGTCCTTGAATTTCCTCCTCTTTATGATGGCTCAACGTTTGATTTTAGGGTTAATTTTCTCCTGAATCTATCTCTTCTCTGCTGCCAGGGGTCATTCTCCTTGGATCACTTCCCCTGATGTACTCTTTCTACTCCATGCAATGTCTCCTACATCGTAAGCAGCTTCACTGCAAGATGGCACAGATTCATCAGGGTAGGGAAAGAGAGACGTTTCCTCCCCTACTTGTTGCCTCTAGATAGAGATACAAGGGAGTCACACTTTGCAAAACTGCTTCCTTTCATTCACAGTCTCTGCTGACTCACAAGCTGGAAAACTTAACTTTTTAAAGGCTTTCAGGGCATGGCCAGTCCAATCCTTCCAATTTCTTTTTTCCCCTTCATTTTTAAATTATTAATTTATGTCAAACTTAAATACACAATAAGAAAAAGAAACATATTACAAATTTAAATACAAAATAAGAAAAGAAAAAAAGCACTGCCATGTGTGCAGCAGAATGCAAGAGGATTCAAAATATACAGCAATAAATTTTCATTTCAAGAAAGCCTATATAATAAATACTACACATTGTGTTCAGAGCTGTCCATCTTTTCGCTTCCTTGTAAATTTTCTCTTGTTTTCTGCTGTGCACTTTTTACTGTCTTCCCCTTTTCTCCCCCCACAATTAAGCCCAGAAATGCATACACATATATGTGTATATATGCACACATATACACATACACTTACCTCCATATACATACTTAAATATCTATTATATATATACATATACAGTCATGTACATATAAGACTGTACTGTGCTTGTTCATCCTCTGTTTCTCTGAAGGTAGATAACATCTTCCTTCATAAGTCCAAGTCTTTCCATATTTTTCTAAGTCCACCAACTTATTTCCTACACCACAGCAATACTCCAATCTTATTATTTTAAATAGTCTAAAACAATATTGATTAATATAGCTGACACATAGTGTAGCTTCCCTATTTTTCTCTTTTGATTAAATCTATTTTAGCTTTAACTTTGTCTGAGTTCAGGATGACTACCCCTGCCTGTTTTTACTAATAAATTCTACTCCTGATCTTTATTTTGTGTCTTATTTCCTATTCCTCCTGACTCCTCTACTTTATTTCTACCAGTTACGTTGCCCTATTACTTAAGCTATCCCCTCTAAAGATCCCTCTCTTATCCTCTCCCCCTTTCCCCCTACCTTTTTGTTTCTGACTTTTATAGCCTTCCAAATATATATTTCATTCCCTCTTTAACCCATTCCTGATATGAGTAGGATTTCAGAACTACCAGCCCTCCCATCTAATTCCTATGCAATTCTTTCTCTTATACTTCACTAGCATTTACTTTTTACCTTTTCCTATATGGTTTTATATCATACATCGTTCTTTTGAAGTATCCAATTATTAATATTAATCTTGGACATACATTTTATATTTCATATATGAAAAATAAAGTCTGTCCTTATTGAGTCCCTTGAAATTAGTCATTCACATACACCTTATATTTCTCTTGGATCTCATATGTCCTATTTTCTATTAAGTTCAGGTTTTTTTTTTCAACACAATCCTGAATATCTTAGTTATTTGTTGAATGTCCATTCTTTTTTTCCATTCAGGATTATGCTTAAATTTGTTGGGTATGATACTTTTGCTCTTTGATATGTAGTGTTCCAAGACCAGCTGTTTTTTAGCATCACTACTGCTAGGTCTTGTGTTATGCTAATTGTAGCTCCCCCATATTTGATTTTTTTCTTGTTACTTATAACTCCTCCTTGAGCTGGAAGATTCAGAATTTTACTATGATGTTACTGTAGGTTTCCCTCATAGAACCTCTTTTAGATAGCGATGGATGGATTTTGTCTATTTTTACTTCCCCTCTTGTTTCTAACACTTCAAGACAATTTTCTGTAATTATTTCTTGTATTATTGTATCCAGTGTTTTTTTTTTTTTACCATAGTTTTCAGGTAGTCTGATTATTCGTACGTTTTCTCTTTTTGATCTGTTCTCCAGATCAGTTGTTTTTCTTATGTTTCACATTCTCTTCTATTTTTTCATTCTTCATGTTTTATTATTTCTTGGTCTCTTATAACTTTGCTGGGTTTTCCTTGCAAATTCCAATTTTCAAGGAGTTGTTTTCTTCCTTAAGCTTCTGGATCTTTTCCAGTTGGTTGACTTTGTTCTAATAATCTTGTTGGATTGTTATTTTTTTTTTTAATTCCTCTTTCTCATTTGATTTTTAAAGTTTGTTAAAAGTTCTTCTATGAATTCTTTTTGGGCAAGTGACTATTATATATTACTCTCTGGTGTAGGACAGGCTTTTTATTTTTTGTTTCAGAACCTTCATCTGAAGGAAAACCCTGGTCTTCTCTATTCCCATACTTTCTATATTTAGATTCTTTCTCCTTTGCTCATTTTTATTTTTAGCAGCTTATTATTGTAATCACCTCTAGTCTTGAGGTATGAGGGATGGTGCCTCTGGCCTCAGATCCTCTTGAAGTTCTCTCCTTTATCCTGGCACTGGAACCAAGAACTCGGCCCTCCTGTAAGTGCTCACAGTCAGCGGCGTCCCAGCTCCACTGCTTCTCCACTCACCTGGAGTGTACTGGTTCCTTTTTGCTCAGGACTTTTTCCAGCAGCACAATTGGGTCTGGTGTCCCAGCAGCGGTTACCTCAATCTTCTCCCTCTCAGATGCTCCTGACACTGTTTGGGATGTGAAAATTCCTGTGGCTGAGCCCAAGGCTACCTCCCAACCCAAGTAGCCTCAGGGCTGCTGCTGGCAGTTTTAGCAGAACTAGCCTGGAGGTGCTTACACTTCACAGGGACCAAACCTCAGTCCTGGGACTTTTCTTTAGATCTCCTCCTATTATCCCTGGGGAGCGCTGTTCTGCCCAAAATCTGGTTAATTTTGACCTATGTTGGCCCTGAATTTGAACTCAAAAAGTGGAGCTTTCCTGACTCTATTCACTGCACCATCTAGGTGCTCCGTATATAAATAAATGGATTGTTATATACATAGAATCATTTAAATTGAATTAACCCCTCCCTAGACCATATCTCTCTCTGTGTATCATACATATATATACACATATATTTTAATTGTTTTGAAGCTTTTCTTTCTTTGGTTTCCTTATTGTCTTTTTGGTGGGTGTTGATTTTCTTCTGAAATTTTCTACAATTTTGGTTGTTTTCTGCATTTCTATGACTAATTTTGGGTATTGAGTTCCTTTCCAACTGCTAATTCTTTTTTTTTTTTAAATTCTTTCTTTCTTTATTTTTAATGTTCTACAATCACTACTATAAAACTTAGATTTTTACCCCCCCCACCCTCTCCCTCCCCAAGACAGCATACAATTCTATATAGGATCTACATATACTTTCTTATTGAATACATTTTCACTATAGTCAAGTTGTGTAGACAAATTAAAATAAATGGAAGAAATCATATAACAAATCAAAACATAATACACACACACGCACACCTACCCACCCACCCACACACACATGATCTGCTACATTCTGCGAATGAATTCCATAGTTCTTTCTTTGAGCGTGGAAGGCATTTTGCCTTAGAAAACCATTGGGAATTCTTTTTTTTTTTTTAAGCTCTTGCGTTACTACAAAGTTCCAAGTCTACCAGAAAAAACGCTAGCACACTGTGGTTGTTGCTGTGCACAAAGTTCTCCTGGTTCTGCTCCTTTTGCTCAGCATCAGATCATATAAGTTCTTCCAGGCCTCTCTGAAGTCTTATGGTGCAACAGTACTCCATTACATTCATATACATAATTTATTCAGCCATTCCCCAACTGATGGCATCCCCTTGATTTCCAGTTTTTGGCAACTACAAAGAGTGCTGCTATAAATATTTTTGTACACGTGGGACCCTTTCCCATTTTTATGATCTTGTGGGGATACAGTCCTAGTAGCAATATTGCTGGGTCAAAGGGTATGCACATTTTTGTAGCCCTTTGTTCACAGTTCCAAACTGCTCTCCAGAAGGGTTGGATGAGCTCACAGCTCCACCAACAATGAATTAGTGTTCCAACTCTCCCACATCCTCTCCAACATTTATGATTTTCCTGTTCTGTTATGTTTGCCAATCTTACAGGCATGATGTGGTACCTCAGAGTTGTTCTGATTTGCAGCTCTCTAATCAAAAGTGATTTAGAGAATTTTTTCATATGATTATAGCTATCTTTAATTTCTTCCTCTGAAAATTGCCTGTTCATATCCTTTGACCATTTATCAATTGGAGAACCAACTGCTAATTCTTTGATCATGAGGAGTCAGACTCTCAGTTTTCCTCACTGACATTTTCTGAGAAACCCCTTTAACAGAAGATTTAAAACAACATTCATTCATGCCTCAACTAGCTCAAGTTTCTATTATTTTTATTTTTTTAAAAAATTAGTTATTTAACTTTTAACATTCATTTTCATAAATTTTTGGGTTCCAAATTTTCTCCCCATTTGTCCCCTCCCCCCACCACAAAACACCAAGCATCCTAATTTTCCCTATCACCAATCTGCCCTCTCTTCTATCATCCCTCCCTTCCCTTGTCCCCATCTTCTCTTTTGTCCTGTAGGGCCAGATAACTTTCTATACCCCATTACCTGTATTTCTTATTTCCTAGTAGCAAGAACAACACTCGACAGTTCTTCCTAAAACTTTGAGTTCCAACTTCTCTTCATCCCTCCCTCCCCACCCATTCCCTTTGGGAAGGCAGGCAATTCAATATAGGCCCTATCTGTGTAGTTTTGCAAATGACTTCCATAATAGTCATGTTGTGTAAGAATAACTATATTTCCCTCCATCCTATGCTGCCCCCCCATTGCTTCTTTTCTCTCTTTTGATCCTGTCCCTCCCCAAAAGTGCTGACTTCAAATTGCTCCCTCCTCCCATTGCCCTCCCTTCCATCATCCCCCCCACCCTGCTTATCCCCTTCTCCCCCCACTTTCCTGTATTGTAAGATAGGTTTTCATACCAAAATGAGTATGCATTTTATTCCTTCCTTTAGTCGAATGTGATGAGAGTAAACTTCATGTTTTTCTCTCACCTCCCCTCTTTTTCCCTCCACTAAAAAGTCTTTTGCTTGCCTCTTTTATGAGAGATAATTTGTCCCATTCCATTTCTCCCTTTTTCCTCCCAATATATTTCTCTCTCACTGCTTAATTTCATTATTGTAAGATATGATCCCATCCTATTCAACTCATCCTGTAGTGTGTGTGTGTGTGTGTGTGTGTGTGTGTGGTGTGTGTGTGTGTGTGTAACCCCACCAACTACCCAGACACTGAAAAAAGTTTCAAGAGTTACAAATATTGTCTTTCCATGTAGGAATGTAAACAGTTCAACTTTAGTAAGTCCCTTATGACTTCCCTTTGCTGTTTACCTTTTCATGCTTCTCTTCATACTTGTGTTTGAAAGTCAAATTTTCTTTTCAGCTCTGGTCTTTTCATCAAGAATGCCTGAAAGTCCTCTATTTCATTGAAAGACCATTTTTTCCCCTGAAGTATTATACTCAGTTTTGCTGGGTAGATGATTCTTGGTTTGAGTCCTAGTTCCTTTGACTTCTGGAATATCATATTCCACTCCCTTCAATCCCTTAATGTAGAAGCTGCTAGATCTTATGTTATCCTGATTGTATTTCCACAATACTGGAATTGTTTCTTTCCAGCTGCTTGCAATATTTTCTCCTTGACCAGGGAACTCTGGAATTTGGCCACAATGTTCCTAGGAGTTTCTCTTTTTGGATCTCCTTCAGGCGGTGATCAGTGGATTCCTTGAATACTTATTTTCTCCCTGGTTCTAGAATATCAGGGCAGTTTTCCTCCATAATTTCATGAAAGATGATATCTAGGTTCTTTTTTGATCATGACTTTCAGGTAGTCCCATAATTTTTAAATTGTCTCTCCTGGATCTATTTTCCAGGTCAGTTGTTTTTTCCAATGAGATATTTCACATTATCTTCCATTTTTTTCATTCTTTTGGTTTTGTTTTGTGATTTCTTGGTTTCTCAGAAAGTCATTAGCCTCCATCTGTTCCATTCTAATTTTGAAAGAACTGTTTTCTTCATTGAGCTTTTGAACCTCCTTTTCCATTTGGCTAATTCTGCTTTTGAAAGCATTCTTGTCCTCATTGGCTTTTTGAACCTCTTTTGCCAATTGAGTGAGCCTATTTTTCAAGGTGTTATTTTCTTCAGCATTTTTTTGGGTCTCCTTTAGCAAGGTGTTGACCTGCTTTTCATGCTTTTCTTGCATCTCTCTCATTTCTCTTCCCAGTTATTCCTCCACCTCTCTTACTTGATTTTCAAAATCCTTTTTGAGCTCTTCCATGGCCTGAGCCCATTGAATATTTATTTTGGATGTGTGGGATACAGAAGCCTTGACTTCTATGTCTTTCCCTGATGGTAAGCATTGTTCTTCCTCATCAGAAAGGAAGGGAGGAGATATCTGTTCACCAAGAAAGTAACCTTCTATGGTCTTATTTTTTTTTCCCTGTTCTGGGCATTTTCCCAGCCAGTTCCTTGACTTCTGAGATTCCTTTCCACACCCACCTGGCCTCCAGATCCGCCCAGCTAGTGCTTGGCGTTTGCGATTCAAATGCTGCTTCCCAGCCTCAAGGCTTTCAGCAGGGGCAGGGCTGCTATTCAGTGTGAGATTAAGTTCAGGTGCTCAGGTGGGGGCAGGGCTGCCACACGGGGCTTAGTTCCCTCAGGGGGTTTATGTGGAGACCTTCAACAGTGGAATTGAGCTCCTGTCTGCTTTGGGAGCCCCTGTCTGCTGCTGCCTCCACTGCTGCCTCCCAAGGGGGCCTGAGTCATGAGGACACTCCACCCCCCCTCTCAGCCAGCCAAAAAGACTCTCACTGACCTTTGGCACCTGTGGGTGGAGGGACCTGTGCTGTTGCTGGAGATTCTGTCCTTGAAGCCTGCTTGGATCTGCTCCCCTCAGTGCCGTGCGGGCAGTGCAGGGCTGGGCTCTGCTCCAGGTCTGGTGCACGACAGACTTTTGGTGTTAGTTTTTCAGGTCTCTCTGGAGCAGAAATCTCCTCCACTCCATTGTCTGTGGCTTCTGCTGCTCCTTCTGTTGGGAGTTCTTCTTTACAGGTATTTTATGGGCTGTGGGTTTGGAGTTAGCATAAATGTATCTTTCCACTCTACCATCTTGGCTGTACCCCAAATTTCTATTTTTTTTAAGCTAGCTGCTTTCCTACCATGGAGAAATCTCTACCCTGAGGTCCTTTACCCCAATTGGTGACTCTTTTACTTAAATTATTTCCCCTCACTCTTCCTTTCTGCTTTTCTTCCTCCTTGCCAACCACCTTTGTCCTTTTCCAGTTCATTTTCCATCTCACTTTGTCTGATTTTTCCTGTCCCATTTTCCAGCTCTGCTGTATGTGTCATCTTCTTGAGTACAGATGGCACTGTCTTATTTTCTTACCTCTCCCATTTAGAATAGTACTTCTAAATGGTAGATTTCAGTTGCAGTATTCTCTGCACTACTACTACATTCCTTTTTTATAAAAGCATTGCAAAAGATGTTATGTGAGGTCTGAGGAAAGGGAGAATGCTTACTTCTAGCAAAAGTGATCAGGTAAGGTTTTATGGAAAAAGTAGCACTTGAGTTGGGGCTTGAGGTATGGGTAGGTTCAGCAGGTGAAGATAGTAATCTCAGTCAAGATTCTGTAGCCTTGAGATTTTGTAGTATTGGCACATAATAAATATGTTCCCCTTCTCCCCCCACATACAATTCTGGAACGGCTACAGAATTTGGAAATTCTCAGTGGGTTGGTGAAAATGGGAGCATCCTGGTCATTTCTTAATTCCAAAAAGGGACAAATTTGAATGTTAGACTGTGACCGCACTCTAAGTGAGAACTTCTCATATTTACACAGTCATTTATATTTTGAACTTTCTTTATAACAACCTAATGAAGTAGGCACTACAAATACTACTACTGCCTTTTTCCAAATGAGGAAACTGAGGCATACAGAAATTAACTGATGATCAGGGTCACACAGTTAGTATCATAGTCAGGATTCAAACCCAGATGTATTAGTGAGTCCAGGATTTTGTTCATTATACCAAACTCTAAAGCAGGGGTTCTTAACCTCTTTTTGTGTCATGGATCTGGCTTGGCAGGCTGGTGAAGGTTATGAATCTTCCTCAGAAATAAAAAATCATAATTGAAGGAAGTGCTCAATTTCATTTAGATGTTATTAAGGATAAAGATGTAATTTTTTTCCCCACCCAAGTTTATCCTCCCTGAAATCTGTCCATGGACCCCGAATTAAGGACCCCTGATCCAAAAAGAATGATGGATGTTCCCTTGGAGAACCATCTGCTAATTAGTACACAGTTCCCCTAGGACTAGAGAATAGTTTTGTCCCCTTTGCAACTCTTAGCATTGGTGTTAGCAATTATCCTTCTCTAGAAATAACTCAGGGGAGTCTGTCTCTCAAGAAATACACAATTCCCTCAGGATATGGCCTTTCAATAAGCTATCAGGTTGGTCTGCATGTTTATTCGCTTTTGTAGACCTATCCCTAATGATTCAGGCCCCAATTCTATGTTCTTTAAAGTCTGAGCCAATAGAGTAAACCCCAGGGTTTGCACATCTTGAACAGGGACTTACAAAAGTTTTGTCTCTAGTTATTCAACACTTTCCTCCCCCAAGATATAAGCAGGGATCTAACCGATATGATCCCGAGTCACAGCTGTGTGCACAAATCTTCCAAATTAATTGGAAACCTATGCTTGTTTGCTGAATGAACAAAGGTCAAAAGACCAGCTCTTGTTTACCTTAAAAAAAATACTACAACACATATAGCTATTATATTACAAACTGGCACACCTGCTTTCTCCACTGAGGATGTGTTGAGTTTGTTTTTTTTTCAGTCTGTTCTCCATCTCACTGGCCTTGTGAACATCTCAATATATCTGCTCATTAAAAGTCTCCATTTCTATAACACACTTGATTACTAATTTGGCTGCTTGGAATATTATAGACAAGTTTTGTTCCTACATAAGTTACTTACTTAATGCTGCTTGAATATGAAAGGAATTGACACTACCCATCCCACACTTAAGCCTCCTTGGAGTTACCAGCTTGACCCTGCAGCAGTGCTGGTGCCAGGCCCAGAGGCAAACTGGTCAGGTCTATTTCCTGGATGTCTGATGTCTCTTTCTATTCTTCTAAGATCTCATTAGATTCTACACAAAGGAAAGAAGACACCACCAGGTGGCCTAATTCCAGTCTCAGGCTTGATTAGGAGGCTATGAGATCATCAGCTGTCAGGGGAGGCAGGCAGGAAGACAGGAACATTCTCATTGGCCCTTTGGAATTTAGAGAATCCCCCCACACCTCATGACCGACTGGAAGGAAAAGAGAGAAGCCTTCATTTGACCACTTGGCAGTCAAATAATTTTTATACACAAACTTTTTTTTGGCTATTAAAGTCTTTTATAACCTGGCCCCTTCCTACTTTTCCACTCTTCTTCCTCCTTACTTCCGTCTATAGCCTTTGCAATCCAGCAATCCTGGCCTCCTCATGTTTCTTTGCCCATGATATCCCACTTCCTGACTCTGTTTTCACTAGTTATCCCTCAAGCTTGGAAATTCTCTTTCCCCATCTCTACTTACGGTCTTCCCTGAGGTCCTAGATAAAGTTCTACCTTCTCCAAGAAATCCTGTATATGTAAAGACTACCCCAATTTATTATACATACATATATGTATATGTATGTGCAAATACACACACACACACACACACACACACACACACACACTGGTTGGGGGTTGTCAGCAGGCAGTTTATTCTGCCTCTTCTCAGGTCTGGGCCTTTATTGCCTTATTCACTACCATTCCTCCCCCACCTCCATGAAACAACTATGATACAACACAGAATGTGGAAGGACCATAACTGTTAACATAGATTTAAAAAGTTTTTGTTTGACTGATATATCTCATTTGAGTCTTTCAGCAACTCTGTGAGCTAGGTACTATGAATATTATTTACATTTTATAATTTAGGAGACTGAAACTCAGGTTTATGATTTATGGTGCCAAAGTGACACGTGGGCTACACTGTCAGAGGCTGGATTCAAACTCACATCTCTTCTAACTGGATGCCCTACACACTCAATTATACTATGATGTTGCCCCTCTATACAAGGTGCTGTGAGTCCTGAGGAGAGGGGGTGTGTGCTCACTTCAGGCAGAAATGATCAGATGAGGCTTCACAGAGGAAATAACATTTGAGCTGGACCTTGAGGGATGGGTAGGATTTTAGCAGGTGGAGACTAATCTCAGCTCAGGATTTTGTTGTACTGTGTTTTGCATATCAGAAGTATTTTACTCTTTGCAGGGGTAATAGCTTCCCACATGTTTTTGATGGATGCTCAAACTGGAGGCAAGAACGCCACCCATTTAATGGCTCATTGACTTTGCAAGTTATAAACTTAGTTACCCCCATAACATTTTTATTTGAACAGTAGTAGTGTCTCCTAATAAAATGCAGAGAACATGCTGAAATAGCATTTGTGCAACAGATGCTGGGGTTTGAATAATTTGCAAAGTCTTGTGCCTGTTCCTGTAATGATCTGGGGGGGAAAGTAACAGGAAAACAAGGGGGCTTCTGATTGGGAAAATGATTCAGTGTTGGCACTTAGGAATAAATAATATCATGCAGTTTTAAAATGAAACATTTCTTTTTTAAACTCTGAATGTTAGATAACATGCCCCTGAAAAGTAGTATCATCTTTGCTTTCTTGGGAGCATTAAGAGTTATATGGAAGCTTTTTGGCAAGCACCTTGTAGGGAAGCTGGTTTTTGCTGTTGTCCTCCCATCAATGAAGTGGTTCCAGAATGGGTTTCTGAGTATTATCTCGGAACCATCTCACCTCATCCTTCACTGGATATATATGGCTGCACTCCTTAGCTGTAGTCAAACGCAGAAGGGCAAGGCAATTTATTACCACCAACTTCAAGTGGATTAAGGGATCTGGGGCACTATAACAGAATGAATGCCACTACCATACAGACTTTCAAAGTGAAAACTGAGGAGAGGCAGGGAAAGTTTATAGCATGCAGCAAAGAGGAAGGGTTCTTCTTGCACCATCCCCTGTGGTCTCATGTGTGGAAATTCCTTTGTAGCAGAAGTTGGCTGATATGAGTAATGGTGGCTAATACTGAGAATAGTGAATTCTTGTCCTGCCATTTGTTGAAGGGGGAAAAGAATAAGCATGTGTATAGTGCTTACTATGTGCTAAGTGCTTTACCTTACAATAACCCTGCAAAGGTGCTGTCATTATTCCCATTTTACAACTGAGGAAACTAAGACAGACAGAGGCTCACTTGCTCAGTGTTACACGGCTAGTAAGAATCTGGAGCTGCATTTGAATTCAGGTCTTCCTAACTCCAAGCTGAGCACTCTATTGACTATGCAAAAATATCAAGCAATGGACAGAACTGGGTTCCAGCATCTTGACGCTTTGTTTACTTGTCGGTCTATGACTATGAGAATCACTGGAAGCTCTCACAATGGGTTATGAGTTAACCATCTGTGTCCAGATCCAGTCTGGGTGCTGGAAGTCTTAGTTATGAGATAATGGTTCCTATGGTTTTATGACCTAGCCCTAGGCTGGGGAGGTTGTAGGTAGCAGAGAATTAGAAACCAACACCAATATGATTTTTCTTGCTTGGGAATTATACTGGAGATAGAGGAAGGAAGAGAAGGGAGCAAACATTTATTAAGCACATACTTTGTGTGAGGCACTGCTATTTTCATTCTTCTTGACCTCTTTTCAGTCACTAACACTGTTGCTCACTCTTTCCTCCTGGATATTCTCTTCTCTTTCTTAGTTTCCTCTGACGGATCCTCTTCCAAATCATGACCTTTAACCAATGTCCTCAGGGTTCCTCCTGGGCCCTCTTCTCCTTTCCCTCTATACTACTTGGTGATCTCATTAGTTCCCATTGATTTAATTACCATCTTTATGCTGATGATTCTCAAATCAACCTATCCTGCCCCAAACTTTCCGTTGACCTCCAATGCTGCATCTCAAACTGCCTTTCGGATCTTGAACTGGATGTCCAGACAACATCTTAAATTCAGTATGTCCAAAAGGGAATCCATCTTTTCTTTTAAAATTTCCCCTATTCTTACTTTATTATTATAGAGAGTAACACCAGCCTCCCAGTCCCTCAGGCTCAAAAACAGGCAATCATCTTGAATACTTTACTCTCTCTCACCCCCCATATTCAGTCTGTTGCCAAGATCTGTCAGTTTCACCTTTGCAATATTTCTCCAATATGCTGTGTCTTTTCTTCTCCAACACTGACACCATTCTAATGAAGGCCTTCAGCACATCACCTCAGGCCTCCATGGAAAGACAGAAGTGGGTTGGGTGACAGAGCTCTCTGAATGCCAAACACAGCATTTCGTATCACCTCAAGCCCTGGATTACTACAATAGCCTGAGGATGGATCTGTCTGCCTTAAGACTCTTACCACTCTACTCCACTGTCCATTTAGTCCCTAAAGTGATTTTCCTAAAGTGCAGATCTGATCATGTCTGACTGATGGGGCGCTTGGGTGCATGTGCTTGGACCCCAATTCTAAAATCACATTTCTCTTTAAAAATCACATTTCTCCCTAGCCTCAAAACACTTTCCCAGGTAGTTTCTCCCCAGCACAAGACACAGCCTGTCCCAGCAACAACAGTCATCTATCTTCCTGATAGAGCAGCCAGCTGCACCTATAGAACTTATTAGTCAGAACCAGCTGTGTACTGACTGGACAAGCTGTGTACTGGATCATAACGACATTTACTATTCACTGACCAATCATATGTATCCTAGACTTAGACATACACACATTTATCTTGTCTAACAAGACATTGATGAGAGCATCCCAGTATTCGTTAGTCAGCCCTGACCGTTAGTTGACTTAGTGACATTTCAGGCCTAAAACCATACCTCCAGGTAGCTCCCCTTGGGTTATTTTCCAGTGAACTCAGGGTAAAATACTTGCACAGTAGATACCCTAAGTGCATGTTGCTTTAAATACTAATCACTCTTTAACCACTTCCTAAATCACCTAATTAGCATATTTGGCACAAGTTATACTGTAGAATATCCTATATAAACTTTACCTGCACCCCTCAAAGGTTGCAGGTTCCCTAAGAACTCTTGCTTGCTGAAAAGCATAATAAATCTTTACCTGAACCTCAACAATGCTTGAGTCCGCAAATTCATTCCAGGCAACCTGTCCCTAGTCCTTCAGTCTTTGTGAGGAGGGTCTTACACGCCACCCTCACCCCTACCTCCCCCAACCCTACCCCTGCTTCCAGTTCTCATCATGATCATGTCACTCTCCACTCAATAAACTCCAGTAGCTACCTATTGCTTCCAGGAACAAATACAAATGCTATTTGGCATTCAAAGGCCTTCATAACTCAGCCCTCTCCTACCTTTCCAGTCTTCTCACACTTTACTCCCCTACATTTACTCCTTGATCCAGTGACACTGACCTCCTGGATGTTCCACAAACAAAACCCTCCACACCCTGGTTTTGGGTGGGTATTCTCTTTGCCTGTCATCCATGCTTGGAAGGCTCTTCCTCTCCACTCTTGCCTACTGACCTCAGTGGCTTCCTTTAAGTCCCAACTAAAAATCTCATCTTTTAAAGAAAGCCCTTCCCAAACCCTCTTAATTCTATTACCTTCCTCTGTTAATCATTTCCTATTTATCCTGTAAGTAGTGTGCTTTGTATATATTTTTGGCATGTTATCTCCCCTATTAGGTTGTAAGTTTCTTAAAGGCAAGGACTGTCTTTTGCATCTTTTTATATCCTCCGTGCTTAGCATAGTGCCTGGCACATAGCTGGCACTCAACAAATGTTTACTGATTGACTAATCACTTTGTTGAGGTTTGGAGTACTCGAGACCCCAAAATACCGACATGTCGGGTCCTGCTGAATGAATGTGACTCAAGCCTTCTTTCAGCCAAAGTAAAACAAAGTTTATTAAAGATTCACCATATTGACTCTTTATTAAAGATTCACCATGTTGACTCTTAGGGAGCCTAAGCATTTGTAATGCTTGTATTAATAAGCAGGCCAGACACAACTCAAGCTAGACTGAGTCTGAGCTGGATTGAATCTTAGCGCCTTCATGGAGGCAAGATGGAACTTAAATACAGAAAAGACTGAGGGAAGAATCCAAGTGTTGCCAAGAACTTCAGGGATGGTCTTGATAGGGGAAGTCCAGTCTGGAATGTAGATCAAATCCAGGGAGGATCTTGATGGGAGTGACAGTACCTGGACAATAGGATTTTGATAGGATCAGGGGTGGGGAGTGGGAGTGTCTGGCCATGGTGATATGGTCCTCAAGAGAATGCTAGATCAAATAAAGGGAATCCAATGAGTCTTGAAGTTGAGGCTTTCCAGGGCCCTTCAGACAAATGGAACCAAAACTCCCCTGGGCCAAGACACAAAGGTCTGGGCTTGGGCTCCTACTCTGCCAACTTTACTCATACTGTCTCATTGGAACCTCAAAACATCCATTTAAGATCGGTGCTATTATGATCCTCACTTTACAGTTGAGATAACTAAAGTAGGCTAAGTGACTTGCCCTGCCAGAGTCATACAAGTTACTAAGTAGCTATAGCCAGATTGGAACTTAGGTTGAACTCCAGACCACTGTGTTACTGAACTGAGATAGAGTGGAACACGCAGTATAGGTTACAATTGAGTAATTCCTCTACATTTTATTTCTGGTATAGTTGAACCAGTTAAACTGACTAATATAAGGATCCTTTGTGCAGAGGATCAAAAATTCAAGTTGATCTATGATTTCATCATTTGGGAAGTCTCTTTAATGGGAAAGATCACCTGTCTGCCAATCCTGTGACTATCATTCATGGCTTGTCATAAATTCATCCTAGGGGATCCATCTGATGTGACGAAAACATTTCTCACTTTCTTTCCACAAAAAGTATTACATGAACTTGACAAACATCAATGGATACACTGAAAAGATTCATCCCATACTTCTGGTTGAGATGACAATAAAAAGGCATGTAGGAGAGCTCAGCACTCATTCCCTTTCCTACCTTCCTCCCACCCAGCAAAGATGTGAAATAAGGTCCCAGATGAAGTAATGGTAAATGACAGCTAGCATTCATATAGCACTTACTATGTGCCAGGCACGTTACACAATTCTTTACAAATACCGTCTTGTTTTTATCCTGATAATAACTCGTGGAGGTAGGTGCCATTTTACAGATGGGGAAACAACCAGGCAGAGGTTAAATGACTCGTTTAGGGTCACAAAGTTAGTCAGTGTCTGAGATCAGTTTTGAACTCAGGTCTTCCTGACCATAAGCCCGCTATCCACTGTAACACCTAGCTGCTGCAAATAAAGATGTTTATGCTTGCCTGACAAACATTGTAGGAATTGCCTCATGGTTAGTATCAGCCTTCTAGAACAAGGTCATTTCTCCTGCTCTTTCATTGCTTTTGTCCCTCAGGTTTGAAACCTTAGTGTTACTCTTGGCTCCTCATTCTTCCTCACCCTATAGATCTAAACAGATGCCTAATCATGATGTTTCTACCTCAACAACATCTCTTGTATTGATTCATTCTCTTTTCACATAGTTATCACTATCATTCAGACTCTTATCACTTCTCCCCTAGCTTATTGCAACACCCTCCCATTGGTCTTCTCTTAAAACTCTCCCTGCTCTAGTGCATCCCACACTTAGATACTAAAGTGATTCTTCTTAAGCATCGACCTGAGCTTCCAGGAGAGAGCTCTATGATTATAACCAGAGTAGAAGTAGAAATAATGATAATACAAAGGAAACTGTGAAGGACTGTCAGATAATAAGAGAACAAAGAGATAAGAGGATGAGGAGGAGGAAGAGAAAAAGAGTGAGAGGAGTGAAAGTTTGGCCCTTAGAGAAATGGGTACACTGTTCCCATTTAAGGGAACTGAGGTGGGGGTGGAGGAAGTTCCTGTAAGGAGAAATCCCTACAGGAGAGAGAAAACATATAAATTATCATTATTCTTAAACTACCCAAAATAAATACACAAGTATATGAGCATATGTACACATATATTGGCTTATTATACTTAGGACCATCATCATTACATATTTGTGTCGTTACAACGGTGAAGTATTTATCAAGGGCTTAGTATGCCAGACACTGGATATACAGAGGCAAAACAGAACACAATAAAACAAAAACAAACCCAAACCCCTACACTTCCCCTATATGTGGAAGCCCATCTGCACACTGAGTTATCTATATAAATGCTATACATGAAGCTCAGTGTGACTGCTCCATGTTCTTGCTCTATTTGACATGTAGAAGTTCATGGTTTATTTATACCTGCCACTTCAGACTCTTCATGCCCTGGGTCTACCTTTGAAGCTTTATTTGCGACCCTTCAACTGCTCACCCTGCCCTCCACCATGTACACTAAAATTCAACCACACCAGAATACATGCTGTGCACTCAACATCTATTGTTCACGCCTTTTTGCTCATTCCTATGTTTGGAATGCTCACCTTCCTACGTATACTTATTGAAACTGTATAGATCTCTTAAGGCTCTAGTTAAATGTTACCTCTTTGCCACACTTTCCTGATAGATCCAATTCAGATATGATCTCTTCTCCAATGAAGATTCCTCATATTAAGTACTTAAAACATTTCATGTTGTAAGTTGGTTTTTTGCTATCCTTTTAGCTTTCTAAACATAAAGGTTTTTCATCTTGAGACCTCTAGCACCCAGTTCAGAGTAGGCACTCAATATGTCTTGCATTTATTCCTTCCAGATAAAAATTGAGATTTTACTTCACTCTTAATTAAGAAGAGTGATTATTTAAGAAAACTTCACAAACTATGAGGGACATATTTTGGGGTAGGGGGAACTCCAGCATCTTTAAAATCATCCTTATAGGTGGTTGCCTGCATAGCAAGTGCCTATTACATGTTTAATTAAGATCAGTTTTGCCTGCATTAGCCCTTCTTTTCTTGGTAGGGGCTAGAGCAGGGGAGGATGGTGGCCAGTTGAATGGTTCCTTTTATTTTTTAATTGCCATGACTGCTCTTTAATGTTTAAATTAATCATGATATTGGCACAAAGGCAGATTTCTAAGTCCTTTACATGTGTTCACTATCTCATAAATTACCTAACTGAAAAAGTGTCAGACTTCTCAGAATTTGATGATGACAGGGATTAATTTATAATTTGCCTAAAAAATTAGAATGGCAGTTTTGCTGCCGTAATTACCAGCCAAAAATTTTGTTTCTAAGTAGTGATAGCTTTAAGTTCTGATTTCAAATACCAATGAGATTTTTCTACAAAGATGAAAACTGCACTAAAAATTGGGTTCACTCTACCACTAGGGGGAAGTCATTTAACTAGTGCCTCAGTTTCCTCATATGTAAAATGAAGAGGTCAAAGACGAAGGATTTATTAACAGTCTACTACGTGCCAAGCACTGATAGATAGTGGAGATAAAAGTACAAAAAAAAATGAACTGGGAGTAGGGATACATGTTCATAGAAAAGCAAATACAAAATAGGCCCAAAAAATAGCAGGATGGGGAAAACAAATGGGGGCATTCATCAGTCAATGAACATTTATTAAGCATCTATTATATGTGCCAGGCATTATGCTAAGTGTTCAGGAAACAAAGCTCCTTCCTTAAATGGAGAATCTGGGGTGAGGTCTCTGTTCTAATGAGAGGGAAGGAGGGAGCCCCAGGGCAAGTGGTACGGAGGAGATTTAAGTTTCAGAGTTGATGTGACCTTGCAGGAAGATGAGTTTCTGGACAATGATGAAGTTTGGGAGGGCAGCCCAGTGGGAAATAATGAGGTAGCTGGCTCTAGGTCCCTTTCTTAAATAGAGGACCTGGGAGGACCTCTCTGATGGCCACAATAGGAAAGACTTTTCACTGGAGGTGGCACTTGAGCCTTGAAGGAGTAGGGGTTCTAGGACAGAGAAATAAGTGGGGGCAAGGGGAAGGTGTACTGCATTCCACACACAAGGCACCAAATGAGAAGGTATGTTGTATTTGTGAAGCAGCAAGCAGACCAATTTGCCTAGAGCATAGAGCATGTGAGAGGGAGTAACGTGTAGTAAATTATCAAAAAATAAGCCTGGAAAGATGGACTGGAGCCACACTCTCAAGGGCTTTAAACGTCAAAAGAGAGGAGTTATATTTTAGCCTAAAGCCAATGAGAGTCAATGAAGCTTATTGAGCACCAATGACATGATCAAGTCTGTATTTTAGGAATATCAATTCAGCATCTTCATGGAAGATAGATTTATTATAAACAGGAGACACTAGATTAGGCTCGCACTTGTGTCCCACGGCCCACTTAAGGCCTATGGGCATGCCAACAGATTTCGGGTAGCCTGTGAAAAATGTTTTCCTCTACATTTTTCATGGGCCATCCGAAATCCTTTGGGGGGCCACAGGTTGTGCAAGCCTGCAATAGATTAAGGGAGACCTGTTAGAAAGATACTGCAATTGTCCAGGCGACAAGTGATGAGGGCCTGACCAGGGTGGTTATGACATAAAAAGAGAGAAAGGGATGCATATGAGTGATATTGATGCAAGACTTGACAACTGATTGGATATGGTGGGGTGGTGAGAGTAAGAGTTCAACTCAGTTAATGAATGACTACCAGGTTTTGAATCTGGATCAATGGAAGAATGATTATGTCCCTAATAAAAAACAAAGAATTTAGGAGAAGAGAATGGGCTTAAAGGGAAAAAGAATGAGGTCTGTCTTGGTCATGTTGAGTTTGAAATGCCTATGGCACACTCAGGTAGTAACCATGTCAAGCAGGTAACTGGATGTCGACAAGTTTAGGAAGAGGGTGTAAGACAGAGCCCTGGGGGTACACGCAGACATAGGGGTGGGATATGGGAATGACTTGATAGGCAGGAAGATGATAGAACAGGATCCTGAAAATTCAGAAAGAGGCACTGGCAAACACTTAAATACTAGAAGTCAAGAATGAGGACTGGGAAAAAGACTATTTAATTTCATAATAGGATCACTAGTGACCAAAAAATTGATATATGGACCCTAACAATGTATAGAACATCTTCTGCCTGTGGTTCGTCCCACTTTCTTTGTTTTTTAAAAAGTTCTCTGAGGTGTGTTTGAGGGGAGCCTGTAAAGTGAAGAGGTCCAACCTTCTTGATGACAGGACTCAGTGTAGACTGTGATGTCTATGCTTTCAGAGTGACTTTGGTGACTGTAGGAGGGTTGAGAAAGAAGTCTCTTTTTATCCCATTAGATCATGTAACTGGATACACCCAGATCTATGCTAAAAAGTTTTCTAAATCGATAAATCACCAAGGGTTTATTAATTTCTGTGGGTGCTGGGGATATAAAGACAACAGCTCTAAGGGAGCTGTTATTCTAATGAGGGAAATAACATGTACTGTATGTATATACACATACACTCTGTGCGTGTGTGTGTGTTCATGAATGAAAGCAGGAATTCTGAGAAGAGGTGAAGAGGGGAAGGATGTCAGGCATCTATTGCAAAGGCATGAAACTGAATGGTAGAGCATCCTGTGAAGAGAACATAAATATGGTGGATCATAGATCATAATAGTCCAACTGAGAGGTGAAAAGGGCCTGAGCTTGGGTGCTGGAAAAGAGGAACATATATAAGCAATGTTGTGGAGATAGAAACGAAATGATTTTGCAAAGCAGACTTGTAGGATGATTTGGAGGAAGAGCTGAGAAAGTCATCCAAGCCACAAACCTTCATGACTCTAAGGATGATGGTACCCTCAACAGTACTAGAGAAATTAAGAAAACAGATGAGTTCGGAAGAAAGATAAGTTGTGCCACGTTAGGCATGCCTATGGGACATCCAGTTTGAATGTTCAAGAATCAACGGATAACATGGGGCTAGACCTCAGAAGATACTAGGGTTAGATAAAGACTTCTGGGACTTGCCGGCAGAGAAAGGGTCACTGAATCCATGAAAACCGAGATCAGTAAATGAGTGCAGAGAGAAAAGTGAAGGCCCAGGATAGCCTTGGTGTATAAGCAGGAGGAAACACAAGAGAGAATGGTGTCTTAAAAATGGATAGTGGAAAGAGCATATAGGAGAACAAGGTGGTATCAAATGCTGCAAAGATTAAGAAGAATGGGGATTAATAAAAGGCCATTTGATTTGGAAATCAAGAGATCAGAGGTGACACTGGAGAGGTAACATTAAAGAGAGAAATTACAGGTACAGGTTACTTGATCTGGAAAAGATGAGAGGGCTCTATTATTATAATTGCTATATTGTGTTTACTCTAGGTCAAGGGTTATTAACCATTCAAATCCAGACTCAGACACCTACTAACTCTGTGACCCTAGGCAAGTCACTCTATGCACCTCAGTTTCCTCATGAATAAAATGGGAATAACAGTACCTCTCAGGGTTGTTGTGAAGATAAAATGCAATAATATTTGTAAAGTGTTTAGCAAACCTTAAAGCACTGTATAAATGCTATTCTTAGCTTACTATCCTGATCCCTTTGGCAGTCTCATGAAACCTTCAGTACCCTTCTCAGAATGTTTTAAAAATATTAAACCGAATAAAATATGTAAGATCACAAAATAAACCAATTATATTGAAAAAGTTATCAAAATATTTTTTAAAAAAACAAGTTCATGGATCTCATGATAACTTTATGTAACACCCTACAGGATGTTTTTATAGGTATTTCAGTCATCTACAATAGGAATATAGAAGACATTTGCTTACAGTAATTGAGTGCTATTAAAATGCTAGGATTGGTTGGCATTGTTGCATGGACACTCTAATATCTTTTGTTCTTGATCATGTATAATGTTTAATGTGTGTAATAATCAACAGGTGGTATCTAGTGGGGGTGGATAAGGGTCTGCAATGAACTCCAGCATAGCACATGTGGGATTTAAATATCCAGTGTGGACAATGGAAGAATTCCTTCCAGGAATCTGTGCACCTTGTCGTTATTTGTTGGCCCAGGCCTGTTTACCACGGGAGTATTAACCATAAGAACTGTTTTCAACCACGAGCAAATTAACAAATGAGTAAACAGCAGCATTTAGAAGTACCCAAGTGAATGCGGTCTCAGTCTCCAAGAGTCATAAAACCTAGTTCCTTCAGCACGTGGTGCGGGCACTCAGCTAGTTATCCCTGACCCGGGTGTGAAGCCCGACTGAACCTCTGGAGACAAGTGAGCTGGAGCAAAGGATAGGCTTAATTCTTTCAACTAAGAACTGTCAAAAAGAGACTATCAGCTTGATAGTCTGTAATGCCATTTAGTCCAGTTTGTACCCAAGAAATACCTAGACTAGCCCCCGGCAAAGACATCCCCAATTCAGCCTTTGCTTAAAGACTTCCAGGTGAGGCAAAGTTCAAATGCATCCCAGAGTAGCCCATCCTATCTCTGAAGATGCTAAGTTTTTTCCCTAAATCAAGCTTATATTTACCTCTCTCAAAATTCTTAAAAAGAGAAATTTGTTATCCTTTTAGTCCTCTGGGACCAAACAGAACAAGTATAATCCATCTTCCTCACAACAATTCTTAAAACCTTAGGTATCATCTATATCGAATCCCCCACTTTAGTGGTGAATAACAAAGTATGGATGTGCCAAAGAAAAACTTTGCCTAATTCATAATTCACATGTAGGAGAAAGGGAAATTAATAATGCCACTTGAGGCTTAAAGAGAATTTATTCCAGGAGAAAGTATTGTGGTCTCCAAGTAACCCTTACAAAGCTCTACAAGGAGGCAGGCTTCCTAGGTTATGTAGCACTGAATCCTTCAAAGGTTATTTGTTTCTGCTTTGTTAGGTGACTTCAAAACTTTGGTATCATCCTCAACTCCTCATTCTTTCTTGTCCTAGAAATCCAATAAATTACCAATGTGGCTTCCATAAGGTTCTCCCTTTAAACAACCTGGAAACAGTAAAGCCATGTGTGTTTCACAAAGCAGTAAGCATTCTGAATGACATTTCTTGTGATATGAAGGCATGGTGGAAATAGCTACAAACTAAGAGTCAGGAGATTCAGGTTCAACTCTCTGCTCAGACACTTTGTAACTATTACCACAGGAAAGTTTTTTAACCCTCTGAACCTATTTCCTCATTTGTAAAATAGGAATAATAGTACTTTTACTAGCTACCTTACAGGGATCTGAGAGAAGACATTTGTAAACATTAAAGTGTGACAGATATGTGCTGCTGTTATTGTTACAATTCAGGATGTCTGCCTTATTTTAGGGGCTTAAGATCTGATGAACCCTGTAGTGTTTATTTCAGAAACAAAATGCCTTAGGCCACTGTTCATTATGTGCCCAAAGTTCTCCCTTTTTTCAGTATTCTTCTGAATTTTCTGATTGCATGAATTCATGTCAACAAACGGTTCTGGGGGAAAGCATCAGGTAGGCACTTGCTGGACTTAAGCATTTCCTTCTTTAACTCCTGCTAATCTCCCTTTCAACAAAAAAGAGTAAATCCCAGTTGCCTACACAACGGATCATGGGATTTTTGAAATTGTCATCATGTTATGTACACAAAAGCTGAGCTATCAAGTGTAAATTAAAAAAAAAAACTAAGAAAAGACATTTTAATCAAATTTCTGCATTTTATTTTGAGGACCAGGGGAAGACCTTAGGATCTAGAGCTGGAAGGGACCTTAGAGATAATTTAGGGAACCCCTTCCTCTCCCTGAGCTTTAGATGAAGAACTTTAAGACCAGAAGAATGAAATATGAGACCTGCCAAAGGCTACATAATCAGTAGCAAAAATGGAATTCAAACTTTCTATTACAAAACCATTTTTCTTTCTACCATACCACAGTTTCCCATAAATAATACTGAAGGGCTGTAATTATAAATATATTCCTCCTTATGATGAACATAGGCTTCATGAATTCAAAATTATAGAATGATAATGATTGGTTCAATAATTATAATGGATATGCTGTTTTAAGCTTAGATTTTATATATTTTTATACACATAAAGGAAGATTCCTTTTTTGATCAAGTATTGAGCTTTCTTGAGATATAAGTAATTGTCTTTTTATCCCTTAAAGTCCACTAAAAAGACAAACAATTGTGTATCAAATATATTAATATCATCACCATTTGATAGACTTGAAAATAAACAAGCAAATAATTTCTCTGCTTATGTTTAAAAGCTCACAAGAGACTAACTGAAAAAGTAAAATCCAATAAAACTACCCCCCACAAAAAATACCCCCAAAACCAAACAAGTAAAAAAAAATAACTGCCAAGCTTAAGCTCTCTATCTAGACTACAAAGCACCCTGAGAATTGTAATGCGCATTCTTTTATCCTTAAACTCCATTAGCTCTATAACTTTGATTGGATGGAGTCATTTGTAAGTCTAAAAGGATATTTAGATCAATAGAACCCACTCAATGTATGGCCCTTCTCTAGTGACACTCTCACTATGGGTACCAATTAAGGGGAATGAAGTTAGTGGTTTCTGGGATGTAGATGACTGCCTACTAGGAATTATGATTCATATTTCCAATTTATTTCGGCTATGTCTAGGAGACAACCTTGAGACATTAACCACTTTCATGCACAACTGACCTCCTCTTGTTTTGAACCACTGACCTAGAAATGACAGATTCCATAATCCATTACCAAACCCCTTGAGACTGCCTGTCTCCCTCCCCCATTTGATTCCAGATTTGAGCCAGAGGGGAAAGCCTCCATCTCTCAATCCCCTGGGGCCAGATTAGTGGCACAGTCCTCCAAATTACATCATCTGATAATTGGCCTTTTTTTAAGTGAAAAGTTTTAATTTTGCCCCCCTATGAGCCTAGATTAAAAAAAAAACAAACAACTTAGTATAGTATTGTAATCACAGACCCCTTTTGTTTTCTTCATTTTAAACTCTATAATCAGTATATAAAGCAGGGTTTCTTAACCTTTTTTGTTTGCCATAGCCCACTTTGACTTATGGACTCTCCTTTCTCAGAATGTCTTTAAATACATAAAACAAAATACAAATGATTACAAAGGAAGTCAATTGTATTGAAATAGTTATAAAATGCTTTTAAAATGGGTTTAAGAACCTGAGGCTAAGAATGATCTAAAATATAGTAAGGTACTTTAAAAATGCTTATGAGACAAATTGATACCTGTGTTTGGGGAACTATTTATGCCTTTTTAGAAAAAACTTTACAAGTCAAAAGGAAATACAGGTTTACCTTGTATTTTGCAACGGATTTGTTTTTTGACCAGTTAGTTTAAAGTGAATCATCTAAAATGCTCCGAATTTAAGAAGCTTTTGGTTTTCCTTCTGTATTGTGAAGAATTCTTCAGTAATGAAGGATATGTGAATAATCATCCCCTCATTTGCCTTTTTTGTATATTGGTCTTTCTGATCCTAAATACAGTAATGGGCTAAAACCCAAACATAAAAAATTAGCTTGTATGTATATTTTGAACCCCCAAATACTTCCTAATTTACTCATGCGTGCACACACGCACACAAACACTAAAATACTGCACACGTGTATATTTCATCTTCAAAAATTATGCTTATGTTTCACTCTCCTGGCCCTAGTTTATAAAGTATAAAAGAGAAGAGATTTAATGATGGCTTCTTTCCCCGGATTAAATAACTTGTCTGAAAACCCAAGGTTTTAAGCATGAGGTCGAAAAAGAATTTGATTAATAAAACCTCTGTATTTTAGTTTTAGGGAGATGCAGGAGAAAATGCCTACTAGCTGTAGAAGATAAATGGCAGTCTATGTTTGAGATTTCCCTTTCATTCTTCATAAACTTCCTTGAATACTTGGGCATATACTGAGTTTAGTTTGTACTATATTTTTCAACTTCTCTCAGGATATTCAGAAATAAATAAATGAAGCAGGTTAGTTTCAGTAAGTAAACAAAAGGCCTCCAACTGCATAATTTGAATTGTCTGTAGCTATGAATAACAGTCTAATAGCATGTTTACCTCCTTTTCCTCCAAAAATAGTGGCAGGGCTGCAGGGGGAAAGCTGGCTGAAGCTCAATAAACTGTCAAGGCTGGGAGAGCCTGGGTGGTTGCTCCAGACGCCCTTTAGACACCTCAGCTACTCTCCAAACTACAATAATACAAGAGATTTTAAAAAATCTGTTAGAGTAACATTTATATATTAGCTTTAGTATATACAGTTTTTTAATTAGCCTTTCAGGAAAGGAACTGGCAAAATTAAATGATCTATCCTAACTTGAGACACTGAGTGTTAAAGCTGTCACCCTCTTTGACAGCTACAGCCTCAAGCAGAGACTGCTTCTTCTGCATACTTCGGGATGACTCCAGTTCATACATAGTTGTCAAATTGAAAAGAACACTCTCATGTAGGTAGTGTTTAGGATCCTGCTGAACCATCTCTTCCAGCTGCCGGAGGGAATCCTTCAATTTCCCCAGATAAAGTAGACAAACAGCAGCATTGTTATTAGCCTAGAGAAACAGAACACAGACCATGGAATCAGACCAGACTGACTTTTAAATGCTTGGAAAGATATATTCTGTAATTAACTCAGAAACATATTTACTTGTTCTCCTATACCCAAGTACTTTCCCAAACCCTAAATCTTTTGTATTAGGCTTTGTTTTCATCTAAGTGTTCCTGTGGTCTACATTCTGGTCAGTGGGTACTGAGGGTTTAAAAGACCATCAATGTAAAAGAAAATTCACACTACTTAGATAAAAAAAGTTACCTGATGCAAATGGAACTGACATAAGTCAGAAGGAAGGGGACTTAGAGGCCATCTAAATAAACCTGTTTATTTGACAGAAAGTGAAAAAAGCTAAGGATAAGAGAAAGGAAATGACTAGCTCCCGGTTATATGGCTCCTTAGTAGCAGAGTGTGGAGTGGAACCTTATTCTGCTGACTCCCAGGCTCCAGATAATAAGAGTGCCAGTCCTGGAAGTAGGAACCTAATATAGGCCTACCTTGGAATGCAGCTTCTTACAGATACTACCTGTGTGATCCTGGGCAAGTAATTTAACCTCTCAAAACCCCAGATAACTCTCTAATGAAATTTTTTATGAAGAGTCATCATGGTACAATAAAAAGAGGGCTGGATTTTTTTTTTCAGGGGATCTGAGGTCACAGTTCATTTCTGCTACTTATTCTACACATTTAACTTTGGGCAAATCACTTAACTTTTCTGGGACTCAGTTTTCTCATCTATAAAATGATGGGGCCCTACCTAATGGTCTCTAGGGTTCTCCTAGATGACTTCTAATACTCCTAAGTGTGAATCTGCAGAATGCAGGAAGACCAAGACTCTGTTCTACCCTTCTCTAATGCACTTCTCTTGCAATATTTTACATTACAACTCAGGCAGAGAAGAGCTTAAGGACAGAGACTGAGTTTACCTAGCACTTGATTTCTTCCTTTATCTCCCTGCTTCCACTACTCAGCAGAATGTTCTACATAAGAATTTGCTTCATAAAACTTCTTTGTACTGTACCGTGTCTTGGGTTCTAGGGTTACTGAAAAAACTTTTTCTTAGGTAGTTTACCACTGCATTTGTTGGTTCAATCCTCAGAATTTCTGTGAAGAATTTGTGAGCCTCTGCAAAGTTATTCTGTCCAAGATGAAGGAAGGCTCTGTAATATAAGTGACACAAAAAGCAATTAACTTGGAGAACTCAAAATGATAATTTATCAAACAGAACTGATGGAATGATGCTGTCCCCTTCCCCCTATCCATAACTTTAAAGATATGAGCATTTCTGACATTTGCTCTTCAAAGTGTAATCTTGAGCAGTCTGGGTGTTAATGCTTTCCAGACGGAGGTAGTGACATTTTACTTGATTGAACCATTTTATACATTCTGGCTAGCAAAATAAAGTGAGTCTAACTTTCATTAATTTACACACAGGAACTCAACCTAAAATTACTTTCTGCTATAAAAACTGATACCTGCCCGATCTGTATTTTCAATTCCTGTGTGTTCCCTACATACTATATATGACAGCTTTTATCTTAATAAATATATCTGCACATGAGGCTGCATATTATTAAGGTGATATTTTAATTAAAGTCAGATTACTCAACAGAACACCAAAATATATGAAACAAAATAGTGTTAGCCACTCAAAGCAAACATTTATGCAAATTCAATTAAAACTAGGGGTAATATAAGCAATGGTGTGAAGAACACTAAAGGAACAAGGACTCTTAAAGTCAATTTTCATGATTAAATGAATACAATTTCAATTCAGGCTAATGTAACTACATTAATAATAATGACAACTAACTTTTATATGGTGCCCACTTGTAGAGGCAAAGTGCTAAGCACTTCACAAATATTATCTTATTTGATTCTCACAACAATCCTGCGAAGTAGGTGCTATTAGTTCTCATAATCTCATGGGTCTGTCTTGCATCTAGTCTTATCCCTGACAAGCACAAGGAGGAAAGAAGTAAGGAAGAGACAGAAGCTCTCTAAAGGGTTTTAATGTTCATTTAACACAATTTAAAACTTTTGCAGGAATTCTAAAAAAAATATGGCCTATATTTAGGTTTAAATATATACCTGTTCATTAAAACCATTATTTTACTCTGAAGTCCATCCAATTTCTGTGCTACTCTCTCAACATCTTGAAAATACTTTTCAGCCATTTTTATGTCTCCAATCTGATTTGAAAAAAATAAAATAGTTCAGTTAACATACCAAATGAAGCATTCAAACTACATCGAACTACTTTAAAAGTGAATTAAATTACAATGTGAAGGCACTGGAACGTCAGGTAAGAGGAAACAGAATTCTTAGAATCCTAGCAATCATTTACCAATCATTATTCTTTGTAAAAAGAATGAAGCTATTAGCTCACATACTAACAACAATGACCTGCATTTACTAGATGAATAGATGGCTACAAAATTCTTTATGTAGATATCTTACTAGATTGATATTTATTAAAACTGATATAACAAATTAATATATTATAAAATTAATACAATAAAACATTTACTTTCCTCTTTGAAATGGAAAGCTATAAGTACTTTCAGATAAAACGAATGGTATTTTTTAAAAAGACGTGAAACATGACAAGATTAATGACTTTTACTGGTCATTCTGAGACCAGTTGAAATGTTTATATTCAAGTAACAGAATCAATATATCTTTTCAATTGTTCTTTAACGAATAAATGTTGCTGAAGTTAGTGTTTGGGTGAGGGAAGGGCTCTATATTACATTAACACATCTCAGACAATTTTCCCTCTCCTGGTTAATGCAAAATATTTCCTGATTATGTATGTCATGGAAACTAGGACTTGAAGCGAATTCAGGAAAAATCTTATGAAACTATATACCTTCCAAGGCATCAGAGTTATGTAAAACAAGGTTATTTCATGTTCCAAAGAACACCTATTAGTAACAATGAAAGACTGCACATGAGGAAAACTTGGTTCTAGTTCTGGTTTTGCCACTAAGTGTGTTTGTATGATGTTAGGCAAATCACTTCACTTTTCTGAATTTCCCTTTCCTTTTTAAAATGATGAGGTTGTATGAATAATTTCTAAAGTTTCTTTCTAGCTCTTTCAGAGTCTACAGGCTATACAATTTATTCTCTGGTCTTTTTTTTTTTTAAATACAGTGGTCTCAGTACGAGACATGATAGCTGCTTTTTGCATTTTTTTAAAAGAAAACAGGTGAGCCATAAATAAGTTGACAGTTCTTCTGTCCTGTCATCAAAAAAATATTATTCTTCAATTTCACTCATCCTCTCCCCATCTCATTAACATTCCAACTTCCGAAACAAAACTGACCTAAACTTTCAAACCACCCACCCAAACAGCAAGACACAAGAGAGCGAGAGAGGGAACAAGATTGAGCTACTGTATGAAAATTTCAATTCAATAAACACTGACTAAGCACTTACTATATGAAAGGCATTACCTAGGGGTAGGTATACAAAGATGAGAAATGATATAATTCTTGACTAGAAGGAAGTTTTAAAAAGTCGAGAGGGGAGAAATGTATGGATACAATGTGTACACAATTAGCATGAAACAAAATAAAACAAGACAGATATGGGAAAGATAGGAACAATGCTAGCGAAAATTGGAGGATAAACTTTTTTTCACTTTTTGGGTCTGAATCACACTTATTAATGCATTAAAAACATGGGCCATTCTTATTATCTATGGTAATGAAATTTGGCAAAAATAACTATTAGAAATAATGAAGTTTATTATTATAGGGTTTTAAGAACTTGCAACAAAATAACTGAGATGGTAATTTTTTTTTAACCCAAACTAGCTAAATTTTAATGAAGATATTAGTAAAACCTTAGTCATATGCTTTCTTATCTGCTGATATTCTCTATGATTGGAATTAAGGTCTGCTTCTTTATAATCAACTTTACTAATACACAAATAAATGACATACATCATCTTTTAAGTCATACTGAAGTGACAGAATCCACTCTTTGAAAGCATTGATTTTCCGGGAGAAAAATTTAAAAAAATGTTTTAAAAAGCTGATAGTGCATCTGACTAGTTGGAGGAGAAGAGGGAAGCAGATTGTTTGAGTGCTGGCAACCATGTGCCTGACTGCTAATGCTCATATGTGCATCTCTCCCCATCAAGGAAGTTTGAATATTTATCCCTTCTCTAATTTTCATGCAGATTCATAGTTTAGAGCACAGTATCACAAAGAGCACTAATGAATAATATCTAATGTTCACAAGGATACCATGAACATGTAAACAATAAGAAGTCACATTTATATATATTACACTTATTTTGTAAAGCTCACACCCTTTTACAACAATCTTCTCATTCTTCCTGATGGCATTCTTGAGGTTGTTGTGCTGAATTCCCTCCAAAGCATTTCAGTCTAGTAAGGCAGAATCTCTTACAAGTGACTACTTCAAGACTTGATGACATTATGATATGAAAAAAAAAAAGGGGTCCTATGATATCTGACATTACTGACTTCTTTTTCCATAATTTTCCTTTCTGAAACACTGATAACTAGAATTTTATTCTGAAAAAGGCAGACCACATCTGGAGCACTGTGTCCAGTTCTGGACACAAGAGTGTAGGAAAGACATTGATCATATAGAGAATGTCCACATGAGAGCAACCAGGATACTGAAAGACCTTGACTCCATGTCAGATGAGCACTAATTGAAAAAACTGGGATGTTTAGTCTACAGAGAGAAGACTAAGGGGGACATGACAGATGTCTTTGAGTATCTGATTGGTTGGTTGGTTGTCCTCCTTCATTCTCAAAGAGGACCAAAATGATATATATAGGAGTCAAGGTAACGTGTGTCTGACTGTGGCTGATCAGTACCAGCTCAAAAGGCTCCACCAGAGGTTGCGTACATAGTCCATTATGAACATTTGGAGTGCAGATGTCTCCAAATTTGTGCATCTCACATTTCTTTTGAGCTACTACAATTCTGGTTGTTCACAGTCTTGTGGAATAGGGATTAGAATTGTTCTGTCTGGCTCTATGAAGCAATGGTTGGAAGCTGTAAAGAGTCAAATTTTTTGATGTCCAAAAAAACCTCACTAACTAGTAATATTTGTAAGTAAAACAGGTTACCTAGGAAGGTAGTCAGTTCTTCCTCATTGAGGGATTTCAGCAGATGCCAGATGACTACTTGTCGGGTATTTAATAATGGGGTGGAGATTCTTTCAGGGCATGGATTTAGTCTAGACAACAGCTGCTACTAACTAACTCTACTAACTCTAAAATTTCATGACTACAATTCTCTTTGGGTACCCCTTTCTTTTTTTCTACTACAACTGTGGCTATTTCTTAATGTTTAATCCCCAGCTCCTGTTCTTTTCTATCTATATTCTCTTTCCCTTAAATTATCTACACTTAGCACTGTGACTGGCACATAGGAGTCACTTAAATGTTTACTGATTTTTCATGTTTATGACTTTGGTCATGTGAATTACTGTAAGATTTCTATCTTCAGGACTAACTTCTGTTTCAAAGTATCTAGTTCTGTATTACCAACTATCAAGTAAACATTTCCCCCCTTGGACAGCACCTCAAACTCAAAACATTCAAAATTGAAGTTATATTTCTCTCCACTAAACCCCAGCAATCTCAGGCATTCCTTCCCCAACCCCTAATTCTTTCTTCATATTACCATTCATATCCATTCATTATTTTCCACTCTCACCGCAATCACCAACCCTTATAACTTTACATCTGACCATATTGTAATAAGATCTTTATTTAACTATTTTTGTTGCCTTCTACTCTGCTCCTTCTAATCATTTTTTCTTACCACTGCCAAATCATTCTTCCTAAAACACTTCTCTAATCATGTCATCATGCCCTAATCAAAATCTTCAATTTAGAAAATCTTCAATCTTAGAATTCAAAGTCTACACAGCCTCACACTTAAGGTGGACTACAATATTGTACCATCCTATATTTTGGTATTTTACCTCTGATTTTAGGTAATTAGCTCTGATAGGAGCTTCCACCAAAGTGTTTTATAACCTCTCTAATGAGACATGTCACATTCATTTCTGCCACCGCACTTCTACTTACCACCTTTTTTCCTTCTCTGATTCACTGTTAAAGGATTAGCTCAAGGAACTTTTTTTTTCCAGAAAGCTTTCCCTGCCCATTGTAGGCCACAATATTCTTTTTCTCTTCTGAATTCCCAAGGCACATTATTTATACCACTTATTTGACAATTAACTAGGTGATTAATATTTTAATAAGCACTTATTAAGCACCTATTATCTTATGCACTAAGGATACAAAGACAAAAATCAAATCACTCCTACACTCTATGAGCTTACCTTCTACAGGGGGACATAACACATACAACGTATGTTATTTTATACCATTACGACATTGTTCATCTATATCACTTGGTAAGATGTGGGTTTCTTAAGAACCTGACTGAGGCTTAGACTTATTTCTTTGCACGCTCTATACATTCCTAGCACATGTACTGCATACTCAATTACTTTTGGGATTGATGAATTAGTGAGAATTAATGTGTCAAGTAAAAGCTATAAATCAACTTTGAGTATCACAGAATTGGAAGAAACCTTACAGAATATCTAGTACAGCCTTGTCCAATGCAGGGATCTTGTGAACAATTTCTGTAACGGTCAACTGTTTGCTTGACAGAAACCTCCTCACCACCTTAAAGGCTGCACTACTGGCCAGCTATAACTGTTTGAAAGTTCTTTTTTATATTTCTAACTTTCTTTAACTGTCATCTATCAGTCTTATCATCTCTAGTCCTCTAGAGCAACACAAAACAAATCTATGTCCCTTTGTATGTGACAGTCCTTTAAATATCTGAAGAAAAGTATCATGTCTCTTCTGTCTCTAGGCTGTCCAGTCTCCATTCCTCCTGACAACATTTAAAGGCCCCTTATAATTCTAGTTGCCTTATCCTAAACATACTCTGTTAATGCTCCTCTCAAAACATAGTGCCTGGAAATGAGCAATATTTCAGATGCAGCCTGAGTAGTTCAGAGAAATAATTACACCTTACTTTCTGAGAGTGCTTTATGGATATCGAAGTACATTTACATACATTACCTCATGTGATCCTTACAATAACTCACTAATCTAGACAGGGAAAGGATTATTTCTATTTTGTAGATGAGGAAAGGGACAAGGGCCTGGAGGTGTAAAAGTCATATGATCTGCCCAAAGTCACACAGCCCTTATATGCTCATGTCAAAATTAATATTGTCTTCTGATGCCTACTTGTATGTTTTCCATTATAGTACAATTTCAACACTATGCAAACTCCATGTATAGCTTTGTAGTAGTCATACTATATGATTCAAACTAAGCATGTCATGAACTAAAATTCCTATATATATTTTATACTAACTGCCACTAAATTCTAGTCATAAACATACTGGTATTTAGTTTGCTACATTGTTTCTAGATACTGAGGTGTTAAGAGCTATTTTACAGATTTCACATATGAAAAACACTTTTACAATTTTCAAATTATTACATTTTTCAATTTTACAATTTAGAAATTGTAAATTTCAGAAAAGCTTTTATTTGATTAGCTTAATATGAGAGTCAGGGTGGTATAGCAGACAGACAGCTCGTGTCCAATCCAGAAAGACCTCTGACACACATTAGCTGCTATGTGACTCCTGGGTGAATCATTTAACCGCTCAATTCTCTAGACTACAGGTATCAAATTCCAAATCCAATTTGCAGCATATTGCCACAAAATTCCCATTTTAATTCCCTGATTAAAATGCAAATGGGAAATATTTAACAAAGTAAACATCCTATTTAAACTTTCAGGAGCCAAGATGGTGGAATAAACAGTAAGTTGCTCTCCCTCTCCCTTGCTGACCTTGAAGAACCCAGAGACTATTATTACCCCAGGAAAAATCCTGGAATAGTGGAGTCAGCAGAAAGGCTACAGTCTTTTAGCTTGGGAGGTTAGGGGGATTAATGGAAAAGGTCTCTCTTGCTGTGGCTGAAGGGGACCAGTGCAGGATGGGAGGCGTCCCAGCAAGCCAGCAGCAAGCCCCACCTCAGTGGATCAGCAGGAGATCCTGAGCCCCAGGGAGGTGGAGTCAGCAAATACAAACACTAGGACCCCTGGCATGCCATTACACAGCGAGGGGGATCAGCAGACACCAGTGTGGAGGGGCATCCACCAGCAACTGAGCCTACATGTGCTCTAGTGCAGCTCTAGGGGAGGAAGAGACTTCCTGGGGCCAGACCACTCTCCCCCACACATCACATCATGAACTTTAGTGTAACTCTGGGGAAACACGGAAAGATCTCACATGGTCTTGGCACACACCAACCAGCTCCAGCTTAGTACCAGGTTATACAGCGTTATATAGTTTCCAGCTGCCAGAACCAGAGGGCACAGCACACAAAGCCAGTAACCAGGCTCCTAACCTCCAACACAAGAATCTGGGGACAGAGCCCCCTGTGCCCTAGAAGCAGATATCCAGATAAAAGGCAATCAAAATGAGCAAAATAGAAAAGCAGAGACCATAGACTCTTATTCTGGGGACAGGGGTGATAAAAATACAAATTCAAAAGAGGACAGCACTGACACTATACCCACATCTGAAACCTCAAAAGGGAATATGAATTGGTCTCAAGGCCAAAAAACTTCTTGGAAGAGATCAAGAAGGATTTAAAAATCAAATTAGAGAGGTGGAAGAAAACCTGATCAATTCTTTTAAAAATACAACTGACAAAATAAAAAAAAAAAACCACTAAGAAAACAATTCCTTAAAAAGTAAAACTGAACAAATGGATAAGGAGGTACAAAACCTAACGGGAGAAAACAACTCCTTAAAAAGTAAAATTGATCAAATGGAAAAGGAAGTAAAAAGCTAACTGAAGAAGACAATTCATAAAAAATTAGAAGTTGGCAAGCAGAAGCTAATGACTGTAAGAGACAACAAGAATCAGTCAAGCAAAATAAACATATTGTATATTATAGATAATGTTAATTGATGGCTTTCTAAGTCAGTATGTAGCTTGCAGGGGGGTCTGTTTCTCTGTCTGCTTTTCTGAATCATTTATTTGCCCTCCCCCCAAATATAGATATTTGCCAAGGTTCTGTCCAAACTTTTCCTTCCAGTCTATTTCATGGTGATCTCATTATCAACGTTCATGGCTTCAACTATTAATTCCATGCAGACGACCAGAATTTCTTCCAAGTCAACATTCTATTCCTATATCAGCAGTGAAAGGGAAGGGCTGTGGCCAAAAACTTATATCTCATTTTTATTCTCTAAGATTAATAACTGTTCCTTTTAGATACAGGCACTATAGTCTATTCTTAACCCAATGTCTGTTACATTTGTAACAGAGCAGGGGTAAAGCTGACATTCCTAATTAATTATATGTTTTTAGTCAATTGGGATATGTTGTTTCTATTTCAGAGTACAGTACTCAAATGGATCTATGCTCTCAGGGATTCAGAAGTTTCAGTGATACAGGTTGAAACTCATCCATTCCTGATCCAAATATGCAACACTTGTCCACATTTTCCTAAAAGTTCAACATAAAGTGTCTACTCAATGTGCTGGAAGCGTTCTCTTTCTTTTGATATGAAAGGGTATTAGTGGACAATCTGATACATCTGAATTCCCTCACTTGCCCCATACCAACCAGTCCATTTTCTCTATTATATAATTCCTTTTTTCTTCATTTCCACATTTCCACATTAGTCATGCTGTGAAAGAAGAATCAAAACAAAGGAAAAAGCCACAAAAAAGAAAAAAACAAAAAAGAGAAAACAGTATGCTTTGATCTGCATTCAGACTCCACAGTTTTTTCTCTGAATATGAATAGCATATTCCATCTTGGGTCTTTTGGAACTGTCTGAGAAGAAGTAAGTCTATCAGAACTGATCACTGCACAGTGTTGCTGTTACTGTGTACAAGGTTCTTCTGGTTCTGCTCACTTCAATCAGCATCAGTTCATCTAAGTCTTTCGAGGTTTTTCTGAAATCTGCTTGCTCATCATTTCTTATAGCACAATAGCTTTACATTACATTTAAATTCCACAACTTGTTCATCCATTCCCCAACTGCTGGGCATGCTCTCAATTTCCAATTTTTTGCCACCACAAAAAGAACTGCTATAAATATTTTTGTACACGTGAGTCTTTTTCCATTTCTGATGATCTCTTTGGGATACAGTCTTAGTAGTGGTATTTCTGGATCAAAGGGTATGCATAGTTTTACAGCCCTATGGGCACATTTCCAAATTGCTCTCCAAAATGGCTGGATCAGTTCACAAACCCATCAACAACGCATTAGCATTCCAATTTTCCTACATCTCCAACATTTGTCATTTTCTTTTTTGTCAGATTAGCCAACCTGAGCAGTGTGAAGTGGTACCTCAGAGTTGTTTTAATTTGCATTTCTCTAATCAATAGTGATTTCAGTATTTTTCATATGGCTATAGATAGCTTTAATTTCTTCCTCCAAAAACTGCCTATTCATATTCTTTGCCCATTTATCAGCTGGGAAATGGCTTGCATTCTTATAAATTTGACTCAGTTCTCTATATATTTTAGAAATGAGGTCTTTATCAAAGACAGTGACTATAAAAATTGTTTCCCAGCTTTCTGCTTCCCTTTTAATCTTGGTTGCATTGGTTTTGTTTGTGCAAAACCTTTTTAATTTGATGTAATCCAAATTATTCAATTTGCATTTCATAATGTTCTCTATCTCTTGTTTGGTCATAAATTCCTTCATTCTCCATAGATATGACAGGTAAACTATTCTTTGCTCTCCTAATTTGCTTATGGTATCACCCTTTAAGTCTAAATCACATACCTATTGTGATCTTATCTTTGTATATGGTGTAAAATTTTGGTCTATACCGAGTTTCTGCCATACTATTTTCCAGTTTTCTCATTAGTTTTTGTCAAATAGTGAGCTCTTATTCTAGAAGTTGGAGTCTCTGAGTTTATCAAACAGTAGATTACTATAGTCACTGACTACTGTGTCTTGAGTCCCTAATCTATCTCCTTGTAATTTGTTGATGACAATTTTCTTATAGTATAGTAGTCCCTGAAATAAACTCTTTAGGGGTAGAAAAAGAAAAAAACCCCGACCTATTTTATATGATTTAGAAATAGAGGAAGAAAAAAAAGAAAACTGCAGTATATAAGTTCACATTTCACAATTAGATGCCCCATATATATGTACTACACATGTCATATAAATGAAGTCTTATCTACATTGCATTTTGTCTTATTTGGCCTTTTAAAAAACAGCAGTAAATGTGAGGCTATTTATGGTAATGAGGGAAATCTGAGGCATGGTTTATATATTTTTAAAATGTGTTTGTTTTTGACAGGAGATTCAAAAGACTTATTCAGACCTAGATGACTTATGTGCCTCTTTCTTAACACTGAGATTCTAACTCTGTGGCTACCATTTATTTAACCAACAATATTAAATGTCTTCTATGTTCCGGGGACAAGGTTTGGTGCTGAGGATACAAAAATAAAACAGTGCCTGTGTTCAAGGTGCTTACATTCTACGAAAGGGGGCACAAAATGAACTCAAATAGGTAAACACAAAGTATATAAAATATAGACAAAGGGGAAGGTAAAGAAGAGCATTAGTAATTGAGAGTGGGCATTTGGAATCACGAAGGTAGGGATTCTAAAAGGTGAAGGTGAGGAGGGATTATAGCCTAGAAATAGGAGGCACTTGTCCAAGAATAGAGAAGTGAGAGATAGGATGCTGAATACAGGAAATGGCCATCAGGCTAGTTTGACTGGAACACAATGTATAGTGTGAAAAGGAATAATGTGTATTCCCCAGAGAGTTGGGAGTGAGAAGGTTTGATAGACTACTGATTATCATTTGATTAATAATTGTAGTGACTCAATGGAATCAAATAATTGTAGATTAGAGTAAGATTTTACTGTATAGACCTTAGTTTAAGAGTTTATGAGAATTGATGTTCCCTATTTTTCTGGGCTATAGTCTGGCCTCGTCCCCCAGATGGGAGGGAGGGGGCATGAGTTTCTTGAGTTTTAAGGTGTTCTGCCTGCATAAGTCAGGGGTTGCTTTACACCAGACTTTCCAGAGAACGTTGATAAATTGTGTTTTCCCCATAGCCCGGAGTCTGGAAGTCCCCTCTCCTAAGTAAGGCCATTTGTAAGTCCATGCTTATGTCATTCAGCTTTCATCACAGAACTGTTTTTAGCTCCTCATATAAACTGTTATCTTTTCACTGTATAAAAAAAGGCTGCTCTGGCTGCCAGAGGCACCCTTAAGTGTTTGGGAGTCTTGGATCTCTTTTTATTAGTAACCGCTAGCCTCACTAATAAATTGATTGTGCTTGGACTTTTGTGCCTCAGTTTCTCTGTATCACAGATCAATCATGACAAAGTGAAGTACTTTAAACGCCAACCAGAGGAGTTTACATTTTGCCCTTGATACAACTTGAGGCCACTGGGGTTTCTTGACCAAGGAAGTGACATGGTCAGATCCATGCTTTTAGGCATTTCAATTTCATAGCTATGAGGAAGAAGAGAGACTGGAGGCATGGAGACCTCTTAGGCTACTCTAATAGTCTCTTATCTTCTTCATGACTTGTATACCTGCATCTCTAATTCCTAATTAGACATGTCTTCCTGGATATCTTATTAGTACTTAAAACTTTACATAAGCCACCCTCCAAACAGTTTCCCTTCCTGACTTAATTATTTCTATTATAAGACACCCATCTAGGATGGCCAGGAAATGGGAAGACCCACCAACACTAGGGATGTCCTTCTCCCTTTCTCACCCCAAGAGCTACACTTCTCCCTCCCCCTGCCCCACCCTCTCCACGAGCACATCTGAAAACTTATCCAGGACTGCTGGGGCTGGGTGTGTGTGTGTACGTAAAAGGGCACCCCTCACCCCACTGGAAGATGTAATGCCAGGTATTCAGTTGGTGCTTAAAAAGTGACCTCTCTTTCTCTCTCTCATTATCTAAGCTGGAAATCTTAGAGTCATCTTTGATGATTTTTAATTCAATTTAATAAACATTTAGTGCCTACCACATACATAGGAGCACACTGCCTGGGCCTTCTATTCCTAATCAATACTTCCCTTGAATTGTTTCTTCATCTGTCCCTTTCTATATCCTTTGATAGAGACAAATCTCATGTCATTACCCTACATGTAGGCTACTTTCAATAGCATCTCTCCTAAATGACTTTCTATCTCCAGTCTCTAAATCAGTTTAGGCAACAACAATAGCTATTCTTTCTACAGTACAGTTCTTATCCCATCACTCTCCTGCCCACAACTGTTCACTGGCTCCTTCACTGCCTGCTATAACAAAGTGTAAATTCCACACTACTACATTCAAGGCCTGCTCTAGTTCGGTTCCAAACTCAAACTGAATTGTATATAAAACTGAATATACCTTGCATATAAAACTGAAATTTATGTAGCTTTTTAATGTTTGCAAAATGTTTTATTTCATTGCCTCTCTTGAGGTTTGTGATTACTCTCAGGGGGAAAATTTTCTTCCACCTCTATCCACAGAAATCCCAAATATCCCTTAAAGCCAAGCTCCAAAACTCCATCCTTGAAAGGACACAGTCAGATGCTTCACCTGAAATGACCTCCCTCTCTTCTGAATTCCTAGAATACTTTGTTAATACCATTCATAGGTCATTTATCATGCAAAGAAATGTACTTGTATTACCGATATCTTTGAGGGCAAAGAGTGTGACCACAGACTTCTTTGTATTCCATATAATGCCTAAGAGATTCTGAATGAAGAAATTTAATGAACTAGAGATCAGCTAGAACCTTGAATGCCAGGCTGAATCCAAAATCCTTACCTTGGTATTCAAGGTCCCCTAGAATCTGATTTTCCATTACTTTTATACAATTCAACCCTCTACACTGCCCAAACATGCTCTGTGCATTCCCCCTTAACTACCATTTTCCTGCCCTAATCCTTTACACTTAATTCCCCTCAATCATCAGTGATTACCTCCTTTCCTAAATTCTTGCAGCCCTTATATGAACATTATTTATTTGGCATTTAGTATATACTAGAACACTTTGCCTTTTTATATCTATTGTTTATATAGTACACATTTCAGATTATAAGCATTTGGAGAACAGGGAGATACTTTTATATATTTCTAGGGCCTAGAAGAGTATCTTACACATAGGAGGTTCTCAATATATGTTTGTTAGTGACAGTGCTGACAAAATACTGAGTGAAAGGTTACTTTTGAAAAGTTCAAGCTTTCAAATTAGTATGGCCCCATGAAATACATCCTATTAATTTTTTTTAGGCCTTTTGAACAGCAAACAAATTGCTTGAGGACTGAAGGGGAGTAAATGGAGTCCCTAACCTTTAAAAAAGAAAGGATGAATTATCCTAGGAAAGTAGCAGATAGTAGGTAACTCTGAATTCAGTAAATATAATTAGAATTCTGTTTCTTGTGACAGGGAAACTAGGAAATGGTCAGATTAACCTGGAGTGGTAAGTACAATGGAATAAAAATCTTTCTAGCCTCCATTAACTGGCCAGATACTGTGGATGACCTGAAATAGGTGCACTGAAATTGGACCACTTTTGGGGAAGAGGCAGAGAGGATGAAATGTTTGGGGCCTCTAAATGGCCTCAGATTTTGAGTTAACCATTCAGACAGCTAGGAAGAAGCTAGGATAGAATATCCCTCTCTTCCTCATCCTTGTTATACTAATTTCAGAGCTTCAAAGCTTTTAACTTAATTGGTGTTGGATACTCCCTCCTCTGACACAAAAAGTAATTCTGCAACTTAGGAGAACACTAAAAGTTCCTGTGGCTAGGAAATTCATGGCCTTATAAAAGGATGAGAAGCCTCTTTAAGTGCAACTAGACTGGTCCTGGATGTCTGACATGATCCTTCACTGGGTCCATCTTGGAAAGCATTTCAATATGACAGGACCTCCCTAGAGCTTGTGTTCTGCAGGGAATACCTTTGAGAACCCAGTGCTACTGAGTGCTCCACTGTGAGGCAGTGAAATGGAACTCTGACTACCATCTATACCACAGAGCAATTTTCTCTTTTAATTCCTGTTTGTTTAGTCTAATTTTTTTAATCCTCAAAGGGTCTTTGACCTGGGTTCTTCCTCTCCCTTGTTTTCTTCTAGGAGACCAAAGACCTTCCTGTTTCACAAGACTATTTCCCTCCCTGCCCCCTCAGAACTGTGGCATTTATTTTCCTCCTGTTGTTATTATTTATTGAGTGATAGGTATTTGCTTTCAGTTATTCAGCCATTAGCCTTTCCTTCCTAGGAGACAAATGATTCACTGTTTGATATAACTGAAATCACCTTTCAAGACCTGAGTATGTCCTTGTTTTCTGTAATTTCTCTTCCTGTATTCTAAGTTTGAAATATTACAGCCTAAATGCATTATAAAGGGGCTGTATATGAGTGAGAGAAAAATAAATTTAAAGAACTAAAGGAGAATGTTTCTCATAGTTCAAACATCATATTACTTCTAAAGTTCTTTAATTCAGCAGATTAGGTAGAAAATTCCCTAGGGATACAAGGGTCTCAAAATGAGTTTACAGAAGTAGGTTTCATTTCAAAAAGCTGAGATTGCCTATCCTGGCATGATTTTTCTCCTTCTTTTCCTCACCTACTTATAAGCTCCTCTAATAAAGGACTTCAGAGTAGCTTTAAAGAAAGCTGTGCATAATGAAAGGCAACAAACTGAATACAATGAGGACTTGCCATTTGATTTTCAAGTATATGAAGACGGTTTCATCAGTACACTGACATATGGCTATAAGATAATCCGACCTGTGAGGAGAAGGCTAAGGTGAATGACTAACCTATACCTTTGCATCCAGGCATCAACACTTCAAAATAATGACATCATCTTTTACCCATTAGCTTTCAAGAAGTTTTTTAAACTGTGAACAGCATATATTAATAAAGGTGGGTCCAACCACCTTTATATTCATATTATAAGCACTACTCATAATAAGTCCAGACTTTTATTCCTTCCCTTAGAAAGGGATAATTTTTTTTGAAAGATTAAAATGGAAAGTTAGAGAGCAGAAACCCAAATATAAAACAAGCAGCATGTGGCACCTCATCACTGGTGCCCTCTTCCACATTTCTAGTAATTTTTAGTGTATTAAGACTATTTTTGCATTATCTAATATTTCAGTAATATTTTAAGAGTGGGATTCATTGTAGGTTCTGACACAGAGTAGGGACAGGAGCTGTACTCTGAACCTAACTGTGTATTATCATCCAGAAGCTTAAAGTCAATACATCGACTTCATCTTCATTTGCTTGGATATATTCCTAGCATTATCATAGAGCTATTATAGCGTATTTAAGATTTTACAGACTTCTGCACATTTTTCTTTAAAATCATTTGTTCTATTTTCATTCCTTTGGAATTAAATGGAAAATTTCATTTCCTTTTTTGATTAATGTTTGCTTCTCTGCTTTCTCTGTGGAATTACAATGCCTGAACTAAAGCATTATTCAAGGAAGTTCTTTTGTTTCTTTTCCCTGCTTCTTTTCTTATTCTCACATGCACAGAGTAAGGAAACATAAAAGAGAGTGACATTAAATATATGTTTTTTTGACCAACATAGGATCAGCTAAAATTTTAAAAATGGTTTAGTCCTGCTTTGTTTCTCTTTAACCTGACATTGAACAGCCTGAACAGAGGGGAAACTTAGCTGGTTGGGCCTGGTTGGATGAAAGATTTACAGCTGGACTATACTACAGACATGCCTCATTTGTATTGTGCTTTGCAGATATTATGGGGTTTTTTGGTTTTGTTTTGTTTTTATAAATTGAAAGTTGTGGCAATCTTGTGTTGAGCAAGTCTATCTGCCATTTTTTTTAGCATGTGCTCACATTGTGTCTCTGTCACATTTTAGTAATGCCATGTACTGCATCCAGGTGAACTAAATAAAAAAAATGTTGCACGTATGCTGACCGCTCTACTGACCATTCTCCCATTTCTCTCCCTCTCCATGGGTCTCTCCATTCCCTAAGATACAAAAGTATTGAAATTATGTCAATTCATAATCCTATTAGACACTCTAAGTGTTCAAGTGAAAGGCAGAGTCTATCGATGGGGCAAATTTCATTGTTGTCCTATTTTAAGAAAGTGCCACAGTCACCCCAACCTTCAGCAATTCCCACCCTGATTAGTCAGCAGTCATCAATATCACGGCAAGGTCCTCTACCAGTAACAAGGTTATAACTCGCTAAAAGCTCAGAGGATGGTTACCATGTTTTAGCAATAAAGTATTTTTAAATTAAAGTATATACATTGGGTTTTTATAGACATAATAATACTATTGTACACTTAATAGACTGCAGCAGGGGTGAGAAACCTGTGGCCTCAAGGCCACATGTAGCCTTCTAGGTCCTTTGGTAGGGGTTTTGATTGATTCCAGATTTTACAGCATAAATCCTTTTATTAAAGGGATTTGGTCTGTGAAGTTTGGATTCAGTCAAAGGGCAACACTTGAGGGCCATATGTGGATTCAAGGAAATAGGTTCCCCACCCCTGGACTACAGAATAGTGTAAACGAGACTTTTATATGCACTGGAAAACCAAAAAAATACCCCAAAAAATTCACGACTTGCTTTATTGCAATAATCACTTTATTGGGATAATTACTTTATTGAAGTACTCTGGAATCAAACCTGCAATATCTCCAAGGTATGCCTGTACTTCATAATGGAAGGGGATAACAAGGACACAGGCCTGGATCAGAGGAGTAGAACTGGGTATGGCACTATGCATCATTATTAACTAACATTTTCTGAACATCCACCTGGATATCAAATATGCCACTAGGATCCCTGACCTTGAGGAATTTACCTTTTCTGATGGAATATTTGGCAAAGGAAACACCCTCTTGCTTCTGGAGCCCTGTGGTCCAGAGACTCTGAAATCTTTTCTACTGTCTCCTCTTTACAGGCAGATGGAAAATCCTTACTCTCTTTCTAGTATAATCACAGAATTAAAGGTGAATTTAGAACTGGAAAGGATCTTAGACAAAAATCCAAGCAAACCTCATTTCAGAGATGAGGTTACTGAAGCTCCATGAGGCTGATTTGTCCAAGGGAACATGGAGGCTTTCTGGCAGAACCAGAACCAGCATCTAGGTCTCCTGATATCAGCACTATGGCTTATGTATACCGTAGAACTCCACCCATTCAAATTATGTTTCTGAAATTCTTCATCAAGATACATGTCTTCTATGAAGCTCTATGTTCTTATAAGGTAACCAAAACAATGTATAAATATTGTAAATCTCTACTCTTTGTGTCCCTTATTAAACTGAGCATATTTTCCCCTCATTTCAGCTTAACAGCATCCTTGTCTATTAGAAAAAAATCACAATCAGAACCTTACTAAATCAGGGTTTAATTTGCTACACAGTATATCACTAGGACTTAGAAAACAAAATCATCTAGAAAAAAAAAAGAATTGAAACACTTCAAGACTCACATGGTGCTAGTTAGGAGAACCATCCAAGAAAGTATACAGCATCTCCACTGACCAGAGATTCCTTACTACCTACCCATCCATTCCCAACACCTTCATCAATTCCTTTCTCTCACCCCTTTTCCTCTACAAGCATGGATGGACTACTGTGGCCAAAAAAATATCATCTGGTGACCATACTTATGAGCATGAGTTACTGTAAACTCAGATAACAAACACAGATCATCACCACTTCCTTATATACTTGAAACCTTTCTGGGCTAGTAGGATCTGCTAGGAGCTTGTGGTTCCTTGGCACAGAATGGTCACCTTTATGCCAATATCAGGCAGAAGATTTCAATGGTAGCACTAATACTATATTATAAATCACTATTATTTTTGTACATTTACATGAATATAATATTTAAAAATACTTGTTAATTAAAACTTAAAGAAATGTATTAAATTCGTGCTTTCCCTAAAAAGGGAATTTTATTCTTGAAATATTATTAATAAAGAAATTAGGATTACAACCTTGTCTGCAAACCATTACCAAGGAGTGGATGGAAGACTACTAAAAATATTGCTTCAAACAAAAAGGAGAAAATGAGTCTAAAGACACATGGCAATTACAGTCAACTAAGTTAGATTATTCTAAGCAGAATCATAGATGAAACCAGAAGGACAACAAATAGAAACAAAAATGGAACCGATACTATACTCTATTTTCATCATTGTTGACAGAAGTACCATACTTGAAATGTAACACTGCAGTGTTCAAGGAGCTAGAAAGTAGAAATGTTGCTTAAGAAGAAAAAGGAAGTACCATGTGAACAGAGCATGCACGCATGCACACACGCACACACACACACACACACGCGGAATGCATGCAGAAGGTGATGCAATCTTAAGGACAATCAGGATATAGCAAAAAGAGGAAGATTCCTAAAGCATGAAAAAGATCACTTTAGAAAAAGGAGTTCAAGAAGGCAGCAGCAGCTACTAATCTACATCACCTACTTTCTCATCTTTATAATGCCTTTACAACAGAAAAAATATGTGAAATTTAGGGTACCCTTGATAGGACTGTAACGAGGGATGAAGTAGGCTTCTATAGACTATTTTCCATAGCAGATCACCATCTTCAGTTCCACGAGAAACACGGAGAATACACAACCTCACTCTGTCTTGTGCTCCCTGAAAAATGTTTTTTACTTGCAAAGGAGATGTATAAGCTCTCTTCCCAGAAAGGTATCTTATACCTATGTTCAACTCATGTAAAAGTACTTGATAAATGAATTCACAGAGATAATTTCAGTTAATGAGCCTTTAAGACTATATAAGTTGTAGAAAAGATGATTACTTGCATTCATGGGTGGGAGGGATTTCTTCACAGCAATTTCTGGATACCAGCGGAATCACAGGTCCAGAACAACAACAAAAATGAGCCCCTTATTATTAAAAGCAAGTGAGGTTTAAACCAGGAAAACATGATCACATAAATTATTTTTCAGTATCACAATGAATATCCTATGTAGTTCAAATAGAAGAGAGATTCCCTACACACAGAAAAGTTATTCCAATGTTTCTATTTGGGCAATACATTGTGCAACTTACATCAAGCCACTGAGAATCACTGTACCTTTTCAATCAGTTTATTATTACTTTTATTATTATTATTAATAAACATAATTCTGATTCACTGACCCACCATCTGGGGTAGGGAGGGGAAATCCCCCATTTAGTGGTCTGCTGGTAAATACTTTTATTTAACAAATTATCTCTCCAGAAAAAAATGTAGATATTTATGTTTCACTAGTGTTACTAATACTTTCTTAAGTCTAGACAACAAACAAAACAATTAGCCAAATCTTTCTAGTCTGCCGATTTCCAAGGTGTGAATGCTAGCACAGAAAATTTACCAATTTCTAGGTAGGGCTTTAGCACTCCCTTGAATCTGTTTCCAATCTCTCTTGCTCTTTCACATTAACTTCAAAATAGGAAGCGCACCTAAACCTGACAATTACAACAGTACACTAGAGCTACATGGGACCCTGGAAACTCCTCTATCTTGTCCAGCTCCTGCATTTTATGAGTGAGGAAACTAAAGTCCTAAGAGGTGAAGGGACTTAATCTAAGGTCATATAGTTAAGTAAATGGTAGCCAGAAAAGTCCCTTTCCTTAAGGAGTTTCCTTAAGGGAGAGATACAAACAATTATGTATAAACAAAACATATACAAAAAAAATTGAAGATAATTAACAGAGGGAAACTGCTAACATTAAAGTTGATTTGGAAAGGCTTCTTGTAGAAGGTGAGATTTTAGCTGATATTTGAAGGAAGACATGGAAGCCAGGAGGCAGAGAAGGGGAGAGATAGCATTACAGGAATGGGAAGGAGCCAAAGAAAATGCCTGGAGTCTAGAAATGGAATGTCTTACGAGAGGAACAGGAAGGAGGATACCAGAATCACTGGATCACAGAGTTGCTATGTTTGTCCTTCATTCTCAAAGAGGACCATGACATCAAGATGATGACATGACTTGTGGTTGACTTTGATCTGAGTAACGGAGGGCTGTGTAAGGTCACCTGCCTCACTTTCTCCTCCTAAGTGATCTGGGTCCAGTGGCCTGATATTTATCAGGATGGCTGGAGAGAGCCTAGGAAGATCAGGGAGTATGTGAGGGAGAAAGACTGGAAAGGGAGGAAAGGGCCAGATTTTAAAGAGTTCTGAATGACAAAAAGAGGATTTTTATCTTTGATCCTGGAGGCAACAATACTATAGTTTTATTGAGTGCAGAGATGACACAGTCAAGACCTTCCTTTGCTTTAGGAAGAGACTGTCCAGTCACTGGACATGGGCTTGAATAGAAGAAATAAATATAAATCTTATAGTCTTTTTATAACAGAAAACAGAAGGCAAAATGAACTTATAGGTAAATGAAAGGATGGTTCACAGGTTCTTCACAGAGCCTGGCTCAAGAACACCGAGAGATTAAGAGGTTTGCCTGTGGTCACACAGATCCAGTGTCAAGGACATGATCCCATACCTCTGAAAGCTAGCTGTCTGTCTATCCACTAGGTAATGAAGCTTCTTTTTTTTCCCTTGACTTGCATTATTTATACAATTTACTAAAATTGCCACTTCACTCTGCATATGTTCACATAACTTCAGGTCCAAGCACTGTCCTTTAATCAAAATATCAGCAAGTTATAAGTAGTCAACTATGCTGAAAATGAACTCTTTATGGTTCAATCACTAATTTCTTAACTGCATAGTGATACTTTCTAAAACAACCAGTTTCAGCATATACGCATTAAAAATCAGATTTAACAACTGGTTTGTAATCATAATGTCAAAGCCAGAAAGGATTAATACTAAATACAATAAAGCTAGACTGCTTTTCAAGGACTAAACATTTTGATGGCTACAATAAATTTAGATAAAAATATTTTCTTGCCTTTTTTCTTACACTTAACAAAGAATAAAAAAACAGATAACAAGCTTGGCTGGTTGGCTGTAGTCCTTCATTGTTGAAGAGGACCAAAATGATACCACCATGATAAAGTCAAGTTTCAATGATGTGTCCAACTGTGGCTGATCAGACCAATATAAGCTTGGAACGCTCTACCACAGATTGGGCACAAATGTGAGTATTTTGGCACAAATTTGAGCACCCTCTATTTCCTTTGAGCTATTTCAATTCTGCTTTGCTCATAGAGCACAGCATCTTCTCTGATGTGGGCACACCATGCTGAATCGTCCTGTGCCAGTGTCTTCCATGTTACACAATCAATTCCAAAGTTCTTGAGAAAGACCTTCAGAGTATCCTCGTAGCACTTCCTCTGACCACCATGTGAATATTTGCCCTGTGTGTGAGTTCTCTATAAAATAGTCTTTTTGGCAAGTTTACAATTTGCATTTGAACAACATGGACAGCCCATCAGAGCTGCACTCTCTGAAGCATAGTTTGAATGCTTGAAAGTTTAGTTCAAGTAAGGACCTCACTGTCTAGTACCTTATCCTGCCAGGTGATCTTCAGAATCTTCCTAAGACTATTCAAACAGAAGCGATTAAGTTTCCTGGCACGGTGCTGGTAGACTGTCCAGGTTTCATAGGCAAACAGCAATCAGGTCAGTGCGATGGATCTGTAAATCTTCAGTCTGGTAGTCAGTCTAATACCTCTTCTGTCCCATACTTTCTTTCAGAGCCTTTTAAACACTGAATTAGGTCTGGCAATGCATGCATCAACCTCACTCTCAAAGGTGTACATCCCTGGAAAGTACACAACCAAGGTAAGTGAACTTATCCACAGCATTCAAAATTTCTCTACTTGTATCCGATGGTTCCACTTATGGAAGATGTGGTGGTGGCTGATGGAGCACCTGTGTTTCTTGGTATTAATTATTAGACCTAAATTAGCACAGGCAGCAGAGAACTGATCCATACTTTGTTGCATCTCAACTTCAGAGGCTACACTGAATACACAACCATCACAAACATAACATTGTGTACCAACACTCTCTCCACTTTGGTCTTGGCTTGTAGCCTTTTCAAACTGAAGAATTTACCATTAGTGTGGTAGCTGACCTTGATGCCCTGTTCATCCTTACTGAAAGCATTTGTCAACATGGCTGAAAACATCATACTAAAAAGCATGGGAGCAAGTACACAGCCCCGTTTTACTCTATTGGTGACTGGGAAGGCACAAGAGCTTTGTTCATTATCTAGAACCCAGGCAAGCATGCCATCATGAAACTGATGCACAATACTGACGAACTTCTCTGGGCAACCAAATTTTGACATAATTTTCCATAAGCCCTCAAGACTAACAGTATCAAAGGCTTTGGTCAGATCTACAAACATTGTATACAGACCTCTGTTCTGCTCCTGGCACTTCTCCTGGAGTTGTCAGGCAGAAAACACCATATTGACTGTTCCTCGGCTCTTTCTGAAAACACACTGACTCTCAGGTAGATTAACATATTCCAGGTGAATGATTAGCTTATTAAAGAAGACTCTAGCAAGAATCTAGTCAGCAATAACAAAGAGAGAGATCCCACTGTGATTGTTGCAGGACAATCAATTTCCTTTGCCTTTACAGAGATGGACAATGGAGATATCCCCGTACTCCTGGGGGAATAACCTCCTCTCTTGCCATATAACCTGGAAAATTTCAGTCAGCTTTTGATTGAGCAATGGACCCCCTACCTTGTAAATCTCAACTGGAATAGAATCAGCACCAGGTGCTTTACCACATGAAGGGAGCCTAACGGCATTCCAAACTGCTTCTTCAGTTGGAGGTTCAGCTAGGGAGGGACTGACTTCAACCTGAGGTAAACGGTCAGTGGCCTCAGCATTGACTGATGATGGTCTGTTGAGAACACTATGAAGTGTTCAGCCCATCTGTCATGGATCATGTCCTTATCATCAATCAATATGGCTCCATCAGCAATGAGTAGTTGTGATGCACCTTAGGTCCTTGGTCCATAAATAGCTTTCAGGGAATCATGAAAGCACTTTAGAATGTATTATCAGGATAAAACTGAATTTCATTTGCCTTCTTCCTGAGCCAGAAACCTGTATCTCTCTAAGCTTGGCTTGTATTTTACTTTTGATGGAATTAAATGCTGGCTTCTTAGAGGTGGATGAACTATCCTGCTGGTAAATCCTTTGGAGTTCTCATTTTTCATTTATCAGCTTCTGAATTTCCCCATCATTTTCATCAAACCAGCCTTGGTGTTTGTGAGTGTTCTGACCTACATGAGCAAATGTACTGCTGTACACCAAATCTCTGAAAGCTGCCCACTCCTTTTATGCTCCACTGTTGCCAATGGTGTGATGGCTCAACTTTCCCTCCAAGTGAGCAATAAACTGTTCACGCTCAGAGAAAACATCTAATTTGTTGGCATTAACTCTTCTGGTAGTCATTTTGCCTTGGGGGTGGCACTTTTGATGAATGTGAATATTTACCTTGGAAAGGGTAAGTCTACGATCAGTCCAGCACTCTGCACCACACATTGCTTTTATTGCTCTCACACCTTGTCTGTCTCTTCTTACAATCTCACAGTCTATTAGATGTCAATGTTTGCCTTATCCATGGGTGCATCTATGATGTTTTACTACATTCAAGTAAATGGAAAACAGTGTTGGTGATAAGAAGGTCATGGGATGCACAAGTCTTCAGCAGTAAATGACCACTGCTGTTGCTGTTTCCAACTCCATTCCTCCCTAGGACTCCTTGCCAAGTCTGGTAGTCTGAGCCTACTCCAGCATTAAAGTCACCCAGAATTATAAGCTTGTCCTCTTTTGGCACACTGATGATAAGGGTCTCTAGGTATTCATAAAATTTTTCTTTGACTTCATCAGGATTCATCGTGGTGGGATAGGCACTGATGATGGTGGCATTATGTTTTCCTGCAAGTGGCAATCGCATTGTTATGAGCCTGTAATTCACTCCTTTTGGAAGGCAAGCCAGATTGTTGACTACATTAGTTTTCATTGCAAAATCTATACCAGCTTCACAGTTCTTCCCTTAACTGCAGTCACTCCAGAAGAACTTATACCCAGCTCTGACTTTAGTAAGCTGGTCTTCATTTGCCAGCCTTGTTTCACTCAGGGCTGCTATTTGGATGTGATACCTGTTGAGTTCTCTTGCAACAAGAGCAGTTCATCTTTCAGATCTATTGTTTATTTACTTTATTGCTTGATTTGGTTGCATATCATAGGTACCCAAAGAGAGGATTCAACGTATTGAATTTTAAGCTTTTATCACACACACACACACACACACACATACCTGAAGGAAAATTCTTCCAATTCCACTCAACAGCTGAGGCTCTTGTTCGGGGTAGTATTTGATAACTGAATGATATGCATCTACAGCAAGTACATAATCCTAAAAGAAGAAGAACACAAATCCATGGTTTAAATTCATAGTTTAAATTCATCTTTACTTTTATTTATTTTGGTCAATCAGTCCTAAGCATATGTTAAGTGTCTTATAATGCAAAGGCAATTGATGATACAATGATAAGAGTGCCTAAGTTCAATTCCAACCTCAGATAATTACTACCTGTGTGACCCTGGGCAACTCATTTAACATTTGGTTTGCTTCAGTTTCCTCAATTGTAAAATCCAGATAATAGCACCTACTTTCTTGGGTTGTTATGAGGATCAAATGAGATAATATTTGTAAAAACCCTTAGTATAGTGCCTGGCACAGAGAAGGTACTATATAAAAATGTTTATTCTCTTAATCCCTCCTACTATATGCCAGGCATCACTTAAGGGCGAATGACTTTGTACACATCTACACATACACAAAAACACATACCCTGAGAGACAGCATGGAGTAGTGGATGAAGAGCTGACTTTAAAGTCAGAAAGATCTGGGTTCAGATCCTGCCTCTGACACATACTACGTGACCCTGAACAAGTCACTTAACTTGTCAAATACTCTACAGAACTCTTTAAGACTGAGGTTGCAGAGAAAATGCTGACTTGGATTGGTACAGAGAATTTCCCCATGCCAGTGAAATCACAGATCTACTCTCAATCACTCTGTAGACTTTAGGAACTGGAAGAAAATTCATAGAGGAAGAATTAAGGCTCAGAAAATAGAAATGATTTGCTCAAGATTGTACATGTAGTAAGTTGTAAATCTTGGATTCAAATTAGTATCACAATCCAGTGTTTTGTCCATTATGCCACATTCCATATAAATGTATACCTATACACATAAATGTAGATGGGCGTGTGTATACATAAACACACACACACACACACAACACACACACAGAGTCATTTTTATTTCCATCTAAACTATTCCTTAGTCATCAGATTCTGAGAGCAGACAACAGTATCTAACAGTTTGTCTATGTTAATCTTGTCCACTGATACCAGTGTTATAAAGGGGCTCCCAGTGTTTATCTGTAATAAAAGTTGATGAACCATTACCCATCACTGAGATGATAGCTTTTGGTGGACTCCTGATAGCTTAATTAGGCAGGAAGTTCTTTATTCTAATTCTTTTTCTTCCAAGTAGCAATTAGGATCTCAACTGGATGGTACATCTAACTCTCCTCTGCCAAAAAGTTATTATGAGAATTAGTAAATTTTGTCTTTTATTCACTTCCCAAATAAATAAGATCAATTCACATTCAGTGTGCCTCAATGAAATATTGGAAAGGTTTACACCAAGAATTGAAACAAGATATCAAGATATTTTAAAAAAATCCTAAATCATTCCCCTCCCAAAAAACAAACCCAACAAAAAACTTCAAGGTCATGTTCATATACTTGAGTATAATTAATTCTTTACTTCTAAAGAGTAAGAGGTACTTGTTCTTTAGAAAAACGCACAAGAAGATTTTTAACTGTTCAGTTTACTATAAAGTAAATATACAGTAATTTATATTTTTCTCCTTTTAATGGATAATCTTTATATCCCAACAGGTACGTTGATTTCCTCATTCTTCCGCACACTAAATTGTATCCAAACTAGGACTTGGAGTTACTAGTTTCCTAATTGGAATGTTATAAAGAAAGACAGGCAACATGTAAAATTCCAATTTGGCAGGAAAAAAAATAAAAGGCTCCAGGTTTTCCTTATAGTCTACCAACTTCAAGTGGAGCTCATTAAAACTAATTTTATTCAAGGCCAGATAAGCTGTACAACCAGACAGTGTACCTTGGCTTCCTGCTCCTAATGCCTCTCACTACCTGTCATTGCCTCACAGTAACTGAGGCAGCAGCTGGCCTCTTTTTCGTCAATGTTGGGAGTGTCATACCTCATATAAACCAAGCTGCTTCTACTGCCATTCTGGAGATTATTCAACCAATCCCTTTTAGGGTAAAGGGTGTCTACGTGTGAGAGGGGAAATATGTATTTTCCAGCTCAAAATTTAAAATCCAGGGCCGCAGCTAAGTATGCTATGACTTCCATATTTTTCCTGGGCTTTTGTGGTGCTAAGTAAACATTTTACAATATAATAACAAAATTTTCCTCCCAAACCTGTTAAGTAGACAGGATAGAAAGAAGATTTCTGTTATTATGGCCAATTAGTGGGGGGGAGTCAGAAAAAAGAGAGGCAGTGGACAGAGGTGGATGAATTGTGTAGTCTATATTAACCCCTATCTTTGGGAGTTGGCTAGCATATGTGGATGTATGTGAAATTCTGTACCTTAACAGGGCTCTACACTATCAGAAATTAATACTCATCAACAGGCGTGTTTATATCCCTTATTTTTGGCTTATAAATGAATGAGCGGGGAAAATGTGCTAACTTTTTGGAGGCATTTTAGCCTAAATATGTACTCCAAATGTTATGCTCCACAAAAATTTTAGCTTGTGTAAACAGCTGTAAAAGAAAGGTTTGGGTGAGGAAATAAAGAGGTCTGGAAAGGAAGCCATGGGAATAGGTCTGTCTAATACTTTTCACTTTTATCATATCTAGATTCCATGGTAAAATTCAAGCTTCCATTGCCTAACCAGAGACCAAGTGTACTCATTTCCACAGGTTCTGAAGACCACCTGTGTACTAGAGGTAAAATTATCACAGCAGATCATTATTTAGGTGAACTAAAGTATGTACTAACTGCACGTGAAAAGGCATTAAAGATGCCTAAGAACTAAAAAGGAGGCATTTTCAAAAAAGTGAAATTCTCACAGACATGCAATGGCTCTCTGGGTACCAGGTATATCATTATACCAATGAGAGCACAGTAGTGAATTTTGGGAATACTATCAATATAGTATAATAATTCAATCCACAGACTCCAGGAAAAAGGACTTGAGGTCAGGAGGAGAAACCTTCAGAAGATAAGAGATGGTATATTTAAATACATACTTTTGGTGAGTGAGACCTAGAACTCAGTAAGAAACCAAAAAGTAATTGCTATCTGCAGCTCCTGAATTCCCCCATTCTTTATGTCTTCTGCATAGAAAGGCAGGAGATTTATAGCTATACCCTCTGGTAGCATAAATGTGACGTTTCTGTTATTGTTTACTTGTTTTAAGTCATGTCTGACTTCCTGAACCTATTTGGAGTTTTCCTGGCAGAGATATAAAAGCAGCTTGCCATTTCCTTCTCCAGTTCATTTTACAATGAGGAAACTGAGGCAAACAGGGTTAAGTGACTTGTCCAGCATCACACAGCAAGTAAGTGTCTGAGGCCAGATTGGAACTAAGGAAGATGAGTTTCCCTGACTCCAGGGCTGGTACTCTATTCACTATACCATCTAGCAGCCCCAATATGTGACATACTAAAAATCAAATCAAATTAAAAGGATTACATTTTAAAGCCTCCTAAAGCTAATTATTGGTTATTTATTGGGGGTTTTTCACAAAGAACCTAATTTATTCTCCTGATCATATAAGTTTGGATTTGAAGAAAGATATGAATAATTTGCTCAAAGGGACAAATCTATTTTGATTCAATCTTCACTCTTTTTTCCTTTAGCAGTGGCACTTGTTTGGTGCCCATGAAACTAGATTTACAACCATTTCAGAACCAGAAAAGACTGGTGTAGCACATTTTAAACAACCAGGTGGATGATTTATGGGGTCTCACACACACACACACTCCATTTAAAATACAGGAGAATTTCAAGCTATGTAGGAAAGTGTAAAAGGTAGGTGAAATCAGAAGGGTATCCTTGAGCTGCTGCCTAGTATACTAAAGAAAACTGGCCTATGTCTAATATGCCTACATCCTATGTATGTCTGAAGAAAATTTCTATCTTTTAAGATCTGAAGATATGAAGAAACTTTTAAAAAATAAGAACAGTGATGAAAATTTTTATATTTTTTGAACAGTCTTAGCAATATGTTAATTGTATAATATGCCAAAATGTAGAGCTAAAGCAAACTACTAGCAGGTTTGTGTTGAATTTTTCATCCTAAAAATTAAATGGCTGCTCATTTCACTTTAATAAGGATGTTTTTAAAATTTATTCAATAATTGATTAACATCATTAGTTCCTACAAATAATCCAATTAAAAGGCCAACCATATATATGTGTATGTATATATATATACACATATATATCACATTCTATTGCAATAACACATCTACTCACTAGATGGCAACAGACTGCATCAACTCAAAATAGCCCAAACTTGAATTTCTTTTATATTATTCTGCACATGAAAATGAAAATTTGTTGTTAGTCTATGTAAAATTTCCCCTAAAAATACATCAGGCCATTCTGTAGCGAGTTGTGACATATGAGAGCAAAGAACTGATTTTGCTAACTGTTGCTGTTATTAAATATTAGACTATAAAGAGGAATTGATTTTACCTTTACTTGACCGTTTTACATTAATGCATCTTAAAAATTCAAATGAAAATCCACCAGCTTAACAGGTAAATTCAATCCTCTTGGAGGAGTTTTAGACATCAAAGCTGCTAGTTCAAAAGGTGTTTTGCATAAGAATGTTCTGGCAAGCTGGGTACATTTTAGCTGAAGTGCAAAGTGACCATAGAGGGTGGGGGGTGCTCCATCAGTTTTACCACAGGTGGCCAGATGGGAGATTTCAGTACTGGTTGCTCTGGAGGTTCCTAGAGAGTATGACCTGCTTTTGGATGGGCAGAGTAAATGAGTTATAGGACTCCAGAGGACTACACTGAGACTTCCAGAAATGTGGACATGTAGTTCAGAGGAAGTGGTTTTGCTTAACATAGTGCCTAGAGGAGAGATGAAACACATAGGACTTGTTAAAAGAAAGGTCCTGGGGTTGTTAGCATGTAGAACTCCTACTGACACATATTGAAAGTGGGAAGACCTACTGTAGAAATAAGACAAAGGCAAAATGCAAGCAGCAAATAGTACCAGAAATATTTCAGAGATGCTAAAAAACACTAAGTTTACACAAAATCACTGATTTTCTACTTATGTGTAAAAGAGAAAAAAAGATGTAAAAAAGATACAAGATCATATAATTTTAGAGGTTAGAAGGGCTTGTGGAGATAGTTAAGATCAAAGGATTTAGAGCTGGAAAAGGGTCACAGAGATGATTTTTAGGCCAATCTCCTCATTCAGCAAATGAGCAAACTGAGGCCCAGGGGAGGGCAGATTTACCCAAGGTGACAGAGCTAGTATTGTTGAAAAATAAGGTGGTTTTTCAAATTTACATGTCTACGCTTCTCAAAGTATACCTCTATTTTTGAAAGGATTGGAAAACTGAGGAGATCATTGTGGAGAAGCTTCTCACCTATACTTCACATTTCAAAGCCTAGATCATATGTTCTATACTATCTTACTGCACTCTCTTCTTTGTATCACTGAATGCACTAATCTGATGATGTCAATTTATTTATATGCTTTATTCCTTTGAGACCTATGCTCAAATCAAGATCACCATCTCACTAGGGGCAGGAAACTGATATTTCAAGGTTAAAAAATAGAGGCCCTGAGCAAGCTTCCTCACTTGGCAAACTGCCTGCTTTGCCTTATGGAAAACCAGGTTCAGATATGACCTTGGGCAGCTTGAAAACTCAGAGTGTGGGAGAAGTTATGATCTCTGTCTTATAATAGCAGGTAAAGTGCTAATAGTGTCGCTCTTGGGTGTTTGCTGCTAATTGATTCATACAGAAGCATTAAGCTTCTGGTCTGTGCAGCCTGTGGGTTGTGTCACCAGATGATCATCAGGATGTTCTGATTCCTGTGGTTGGGAGAGAAACAGAAGGTGTGGGCAGTTCCAGTTTTTTTGTATATACAGAAGTAGAGAACACTGTTGCAAAAGCTGGGATGAAAATGCTCAGAAATGAGAGTAGCCTGGAATCACTCTAGCTCCTTTATTTTTAGGAATTTTCCCCAGGAGGTTGAAAGCTGTGGGTTAAAACTCGGATGAGAGCATGGTGCTGTCTGTCTCTAGATGTTATCAAATTAAATTAAAACAATAGCAAAAACCAAACCAAAGCAAAAAGCCTCAAACACCACTAGCATACTGACTATGCACAAGAAACCTTCCATAGGGCAGAGTTTGGAAAAGATGAGAGAGAGAGAGAGCAAGTAATTGGCCCTAATTACAGTATTTAGCTCAATGTTTGAAAAATTCAATTTAAAAATGCAAATTCTATATTCTATTTGAATTGATTTCTGAAGGAATAAGCATAGATATAGCCTTGAAGTATGTTATTGCACTTAGCTATCTATTAAATATGCCATTACTTAGTCTAATTAATTCTCTGCTAAGCTAAAGCTTCATGCTTAGTCAGGTAGCTTTCCCTGATCCAGAATGCACCAGTGATTCTCCTCCATTTTTCTTCATGACATCCTATTCCAGAATATACGGCAGCTCTGCAGTTACTGCCGCCCACGTACCTTCATCATTAGCAGACAGTTTGCCATGGAGTACATCACCCGGCCCAGACGTGACCTCCACAGCTGAACAGAGGCTGGAAAATAAGAGCAGCTTGTGAATGTGCACAAATAAATTAGCGATTCTTTCTAGCCATCAATTATTGGGTTCTGTGAATTCTGATTTAAAAGATCCCCTTGTTAACACCACTGGATTTTAGCCTAGAATTTCTACTATGCTGTCAGGCTCCACCATTAATCAGAAAAAACTGCCCCTGGTGTAGGGACTAACCCCCAACTGGTTCTAGGAACAGAATTTCTGAATCAAGGATGCAACAATGCAAAACAGCCAGGCAACTGCTCAGCTTTCAATGCAGACAAAAGACTAACTGCTATAATCAAGTGCTACATTTTTTCTAAAAATGGTACAAAAAGAAGGTAACCTTAGCAAATGTGAATCATTAGGATCATCTACTTATCATCATGCCCTTTAGTAGGGTAAGGGTTAATCAGCTCCAAAAGCAAAGTGAACAACATAGCTGGGTGACACTGATTTCCAAGCAGAAGTCACTGAGATCTGTGACTCACAGTGGGAGAACCAGCGGCCAAGGCTGCCTGTCTGGCCTTCTCTAGATTCTTGGATCAAGCCTGATGGTGGAAAAGCTTAGCAAAAAGGGCCTTACTCTCAGGGCCAGCAGCCTTGGGCTCTGCCACTGGGATCTGAGATAACTCACCTTATTTCTGGGGGCCTGTTTTTTCATCTGCAAAATGGGAATAATACTATTTACCCTATTTACCTGATAGGGCTGCTTATGAGAATTAAATAAAACAAATGACAAGAAAGCACTCTAGAGTCAAAAGAAAAAAGCTACAAGTATTGGGAAGTAGCCTGAGAGTGGATGGAGAACTGGTCTTGAAGCCAGAAAGACTCAGTCCAATCTCTGTCACTGTATTGAGAATGTTGGCTGTGTTGTCTTGTACAAGTCATATGACCTCTCCCTTCCCTAGACAACTCAGCTGAAGTCAAGCCCATACGTTGTAGAGGAGGTGTTGATTTGCATTCGGAAAGTTAAGTCTCCTCTCTTAGGAGTTCCCTACACCAATGAAATCACAGGTCTAGTTGCTATTTCCCATTTCTGGTACATATAATTCTGGTACATATAATTAGCATGTTTGCCTATTAATTCTATTGAGAGGCAAGGGCAGAGAGCAGGCCTCAGAGCCAAGGAGGCCTGAGTTCAAGTCCTGTCTTCAAGAAATGCTGGCTCTGTGACCATGGGTAATTTATTTCATTTCTTACTGCCTTAGGTAACTATCTAAGATTCTAACTGTAGACAAATACCTAATTGGCATCGGTGGAACCAGTTTCCATACTGGGAAGCTTATACATGGATAAAATAATAAGTGCTAGCCTACCCTATCTTCTCCCCTAAAGTTATCTGAAGATGTGTTACATCCTCACTGAGAGCAGGGTCCATGACTGAATCTAAATTTTCTGCTTTCCCTCACCCAACCTTAATGTTTGCTGAATAAAAAAATAGACTCAAAGTGGCCTAGTAGGAGTTATATTAAGTTTCTGGATACCCTGAGAATATCCTGAGTAAGAGTAATGGTGGAAGCACATTGAAAATTAAAAAGAAAGATTTTCCTCTACTTGGCATATTTTTCACTTACTGATTCTTAGATTATAACCACTGTGCATACACCAAGCAAAATAACTTTAGGGGCCAGTCTGATTTAAAAAAAAAGCACCAATGTTAAGCTCCTAATATGTGCCAGGTACTGTACTAAGTGCTGGGGATAAAGAAAGGCAAAAATTGCCTCAGCCTTTGAAGAGCTCACTATCTAGAGAGGGACACAACATGCAAACAACAAAATACATAAAGGATAAGTTGGAAGTAATCGACAGAGGGAAGGTATTAGTATTAAGGGTGATCAAGAAAGGCTTCTTACAGAAGATGGGATTTTAGCTAAGACTTAAGGAAGCCAGGGGAACCAGGAGGTAGGTAGAAGTGAGAAGGGAAAGAATTCCAGGCATGGGGGACAGCCAAGGAAGATGCCTGGAACTGAGAGATGCAGTGTCATGAACAAATTCAGCAAAGAGGTCACTAGCACCGGATCACAAAATACTTGGTACGCAATAAGATGTAAAAAGACTGGAAAGGTAGGAGGAGCCTGGTTAAGGCCTTTAAAAGCCAAATAAATGATTTCATATTTGATCCTGGAGGTAAGAGGGAACAACTGGATTTTACTGAATAGAGAGTAACATGATTAGGTCTGAGATTTAGGAATAGGGGAATGACATTAAGATTCCTTAAGATCTATGCTTAAGGCACAGTAAATACAGAACAAGAGGTAGTGAGGATGGTACACTCAAGTGAAGGTTTAAGGATGAGAGATATACTTGGGTATGTGGGTAGGCAGCAGGGAAGAAGTCAGTAGACAGGGAGAGAACAAAAATGAGACAGACAGGGACGGACAGAGAGAGTGAGAGAGCATGATAGTGAGGGTAATCTGTTGGAGAGGAGTTGGCCTCGGCAAGTATCAGCTCTACCTTTTCATCTAATTCAGGAAAGGAGAAGAAAGTGAGGGAATGTGTCTGAGTGAAGTGAGATAAAGAGGAGGGAAGAAGGAGCTCTCAGCAAATGGCTTCAGTTTTTTCACTGAAGCAGACAGCCGGGTCCTCAGCTGAGAGAGATGGGAGAAAAGCAACTATGGGCAATTTGAAGAGAAGATGGTAAGTGGGATACTAAATTGATTAGGGGAGAGTAAAATGCCTGCCCTGATGAAGGGAGGGCCCAGCTGAGGATAACAAATTTGTAGTGGAACCAATTAGTATGATTTTGTTATTTTCTCTAGTTCCATTCAGAGGACATGAATAGGAATGAAGTAAGAGAATGTTGGCAATAATCTAGGGTTGGAGTTTGGTAAGGCATGGCTGATGAAAGGATAGAGAGGCAAGAGATTCAAGGGCAGGAGAGAATGCAGAGACAAACAGGTTTACCAACAGGACAAGATAAGGAGAGGATAGGAGTGTAGCAAGTGCAGGACTGATGAGATGACCGGGGAAAGGACTGAGGAGTGAGGGGATTGGAAGTCACAGGAAGGACACAGAACAGTTAGGGGTCTAAGTCACAGAGACAATGGAATAATAACATATCATGACTAGATAAATGAATCTAAGAATTTGTGAACCTGGAAGTGGAACTCTTGTGGGTGACAGCGATAATAGAAACGTAACCATCTACGTGTACAGCTGAGGTGAAGTGGACAGGAACCGAATAGACTGAGGAGCTGGGAAGTTAGGGTGTCGAGGGAACATCACAGTGGATAGTGAAGTCCTCTGGAGTGAGGGCAAAAATTGGGGTGGGAAGAGTGTCAGCCAAGGATTGAACTCTCTGAGAAAGGAAAGAAGGAAATATCCTAGGAATTGATAGATAAAGGCCATCAGGACCCGAAATGGATGATAAATTTGGTAGCATGAATTCAAAGGAGGAGAGGCTGCTGAGTCAATGAAATTGGCAATGAGGAACAAGGAGAATTTCAACTCCTCACTTAGTTGGGGGTTATGAGAGAAAATGCAGCTATTATGATAAAGGGTGTTTGCATTAAAGTAGTGCTATTAAGAGGAAATTAAGTCTCAGCAAATACCAGAAGATGGAAGGAGTGAAAAGGGAAGAGGATTAAGACAAAATAAAATTTGTTAATTATGGAACAGGCATTCTAGAAGACACAGTAGAAGGGGAATACTTACCATGTCTATTTTCTTGCGTAATGTTATTCATGCTGCCATCTTCAGCTAAGCCTTGTTCCAAATTTCTCAGTATCTATAGTAATTATTTAAAAAAAAAACAACAAAATGAGCTTGTTTCTAGAATCTCACATAATTTTCTGGAAATGAATGTATGTTTAATAAGCATTACTATATGCAAAGCACTATGCTAAGTGCTGAGAATACATATAGAAAAGTAAGACATCTCCTGTTCTCAAAGAGCTCATGTTCTAAAAGGAGAAGATAAGACAAAGTTTTAGGTCCAAGTAAGAAGCACAGGTCCTGTGCTTTATGGTCTGCCTTTATGGTCGAGTGAAAAGATAGAGGGATGCCATTTCCATTAATAGAATTATATGCTACTTCTGATGTTGAACTATTTCTGTCAAGGAGTATGGGATGAGAACTTCCTTTTCTTGAACTTGGGTAGCGGTGACTGATATGGAGACAGATAGGAGTTTCCAGGTCACCACTCCATAAGAATAATTTCCCTGAACAGGGAAGCAGGGCTGGTGGTCTGACGGTGCTGCTATTCTTTCATTGGTTGGGATTGGTCAGGTTGGGTGTGGAAGACTCCTACTCCAAGAAGTTGCTCCCCTGGATGATGGCAGCAGGGGCAGTGGTTGAACTGTTGTTCAGATAGTTTAGTCATGTCCAACTCTTAGTGATCCCATAGGTTATACTGTCCATGGGATGTTCGTGGCACAAGTACTGGAGTGATTTGCCATTTCCTTCTCCAATAACTTTAAACAAAATGAGATTAAGTGACTTGCCCTGGGTCACAGAGGCCAGATTTGAACACAGGTTTTCCTGATTCCAGGCCCAGCACTCTATCCATTGAGCCATCTATCTGCCAAAGGTCTACAGGGCATTGTTATTCTCAAGGCTCTTCCATTTACTTTATATACTTCCAGGAGAAGGATTATTCACAAATCAAAAGCCTTTATGAAAACCAATTCATACAAGAATGTTTTATATAAAGACACATAACAGAAATCATTGATTATTATCATAGTGAGACAGAGCCTATAAATGAAGAGTGCCATTTGTACTCCCACTGATGGTGGAGTTCATGTTTATGATACCCATAAAGCAATAAGAGACAGGATATACAGAGGATAGATGCATTTTTAAAAAAGCAAAATATCAAGTATGTTCTACATGAGAATGATTATTAACTTTTATGAAATATCAAACTAATTCTTCAGGAGTATGAAGAGGTCCTGTAGTATTTTTTAATATAGCATGTAAATTTTCCCCAACTGTCACTTTAAATAGAAGTTACTCTTTCAAACTAAAGATCCCTCCTTTACATCTTCAATGTTTCTTCCTTTCTCACTCACTTCTATACCTACTAATTCAATTCATTTCAAGAAGTATTTATTAAACACATACAACAGACTTCCTATATTAAACACTTTCTCCTACCTATCTGACTCTCAGTCTTCATTTTTAATTCCTCATCCACATATACCCACCAATTATGAGTGTCCCCTACAGCTCCATCCTGAGCCCTCTTTTCTTTTGTCCTTATACATGCTCACTTGATGATGTCATCAGCTCCCCTGGGTTCAATGATCATCTTTATGCAGATGATTTACAGATTTATATATCTAGCCCTCCTCTCTCTCCTGAGCTACAGACTTAAATCATCAATTGCCGACTGGATGTTCTACAGGCATCTAAAATTGAACATGTTCAAAATAGAACTCAATCCCTCCCCTCTTTTGAACTTCCTTATTAATGTTGACAGCACCATTCTCCAAGTCATCTAGGTTTGTAACCTCAGTGTGATACTTAATGCCTCACTCTTGCTTACCCCACATGTATAATTCATTATCAGTCTTGTAGATTCTATTTTACAACATTACTTATATATGTTCTCTTTTCTCCACTCTGATACTCAACACTCTAGTTCAAGTTCTCATTACCTTTTACCTGAATTACTGCAGTGGTCTTCTAACTGTTTTTTGTGCTTTGGGTTTTTCTCCACATCAATCCATTCTCTCAGCTAATGTGGTTTTCCTAAAACTAACGTCTGATCACATTAAGCCTCTATTTTTCCATCCTTTTACTACACCACTCCCCTCTACACACTATAATCCAGCTACATTGGCCTACATGCTAATCCTTGAACACAATACTGTATCTCACAGTTTTACAAACTTGACATGCCTATTTAAAATCAATATACTTTGATACTCAGTGATGTCAATGCCAAGGAAGGCATAAGGAAGGATGGAGAAAAAACTAGGTTTAAGAAACAGAAAAAGTCAATTAGACTTTTAATTAAACAGAAAAAGTAAAATTACTCAGCAACTTATGTAACATGAATGTTTTCTTTAGGAAGACAATCAGATGGTACTGGACACAGCAAATACTGAACAATACCACAAAAAGTAAAACCAACTGCATCTTAATAGAGATAAAAAAGTTACTAATGTGGGTATTACATAAGAATTGGGCAGCTAAAAATAAAATAAAAAAAAAAGAACTGGGCAGCTAGGTGGTGCAGTGAATAAAACACTGGATCTGAAGTCAGGAAGACTCATCTTTCTGAGTGCAAATCTGTCCTCAAACACCTGCTCGCTGTATGACCCTGGGCAAGTCACTCAACCCTCAGTTCTTCATCTGTAAAATGAGTTGGAGAAGGAAATGGCAAACCATTCCAGTATCTCTGCCAAGAAAACCTCAACTGGGGTCATTAAGAGTTGGATATGACTGAAAACAACTGAACAACACATGTAAGAATCAGCTTTTTGCAGGCAGATCATTGACTAGTTAAAGCAATGGTCAAAATCAAACCAAATTAGAAGAGGAAGCGACATGAGGACCAAATGTACAACTGCAATAGCTTCAACCAGACCCACTGAAACAAGCTGTCAGTTTTGAAAATGAGCTGGACCCAGAACTGAATGGGAGGAAATGAGCAAACTGAATTGCATTTAGGAAATTGTGCATTGCTTTTAACAAATTCAAGATGCTCCCTGACGCAAAAACACATCTTTTAAAACTGACGTCCTCCTAGTTGCAAATCTTGCAACACCATCATCTCCAATGAATCAAAACTGCAGGTGATCTAAGGAACAACTAAGGGTCTAAGTAGGGCATGGTGACTCTAAGTAAGCTGAAGCCTTCTCCCAACATGCAAGAAAAGGCAAAAGGAATTTGCTTTTTGGATCCAAAGATGTGATTTCATTGAACTATGAAACTCCTGGTGAGGAAACCCTCTCCTCTCCCCTCCCTTTATCACCACCAATGCCAATTGGTAAGAGCTGCCTGGGATATTGAGAATTAAATGTGTTGTCCAGAGTCATACAAGACAGGAGGTGTCAGATGTGAGAATTGACTCTACATTTTACTGACTCCCAGGCTTTTTATCTACTACACAGAGTGTCCCCAGAGTCTTAATATCTTAAATCTGCACTAAGATTTTTGATATATTCCATATGTGATCAGCAATGAAGGCTGGCTGGTCATGTAATATAAGCAATCAATAAAAGTTAGAGTACCTTGTGCACAGAAGTCCTTTATGGAAAATTTATGAGAGAATATGGACAAGAAGCATACAAGATGTGATAATATCAGTATGATTTGATGAAGGCTTTGGTACGTTCTTCTGCCTACCAAAGTCAGTCCTACTTCTATAGTTTCTGATCCCATCGATCTTTTCTCCTCCTGCAGTTTGCCCCATCATCATTTCCCCTCTCCCTCTATCTTCAGCGTCTTCCTATCTTGTGGCTCATTTCCTGATCCCTACAAACATGCATCTCTCCTACCCTTAAGAAGCAAACAAACCTTAGCTTGAACCTACCATTCCCTCAAATCCCTCTCCTATATTCCTTTCACCCAAACTTCCTGAAAAAGCCACATCACTCCTTGCCTCCAATTTCTCTTCTATAATTCTCTTCTCATTTCCTTATAATCCAATTTTCAATCTTACTAATCAACAAATTGCTTTATTCTTTTGGATCATCAAATCCAACAGACTTTTCTTAATATTCACCCTTCTTGATGCCTATATAAAATCTGGCACTGGTGACTACTCCTTCCTCCTTGATATCCTCCATTCCCTAGGTTTTTGTGATGGATTTACCTTGGTTCATCAGTCCACCTATTCCTTTTCAGTCTCTTTTGCTCACTCATCATCCATGTCTTATTTCCTAAAAGAGTAGGTGTCTCAACCCCACTTCTCTCCTCCAAGGTGCTATTCTAGCTCTGTTCCTTCCCCTCCATCTCCATTATATTAATGATATCATCTGTTTCCATGGATTCACCTATCTTCTTTTAGGCAGATACTTCCTAAATCTATAGAGCCAGAACTCACTTCCTGTGAACATGAGGTATTCCCTCATAAGAAAAAAAAATGGATAATTCTGGAACACTTTAGCTTATGCCACATAAAACAAGGAGGGAACAAACTTGGGACAGAATGTTAAAACCTGGCCTCTTGCAACCCAACAGACATGGCACAGTCCTTTTTGCTTCATATATCTTTTAGGAATTAACTGGAGGACAAAAGGAGATGTTGACTAGGAAGCAGGGGCTTACTGTTACATATATAACTGAATGGGTAGGAGTGGGTGAGCATAGGAAAAAAAAAAAGATGGAACAGAAATACCTAAGGAGACAACCAATCCTACCTGTAAAAAAACATTTCTGGACTGCACTACAGAAAAGATCTTAGAAAGCTATACTCCTCCTGTTAGAAATCTCTAATATACTTTCTTTTTGGCAATTATTATAGCACTTTAAACAGCATAGTATAGCCAAAACAGCAATCACAAATCAAAAGACCTTTTAACTAGCTATAGTAATATTAAATTCTGATCACATCAAGAGTTAAAAATAAAAAGGTCCCACTACAAGAATGGCCTGGCAACATGGTGCAATGGAAAGAGTACTAGACTTGCAGTCAGGTGGCCTGGGCTCAAATCCTAGCTCTGACATTAGCTATTCGAATATAGGAAAGCCTCTTAAATCTCTTTGATCCCCAATTCCTCATCTATGATATGGGGATAACACTTATATTTCCACTATCAATCCCAAAAGTGTTGTGGTGAAAGAAAGGGCTTTGTAATAAGAAACAGCACTACGCAAATGTGAACAGTTATGGTGTGGCATGGTCTCTGTCTTAATTTGAATAGCAAGGGATGAAACCAAGACTTTCTGGGCTAGCAGGAAGTGAAGACAAAGCAAAGCTTTTTTTCCCCTAGTAACTGGTTAAGAGGGAGGAGTGATACATGAGCCCCTGAGGGTTGGGACATGTAGTAGAAGCTAGTACTTTTTGAGTAATAGCAAGACCAGAAATATAGCCAGAGAAGAAAGAAAAAGCCAGAGCTCTCTAAGACTTATGGTTAGGAGCCTCTCACAGTCCTGCCTTTTTTGATCCTAGATATCAGAAGAGAGAAGAAAGTGTAAGCTTTTCTTTCCCAGCAGTTAAGAAGTATGGGAGTTAATTATGCCTCCGCAATCTGTATCATTTTTCTGAGCCACACATATAAACTATGTCTTTTTAGGACAGGATTTCTCTCTTGGGTAAACTTTCCTTACTCAAATTTACAGAAAGCATATGAATTCAGATCCCAACCTTGGCTACACACCCATCTTCATGTTGCACATCTTATCAGTGACTACAGACTCAGACCCATCATGCTTCAGGCTGAAGCATGATGCAGATGCATCTGCATCACTGAAGATGTAGATGAACTTAATGTTTTTTCAGGCACAAGTAAAGTTTAATTGTTTAAGTATCTAGTGAGGAACCCATATGCAAATTAAAAAACCTAAGAAAATCCTTGGGTTGAGTATAAAGGTTGAAAAAGAATTCTTTGGAACAGGCAATTTTCAGAGGAAGAAATTAAAGTTACCTATAGTCATATGAAAAAATGTTCTAAATCACTATTGATTAGAGAAATGCAAATCAAAACAATTCTAGGGTACCACAACACACCTATCAGATCGGCTAACGTGACAAAAAAGGAAGATGATAAATGTTGGAGAAGATGTGGGAGAATTGGAACACTAATTCATTGTTGGTGGAGCTGTGAGCTGATCTAGCCAATCTGGAGAATAATTTGGAATTATGCCCAAAGGGCTACAAAAATGTGCATACCCTTTGACCCAGCAATACTGCTTCTAGTACAGTATTCCCAAGAGATCACAAAAATGGGAAAAGGTCCCATACGTACAAAAATATTTATAGCAGCTCTCTTTGTAGTGGTCAAAAACTGAAAATCAAGGGGATGCCCATCAACTGGGGAATGGCTGAATAAATTGTGGTATATAAAGGTAATGAAATACTATTGGGCTATAAGAAATGATGAACAGGAAGACTTCAGAGAGGCTTGGAAAGACTTACATGAACTGATCCTAAGAGAAAGGAGCAGAACCAGGAGAACTTTGTACACAGCAACAACCACGGCGTATGAGGAATTTTTCTGGTAGACTGAGTACTTCATTTCAATGCAAGGAGAGGCAGCTAGGTTGTGCAGTGGATAGAGCACTAATGCAGGAGTCAGGAGGACCTGAGTTCAAATTTCACCTCAGACACTTGACACTCACTAGCTGTGTGACCTTGGGCAAGTCACTTAACCCCAACCACCTCATCCTGGGTCATCTCCAGTCATCCTGATGAATATCTGGTCATTGGATTCACATGGCTCTGGAGGAGAAGTCAGGCTGCTGGTGACCTGCACAGTCCTCCCTCACTCAAAACAAAGTCAAGTGCAAGTCATGTCATCATTTCTCTGATGGCATGGTCTTCTTCAGCAACGGACGAACACACATCATGTTTGCAATGCAAGGACTTAAAAAATTCCTGGTGGACTCTTGAGGCAAAATGCCCTTCACAGCCTGAGAAATAACTATGGAATTTAATTGCAGAATGAAGCAGACCATTTTCTTTTGTATTATGTTTTTTTGTTTTATTATTTCTCCCATTCATTTTAATTCTTCTATGCAACATGATTAAGGTGAAAATGTATTTAACAGGAATGTACGTAAAATCTATATAATATATATAAGATTGTATACCATCTCAGGGAGGATGTGGGGAAGAAGGGAGTGGGAGGGGAAAAAAATCTAAGATATATGGAAGTGATTATAGAACACTGAAAACAAATTAAAATCATTTAATTTAAAAAAAAAAAAGGAATTCTCTGGCCCTAAAGGGAAGCATATTTCTTAAAGTTTGTTGTGCTTAATAATAATATTTAAGTAATCACAGTCTAATTTTGAAGTAAACAACTAAGTGAACTAACAGAAGCAAAAGACTGCATCATGACTGCTTCTAGAGACAAATTTAAGAAAGAATTCACTCCAATTAAACTATCCCTTAAGAGGCTGAGATATTCAAAGTGCTGTGCCCACACTGGGCACACAAAGACAAAAATAAAATAGCCCATGAACCCTCCAGGAGCTGATATCCTACTATGGGGGTAGGGAAAGAGGGTACAGATGGGGAGAAGAATGCAATATCTATACAGAAAAGTAAACACAAGCTATTTTCTGGAGTGAGATACCAGGAAAGGCCTTTGAACTGAGCAACAAATTAAGTCATGACATAGAAAAGGCAGAGCTGGAGACCACAGCAATACAAAGGGTAAAACAACCAATGGCTTTGTCCTAGGTCAGTGGTATACAGAAGGCATATTTGATTCTCCCTTCAGTCCCATGTGGCCCAGTACTACACCTGCCCCACTGAGGACTTCTTTTCTCTCACCTGCTATCTCCTGTTTATTACCCTCCCTCTGCCTTTTTCTAGTAGTTGAGTGTCATTGGTTATATAGACTAGAATGAATCATCTCATCTCCTAGCACCCAACATAGACAGACTGCCTTATTTTACCCATCATCAACCTACTGGGTTTCAGACACTCCTAGTTAGGCTCTTGTGAAAGAATATTCATTCATTCCAGGCATGGGGAATGGCCGTGGCAAAAGCATGAAGATGGGAGATGACATTCTGAGTTCAGAGGACAGCAAGAAGTATTTGTTAACAAAGTATACACAATAGTACATTGATTTGGATAGATATGTATTGCAATAATAATGCAAGAGAAAAAGGAAACCTCTAAGAAAATCCCAAAGCTTATTATAAAGAAATGCTGACACTGAAAGAACTGAAACTTGTATGATAGGCAAATGTGCTGTGCCCGCAATTTCCCCTTTGGTTTCCTCCAAGTGTAGAACCAGAACACAGGAGGCCTAAAGCCATTCCTAAGAAAAATCACCAACTTTGGATTTCATAGAATAAAACACAATGCTGGGCAAGTTTGCATTGGACACAGGTCATTCACAGCACAGACCTGCAAAATACTCTGTTACATCAGAATTGTGTCTTCCCAAATAATAAGACTGCTATTTCTACACAGGAGGAGCCAAGATGGCAGAGTAGAAAGACTCACGTATGCTAGCTCCAAATCCATAGCCCATAAATTTCCTGTAAGAAGAACTTTCCACAAATTCTGGATCACTGCAAGGCCCGTAGAAACACAGTGGAAGAGATTTCCGTTCCAGAGAGCCCTGGAGAGCGGTCCCCAGGGTCCGTCGTGCCCTGGAAAGCGAAGCCCACCCCAGCGCTGCCCTGGCTCCGGCCCCAGAGGAGCAGATCTGAGCAGGCTTCAGGGACGGAATCTCCGGCGGCCTCGAAGGTCCCTCCACTCACAGGCGCTCCAGGTCAGTGAGAGGGACTTCTGGGCTGGCCGAGAGGGGAGCAGGGTGTCTCTGGCGCAGGCCCCCTCAGGAGGCAGTGGCGGAGGGAGCGGCAGAGGCAGCAGCAGAGACAGGAGCAGCAGGCAGAAGTTCAGGTCTCTGCGTAAAACCCCCTGAGGGAGCTGAGCCTGGGAGGTGGCCCTGCCCCCACCCCAGCACCAGAACTTAAGCTCACATTGAATAGCAGCTGCTCCCGCTGTGGATAGCCCTGAGACTGGGAAGCAGCATTTGAATCTCAGACCCCAAGCACTAGCTGGGCAGATCTAGGCAGGGGTGGAGAGGAATCTCAGAAGTCAGGTAACTGGCTGGGAAAATGCCCAGAAAAAGGAGGCAGAATAAGACCATAGAGAGCTACTTTATTGGGGAAGAGATGTTCCTTCCCGGCTTCATTTCTGATGACGAAGTACAATGGCTGCCATCGGAGAAAGACGTGGAGGTCGGGGCCTCTCTATCCCAAACATCCCAGATGGATGTCCGATGGGCTCAGGCCATGGAAGAGCTCAAAAAGGATTTTGAAAATCAAGTTAGACAGGTGGAGGAAAAACTGGGAAGAGAAATGAGAGAGATGCAAGAAAAGCATGAAAAACGGGTCAATACCTTGGTAAAGGAGACCCAAAAAAATGCTGAAGAAATAACACCTTGAAAAATAAGCTCACTCAATTGGCAAAAGAGGTTCAAAAAGCCAATGAGGACAAGAATGCTTTCAAAAGCAGAATTAGCCAAATGGAAAAAGAGGTTCAAAAGCTCCCTGAAGAAAATAGTTCTCTCAAGATTAAAATGGAAGCGATAGAGTCTAATGACTTTCTGAGAAACCAAGAAATCATAAAAAAAACCCAAAAGAATGAAAAAATGGAAGAGAATGTGGAATATCTCATTGGAAAAACAACTGACCTGGAAAATAGATCCAGGAGAGACAATTTAAAAATTATGGGACTACCTGAAAGCCATGATCAAAAAAAGGGCCTAGACATCATCTTTCATGAAATTATCAAGGAAAACTGCCCTGATATTCTAAAACCAGGGGGCAAAATAAATATTGAAAGAATCCACCAATCACCACCTGAAAGAGATCCAAAAAGAGAAACTCCTAGAAACATTGTAGCCAAATTCCAGAGTTCCCAGGTTAAGGACAAAATATTGCAAGCAGCTAGAAAGAAACAATTCCAGTATTGTGGAAATACAATCAGGATAACACAAGATCTAGCAGCTTCTATATTAAGGGATCGAAGGGCGTGGAATAGGATATTCCAGAAGTCAAAGGAACTAGGACTCAAACCAAGAATCACCTACCCAGCAAAACTGAGTATAATACTTCAGGGGAAAATATGGTCTTTCAATGAAACAGAGGACTTTCAAGCATTCTTGATGAAAGGACCAGAGCTGAAAAGAAAATTTGACTTTCAAACACAAGAATGAGAAGAAGCATGAAAACGTAAACAGCAAAGAGAAGTCATAAGGGACTTACCAAAGGTGAACTGTTTAAATTCCTACATGGAACGACAATATTTGTAACTCTTAAAACGTTTCAGTATCTGGGTGGTTGGTGGGACCACACACAGATGTACACACACACATGCACGCACACACATGTACATGCATGCATGCACACACACATACACACAAGCATGCACACACAGAGACAGAGAGCACAGAGTGAATTGAATAGGATGGGACCGTATCTTAAAAGAAATTAAGGTAAATGGTGAGAGAGAAATGTAGTGGGAGGAGAGAGGGTGAAATGGAATGGGGATAATTATATCTCATTGAAGAGGCAAGCAGGAAACTTTTTAGTGGAGGGAAAAAGAGGAAAGCTGAGAAAAAAACATCAAATTTACCCTCATTACATTCGACTAAAGGAAGGATGAAAATGCACACTCATTTTGGTATGAAAACCTATCTTACAGTACAGAAAAATGGGGAAGAAGGAGATAAGCAGGGAGGGATGATGGAAGGGAGGGCAATGGAAGAAGGGGGAAATTTGAGGTCAACACTCTTGGGGAGGGACAGGATCAAAAGACAGAATAGAAACAATGGGGGGCAGAATAGGATGGAGGGAAATACAGTTAGTCTTACACATCACGACTATTATCGAAGTCATTTGCAAAACTACACAGATATGGCCTATATTGAATTGCCTGCCTTCCCAAAGGGCATGGGTGGGGAGGGAGGGATGGGGAGAATTTGGAACTCAAAGTTTTAGGAACAACTGTTGAGTATTGTTCTTGCTACTAGGAAATAAGAAATACAGGTAATGGGGAACAGAAAGTCATCTGGCCCTACAGGACAAAAGAGAAGATGGGGACAAGAGAAGGGAGGGATGATAGAAGAGTGGGCAGATTGGTGATAGAGAAAATTAGAATGCTTGGTGTATTGGGGTGGGGGGAGGGGATAAATGGGGAGAAAATTTGGAACCCAAAATTTTGTGAAAATGAATGTAAAAAGTTAAATAAATAATTAAAAAAAAAAAAGCAAAGTACAAGCAATGCTTAGAGAGTTTCAGGAAAAAAAAAAGACTGCTATTTCTGGCCCATAAAAGGAGAATTCAATTAAAAAAACCAAACATGTATTCAAGGCACTGGAATGGATCCTGGGAATACAAAGATGAAAGTTCGTGCCCTCAGGGGACTTTTATATTCTACTGGAAAAGTTTCTCTTAGCCCTAATGAATTCTAATAAGGACTGAATGACAAGTACTGGGCCTAATGGATAAAAGTAACCCTCAGAGTCAGGGAAAGGTAGTTTCAAGATACTGGGGCTGTAGAATTCCTGAAGCAGAAGAGTATGCAGTAGGGCTGAAATGATAAAGCAGAAGTCAGATTGTGGAGGCCCCCAAATGCTAAGTTCAGGCTTTTATGTTTTATCCTCATGGTCACAAAGAACCAATAGAGATTATTAATTACAGAGAAATTTTGGTCAGATTTATGCCTTAGGAAGATTATTTTGGCACATGTATGGAGGAAGGATTAAAGAGAGATCATTGGATCAAAGGCTTAGAGCTAGAAGGGGTCTTTGAGCCCTGAACTCAGCCAACCCCCTCATTTTTTTTAAAGACATGAAGAAATTGAGGCACATAAAGATTAAATGAAGTGGTTAAGTAAAGAGTCTGAGGCAGGATTCAAATACAGGTCTTCTTGACTCCAAGCCCACCTTTCTATCCACTATTCCATCCAGCTGTCAGAAAGACTGGAAAAAGGAACCAATTAAACCACAGTTTAAGAGAGAGATGATGAGGGATTGAACAAGGGTGTACGGTAGGGACAAAGGGATCGATATGAAATGCAGTGGAAGCAGAATTGATAAGAACTACCAATTTATTGACAATAGGATGGGGGGCAGTGAGGAAAAAGGGTTAAGAGTCTGAATTGATGAACCTGGGTGACTGGGAGGGTGGTGGTTCTCTCAGTAGAAATATGGAACTGTGGAGGAGAGGTGCTGCTGTTTGTCCTTTGTTCTTGAAGAGGACCAGGACCTCAGGACAATGATGTCATGACATGCAAATTAATTGGATTACAGTGAGGGAGGGCTGTGCAACGTCGTCACCAGTCTCACTCTTCCACAGCCAACTGGGATCAGTGGCCAGATATAGATCAGGACTACTGGACAAGGCCCCAGACGCAGTGGGAGACCTAGGTCTTTTTAACCTGTTTGAGAGGGAGGGAGAAGTAAATCACTGTAACAAGTCAGGAGTGAGAGATGAAGACCTGGACTGATTATGGTAGAATGGGAAAACAAAGGGTAAAAGAGATGTAAGATGTATTTTAAAGGAAGAAGTGACAGGACCTGGTGATTACTGAATGAGCAGAAAGGGGAAGATAAGGCAAAGGAGAGTCATTCTTCATTGCAAGGTTTTCAGGAAGCATGAAATGATGGGAAGAGCAAGGGACAAAAGGTAAGGAAAGACCCAGGTTTAAATCTCAGTTCTGACCCTTCTTTGCTGTGTGACCTGGAACCTTTCTCAGTTTCAGTTTCCTCATCTGCAAAACAGGAAGAATAATACTACCTCATAGGGTTGTTGTGAAGAAAGCACTTTATGCCTCTCTTAAAGTGCTACATAAATGAGTTATTACTACTAAATATAACACTGGGGCAGCCAGGTGGTGCAGAGGATAGAGCACTGATCCTAGAGTCAGGAGGATCCAAGTTCAAATCCGGTCTTAGACACTTGACACTTAGTAGCAGTGTGATCCTAGGCAAATCACTTAAACCCAATTGCCTCTCTGCCCCTCTCCCCTCAAATACGTTACTCTTTACACACAAAAGACAATTATATTTATTTTGTATATCTTTGTATTTTCTTATCTGTATATATGTTGTATTCCTCCAGCAAGAGGTAATTCCATGAAGGAAGTTTCATTTTTATCTTGTATCCCCAGTGCTAAAGACAAGCATTTGATAAATGCTTGCAAAATTAAGCATATCAAAAATATTCACTATTTAATAATTATAAATCATTATTATTATTATGGATGATGACCCTAGATAACAGAGGAAAAATGCTATTATCAACATAGTTTTGTGAAAAAGTGACTGACAAAGTTTTGTTAAAATGAAAATGTGTAGGTGCTCTGCTTTTAGGGGAGCCCCATTTGGTAAAATAAATTTGGTAAAAGCTAATTATAAGGGGCATCATAAACAGGTGGCAGTGAAAGAGCTGAATTTACAGCATGACCTGTGATTAGTCATATCAGGCAACTGTTTGAGTTCCAAGTAAAAGTAAGGCCTAGGAAAGAAATGCATTTAGGAGGTCTGCTCTTCTTTAGGATGGCCCTAGATAGCAGGAGTTACACATGTTCTAAGGAGTTCTTGTGAAGAAGACAAAGCAAATGACTATAAAATGAAGAAAGAAACATGGAATATTTCAAGTCCCAATGCCATCAGTATTCTCTACTTTTCCTTTTTTCTATCAGCCATACCCTATATGCTATTTTGAAAGGCCTTTTTCTTTTGGTCACAGACCTATGATTCTACTCATCGTGGGAGCTCCCAAGTGAGCAAAACTACTGATGCAGATGAGCATCTGCTCTGCAGCAGGTAGTCTTAGAAAGTTCAAAGAAAGGACTTAAAAAAAGATTAGTATTTATTGAGAATCTTTCATAACCAAGGTAAAAGTACTTTTACTCTGTGCCAAAGCTGAGGAACATTTTAAAATGAGAACAAATATCAGTCCAGCAACGGCATGTCAGTCTGTAGATTATGAGGACCAGTAATATCATGGGTGATGTCTTGCGTGTGTGAAACTGGATGTAAGTGAGGAAGAGCTGCACAAAGTCATCAACCCTGCTCTCTCTTCCAGAGTCATCAAAGTCCAGTGGACAAAAGTCAAGTTAGTCCATGTGACCCAGCATGCCATGGATGACCTTAGCATCTCTGAGTCTGGCCAAGCTCCACAGTGCCTGCTTCAGCAGCCTTCATGGCCACTGGAACAAATTGTTCTCATCTGCCCATTTCTTTGGGGGAAGTCTCTTGACATGTTTGGGGCAGACATTCATCTACTTTATGATGGGTTTATGGGCAGTAGAAATGTACTACTGGACCAGAGTAGGTTTAGTTTTGTTTAACTGGGGAACAGTAAAATTAACTCCTCCTCTGGTTTTTAAAAAGTGAGCCTTTGAAACTGCTGGCTGCCTCTAGGGGCCATAGCCAACTAGGGAGGGAAAACTAATGTTTCTCTTTGAAATGTGTTTGGGGAGTAGCTATGGCAGGCAAATCTCTGAAAGGCTTGTAGGAATTTTCTTCAAGTTGCGAAGCTTCAATATGAATTGTTAAGTCAGTGAGCTAAGAACACTGAAGATTATGGTTCATGTGGTTAAAAAGGGTTGTGCACAGCCTACTTAGAGATTCATGATGAAAAGAAATTGCTTGTTAAAGGTAAATGGAGAAGCTATAGAGATTCCAGTAAAATAAATCCATCATGCAACTAAGGTAAACCCAGAATTACCAACTTTTTTTTCCTCTTAAAGAATTTTAAAATGAATTTGCTTAATTATGGATACTGAAAAAAACTATTTGATTTTTCTGAGAAAGTTTACTTCTTAGTAGTAGTAAAAGGGACAACAGGATGCTACTAAGAGTAAAGAAATTATGGGAAGTGGAGTGAGAATCCAAGACATGGTAAAGAACAGTGGTCACTGGACAAGAGGGAAGGAAAAAGGCATAAAAAAAGGAAAGGTACACAGGTTCAGCACATTATTAACTTAAAAGTGAGACTCATTTAAATCAAATTAAATTGCATTATTCCATTTAAAGCAGGTTTTAAAATGATACATCTTGTTATTTTAATAAGGTGGGAAACATAGCATAAATCAACCAATCACAGGCTTTAGACTAAGTACAAAAAGTTCCTTGATCAAATGGAGTGCAAAGGAAGTAATAGATTGTCTGAGAAGACAATAACGCCCTGTGAGGCCTGTATAAAACCAAGAAGTGAGTTCAGAACTTGAGAGATGAAGAACAAGTGGGGAGGAGTACTTTAACCCTTGAGAAGTAACTCAGTAGGGGAGGAAAAACAGCCCTGGCCTCTGTTTCAGTCTTTTCTTTAACTACCATGGTCAAGAAGGCCAGCTTGAAAGGATATGAAATAGCCATCTTCTGAGGACCTGATTCATCAGTATGAGTATTATTTGGGATAAAGTTCCAAAGCCTGCACTATAACAAGGATACATTATTTGGATTTTCAGCCTAGAAAATAATACTTTGGATAAGAATGGAAAGACATGGATTGTGAAACTATCTCTACCACTATTATAGTTAGTGGGCATTTTGGTGAGTTCTATAAGCACTTTATCATCTGTAAAGGGATATGTGTCCTGTATTCTCGAAGGAAAGTGGTAAGGATAAATTTTATAATAAGAGAGTTAAGATCGTAAAATTTGGAGCTAGAAGAGACCTTATGGATCATCTAGTCCAGGTCACCCTTTTTACAGATAAGAAATCTAAAGGAAGGTGAATTAAAGAGTTTTTTCCACCAATAAGTGGAAGAGCCAGGATTTAAACTCAAATCTTCCTATGTGAAATCTATTCTACTCTTTTTGCACTCTACGCTACTAAAACTGGTAACCTTAGTTGAACTTCCTAAATCAAAGGCAAAATTACCTGTTTTGAATGATTATTTTTAGTCTCTCTAATTTCCCAAGCATTAGAACTAGACTAGCAGGGACTGGAATAGGTTAGTAACAACCTCTCTAGCAGAGATATACCAGAGACGTTATAGAAACTAGACACAAGTGTGGTTTGCAAGTCTATGCAAACTATGGAGTGATGCGCTTTAACTGGAAAAGTAGTCTTGTAGTCAGGCTTAGAATGTCTCTGGACTTACAACAATCTTTAGCAGCCCATAAAATAGGTATTGTCACGATCCACATTCACCTACATTCTCTCCTACAGGTAATCCAATTAGCATGAATATACCTGCCTTAATGCCACGATATCTGATTCTAATCTGGGGAGTGAAATAATTATGAGCCTTGTTTTTTCCATAAATCATCATGGTCTGCAGTACTCTTGGTGGGATGTACAACAACATATACAACAACAGTTAAAGAAACATTTATCTAGGCCCCTATTTTGTGCAGTGCAGTTGGGTAAATAGGAGACCTAAATTTTAGATAAAACAGGTCCTCATGGACCCTGTAGCCAAGTGTGCTAACATAACACAGGAGTCTTTATCAATCTGGGATTTCTAAGGCCTCAAAGGACCTAAATCAGAGTATATAAAATTCTTTAAACAAAAAACCTTCCACTCCAGTCTCTCAGGGGATTCTTGTAACTGGACAGAAGTTTCTGGGTTTGTTTTAAACTGATTATGTTGTTCTTTGGAACTGTCACCTTATGTTACATGGTCCTTATTGATACAAACTAGATATTCTACCTTTCTCACTGTTCATCACACCACTAAATGATAAAATGTGAAATCCTATGAAAACCTAATGAAAAGAGAAGCAGGAACATAGAATTTCTTTTATGCCTGGTGCTTGTTTTGTCTGGAGTATCCTGATTTCCTTGGGAGTTGTGGTAAATATTTATTTATATACCTGTGAATCCTACTAAGTTTGTCAGGTTTTACAGCATGTATCAAATGAAGATTCGAACTATCCAAGTTATTCCCAAGCATATCTTTTGCAATAATTCCGTCAAGGTGTTCCCTAAGGGTATGAATTTCCATAGTAGTACTGATTCAGGCAAATGAGATCATGACCTTTGCAGGAAAGAAAAAGGACAAAGGACATTCTTACTCACCTCTACTACCTGAATATTCTAGGAATGATATGAGTCTCAGAGCGTGAACCTTAAGGGGCGAAGGGTGGATATACTTACTCAATTTTGGAAGCAAAAGGGTTTCCTCCCTATACCCTTCAGGGGCTTCTTCTCACTTGCCAGTCACTCCTGTCTTGTCTAACTGAGTCATGATCAACTTGTGAGTTTTTTGCCAGAGCAGTCAGACAGTAGGGCAACGCTTCTGTTTAGGTCAGACAGAGCTGGACATCATCAGCATGCTAACGGCCAGCTAGTGCAGGCTATTCTAACCCTTTCCCCAAGTGACTGGGGAGAAGGTGAAAAACGGCTATTCTCCCTTATATTTTTTAATTATGTTTACAAAGAAAACAGCGAAGCAAGTATGTCCAGATGTTAGACAGCCTTTCTATGAATGAGCAAAATCTTTCTAGTTACAAAGCTCACATTAATATCTTACCAATAATTGTCAAATCCTTCAGAAAGGCACTGAAGTAGTTGGATTTCATTTATTTTCCACAAAGCAAATTGCAATCCATCCATGAGTTTCATCAGTACTAGGGGTAGGTCTAGTTCTTGACACTGTGTGGATACTGACACTAACGGAGCAGGCAGGCTGCCTCATTCACCCTTCCGTCTCACTCTCTGACTGACGCTGCCTTTTCCAGTCACGTACCTCTCTGACAGCCTTTATACACTTCTGTAACAGTCTTTGTTGGGATTATGTTGCAGGCTATGCGTGTTCACCGTGGGTCTTCTCACTGTCCTCTGGGCAACCTGTTACTTTTAATCATCGGAGATAATAACTCCATGAGTTGTAAACACAATGAAAAACTGGAAGAATAGGTAAATGTAAAAAATGGGCTTTTGTTTCCAGAAGAAGGCTGAGCTTGGTAAAAGTATTGTGCAGTTTTCCCAATATAATCAGCCTAATTCAGTTCCCTTATTCAATTCTAAAGACAATTTATTGGTAATATTCCAATATGACTATATGCAATATCTGTACAAGATTCACATAGGTAGGCAAGGTCTATGAACTGTCCATCCAAACACAACCAACAAGGGGTCTAAACAACAGGAATTTTCCAAACACCTGTTTTTCCTGTGTGGTTTGTTAGGCAAACTCTTTAGAGTGATTAAGGATCTCATTTAGCAGCCTCTGCAGTGTTTTAGGATTTGATGCAATTAACATAATGTTGTCTGTAAACAGCAACATCTTAGAATATCTCACAATTTATAGGTAATTATTTGATTAGATTCTACACTGGACATCCTCCGTGACAGGGGAAACACATTTGATGAGCATGTTTCCTTGTTTTATGCCTTTATCACTATGAGTAAACAAAGAGATATACTCTCTTTTGTTACACTTTCCAAGGAATCTTGTATGATTTTAAAATATTGGTGGAAATAATTTGTTGGGGAAGAGCATTTTATTCTACTAAATCATATTGTTTTTATAGTCAACAAATTACAGTGGGATCTTGTATTTGCTGTAACTTTCTTGAAGTTGTGGATGCTGTTAATGTGTATGGATTACTCTTTTTCAAAAAAAGATTATTACTTTTCCTCAACTACATGCAAAAATAATTTTTAATGTTTGTTTTAAAAAACTTTTCAGTCCCATGGATTACTCTTAAAAAATGTTAGGCAGATAAAGGAAAGGAGGTGTATTGGTGAATACTTACTAGTAGTCTTTTTTTTAAAGTAAACAGTGATTTCTTCCCCAAAACATATGGTATCCTCTTCTTTCATCTATGTTAAGACTCAGATCCTTAGTGCCTTCAAAATGGTATTTCCTACAGCACAGATCACTTTTGTGTAGTAGATGGCCAAATCCAGGTGTTTTTTCCATTTCTGTTTTCTTTGCTGCCATCCCTACTTTCTACATGGACAGGCTTTGTAAATTTTAGAATACGACTGAGTTGAACCCTGAACATTCCAGAAAACTGAACTCCAGTAGTGATAACCAGTTAGGTCTCAGGCTAATCTGGCATCATCATTTATGGACTACAATTAGCAATGTGAATTATTTTGGAAACAGGTTGACCTGATTCTCTCCCAACTTGTCAACATAGTTCTTTAACTACTTAAGGTGTGGGGGGCTGAAGAACAGAGCCACAACAGAAACAGCAGACAAAGTTTTATATTTATCACTAGCATAAAAGCACCTTAAACCAACAACATACTTTTCCCCCGAAAGTACAACAATCATATAAATTAGAAGCAAAAATTCACTAATTCACTAACCTCATTTTAACTACTAATCTGTAATCCACACAACATAGAAGTTTAACACTTCTGAATACTTCACAAAAAGTGCTTGCCTATAAAAACTATTTTTCCTCAGTATTTCAAGGATACATAATTTTCTTGGTGAGATTTTACCTTCCACAGATTCTGATCATATCCCTTTCAGTTTTTATGAGTCACTTTTGTCAAAAATCTTTATCTTCTGGTGAAGAGCCTTCTTGTAATGAATCTCTCTCATTTTAGCTAGAAACATCTTTGTGCAACCAACCAATAGGATGTTGTATGATGTATTCTTGAAACCTTTCTAGGTTGATAGGACCTGTCAGATTTTGTATTCTGCTGACATAATCTTCAAGAACCCATGGTTACCTCCACACCATGGTAAAGCACTGACTGTGTCTCCGAACTTTCACAGAACTTAAATATACATCCTACATAATTTGGTACTGAATTATATGTTGTCCAGTGATGTTCTCAAGTTATTTCACATCTTTCTTCTAAAGACTGTAAGTTTACTGAAGGCTAGGTCCAAATATTTTACTACTTCTGTCCTTGTTTCCTACTCTACTGTTTTTCAACTGTCACTTGAAATTTTTTTTTTTTAATTTGGAAAATCCATGATAGGGCCTGAATCTTAGACAACCTGACTTTTTCTAAAGTAATACCTATTGGACAGGAAGACAAATAATAAATTTACACAAATGGCAAGTTTACTCATTTTCTAAATATTTGCCTTAGTTGGTTTCTTTACGCCGCAATGAAAACTTCCAAGATACTCATTTTAGTTTCTTTAACCTGCTATCTATCCCCTGACCAGACTTTTGATTTGCCAATAATTCTGATAAAATCCCTTAGAAGTATAACAACAGGCAGTGTAGGCAATGAAAATAAAACTGGAATTTTCTTTAGAGAGTAAAATCAGAATAACTTACTTGATTCCTCTTGGAATTAGTTTCTCAGTACTGTCTTTGGGTTTATAGATCTATGACAAATATTACAAACAGCCAACTAATTTATCAAGTAGCACAGTGTGAATTTATAATCCCTCCTTTTCTTCCTCTCTATGTTTTTGTTGCTGTTGAGTTGTTTTTAGTTGTACGTGTCTCTTCATGATCCCCTTGGGGGTTCTCTTGGCAAAGATACTGGGGTGGTTTGCCATTTTCTCCTCCAGCTCATTTGACAGATGAGGGAACTGAGGCAAACAGGATTAAATGGCTTGCCCAGGATCACACAACTAATAAGCACCTGAGGCCAGATTTGAACTCAGGAAGATGAGTCTTCCTTCCTGACTTCAGGCCCAGACCTCTATCCACTATACACACCCCTCTCTAAGTATAATTGTCAAAGTGCTGTTTGGAGGCCATCACCTATGTCCAAAGGGCTATAAAAAAGTGCATACCGTTTGACCCAGTAATATTGCTTCCAGGGCTGTATGCCAAAGAGATCATAAAAATGGGGAAAAGATTCACAAAAATACTTACAGCAGCTCTTTTTGTGGTGGCCAAGAATTGGAAATTCAGGAGATCCCCATCAAATGGAGAATTGTTGAACAAGTTGTGGTATATGAATTTAATTGAATAGTGTTGTGCTATAGAAATGATGAGCAGGTAGACTTTGGGAAAAACTGGAAAGACTTATATGGACTGATGCTGAGTGAAGTGAGCAGAACCAGGAGAACATTGTACACAGTAACAGTCAGTGTGCAAGGACTATTTTTGATAGACTTAGCCCTTGTCAGCAATGCAAGGAGCTAAAACTTTCCCAAAGGACTCATGATGGAAAATGTCATCCACATCCAGAGAAATAACTATGGAGTTGGACTGCACGGTGAAGCAGACTCTTTCTCCTTTGTTTTGTTTTCTTTCTCATGGTTTCTTCCCATTCATTATAATTCTTCTGTGCAACATTACTAGTGTGAAAATGTGTTTAATAGGAATGTATGTGTAGAGCCCATATCAGATTGCAAGGTGTCTTGGGGTACAAGGGGGGGATGGTGGGGGAGAAAATTTAAAACTTATGGAAATGAATGTTGAAAACTGAAAATAAATAAATTTAATTTTTTAAAAAAGAAAGAAAATCTCAAAGGGGGTCATGAAGGGTTTGACAGGACTGAACAATGCCCAAATAACAATAATGTGGCTTCTTGGTCACCCTGGGATCATAAAGTTTGGTCATGTAGCTCTGTTGCTAGACAGTTTTTGAATGAAGGGTAGGGGAGTTGCATCTACCTGAACTAAGAGCTGTATTCTGTTGGATTTCTTTTCTATGCAATTGCTAAGTAAACTACCTTTTGAATGACTCCTGAATGACCTAAGAGTGTAATTTATTTTTTTTCTTTTTTTTTTATTGATATAAAATTTTTTTTTTAATGTTTTACAATGATTTCCTTAAAGTTAAGATTTTATCCCCCCCACCCTTCCCCCAATACCCCCCTCCCTCCCTGTGACAGCATACAATTCTGTTTAGGTTCTACATATACTTTCCTATTGAGCACATTTTCACTATAGTCATGCTACATAGTTGAACTAAAATAAATGGAAGAAATCATATAACAAATCAAAACATAATACACTGAAACCCACCCACACACAAACATGATCTGCTACATTCTGCAAATGACTTCTATATTTCTTTCTCTGAGTGTGGAAGGCATTTTGCCTTAGAAGACCGACATTAGGATTTTTTTTTTTCTCAGTAAGTTCTTGTGTTATTACAAAGTTCCAAGTCTACCAGAAAAAACTCTTGCACACTGTGGTCGTTGCTGTGCACAAAGTTCTCCTGGTTCTGCTCCTTTTGCTCAGCATCAGATCATATAAGTCCTTCCAGGCCTCCCTGAAGTCTTCTTGTTCATCATTTCTTATGGCTCAATAGTACTCCATTACATTCATATACCATAATTTATTCAGCCATTCCACAATTGATGGGCATCCCCTTGACTTCCAGTTTTTTGCTACCACAAAGAGTGCTGCTATAAATATTTTTGTACACGTGGGACCCTTTCCCGTTTTTATAATCTCTTGGGGATACAGTCCTAGTAGCGATATTGCTGGGTCAAAGGGTATGCACATTTTTGTAGCCCTTTGGGCATAGTTCCAAACCATTCTCCAGAAGGGTTGGATGACCTCACAGCTCCACCAACAATGAATTAGTGTTCCAACTCTCCCATATCCTCTCCAGCATTTATCATTTTCTTGTTCTGTCATGTTTGCCAATCTTACAGGTGTGATGTGGTACCTCAGAATTGTTTTGATTTGCATCTCTCTAATCAATAGTGATTTAGAGCACTTTTTCATATGATTATAGATATCTTTGATTTCTTCCCCTGAAAATTGCTTGTTCATATCCTTTGACCATTTATCAATTGGGGAATGACTTGTATGGTTATATATTTGAGTCAGTTCTCTATATATTCTAGAAATGAGGCCTTTATCCCCGAGCTTAGCTGTAAAAATTTTTTCCCAATTTACTACATCCCTCCAAATTTTGGTTGCATTGGGTTTGGTTGTGCAAAAACTTTTCAGTTTAAAGTAATCAAAATTAGCCATCTTGCATTTCATAATGCTTTCTATCGTTTCTTTAGAAAAGAATTCTTCCTCTCTCCATAAATCTGATAAATACACTATACCTTGCTTCTCCAGTTTATTCATGGTATCAATCTTTATACCTAACTCATGTACCAATTTGGACTTTATTCTTGTGTACGGTGTCAGGCATGGGTCTATGCCTAATTTCCGCCACACAGTTAACCAGTTTTCCCAGCAATTTTTGTCGAACAATGAGTTCTTATCCCAGAAGCTGGGATCTTTGGGTTTATCAAAGAGGAGGTTGCTATATTCCTTGCCTACTGTGCCTTGAGTGCCAAGTCTATTCCATTTGTCTACCCCTCTGTTTCTTAGGCAATACCAAGTGGTTTTGATAATTGCTGCTTTATAATACAATCTGAGGTCTGGTAGTGCTAGGCCACCTTCCCAAGCATTTCTTTTCATTAGTCCCTTTGATATTCTGGACCTTTTGTTTTTCCAAATGAATTTTGATATTATTTTATCCAGCTCTAGAAAATAATTATCTGATAGTTTAATTGGTATGGCACTAAATAAGTAGATTAATTTAGGTAGAATTGTCATTTTTATTATATTAGCTCGGCCTACCCATGAACAACTGATGTTTTTCCACTTACTTAAATCTGACTTTATTTGTGCAAAAAGTGTCTTGTAATTTTGTTCATATAATCCCTGGGTTTGTTTTGGCAGGTAAACTCCTAAGTATTTTATAGTGTCTACTCTAGCTTTAAATGGGATTTCTCTTTCTATCTCTTGCTGTTGGACTTTGTTGCTAATATATAGGAATGCAGAAGATTTGTGTGGGTTTATTTTGTAACCTGCAACTTTGCCAAAGTTGTTTATTATTTCAAGTAGTTTTTTACTTGAATCTCTGGGATTCTCTAAATATAGCATCATATCATCTGCAAAGAGTGATAACTTAGTTTCTTCTTTGGCTATTTTTATTCCTTCAATTTCTTTATCTTGTCTAATTGCTACCGCTAACATTTCTAGTACCATATTGAATAATAATGGTGATAATGGGCATCCTTGTTTCACCCCTGACCTTATTGGAAATGCCTCTAGCTTATCTCCATTGCATATAATGCTTGCTGAAGGTTTTAGGTAGATACTGCTTATTATTTTATGGAAAGTTTCCTTTATTCCTATGTTCTCCAGTGTTTTTAATAGGAATGGGTGTTGTATTTTGTCGAAAGCTTTTTCTGCATCAATTGAGATAATCATGTGGTTTTTGTTGGTTTTGTTGTTGATATGATTAATAATGCTAATAGTTTTCCTAATATTGAACCAGCCCTGCATTCCTGGTATGAAACCTACCTGATCATAATGTATTATTCTCTTGATAAGATGCTAAGAGTGTAATTTATTAGAATATTAGACCTAAACTACCAGGGGAGCAGGTCTAACTCAGGCCCAGTTCATGACAAGTAGCTTGCTGAATGTCATATACTCAATCAAGAATGAAAATAGAAGTAACACTCAGTCTCTCAGATATAATCTCAAAAGACTATACTGTCACAATAAGAATGTGCAATTTAAAAAAATTCTTGCCTTCCAATTTTACATTTGTTGACTAAATAAATGTAAGCATGAACAGAACTTTCTGTTTCTTATGTAACTTTGGAGAGACATGATTTAGTAAATGACTTTAGGAGGAAAAGTCTACCATAAACAAGTGCTCTCTATAGACAGGAATTTCCACAGAGGAGCATGTGTCACAAGGCAAATCACACTGTGAACCTTCTTCCCCCCTCTTCCCCTAATATTTCTGAATTAGGTGAAATGTAGTTTAAAAGACTATCAATGGGAAAACTGCTGGGGTTAGAGAAGACACAAAAGAGCCTTGGTGGGCAAGTCTATATAGACTAATACAGACTTATATATGGCTAAAGTTTTAATGCTTTTTTTCTTTTAAACTGAAGCTAGCTCAGTAATAGCCACTTTTTCACGTACTATTCACTTCTGATAATGGATATGGGGTACAAATGATTCTGTCTGAAAGAACATAGAAAGCACTGGCAAGGATTATGAAATCTCAGGAAAGAAACTGAAGATCTTAGAAGCACAGAGGGTCTTTTTATCACAGTTATTGACCAATTCAAATAAAAAAAGGCTTTAAATGGAAAAGAAGAGAATAGAGGAAAATGCCTAGATCTACTCACCAAGCTATATACACTGATAGAAGTGATTGTTATAAAAAAAAAAACAATAGTAGTGATTATCAGAAATTCATAGAGACAAAAGCCAAGAAAAGTGCCAGCATTAAAATCCAAGGCCTTAGATATCTACATACCAGTGTAAAAAGGACAGACAATAATCTGGGGGAAACTGGCAACATTCAGAGCTCTCTAAAAGTATAATAGGCTGCTTTGGGAGCTGGAGTAGATTCTTCCTAATTTGAAGTTTTCAGGCAAAAGTTGAATGACTATTTGTTGGGCATGTGGAAGAGGCAGGATTTTTGTTCAGATATGGTTTCTGCAGATAGCCAAAAGTTATTTAGCAGCTGTGGGAAAGATTTGGGACTAATATAGCATATGGTGCTATGTAAAGTCACATCATCTTACAGAATCGTAGAATAAGATTGTGAAGGGACCTTGGTGGCTATTCAGTTCAATTCACAAACCAAAAACAAAACAAAACAACACCATATTACACCCAACAAGAGATCACTCAGCCTTTTCTTGAAGACCTGCAACCACCACCTCTTGAGGGAGCTGTTCTACTTAAATAGCTCCGTCAGCTGATCAATGTCTTTAAACTGTGCTGCTCAAAACTGAACACAATACTCGATCAGGTCTAATGAGAGCAGATTATAGTGAGACTATCACCTTTCTGTTCCTGAAAGCTATGACCTTCACAGAAGTCCAAGATGGCATTAGCTTTTTTTTTTTTTTTGGCAGACTCATCATGCTGCTTTTAGTTAAGTCCACTAAAAACCCAAGCTCTTTTTCTGAATATCTATGGGTTTTAACCATACCTGCCTCATTTGTACTCAGGGATGAGTCTTTATATTTATCCTTACTGAATTTCATCTTACTAGATTTAGCCCAATGCCATAACCTGTAAAATGATTTTAGGATCCAGTCTATGTTAGGATATATATAGGATACACACACACACACACGTGTGTATATACATATACGTACATATATATATACATACATTATATGTATATGATACAGTACATTAGCAGTCTCTTCTAGCTTTGTATCATCTGTAAATTTGGTGAGCCTGTGAACTTTCTTCCAATGCCTTTCTATAAATCACTGATCAGAATGCTAAACATTACAGGGTCATGAGGAGATCCCTGGAATCTCATTGGACTCCCTGCTAAGTTGTCAATAAAGCGTTAATAACTGGAAGTACTGGCATTAACTAGCTATCCAACTGGTTCTGAATCCATCTGAATGTATAATGGTCCAGTCTACAACCTTCTGTATTCTCCTTAAGAATAGCCGAAAAAAACTTATGAAAAGCTTTGCTAAATCAAGGTAAGTAGCATCTATGGCATTACCCTCATCTGAAAGATTCATAATTCTGTCAATAAAGCAAAGAGATTAGTCTGGTATAACCTGTTCCTGATGAAGCCATGTAGGGTCTTTAGATGCTCATCAACCTTCTTTTTAATAATACATTCTAGAATTTTCTAAGAAAATAAAGTCATTGGCCTATACTTTGTAGATTCTGTTCCTTTGTCTTTTTTTGAAAATCAGTATTAACACAGACCCTTCTTCAATCTTGTAGCATCTCTACCAGTTTCCATGAGCTTTCAAATATCCCTGTAATTATTCACAAACACATCTGTTGGTTCTTTCAGAATCTGAGGATAGAGTTCATCTGGTTCAGGGAACTGGAATTCATCAAGGTCACCTAGGAGCTCTCTTATAACCTCCTCACTTACCTTGATTGTCCAACCCCCATCAGTCATTTTTCTCCTCCCATTTCTAGACCAAAAGCTAGGAAATAAGAGGTAGTTGTTCTACTTAAATAGCTCTGTCAGAGATGTATGTTCAGAGTGGGGCAACCGGTATGGCAAAGGGCCTTGACTCCATGTCATATGAGGATTGTTTAAAGGAACAGGGCACATTTAGCACAGAGAAGAGAAAGCTTGGGGGCTACGCTAACCCATCCTAAAGTATTTAAAGAGCCATTTGGAAGATGCAATAAATTTATCCTCAAGAGGTGGTGGTTGCAGGTTTTCAAGAAAAGGCTGAGTGATCTCTTTTTGGGTATAATTATGGTGTTGTTTGTCCCCCAAGGGCAGAACCAGAAACAGTGAGTAGAAATTTTAAGAGGCAAATTTATTCTCAAGCCTAGAATGCTTCCTCCATTCTGACTACTGACCTCCCTGGCTTCCTCTAAGTATCAAATAAAATCCCACCTTCTATAAGGAAGCTTCCCTAACCACTCTTAATTTCAGTGCTTTACCTCTTTTAATTAATTCCTATTCATCTCGTGTGTGTGTGTGTGTGTGTGTGTGTGTGTGTGTGTGTGTGTGTGTGTATGACTATAGTAGATGTTCTGATACTGCCACCACTTGGATTTATTTTAAATCTATTTTTTCAGAATAGAGGGACAATGAGGTGTTCTGGTGAACAGAACATCTGGGTTAACTAAGAGGTACTGTGGAAAAACTAGTAATATTTAAAGAACTGGTGTATCAGTTATATCAGAACTATATTGTACGTCAATTTTTTTGATGATTCAGAAGACACTTCAGAATACTGTACTTATGTACATATGTGATCATCCACATACGTATAAACAGAGGCTCAAGTAGCTACACAATGGATATGCAAGAAAGATGTTGTTTCCACATACGACATAACCTTCCCAGTCATCGTACAGTGGTATGTATGTAATGTTTTTGTTCAGTTGTTTAGTCTTGTCATATGCTCATGACCCTGTGGACTCTGCTGTCTACGGGGTTTTCTTGGCAAGGATACTGGAGTGGTTTATCATTTCCTTCTCTCTATTGGCTTAAAGCAAACAGATTAAGTGATTTGACCAGGATCACACAGCAAGTACCTGAGGCCAAATTTGAACTCAGGTCTTCCTGACTCCAGGCTCTGCATTCTATCCACTGAGCCACCTAGCTATAATGTTGGGCACTTAAGAGCTCTGGCTCTCCATTTACTCATTTGTAAAACAGGTGAACGAACTAGCTTATATTTAAGGTCCTGACTCTTCCAGTTTTAAATTTTAGGATCCTACTTCTCATCCACCAAAATGCAAACCTTATCCGAGGGGGAAATTTTAGGACTCAATTCCTGCCTAACATTACCCAGAGTCAACAAACCTTATTTTTCAAGTCAGAAGGTAACAGCAAATTCTTTTTAACTTCACAATTAAGAGTGCCATCTTATCTTTAAACAGGAAATAATCACAGGTAGAGGGCAGGTGGACATCTTGGTTACGGTGAATCACAGCAATTAAAAAAGCGATTTCCAGTTCAGGAAATAAAGATTACTGTGGTGAGAGATTTACCTTACTACAGATGGTTTTCATGTTGTGGAGTCTATCAAGTGACTCTTGAGGGTTTCCCAGGTACTGCTGAAGCTCTGCATGCAAAATCCTCATTGAGAAAGGCACCATTGAGCCTAGAATAAAAATTAAAAGCTATTCAATTCTTTGTTACCATATAAAATCTCTGAAGAAATTTTTAAGACATTCGTGTGTTTATATGTATGCATGCGTACGTGTGTGTATATATGTGTATATATATACATATATATGTGTATACATACATACATACATACATATATATATACACATATGGATGGATGGATGGATGGATGGATGGATGGATAGATACATAGCTGAAAGGGTGATAACAAGTATTTTATTTTCACCACTTCACTTCTTGGATGAAGTAGCTAACAGTACTAACTGTAGAAAAACGTGTTCCATTTCAGTGTGTTGTCATTCAGTCGTGTCCAACTCTGACCTTGTGGACCTTATAATGGGGTTTTCATGGAAAAGATACTGGAGTGATTTGCTATTTCCTTCTCCAGTGGATTAAGGCAAACTTAAGTCAAGTGACTTGCCCAAGGTCACAGAGCTAGCGTCTCAGATTGAACTTGAATTCAGGTCATCCTGACTCCAGTCCCAATGCTCTCTCCACTGAGTCATCATTTCAATGTAGAGCTCTGTAAAAATTTTTCAATACGCAATGATCAAAGCATACAAAGGGGTAGCTCAATGGTGCAGTGGACAGAGCACTGGGCCTGAAAATCAAGAAAAATCTGACTTCAAATCTAGTCTCAAACTAGTTGTGTGATTCTGGGTAAGTCACTTATTCTTTGTTTTCCTCAGTTTCCTCATCTGGAAAGTGAGGATAATAACAGCACCTAACTCCCAGGTTTGCTATGAGGATCAAATGAGATATCTGTAAAAGCCCTTATCACATACAAGGTGCTATATATATGCTTATTCCCTTCATTTTCCTTTTCTTCTACAGTACTGTTCTGAAATGTTAAAAATCAGAGAATACCACCAAAGCAATCTGGAGTACTTCTTTGGCATAAAAAGTTTAATAACTCTACCTTACCAAGAGTAAGCAACTATGTTCCACTTCACTTCTTACACATTTAACTAGACAAATTCTTAAATACAAATTTGTTGTAATTATAAACCTTGGACAATTCCAAATAATTAAACATTATTTCCTTATATTGAAGAAAGTTGACCCAGAGGTCACGAAGCTACAGTCTGGGTAGGTAGGTTCTATATATATACACACATAGATTGAATAGCATGATTTTGAAAGGCCTTCCACCATAAAGTATCTCCTCCAGATAGGATTCCCAAGGTACCTGACAAATCCAAGTAACTTATACTAATTAAAATGAACATATTAGAAGAACATCTTAAGCCATTATTAATAACATTACAAAATAATAATAAAAACACTCAATTCAAATATTGGTTCTTAGGGCCCAACAAGGCCTTAGGAAATGGAATGTCATATTAAGTTTTGATGAGGGGGAGAAATTCAGAGTATGTTCCATACGAGGGATGTGTTGCTACAGGAGCCCTAACACCAAGAACACGGTGCAAGGAAATGAGTATGAATACCTATGGAAGAAGTCTGGGGCATGAAAGCTCTGAAAACAAGTTTTCCCAGTAATCAATATCCACACCATTCCCCACTTCCCAGCCAACACTTACCTAAACTACTATTCAGGGCCTGTGGGTAATATTTGAGGACAGAGTACTTATAATGATCCCCATGGTCCTCCCTTTTATTCCCCACTAGTAAGAGAGTGGTGTTGCCATACACAAGTGTACGGGATTGATTAGATGTTTCTTTTTCCCCATCTGAGATTTGGATTCTTCCTGCACTGCTCTACAAGGATAGGAATGCTTGGCAGTTTCCAGAGAAGCCAGGGTGGCTTAATGGCATGCAAACTAACAGTGATTAATTCCAGGTATTTAAATGACTACACTGTCATAGTCACAGTCCAAATTGAAAAGAGAACTGCTAAGGGGCCTTCCAGATATTGGCTGGTAATTGTTACTGGTGTGACACCAAGACGCTACCTGGTAGTGACAGAAACCATTCTGAGGCCAGTGCTGATCCTGAAACTGGACACACAAATGGTAGATGGGACACACAAACGGGACCAAGTGGGATTAAAGACTGGTTAATGCCATAACTCTTGTTAGGTCCATTAAAATGTCATCTCCTTGAAGAGACCATATTTTTCTTTGTATCCCAAGTACTTAGTACAATGATTTGAAAATAGTAAATGCTGAATAAAAGCATGCTGGCTGACTGGCAAAGTCTGGTAACATGGCAGGGAAAATGATCTATCTTCTTGACTTTTTTCCATTTCTCCAATATGTGCAGAGAAGATCCCGGGCAGATTCCAGAAATACAATCCATAACCATGACCTGGGTGACAGAGGGAGGGAATGGACTATGACACACAAATGTTTCTAGAATTGTCCCTTTAATGGCCCCAATGGAAACATTGGGGGAAGGTGTTTGGGAGACAGTTGTATACAGCACCCCATGAGGTGAGTGCTTAATGGTTTTCACTGCAGTTTTGCTATCTTTAAAAATCACATATAGCTGTAGGAAGGTGACAGCTTATGTAACGTAAGTAGAGAGGCCAGTACAATTAAGGGAGAAAATTAAGGAAAGGGTGGGTGGGTGAGGAGGGGGGAGACACTGAAAGGAGAATGAACAGTTTAAAACAAATTGTCCCAAATTGTGAACTCCTTGAAAAACAGAAGAGAGTGAGCAAAGCTCAATGAATCCATAAAACAAAAGTAAAAAAAAAAACTGGGAGAATTAGAAGAAATTGTAAGTTATCTGCTGTGAAAACCAACTAATCTAGCAAAAGTTTGAAAAGAAGTAATTTAGCAATTATTGTACTCCCTGAAATCCATGCCTGAGCAAAATATCTGGAGACCATATTTCAAGAAATTGTAAAATGAAAACTATCAGGAATTATTAAAATGAGAAAGCAAAGGGAAAACAGAAAGACCCCACTTATCACCTTCTAAAAGAAAGACCAAAATGAAAATTCTCAGAAATATGAGAGCCATAATATGGAGCTTCCAGGTCAAACAATAAGGCCTCAAAATAGGCAGAGAGAAAAAGTTTAAGTACTAAAGAATTACAGTTAACATAATTACAGTTAAGATTTGGCAGCAAATATTACAAAAAAGAGGAAATATCTAAATGCAACATTCCAAGAGACAAAAGATGAAGGCTTATGACCAACAATAACTTAACTCTGCACTCTTATCTACGAGGATAACCCAAAAGAGAAGGCAATGAATCTTTAATAGAATAGAGGACTTTTAAGCATTAATGATTAAAAAAAAAAGATCAGAGCTGAGTGAAAATTTTGAAATGCAAACATAAGAATCACAAGAAACCTACAATGTAAATGTAAATATGAACAATTCAAAGGGACTAGATGATGAAGTGCTTTCGTTATAATAGGAAGAGAAGAAACAAGTGATCCTTCATAATCTTAATGTTTTCAAGGGTCACAAAGAGAGATAAATAAGACAAAATAGTTTCTGGTTATACTTTTATTCAATTTTGTTATTTTTAAGAGAGGAAAGAAAAAGGAGCAGGGAGGAGGAAATTTAACTCTTTCACAAATGGGATATGTTAAAAGAAGTTTGAACTGAAAACAGAGAAAAATGTATGGGGGAAATAATCTTATGATTACACTAAAAAATGGATAAAAGAGTTTTGAATTCAATCACATACATACCCAAAGTCTGGTGCAGATATACATGGAACTCAAAAGGCATATACAGATGGGCACAGAGAAAGGAGAATAGTGATATAAGAACAAAATCAGATTCAGGGAAAGAACAGTCAAAAGCAAAGTTTGTAGAGAGTTTATCATAAAGAATAAATAAAAAGAGAAAAAGAAAGTATAAGACCTAGAGATCTGTATCTGGGATTTGGAAAGAAAAGGATACTGAAATAGGAAAAGTCTACTTCAATTATAGATTACTAGTGTTAATTCGATGCCTTGCCCCCTCCTCCCCAACCCTTTCTGCTTTGTTTTTTAAAAAAAAAGGTGGGAAGAGGAAAAATTTCAAGACATTCTGATAATCATCATTAATGGGATGAATGCACCCATAATATGAAGCAAAGAAGAATGGATTAGAAAGCAACATCTAACATTATATTGTTTCCAAGAAACACACTTGAAAACTAAGTAGTCACAGTTAAAATGAAGGACCAGAGTAGAATTAATTATATTTATTATTATGTTTCAGGAAAATTAAAAATCATGATCTCACATAAGGTAAAAAGACTTGAGTAAAAAGATAAGCAGAGAAAATATATCATGCTTAAAGGCAAAGATGATGAAATTATATCAATACTTAATAAGTAACACGAATGGCATAGTATCAAAGGACTTGAAGAAGATAAACAAATTATAAAGAGAAACTGAGAGTCAAACTATAATAGTTGGGTACTCTACTGTGCTTTTTAGAGGATCAGATAAATCTAACAAGAATTTTTCAAGAAAGAAATCAGAGATGAATAGAATTCTACAAAAGTTGGACATGAGAGATCTCTGGTCATTGTTAAATGGAATTAGAAAGAAATACACTTATTTCTAAACTGTGTATAACATCTTTATAAAAACTGACCATCTGCTAGCAGAAAAACCTAGGGTTTAAGAACAAATCCAGAAAAGCAATATTAAATATATTATTTTCTAAACATGATATAATAAAACTATCATGAATAAAAATTATGAAGAAAATATTCAAATGCAAATGAAAACTAAATAATACTAAAAATTGGATTAAAAACATTATAAAAATAAAAGACTTAATTAGAGAAGATGACAATAATGGACAAAGCAACAAAACTTTAGGGATGCATCCAAAGCAGTATTCAGGGGAAGTATTTTTATTTCTATATATTTTCATTAGCAAGAGAAAGAATAAATTAACTGTATGCATCTAAAAGTTATAAAAGCAACACAGGATCATAAAACCGGAATTATAAAACCTCAGAGTTGGCAAGGATAGTAGAGTTTCTAGCCTAACCCTTAGGTGAACAATAACCCCCTCTATTATATATGAAGAACAAGTTATTGACATAGTATCGTTTCATGTTAAAAAAACCAAAATCCAAAACATCCAAATCCTAAATAATCTTCATTTAAAAAAGTAGACTAATAAATTAATTAAAAGATCACAAAGTACTAGTGGTCAGAGAAAAACGACAAAAAGTCTCTACTCAAGAATCATCACTGAATGTAAAACCTTAATTTTGTTATACTCTCTTCTTTTCATGTGCAAAAATACTTCTGTTCTCCACATTCTCTCATCTCTAGGTTTTCAAGACATAGCTCACTCTTGTTTCTCCTCCAAACTGTCTGACCACTCCTTCTCAGTCTCCTTCGCAGGTTTTACACCAGGTTATATTGCCAACCGTAGGTATCTCCCAAGTCTGTCCAGAGCCCTTTTTTATTTTCTATTCTGTCTCATTCAGATCTCATCTGTTTTCAAGGATCCAATTAATATCTTTATGCAGATGATTCTCAGATCAATTTATCAAACCATAACATGTCTCTTGATCCCCAGTCACTTGTCTTCAACGGTCTATTAGACAACTTGTATTGGAGGTCTGACAGACATCTAAAACTCAACATGTTCAAAACTGAATGTATTCACTTTCCTACTGATAAGGATACATCTTCCCAATGACCCAGGCTTGTATCTTCAACTCTTCATGTCCAATCGGTTGCCAAGTTCTGTTGATTCTCTCTTCAGAACATCTGTCACATATGGTGCCTTATCTCTTCTGACACAGATGTTACTTTGGTGAAAGCCCTCATGTGGATTATTGCAACATCCTTCTGGTTTGTCTCCCCGCCTCAAATTTCCCCACTTCATTCTATCCTTCATTTAGTTGCCAAAGCGATTTTTCTCAAGTGTGGGTCTGTCTATGTAACCCTCCTAATCAATTAACTCCATAAGTTCCTTACTACCTATGGATCAAATATGAAATCCTGTTTTGCTTGTAAAGTCTTTTGTAAGGTGGTCCTATCCTACTTTTCCAAGTTTTCTTATACTTTACTCCCCTCTATGCACTTTATGATTCAGTGACAATGACCTCCTAATTGTTTCCTGCATGTGACACTCCATCTCTAGACTTGGTGCCTTTTGACTGACTGTTCCCTCCATGCCTATAATTCTCGCCTTTTTCATCTCTACCTCCTAGTTTTTCTCCAAGATTCAGCTCAAATCCCACCTTCTGAAAGAGGGTTTTCTTGGTGCCTCTCAATGTTTGTACTTTCTCTTAGTTATTACCTCTAAAATCTATCTATCTATCTATCTATCTATCTATCTATCTATCTATCTATCTATCCATCCATTTATCTTTTGTATGCATGTAGTTGTGTGCATATAGCCTCCCCTACTAGAATGTGATCTTCTTGATGGTTGGGATGGCTTTGCCTTTCTTTGGAACCCCAGCACTTAGTATAGTATCTACTATATAATAAGAACTTAATAAATGTTTGCTGACTAGACTTGTTGATCAAAACACCATAACCCTACTCATTTCATAGAGATGTTGTGTTTTTAAATGAATCAAGGAATGTTTTGAATCCTCTGCAGAAGAAACATTATTTAAATCCAAAATATTACCTCTATCATTAATGCCAAATGATATACCGAAAACAAAACATGAAAATAATGTTGGAGTAATTCATTCTCTCTATTTATATAACCTCAGAAGAATTTATTTAGGAGAACAGCAAGAAATCAAGCATTTTTTAATATCCTCTATACCTTCTCTTGTCAAAGGAATAATGTGAAGTGTACTTTCCTTCACAGGGAGAGGAAGAGGACTAATTGTCTTTGAAATCCTATGACAGAAGGATGTTGAGAAAGATCCTGAAATTAGAACAGTGGCAATACTAAGTTACTAAAATAATTCACTAACGGAGAATGGTGAACTTTTAAAAAAAAATTCAAAGAGGTGATAAAGGTATATCACAGTATTTCCATGATTTTCGGCTTTATGGAGTTTTAAAATTTAGGTAAGTTACATCAAATTGAACACAAAGGATGAAAAAGCTAAAGATCAAAATGTAATATGGTTCTAGTGACTTGTCAATAAAGTTTTTGCTTAAATGAAGGTAAAAAGCCAGTAAGTTGCTTTTCTGATTGATCAAATGAATAAATCACAGAAAGTACTGATTTTGAACATTTATCAAACTTAATAGCGAAAAGAAGAATTTTAATCTGAGCAATTCAACTCTGATTTGATATATCTGATTACACTATGGGGTATGGTGGTAAGGTGTGTCCTTCAGATTTTCTTTTACAATGTCAATGGAAGACATCAACATGTACATCTACTTCAAAAGATACAGGATCTCATTGATGTGTGTTGCCTCACTTATCTATGACTTTTGATTCCAGAGATCTCTTATCTATGTCTTCTCATAAAGCTACCATACAAAGCCTACCCAACGTGCTCTAGGTCTTCTGACTTCATGGGGGTACCAATGAAGCACTCAGGTTGTTTCTAGATTTATCTACATTCACCAATGTCTCCTTTTCTGACTATATATTTCCAAAATGTCATCTTTTAGTCTACTTTTTAACGTGTAAATCATTACTGGCAATAGGTTAAAGATACCATGCCATGTATATGTCTTTTAGTATATAGCCCCTCATGTCACCTGAAATCTTGACTCTGTCCTGGATTGTCTTTTCTTATCTCTCTCTACTCTTCCTTGGTGATTAGCTCATATGGTTTTAATGATCATCTCTATGCAGAGCATTCCCAAATCTATAAACCAACACTCATCTCTCTCCTTAACTAAGTTTCATACTACCAACTGCCTGCTAGCATTTCCATCTGGATGTTCTACAAGTATCTCAAACTCAGTTTGTTCAAAGCAGAATTCCCCTAAACCCATCTCTCCTCCTTCAAACTCCAAACAAGCCACTTCCAATGATGTAGCATCAGCTGAGGACTTCAGAGGTCATGATGCAAAAAATAACTAAACTTGCATATATGTTGTTTTTTCTCATTCTACCTTCCTGTTTCTATATTTCACAACTAAAAAGCAGATAACAGGAAGGGAGGTGATAGAATTGTGTGAGTGAGTTGTTGAAGGAAGGGATGAGCCCAAAAGATGCAGGTATATTTTGGCTAGGGCATGATAATGGCAACTGGGCAGCTGTGGCTAGCCAGAGTCAAGAAGACTAAGTTCAAATTCAGTTTCAGACACTTAACTAGAGTTGTGTGGCTTTGGGTAATCTGGTTGACCTCTACTTGCTTCAGTTTCCTCAAGCACTTACCAGTGTCAAGCACTGTATGCTAAATGCTAAATAAATATTAGCTTTTGTTATTTTGACTGAGTTCTTCAGTCACATCTAACTCTTTGGGATTCCATGGACTACAGCACTCCAGGTTCTTCTATCCTCCTCTATATCTACAGGTCTGTCCAAGTACATGCTCATTTCTTCCATGATACCACCTATCTATCTCATCCTCTGCTGTCTCCTTTTCCTTTTGCCTTTAATCATCAGGGTCTTTTCCAACAAGGTCCATCTCATTATATGCTCAAAGTATTGATGCTTCAGTTTCAGCACTGGCCTAGTTACCGTAAATACTAGCTACTATTATGGTAATAAACAACTCCATACCTATCCCACAAGAACATCTCTGAAGGCTGGGAAATGATTGAGTAAAACAATCAAGTCACTTCATCCCAATGAAGTAAGTGACAAAGTGCTAACCTTGCTAGCTCTGGTAACTTAAATAGGACAAAATCAATCTCAATCATTGGCTTTAAACTAAGCGTAAAAAGTACTTGGATCAACTTAAGTAATATTTACAAAAAGTGTGTTTTGATTAGCTGAGTAAACTTGCTAAGACACTCTGGAGTCTATATAAAATGAGGAAGCCAGGTTAATATGATGATCGGGCAATAGAAAGGAAGGAGTAAAGCCTTAGAACAAAAGACTTGAGCTGATGCGACCAGATGTAACCATCTCCTTCAGATGTAATCATCTCCTGAAGAACTGTAAGAAGTTAATATAGGGGGGTAGAGCCAAGATGGCAGAGTAGAAAAATACACATACTGCTAGCTCTTCCCCCACAGCCCATAAAATATCTGTAAAGAAAGACTCTCAACAAATTCTAGAGCAGCAGAAGCCACAGAACAACAGAGTGGAGGAGATTTCCAGCCCAGGGTGACCTGAAAGGCCAACGAGAAACATCTGTTGCACTGGATGCAGAGCAGAGCCCCACCCAGCCTTGACCACATAGTGAGGCTCTGGGAAGACACGAGCAGGCCTGGGGATCGAATCCCCAGTCACAGTAGCAGCAGTTCACAAATCCCTCAATCCACAGGCACCAAAGATCAGTGAGAGGGTTCTGTCAGCTGGCCAAGAAGGGAGAAGGGCCTTCCCATAGCTCTGGCCAGAGGCGGCATTGCGTGGGCAAGCAGCAGCCCCCACAGCACCCTGCATCCATCTGAGATTGTTACCTCAACCCTGTGTAGCAGCCCTGCCCCGACCTGATACTCCTGAGGGATCTGAGCAGTTGATCTTTATCTCATACTGAATGGCAGCCCTGCTCCTGCAGCTTATCTGAATCTCAGCCCCCAATGCTGGCTTGGCAGAACTGGAGGCAAGGTGGTTGTGAAGAGGAAACTCTATCAATCAGATTCTGGGCACAAAAATTTCTGCTTATTCCCAGAACAGTATACATGCTTGATTGTACTGCCTTGGAGGAAGTGAGATCTTACAGACCTTCAGAGTATACCCTACTCTTGACAAAGGACCAAAAAGTCAAGTAACTAGTTGGGAAAATGCCCAAAAAAGGGGGAAAAAATAAGACTATAGAAGGTTACTTTCTTGGTGGACGGATATCTTCTCCCATCCTTTCAGATGAGGAAGAACAATGCTTACCATCAGGGAAAGACATAAAAGTCAAGGCTTCTGAATCCCAAACATCCAAAATAAATATTCAATGGTCTCAGGTCATGAAGAGCTCAAAAAGGATTTTGAAAATCAAGTAAGAGAGGTGGAGGAAAAATTGGGAAGAGAAATGAGAGAGATGCAAGAAAACCATGAAAAGCAGGTCAATACCTTGCTAAAGGAGACCCCAAAAAATGCTGAAGAAAATAACACCCTGAAAAATAGGCTAACTCAATTGGCAAAAGAGGTTCAAAAAGCCAATGAGGACAAGAATACTTTCAAAAGCAGAATTAGCCAAATGGAAAAGGAGGTTCAAAAGCTCACTGAAGAAAATACTTCTGCAAAAATTAGAATGGAACAGATGGAAGCTAATGACTTTATGAGAAACCAAGAAATCACCAAACAAAACCAAAAGAATGAAAAAATGGAAGATAATGTGAAATATCTCATTGGAAAAACAACTGACCTGGAAAATAGATCCAGGAGAGACAATTTAAAAATTATGGGACTACCTGAAAGTCATGATCAAAAAAGAACCTAGATATCATCTTTCATGAAATTATGGAGGAAAACTGCCCTGATATTCTAGAACCAGGGGGCAAAATAAATATTGAAAGAATCCACCAATCACCACCTGAAAGAGATCCAAAAAGAGAAACTCCTAGAAACATTGTAGCCAAATTCCAGAGTTCCCAGGTCAAGGACAAAATATTGCAAGCAGCTAGAAAGAAACAATTCCAGTATTGTGGAAATAAAATCAGGATAACACAAGATCTAGCAGCTTCTATATTAAGGGATCGAAGGGCGTGGAATAGGATATTCCAGAAGTCAAAGGAACTAGGACTCAAACTAAGAATCACCTACCCAGCAAAACTGAGTATAATACTTCAGGGGAAAATATGGTCTTTCAATGAAACAGAGGACTTTCAGGCATTCTTGATGAAAAGACCAGAGCTGAAAAGAAAATATGACTTTCAAACACAAGAATCAAGAGAAGCATGAAAAGGTAAACAGGAAAGAGAATTCATAAGGGACTTACTAAAGTTGAACTGTTTAGATTCCTACATGGAAAGACAATATTTGTAACTCTTGAAACTTTTTTCAGTATCTGGGTAGTTGGTGGGATTGCACAGACACACACATACATACACACACACACACACAGAGTACAGGATGAGTTGAATAGGATGGGATCATATCTAAAAAAAATGAAATTAAGGGGTGGGAGAGGAATATATTGGGAGGAGAAAGGGAGAAATGGAATAGGGCAAATTATCTCTCATAAAAGAGGTAAGTAAAAGACTTTTCAATGGAGGGAAAAGGGGGGAAGGTGAGATAAAAAAACATGAAGCTTACTCTCATTACATTCGACTCAAGGAAGGAATAAAATGCACACTCATTTTGGTATGAAAACCTATCTTACAATACAGGAAAGTGGGGGAGAAGGGGATAAGCAGGGTGGAGGGAATGATGGAAGGGAGGGCAATGAGAGGAGGGAGTAATTAAGTCAACACTCTTGGGGAAGGATAAGGTCAAAGAAAGAATAGAAGCAATGGGAGGCAGGATAGGATGGAGGGAAATATGGTGAGTCCTATACAACATGATTATTATGGAAGTAATGTGCAAGACTACACAGATATGGCCTATATTGAATTGCTGGACTTCCCAATGGGGATGGGTGGGGAGGGAGGGAAGAAGAGAAGTTGGAAAGTTTTAGGAACAACTGTTGAGAATTGTTCTTGCATCCAACTAGGAAATAAGAAATACAAGTAATGGGGTATAGAAATTTATCTTGCCCTACAGGACAAAAGAGAAGATGGGAATAAGGAAAGACAGGGATGTTAGAAGGGAGGACAGATTGGTGATAGGGGTAATTAGAATGCTTGGCATTTTGGGGTGGGGGAAGGGGAGAAATGGGGAGAAAATTTGAAACTCAAAATTTTGTGGAAATGAATGTTGAAAACTTAAATAAATTAAAAAAAAAAGAAGTTAATATGAAAAAGTATGTTCTTTCCCCAATTTGCCTTCTTGGTGTTGGTTTAACAGCAAGTATACTATAAATATACCCTCATACTTCTTTACCCAAACATTTCTGGTAACTTGAATCTTGCCTTAATCACCAATAGGTCCAGTGTTAACTAGATGTAGACAGAAATGTAAGTTAAGGAACAGAGCTGAACCTCTGCCTAAATTTTCCTAACTGAGGCTCAGAGAAAATATTATCGTACTCCTAACTTTCTGTCTAAACTCCCTAAAGTAGCAGTTAATGGGGTATTATATTGCCCTAGACTTAAATAAGCTAATTATTTTAACAAGGTGATATAGCAGAAGCAGCGAGAGGTCTAACAGCAGTTATGTCTTACTATTTTCAGTAAATAGTACTGTTTAAGAATCTCGAATTGCTTTGAACAAATCTTCAGAGTAGGTCCTGTCTGGCAATCTTTATAGCTGATAAAAGGAGAGGACATGTAATATAACAGAAAGAACAAAGGACTTGGGAGTAAAATTCCAGTTCAGTTATATCGTGTGACTTTGTAGAAGTCATTTTCCTCTAAGAATTATCTTCTTCATCTATAAAATGAAAGGGTTGCATTAGATGACCCCTTATATCGTTTCCAGTGCTAAATTCAATGAGTTAAGAAACTTTAGCTCCTTTAGGGAAGACAGAGCTGCAAGAGAAAATAAGCAACTTCTCTTGAAAATTTTTGGGTGGTATAAGAAAAAAGTTGTGAAACAATTCACAATAACATTAATTTACTAATTATGAGTAGCATTTTACTTATCTACTGTCCCCCTTTTCATAAGACTAATATGAAAATGAATGAAATAAGTAAAGATGCCATTAAAAAGCCATATTCTAATATGCTGACATTTATTGTAACAAAAACATTTAAGTAATTATGATGTGGAATCAAATCAAGCAACAAGAATTCACTGTCTACTATGTACAGGCAGGGTGGAGGATGTGTTCAGAGAAGACTAGGGATGTGAGGGTTACTAAGCCCTTTTCATGGCTGCTTTCCACCTTTGGTGTCCACTTGATCCACCTAACTCTCACCTGTGGCTCCAAGAAGATGCATGGTATGCACAATGGCTGCATCCCAGTAAACCATTTTGGCAGACAGGCTAAACCAGGCTGAGGGTAATGAAGAGTTCTCAAATCCACTGGTGAGTTGAGGAGATGTCTACCCCAAGCATATGAAGACTTCCCCTGGTGGAATGAGTGGATAAGAACAATTTGCTCCAATGGCCAAAAAGCAGGTGCTGTGGAGTGCTAAGAGCTTGGTCATACATCAAAGGCACAAAGGTCATCCACTGCATCTTGAACCATCACCAGTTGTCTTCATTCTGTCTTCCCTCTGCCACTGGGCTGTGATGACTCTGGAAGGGAGTAAGCCTGACAACGTTGTGGAACTCTGCCTCACTTAAATCCAAATTACTCATGAATCAAATCCATTTTACCAATCTCAAAGTCTGGTGGCAACAAGTGATGAAGCAACAGATGCGGATACAATGGCTGCTATGGTCACAACCCTGCAACACAGCAGGCCTGGGCCACAGGGTTGTCTTCTTGTTGGAAGCAACAGTGGGATTCTGCAGAGCATTCTTTTTAGGGTTGCACTGTTCACCTGGCATGAGTGAGGGGCTAGAAAAGGCACCCTAAAATTTGTCTGCATATTCAACCCTGGACTGATTGCCTTAGCACCTTAACCCTGTGATAACCCGCCCTGTGGTTGAAACAAAAAAATGTATAAAAATGTCTATAAAGATGATTCCAGTCACCATCAGTATGTGGAATGTGCGCACACTTACAGACAAAAGAGAACTCAACAGGTATTGCATCTAAATAGAAGCTCTGAGAGAAACATGGCTGGTAAACAGTCATTTTACTGAAGTTGGAGCTGGATCCAAGTTCTTCTGGAGTGGCCGCAGAGAAGAGGAAGTGTCATGAAACTTGGAGTAGGTTTTGCAATTGAAATTAATCTAGTCAACAAGCTTGTATGCCTCCCAAAAGGAGTGAATGACAGGATCATGACAATGCAATTGCTACTTGCAGGAAAATGTCATGGTATGCCATGCCATCAGTGCCTATGCTCCCATCATGATGAATTCTGATAAGGTCAAAGAAAAATTTTATGAAGACCTGGAAACCCTTATTATCAATGTGCCAAAAAGAGGACAAGCTTATAATTCTGGGTGACTTTAATGCTAGAGTAGGCTCAGAGTATCAGGCTTGGCAGGGAGTCCTTGGAAGCAATGGAATTGAAAACAGCAACAGCAATGGTCACTTACTACTGAAGACTTGTGCATTTCATGACCTCATCACCGATACTGTCTTCACACTTAACTAAATGTAAAAAACTTCATGGATAATGCTTTCAGCAAAAATTGGCATTTAATAGACTATGTGATTGTAAGAAGAGACAGACAGGATGTGAGAGTAATGAAGGCAATATGTAGCACAGAGTGGTGGACTGATCACAGACTCATTCTCTTCAAGCTAAATATTTGCAATCAAAATCATGGCAAGTCCAAAGGAAAATGATTACCAGAAGACTTAACGATCCTGCTCTGAGCAGGAACAGTTTGTTGCTAACTTAGAGGGAAAGTTGAACTAACACACTGTTGGCAACAGTGGGGTAGAAAAGAAGTGGGAAGCTTTTAGAGATCTGGTATACAGCACTACATTTGCTAATATGGATCAGAACACTTGCAAACACCAAGACTGGTTTAATAAAAATGAAGGGGAAATTCAGAAGCTGCTAAATGAAAAATGAGAACTCCACAGGGTTTACCAGCAGGATTAAGTCCATCTATCTCTAAGAAAGCAGCATTTAATTCCATCAAAAGTAAAGTACAAGCGAAACTTAGAGACGCAGGATTCTTGGATCACTAAGAAGACAGGTAAAATTCAGTTTTATGCTGACAGTAACAACCCAAAGTGTTTTTTATAATGCTCTGAAGGCTATTTATGGGTCAAAGACCTAAGGTGTATCTGAACTACTCAGTGCTGATGGATTCACATTGATTAGTGATAAGGACATAATCCTAGAGAGATGGGCTAAACACTTCCATAGTGTTCTCAACAGACCATCATCAATCAATACTGAAGGCACTGACCATTTACTTCAGGTTGAAGTCAATTCCTACCTAGCTGAAGTTCCAAGCAAAGAGGTTTTGAATTGTTAGGCTCCTCTCCTGAGGCAAAGTACCTTATGCTGATTCTATTCCACCTGATATTTACAAGGCGGGAGGGCCACTGTTCATACAAAAGCTGACTGAAATTTTCCAGGTTATATGGCAAGAGGGGGGTATCCTCCAGGAGTTCAAGGATGCTTCCACTGTCCATCTCTATAAAGGTAAAGGAAATAGACTGTATTGTGACAGTCACAGGGAAGGTTTCTATCTTAGTCATTGCTAGCAAGATTCTTGCCAGAGTCTTCCTTAATAGACTGATCCTTCACCCGGAAGATGGTCATCAACCTGAGAGTAAGTATGACTTCAGAAAGGGCTAAGGAACAGTCAATATGGTGTTTGCTGCCCAACAGCTCCAAGAGATGCCAAAAGCAGAACAAAGGTCTGTACACAATGTTTGTAGATCTGACCAAAGTCTTTGATACTCTCATTTGTGAGGGTCTGTGGAAAAGTATGTCAAAATTTGGTTGCCTAGAGAAGTTCATCAGTATTGTACATCAATAAAACTTTTTAGCATGATGCTTCCAGCCATGTTGTCAAATGCCGTCAACAAGGATGAACATGGCATCAAAGTAAGCTACTACAATGATGGTAAATTCTTCAACTTGAAAAAGCTACAAGCTAAGACCAAAGGGTAAGGAGTGTTAGCGCATGATTTTTTGGTTCACAGATGAATTTGCACTCAATGCAGTCTCAAAAACTGAGATGCAACAAAGTATGGATCAATTCTCTGCTGCTTGTGTTAATACTGGCTTAACAATTAACACCAAGAAAATACAGGTGTTCCATCAGCCAGCACCAAACCATCCACACATGGAAAAACTGGTTACAGCTAATGAGAAGTTTTGAATGCTGTGGATAAGTTCACTTACCTTGGCAGTATACTTTCTAGGGATGTACACATTGATAATGAAGCTGACACATGCACTGCCAGAGCTAACTCAGTGTTTGGGAGGCTTTGAAGGAAAGTATGGGAGAGAAGAGGTATTAGACTGACTACCAAACTGAAGGTCTACAGAGCTGTGGTGCCCACTTCATTGTTTTATGCTTATGAAATCTGGACAGCGTACCAATGCCATTCCAGGAAACACAATCACTTCCATTTTAATTGTCTTAGGAAGATTCTGAAGATCACCTGGCAGGATAAGATACCAGAAACTGAGGTCCTTTCTCTAACTAAACTGCCAAGCATTCAAGTTCTACTGCACAGAGTGCAACTACGATGAGCTGACCACATTGTACGAAGGTCAAATGCAAAGACTATTTTATACCCATGGCAAGAACTCACATGATTGTTGCTGTGTTTGTCCTTCGTTCTCAAAGAGGACCATGGCATCAAGATGATGACGTGACTTGCATTGACTTTGATTTGAGTGAGGGAGGGCTGTGCAAGGTCACCAGCCTCACTTTCTTCTCCTGAGCTATCTGGGTCCAGTGGCCTGATATTCATCAGGACAACTGGAGATGGCTCAGGATGCAATGTGAGATGCTGGCCCTTTCAGGCTAAGGTCTTATCACATTTTCACTTTGAGTGAGATACACCCATTCAATGAACAGGCTTCTTTAAGTAGTTACTCAAGGGACAGCCCCTTTAATAAAAAAACAAACAAACAAACAAAAAACTAGGAGGGGAAAGACCCTCAGGATTGCTGGGTAAAAGAGAAACAATTACTACTTAATAATTACATTCACTCACATTTTTTTGTGTGTCTAGAGAAGGACAAGCAAGATGGAGAAGGAACTCAAAAGTTTGTTATAAGAAGAATGAGTGAAGGAACTGGGAATGTTTAGCACAGAGAGGACAAGAGTAGACATAATAGCTTCCTTCCAAGAGCTGATGGGCTGTTATATAGAAGGACAATATACTCAAAGGAGGCAATTTTAGCGTTCAGGACTACAGCCAGTGGGAGAAAGTAACAAGAAAGCAGAATGCAGTTCAGCTTAAAGAAGAACTTTCTAATGAGAATTGTAGGAAAATGGAATGAGTTCCCTTGCTGGATAGAGGATTCACTATGACTGAAGTGTCTGAGCAGCAGCTGGATGACCACTTACTGTGAATGTTGTAGGTAGGATTCATGTATCAGGAAGGGGGCTAAATTAGATGACCAAACAGGCCTCTTCTAACCATAAGATTTTATGATTCCATGAAAATTAGACAAAACAAGAAGATGTTGAATGTTTTTGAACAATGGATATGAGGTCATATGGCAAGAAAAGGTTTAAGGGGCTTACTAATCTGAGGTCCTAAATCTCTTTACCAAAAGAGATTCTAAAATTCCTTTGAAATAATTCTTTTTCTAGTGGTATTACAGACCATATAGAAACTCACATAAACCAGCTTTAATTTGGCTTCCTTATGTAGACTAAGTTCAGTTCTACCTTGATAGCTACACAAAAAACCCAAGTAAGATCTCTGATGTCAAGGAATAGTATGATAAAACATGAAGCTACTTCACTGTCTCCAGAACTTCTCCTTTTCTAGTGGTTCTGTAATGAAGTGTCTTATAAGGGCCTATTTATGAGAAAGTGAAATTTAGTAAGGAAATATAATTTATAATACTCATGATTTTTTGAAAGGGAACTTGTTTCACAAAAAATATACTACATAAATATTGCTATTATCTTCTAAAAATTAAGGGAGAGGGTCAGCTAAGTAAATTAATCCAACCATACTACTCCACTTAAAGTGAAAAGACATGACTACACATTTATTAGATAAAAACATATTTATATTGTTCTCTATGTGTCAACAAGGCCCAGACACCATCCTAGAGGAAGCCTGTTTGTTTTGGCTGAGGGACTTAGTTGAGGGAAAACTAAATGGAATCAGAGACATGGGCAAGCAGCAAGCCAAGAGAAAGCATTCTGGCCAGAGTGGAAAACAAAAATAAAAATAAAAAAACATGGTGGGTGTGTGTGTGGGTGGGGTGGGGGAATGGCGGGGGAGGGAATAGAGAGGTTGAGGTACTTTATCAACATCCCCTTTGACTGAAGGAAGACCTCCAGCTCTGGAGGACTAAAGGACTTGGATCTTCTGTTTTCACAATGGTGTCCCAGTAGTGTCCTTGGAAGAGGTGATGACAGTGTTTGTACTGGGATCCAAAGATGGACAGGTTGATATGAGAAAGATAGATCCAAGGCTCTGCACAGACCCCAGTGGAAAAAAATACAACACACCTAAAGGGACATTTTGGAGGCTCCAGCAAAAGGACTTCCAAGAGCTGTGAGTTATCTCTTTGCCACATGTGTTCTCTAAACTTAAGACCACTTTGCCTTGGATGCTGTATGTATTTGTGGGAAATTTTTTTGGGAGGATGCTTTATACCAACTATTCTTACTAGACCATGTTGGTAAATATGCTCTGAAAACTAATTGCCTGGCTAACTAAATGACAGCACTGGATAATCAGGGAAGTAAAAAGCTCATGAGTTTTCCTTTCCACGAAGGGTCATGAGCTATAGCATTAGAAAGACAGAGAAAGAAAGACCTCTCTCTATTCTCTGAATGTGGAACTCCAAAAGGAGATGTAGTAGCTAGGCTTTACAGACCTGACTCATCAGTTGGAGTGGGAATTGGGATCATAATTTCAGAGCACATGTTACACAAACGAAATCAATCCTACAAAGTTTATTTATATAGTTCCTGGCAGTATTTTCAGTATTTCTGCCCCCACAGAAAAATTAAAGATAAAAGAAGTAGAAATCAACAAGGTTTTTGAACTAAAAAAGAATAAATGAAAAAGAGATGAAAAATAATAAATGAAAAAAGAAAATTTCAAAACTTTAAAGTTCATTTTATTGCATGAAAAACTTAATAGTTGGTAATAAACATACACAGTTGTGATTTTCTGACAATCTATTCAGAAACAGTGAATCATCTAGCTTTCACTAAAATAGAAATAGCATTAAAGAAAGCAAAAGTGGGGAAAAATAGCTGAAGCATACAGAAATAGTAAAGTATAAACGAAAAAAGTCAATCTTAGAGGTGACTCAATTTTGAGAGTGGTGAGCCGTGGTTTCTTAAGGTATCTGAAAAATGGGAAGATATTAAATAGGTGCATAGTATTGCCAACATTATTATTAGCAAAATGGCAACAAAGAGGACATTGATAAGTATTATTTCATAAATCTACTCTTTTATCTACCTAGAACTTTGGTCTTGGAGCCAAAAGATATGGGACAATTTATGAGACCCCGGACAAGTCATGTAACCTCTTACGACTTTCATTTTCCTTACTTGTGAAAAAGGGAGTAATATTTGCTCTACTTGCTGCATAGTGTTGCATAGAGAATCAAAAAGGATGGTTTATGTGAAAATACTTTGCAAATCTTTATATAAATAAGTGATTATTATAAAATATAGTACATAATACATAAAATGGACTTACATTATAAAATTAAATTTGAATGATATAACTTATGATCTGAGATCACTTAAAATACAATGTGTACAATCTGGATGGACATTTACAAATCATTCACAAAGAACTTGTTTCTAAGTAAAAAGGGGAACAAAAATTATGATTAGTAACCTAAAATCCATTTGCCAATTTTTCCTGCCTTCCTTCATTAATATATGCCATCCCAATAAAGAGTATTCCAAGTCGAAAACCTAGAAGTCTGACACACTTCTCAGAAGCTATCTCAATTCTTATAGTTTTAATATCCTCAATCAGTGTGTTGTTCAGTCATTTTTCAGTCACATCTGACTCTGTGTGACCCCACTGGGGGTTTTCTTGGCAGAGATATGTATCTGGTTTGCCATTTCCTTCTCGAGCTCATTTTAAAGATGAGGAACTGAGGCAAACAGGTTTAAGTGACCTGCAGGTCACCCAGCTAATAAGTGTTCGGAGGCCAGATCTGAACTTCTGACTTGAAGTCTGGTACTCTCTTCACTGTGCCACCCACCTGCCCCATATCAGTGTAGCCAAGACTAATTTTCTGGATTTTCTTAAGTGCTAGGACAGGTGTAGGTAAAAGATCTCACTTGTTAAGTTAAAGGGTCAAATATATGATATGATAAAGTGTTATTTTTAAAATGCTCTCTGTAGGGGTTCAATAAACTTAAAGTTTCTAAAAGTTTAGTTTCTAAAAAGCAAACTGGACACACAAAATGACCCCAGTTCTAAACCCAAAGGGATGTTATACCAACCTATTACTCAAGAGAAAAGAAACTGGCTCCCATGTGGACCTAATACCACTCTAGATTTTCCTCTCTCTAAATCCTCCACTCAAACTCAGCAGAGAATTACAAAATTTAGAGCAGGAAAGTTTTTAGTCATAATTTAGTTTTAATTCCTTTAATTTTAATAGAAAAAATGAGGCCCAACAAGGTTTGTACCCAGAGTCAAGATCATCAGAAGTCACTAGAATATAGGATTTTTTAAAAACATTACTTTTGTCCAAGTTTAAAACAAAGTAAAGCCCTTATCCTGAACTGTTCCTTCCTCATCAATCAATCCTTCAAGTGGAAGGGAGGAAACGAAAGAACACTCACCACTGGAAGAAAAACTTATTGTAGATCACATTTTCCCAATTGCAAGAAGGATGTAGAAGTAACTATATAAAATTTCTAGAAATGTCAGAGGGATAGATAATATAATACTGTTTCTTTCTTGGCTGTAGAATAAGGAAGATGACATGATTCTAGGATATGATTTATTACATTTCTTGTTATGAATATTTTGAATGGGTAAAATTATGCATAATACTTAAATAAAATGTATTAAAGCTCATTCATAAAAGTAATTTATTTGTTTGTGTCATTATAGTCTTTTCTGAAAGTACATTTTAATGACTTGCTTTGCTAATATATTGCGAACTGAAATGAAATAAATGAATCAAAATCTTGCGTTTATGCTTGTTACACCACAGAATGAGAAGAAAAATTAGTAAACATCCAGCATATTATTGTGGATGAATGTTAATATACTTTCCCTAAAATATATGTATGATTTATGTTTATTTCACAATTTAAATTAGCTGCTTAATGATGCATAGCTACTATCTTCTCTTTATCCATATCCCAATGCAATTTAGTTTCAGGCAGAATCAAAAGCATGTTTTCTGATCTGCACACCCTTAGGAAAAAAAATTCTTCAACATAAAAAAGGTACTTTTCTTCCTTAACTCAGGACTTTGACTTCCCCCTTAAAAGCTATTCCCCTACCATATTTATGACTTTTCTCTTTATAAAGCTTGGACTTCAGCACTGACAAATATGTTGCACTGTTTTTTAAGTTGACAAGAATTTTAAAAATACCCACTATAGTGCTAATCTAGCGCTAGGTTCTGGTAGCAACAAACACAGGAACAGTGATGAATTACTGGACCCCAGAAACTGCCCCCCAAATATTATTCTTGAATTATAAGGTATCAATTGTGCCTAAGTGGGAAGCTCTTAGTTCAAGAAAGGGTTGGTGGTTTCAGCCTTAAGTAGCCCTAGAAATATATACCACATAAAAACAACTATGAAATTCACAAAAAGTGGCTTATATATCTGCAAAATTATGAATTTTCAATTGGAAGAGACCTCAGCAGGGTTAAAATCTCAGAGCATTTCCAGCAGTCGTAAGCAGTTGTTTTTCAGTTGTTTTTCAACTGTATCTGACTCTTCATGACTCCATTTGTTTTTTGCAAAGATACCAGAGTGATCTGATTTGCCATTTCCTTCTCAGCTCATTCTACAAATGAGGAACTGAGGCAAACAGGGTTAAATGACTTGCCAAGGGTAACACGGCCAAATCTGAACTCAGGAAGTTGAGATTCTTGACCTCAGGCCTGGTACTCTACCCACTGTCCTAACTAGCTGCCCAAATATCATTAGGGAACTGATAAGACCAATAATATTAAAAGAAGTCTTTAGGTGCTATCAATTTGTACACATTTATCAGCACTGGATCAAAAAAAAAGGTTTTAAATTATTAATAGTAGTAGTAATAACAATAATAGCAGCATTTATAGTTTGCAGGGTACTTAACAAATATTAGCTCATTCTACCTTCATATATACTGAGAGGCAGTTACTATTACTATTCTCTCTTTATAGATCAGAAAACTAAGGTAGACAGAATTTAAGTAACTTGCCCAAAGTCACTGTGCTGGATTTGTTGTTGATATAAAAAAATGCATGCCAGGACATAGTCCTTTCTACTTGTCCTACCTACATACCACTGAGGTGATGACATAGGGATGCAAGGAGAAGAATACAAGGATTGCTGCTATGCCTGAGGGTTTGAAGGACCTGGTACAACCCCCAATAGTTCCATGACATGAGGCACATAAATTACATTACACAAAGTACTACCTTGGTTAAGCAAACTAATGAGGAAGGCTATCTATATATAATCTGGTAAATAGATGGCAATCCTAAAACCTCGCTGCACCCAATCATCTTAACTTTTTATTATATTACCCTTTTATTAAAGCTACTCAAGGAAAGCACAATTAATGTATTCCACTGTTTTGAAGCAGTCATAATTTCACTGCTTGTAAATAGGTGAATATGCCTAATTATAATGAATCTCAAGTGACCAAAGGTAGATAACAAGCAAAAAAGATAATGAGAATTAGGGTATTAGCTAATCCACAAATTAGAAAATTATCCCTTGAACAACTGAAAACCTAGTGCATAATCCTGATTTTATATATCAAGTCATATTTATTATAGAAAAAGGCTATGAAAATGAGTGTGGAGAGTAAAATTGGGAATGAATAATGATAGGTGAGAGAGGACAGACTCAGTCAACTTAATAATCTTATTCATAGAGAAAGGGTATGATTAAAACAGCGTTCTTTATGACAAGAATTCACACTCTATTTGACTACAAACATTTGAGAAGAAAGATTTAGAGAGGAGTATTTAGATTTATTTGGCTGATCTAGTTATATTAGAATTCTGGATATCTGCATGTCTATATAAAATGAAGGAATGCCCTGTACCCACATCTCTGCCAAGTAAACCTGAATAAGGAGACAATAGTGATATTAATATTTCAGAAATCCTACTTAGATCTATCAGTTGATCTTAGCAATTTCATGAAACATGAAGGAATGATCAGGGTTTCTGACTTTGTCATTTCTGTACTGCCGCATAAACATGTGAGAGGCAGAGGTTGAGGATGAGGTTGCTAGGGACAGAATGTACCTACTTTGGGTATCAGCAGTTCTTACCATTCTGTTCTGATTCCACAGAAAGAAACATTATACATCACTCAGAAAATGACAAATGATGGAGACTGGCGGGGCTTAAAAATGACGCCACATGCCTGGGGAACATTTCTTTGCTTCTTCACAGGTAACTCTAACCTTTGGCTACTCTGAAAGGCAGAGTCTTCCAGACTGGGGAGGTGACCATTCCAGCATGTTCCTGCTCTGAAGAGACCTCATCAAAAATATTTCATTCATTTACTAAGTGGCACATTTAAGGGAGAAAATTGAGAAGGTGGAAAATACCCAGAGGTGAACAACCAGGATGGTGAAGGGCCTCGGGACCATGGCACATATGGATCAAATGAAGGCACTGTGAATGTTCCTGGAGAAGCTTTAAGGGGAACACAGAGCTCTCTTAAATTATTTGTCAGGCTTTCAGATGGCAGAGAGAGTGGATTTACTCTGCTTGGTTCTGGAATTCATAACTAAAAGCAACGAGGAGAAAGTTGCAAAAAAAAAAACAAACAACCAAACCCAAGTAAATGATGGAAGGAAAACTTCCTGAACATTAGAATTACACACAAGTAACATGCTTAGAGATGTAGTGGAGTTACCTTTCATTGGAAGTACTTAAGTAGGCTGGATATGTTGTAGAGGGCATTCTTTGCTGGTATAGGTGGGACTAGATGCACTCTGACATCCTTTTCGACTGAGACTCCATGATATATTTTATGGTTAAATTTTTTGACAATACGATTTACTTCTTTGTTTCTGACATTTATCAAATGGAAATGATAATATATTTGTTACCCCCTGCTGCACAGTTGTAAAGATGAGAGGAGATAATGTATGTGAAAGAGGTTTATAATCCAATGAGATCATATTTGTTAAGCATTTAGCATTGTATCTGGTATATAGCAAGCACTTAATAAATGTTTTTACATATATGATATGACAACTACCATTTCTCTTTACCCACTCGCTAAGCATTTTCAGTTTCTTTCTGGCTTCTCTTCTTTCCTTTGGTCCTTTAGTTACTAGTATCTATAACAATTGTACCTCTGCTCTGCTTTCTCTGAACATCCCTTAGATGGTTTACCTACTATTGCTACTTGCATGTAAATTATTTCTAAATTTGCACTGATGATCTTGACTTCTCATCTTCCTTGTAAGTGCATCATTCTTTCTCCTAAACAGGTATGCCAACCCAATGTCCCTATCACTGTCAATGGCACAATCATCTTAAGATTTAAAGAACACTAACACGTTACTTTTGACTGTTTTCTCTTTTGTTCACATTACATTTGTACTACATCATCTTGTTTCTTCCTCTACAATCTCTTCTGGATTTGATCCCTTCTCTATTTTCCATGGCTTCGTGCTTTTTGTTTCTTTCACTTCTTATTTCAAATTATACACTATCTTTGTCCTACCTAAAATGTGACAGTGAAATCATTCTCTAACTCAGTAAGGTGGGTCAATTCTACAAATTTCATGAGTTAGAGAGGTTTTGAAAACTTAAAGGAGAAAAATCTGCTAAGTCTTTTTAAAACTCAAAGCAAAATGCCTTTATAGTCATTTTATAATAGTGAATTTGCCTTACCCCTTCTTCCAGGATACACATGAGGGTAGTATTCATAATAAAGATCAGGTTGGTCCAGATTCCCAAAAGGCTCAAATTCCATTTCAGCATTCTGGAAAAGGCTCAGCTTCACTAACAGAGCCAGCCTCACAAACCAGAGCTAAACATGAAGAAGAGAGTAGAGGTGCAAAGTCATTATGTTATACGTAAAATTTTAAAATTCCCTCTTTTCTAAAAGATTTAGTATGAATGTCTGCATGTTAAACAACTCCTTGAAAGCGCTTTGCACAAACCGAGGACAGAAATACAATGTTTTAAATAAAAAACTTAAGTTTTACTAGTTGTGTAGAACTAGTTATTTTAGCGAGATGATAGTCTTATTCTTGTTATGTCTCATTCTTTCTTTTTTTAAACTATGTCTTACTGAGGCCATATGGACATTACTTTGAATTTTCTGGGCAGCCATCAATGAAGACCAAGGGTAAGCGGCCCATGAACATCCAGGATGGACAGGAGAAAATCAATTTGAGGTTTAAAATTTGCTACCAATAATCTGCAAAGTAGATAATCAGTAAAAAGTTTGAATTTCATTTATAAATATTTCCTGACTTACATGTTCCTTGTGCAATCACTGTTTTTCATTGAAGATTGCAAAATGGTCACCTTTAAATCTTTGTGTTTTTTTAACTAATATTTTATATTAAAAAGTGTTATGAAACTTCAAAATGGCATGTTTGCTAGATCACTCATATAAAATTAGTTTAATAAAGTTCAGGATATTTAATATTTAATACCTGCTCATTGCCCATCTGTATTAATTTCCTAATAAGTCTTAACCCCTACGCATGGTTTAAATTAACCAGTTCTTTTTAGGCTTTTTTTGCGGATGGTATTCACTATCTAGGCTCTGAGTGTTTGGACAAATTCTTCCAAACATAAATAACAATCTCTCCTGTTTTGTCCACCACATCATTCCAATTTTTCTCTTCAACTGCTATGTATTTATTCAAGACCCATGTTACCCAGGGAACTTTCCTGAATTAATTAAATATATTTGAAAACACTCCCCCAGTCACCACACAACTGCTTAGTGAATTTAGTACTGGATTTCAGTCAGAGACATGGCTCTGAGTCTGAGGTTATCACTTTCTATGACCTTAGATAACCCACCACCTCTATAATCTTTTAGATTCCTCAGTAAAAAAATTGGAAATGATACGCTATTCATGCCTCAAAGGGTTGTGAGGAAAGCATTTTGTAAACTATAAACAGTAATGATATTGATCTTTTCTTTTCTATCTTACACATGGCAAGTATCTTTCAGGTAGCTCAATAAATATTATTCTAAATCTAGTCTTCATCTAAAAAAAGAAAAAAAACTATGTGTGTGTATATGTATATTTAAAAGTCTGCAGACATATACATGCATATCTTCTGAAAGTTACATAAAATGACTAAAGTCAAATGGACTTATTCGGGAGAAACCATTATTTTTTCCCTAAAAAGAAACATTTCATGTTTGTAAATTGGGTGATTCTTTGTTAATCACTGCTTCAAAATTCATTTTAGGGTTGTGTCCAGCACATGCCATGACACATCCATCATAGAAATATCCATATATAATGTGGTAAAAGAGAAATGGCACTTCCACTGTTTCCCCCTCCTCCTTTTCCTTCTAGTATCCCTATCTCTGTACCTTTAACTTTGTCATTTCTACCAGAGTCCAGACCAGTCTAGATTCCCTAATAAAAGGATTTGTTTTGTGAAATTTGGATTCGGTCAAAGGGTTGCACTTGAAAATCTAGAGGGCCACACGTGGCCTCGAGGCCACAGGTTCCCCACCCCTGGTCTAAGATAGATACTTCTTATCTTCTCCCTAATTTCACTACTGCCCATATCCAATTCCTGTCTGCCTGCCCCAGGTGGGATAAAGGTTCTCTGGGTACAAAGGCCTGGATTGCAATCAATTCTGAGGTCCTCATTACTACTGATTCTTGGAAAAAGTGAAAACTTGGGCTCTAAAACATGAAAAAACTTTTCATGGCTGAGGAGCAGTTTGACAGTATGGTTATTCTCAACTGTCCCCTATAACACTTTTTTCACTCTGTTCCTGGGTCAGTTATAAAGGTTATAAATCCCATTCTTCTATGCAATCCACTATCCCTGTCTATTCTATGTACTATCTTTACAAATGGGATCCACTTTACTGAATAACCACTGAGACAAAACGTGAACTCTTTGGGTTGGAGGACTCTAACTGAGTCCCTATAAACTTCTTTTGTAGTTTTATACAAACTAATTTTGGGAAAACTTAGGTCCTATATTTGGACCAGTAGTATTACATGGTCACGAATAGGTCTTATTCATATTTTGCTCTTTGACTAAAACCCTCTTCTTGCTAATCAGAACTGGACAATAAAATTGCAATAAATTTAAATAAGAAAACAGGTAACAGACTCCATAGACATTAATTCAGGGCATTAAAAATAGGATGATCTTCTTCTTCATAATGATGCAGATATTAAAAGTACTAGAGGAGGGCCTCCAGTATACTGGAGAAATTTATGTAAAGACATGGAAAAGAACTGCAAAAGATAAGGGGACACAGATAGGTTGTGATTTAAACTCATAAAAAGAACTCCCCACACTGATGAGATGACAGATTGACTAAAGAATGAATTATAATGCTCACATATCTATAGCGGGTATAAGCTATAATACTACTGCAGAAACCTGCAGTATCACTTCCATAAGAAGTTATTATAGTGGTAATAAAAATCATTCACTACAGTTTCAAGAATTCAAAAGAACTGTTAAGTAGTTGTGGTAATATAGTATTATATACTGTGGGTATGTGAGCACTACAGTTGTTACTTCTGTGACTCAAACTCCTAATACTCCCCCAACCCCACTTCTCCAGTGACATAACTTTTAAAGAGATACAATATAACAAACCAATGGAGCCTGTACCTGCAGAGAATCTGTTGTATGACTGGTAGGTAGCCCACTTTTGCCATAGCCTTGGCCATGGGCTGTAAGAAGTCGTCCACACAGGTCAACTGCTGCCCTCCAGTTTTTGCTGTTCTGTTTATTAAAAAAAAAAAAATAGAATAAGTAACAAACAAATGAAATCACTGAAATGCACAGCTGCTTACTTTGCTTGAAGCTCCTGCATAATAGCCATTAGTAATAATGACAAGGTCAGTAAAGCTGGCCAGTAAAACAGAGGATGCCATTTGTCAAAGTTGCATGTGTAATTAGGCAATAAGAGAAGCCAAACATGAGACACAGTTTAAGATGATCAGATGGCTAAAATAATAAAGTCTATACATATAATACACTCTCTTTATGAGAAAGATTTTCCAATTTCATTCTTTTGTTTTATAGTGATAAGAACATCTAGTTTTACTGTGTATATTTTGACCATTTAAAATAAACTGATATTGAAATATGTTGAACATGCCTACCTTTTCATATATGTAAAAGCTGTAGAAATGACCAATCACTAATGCCAGACACTAAAGTCTTTTTTTTTCCCCCACAAATAAAGGCTCATATCTACTCAAATACTTTACTTGATGCTTCAAGAATCTGAGATTTTTTTTCACATTATCATTGCTCTATGGAGAATAATCTAGGCATAAATGACCTAACTTGAAGAGGGGAATGTTTACACATAAGAGAACATAAAGAGGTATTAATACTTCATGACATCAAATACTTTAAAAGTATTCATTTATATAAAACTCATCATATACATTATTTAAAACATTACTAATCCTCACTGAAGTAGTCCTAATTTGGGGAAATATTTTTATCAGCCTTTAAGTTGCTATGTATACTGAAATCGAAAATAACAAAACTGCATTTAAAACACCCTGCAATTTATAGTGTTTACTAATACTAGTTACATGTACACCAATAATTAATCTGAATTAGTGATTTTTTTCATTATAATGATAAGCATTTTATTTGACTGTTCTTTAATGCTTCCTCTTAAATGAAAGTAAATACACTGTTATAAAGTAGACTGGTCAAAAAGAAAATTTCAATGTCTATTGTGGAGGAAAAACATACACAAATACACCTAACTGTTCTTGGTTTGAAATGCTAACCATAGGAACTAAATGGAAAACATTAGAAAAAGAATAAGAGAGTAAGTAATTAAAACAAGTAAAGACAGAACCTACAATTTCATTTATATAAGTAACTCACAAATGAGGAAATTCTACAAATGTAGGTTAGCACTTTCAATGCAACTTACATTTTTAAGAGAGTTGTCTTGAGTCCTGATAGGTGAAATTACTTGTTTGTGTTTTAAAATATGACTTGGTCAAAGAATAGATGGCATGCTTTTCAAACTTGAAGATAACATGATGCTGGGAGGAACAATTAACATGTCGGATGGCAAGCTAAGAATACTGGGCAAGATATAATAAAACCAATTTAATATGGATAGCTATAAAGCCATACTATGGTTAAAAAATCAACTTCTTAATCATAAAATGGGTTAAGCGGCCAGACAAAAATTCCTATTATAGTATATTTCCTACTACATTCTGGATTTAAAGTCAGATGACCTGAGTTCAAAACTTGGCTGTTTACTATTTATGCAAGCTTAAGTAAGTAACTTCTCCAGGTCTCAGTTTTCTCATTTGTAAACTTAAATAAAAGAATAGTTCACTTTTGAGGTCCTTTCTACCTCTAAATCTATGATCTGATGATATGGGGTTTTTAATGGACTACAAGCTCAAGAAGAGTCAAAAATATGAATATGGTCACCCAAAAAAAGCTAACATTACTTTAGGCTGCATTAAGAAGACTGTAATATCTAGAAAAGAAAGTTTAATTCTCCTATATGCTGACTTGGTCAGATCATAGCTAGGGTATTGTGTTCAGTTCTGTGTAGCTGTACTTTAGGAAGGACACTGACAAGCTGAAGTATACCCAAAGGAAAGCAGCAAGGATGATAAAAGACCGGAGAATATGCCATATGAAAATCAGCTGAAGGAAATGGGGATATTTAGAAAGGAAATGGGAAGACTTAGGAAGGAACTGAGAGCTGTTACACGCAAGAGTAGCATTAGTCTTACTCCATTTGGCCCAGGGGGCAGAACTAAGAGCAAAGGGAAGATGCTTAAGAGGGGAAGAACATGGCTGGATACAACTGAAAACCCTAAAAATCGAGTCATCCAAAGTTTAATAAACATCTCAGGAGGAACCAGGCTACCCTTCACTAGAGATATTTTAAGGAGAGGCTGGATGACCTCTTGACTGGGGCTATAATAGAGGACACAAAAGTTCAGGTATGGGTTGGATTAGAAAGATCCCTTCCAATTCTAACAGGGCAAGTTAAGGGTTCAAGGCAATGGCAATGAAAGATTTTAGTAATTTCCTGGATCAAGCCTCTTTGAAGGAAGATACTTTAATTCTTTCACAGATCCATCAGTGCAGGAATCCCCTCCAGGAGTAAAGTACAAAAGTCATCCCTACCTTCTAACTTTTGCTACTTCTTATCTATGCTTTTCTGTAATTCCTTCACAGAATATTTACTCTATTTTAAAATGCTCATGAATCAGACAAAAGAACCCCCTGATAATTCATAAAGGATAACTTTTAAAAACAGAAGTAGTAATTCTATCTTTTCTTACTTTATACTAAAATTCCAACTTTATTGGAACAATCTTTTTTCCTCCAGATCCATTCTAATTTCTTTCATATTCAGGGCCAATACCAATACTAAACATGAAACTAGTCTGGCTATATTACTAAAATGTTCAAGTTTTCCTTCCTCTTAAAAGTAACTTAGCAGGCAGATCTTTGAGGGTCAATATAGAGCAGAATTTGGGTACTATCCATATTGTGGTATTTATGGGAACTTTAAAAAAATACATACTTGAATACAGTAATAAAATAACTTCCATTTTCCAGTACAGACTTGCTATAGATGTTCAAATTGCTTAATGAATACCATTTATAAGCAATATATATAATGAAATTATTTCCATATCCTGGTATATAATGGGAAATCTTTAGTTTCAGTTAAAGTTAACTTTTTTCAGTGAAAGTTAACTTTTTATGACCCTCAGTGTGGCCCTTCTGCTAACTTTTAAACATACACAAACTGGGAAGTGATTTTGATTATGTACAATCTTTAACTAAATAAGATGTTTCTGATCTTTCTTGGATTTTATGTTAACAATTTTTTTTTCTATATTATCACAGCAATAATGCAGTTATATATAACCCAGTAAACTAAATCCATTTCTTAAAGCAGATCTAATGTAATGTAAGATCCAATTGTTATTCAAGATTTCTATATATGACTTAAATTACATGCCTCCATTACTTTCCTGTTTCTTGTTCCTTACCTTGTATTATGCCTATGCATGTATATTATCTTCCCCCAAAGAGAATGAAAGCTCCCTATGGGCAAAGATTGTCTTTTTATTCCTAATATAAGCTTTGCAAAATAAGTGTTTGAGAAATGATTGTTGAAGTGAAATGGAAAGACCAAATTCAGTGAACATACAGAGTTAAAATCAAACTTTTAAGTTTCATAACAAGTAGGTGCAGTTACTAATTTGTGTTTGCTTCTTTGTAACTAAAACTTTATAATATTTTCCTTAAAATAATTAAGATGGATTAGTTTCTCTTAATTTAAAAAAATTAAATATGAAGGATGGTAAACTTTTACCTACTTCTGTATTACAGTTTTCAGTTCTTTGCCACTACAAAAAGTGCTACTATCCATACTGTGGTGTTTATGGGAACTATAAAAAAAATTACCGACTTCTTTGGAATATATGCATAGCCATAGGGTTCTCAGGATCATCATAGGATCATAGGTTTTTAGAACTGGAAGGCATCTCAGATGTCACCTAGTCTATGAGCAGAAATTCCATTTATGATGGTAATAAATAATCACTTGAAGATCTTTTGCAATGAATAATTCATCACCATGAGTGATTCCATTCAACTTTTGTACAACTCTAATTATTAGCGAATCTTTCTTTAGAGCCAAAAATCTGTCTCTTTGCAACTTCTACCTGGTGGTTTCAGTTTTAATCTTTTGGCCTGATAATCTCTCTTCCCTACTGGAGTCCTTCAAATACTTGAAGACAGACAGTAAGCCCTCCTTCAGTCTTCTCTTTTCTGGGCTAAATGGCCCCAGTTCCTCTAATCTTCCTGTGGCACATGGTTTTCTATTCTCTTACCATCCTACTTAGTTATCATCCTCAAAAATAGATGTTCTTAACCATTTTTGTCTCCTAGAATTGTACTGTCTCAGGATGTTTCCAAATGCATAAAATAAGATTCAAATAATCACAGAGGAAACTAATTATATTGAAATAAAGATACATTTTTTTTCTCATCCAAATTTATAAACACCCTAGAATCTATGGCCCCAGGTTAAGAAGCCCTGCTCTAGGAGTATTCCAATTTCTTTATTTTTGTTGTTCAGTTGTATCCAACTCTTTGTGATCATGTGAACCACAGCACACCAATATTGTCCACTGGTTTTTCTTGGCAAAGATATTGGAATGGTTTGTCATTTTCTTCTTCAGTGGATTAAGGCAAACAGAGATTAAAGTGACCGGCCCACGGTGACATAGCTAGTAGGTATCTGAGGCCAGACTTGAATTCGGGTCCTTCCAGACTCCAGATCCCAGACCAAGCACTCTATCTGCTGAGCCACCACACTACTCCCAATATCTTTATAGCCTTCCTAAAAAGCTAGGTCCAGAACTTCAATGTTCAATTTATATATATTATTGAACTACTAAACGTACAAGGTCCTGGGGATACAAGAAGGGAAAACAATATAGTTCATATCCTCCAACAGATTATAGTCTAATAAGGGCATACACCAGTAAGTATCATACAAAATAGGATGTAAAAAAGGCAAAGGAGAGATCTAGAAAAATCCATATAAAAACATTTGAGGAAGTAGCCTTTACTCGGATAGATGATAGGAGGCTACATGGCAGGAGTAGAACCTATACTAGCTCCTCCTCCAGATTTAATATGACCAGGTCAAAATATAGGAGGTCTACAACCTTACTTATCTTAGAAGTTCTGGTCTCAACATGTAAGGAGAGGGGAAATAAAAAGTAACCAGGATCAGGGAGGCCAGGTTTCTATCAGTCTCTAGGCTGCTTTATCTTTCTAGGTGGCAAGATGTTGCTTTAAAGTGGGCCCTAAAGGGCCACCACTATCAGCATTGAGGGTTCTGGTCTGCTAGGCAAGAGCAAGGCTCTTACTCAAGTCCTAAGCCAGTTGGAAGCTTCAGTTCCAGAGTTTAGGTCTGGAATAAAAGCTCTATTCTTGTCTTACCACCAGGCTTTACTCCTATAACCTTCCTTAGAGGAACATAACAGCCCTTGAGATTTCCCATGGGGGTGGGTGTGTGTGTTGTGTGTTGGGGGTGGGGGTGTTTGGTGGCAGAAGGTGGGGAAGAGAGGGAAGACCTAATCCACCCTAATCTAGTTATAGTTCTAGGGCTCATTTCTCACCAACTCAGTTTTCCATTCTTGGGTATCAAAGGTAGCAGTAGTGCTTTGAAATGACACATGATACCACTAAATTTAGAAATAAAGGATTTACCTATCTATATTTCCTAAATAGTGTGGTGAGACAAGCTAAGTCTGATACTTGCTACCCGTTTAAGAATAAACTTTTATTTAGGAATATAAGCAATGAAGATGACAAATCATGGCTTTAATGCACTTCCCTTATGTTCTAAAATTTTAAACCAATATACTTATTAGACCACTCAAATTTATAAGTCTCCTTTTGGCTCTAAATGTACAAAAGGACTTAGCTCCTTTTAGACTGAAGGTTTTTTTAAAATAAGGAGTTATATCTTATTTTTCCCATATCACTGAAATAGATGATTATGGTGCTTTGCACACAAGTCTGAGTTCTACTAAGTTTTGATAGTTGTTATAACTGCCATATACATATTCCTAAAAATTATCACACTATGCAAAATTGCACAATAAAAACTACAAGGCTTATGGGGAAAGTGGGGGAAGGGATACGATACTCAAAAAATTCATTAGTGAAAAAAGGGAGATCTAATAAAAATGATAACACAGTTCTATACACGTTAAATGGCTAAGACATATATAAATACTACCATAAATAGCAGCGGTAGTCCACAGTCTCTAGCCGCTGCTCAGTCTGCACCCTGAGTTCACAAAGCCTGGGCCTGACAAAGTTAATAGGATGACCTCAGCAGGTCACAATTCTAAGACTTCTGGGTTGATGGTAGCCACAGTGGATGGTCAGTGGGGGAGAGGAGGAAGGAGTGAAATACGTAAGTATAGACTAGCCCTCTTCTACCCAGTTCCTACTGCCAATAATTATGGCACTTTACCTTGAAAAAGTCTGCTCGTGGAGGTAGGGTTGCAGTTACTAAGATATTGTAAAGTAGTACAGTTTTCTGTGTTTTTACTGTTTTCCTGACAAATCGTTATAAGCACACCAGAATTCTTGTTGTGTTCCCTAACATATCAATCGTGTTGGAATAATTTTGCATTTTCAAACAAGTGTTATAGACATGACTACATTTGTAATTATACAAACGTATTCTCCTAGAAGACCTTATTTATATCTAGCATTTGCAACTCGCAGGAAGACTAGTTTTAATGGTTCATCTTCCAAAAGACTTTCTAGTTTTTTTATTCATTAAGCATTTATTAACTACTTACTACTTTTAGGCACTACATTAGATACAAGAAGAGATGCATAAGGGATATTTCTTGCCCTCAAGGAACTTAGGATATTATAAAGGCGATAAGCCACATTCTCAAATAAATGCAATACAAATAAATATGTAAGTGCATAAGAGAAATACACGTAAGAGAAATTCTCTCTTGGGAATTGTTCAGAAATTAAGGACAAGTCATTTAACTTCATGTAATTTCCATCTGTTTTCTCACCTGCACAAGAAACTAGCCAAGGGTGCCTAGCCAGACAGTGGACAGGTAATAAATTCAGCCTCATGAAGACTCCTAAGAAATTGGCCTAAATTACTGAGGAATTAATCTTGAGGCCCCTATTCCTTCTTCCTTCCTTCGTAATGACTGAATGAATTTTCTCTCCAAAGTCACAACAGTCTTTCAAGGCCCAATTTGGAGCATATGTCTTCTAACAAACTTTCTACCAACCACCAGGGCCAGCCAGGATATACAACTATCATTTCTGGACACTAGCTTCCTTCTTGCTTTATTAAACTAAAATTGAACATTAAACCCAGGTATGTAAATTATGTAAATAAGGAATAGATAAAGAAGGAAGAAAGCAAGTAAGAAAAAGTACTATTATTCCCTTGGGCCAGTCTAGCTAGACACAAGTCCAAAATTGTACTTCTTCCATTTCTAAACATGGATAGTATATGTCACATAACAGTGAACTTGTGACAAAGCAGACTGAGTTAATAGAGCCTTAAGTAGAATTATATAATTCCTCATATCAATTTTTAATTAGCATTCTTCTCCCCTACCTTACACCTCCATCTTATACAGTCCAGTCTATACCTGAACAGGACAGGTGGTCATCCAGAAAGATGAAGTAAAAACAAATAATAATTAACAGCACTTTATGGTATTATAATTGATTACACACAGCTGTATTATGCTGTCTTCTATCAAACACCATCCTTTCCAAACAAAAACTTCTCTGAGGTGGTGTCTACACAGAATCTAATACAATATGTAGCATTATTTCCAGAAATTATTTTCTGAAAGTTGAAAGTACAGACCAAACAAAAAACATACGACTTAACAAAGTTCCCCAAATGGTATTGAGATACAATGCTGACCATGAAAATACAATAATTTGAAGACACAAATAATATGCCATTATTATACTCTTTTTCCACTACTAAATGGTATTTATAGCCCATAGCTAAATGTGTTTATAGAAATGATATGATATACTTTGATAAGTATATGTATACTACCTGCCAACTATGAGCCAACCCACATAGTATGTTTGCTTCACACTCATTAACTTCTTCCCTTCCAAGATAACCACTCTCTTTTTGTGGTTTGCTTCCCCTTTGACACGCCCTAACACTCACAAGCTGGGCTTTCCCCAGAGAGAAGGAGGCTTTTATACTCAATAATCTTAAAATCCTAGGGGCAGCCCTTGTGAATAACTGTTCCTACTAAAACTAAAGCTAATGAGGCCCTACACACGTATTTCTCATGAATAAATCAGCCACTAATGCTTAATTAATATTAGACAAAATATTTACTGAAAATGCAAAGCAAATACATTACTTACATACCATTCCATCCATCACACTCTAGCACCGATGCACATAATGGAAAGGGTGGAAACATGCTATAAGTACCAAGCTAACTCACAACTTTAGAACTGAAGAATTCAATATCCTCTATCTCAGGAATTGTCCATAAGAGCTCCTTGCTAAGCACAGGTTCTTTAGGAGCAAATACTCCACCGCTTAGCTGAGCTGATGCAGACTGATCCCTCACCAGGCAAAGTGTCTCAGCTGGAGACAGGCTCATCTGCCAGACTGCTTCTCTGATGCTCTCTATGCTGTCCTACTACTCATGTGGATTTGTCTCTGGACAGAAACTGTAGAATCTATCACTTCCAGCATGCTTTCAGTGGAATGGATGTTGCAATATTTTAGGGAAAGGCAACAATTTTGCTAAATTTGGTGAAAATCTATCCAGACTATCAGGATTCTTCTCTTTTTCCTTCTCAGTAGCAGTTGGCAGTAAAAAGAAAAGATCAGTCTCTCCATTTTTCTTTCCTTTGCTTCTCAGCTCCAAGGTGCAGTTGAAAGCAAAGTTTCTCTTCTTCAGTGTGTCATGCAAACCAGTAACTGCTGCCTCATGTACTCAGTAACTATTTTTCTCAGAACACAGGAGATGAAAGGTCATCACCCTTACACATGTGTATACAAATTTAATGAACATTATGGTATAAAAACTGAAGAATATGATAGTGATAATTTAATTATTCAAAGGATGGAGGTTCCTTCTAAACCCATCTATGCCAGCTCTTCATGAGCGGCTTTCATCCACATCTTCCCTAAAGTTCAACATTAGGGTCCACTCAATGTGCTGGAGTCCCTTTTTGTTTTTTTCTGATATTGGGAGGGTATCAGTAGGGGACTCTGATCACAATCACCAACTCATCTTTTCTTTCTGCCATATAATTCATTACTAACATATTTTACTACTCCTTTTTAGCATTCCTTGTTGGTTATATGTCACAAAATATCAATTAACATACAGGTTAAAAGACAGCAATTTTGAAGCTTTGGTGAGAGAGGGATCCACAGAAATGTAGGAAACCTCTTAATACTGAAGTTAATATTTCTCATCATTTTCTTATGCTCAAACAGGCGCTGTCTGCACTATTCTCTGTTGGTACATTTGTGGAGAAATATCACCAGAAGTGACAATACTGTTCATAACATAGAAATACTTAAGGAAAAACAATAATATAAAATCTTTCTTCTGGGAAAAAAAGGCCCCTAATTTTATTCAGGAAATAGTTATCTACTTTTCCTATTGTAAAGAAAATTAAATTTTCTTTGGAAATATAGAGAAGTTGTTATGTTGTTTATTCAAATCTTGTGAATATTCTCTGTTTAGTTCCAGTTTCAATGTGTTCCTCTATTCCTTCCTCCCTATTTTTCTTCCTCTGTCTGTCTCTCTCTCCCTCTGCATCCCTCTCTTTCTTGCAAGAACAAAATCTCAACCTACCAGAAGTTAACACTCTCATAGAGTGTTACATATATATATATATATATATATATATATATATATATGTAACCAAGTTATACCAATAATTGGGTATTTTAAATACCATGAAAACGTATTCATTCTCCTTGTTATTTTCTTTAGTTATTTCTTCATCTAATAACAATTAAGTGAGGTACTGAGTCATGCTTGATAGGAAGATTTCTCTGGAGAGTATAAGTGAAGCTATTTTCTGTAATGTTATATAAGTATTTAAGAATTATAAAATGAAGTTAGCAGAAACCAGAACAGCTTATAAAAATATCCATCACTATTTCAATATTGAATTTTTCTCATATCAAAATGGCCCAATTATGTTTGTCCAAGAATCTAGGAAAAACTCTTTAAGATAATTCATGGACGTTGAAGTAAAAGTAAAAGGTAATTTCTTTCTATGACTCTCTAACACAAACCTTCCATTTCGGACAAAATTACATGTGTTCCCACTTTTGCACCTCTGCTAACTCAACTCCTCCTGTCTGCCTATTCAAATCTTACCCATTCTTCAAAGCAAGCTCAAGTCCTACCTCCTTTAAGCAGCCTTCTGAAAGTTTCTCTGAATTTCTATAGTATGTATTGTTGCTACTACTTATTTCGTACTTATTGCACTCATTCTGTACTTATTGTATATTTCTATGTACCACATTACTATATATTGCAACAAAAATCTTATTCTGATGTCTTTTAAGATGAAAGTGATTCCTCAGGTTTCAAAACGGTTATGTAAAAGCTCTGACAGATTCTACAAAGTGAAAAAGTTATGATTTCAAAGGTATAGTTTTGGTGGCAATGGATGCTATCCAAGATAAATAAAGCAAACTGTCCAACACAGTTGCAACAAATTTGAATGTTTCTTTTATCTAGCAGCTGCCAAAGTTATTTTCCTAAAGCATAGGTCTGATCATGTCACCTTCCCACCCTCCCCCACAAAGAACTTCAGTGGCTCCTTATTAACCTCAAGGTTAGATATAGAATCCTCTATTTGGCATTAAAAGTCCTTCAACAACCTCGACCTTTCCTATCTTCTTACACTTTACATCTTCTAAAACAGACTTCCTCCTCCATTATCATACCTACTCTCTCACTTATCTTTCACTTTTTTGTCCTGTATGACTACTTCCCTACTGCCTACAAAAATGCTTATTCCTCCTCCATCCTCAAAAAACTTGAATTTTTCATTTCCACTAGCTAATATCTTACAGCTTTCCTCCCTGAAATCTTTGAGGCCATCTACAATCAACGCTTCCACTTTCTTTCCTCTCACTCTTTTAAATCTCTTAGAATGACTTCCCTACCTCATCATTCAATGGAAACTACTATCTCCAAAGTTACCAGTGATATTTCGAATGCCAAATGTAAAGGCCTTTTCTTACTCCTCATTCTTCTGGACCTTCTTGCAGTCTGTAACACTGATAAGTAACATAAACAAGAAAGAGAATGCAAATATATACAAAGTAGTTTGGGAGGAAATGAAGGTGGGCACAAGCAGTAAGGAAAATCAGAAAAGGTAGCTGCTAGATAGAAGAAGCATTCAACCATGTTGGACAAGTTTGCTTTATTTTTCTTGAACAGCAACCATTGACATCAAAACCATACCTTCGAAACCATATCTCTTTCAGTTTAGTAGAATCTGTCAGAACTTTTACATAGCCATTTTGCAACCTGAGGAATCACTTTCATGTCAAAAAACATCAGAAAAAGATTTTTGTTGAGATATATGATAATGCATGTTGTAACAGCAAAGACTCCAGCATACACAGGAGGGCCTGCTGTACAAGGTCTTGGATCTACTTTTCTAAAAGGAACACAACTTCTGAAGGGTCAACAATCACTTTAATCAAATACCTATACCAACAGAAAAAATACAAGAAGAGAAATAAAGACCAACAGACAGGGTTTCCAATTGTCTGACCATAAGCAATACCTACATCACAGATCAATAGACAGATCCAGCTATCTAACCATTACATACATACATAGTTACCAGAAAGAGAAGCACCAACATCTGGGCTTTCAAAGCCAAGGGGCTCCTTAACGGCTACCCAGAGTCTTGTCTGGCCAAAGGAACACTTCCAACGAGTAAGCCCTAAAATAAAACCTCACTTCAGAGTATTTATACTCTGGAGAGCTGGAGGGCATGACTCTCAGAACCAGAACCTCACAAAAAATTAACAAAAGGCATTGGGGCCTATTAATGGGCGAGGAAGATCTTTAACTCTTTTCCTCACTCACCATTAACCTTACATTAACATTACATATACAGAAATATACAATAAGTTTGGGAGGGAGTGAAGGTGGGCACTCAGAGCAATAAGGGCAATCAGGAAAGGCATCATGCAGACAGTGCCTGAGTTTCATCTAGAAGAGATTAGGGGACTCATTCTATGAGGTGGAGGCAAGGAGGAAATGCATTTCAGGAATGGGAGCAGTCCAGTGCAAAGGTGTGAGGACAGGAAAAGTGAGGACTAGAGAGAAGAGCGATTTGGATAGATTAAAGAGTGCAGGAGGAAGAGTAATGTCCAACGAGGATGTAAAGATAAGATGAAATCAGGGTTATGAAGGACAATGAAATTAAATAGAGGACTTACTATTTGATCCTAGAGGTAATAAGAAACCACGAGAGTTGCATAAGGGAGTCACACAGTCAAATCTATGGCTAAGGAAAATTACTTTGGAAGCAGTGTGTTGAATAGACTGGAGTGGGGAGATGTGAAGTAGAGATATCAGTCTCTTGTCATTATCTATGCCAGAGGTGATTAGGACCTAAATTAAGGAGAGTGCTGTGTGAGTGACAGGAACTGGACATGAGAGAAGATACAAAGGCAGAAACAGAAAAATTTAGCAACTGATTGTCTTTGTAGAATTAGAGTAATTAACTGAGAACAATTCTGGAGCTAGAAAACAGATGATTGGAAAGATGATGGTGCCTTTGACAGAAATTGCAAGGTTTGGAAGAGAGGAGGGTATAGCGGTAAAAGATAACGAGTTCAGTTTTGGGTGTGTTAGATAAGATGAAAGAAAAATGAAAAGGGAATAAGATGGCTGTTACAAACCATTTTCTACAGTAGATGAATTACATCTTTAGTTGCATGGTTCACTTAAAAATACAGAAATATAAGATTTCCTTGAATTTAGTGTTTAATGGTTATTTAAAAATATGTGATCTTGTACAGCAAAATGAAGCCTTGAAAGATTTCAGCTAATAATGTGCCTAATACACAGATATTAGGATCATACACAATTCTGTTAGTCATAGAGATAGCTGTTCAATAATACCGTGACTATCACTATAAAACAAGGAGAAAGATGCTTGCCAATTATCAGAGGACATGCTGTATAAGATATGGATGCAGGTTCTTTATAGATGACGAAGTCATCTAGATACTGCTTTATTTATGAATCTCACAGAATAGATGGTATCAAGCCCCATATCAGAGGGTCTTTTCAGTCAGATATATGACCATTAACAATTCATCCAGGAAAAACAAATGAACAAAGAATATCTTAAGCAAGGACCTCTGTTTCCTCATCTGTAAAATTAGATGGTTGTATTAGATATTCTAAGATCTATTATCTAGATAGATATCTAGTGGAATGGGTAATCCATTGAGTTTGGTCAATCAATATATTTTATACAATTTATTACCTAATTTTGGACAGACACTCAAACAGTGAGTTGCATCCAGAATTGAAAGAGAAGGGAGATTTAAAAGCATTTTTTACAAATATTATCTCATTTGATTCTTAAAATAACTCCGGTAAGTGGATACTATCATGCCCTTTTTACAGGTAAGGAAACTAAGGCCCACAGAAGTCAAGTGACTTGCTCACTCAAGGTCACATAAGCTAGTGTAATGGCAATCTGAAATGGAAAATCTTTCCTATTCATTAATAGGCCCTTTAAGTAACATGGAGCCTGTGGTGGGAGGAGTTTACTGAATGGGTGGAGCAGTAAGAGGCAGAGCTAAAGTTATTGAACAGTCAGAGGTAGGAAGGATGCAGGCTCCTGGGTAGCATAAGTGACTTTGTGATTGTTTGTGATTTTTTATTATTTTATTTGTTTACAGTGGTCTACAATCACTTCATATAACTTAGGTTTTTTTCCCCCTTCCTCCCCGGACAGCATATAGTTTTATATAGGTTCCACACATACATTTCTATTAAATACATTTTCACCTTAGTCACGTTGCACAGAAGAATTAAAATGAAAAGGAGAAATCATAAAACAAACCAAAATGTGATACAAAAGAAAATAATCTGCTACATTCTGCGATCGAGTTCCATAGTTCTTTCTCTAGATGTGGAAGACATTTTGCCTTAAGAGATCATTAGGAATTTTTTAAATCCTTGAATTGCAATGAAGTTCTAAGTCTACCAGAAAAAATCCTCGCACACTGTGGTTGTTGCTGTGTATAAAGTTTTCCTAGTTCTGTTCCTTTCACTCAGCATCAGTTCATATAACTCTTTCCAGGCCTCTCTGAAGTCTTCCTGTTCATCATTTCTTATAGCACAACAGTACTCTATTTCATTCATATACCACAATTTATTCAGCCATTCCCCAATTGATGGGCATCCCTTTGATTTTCCAGTTTTTGACTACTGTTTGTGATTTTGCTTAAGACAGCCTGCTTTTGATAAGCGTAATGGACCTGGTTTGTGGGAAGCCTGGCAGGGGGAAGGCTTAGGGATGGTATTGTCCTTTGCATTGTTATTGTGTATAGATTTTTGTTGCTGAGATGGATTTGGGTCTGAATAAATGTTTTGGTTCTGTCTTCCATGTGGAGAGTCTGGGTATTTCACGACTGAATTGCGTCGTGATATTCATGACTGCCCTGGGTACTGTGAATACTGCCCTGGTACTACAGATAATGTCTGAGATTAGATTTTAATTCAGGTCTTTCTGATTCTAGTACTGGTGCTCTATCCATTGTGTTATAAGCTGCCTCTATAAATATGTATACATCCAAAGGCCCTCTTGTCTTTCTATACTCACTTGATAGCATCATTCACTCTCATGAGTACACATAGCTTATATATATATATATATATATATATATAGTCTTAATTATTTTGCTGAGCTTCAAGTCCTACATCCCAAACACCCTACCAAGCATTTCCATTTGGAAACGTTTGTGTCATAGGCATTTCAAGCTCAATATGTCCGTAACAGAACTCATTATCTTTCCCATTCCAGGAATGTTCCTCCTCCTCCTCCCCTCTATCAGGAGTCTTGCCTTCAGACTCAGATTAAATTCCACCTTTTGCAAGAGGTACCTGTACTCTGCCCCACTCCCCACCACTGCTAGTACTTTCCCTTTGAGATTACTTCCTATTTTTTATGCAGACACATGCATGCACGTGCATATGCGTGTGAACACACACACAAACACACACCCCTCTTGTGTATACATACTTGTTTGCATGTTTTCCATTTGATTCTTAGCATCTTGAGGTCAGGGACCATGTTTTTGATCTTTCTTTGTATTCTAAGGACTTAGCACACACAAATTAATATATGTTTGCTGACTGACTACCTCTGTACCCTAAAGACCACTGGCCTTTCTGTTCATCCTAAAGCTGAACTCTCCTATATATTTTACCTCCCTCAAATGAGGACTTTGAGAATAGGGACCATGTGATTTCCTTCCTCAATCAACTCTACTGGCTTCCTATTGCCTTAAGGACATAAACTCTGTTTAGCAATGTTGGAAGGGCTTTGAGAATCCAATCACACTAACTGTTGTTGTTGGAGTTGTGAACTGATACATTCAAGAGGCTTTTTAAGGGCATAGATGATTTTGTTTTGGTCTTTTTATCCCTAGCGTATACCATACATAGTTCCTTGAACATAGTGGGCATGTACCAAATTCTTGTTAAGGTCTCAGAAAATTCAACTTATCATCTACTTTACAAACTTCAAGGATAAACTTATCTGGGTAAAGAAACAGAAAACTAGAAAAAATGGCCCTTGATTTTTCTATGTTTTGATAAGTATATTAAATAAATTTTTAGAAATATTCCTAATAATTCACATAACTATATAAAATATATAAAAATAGCACTTTGCAAATATGAGGTGCTTTATTAATGGCTAATGGGCTAATACTACTATTACTAATTCTAAAAGTTTCTACTTCTTCTTAGTTCCCACAAACTAAGATGTACTTAGATATCAGACCGGATCATCATACTATTAAAAACAAAGCAGGAAACTACCATCTTAATTATTCATTTTTATTAAATGTAAAACCTAAAAAGAAATTCGTGATTCACCTTCCTCTATAACTTGTAAGCAGAAAATGTTTTTTCTTATATTACAGTGTCCCACGATGTAATTTTTTCACCAATGCCAGAATACAAAATATTTACTTGCATAATTGCCATGGTTAACTAAATGTGCCAGTGTTAAGCTATGCAATTTTCCATTTGATTAATATTGATTAGACTATAGCTGAAATGCAGTCATTTAAAACTAAATTTATACTTTAAACTAGCCTAATTCTCGGAAACAACTTGAGTCACTGAATTTTAGAGTAGCTTATCATAGTCACAAGCTTTAGATCTGGCAGAAAACTTATAAAACATGTAAACTTACCTTGTCATTTTTGCAGATGAGAAAACTGAGGGAAAGGGAATTAAAGCTGATTCATCTAGTTAGAGGTTGAGACCAGAATCAAAGTCCCCTGCTTCTTTTCTAGTTCAAGATTCATTCCACTATAATATAATTTCTCTCCTGGGGCAAATACCTTACTTTGTAAATTCTAGCACCAAAGAGATTAAATATGGACCTATAATTCCTTATGCTTATTCCTTAGGCAATCTACTGGAAGACATGCTCATCAGACAAGTAGCAGAGGCTGACAAGAAATGTGCTTTCTTTTGCATCACTGCACACAATAGTAAAGAATGCAAACACTTAAAAAGTATTTTAGAAAAATACTTCAATAAGTTTTTATTTCTATGGCATACTTTCCTTTCTCAAGTTGCTTAAATTTCCCTCTTGTAATAGTTTGAAGTTAGAAGGTGTAGGTGAGATAAGCTTAGGAGTCTTATGGTCCACTTAGAAAAACACTGCTTTCAGAAGCAAAATTCTTTAAGCTCTGAGAACTATTTATTAGTAGGTCAGCAGGAAAATAAGATTTCTTTTGAATTAAAAATACTTCTATGATTTGCTGTAGGAATCATAACAAAATTAGCAGAACCCTTCTAATTTACATCAACAAAAACAAATGGTGAAGTCTACCTAGATAAGGAAACATGATCTCTAAGAAAATGATCAGAGTATCAGCATGTGGTTTTGTAACAGGTATTTTATACAGGTCAAAGGGAAATGCTGATTTCTAGAGGGCATTAACAATAGGATAAAATAATTTTATTTTCTTCCTCTATTTCTCAAATGTAAGAAAATTGAAAAGATAATGGATCCAGTGATTTTGACAAAACCACCTTTACAATAAACCTGACATTTTTTGACTGAAACACTGAAAACAAACCCATGGAAAAAAAAATACACACACACATATGTATGCATACTTTCTATCCATGTATCTATCAATCTAACCACGGCTCAGTAGGGGTATAATAATAATAATCCAAACTAAACCATTTTAAAAGGACAGAGATCATTCAGGTCACAAAATATTAGGTCTGAAGGTTTCCTTCTAGAGGGAGAATATAAATTAAAAAAAGAAAATCAACTGATCATACAACATCTAAAAAGGGCCTAATATGGAGAGAGCATTCCAAAGGGATCGTGTAATACCTATAGACAATGATAAGGGAAGATCATTTTATTTCATTACTGTCCTGTTGACTTTTTAGGAAATAAGATGATATGGACCTGATTATGCCTAAAAGAAATAGTAAACGCAGTATTTGGTTTGTGATTTATGCTTGAGGTAAAATAAGGGGTTATGTTTTTTAAAGTTCTTTCCACTCTAACATAATTCTATAAGTCTACATAATGGAAAAAATTCAGAAGTCACTGTTGACTAAGGCTTAAATATCCAAAAAATAGGCCTGTCAGTGTTACTATACACTTGACCCTTTTAATAAACATAAAAGGAAAACATTGACTGCTTTTATCAAAATGAATATATCCACTTCTTCATCTAAAGAACCATCATGGAAAACCTAATTCTTACTTGGCACCCATTTTTCACAACAGCCTTTGAGAAGTCTTCATATAAATTCCCAGAGATGATAAATTCATTTTTTCAAAAGATCTACTGCTATGGTACTTTGACAAAGGAGTTAATTTTTTGAGCTTCTGGAGTAAACGGGTTCTACTATTATACCTATTTACTTCCCTATAAATGTTAATACTTTTGATTGACACTTTAAAATCCAATAATGGTTTATAATATTTACTTTGGGGTTAGTGTTCACTGTCTGATGATCTCATTTGCAACACTATGTGGAAAAGCCAGATATTCCTAGAACCTTCGTTCTTCAGCTTTTACTTCAAGTAACATTTAATGGAGAAAAAGGAAGTGGCTAGGATGAAACAACGGTACTCTAAAACCTATTTTTCCTTCTTAAAGTGCTATCTGAAATCCCAATCACTTATGGAAGTCAGTTTTAGAAGTATATTCTTTCTATTACTTAAATTTATATTTATACATTTTCTCTATCATTTTTTCCATTTTTATGAGTCTTTTTGATCTTGAATTTCTCTTTTTGCTGCTCTCTTTCTTATTAATGTCTTCTTATTCTGTCACACCTTTACTAATTTTCAATATCAGATGCTTAGGAATATTCGCCGTAACAGTTCCTTATGATATTTGAAATACAGATGTAAAGCCTTTAAGCAGTAGGAAAGAAAGGTGTTATATAATTATTAAATAATTACTATAAGTTGTCTGGAGAGCTCTGTGAAAAGTTATGTTGACTTGAGAGAACATTTCATTTAAAATAAACTTTACATCTTTATTATGAAAAAAATGCAAAAACAACTTATAAAAATGAAGTGCTGTACAAGTATAGGATGCTAAAACACATGGAATAAGTGTCTAATATTATTCACTCAAGAAATGAAGGGTATTAAGAAAAAAAGAAATGAAGGGTATGTACTTGCCTCTTTTAAGACTCAAAGAGAACCATTAATTAATTCTGTAATACCATTAAAGCAATTAAAATGTTCTTTCTCCCTACACAAGCTATAACCTTGGGGGCTGGGGAGCGGGGTTGGTGAGATGGAGAAGAGGAAGAAAAAAAGTCCTGAGGGTCAGAAATAGAGTTCAGAAGAATAAGACATGGGGGGGGGGGGGGTGGAGCCAAGATGGCGGAGTAGAAAGACTCACGTATGCTAGCTCTGAACCCACAGCCCATATATTTTCTGCAAGAGGAACTCCCCACAAATTCTGGAGCACTGCAAGGAGCGCAGAAACACAGTGGAAAAGATTTCTGTTCCAGAGAGCCCTGGAGAGCCGTCCCCAGGGTCTGTCACGCCTCGGAAAGCGGAGCCCACCCCTGCGCTGCCCTGGCCACGCGGCGGAGAGGAGCAGATCCGAGCAGGCTTCAGGGATGGAACCTCTGGTGGCCGGGAAGGTCCCTCCACCCACAGACGCTACAGGTCAGTGAAAGAGACGTCTGGGCTACCCGAGAGGGGAGCGGGGTGTCTCCGTGGCTCGGGTGCCCTCGGGAGGAAGCAGCGGAGGCAGAGGCAGGGGCAGGGGTGGGAAGTGGCAGAGGCAGCAGCAGCAGCTGGGACTCCCTGAGCAGCAGGCAGAAGCTCAGGTCTCTGCATAAACCCCCTGAGGGAGCTGAGACTGGGAGGCGGCCCTGCCCCCACCCCAGCACCAGAACTAAAGCCCAAATTAAATAGCTGCGGTGTCTGCCACAGAAAGCCCATTTGAATCTCAGACTCCAAGCACTAGCTGGGCAGACCTAGGCGGGGGTGGACAGGAATCTCAGAAGTCAAGTAACTGGCTGAGAAAATGCCCAGAAAAGGGAAGAAAAATAAGACCATAGAGAGCTTCTTTAGGGGGTGCAAATGTTCCCGCCTTTCAATTCTGATGACGAGGAAATATTCTTACCATCAGGGAAAGACGTGGAGGTCGAGGCCTCTGTATCCCAGACATCCCAGGGGGATGTCCGGTGGGCTCAGGCCTTGGAAGAGCTCAAAAAGGATTTTGAAAATCAAGTTAGAAAGGTGGAGAAAAAACTGGGAAGAGAAGAGAGATGCAGGAAAAGCATGAAAAACGGGTCAATACCTTGCTAAAGGAGACCCAAAAAAATGCTGAAGAAAATAACACCTTGAAAAATAGGCTCACTCAATTGGCAAAAAAGGTTCAAAAAGCCAATGAGGACAAGAATGCTTTCAAAAGCAGAATTGGCCAAATGGAAAAAGAGGTTCAAAAGCTCACTGAAGAGAATAGTTCTCTCAAAATTAGAATGGAACAGATGGAGGCTAATAACTTTTGAGAAACCAAGAAATCACCAAACAACACCAAAGAATGAAAAAATGGAAGAGAATGTGAAATATCTCATTGGAAAAACAACTGACCTGGAAAAGAGATCCAGGAGAGACAATTTAAAAATTATGGGACTACCTGAAAGTCATGATCAAAAAAAGAGCCCAGACATCATCTTTCATGAAATTATCGAGGAAAACTGCCCTGATATTCTAGAACCAGAGGGCAAAATAGGTATTGAAAGAATACAGCAATCACCGCCTGAAAGAGATCTAAAAAGAGAAACTCCTAGGAACATTGTGGCCAAATTCCAGAGTTCCCAGGTCAAGGAGAAAATATTGCAAGCAGCTAGAAAGAAACAATTCTAGTATTGTGGAAATACAATCAGGATAACACAAGATCTAGCAGCTTCTACATTAAGGGATCGAAGGGCGTGGAATAGGATATTCCAGAAGTCAAAGGAACTAGGACTCAAACCAAGAATCACCTACGCAGCAAAACTGAGTATAATACTTCAGGGGAAAATTTAGTCTTTCAATGAAACAGAGGACTTTCAAGCATTCTTGATGAAAAGACCAGAGCTGAAAAGAAAATATGACTTTCAAACACAAGAATGAGTAGAAGCATGGAAAAGTAAACAGCAAAGAGAAGTCATAAGGGACTTACCAAAAGTGAATTGTTTACATTCCTACATGGAAAGACAATATTTGTAACTCTTAAAACTTTTCAGTATCTGGGTAGTTGGTGGGATTACACACACATACACACACACATATGTACACACGTGCACGCACACACACATACACACATGCACGCACATACAGAGACAGAGAGCACAGAGTGAATTGAATACGATGGGATCATATCTTAAAAGAAATTAAGGTAAATGGTGAGAGAGAAATGTAGGGGGAGCAAAGAGGGTGAAATGGAATGGGGTAAATTATATCTCATTCAAGAGGCAAGCAGGAGACTTTTTAGTGGAGGGAAAAAGAGGAGAGCTGAGAAAAAAACAAGAAGTTTACCCTCATCACATTCGACTAAAGGAAGGAATAAAATGCACACTCATTTTGGTATGGAAACCTATCTTACAATACAGGAAAGAGGGGGAGAAGGAGATAAGCAAGGGGGAGGGATGATGGAAGGGAGGGCAATGGGAGGAGGGAGCAATTTGAAGTCAACACTCAGGGAGGGACAGGATCAAAAGACAGAATAGAAACAATGGGGGGCAGAATAGGATGGAGGGAAATACAGTTAGTCTTACACAACACGACTATTATCAAAGTCATTTGCAAAACTACACAGATAGGGCCTATATTGAATTGCCTGCCTTCCCAAAGGGAATGGGTGGGGAGGGAGGGATGGGGAGAATTTGGAACTCAAAGTTTTAGGAACAAAAGTTTAGTATTGTTGTTGCTACTAGGAAATAAGACATACAGTTAATGGGGAATAGAAAGTCATCTGGCCCTACAGGACAAAAGAGAAGATGGGGACAAGAGAAGGGAGGGATAATAGAAGAGAGGGCAGATTGGTGATAGGGAAAATTAGAATGCTTGGTGTATTGGGTTGGGAGGAGGGGATAAAAGGGGAGAAAATTTGGAACTCAAAATTTTGTGAAAATGAATGCAAAAAGTTAAATAAATGAATTTTTATTAAAAAAAAAAAAAGAAGAAGAAGAAGAAGACATTGCTGGACTTGGCACTTTTCTTAAAAAGAAAGTTCTGGAAGGAACTGACCAACCAGAGAAAGGAGCAAACAGAGGCAAAATGTACTTCCAGGGTGAGAAGGCTGGGGGCAGAATGAACTTTCAGGGTGAGAAGATTGCTGTGTCATAGTGGGAAAAAGTCTGAAGAAACCAGAGTAGTGTCCAAAGAGGAATGAAGACATGGATGGTCTTGGCATTTTATTTAAAAAACACTAGTTTTTTGGGAACAATCAGAGGAAAGGGCTTCATGGTCAAAGTGTATCTGGTACAGTGCCTGTCACATACTAGGTTCTTAATAAATGTTTTCGTTGACTGACTGAATCACATATAATCATTGTTTAAGTGTTGTAAGTATACTTTTTATTCACAAGTTTAAAATGAAGAAAACATACAGCCATTCTATTTTTTACAGTGATTTATTAGAGTAAATTTAAAATTCAAACTAGCCCACCAAAAATACTCCAAAAGCTAGTCATCATTCTGTTATTTTTAATTTAATCTTTATTTTTATGCATTTATAACTGTTGCCAGCCACCCATGTCCTAAGATTTTCAACTTAGGGAAAGCTTTTAGAATTATTTTGTAAGAAAAATTCAATCATTCTTTGTCTTTGTATTAAATGCAATTTAAAGAAGCAAAAACCCTGTGTTAAATTTTAATTTTTTACTAATAGCTATTTTAAAATAAGTATTTTATCTGTATCTGTTGTTTGAAATCATAATGCATGTTTATATATGTTTATATACTACAATTCTGATATACAAGTCATATGTAATCATTAAGCAACGAAGACTCTCATGATACACACAATGCTTGCCTTATTTGACAGTAATACTATGTAAACTGATACACCTTATAATTTTTTTAGTGTAAGGGTGGTCTATTCTGGAATGGAGATTTATTGTACCAACAGGACCTATTTCAGGAAGGACTAATTTATAAATTAATTTCTAGTGAAGGCTCTGGAGTTTTTAACGTATCTTAAAGTTTATATAACAACCTGGCAATTGTTTGAAAGAGTTTTTAATTGCGTGTTAAATATATTTTGAGGGCACAGCATCATCTTCAAATGAAAAAAAATTATATACACACACATATATTTATGTACACCCATATATACACACACGTCCTGATAAGCAAGCAAGTACAACAATTATTAAATCACTTTATTAGGACACAGATTATACTTGAATTCTTGAACCTAATTATCTGTTAAGTAAGGGAGAGGCTTGTTTACAGATCTGAACACTTTACCTTTCCCATTTCAGATATGCAATAAATAACTTCTTTACCTCAACACCATTTTCCATAAGAATCCTTTTTCACAATGTCAAGATACTGTTAAGAGACACTGTTTTCCAGAGCTAAGACTCAGCAAGCAAACTGTGCCCTGAGTTTGGCATAACAACAATAGGCTGTACTTGCCAACTCCCAACAATCACCTGTGCCTGTAACCACCAAGTGAACTGAACCAGGTACCATTTCTGTTCCCAGCCATGCTAACCCTGATTCTGTGCCCTGATGTACGACCACAAGGCTCGATGACTGTAACATCTTGGAGACTGTTTGCAGTGGTTCAGACATGGACTTGGATACTATTTACTCAAGACCCAAGAATGCCTGTGTTGTGGTCCAGCTGTTTGTAGCTTTCACACTTAAAAATCCTACTCCTGCCATAAGTAGGTGAGCCCCCCTTCTTAGAAAAGGGAACTTTGTTCGCAAGTTGTTTCCCTCACTATGAAATTAAGCTGCTGTTTGATATCTGATTTACCTGCCTCTGAGCCTGCTCTGTTCAGCTCTGGTCATCTACAGGTTAGAGGTTGATAACAGCAAAACCACTAAGTTCCTTTTATCTATGTTTGCTGAAGAGAAAAAGAAATCATGTAGTTTGCCTCTCCAACAATTTTTTCTTTTTGTTAAATAATGCAAAATAAGAAGAGCCAAAAGTGTTAAACAAAGAGGTTGGATTTAACCCAATTTTCCTTGCTTTGTGGCAATTTCAATTCTGGTTTTGGTACTTGGACAATACTGTCCCAATCACCCAAGGCTCACACAGATTATATCTTCTTTTCTGTATTATTCATATAATATTACTTTCTCTTAACTTGAATAATTGAGGTCTCATGATGCACAAATCTTTTTCATTGAAAGGTGGGGCTCTACTTACATTTCTGTTTGTAATTCTAGTGACTGAATCTAGAAACATTTGAGTGTAAACTTTTGGTTAAACTATAACACAATTTCTGTTGTTTTCATTTGGGAATAACATTCAGAGAGGGTGGTAAAACTGTTATCCTTTAGGGGCTGGTTTTCTTTATGTGGCTTCTTCTGTATACAGATGGAAATCTTCCTATATGGACTGAAGGCAACTCTAAGAACATTGCCCTTCAAGGGGTGGATTTGGGGAGAACTGACTCTCTGGGGTCTCAGTTTCTTCATCTGTAAAATACTGAAAGTAACAGCATTCCCTTCACAGGACTGTTTGTAAGAGGCAAATGAGATAGTACACAAAATACTTTGTAAACCTTAAAGTGCTATATAAATGCTATAAAAACAACTACATGATTTTACCTTTAAATCTTAAATTGAAGTACTTATCAGGGAGTAAATGCAATAGCAAAAACTATTCCAGCAGATACAGAAAATAATACTGAATATATAAAGTTTAAATACACAAGAATGCTTTTTAGTTACGATCAGAGGCAGTCACCTCAAAAAGGCATCAGTAAAAAGGGTAATACTGGCTTTGGAGACAGAGAACCTGGGTTCAAAACTTGGCTCTGTATGACCATGGACAAGTCACAGCTTCTTTGGGCTTCAGTTTGCGCATATGTAAAAAGACAGGGTTGGACTAGACAACCTTTAGGGTCCCTTCTAGCTCTGATCCTCTCATTCCTTAGATGTAATAATGTAATGTAATGTAATAATAAATGTCTCTCTTGAAGACCATGTCAAATTGAATTATTGTAATAGAAAATCTTGATGGCATACATCCCTTCTCTCCCAGTCTTAGGATTGTTAAATGTTCCTTTTTCTCCTTTCTGAGACTAAATCTTTTACCTATACCTTTGCTCTTTTCCTCTTTCAATGTCCTTTGGGATCTCAATTCCCCTCATTCTTTAACATGGAAAAATCCTTGGGTTTGGGGTAAGAAGGCCTGAGTCTTCATTTTGGTTATGCTACTTATTAGCTGTGTACCTCAGTTTTCTTATCTATACAGCAAAGGGGGTTTGGAACAAGAAACAAGATGGTCTCTAAGGTCCTTTTAAATATAGTGTCTTATGATTCTACACGTCCCTTTACCACCTTTATAAGCCTTAGTTTTAAAGATGGAATTAATACATGCACTACCTACTCTCACAGGTTATGTGATAACAAAGTAAAAATCTCATAATTATCAAACACCATGTAAACACCATGTATTTTTACACATTATATGGCATAGTTATGTGTATACATGCTTATTAAATATAATTAAACAGAATGACAGATGACTTAATACAGTCCCTTCATTATCCATTATTCAGAGGTCTGCCATAAGTAATAATGACAATGAAGAATTCATGGAAGTATAGGAAATGAATTTTATGAAGAGATGCAGAATAAAGAAAGAAGAGACAAAGGAATTTCTCAACGACTATGTAAATGAAGACAACATTAAATGGTAATAAAAATAAGATAAAAACAAAGGACAACATTGGTGCATTGTTAAACACACTTCTTTTCCCTTAACAAAAAAAGGAAATTTTAAAAGAATAAGGCTAACTATCAGTTAAACTTTTTTGGCTGTTTTGTTCAATAATTTTTGGGAAATATACATAATGTTATTATGTATTATGTTCTTCATGTTTATTATTAAAAAATTATTATTAAAAAATAAATCCATCAATTAAAAAAAAGAAAGTGAGCATCCCCCCCAAAATAATAACTTGCTCTTAGGTCACTAGTAATTTCTAATGACTTTGAGGACAGAGGTTATTATTACTTATATAATATTATTGTATAAATAACATATATAAATATATTATATTTATTATAATAATATATTATATGGAATATAAATATATATAAATAATATAAATGGATATATAAATAAAATATATTATTGCTCATATATACACTTATATAGAAATAATATATAATATATTATTATAATATAGTATATTATAATAATATATATCTTATAAATAGAATATAAATATATAAATAATATATTTATATATAATATAAATAAATAAATACTATAAATGAACATATATAAATAAAATATATTATTGCTCATTTTATCTCTCAAAACACCTAGCGCAGTAATACTGAAATATATATTTTAGATGAATTAATGAACTACTTTAAGGCATATAAAGAAAAGCACATGTATAACCTATATTAAATTGCCTATCCTTTTAAGAAGAAGGGAAGGAAGGGGAAAAATTTGGAACTCAAAATCTTGTAAAAAATGAACGCTAAAAATTGTCTTGACATGTAATTGGAAAGAAAATACTACTAAAGGTCCCCCCCCAAAAAAAGAATATAAGCTCCTTGAAGGTAAGAACTGTCTTGCTTTATCTCAGTACTTACCATAATGCCAGGCACATTGTAGGAACTTAGTAAGTGCTTTTTCATTCATTCTCCTTTGTAGTAGTTTTAAGTGCTAAATCAACATTAGTTGTAAAGAAAATTGTCTTAAACATCATCTGAAAAGTATTAACTATATTATAATAATGATAGCAAACATGTATATGTATATATATGAATATAAATACTATACATAAATGTGTGGCTATGTGTGTGTGCCCAGGTATCTTTGTCTGAACAGTGCAGTATGTTTCCTTGAACTATAATTTCTTAACTTTGAATAAATGCTTCCCTTTATTTACTTACCATCAGGTTGGTCTGAGTTTTTCTACGATGACAATAGGTATATCAAAACACCAAGTGGAAAAGAAAAAGTCTAACATGAAACTCTTTCTATTGTCTTTTCTCTAAATATATAGGGCACATAGTAAGAGCTTAATGAATGCTTTTCCTCTGCATATTGTTGATGAGAATGATTTTTTTGTGGGAGGAGGGAGCAAAGAAGAACAGGAAAACAAATGGAAGGGAAAGACAGAATGAGAAAAAAGAAGCAAATGGTTGTTTCTCCTACTAATAATGAAAGTCAACTTATGGAAATATGAAATAAAAAACTGAGATTACAAGTTTAAGCTCATTAGTGAGTCTATTACTTTTACAGCATAACTCTCTAAGGGCTTCTCCATATCTTACAGCAGCTCAAGGGAAAGGATTGTGGGGAAAAGCCTAGAGGAAGACCCAAATGAACAAAAAATTTTTCTCAGGAAGACCACATGACTCAAATCTAGGGCTTCTCTCAACTGCAATATCACTAGCAATCCTAAGAGATCTAAGGAAAGTTCTCATTCATGTAAGGTATCTCTGGGATTCTCTTTGCTCATGGTTCAATTTAACCCAATTCTGCTAAATTTCATGTCGGATTCTCTTTTCAAGATGAACTTTTGTCTACTTTAATGCTAATTTTGTATATAATTGTTGCACTCACATTTTTCATTTTCAGAGGGGCCTAAAGGCAAGGATCTTTTTCCATGCATTTAAATATTTCATACCTGTACTTGTCTAGGAAATTTAAATATATACACACACAAACACACACACAAACACACACAATTAAGGGGAAAATCTAACAACAGTAACAAAAATACCAAAGCTTATTTTCCATGAAGATGGAGAGAAAAAGCAATGTAATTCAGGGCCAAAAGCAAAAAAACTAAACAAAACAAAACAAAAAAAACCCACTTGGATCAGAGTATAAAAAATGAAAATAATTTTAAAAGGTTTCCCACCTACCTTTATTTCCTATTCAAGTAAGTATGTTCTAGGTATTGATGGCAAACAATTTTTATTTCAGACAGACCAGGAGATGAAAATATGTGTGTGTGTGTGTGTATGTGTCTGTGTTTCCAAACTTCAAATCTATGCACTATTATTAAGAGCACGCCATCTGATCTTGCAAAAAAGATGATCTCTGAAAAGAGTTAATTTTTTATAAAAACTATTTCAAATCTGTATGTGCTAATATAATGTAAATTATTCTCATTTACTTTTTGTAATAATATAACTGAATCACTAAGCTCAAACAACTTAAGATTTCATAATCAGGCTACTATTACTATTGGCTACAGGGAATGGAGAAGGCTTGATTTAGCGTGGTCAAGGTCGGTGGGGTTTAATTTCCCATATGAATCCCATTTGGGATTCAGAAAAGTAGAAGCACTTGATGAAAAGACACTATCACAAAGGGAAAAACAACTTCTTAATGACCACAAGTGAGATACAAGTTTTCTATGTACACCAAAGGCTAACACATACACAGTCTCAGAATGGGGACTAAACCCAACATACAATGAACTTGGTGTTCATGTTGTTTCTATCAGTGCTTCTCAAACTGTTCTCAAAGGTATTTGGAGAGCCAAAAATTGTTAGGGAGAAAGAAGGCATATGAATTGGTGGTGAGATGGGCTTTGTGATGAAGAATAGTTTTAAATACCTTTAAAATAGGATGGAAAAGGGAAGTGTTGTTGCTGCAGTTATTGGAAATAAGAGGTAAATTCACTAAATTCAGAACATCAAAAGGGAAAAAACAGATATACAATCAAAAGGGAAAGATTTTGTGAATTCTGGTCATATGTGAAGGGGTTATCTTTGGCTGAAAATTTCTAAGAAGTGTTGCACCTACTTACACTGCTTCAAAAGGGGTTCATAAATCAAGTTCAATATTTTGAGTTGCACTCAGCCACCAGTAAAAACTGTTATTACACAGGTGCTCTGGGAAGCTAACTCACTTAAGCAGATGGATCACTGATCACATTCTAAAACCCTGAAAGTCTCCAAGTATTCTTCCAAAGGTAGCTCAGAGGTCACAAAACTACACCTAAATATGAGAATGTTCTTATTCAGAAGAATGACTGAACAAATTTTGTTTTCTTTATTACCCTTAAAATTCAAGAATTAGCTTTATTCCCCCCAAATAAAAAATTCCTGCAGGGGGAGATGGTAGGGAGGGTATCCAAGGGCTTTTGCTACATAAATGTCATGAATTTCTGATAAATCAGGGCAATCTATAGGCTTATTGACTAGGGTAAGGCATCTTTTGCTAGCTTCCTGAAGTCAGTGTTAAGGTTCAAGTGTTAAAAGTATTCAATCTAGTACTAGTACTCAACCTCTAATGGGGAAGGGGAGGAGGAGGATGAGAAACCTTGTATCATCTTATCAGGGACTTTATTGTGAATCATTTGTGCAAAGTAAAATTTGATTCCCACAATGTCATTATTAATAACAAAATCAGACTAAATTAACATTAAGGAAAAAATCCATTATTAGAACACCGTGAATAAACTATGTTTAACCCCATCAGTTCTTAAATCATTTTATTTTTTATTTGCTCCTGTGACCAAAATTCTATTTAAATCAAACACATAATTAAATTTTAAAAAAATAAGCCTTGATATTAACTTAAATCTTCTGTTAATTTAGTCACATACTCCTACTACATGTCAGGCACTGTGCTAGGTACTGGCATACAAATACAATAAATAAAACAATTTCTACACTCAAGGAGCTTATATTCTAACTGAAGACAACAAGGGCATATATGCCCTAAGTACAGTGAGAATGAATACAAACAAACACCAGGAACCCTGAGGGTCTTCCCCTCCCAGTTTGATTTTTTTTTTTTCATTGAAGGGGCCATCCCTTGAGAAACTACTTAAAGAAGCCTATTCATTGAATGGGTGTATCTCACTCAAAGTGAGAATGTGATTAAGACCTTAGCCTGAAAGGGCCAGCATCTCACATTGCATCCTGAGCCATCTCCAGTTGTCCTGATGAATATCAGGCCACTGGACCCAGATAGCTCAGGAGAAGAAAGTGAGGTTGGTGACCTTGCACAGCCCTCCCTCACTCAAATCAAAGTCAAGTGCAAGTCACGTCATCATCTTGATGCCATGGTCCTCTTTGAGAACGAAGGACAAACACAACAACAAGTAGTTAAACTTAGGGTAGCTTGAGAGAGAAGCCAGCAGCAGTTGAGGTGATCATGTAAAGGCATCACAGAATCCTGTAAATATTCTGCTTGTATAAGGCAGAGGTGAGGTGAGGTGAGGAACAGAGAAAAGATCAGTTTGGCTCTGTAGAGTGCAGTATGTAAGAGGGGGAGTTATATACAATGAGGCTGGAATGATAGGCTGGGCTAAGATTGTGACAGTTTGTGATATCAGATCATATGGAATAAAAGTCTCCTCAAATACTAAAGAGGGAAGAAAAGGATGCATAAGTACAAAAGTATTTATGGCAGGAAGAGTTAGGTGGTGCAGTAGACAGAGCTGGTCCTAGAGTCAGGAGGATCTGAGTTCAAATCCGACCTCACATACTTATTAACTGTTTGATCCTGGGCAAGTAAGTCACTTAACCATGTTTGCCTCAGTTCCTTCATCTGTCAAATGAACTAAAGATGGAAATGGCAAAGCACTCTGGTATCTTTGCCGAGAAAACCCCCAAAAGGGGTCACAAAGAGTCAGGCACAATTGAAAATGACTAAACAACAGCAAAATTTATAGAAGCTGTCTTTGTTATCGCAAACAACTGGAAGCTAATGGAATCATTTAGGGAATGGTTAAACAAATTATGGAATATTATTGTGTCCTAAGAAATGACAAAAGAGATGGTTTGAGAGAAACCTGGGAAGATTTGCATGAACTGACCCAAAACAAAGTGAGCAGAACGAGGTAAACTATTTATACAATAACAGTACTATAAAGACAAACAACTTTAAAAGACTTAACACTGATCAATGCAATGATAAACCCATGATTCCAAAGGTCTGATAATGAGGCATGCTGCCTGCTTCTTGACAGATAAGTGATAGATTCAAACTACAGAATAAGATACACATTCTTAGACACAGCTAACATGGGAATATGAGCATACATATTTGTTACAAAAGTTTACTTTTCTCTTTTCTCAATTTGAGGGCTGTGGATAGAGAGGGAAAGAGGAGATGGATAGGGTTAAACTCTCCCCCGCAAAAAGTAAGAAAAACAATAAACAATAAGCTACCTCAACAATACACCATCGGATTCCTCATCCAAACTCAATCTGATTATTACATACGAGACACCGGGATAGACAGCAAAGAGCATGAACAAATTACACTCACGGCTAGTCTGATTCAGAATGGCCCAATAGTGAGGGCTAAAGAAGACATTTTAAGAGTTTTAGATCAGGTAACTCCAATTCCTATTGTAGATATATACAGAACACTTTTTCAAGAACAACATAAGATACTCCCATGTAGCCTACATAAAGGGATATATCTTTTATCAATGTAAAGTTGGTACTGATACAAATATATAGAAAATTTGTTATGAGAAAATGATATCCTACATATCCACATGCAGATAAGAACCAATTTAAGTCCAAGTATATTTAAATTAAGGAAAGAAAAATATAGTAATTTTACCATTTCTGAGTCTTTTCCAACAACTTGAAAAACCTAGAATATTCAGGGATGTATGTTCTACACAGAGAGGCAGTATGTTGTAGCAGAGAACCAACCTGATAGCTAGGAGAACTTGGATTCCAAGTCCCACCTATAAAATATACTGGCTCTGTAACCCTGGGAAAGTAATTTAATCTCTTTGTGTTCTAGGCAATTTTTTAAAACTATAAATTATTGAAAAATTGGCTACCTGCTTTGGTAGTGGGAGTGTCCTAATATAGAAAGAAATACTAATGAAATCATACGTCCAGTTCCTATCCTCTTTATCTTCTATGATCAAATATCTATGTTTTCCATTCAGTGATCTAGTAAATCAAGAGAACGACTCCCTACAAATTATTTTCTTTCTCGCAATAGTTTATCTTCTTTTTGCATACATTAGAATGCCAATAGAAACTAACCATCACAAACAGTACTGATGTTCAAATTTATATCAATACCAAATATTTTACATTATATTCAAGATAATTTCAATCAATCAAAAACATTTATTAAATGCTATATGCTAAGTTCTTTGTTAAAAGTACAAGAGATACAAAGAAAAGTGAAAATGATCTCGGCCCTCAAAAAACTTACAACCAAATATAATATGTAAATAATTGGGTATATGCAACTCCTACATACTTTTGTCACTTTATTCTATGCAGCAAAGCACATTCAAGTGAAATCGGTAACTGACAATATAAATGTCTACCTAATTCCAATGTGAATGGTTTTGAATAACTCAGTTTCAAAAATATTGTGGAGCAAAATATCACAAAATAATAATGTGCAGTATATCAAACAGTGTTACTTACAATGAGCTGTTTTAATCCAACAAACGATTGTTCCACCGAGTTAGCATTCAAAACTTGTCTCTTTGCGGCAGCTTGTTCACCCAGAAAACGAAGCATCAAATCTTTAACTGCATCTCCCTTAAAAGTCCATAAGAAAAAGAATGTAATATAGGATAATGTCAGTCCAATTCAAGTAACTACAAGTAAAACACGTGGTTTCCTCCTATTCATGGAAAAGATCTTATTTGGGGGTTGTAGAAGATACAAAATTAATCACAACCCTAACTAAACTAAATTTTCTTTGAGGGGTGGTGAGAGAGTTATACAAAACTTTGAGGAAAAAAGGGATGTTACAAAAACACAAGGTATCAGGAATTCTTTCCAAAAAATAGTTTCTTTAGTAAGCCCATGGCTCAGTACCCATTCAGCTTAATTTCCTACACCTTATTTCCATAACTCCCTTCTGTGGAACAATCATTGATGGTTATATCTCCAAGGCACTGCAAGATCTAAAGGATGATTGTAACACATTCACTATGCTGGAGCAAGAAGGGCAAGTGAATAAATATGTTTTAGAAACAAAAGTTGAAACTAAAAATATTCTCTAAGTTAACGGAAAATTCAACTGTTCTGAATGCATTAGTTCTTCAATGGGATATTTCCATGAATAAAATATTACTAGGTATGTGAGACATTTGAAACAGTATGGCATGAAATTCCATTCTTGCCCTGCTGCCATCTCTAACATTTGAAATAGTAACCTACCTCAAAAGTCCAGGTCAGATAAGCCACTTCCTTACCATTAGGCTTTCTCTTGGCTCTTTCCAGTTGGAAATTACTTTCTCTTTCTTTGGCTTTGAATAGCACATTACATCTTTCTTATGTTCTTATTATATAAACCCTGTGTACTATATACTGGCTACATAGTATGAATTTTTTTATATCTATCAGATCCTCCCTCCAAAATTACAAACTCCACATAGGTAGGGTCAACAGGCAGTTAGATGGTGTAGCAGGTGGAGTGTTGGACCTGGAGTCAGGAAGATTTGTGTTCAAATTCAGCTTCAGACAATTATCATCTGTGTAATTCTAGGCTAGTTACTTTAACTTCTGCCTTAGTGTCCTTATTTGTAAGGTACAGGTAGTAGTACTTTCTAGTTATTGTGAGGATAAAATGAGATAATACATACAAAGCACTCTATACTTTTATTACCATCATATCTTAATGATTTTTTTTACCTCCTCCACAATTCAGCAGAGTGCTTTGTATACAGAAAACATTTAATCAATTCATCAATTAACATTTATTAAGGACCCACCAAGTGCCAGGCACTGTGCTAAGTACTGGGGATACAAAGAGGCAAGAGATAGTCCTTGCTCTCAGAGTTTATAATCTAATGCGGAAGATATGTAAACATATATATACATATATATTGTATATATATATTAAGAAAGCTATATAAAGGATAAATGGGAAATAATTAACAGAGGGAAAGGACTAGAATTGAAGAAAATAAACGGTTGGTGAGGCTTCCAGTAAAGATGGAATTTTGTAACAACTTAAAGGATGGGGAGGTCAGTAGGTAAAGCAGAGGATAAAGAGTATTCCAGGCATGGTGGAAGAGAAAACACCTAGATCTGAGAGATGGCATGTGGAATGGAACAGCCAGAAGGCCAGGGTCACTGGGTTAAAGAGTATGCATCAGGGAGTAAGTTGTAAGAAGACTAGAAAGGTAGGAGGGAATTACGTTATGGAGGGCTTTGAATACCAAACAGAGCATTTTGTATTTAATCTTAGAGGTAATAGGGAGCCACTGGAGTTAACTGAGCAGAAGGGATTCTATGACTGGAAAATCACTGCCTGGCTGAATGGAAAATGAAATGGAATGGAAAGAACTTGAGGTAGGCTGATCTACCAGCAGGCTACTGTAATAATCCATGCATGAGGTGATGAGGGCCTGCACCAGTGTTAGAGGAGAGAAACGAGCATAACTGAGGTGTTGCACAATTGAAATCAATAGGCCTTGGCAACAGACAGGATATGAGGTGAGAGATAGTAAAGTGTCAAGGATGATTCCTAGGTTGAGAGCCTGAAAGACTGGGAAGATTGTGATGCTTTCTCTATAGAAACATTAAAGAAGGCAGGAAAGTATGGAGGAGAGGAGAGGTATGGTGGACTACTTTGGGAAATTAATCATTATTTATGTCTTTATGGGGGAAAAAATTTAATCTCAAATGATTTACAAATAAACTCGAGAATACAAGCTATTTGCAAATTTATGGGCATCTTATATATACTATGATAATAATAAACACCACCATCTCATGTTTATAGAATTATAAACTATTATATATAGTATTTAACTTTTTATGAAGTAGGAAAAAAACACTAGATTTGAAGCCAAAAGCTCTGGATTAGGATTTTGGTTCTATTATTTATTTACATGACCTTGGGCAATTCATTTTACCTCTTTGGGCCTGAGTACTTCACCTATGAAGGAAGGGATTCTTCAAAACAGCCCAGTGAGAGCAGTTGCAAATGAGCATTTTGAGAGCTCAAAGAGACCTTAGAGATTCTAAGATACAACTCTACTATTCAAGAGATGAGCAAATTGAAGCTCAAAGTGGGAAAGTAACTAATTTGCTCAAATTTACTTAAATAGTTACTGGTAGCACTAGAATGTCCATCTTCTAAATCCCAGTCCTGAGCCCTTTACATTTGATATAAATAGATTCTGACATTCTATCTCTAACTCCAAAACATTTTCACTGGCTGAATGCTCTCCTTTCTCATCTATACCTCCTGGTTTTCCTGGTTTCTTTCAAGTTCTATTTTCTACAAGAAACCTTGTCTAGACACCTCCTTAATCCTACTGCCTGCCCTCTGAGACTTCCCCCAATTAATCCTGCATGTATTTATGTATTTGTGTGTGTGTTGTGTATACATGGTATAGTTGTCTGAATGTTGTTTTTGCCACTAGACTGAGCTCCTTGAGAGCAGGGATTTTTTTTTTTTTTTTTTGCCTTTCTTTGTGTTCCCTAGGCTTAGTACAGTGCCTGGAACATATTACGCACTTAATAATTGCTAGCTGAATGACTAATGGGTATTAATTTCACTCTTCTGAAAAAGCCTTCTCTGACCCTCAAATACTTTTCATGTACTTCCTGAAGTCTGAGATTATAACATTTTTGTTTTTATTGCTTTGGCTTGAGAGTTAATCTTTTATTAAAATGATTCCTCCACACCCCAAGTTAATACTTTAAAATCTATCCATTACTTATACCTGTATGTGAATGAACTGATGAAGAAAGGCAGGAAAGACTCTAGATGACCACTGGATTATGAGTCTGGATTCTAGTTCTATTTTTGTCTTTTTGATGGGGGGGGAAGGAGTATGGATCTTTGATTTCATTACTACATTGATCTCTCAGTGTAGAAATGTCTTCCATTGATGCAGACAAGTAATTTGCAGTCTTCTAGCTGTTCGCGGGCATGTCAAATATGACTTGAAAGCAGGGCTTCCTGATTTCAAAAGTCTATCCTTCTATTTGTTTATAGACATACTGCTACGATGGTGGATGACCTTTTAGACAATTCACTTAACTCTTCTTGACCAGCTTCTTCGCATGTTTGAGAAAGAGAAAAGGAGAAACTGAGAGCATTGTGAGTTGATGACCTCTAAGGTTTCTTCTAGCTCTCAAGTTCTCTCAGTCTATCACATAGACTGCTTCATGATGGATCCCTAAACTTTGGGAAGAAGGAACAATTTTTTCCCCTAAGCCTTGAGATTCCTAGGGAATATTATGAGGAATCCCATAAAGTTCCTAATAGTAAAGAACAACAGAATCACAGTCTCTAAATAGAGCAGAAGAATAAATGCTGCCATCAACCATACTTTCCTGTCCAATGAAAATACTAACAAGCCTCAGAGGGGCAGTTCAATGGTAACTAGCTTAGAGATTTATGTCAACAGGCAATCACAAATTTATGAAATTTATGTGAAAACTAGAGTTATTACAAGAGATGGACATATATGTGGAACCCAAAGAGTTCACAATCCATGCAAAAGTTTGCATTTGTATAACAGTACAACAAAGGAGGAGAAAACACAAATCTCTACCTAAAGTGGTGTAGCATGGGAAAAAGAAAGGTAAAGTAAAGGTGGGAAAAGGACAAAACCCCTCCCAAAAAGGAGGAACAGGGTATTGGCAAAAGCTACATTCTTTTCCCTTGGGAACTGACAGACTATGAAGATAGGATGGTCTACTTATTATGTACAAGGGTCCCAGCTGCACAAGTAATTTCTGAGCATAATGCAGACTGACTGCTACCTATCTTGGCTACCAAGGACGCACAGTGAGTACAGTCTGGGATGCAAATAAATTATATCAACTGAGGGGCTTTGTCTTTGACATTCAGGGTCTCCTGCATGTTCTGAGTCGAGTGTTTCTGAACAATATGACAACTCAAAAAGACAAGTTCAGGAGACCCTTTAATAGTCCTTAACACTTGCTAGGTAAGAACCTAAAACCCATTCGAAGTTCCCAGTATACTTGTGGGGTACATTTGAATTGGATTTCCTCGTAGGTCTCTTCTACCTCTAAAATGATAGGATTTTTAACACCAATATTTGGCATTTTTAAAAATTTGTTCTTTTTCATAAAGAAACCTAATAAGCTAATTTCCCAATTACCTATTTTCAGATAAATCTGTGAATTATTTCCTCCTGTTCTCTAGTTCTCTATTTTTTACAAGGAGAAAAATGTAATTCATGCATATTCAGATGAAAAATAGATTTGTTTCTCTTTTGGGTTAATATAGCTATATGAAATTTTCAACTAGTTATCTAAAAACTCCTCTACCTCATATTATCATTAATCATTTATTTAAAAGAAAAAAATGATATACATTTCAAGCTTTCAGAGTTTTTAAGAAAATGGCAAAAAATTCATCACTAGCTAGAAAATCTGGAAAGAAAACTCAAAACATCATATTTAGAAAAATCAAGGCATAAGCTACTTTTAAACTTAGGCAATATTTTCTTGATAGGCTTCACAAAAGTAGAGTCATAGAAATTAAAAAAAAATTTGTCCAATCTTAAATAGTTAAGCACGTAAGCTTGTTATGATTCAAGGTATCTTAAAAACTCTTTTGTTTTATCTGGGAAGGAAGAAAATGCTTATGCAGGGTGGTTTTCTAACTGCTGGGCCACATACTGCATGAGCAAACATTTGTTAATCTAGCACATTCATTATATGTGAAAGGCAGATATTATTTTGGGAAAAAGTTCTCTGTTAAAAATTTCTATTTACCAGGATGTTTCCCAAGCAACCACTTTGATTTGCAAGAGCAAAAGAAGATGCTATGTTAGGATTTAAAGGAAATAAAAATTTGAATCAATTCCCTCATGACCGGCCTCTGAGTATAGGAAGGGTGGCATCATAGGTTTAATGGGACATAAACTGAATATCTTACTTATCCAGGAGTGAAACAATTTGAAAGTACACATAGAAGCTATTAAGCCACAAAAACTGCTGTCACAAAGTGTCCATGTATTTTATATAGTAGTAAAGGAGTGGAAATACTTATACTTTCCATCTACCTTAATTTGATAAGAGAATTCTAATGTTTGGTTAGACCCTGGCAAACTTCAGTTGTGCCTTAAGTTACAAATAACGGAACTCAGGTTCTCCTGACTCCTGCACTGGTGCTCTATCCACTGCACCACCCAGCTGCCCCTACACTTGACACCCCCTAGCTGTGTGACCTTGGGCAAGTCACTTAACCCCAACTGCCTCATCCTGGGTCATATCCAGTCATCCTGATGAATATCTGGTCACTGGATCCAGATGGCTCTGCAGGAGAAGTGAGGCTGGTGACCTGCACAGCCCTCCCTCACTCAAAACAAAGTCAAGTGCAAGTCATGTTGTTATTTCTCTGATGGCATGGTCTTCTTTGGCAACGAAGGATGAACACACATACAAATAAGGGAGGCAAACAGTAGAAATGATTTACAAGAAATTATAACAGGATGGGGAAAATTCTGGTGGAAAGCAAAGTCATGGCAAAAAAAGGATAGTAAAGATTAAAAACCATTGCAAGAGAAGACAGAGAAGAAAAAACCCAAAAAAGCTCAGAAGCATAGGGAAACTAAATGAATGGACAAACTAAACCACAAACCAAAGCACAATAACTGATGTTCATAATGATAATCCCTGAGAAAAGATTAATTTATGTTTGTTGTGAAGAAAGCATTTTGTAAGTTACAAAGGGTTATGGTATTTAACATAATCTAGAAAGATTTCTATCAAAGTGATTTTAAAAAACATTTTAGAGTTTAAAGGACTATGTTTCAGTTACCTAGAAAATTAATTCACTCAAAACACCTCATCCCCAGAATATTCTGAATACTTGAGGTTTTATTGTACAATCCTCTGCAGAAAAATAAATACTAACAGGACTCAAAATTTGTCTAATCAATTCAACTACTTAACTCCCTGACCTATCTAATTTGAGTAAATGATAACAATAACAGTTGACATTTTAAGTTCTGAAAATTCCTTGAGATACCTTACTTCATTGAAGTCTGTGCAGCAGTCCCAGTAGTATTGTGATGAGGGAGATCAGTCTCAGAGCAATTGTAACTTGCTTTTCCTCTTGCACCTGCTAAGTGTTGAATCTCCAATCTAAGCACACATCTCTCCTAACTCAAATCCCAGAATTCTTTTTGCCAATGTCTTGGAGACATAAAATGAAGAACTGGCAGGATAAGGCTAGAGTCTCATGGCTCTTAATCTAGGGACAGGAAAATGAGTACTAAGTCTACGGGAATTAACACTAAAAGGGCTCTCTTGTCCTTAAAGTACCCAGTTATAAATGCAAGCCAGTATCATATAAGTAGTTTCAATAAATTAGAATATTCCAGGGAAATGAATTTATCACTATTAAATGCTCAATTTTCCCTATTATAAAGCTAGCTGTTCATATTTTAAAACCAACTAAACAATTAGATAATTTTTAGCTCAGTGTTTCCCAAACTAATTTAGAAGCAGAATACTTTGGGGCACGAAAAATACTTATGCAGCCCAGAAATGCTGCTATGGAATAGCTCAGGGATAAAGGGCCTACTCTAAGGCCTCACTATGGTTTGAAGCTGATATTAGCCATTTGAGGAATATGCCAGCAGACATACTACCAAAGCTCTGAGTATAGACTCTACAACAGACAGTATGACTGAGAAGTGCTAATAAGTTTGAAAAGGTTGATCATCAGATTTGCTACCAGCATAAGGAAAATAATGGTCACTCATAATTTCAATTACATTTTGAAAGGCTTCTATTAGCATAATTAATTAACTTTCTTTTCCTGATAAATAGTCAACTCTTACCTGAATATTGTCAAATTTTAAGCCTGGCATGGTGAGATTATCCTTGTCTATGAATACTGTACTATACTGTTGAGTTGCTACAGAAATTAAAACATTCCTTGTTTCCTCACTGGGAAGCCAGGCATCATTTCTTCGATCTATTTCACTCATGTTCAGAGCTGTGGCAAAGGGGTCATCACTCCCTGCAAATACAGCCTGGATCTGTGAGAATGGCTTTGGAGACTGAGAAGTTTCTAGCGATGCCGTGGAAACACCAGATTCTGATCTTTCAATCCCTATAGAGTAAGAAGGATCAGCAGAATCAGGAGAACTCTCTCCTACTGGGGTAGAGAGTGAGGAGAGTTTTTCTGGCACTGACGTACCTGCATTAGGATTACTGACAGAAATAAAAGTGGAGGTAGTAAATGAATCAAAAAAATCAGAAGCCAAGGAATTACTATTAACAGTATCTCCAAAAAATTTGCTCAGGCTAGGACTTGGCTGAACCACTTGTGGTGGGGTCTTGGCAGAAGTTTCACTTGCACTGCTAAAACTGGGAGATTTCACCATCTGGGGTTCAAAGCCATCATGAAGGAATAACTGAGGCTGAGAATTAATTTGATTTGATTGGCTGAAAATGGTACACACAGGAATAGGATCATCTTTAGAAGACTGACTGGAAGAGATTTCTGACATCTGCTCCTCTGGGTTAGTTTTGTCATCACTTGGAGCTGAGTCAATTGTCTCTTCATTTTCAAGTATGGGCTCATCTTTTGTTTCTTCTTGAGTCAACTCTTCTTTCAAAGATGCTCTGCTGTCACTGGTCATGTCAGAAATGTCTTTAGGTGTATCATCATGATCAGTTTCACTATCATTACTAAGTGTCACGATCTCTTCTTTATCTAGCACTTGTTCCAAACTGTGATCACTTTTGTCTTCTGCAGGCTCTACAATGTCCTGCAAGCAACCAAGTTCACCTGCATCATCTTCACTGTTGTTGGGAGAATCAGAAATAATCACACTTTCCATCATGTGCTCATTAAGTTTATCTATGAAGTTATTTGAATCCTCTGAGACAGTTTCATTCTCTTCAGATCCAAATTCATCTCCACCAAGATCAATGGTTTCTTCATGAAAAAGGATCTGTCCTTGTTCTTCCTGAGTAACATGGTGAATTACAGCCCTATCTTCCACTTCATCTGGAAGTGATTTTTCCTTTATATTCTGGTCAGAACCTTCTACATGTTCCATTGCACCCTTAAAAAACACAAAAAAAGGAAATATGAAATTAATTTTATTGTTTTTAAGAGTATAATTTAAAGCTGAGTAAATAGATTTTTCATCTAAAAATATTTAGTAAGAAGTCTTTAATCAATAAAGATAATTTCGGCAAGGCATTATGATTTCAAGAAAGCCTGGGGCTACATGTCTGCAGGTCTCATATGCAGAGGTCCTCAAAATGTGTAGTAGTTGAGAAATGTTATGTGAACTTAGATTTTATTAGATAAGTGTCATTAGAATAAAGATCTCATATTTAATTAGATGATTCTCAGGTATCAATAATAACATCGAACTTATAAACAAATATTTACTGAAAATTGCTGGGGCAGGGGTGGGGAGATAAAGCTACAGTCCTGAAGGAGTCAGGGGAACACATGATATTATTAAAAATATGAAAAGTTAAATAAAGACAAATATAACGTTACACTGCAGTGATAACACTTCAAAGTTTGAAAAGCAGTCTTGTAAACTAAGTGATCCAATTAAAAGGGGAGGAGGTAGGATTAGGACTTTGGGACTAAGACTTGAAGAATGGGAAGGATATGGATAGAGCGGTGTACAGGTAGAGAGAGAACTTGTCATATTACAAGAGGAAACGGAAAGTGAGAAGTGTGAAGAGATGGGCAAAAACTATGTCTAAAATGCATACCAGTCTGGCAGGTTTGTTTAATGGAATGACAGGAAAGAATGAAGGAAGAGAGGATTACTATCATCAATCATCAAGTATTTATTAAGTACCTACTAAATGCCAGGCACTGTGCTCAGCACAGAAAGACAAAAACATAAAACAATCCCTCCTCACAAGGATCTTATAATCTTACTGGGGGAGACAATACATACAAAATAAGTTTTTAATAAAATAAGTAGGACATGGTTGGGCAGAAAGTACAAGCAACTAGCAGCATCAGGAAAGACTTGAAGTAGAAAGCAGTACTTTGAAGTGAGCCTTGAAAGAAGTGAGGGGAGAGGATTCTGGGAAGATGGTGGGTCAGAAAATCCCAAGCTCTCAAGATTTTCCCCCACAAGAGAGTAAAAATAGCACCATGGGGTGAACAAAGTATGGGTAGAGACCAATATGAAGAGGGGTAAAAGAGGGGTCTTCCTGGGACAATTCAAGAAGATTGGAAGAAAATTCCCTAGAGGAGGTTTGGTCCCTGTGAAGAGTAAACACATCCAGGCTTCAACAACAGGCTGCAGGCCCCTTAAACAACAAGTGGCAAGCCCTGGTGTTAGATGGTTTGAGGGACTACCTTGGCTCCAGTCACAGGAAATTTCACTCCCAGGATAGTGGAGGTAGGTGGGCATTTGAGCCCAGGAAATAAAGAAACCCTCGTAGGTAATGTCAAATGGTCACCTGCCCAAAAAGAATTTATAGATCTTAAAAAAAGACTTTAAAAATCAAATGACAGAGATGGAGGCAAAACTTTGAAAAATAATACTAATCCAAGAAAAACAAGAAGGTTATGAAAGGAAGAAAATGACACCCTGAAAATTAGAATTGGACAAAAAAGTGAAGCCAGCAAAATTATAAGAGATCAAGAAATAATAATTAAACAAAACATGAATAATGAAAAAATAGAAGAGAAAGTGAAACATAAGAGAAACAACAGATTTGGAGAATAGATCAAGGACAGAAAATATAAAATAATTGGACTACCTGAAAGTTATGATCAAAAAAAGAATCTTGATACAATACAAGAAATAATTTTAAAAAATTGTCCTGAAGCATTAGAACAAGGAGGGGGGAGTAGAAATAGAAAAAAAAAAATTCACAAATCACCATTTAAAAGAGATCCTATGAGGAAAAGTCATAGGAATATCAGTCATTTCAAAACCCCCAGCTCAAGGATAAAATATTAAAAGCATCAAGATTAAAATTTTAATATGATAGATCTACAATTAGAATTACACAAGACCTAACAGCAGAGACATTAAAGGACCATAGGTCTTGGAACATAAAGAGAGAAAGAACTGGGGCTCTGCCCAAAAACATCATACCCTGCAAAGTTAAATATTATTTGGAATGAAAATAAATGGACACTTGATAAACTCTCAAACTTTCAAGACTTTGTTAACAAAAATCCTGAACTTAATAGAAGATTCAACATACAAGAACCAAGAGAAATATAAGGTATATACCAAGGACTGATTATATGGGATCATAAAGACAGACTGTTTACCTTTCATGTATGTAAAATGTATAATGTATGTCTAAGACTCAATAATTGGGTAGTTCATAGCAAAGATTGGGGCAAACCCAACTATGACAATAATTTTAAAAGCAAAACTACTTAGGAATAGCTAAAAAGAGTAATTACTTTATACAAATGAGGTGCTAGAGAAGAACTGATACAGAGGAATTAGATGCGGCAGGAGGGCTGGTAGTTTTGGCAACCTACTTTCATCAGAAATGGATTTAAAAGGGAACAATATATATAAATTTAGAAGAATATAAAAATCTAAATTCAGAGGAAATAAAACGGTAGAAGCATAGGGATGGGGAGAGGACAAGGGAAGGATCTTAACAAGAGTAGGGTGAGGGAACAGATAAAAGGGGGGATAGAAGGGTGTTTAGATTTATGGGAATGAGAGGATAGGGAAGGAATCCTTGGAGGGGGGGTAGGCAATTAATAGGAGGATAAGGTAGTAAGTTGAAGTTAAGTAGAGGAGGCAGGAGGGACAGGAAATAAGATATACACAAACATAAAAACCAAAGACTGGGTGTAGAATAGGTTTGGGAAAATATATGTCTTATCTATGTATGTATATATGTGTACATCTATATATTTATAGCTATGGAAAAACTGTAGGCTTCTTGGGGCAGGGAGAGAGGAAAAAAGAACAAGCTAAAAAAGTACACAGCAGAGAACAAAAGAACTCACAAGGAAGCAAAGAAAGGACTGATAATTTTCAACACAAGTATTATTTATCCTACAGGCTTTCTTGAAATGAAAATATATTGTCATATAATTTGAATCCTCTCTTGTTCCACTATGCACATGATGATTTTTTTTCTTTAAAACTTTGTATTTGAGTTCCAATATTTAAGTTTATGTTATGTTTTTTTTTTCTTTTCTCTATTCTGTATTTGTGTTCTGGTGTTTGAATCTAAATGAAATTTAAGAAAAATAAAAAGAAGTGAGGAATTCTGAGTTGGTAGAAGGAGGAAATCCATTCCAAACATAGAGATCAGTCAAAGGAAGGGAAACAGGACATATGAGTGCTGTGAACAAAAAACAGCAAGAAGGCCAGCATGGTTAGACTTCGAAGTATGGGGAAGGGAACAATGCATAACTAGGCTGGACAGGCAGGTAAGGGTTAGGTTGTGAAGGATTTTAAATGTAAAACAGAGGTAATATTTGATTCTAGAGGCAACTGGGAGCCACTGGAGTTTCTTGAGTAAGGAAGTGACTTAAGCACAGATCTGTGCTTAAAGAAAATCACTTAGGGAGCGGAGCCAAGATGGCAGAGTAGAGTCACATAAACGTAAGCTCTCCCTACACAGCCCATAAAATACCTGTAGAGAGGGACTCTCAACAAATTTTGGAGCAGCAGAAGTGGAGAACAACAGAGCAGAGGAGATTTCCAGCCTAGGGTGACTTGAAAGGCCCATAGGAAACTTCGTCTGTTGCACCAGACGCAGAGTGGAGCCCAGCCCAGCCTTGGCCATGCAGTGCTCCTGAACAGCCCTCAGGGGTGGAATCTCCAGTCATGGAATCCCCAGTCCCAGTAGCAGCGGGTTTGCAGATCCCTCAACCCACAGACGCCAAGGTCAGTAAAGGGGTTTTTTCAGAGGGAAGCTAATGACTTTATGAGACACCAAGAAATCACAAAACAAAACCAAAAGAATGAAAAAATGGAAGATAATGTGAAATATCTCATTGGAAAAACAACTGACCTGGAAAAGAGATCCAGGAGAGACAATTTAAAAATTATGGGACTACCTGAAAGCCATGATCAAAAAAAGGGCCTAGACATCATCTTTCATGAAATTATCAAGGAAAACTGCCCTGATATTCTAGAACCAGGGGGCAAAATAAATATTGAAAGAATCCACCAATCACCACCTGAAAGAGATCCAAAAAGAGAAACTCCCAGGAACATTGTAGCCAAATTCCAGAGTTCCCAGGTCAAGGAGAAAATATTGCAAGCAGCTAGAAAGAAACAATTCCAGTATTGTGGAAATACAATCAGGATAACCCAAGATCTAGCAGCTTCTACATTAAGGGATCAAAGGGTATGGAATATGATATTCCAGAAGTCAAAGGAACTAGGACTCAAACCAAGAATCACCTACCCAGCAAAACTGAGTATAATACTTCAGGGGAAAAAAATAGTTTTTCAATGAAATAGAGGACTTTCAAGCATTCTTGATGAAAAGACCAGAGCTGAAAAGAAAATATGGCTTTCAAACACAAGAATCAAGAGAAGCATGAAAAGGTAAACGGCAAAGAGAAATCATAAGGGACTTACTAAAGTTGAACTATTTACATTCCTACATGGAAAGACAATATTTTTAATTCTTGAAACTTCTTTCAGTATCTGGGTAGTTGGTGGGATTACACACATACACACACACACACACACACACAGCACAGGGTGAATTGAATAGGATAGGATCGTATCTTACAATAATGAAATTAAGCAGTGAGAAATATATTGGGAGGAGAAAGGGAGAAATAGAATGGGGCAAATTATCTCTCATAAAAGAGGCAAGTAAAAGACTTTTCAGTGGAGGGAAAAAGGGGGGAGGTGAGAGAAAAACAATGAAGTTTACTCTCATCACATTCAAGTAAAGGAAGGAATAAAATGCACACTCATTTTGGTATGAAAACCTATCTTACAATACAGGAAAGTCAGGGAGAAGGGGATAAGGGAAGGGAGGGATGATGGAAGGGAGGACAGATTGGTGATAGGGAAAATTAGAATGTTCTGCATTTTGGGGTGGGGGAGGGGAGAAATGGGGAGAAAATTTGGAACCCAAAATTTTGTGGAAATGAATGTTGAAAACTTAAATAAATTTAAATACAAACAAAAAATCACTTTAGTAGTTATATGGAAAACATATTTAATACACTGAAAAGGGGAGAGAACTGAGTCAAGGAGCCTACATAAGAAGCCATTCTAACAGACTAGACACACACACACACACAAAAGAATAAGCAAGGGGTAATGAGGGCATCAACTAAGGCAGTGGCAGAAAGCAGAGTCAAAGATGAATGTCACATTTATTACTCTTCCTGAAATAAAAAACCCTGTTGATCAAGTATCCTCCAAAAGCTCTGTCCTAAGACTTTTTCTTTCTTTCCATACTTTTTATTGGCTCCCATGGTTCAATTATTACCTCTTTGCAGAAGGGTCTCAAATTTAGATATCTAACCTTATTCTCCCATGAATTCCAGTACCAGGATGAGCCACTGACATCTCAAACTCAGCAATTCCAAAACATAACTCAGCAACTTTCCTCCTAGAGCTACCTCTCCTGCCAAACTTCTCCATTTCTGCTGAAGGTGCTCTCATTTTCCACTTGCTCAGGATCACAATCCTACAATTGTCTTTAACCCATCCTCCCTCAACCTCCATGTTCAACAAGTTGCCAAGTCATATTTCTTTTACCTTCAAAATATCTACTGCATCTCTCTTTTATTGGAAGAAGACAGAAATCCACCCCACTTTTTTCTGCATGATTTAATAAATGGGAAATGAAGTGTCTTGGGCCATCATCTCCCTGTTTGACAAGTGGGTATTTACTTACTAATGTACTTTTTATGCATAACTGGGAGAATTCTTTATATAATATCATTACAATGTACTTATAAAAGATTTTAGAACTTGATTCAATAAAATGATAAACTGAAAGTATGAAGATGAAACATGCCACTCACCTCCTGACAGAGAGACAGTCAACTTACTACACAGAAAGATGTTTTCAGCCATGGCTGATGAGGAAATTTGGCCAGACTTTGCAGCTATACATATTGAGAGTTTTGTTTTTCTTCTTTTCTCTGCTTTATTATTTTAATTTGCTCAATCCTTATATAGGATTTTCTTTATTAACATGTTTAATGAATTAAGAATCACTGGTCTAATAGTTCATATTTTGGATACAAGTAAACAAATTAAATTTGTAGATCACCTAAAAATAGTTGGATTCTAAGCATCCTCTGCCCCCTTCTTCCACAACTACATCATCATCACTTCATATAAGGAATGGTATTGTATATGACCAATGGCCATTTTTTTTGTTTCATAATTTATTATGGTTCTTCATCACCTGGTGGCCAGATTACTGGTAATTAGCTTGCCAGTACATGGCTAAGATGGTTGTAGGGGCAGCTAGGTGGTTCAGTGGATAAAGCACAAGTACAGGAGTCAGGAGGACCTGAGTTCAGATCTCACCTCAGACACTTGACACTCACCAGATGTGTGACCTTGGGCAAGTCACTTAACCCCAACTGCCTCATCCAGGGTCATCTCCAGTCATCCTGATGAATAGCTGGTCACTGGATTCAGATGGCTCTGGAGAGAAATGAGGCTGGTGACCTGCACAGTCCTCCCTCACTCAAAACAAAGTCAAGTGCAAGTCATGTCATTATTTCTCCGATGGCATAGTCTTCTTTGGCAACGAAGGACGAACACACACACACAAGATGGTTGTTGGAAAATAATTTTAATCTATTGCTTGAACCACTGAGTTAGGTGTCGTAGTACCTAGATTTAGGAATCAATGAAAACCTGAGTTCAAATTCTGTTTCAAATGCTAGCTATGTGACTCTAGAAAAGTCACAACCTTTCTGTACCTCAGTTTCCTCATCAGTGTGATGAGGAGACTGGAGATGAAGACCTTTAAGGTCTCTTCTAGCTCTACAGTTATGATACAATAGACAAAAATACGGACAGTGGTACAAGAGAAGGAGCCCTGAGCTTGGAATCAGGACACACTTGTAGAGTATTGCTTTGTTAGGTGCTTTAGAGTAGTAGAAAGAACACAAGACTTAAAAATCAGAGGATGTGGGTTTTAACCTTGATTCTGTTAATAACTCTGTGTGAGGTGGGGTTTTGATTTCCTCATCTGTAAGTTGCAAAGTTTAGACTGGTGAGATTTTTAAGGTCTCTACTGATTTACTAGCTTTGTGATTCACAACCTCTCTGAGCTGCTGTTTCCTCATCTATAGGACTGGGCTTATAATACTTCTATTAAATATTTCAAAGGGTTCTTATATGAATGAAAAGTAATAATAGAGGATGTCACTAAAATCTTAGTGCATTTTTAAGGTATCAGATCTTAACAGAGTTCTTATTACAGTTTAAATACAGTAAGACTTTTGGGACACTCCATACTATTGAGAAAGAATTTTGTAACTCTACAGTGCTATAATCTTACTTTGGTATGATGTGAGAAAGGCTGCATGGTTTAGTAGAAGGAATGCTGCAGATGTGTTCTGGTCTGAGACCCACACTATTAGGGAAGTCACTAAATCTTTCCAAATTTCTGCTGGGTCATTTGCAAAGTAAGGATACGAACAGCACCAATATCACAGGGGTATGAAAATTAAAGGAGATAATATATGCACTATATAAATGTGAGCTATTATTATCACTCCCTGTGATAATAGAATTGTTGTATCAAATGTTTCTTAACCAAAATTCATTATATATGTACATATGTAATATATATGTATATATGAAAGGTTAGTGTTATAGATACATACTTTTGGAAAGAGGCTACTCTGGATACTCAGAGGAACGAGTTTGAGGTGCATGTGAGTTTTCCATTAAGCTCTTCTACCTGCATGCATATGTACAAACTGGGGTTCCCAGAAGCAGAAGGGGTAAGGATTACATTTAAAAAAAAGAATTGGCGAAGCAGCTATGTGCTTTAATATTCTTTTTTGCCAATGGTCTGAAAATCAACTGCATGCCATCAATTCGTGCCTAAGTTTAGTTATCAGAAATTATAATAAATGTTAAAAGCACACAGCAAAACAGTGATGGTTTATAAAGTTAATTTTGTTTTAGAAAGCCAGTACTTTTTTTTCTTTTTAAGAATAATTTCAAGGGAGAGAAAAGCTATCTTAAGCACAGCTGTGGGAAAGCAGCAATCTAAGACCTAAGAGATAAGGAAAATCTGTTCATCAGAGATATGAGGAAAAAGGGAACCTTCCAGAAAATCATCATACACTGACCTTCACGGAAATAAGACTTAAAAACAAGTTTCTAAATTCTTCTAAATACAACAAAGGAAACTGAAAAACAACCACAAGGAAAAAAGGTGACTGGTTAGAGGTCAATTATGAGGTAAATCAGAAAATAATTACAACTAAGGCAATAAATGCCTCTATTTAAGTAGAAACAAAAAGTAACTAAGGGCTGTAAGACCTTAGGAATGGAGAATAAATTACTTAGATGAAAAAGCTGCAAACCTTATCCACAATACAGACTCCCTGAAAACCAGAAGAGACCAAACAGAAGTCAATTAACTCCATGAAACAGAAATGATAGAGCAAAATCAAAAGAAAGAATAGAAAAAAAGTAAGGCATTCAATACCCAAAATAACTGACTTGGAAAACAAATCAAGAAGAGATAATGAAAGAATCAGTTGAACTTCTTAAAAAACCATGATTTTAAAAAAGCCTAAACATGAAATCTCAAAAAAATCATAAATGAAAATTTCCCACATTTATTAGAGCCAAAACATAAAGCAAAGACAGCAAGAATCTGACAATCATATTTTGAAAGGAACCTTGAAAGGAAAGTTCCAAGAATGTTAACAGGTAAAATTCACTGCAAATTTCCATAAAGAAGGCATTAAAGTACTAGGGAACTATAGTCAGAATCATGCAAGACCTGGTAGCTTCCTCTAAAACTGAGATGAGATTTTGGAATACAATGGTCCAAAACACAAGATAGAGGCTTGCAACAAAAAACAACTTACCTTACAGAAGTAAACCAAATCTCTAAGGATTTTCAAGAATTTGTAATGAGAAGACTAAAGCTAAGGAGGAACTATAAAACACAAACACAAGAGTCCAGAAAAACCTAGAAAGGTAAACATATTTGAGCAAATGGAAGGAGCTATTTGATGATACAGTGCTAACACTCTAATAGGAGAGAAGAAACATGTGCCCATTCCTTCAGAACCTTAATATCTTCAAATGGTACTGAGGGTTAATAATTTAAGAAAAGAGGCCCTGAGGGTAGGTTGGTTCTATTCTCAGGGTTTGAAAAGAAGAAAGGTAAGCGAGGGTAGAAGGAAGAAAGTAGTTCAAAGAAAGTTTCATTCTCATCACAAAACAGTTAAGAAGGGAGTGAAACTTGCTACTTATAACTGAGGTGTACAAGAATATACACACATAGATGAAGGGATGGGGATAGTAGGCATCAGATAACCTTATTTTTATCTTAAATAAACAAAAGAAGATTGAACACATTCATATACACAAATAGTCTATTGCAGAAATACATAAAATTCAACAGGGAAACAAATGGGGACTAGGGGGAAAATAAAAGCAGGGAGGTATTATCTTAGAAGGTGCTACTTAGACAATTGGGGAATGACTGAACAAAATGTATATAAACATAACGTAATACTGCTGTACCATAAGAAATGATGAAAGAGATGATTTCAGAGAAACCTTAGCAGAGTAAGAACTGATAAGGAGTAAAGTAAGTAGAACCAGTAGAACAGATAAAAGGATAGCAATGTTATAAAGAAAAACAACTGTGAAGAACTTAAGAACTGACCACCCATGTATCTAAAGGACTCATGTATGATGAAGCCTTTTTGCCTTTCTCCTAACAGAGAGGTGGTATAGAGACATACATATTTTTTTTTAAACATGGTCACTGTATGGATTAGTTTTCCTTGATCATATTTATTTGGTACAAGGATTGCCCACCTCTCCCTGCAGTGTTAATTGAGGTAGGGGAAAAGGGTAATTTAGGGCAAGAGCTTTAGCAATAGTGATACCAAAAAAAGTGGGCCAATGTAATATTTTTAAAAGGCACAGAAGAGAAGTCAGATCAGAAGAAAACACAAACAGGACCAACCTGAAAGTATTATGTAGAATTTTATATATATATATATATATATATATATATATATATATCCACACACATATACATACACATATATTTAAGTAAGCTCTATTACACAGATTTAAAGTTTCAAACAGAATCTTCTTTTTGTGTTCTATTACATGGATGAAAGGCAGTTAGGTAGCTCAGTGGATAGAGTGCTGGGCCTGGAGAGAGAAAAATCTAAGTACAAATGTGACCTTAGACTAGTTGTATGAACCTGGACAAGTCACTTAATCTTGTTTTGCTGTGGTTCCTCAACTGTAAAATGAGCTGGAGAAGGAAATGGCAAACCACTCCAGCATCTTGGCTAAGAAAACCCCCAAAGGGGGTCACAAAGAGTCAGGCCCGATTGAAAACAACTCAACAAAAGCAACAATGAAAATGTTCTTTCTTGATGTTTCAAATTCAGATTAAAGAAATAAAATTATTTTTAAGACACTTCCTCAGATGCTAGTTATGTGACCAATGGTGAGTCACTTAACCTTGTTTACCTCCGCTTCCTCATCTGTAAAATGAGCTGGACAAGGAAATGGCAAACCAAGCTGGTATCTCTGACAAAAAAAAACCCAAATGGGGTCACAAAGAGTTAGACAACAGTGACAAAGCAACTCCCAAAAACTGAATAATGAATTTTGTAGTACTAAGGCTAATTTCAAGTCGTTCATTTTCAAAGAAGACCATGACATCAGAGAAATGATGACATGACTTGCACTTGATGCAAAGAACTTACAATTTAATGCAGAAGACAATACATATAAAAACATATGTAGAATAAATATAAAGGGAATAAATACACACAAATACAAAGTAGGTAAATGAAAGGTAGTTTGAAGGGAGGGTACAAGTATAGCAACTGCAAAAGTTTTATGCTGAACACTGTGCCTGAACTACACCTTAAAGGAACAAAAGGGCTCTACTAAGGCTTAAGTAATTTATCTAAGGTTACATAGCTAATAAGTTAAAGAATAAAGGAATTTGAGTGTATGGTGTTGCACAGTTAAGATGTCGTTAAAGATACATCTTCAAGTCTACAGGGAAGTGAAACCCATCTGAAATGACAACTAGATAATCTTATATAAGCTGTGCCACATGCTATAGAGAGATATGAGACATTATATCCATATCCTTACCCCTATCATTATAAATTGTAAACGTATACAGCACGCATTCATGGGAACATAGTATCAGAGATTTAGGCTAGAAGGGGAATAATTTAATCTAACTTCATTTTACAGCTGAGGAAACTAAAATCCAGAGAGGTGATGACTTGTCTAAGGTCACACAGAGAGTAAACACCAACGCCAGGATTCAGACTGAAGTTAGCTGATTGTAAATCTCTTTCATCTCACTCTCATTTTCTGCCAATGTTTCATGCCTAGTAAGATTATGTACGTATTTTTAGGTTTTCTCTATTACTTCTGCAATTATGGTGAATAATTTCTAAATGTCTTAGGTGAAAAGCAGGGTGGCTTAGTGGATCCAGGGCTGGCTTCTGAGTCAGAAAGAACTGAATTTAGTTCTTGCCTCTGACACACACTGGCAGTATGTTCTTTGTATCCTGAGGCAACAATCTAGGACTGTAAGTTACAGAGCAAGTGGTGGTGATTTGCACTGATAGAGATAGTTCCTTCATTGGGAATCTGGCATGGCAAATCTGGTCCAAAACAAAAACAAGTTATAAAACCCTTTTACTTCCAAGTCACTGCCCTAGATTGCATTATTGTTGTTATCGTTTGCCCTGTGTATTCTCCAAGAGCACCAATGACATCAGGAAGGTGATGCCATGACTTGCAGGTGAATGGATTACAGCAAGGGATGGCTGTGCAAAGTCACTAGCCTCTCTCCTTCAGAGTCTTTGGGTTCAGTGGCAGGATACAAATCAGGACACCTGGAGATAGTGGCTCTGTGCCTAGAATGCGTAAGTACTCAATAAATGTATCTTCCACATTTTCTAATGGAAAATTTCTAACGATGATAGAGATAGATATTGTATCATGGTCTACATGGGACTGCTACAATACAGGAGGAGTTATAATTAACATTTACATAGAGTTGTTTTAGGACTTTTAAAGATTATATGTATATGAATGTGTACATGTATAAAATTTCATTGGATCTCTAAAATATTACTGCAGGGAAGGCACAATAGGTCTTGTTATCTCCATGTTATAGATGAGCACAGTGAGGTTCAAAGAAGATAAATGATTTCCTCTCAGTCTTAGAGTTTTAAGTACTGGTGACATTTGAATCCAGGTCCTACGCGACCCTGCCTTGCTCCATTTCTACAAGATCATGCTGACTCTAGAAGATAACTCAAAATTTGACATGGATGAAAAGAATCGTTTCCATTGAAAGTCATACTACCCATTGAATTGGCAAATATTACTGACAGTATCTACAAAACATGGTCTGAATTCCCTCCTTGTGTCTTTCCAAACTTAATAACAGAAGGGTTGAGGCTGAGCTATATGATGCCCTTATGATCAAATGAACTTTACTTTCAAGGCCACTGATTCCAAATTCCTCATTTTGTCATCAAAGAAACTGAAACTCAGTTGCTTGCCTATGGTCACAAGGTCACTGATCACAGATACAGAGTTGGAAGGACCTTAAATGTCAATTAATTAGCAAGTATTTGTGTTCCAGGTACTGTATTAAGTAATGGGGGTACAAAGACAAAGTAAATGAAATGAAACAAAACAAAACAAGGACACTGTAACTGTCATCTAGGAAACACAAATATTTTTCACATGCTAAAACAGGCCCAGAGTTGCTAAGTGGTTTGATTAAGGTAGCAGAGGTAGTAAGTAGTAATGACAGGATTTGAAATCAGGTCCTTTGCCTTCAAGTCCAGCATTCTTTCCATGGTACCTGGCTGCTTCACACAAGGTAAGGGAACATATCTCTCATCAGCCTGCAGTTATTCAAGATTTGGTCTAAGTAATAGTTAATGATCATTTATACATGTAGTCTAAACAACTAAACTTGTCTGTTTCCAATAAGGAAAAATTAAATACTGGGACACATTTACTCTTGTTTACTGGGGACTGTGGAATGAACAAAATTAACCTTATTTCCAATACCACTTGGCATTTTTTTTAAAAAAATAATTACTAAACCAATAAATCAGGGGAATACTGTATCTATATCTTACCTAGATTTTAGCAAAGGATTTAATAAAGTACTGCATCTTATTGTGGAAAAAGAAAGACGTGGATTAGATAGTGGTACAATTAAATTGATTCTAAACTGGATGAATGGCCAGACTCCAAGGGTAGTTGTTAATGGCTTGATGTCAGCTTGGAAGGAGGTCTCTGGTAGAGTGTGCCAGGGATCTGGGGTTGGCCTTGTGCTGTTTAACATTTTTATAAGTGAGTTGGATAAAGCTATGCATGTCAAATGTGCATATGACATAAAGTTGGGAGGGATAACACAGTGGATGGCAGAGTCAGGATCTAAAAGGATCTTGACAGGCTAGAAGAGAGATACAGCTGGAACCAGATAAAAATATAACTGGGAAATGTTTAACAAAATAAATTAAAACACAACATAGATAATGTTAATTTGTGGTTTTCTAAGTCAATCAGCTGTCTATAAGGGATCCCTATAAGGGATCCATTTCTATTTGAGTTTGACCCCACTGGGCTAAAGCACTGGGCTTGGAGTTGCACTGGGCTTGTTGTCAATACTTAGGTTCAAATATCACCACAGAGATTTAATATCTGTGATTCTTGGTAAGTCACTTAATAATTGCTCAGGTCTCTTAGTCATGAATGGGAAATATGGACAAGATAATAGTACAATTAGACAAATTTAAAAAGCTGACCAGATCCAAATTTTTATCCTAATTTGCATAGCATATTTCCATTGGGTTGGAACCAATTCCCATATAATTATAATTATTATAACCTTTAATAGTAAAAATTTGAATATGTGCAACTATTTCAGGGGATTCATTATTTGTATTGATATTTAGGCATCAATTTAGAAGGAACCCTCTGGTGGAGTGCTTCAAGGAAATAAGGAAGAAAATATTTATTAAGCATCTACTATGTGCCAGGAACTATACTAACCACTTTACAATTATCTTATTTGATCCTCAAAATGAGAGGCAGAGGTTACTATCACCCCTATTTTATAGTCAAAGAGACTTTCTAGCAGACAGAGATTAAGTGACCTTCCCAGGATCGTATCCCATTTGAACTCAGGTCTTCCTGACTCCAGGCCCAGGACTCTGTTCACTGAGCTACTTAGCTACCTCTAAGGAGCTTCTTCCTGTGCCATATAGTATTTTTATCAATGGCTCGCATGAAAGCATAGATGGCATGCTTATCAAATATGGAGAAGATACCAGCCTGGGAGGTATATCCAGCATGCTAGAAGAGAATCATAATGTAAAAAGATCTTCACAGGCTTGAATCCTGGGTTGAATCAAATGTGTGTGTGTTCGTCCTTCATTGCCAAAGAAGACCATGGCATCAGAGAAATAATAACATGACTTGCACTTGACTTTGTTTTGAGTGAGGGAGGGCTGTGAAGGTCACCAGTTTCACTTCTCCTCCAGAGCCATCTGAATCCAGTGATCAGGATGACTGGAGATGACCCAGGATGAGGCAATTGGGGTTAAGTGACTTGCCCAAGGTCATACAGCTAGTGAGTATCCAGTGTCTGAGGTGAGATTTGAACTCAGGTCCTCCTGAATCCTGCACTGGTGCTCTATCCACTGCACCATCTAGCTGCTCCAGGGCTGAATCAAATAGGATTATTTACAATAAGGATAAATGTAAAATTTCATACTTGGATTCAAAAAACTGAATTCACAAGTACAAGAGAGTGGGGGAAAGTTAGGTAGTCTGTGTGAAAAAGATGCAGGGCTTTTAATAATCTCTAAGATCAATAAGTCAACAAATATAATAGCAAAAAAAAAAAAGAAGCTAATGCACTTTTAGGTTACATTTAAAAAATGAAGAGTGTCCAAATATCCCATTTGCAAACTCCATTCTTCTGTAACTTATGGCTAATACTTTTTAATATGCATATTATTTTTCCCATCTTTCCTGAATGCTTGGCTTCCTTCAAGACTCTACCTTCCTTCAAACTCTACCTTCTACAGGCTTTTTTTGATTGACTTACTACTAGGGCCTTCCCTCTGAGATTATCTTCCATTTACTCTGTACATAACTTACAATGTACATAGTTATTTACATATAGTGTATCACCCATTAGAGGGTTGAGTTCCTAGAGGGCTGGCACTGCTTTTCCCCTTTTTTGTATCCCCAGTGCTTAGGACAGTTCTGGGCACACAATAGCCCTTGGTAAATACTTGTTGAGTATTTACTGAACTTTATCTAAATCAGATCACATCTGAAATACTATGTTTGGTTCTGGGTACCAGATTTTAAAAAAAATTCTGATAGTCACACAGTCAACACTTTAAAAATGTTGACTTGAGAAGATGGAGGACAATCCAGATGGTTAAGGGCCTCATGACTATTTCTGTCAGTTTTTGGAGAACTAGAGATATTTATCCTTGTATAAAGATCTAGTGTGGCATCATAGCTGTCTTCTAATATTTTAAGGTTTTTCATGTAGAAGAATGATTAGCTTGATTTTGGTTGGCTACAGAATGAATAATTACGAGAACTAGGAAACTACAGAAGGTAAATATAGGCTCTATGTAAGGGAAAGAACAAAACACAACATTTTACAATCAGAACCTTTCAAAAAAATGTAATTGGCTCTTTAAGAGGAAGGTAAGGCTGGATTTGCTGGGGATGTTGAACAGGGATTCTAGGGTCAGATATGGATTGAATACATGGTCTCTGGGACTCCCTTCTAACTTAAGATTCTGATTGATGTATGCAATCAAGGAGTAGTAGACTGAAGACAGAGTATTAGATTTGGAATCTTAACATCTAGCTGTGAATTTCAGCTCTGTTACTTATTCATTACTTATGTGATTTTAGGAAATTCACTTAACCTCTCCAGGCCTCAGTTCTTATTTGCAAAATTAAAGGACAGGATCCGTGATTTCTTCCTTTCTGAAGTTAGGCATTAATTAAGAAGGAAACATTCAGAATGCATTTAGAAGATGGCTTAGACCTTCCAAATTTGCTTTACCATCTCCTCCCCTCTTTAGAAATATAAGACATATTTCATTCATTCAATGGCTAACCTTCTGGCAACCTCAACCATCTGGAACTTACTCAGTTGTTAACTGAAAAGGATCTGTATACTGTAAGGAAATAAATGTCCACAAGTCCAAGCAGATGCTACAATCAATGAGGGGTCCACTGACTTAGAACATCAGGTAAAAATAGTCTTATTGATTTAAAAAACTTGATTATCCAGTTTTCTCTAGAGACCTTTGCTTTTCCAAGGATTTAGGATATGAAAAGTAATAGTGAAGGGAGACAAGGTTAGAGTTTGCTGCTAGAATACCATACATTTTAGTTGATAGGTTGGGGGGAAACAGAAGAATATTTAACTTCCAGAATATAAAAACCAACTCCAACTGAAAAGCGTTCCTAGGCTTCAAGTAAAACAGCTGTCCAATAACCCACACATATTGGAGAAATTCTGAGAGAAAAGTTAAGTATCAAACATCTTATGATTTATATATATATATATATATATATATATATGTTACTTATATACATTACAATGTAGAACAGAAACTGATGTCCATACAAAGATAATGCTGAGTCTTGGAACTCCTGTCTGAAAACTTTCACTTGACCCTTTACCTTAAATCAGCTACTATTCAATCTTTTTCTACCTCTTCATACCTCTTCAGGGCTTACACACAATACTTTCAACACCACATAATAACACATTCTCTCCTTGAGTTTTTGCAATCTGAATTCTCTCCCTATTATTCTGATGACACCTCCCTCAACTGTCCCCAAATTGATCTAGTTATTCAGTAAAATACCAAACTACCAAAAAATGATTTTATAGAGTTAGAAAAAAATTATAACAAAATTCATCTAGAAGAATAAAATGTCAAGAATATAAAGGAAATCAATGAAAGAAAAGACAAAGGAAGATGGCTTAACAGTTTCAGATTTCACGACAAAGCAGTAATAATCAAAACAATCTGGTACTGCCTAAAAAAGAGTGGTGGATCAGTGAAATAGATTAGGTGCCCAATACATCACAGTAAACAACTGTAGTAATCTAGTGCTTGATAAACCCAAAGATCAAAGCTTTTTAGGACAAAAACTCATTATCTAACTAAAACTGCTGGGAAAACTAGAAAATGGTATGACAGAAACTAGGTACAAATCAATATCCTGAACTGTATTCCAGGATAAGGTCAAAATAGATACATGATTTACACATAAAGGGTGATATCATAAGCAAATTTAGGAGACCGGGAATAAGTTTACCTATCAGATCTGTGGATAAGGGAAAAAATTTAGAACCAAACAAGATATAGAGTACATTATGAAATGTAAAATGGATAATTTTGATTATATAGAATTAAAAAGATTTTGTACAAACAAAACCACTGCAACCAAAATTAGAAGGAAAACATAAAACTAGGGAAAAATTTAAGTCAGTACCTCTGACGAAGGCCCCATATCTTAAATATATAGTGAACTGAGTGAAATTTATAAGAATACAAGTTATTCCCCAATTGATATTGTCAAAGACTATATAACAGTCAGTTCTTAGATGAAGAAATCAAAGCTACATAGTTATATAAAAAAATGCTCTACATCACTATGGGTTAGAGAAATGAAAATCAAAATAACTCGGAGGTAACACTTCACACCTATCAGACTGGCTAACATGACAAAAAAGGAATAATAAATGTTGGAAGGGATGAGGGAAAATCAGGTTACTAATGAACTGTTGGTGGAATTGTGAACCTATCTAACCATTCTAGAGAGCAATTTGGATCTATGCCCAAAGGGCTATAAAACTATGCATACCCTTTGATCCAACAATACAATTTTTAGGTCTGTATCCCAAAGAAAGTTTTTTTAAAAGGGTAAAGAACCTATTTGTACAAAAATATTTACAGCAGTTCTTTTTGTGTTGGTAAAGAATTAGAAATTGTGGGTATGCCCATCAATTGAGGAATGGCTGAACAAATTCTGGTATATGATTGTGATAGAATATTATTGTGCTAAAAGAAATGATAAGCATGATGATTTCAGAAAAACCTGGAAAGACTTAATCGATAAAAAGTGAAGAAAACAGAAACAGGAGAACACTGTACACAATAACAGCAAAATTATACAATGAAGACCTGTGAATAACTTAGTTATTTCAGCAATACAGTAATCTAAGACATTCCCAGAAGACTCATGATGAAAAATGCTATTTTTCACTTTCTTTTTTTTTCAAGTCTTTTTGCACAAAATGACTAACATGGAAATATTTGACATGACTGAACATGTATAACCTATGTCAGACTGCTTATTGTCTCAGGGAGAGAAGAAGAGGAGAGGAGAGAGAATTTGGAACTGAAAACTTTAAAACAAAACAACAAAAGTTAAAAATTGTTTTTGTATGTGATGGAATAAAATATTATTTTTTTTAAAAAAACCAAATCTTTCTCAAAAGCCACCACAACCTTCTAATCACCAAATTCTTTTGCCTTTTTCAATTCCCATCTGCCTTAACCTTCCCACAGACCCCCAGGACCCAGTATGCTACCTGCTGAGCTAAGAATTTTTTTCATTTTTATCAGGTCCTAGGCCTGAGTTTTTAAAAATGTAAAAACCATTGTTAGTTCTTGGGCAGTACAAAAACACTTGCTATGGAATTTGACCACTGTTACCCTCTCCTGAATATTCTCTTCTCCCCTGACTTCAAAGACACTTCTATTCTCTGGGTTCTATTTATCTGCTTGATTGCCAGCTCCTCTTCCTCTTCCCTGCCTTTCACAGTGGATTCTGTCCTTACCTCTTTCTTCTCTAAATCTTCTTTCTTTCCATTAGCAAACTAATTTACTTCCATAGCTTCAACTACCACTGTCATAGAGAAAATCTGCAAATGGCATACATCCAATGCTAATCCATGTTCCTAACCCTAACCTCAGCTTCCTATAGGACAAGTCCTTTAACACCTGAACCTCAGTAAATATAAAACTGAGATTATCTTGAAAAAAAAAAAAAGCCCCTAAACCAAAATAAAAAAATACCCTCTTCTTCAACTTTACTACTTGTCAGTGGCATTACCAGTCTCCAATGTCTTAAACCTTCATGTTATTAAAATCTTCCCTCTTCCTGAATTCTTTTATACAAGTTTCTAGCCATGTTGTTTTATAATTACATCTCTTATGTGTGTCTCCTTTTTATTTCAAATGACACCTCACTACTACAAGTTCTCATTAATAGCCACCTATACTCCTACAATAACTTACTAACAGTTCTTTCTGACTTGACTCTCGCCCTATGGCAACCTACCCTTACATCACTGCCAGAAGAGGATGCTAGGGATTTTGTGGAGATTTCTATTTAGACTAGATGACTTCCGAGGTCCTTTCCAACTCAAAAGTATATGATTCTACTTTTCTTTATACAATTGGTTGTATCATTCATCTGTTCAGAACTCTTCCTTTGTTCCCTAATGTCTATCTAACAAAGTTCAAACATCTCAGACTACCATTCAAGGCCCTCCACAAAAATGCTACGCTATCTTAATGGCCTTACCTCATCATGTATTCTATGCACTTAATAAACTGAATTATTTATCATCACCCCAACTCCATATTCTCTCCAAAATTTCCTTTCTATTTGCTCAGATTATTTCTCTCTCTACCCACTAAATTCCTACCCATTCTTTAAAGCCCAACTCACATATCATCTTTGAAACAAAATGTTTTTATCAGTCATTACACCTTGGATCTCAGCATATTCTTTAAAACACTAATACTTCAGCAGGTGCCTCATGTCATTATTATGGGTACTTCCCATACTTGTGAAGATCACAACCCATTCATGCTTTCTTATTCCATGTAATTCTTAATAATGTCTCCCATTTTTTCTATAGAGGACCTATCCAATATACTAAAGGCTGCGTTCTTCCTCTTTTAAATGACTGAAAGCCATGGTGTACAAGATACTACAGGGTTGTAATAGTTTGTTGATTATAAAAAAGCAGTTATGGTGGTACAGCAAAAGCTCTCTTTCAACGAAGATACACTAAGATCATATAAGATTCCCTCAAAAATGCAATCATAGAAATAACTCTTAAAATAATTAGTTGTCTGACTTGTAATAACAAGGGAACTATAAGAAGAGAAATGCTCAACAAAGGTGTTCTTTAGTATTATTAAGGTTATCCTGTCCAGAGTATAAAGACAAGGTAAACTCCTAATAAAGGTCAGGTCATTCAGATGTCATGTGTGGACAATATTGTTTTGATTGCAACAAGTCCCAGAGTACTACAGAGTCTGCTCAGTAAGAACTAATATTCAAAAGAAATAAGCCACATGGGAAAAACCAAATGGATGCCTATTGTTTAGATTCTGACACTCAGTTACATTAATGCCTGCATGAATCTGAGTGACTGGGGCAATCAGTTTGAAAAAGAAGATAACAATAGCCTGGATCAAAAATTGAATAGAAAACAGAGAATGGTGTTGATTACATTTAGGATATTACAAAGTACTTTCAGCTTTTCCAAGCTGTAGCCTGGCACAAAACCCTATCTTTTTAACAATATTTTTTCACTGATGCTATATGGCTGCAAGTCAAAATATTCTACCCAAGTGATTAAATATGTCAGGAAGGAAGGGTTTCCAAGACCTGCTAAAAACATGGCTTTCCAAATTGAGTTTCTGAACAGAAGGTACTTTAAGGTTATCTTATACCAAACTTCAAGGAACAAACTCCTTCAATGCAGAATGACATACAACTATACTGAAAAAATACTAGTTTTGATGATAAATGAAAGCAATAACAAACTGTTTCTGAGGGGTATGGTATAGTGGTACAAGCAAAATACTTGGGTCATAGGGTCAAAAATAGAAAGCCATAAGTCTAACTCCTCCCCCCGCAACTCCCCCTTCATTTTACAAATGAGGAGTCAGAAGACTGAGGAGTCTTAATTCTGCCAATAACTCAACTTCCTTCTGTGTAAAATAGAAAATAACAACACTTGCAAAACTCAAATGCTACACGGAGAAATAGAGAGAAAAGTACACTATAAACCTTGAATTGTTATGTAAATGCAAACTATTCTAAATTCTAACGTTCAGTAGCAGAACTTAAAGGTTTTTGTTAGGTGGAAAGGGAAGTAGCAATGCAACCCCTAATCTTATTATGGGATAATTTAGGGAAACGATAAATAGAACATGCACCTGGGCCATCACAACTTCACCTGTCATATAGATCTCAAGAATTTATTCTTCAGGGTTAGAAATTCACCCTTCAGGTCAGGTGTTCATACACTCCTGGGGAAGGGTAGAGTAAGAAAATGGAAAATGGGATGGATAGATATACTCCAACTCCCAACTCCTAGCTATTACCATGTTTGGGCAATCCCTTAATGGTGGGTCTCAGTTTCCACATCTGTAAAATAAGGACCTGAGCCATATCAAGTCTGAGGTTACTTCCAGAACTTTAAATCTATGATCTCTTTCGGTCAAGGTTTCCTAAGTTCTCCTTGCATGCAGCCACTACCGACCAGAACACTTAACTGTACCAGGTCTTGGGGAGGGGAATGAACCGATTGGGCGAAGTTTGTCTTCTCAATGGAAATGAAAAAAATATTTCAGATTGCAATCTAAAAGGAAGCAGAAGGAGGAAGGATCACATATTTAGGGGCAGGTTTTTTAGAAATCATTTAGTCCAACCGACTTAAACTGTCAAAAACTATTAGTATTACTTGGTATTTATCACTTAATACTTTTATTGGATTGTAATAACTTAAGTTGAATAAATTTAATTATTTAAGCAACATTTATGACAATACTTATCAAGTACTAGTAAGAAGTGTCTATCGCTTAACAGATGAGAGAACTTGGGCCTAGGAGGGGAAGAGACGCGCCAGGAGGAGCCACCCGGGAGTTTGAACCCCGGTCCTCGGCCACGGCAGGGTCTCTACAGGCACTGCCCAGGGTCGGACCCGGTAGGTAAAGCAGAGGGGCGGCCTGGAAGGAGGCGGATGCCCAGGGTTGGAGTGTAAACCCCGGTAACCTGGCTACTGGTAACCAAGTGCCGGGCGGCGGAGGGGCTGCCCTTCCAGCTGGCCTCAGTTTCCTCATCTGTAACATGGGGGAGCCGCCTGGCCGTGCCCTGGGGCCTGGCTCCCCCCTTCCCCGCCGGCCCGGCCAGGGCAGGGTGTGGTGGCTGCCCCCGGGGCCCCCTCTCCCGTCCGCCCCGGGCCTGGGCTCCCGAGTCTGGAGCTAGGGCCTGACGCCGGCGGCCCGAGCCCGGCTCCTCACCTGCTGCCGTCAGCCAGGGGAGGGGACGGGGGGCTTGGGGGCGGGGATCGCGGGCTGGAGGAACGCTCAAAGCAGCCGGAGCAGGGCCAGAGAGCCAAAGGGTGCCAGACCTCCGAAGTCGCGCCCGCTTTCGTAGCTCTACGTCAGCAGCAGCGCCAGCCCCGCCTCCTCCGCTACAGCCAGCTTCCCCGGCGGCTCTGCGCATGTCTGCTGCGTGGGCACGCTGCAAGTCCGCTCCCGAGCGGACGATCCGCTCTTCCGGGTTTTCCCAGCGGTATTGAAGAAGGGGGAAGGGGACGAAGGGAACGAAGGGAGGGAGGAAGGAAGGAGGGGGGAGGGGCTCACTGCCCCAACACGGAAGTGGGCTGGGTGCAGAGCCACAGTTAAACTAGGAAGAGTGTAGGATCGTAGATCTAAGGCTGCGAGGGAACTCAGAGGGCTTCTCCCACCCTTACGTTTTGGAAATGAGAAAACGGAGAGGAGCCCATAGAGGTTAAGCAGCTTGCCCAAAATCACAGAGGTAGCAATTCAATTTTCAATTCAATATACGTTGTATCAATGGGCCAGGAACATAGGTGGGATTTGAAGTCCAAAGCCCCTGCTCCTCACCAGGCTGAGATGTCAGCTCAATCTCAGGGCCAGAAGAGAGGCCACGCGGTGCGCAGGCTCTGGAGTCGGATCTGGGGGTCATCCGCTTGCCACCTGTGTGATTGAGAAAGTCAGGAGGAGTTCTGTCCTAATGGCCTCAATTCCTTCGCCTGTCAAAGGCAGGGAGTGGGCTAAACGGTATGCAAGTCGTGTCCCAGCTCTAGATCTACGATGCTAGTTCAAATGGCCTAGAGACATCATTATTAAGGGCCCTACTGTGTGCGGATGCCCCTGGATCACTGCCTTGTCATGATGGAGCTCAATTAAACTGTCTCCCGTGTGGTGTAAATTGCCTAAGATGGACAGGTCATAATGGAGGGTTCTGACAAACGGTGATCTACTGGAGAAGGAAATGGAAAACCACTCCAGTATCTGCCAGGAATAGCATGGACAGAACTAAAATGATAATAAAAGAGATGACATTGGAAAATGAGCCCCTCAGGTCAGAAGGTGTTCAGTACACTACTGGGGAAGACAACTACAAGTAGCTCCAGAAAGGATGAAGTAGCTGGACCAAAGCCCAAAAGGAAGCTCAGCTGTTGGTGATGAAAGGAAAGTCCAGGATTGTAAAGATCAATATCTTACAGAACCTGAAATGTAAGATCTATGAACCAAGATAAGCCAGATGTGATCAAATAGGAGATGGAAAGATTAAATATTGACATCTTGTGAGTCAATGGGACTCACTTAAATGGACAGGAATGGGTGAATTTAATTCAGATGATCACTATATATACTACTATGGACAGGAATCCCTTAAAAGAAATGGAGTATCCCTTGTAGTCAATAAAAGGGTATGGAAAGCAGTATTAAGGTATAATCTCAAAAAAAAAAAAAGACTAAATGACATCTGTTCAGATCGAAGGCAGCTGTTCAACATCACAGTAATATCTCTATACTCTAACCAGTAATGACAAATGGGCCAAAATTGATCAGTTTTGTAAAGACCTACAACGTCTTCTAGAAATAATGCCCCTCAATGATATTATGTTCCTCATGGGTGATTGTAATACTAAAGTAGGAAAACAAAGATAGTTGGAATAACAGGCAAGTTTGGCCTTGGAGTACAAAATGAAGCAGGACACAGACTAACAGAATATTATAAGGATAACTCACTGGTCATAACGAACACTTTTTCAGCAACTCAAAAGGTGACTCTACACATGGACATCACCAGATAGTCAATATCAAAATCAGATTGATCATATGCTTTCTAGTCAAAGGTAGTAGAACTCTAAGCACTCAGTTAAAACAAGGCCTGGAGCTGACTGTGAATCACAGCATGAGCTTTTTATTGGAAAATTCAGACTTATATTGAAGAAAGTAGGGAAAATCATCAGACCATATAGGTATAAGCTAAATAACATCTGTTATGAATATGAAGTAGAGGTGATTAAGAGATTTCAGGGGTTACATCTAGTGGATAGAGAGTACCTGAAGGAATATGAACCGAAGCTCAAATTATTATATAAAAGTCAAAACAAAAACATTCCAAAGGAAAAAAAAAGAGTAAGAAATCAAAATGGTATTATGATGAGGCTGTAAAAATAGCTAAGGAAAGAAGGAAAGCAAAAGAGAAAGGAAAAAGGGAAAATATACCCAACTGAATTCAGAATTCAGAGAATAGCAAAGAGAGATAAGGTTTTCTTAAATGAGCAATGCAAAGAAATAGAAGAAAACAATTGAGTGTGAAAGACGATATCTCTTCAAGAAAATTAGAGACCGAAAATTTTCATGCAAAAATGGACATAAAAAAAGACAAAAATGGCAGGGATTTTACAGAAGCAGAACAGATTAAGAAGAGGCAGCAAGAATACACAAAAGAACTAATACAGTAAAGATCTTAGCATCACCAATAATCACAATGGTGTGATTACTGGTCTGGAACCAGACATGCTCGAGAATGATGTTAGTAGTTGTTAAGGAAGTGCTGCTAACAATGAGACTAGTGAAAGTGATGGAATTCCAACTGATCTATTTAAAATCCTAAAAGATGATGCTGGTAGAGTGCTGCCATCAATATTTGAGCAAATTGGGAAAACACAACAGTGACCAGTAGATTGGAAAAGATCTGCTTGTGTCCCGATCCTACGGAAGGTCAATGCTGAGGAAAGTTCAAATTATCAAACAATTGCACTCATTTCACTTGCTGGCAAGGTTATGCTGAAGATTGTACAAGCTAGGTTTCAACAATATGGGAAGTAACAATTACCAGGCTGGTTTTCAAAGAGGCAGAGGAACTAGAGACCAAATTGCCAACATTTTTTGAACTATGGAGAATGCAAAAAAAACCTATTTACTTCTGCTTCACTGACTACATTAAAGGCTTTGAGTGTGGATCATAACAAAATGTGGCAAATCATGAAAGAGATGGGAGTACCAGATCATCTTACTTGTCTCCTGAGGAATCTGTATGCAGACCAAGAAGTAGCAGTTAGAACTGGAAAAGGAATATGACAAGACTGTGTATATGCAGAGTGCATCATGCAAAATGCTAGGCTTAATTAAGGTGACTGGGAGAAATATCAACAAGTTCAGATATGTAAATGATACCACTCTGAAGGCAGAAAGTGAAGGGGACTTAAGCCTCTTGAGGAAGATGAAAAAGAAGAATGTAAAAGTTGGCTTGACCTCCTCCTCCTCCTCCTCCTCCTCCTCCTTCTCCTTCTCCTTCTACACCACCTCCTCCTCCTTCTCCTCCTCCTCCTCTTCCTCACCATCACTACCATCCTCTTCCTCCTCCTCCTCCTGCTCCTGCCACTACTGCTTCTTCCCCCGTTCCCTAAGAGCGGACCATCCTGGTGCCTCGTTTGTGAAGCGGTGGCTGAGGAGACCCCCGGACTCGCCGTGGCCGACGAGAAGCCGAAGGAAGGAGTCAAGACTGAAAACAACGACCACATTAATTTGAAGGTGGAAGGGCAAGATGGTTCTGTGGTGCAATTTAAGATTAAGAGGCACACACCACTTAGAAAACTAATGAAAGCCTATTGTGAATGACAGGGTTTGTCAATGAGGCAGATCAGATTCTGATTTGATGGGCAACCAATCAATGAAACAGACACACCTGCACAGTTGGAAATGGAGGATGAAGATACAATAGATGTATTCCAGCAGCAGACAGGAGGCGCTTACTAAAAAGAAAATCTACAACTGTACTCCAGAACTGTGCTCCCAAGGAAAACAATACATTCACAATTAGAAAACCAAGATTTGGTTCATCCACATCCTGACTACTGCAGTATAGTTTTCTCTCTTCTTTGATTCCCTTCCCCCATTCCTTTATTGTACATAAAGTAACTGGTGTATGTGCACAGGCATAATGCGTATTTTTTTTTTAACTAAATGGCCGATGGTATGTTTTGATCAACATCAAATGGAGATGGGGAAGGGAAAAAACAAACTGGTTCTGTGAAAATATCCCTTTTCTCCATTAGTGGCATGCTCATTCAACTTTTATCTTTATAAGTTATTTTGCTCTCACTGTTTAACAACAACAACAAAAAAACCTACAAAAAAATCCTTGCATACCTTGTTTGATTGGATAATTTCAATGTTTTTCTTTTATCATTGTAAAACCAAGGATGATTTTATAACTTTTTTGTATGTAGCTGTTACATGTAGGGCAATCTCTGTCTCTCAGTAGGGATAAATTACTATAAAGAAATTGATCCTAGATAGTTTTCCCTTTAAGTCAAACATCTTGTTGTTTAAATAAACTTCTTGTTTAAAAAAAAAAAAGTTGGCTTGAAGCTCAACCTCAAAAAAACTCAGATCTGGGCAACTAGTGCCATCCCTTCTTGGTAAAAAGGGAGTGAATAAATGGAAGCAGTGTCAGATTTTATAGTCTTGGGCTCAAGGATCATTTTAGACAGTAACTGCAGCCATAAAATTAAAAGATGCTTGCTCCTTAGAAGAAAGCCTATGTCAAATATGGACAGCATAATTAAAAAGCAGAGCTATCACCTTACCAACAAAGGTCCTTATATTAAAAGCTACATATTTTTTTCCAGTAGCAAAGTATGACTGTGAGAGTTAGATTATAGGGAAAATTGAGAGCTGCAGAATTGACCCTTTTGAATTGAGGTGCTGAAGAAGACTTTCAGTCTCTTGGACAACATGGAGGTCAAATCAGTCACTACTTGAAGAAACTAATTCAGACTAGTCACCCGAAGTCAAATACTTTGAAAAAGCTTAAATACTTTGTCCATATAATGAGAAGGTGGAACTCATTGGAAGAGACTCTAATATTGGAAAATATTGAAGGTAAAAGGAAAAGGGGATGGCAGAGAATCAGATGGATAGATAGTGTTATGAAAATAATAAACATGAACTTAGACTTCAAGATAGTGGAAGATAGAAGGGCCTGGCAGTTCTATGATTCCAAGGTCACAAAGAGTCAGATCCAGCTGACCAACTGAAGAACAAATATGCAGAGCACTGTGAAAGGCAGTGCAGGAGAAAAAAAAATTAGCTAGAACATGACCCTGATCTTCCTAGAGCTTAGAGTCTAAAGGCTTACACCAACATAATGAGCTAAAATATACAATATCAATCTTAGTCAAAACTTCCTTTTTACCTCCGTTGCCAAGTACACTCCTGGCCTTGCAGTAGGTGTAACAAATAATGAATGTTAGTTGATTAAGTTAAGAAAGAAGATACTATTCCATGATAAATCCTTGAAAAGGTAGCATTTGAGTCAAGACTCAAATGGGTAGGAATTCAATTGGAAAACAACATTTCAGGAAGAGAATGGCATGAGAAAAAGCACAGGGCCAAGAATGGAGGGTATGTTTGAGGTGACAAGTAGTTCAGTTTAGCTGGAAAGTACTGCTTGTGCAAGAAAATAGTGAGATGAAGCTGAAAATGTCGGGCAACCCCAGTTGTGGATTGCCTTGAGTGTCAGGCAGAGAGGCATTTGGCTTTTTACTTAGTAAGCAGTAGGAAGCTATTGAAGACTTTTGAGGCATTTTTGTGAATAGATCTCTTAAGAAACGAATATTTAATGTATTTATTAAACACTTACAATGTGCAAAGCATGATATTAAATACAGAGGATACAAATAGAAAAGACAGTCCCTAGTCTTAAGTATCTTACTTTTTAATGGGGGAAGACAGCACATGGGTTCAGTTATGTCAAATAGGAAGGTCTTATGGTCCTTGGGGTGCAGCAGCAAAGCAGATGGTAATACCTTTTCCTAAATGTCATTTCTGATCATATCAATTTCTGATGTTGAACCATTTGACCCTGCCAAGGACTTTGATAGTGTGAGGTTTCTTTTCTAAGTCTTTAGGAGTTGTGTCTGTATAACCTATAGGAGCACTTGCCAGGCTACTACTCCAAAGCGATTGCTTTGAAGGATGATTCCTGTGGGCACTGAGCTCAAAGAACTGATGTACCCAAGGCTCTTGGGTTTAGGTTTCTGCACTGTCTCTATCAGAGTCTGAGTGGTTTGACTTGTATGAACATGTTATTATGCTGTTCTCCCTCAGGGTATCTTGCTACTTCAGATAGGACAACTTGCCTCCCCTATTTGTAGCAAGTAGTGAAGATGGCTGATCCCTTCTCTTCTGGACAAGCTTTCCAGGATGTTTTCTTGGTAGGAGAACAGTTGGAAGCAGAACCTGTGGTCTGGGGGATGCTGCCTCTCCCAAGGTTCTTGTACTTATCTGTATATTGGTGGAAGCTGATCTGCTATTATTTGTGGTGATTGGGTAGGTGGGTGCCTTTTTACAATGATTTCTGTCTTCAATGATGACTCAGTGTGTGTGTACATGTGCGCACGTGCATGTATGTGTGTGTATGTATGTATGTAAACTGAATGGGGCTGAAAGCTGGTTGTTTAGGGGACCCTCCTTTCCCAAGGCTTATGAGTGCAGGGTCCTGGATTGTGCTGTCAAAGTCTGAGAGGAGATGGTGGTCAAGGTAATGGTGGTTTGACTGCATAGCACATGCAAGGATGGGCAATCATACAGCGAATAAGTGGCCGAGTTGGTAATTGGAACTAAATTTTCTTGACTCCTAATCCATTATACTTCGTGATATATTATTGCTGCCTTTATAGAGCCTGAAAATTGGAAAGGAAAGGACAGTGGCCAGAATTTTCAGAAATTATCTCAACTTTGGCAGACAGATTTCCATATTCACGGTACTGACCACTTTTTATTTAAGGGAATGATTTGCATCTGATGTAGTTGCTGTGGGATAGAGCACCTTGGTGGAGAGGAGAGCAACATTATTTAAGAGGAGATAAAATAATATTACATTTTTAAAAAACTTTTTACCAGTGATGATGATTGTGTAAGTCAGTCAAATTGGATTTCTAGATGTTACTTAAGCTCACCTTACACTCTGACTTCCGTGCATTTATACAGGCTACTTCTGACACTTAGAATACACAATGCAGTCATAACTTTCAATCTTTGGAAAGTTTTCTCTTTCTTCAAGGGCCAGGTTAAACACCACCTTCTCCATGAAATCTACCTTGATTCACCCAAACAGACAGTGATTTCTCCTACTTCAGATTTTCTTAGAGCATTCTAATCCCTTATCACATTCTATGGTACATTGTATTTTGTGTACAAGTCCTAACATTCTCTGTCAGACTGTAAGCTACATGTAGGTAATTCATTTAAGGACTATTATTTTTCATTTTTTGCATATTTAGTACCTAGTTTACTACACCAAATACTGTTAAAACATTTATTGAATTGGATCAAATAGGATAGTTTCATAGTTTCATTCACTGCATTCTTCATTCAGTTCTCTGTAATGCTTAGACTGGAATGGACAGTTTCATTAAAAAAATGTCAGTTTGGGAGGTTTTGGGAATGGAAAAGCCAGTTTAACGCCTTCCTTCTAAGAGGGAGGTCGGTGTCCTCTGACACACTAATTACCTCCACCTGTGTCTTGAAACTTGGGTCATGTTTGGAAGGGGGCATGGAATACAATAAATGGGAAAGAAGCACTTACTTCTGGGAGTTAGATGTTTGGTCCTTGGTTTAAATCTACTTCTGATGCTTATATATTTGATCTTTGGAAAGTCAACCACCGCCCCAGTTTCCTTACTTGTAAAACAAAAGGGATGGATTAAGTGGCCTCTGAGGTCCCTTTCATCTTTGGATCTATGACCCTGTGACTTCCAATTCAGCAAAAATTCTCCAAACGCAGCATAGAAAGAAAAGCCTGTCTTCCATTCAGTGTATTAAATATCTGTTGTGTGTAGTGCTAGGTGATTGGTGAGGGACAGTTTAGAAAAGAAGCAGGTCTTTGCTCTCATGGAAGTTACAGTCCGATAAGATACAAACACAAGGTCACCTTGGTTTAGAGGAAAGAGCTTTAGGGATTATTCTGGGTTCCGGTTCCTCACTATCTCTCATCCCCTATATCCAACCTGTCACCAAGGCTTGTTAATTTTACTTTTGCAACATCTCTCCAATGTGCTCCCTTCTCTCCTCTGATACTGACACCACTCTGGTTCAGGCCCTTATCACCTCTCGCTTGAACTATTGCAATAACTTGGTGATGGGCCTGACTGCGTCCCCTCTCCTCTCATCCCACTAATCCGTTCTCCATCCAGCCTCTAAAGTGATTTTATTTATATGAGGGTCTGATCAGGTAACCTCCCTACTCAATAAACTCCAGAGGTTCCCTACTTCCTACTGCCTCTAGGATCAAATACAAAATTCTTTTTGGCATTCAAAGCCCTTCTCAACCTAGCCCTCTTCTACCATTTCTGTCTTTTTACACCTTATTCTCTGACATGTATTCTTCCCTCTTGATACAAGTCTTCTGGTTGTTCCCTACACAAAGACACTTCATCTCTGGGGCCTGGGGCGTTTTCTCCAGCTGTCCTCTCCCTCTCTATTCTGACTACTGATCTCCTTGTATTCCTTTAAGTCCCCAACTAAAATGTACAGGAAAGCTGCCCCAGCTCCTCTTCTTTTCAGTACCCTCCCTTTGTTAATTATTTCCTATTTATCATACGTATATACATATATGCGTGTATATATGTATGTATACATGTATATATAGATATATAGCTTGTTTTGTAAATAATTGCGTATTCTCTTGCAAGCTCTTTGAAGGCAGGGAGTCGTCATTTGTCTCTTTTCAGTATATCCAGAGCTCAACACAGTGCCTGGCACATAGCAGACACTTAATAAATGTTTATCGAATGAATGAATGAATGCATGAGTCGGTGCACAGAGCCCCTAGGAATGCCGGGTTACGCGACCAGAAGGCGTATGCGCGCATCACGCATGCACGTACGCACGCGCATAGTGTCCGGGTTTCTTATTGGCTGCCGCTGGGAAGCCATGGAAACGCCACACACCGACTATACCGGAAGCGAGAGGCAACGGGAGCCGACGGGGGCCAAAATTAAGCCATCCGGGGCGCTGCCTTTGCCTGAGGTGGGGGGAGAGCTGGGAAGGGAATGACCTGGAACGAGTGACGCTCCGGGGACGTCTTGACGCTGCCTGAGGAGCGGCCGCAGGTGTCCGGTTGGGAGGGCCATGGAGGACGACGCCCCGGTGATCTATGGGCTGGAGTTCCAGGTGAGCCATTTGAGAGGAAAGATTGGAGGGAAGGCGGTGACAGGCCAGGTGGATCCCCCGAGATCACCGGGAAAGGACTGGAAGTCACCCTGGGCTCCACAGCCACCTGCCTCCGGGACGGAGGAATCTGACCCTCACAATGTTCTAGCTTGGAGGGGTCTTAGGGACCAGCCGCCCCGCCCCCACGCCCCATTCCCATCCTACAGACTGGGAAACTGAGACTTAGAGGAAGTGATTTACCCTCTTCTCCCCGCGGTACTGAGGACGGTCATCATCACGCTCCCCCTGTCCGGAGCTCCTTAATATTTGCGGAGGAGGTGGAAGCCTAGATCTAAACCTGGGTCATCAGAAGTCACCTAGTCCGGGTCCAGACTGGGTTTGGATCCCGATTTAACTGAGCACCAGAGTTCTTTCAGGTCTTGTAAGTACTATTAGAGATAGGGGCTGTTCAGTCGATGTAGGGAATTCCCAGGTGAGAAAACTCCCTCTAACAGTGTAGGTTGGCATTTTCTCTGCCATTAGTCTTAGCAAGTTTTGTGTAGAGCAGTGAAACATGAAGTGACTTGCTCAGGATCACTCAGTCAGCATGTACTTGGACCCAGGTATTGGAGGCCCACTTTCAGTCACCTATTCCAGACTGCCTTTTAATTGTTACTGTTCCTTCTTTAAAGATGAGAACACAGTCTCAGAGATGTGATGTATCCTACTGAAGTTCACCCAGCTGCAATACAGTGGCCTTATCTAAGTTTTCATACTTATTGATTTCTCTAGGACACCTTCATAGGATAGTAGAAATCATGCTGGACATAAAGGCTATCCTGGATTCATATTTTACCTTTGACGCTTAATGTCTGAGAGTCCCTGGGCAAGTCACTTAACCTCGCTGAGACTGAGGTTTTTCGTTTATAAAATGGGAATCATATATCCAGTCTACCTCATAGGACTGTTATGAGGATTATAGGTGAGATCTCATGTGTATGAAGCATTTTGTAAGCCTCAAAGCAATATATAAATGTCAGCTATTATTGTTATTACTACTATTACCTTTACCACTTTTTAACCCCTCTTTCATTAAATTCTCATTGCCCTTAGCACCTAGACTCGGTTAGTTCTCTTTTTACCGTGTTGGGTGCTTGTGGAACATGTTATATTTGACTACTTTCAGCATCTATACCATCACCACGTTATATCAGGCCCTCATCACCACTTGCTAGGACTGTTGAAATAGCCTTTTAATTAGTCTCCATGTCTCAAGACTCTCTCCCCACTCCAATTCATTCTCTAAGTGATTTTCCTTAATCTTGGGTCTAACAATGTCATTCTCATACTCAATAAATTCAAGACATATAATGCTTGTAAGGTAAAATAGAAGCTCCTTCTTTTGGCATTTAAAGCCTTTTATAATCTTGTTCCAGGTTTCCAACATTACTTTACAACTATTTTTCCAACATTATTATCCTTCATCCTGTGGTCCGGACTGGCCCAAACTGGCCTTCGTGATATTCCATCCGCCATCTTCAGTCTCTGTGTCTTTGCCTTGACCATCTGCCATGCTTAGAGTACACTTTTTTTTCCTCTCCCCTGCCTTTTAAAGTCTTATTTCCTTGAAGGTTCAGCTCAAATACCTTCTACATGAACACTTTCTCAATTCCCCCAGATTCTAGTGCCAATCCTCCCCAAACTACCTTGCATTTACTGTGTGTGTGTGTGTGTGTGTGTGTTTGGCTATAGAATACATGTTGACTTTTCCAATAGGATGTAAGCTCCTTGAAGTTAAGTGCTCTTTCCTTTGTCTTTGTATTCCCAGTGTCTACCACAGTGTTTGGCACATAGTATCTCCTAATGAAGTCTTATTGACTTAGTGAAATTACTCTTAGTTTTTTCTCATTTCTGTGGAATACTCCTTCAAGGCCTTATCCCTTGTTTTCACACTGCATCACCCTGAAGCTTGACAATTCTCCTTTATCCTTTTTAAGAAAATTTTCCGGCATTGTATATGTCCACTTGAAGCATGACAGATATTTTAGTCTTTGTTTTAGTAAGTGGGAGAATATGGATTAGGGGTGGGGAACCTGTGCCTTTGAGGCTACATGTAGCCCTCTAAGTCCTCAGGTGTGTCCCCTTGACTGAATCCAAACTTCACAGAACAAATCCCCTTAATAAAAGGATTTGTCCGGTAAAATTTGGACTCAGTCAAAAGGCCACACCTAAGGACTTAGAAGGCCACATGTGGCCTCATGGTCCCAGATTCCCAACCCCTGGTGTAGATTAATCATGAAATTCAATCTTCTGATGTGTTTACCTGTTGAGTTTGAGGTGTCATTGGGGCATCAAGGTAGAAATAATGATTGACAATTAAGAAGTGGTTACTTGGAATTGTGAAGAAAAGTCTCAAGTGTGGAAAAACAGATTTGTATTTCAATCATAAATGTGATAATTGAAGCTATAGGTTTGAACAAGGCTGCCAAAGGTGAGTCTGTGGAGAGAGAGAAGAGAAAAGAGCCCCGGACAGAGTTTGGGGAACACTTTTGTTTAAGGGACAGAAGAATAATGAGGGGAATAGTGGTAGAAACAGGAAAGATGCATTTATATTCTTTAGAGGCTAACGATGAGAACATGGTGTTACAGATGCCAAAGAAGGAAAGAGGTTTTCTCAGGAGGAGGTAGTTCACAGTGTAAAATGATGTAAAGTCAAGGATGAGGATTGAAGTAAGGCCTTTGGGTTTTGTGGAATCTCAGAGGCTGACGTGACCTCAGAGGCCATTTAGTAGACCCTGCACCTAAATAAGAATTCCCTCCATGACATGCTTGACAAGTGGTCATCCAGCTTTTTCTTGAATACCTCTAGGGAGAAGGAATCTACTACCTTGAAAGGCAATCCATTCCACTTTTGGATGGGTCTAATTTTTAGACATTTTTTTCTGATACCAACTTGATATTTACCTTTATGCAACTTGTACACATTGCTTTTGCTTTTTGGTGTCAAGCAAAAGCAAGTTTTACATGCTGTTTTACTTAACTTGGCACTAATAAGTTTATTAGTGACCTTGAAGAACTTTCTTAAGTTTGAGGATGCTGCTTCTGCCTTTAAAGGCTATCAGCTGACAGGTACTGAGCCAGGGCCATCACCTTTCGTGATACAAAAAGGCAGAAGACATGATGATCATATTTATTAGTTTTAGTAAAATTGCTCATATCTTACTGTTGTTGTTCAGCTTGATAGATGCCTTTTGAACTTGTTTAATTAATGTAAGTTATTTTCTGGGACTATCAAAGGAAATCATAATAGAGTTTGATGAAAAAACAAGCTACTCCCCATAGCTCATCCTAGACTTTGGTATTTCAGTTCCCCAAGGCACCTGAACCAAATGAAGTATTAGATTCAGAGACTATTTTGTTAGCCCTGTTTTGTACTGGTTCTCATTGGAAATCATGTAGCTTTGGTTCCAGTTCAAACTGAAATTAAAAGAAAAAAGTTTTTTGGTTCCATTTCATTAAAAAAAGTCAAGATTTGGTTTGATATCAACAAATTAGTGTGACTTCTACTTTGTTTTGTTATTGTTCTACAATTTGATTCTGTTTAAAGCCATGCCAGTACCAAACCTGCCCTTGGTTGATCTCATCCAGTCCTCTGGTCTCGTACAGGTTCCTTGCTCTACCTTCCTCCCATGAGTGACTACCAAGCCTCCTAATTTTGTTTCCTTTATGGCTCAAGTCAATTAGCAAGAATTTATAAAGTGCTGGGCACAGTGCTAGGTGGTGGGAATACAAAGACAGAAATGAAAGGGTCTGCTTTTAAGGAACTTGTACTTTATGGGAGTGAGTGGTAGCTGGGAGTAACATGTACACATATAAGTATATACCAAGTTTTAGAAAATAAATGCCAAGTAAACCTTAAGTTAACCGTAGTGATGTTCAGACTGACAGGGTTTAGGGAGGGAAATACGTTAAGGAGCTGTTGAAAGGCAGGTGAAAGAGTTTCCCTCTTCCTGTGACCTCTCTTGTCTTGGCCTTTATGATCACATCAGTCTGTCAGCTGGCAAATTATTTATCAAGTAGTGATGCCAAAAGGATACAAGAGAAATGTAATGAGACTTCCTGCCCTTGAGGAATTTACAATGTAATTGGGGAGAAAAGACTTATGCCTTAGAGTTAGAGAATAATGATGGTAAGTTATCATATGCAGAATTATGGTCCTATGTGCTTTAGGATTAAAGGCCAAGGGTTGAAGAAAAAGGCAGATTTTGGCTACTTGGCAGTTCTTTAAAAAACATACTTTGAATTTTACAGTTGGGAGGAACTTTGATGGTCGTTCAATTCAATCCTTCGTTTTGGAAGTGAGGAAACTGAGGCCCAGGGAAGTTTAGTGACTTCCCACAGTATTCAGTGATTGAGAAAATACGTAGTGATGAAAGGCTACTGTAAATTCACTGATACTTTTAAAAGATTGTGCATTTTTTTTTATCAAAGCAGTGACTATAAGGAAATCCTATGACTTCATTTCTAGGATTCTTTCCATTACTATACATACCATCTTTACTACCTTTTAGAGGATAATGGAAGCCACGGGTTGAGAAGATCAGCAAGAGAGTGCATACTGTTGTGTTACTTTCCTCATCAGTCTTCTGGCTTCAAGTCTCTTCATCCCATTGCATCTACATAGCTGTTAAGGTTATTTTCTTAAAAGGTGTATCTGACCAAGTCATCCTACTGAATAGCCTCTAATTGGTTCCTGTGGTTTCTAGGATCAAGTATAAACTTAGCTGGTTTTAATTAGCATAGTGGTTTCCAGAACCTGGATCCATCCTACATCTCCAGCCTTATATGTTAATCCTTTTCATGCATTCCATGTTCTAGTTATTTTGGCCTTTTTGGTGTTCCAAATCATGAAACTGTATCTTCAGGATCTCTGTCCTGTATGGGCTGTTTCCCTTGCCTTGGATGTTCTCCTTCTCTACCACCTGCATTTTGGAATCCCTGGTTTTCTTCAAGACTCAATTTAAGTGATGCTTTCGAATGAGTTCTTTCTTGGTCTTTGAGCTGTGTCTTCTACCTCTACTCCTCGATTCATTTTCACCAACCTCTTCTTTTTTTTCTTCTCCCTGCCAAGGTTGGCTTGTATTCGCTTTGTATGTAATTTTTTTTATAACTATGTATATGTGCATTGCTTTTCCCATTAGAATGTAAGCTCTTTGAGGGCAGAGATAGTTTCTTTCTTGTCTCAATTGTGTACTTAGGTTTTAGTTTACATTATAGTTATTTTTGTACATGCCAATGAAATGTTCTCTAAAGGTTGTAAACTTCTTGAGGGCAAGAATCATGTAGGGATCTGCCTTTCTTATTAAGTGGCCCCTAAGTAAATGCTTGTTGAATTAAATTGAGTTCCTAAACAATTCACCTCAGATTACAATCTTCTTTAGAGTTTTAAGGATCAAGTATAATGGTTGTAAAAAAGCATCCAAAAAATGTAAAGCACGGTAGAAAAGTGTTTTCAAAAAGGTTTAAATGGACTTCTAATGGGATAATATCTTAAATGTTTCATTTATGGGGTAACTTACTCAAAATCTAGGCCTTATTTTTTTCTTTTTGGTTATGGAAAGGACATACCAATTTGAAAAAAAAGAGTAAGCATCCAGGAAACATTTTTTAAAAATTATTATTTTTTCATTAACAAGCATTTTCCCCCTTCCTTTCCCTACTGAAAAAAAAAGAATAAAAAACAAAACCCTTTTTTACATATATGCAGTATCAAGCAATACAAATTCCCTTATTAGTTATGTCTAAAAATATATCTCCTTTTATGTATTTATTCTATAATTTCACTTTTAAGAGGTCAGTAGCATTCTTTATCATCAATTCTAGGACCAATTTTACAAATGTTAAAACTCTGAAGCTTAATTTGATCATTGTGCTATGGTGGATAGAGTACTGAACTTGCAGTTAGGAAGACTTGAATTTATATCCTGTCTCATTTGCAAATCACTTAACCTCATTGGGTCTCAGTTGTCTCATCTGTAAAATGAAGGAAGTGGATTAGACGGTTGCTAAGATCCCTTTCCAATTCTAAATGCATGATCCTCTGATCTTATTAAGATTATACTTTCCTTAAAGAATCCCTGTGGCTTGATCTCTCGTGTCCTATCAACGTTATGATTTGTGTATTCTTTTGGGGGAAAATTGTATGTAAGAAACATTGGCTTCAGATTTTTTAGGAAAGTTAAGCTGACAATTTTCTTTCCTTTGATGATTTATAGAAAAAGCTTTTTAGGTTCCTGGTACCAAATTAAATGTAATTTACACACCTCATTAGCAAGAAAGAATAAATCTTATATTAGGATATTGGTTACAATTCTTTCTTGTAATAAATAAACATGCATTAAGTGACACCTCTGGGCAGAATATGGTCATAGGTTCTGGGACTTATAGATAAGAGATGATTTTTATATAAAGTCCTACATGGGGTAGAGAACTATTATGAACAAAGTCACTGAACTAGAAGAGTACAAATCTGTTTGGGGTGAGTAGGTGATAGTGAGTAACAGTAATCGAGTTTGGTTGAAATCTCTTGTGAAGTTTAAATATTTGTTATTAAATCATTAAAGCTCATGATTAAATGTAATATTTTTGCCTTCCTTAAGGGTTGCTTAGATTTCACAGTAGATACCTAACCCAGGTCAGTACCTATAATCAAACTGTAAGGGATTTAAAATTAGCTAATAAATAATTGTCCTTCATAGGTGAAGTAGAATCATAACTTTTGAATAATTTATTAATAATTTTTGACTGTTATCCAGACATTTTAATATCTGTAGTTTTTAGCTCCTGATACATAGAATGTCAGGACTCTGATGACTCCATGAAGAAAATGCTATATATCTCTATTTTGAATGAAACTTGGGAAACTATAACAAGCAATAACAGAATAAAGTGTGTTTTCTCCTTTATGTAAATGTAAAGCTCATCTTGTCAGCCATCTTACAATTTATCCAAAAATTTGATCTATGCCTTTTGTTTTTTACAGTATATCAATTTCCTGATAGACCATCCCCTATTTGAAGTTTAGTATGTAGATAGAATGCTAGATTTGGAGTCAGGAAGACCTGAATTTGAATCCTGCCTGAGACACTAATTTGGTCTGTGATCTGGATTAAAGTTCTTTAATTTTTCTGGACCTCCATTAGCCTATCTGTAAAAGAAAGGTTGAATTTGATTACTTTAAAGTTCCTTTTGGCTGTCAGTCTTTGCTACTATGAACCCTCTCTGTAATAAAGAAAAAGAGTTAAAACCAACCAGCATAGTGACCACATCTGATCCCTTTAGTCCTCCTACCTTTCTATAGAGAGAAAGAAATATGCTTCATCATTTGTTCTCTGATGCTAATGTCAGCCATAATTGATTAGCGTTCGTCTGTTTTTCAGTGTTGATTTTGTGTACATTTAATATTCATTTTCTATGTTCTGCTTACTTCACTCCACATGAATTCATATAAGGTTTCCTATGTTGCTCTGAATTCTCTATTTGCCTTGTTTCTTATAGCACAATGATATTCTATTATGTACACTCATTTTTGTAGGAAGTGACTAAAACATCACGAAGCTTTATTATGACTGGAAGTAGGGTAAAACATCAGTTAAAAAAAAAAAAACCTAAAGCAAAAAAGGCCCTAGTTTTTTTTATATGCACAGATGGATGGCTTATGCACAGATGGATGGCCTAAGTGCTGACTTCGTTGTAATGGAATGTTACAAGACCTTGAGGAAAGTCTCAGTCAATTAGATCTTCTATGGTGGGTTTATGGAGTATATTGATTAGAATAGTATAGGAATGGGAAAAATTATCTTTCTCTGTCTCTCTCTCTCTGTGTGTATATATATATATATATATATATGTGTATGTATATGTATTGTTGGAGGGAGTATCTTCATAGAAGAGAAGTAGCTAGGTGGCACAATTGATAGAGCACAGGACTTAGTAAGTTCAAATCCTGCTTCAGACACTTATTAGTTGTGTGACCCTAGTCAAGTTTGCTCATTTGTGAAAACGAGCATTATATCAATATCTGTCATACGGGGTTATTAATTAGGATCAAATGAGTTAATGTAAGTAAGGAACTTTGCAAATCTTAGAGCAGTATATAAATGCTAGCTATTATTAATATTATCATTATAAAGTAAAAAATAGTTTTTGACATATTCAGTCCTATATACAAAGAGAAACATAGGCCTGCTGAGAATTGTGGGGTTTTTTTGGTAATTTTTACCTAATAATGGAAATTCTTAAATTTTTGTGGGATTTTAAAGGATGTATCTTATTGCCAATCTCACAGTAACATATAGAGTTGGAAAGGTTCTTAAAAACCATTTACTCCAACTTCCTAATTTTGTGTATGTGGAAAGGTTAAGTGATTTGCCTGAGACTGCACAGGTAGAAGCAGATCTGAGATTCACTAGTGCCTTCTCTGTTTCCAAATCCATCATTTTTTTCACTATACTGTGCCATGTTCCCTTCCATAATCTTAGACCCTTCATTAGACTGATGATGATTATCCTCCATTTTTTTAAAAGCAAATATCTTTCTTATTTGTGTGAGATGAGGACGGATCATTCCAAATTTGTAGTGCTTCTCCTAAAATTGTGGCAGTTTTATAAGCTTCAAAATAGATAATATAGTACAGACAATTTTCCCTCATTCATGCTGTTATTTTTCTCTAGGTAAGTAATTCATGGCTCTATAAATTGATTTAGGTTGCAGTAAATGAAAATACCAATTTATTATATACTCTCAACTAGTTTCTGTCTCCAGGATTGTGCCTCTCTTTAAGTATAATAACCGCTGGTACAATTTGCCTATTTTTGGTTTTCTTCTATATTGTTATGATGGCATTAAATCCGGTATTCTGTGTAGCATTTGATTTATCCTTGGTTTTTGATAAAAGTTAAATTGTAGCAATTATTGTCTATACCAGCCAGATTTGGCAGTTGATCATATGCTCTCTTGTATTGTTTTCTGTTTCCTGACTTTATGGCTTGTTTCTCCAAAAAGAATGTAAGCTCTGAAAGTGTGGAAGCCATGTCTTACACAGGCATTCTTGAATGACAGTAATTTTACTCCCATCATAGAATCACAATGTTTTACAGCTAAACCTTACAGCTAAAACCAAATTTCTTATTTTACAAATAAATAAAGTAAGGTCCAGAGGGGTACCCAAATAATTTAAACTTATGTAATTCTTAAGTGCCATAAATAGTATTTCAGTAGTTTCAGTATCTGGGATTTCATCTCTGAATATATCCTCTAGTAATGTAAATGGAAATCGTCCATGTCTTTGAAGGTGATTTATTGCATTGCTGTGGTCCAACACAATGGAAAGAAGTATTTGACAATGAAAGAATGTTGGACTTGGAAGCAAAGAATGTGTATTAAGGGAAAGGAGAGAGGAAATAAGCATTTATGAAGTACCTACTCTGTGCCACTCACTGTTAAAGTGCTTTGCAAATATTCTTACAGTGATTCTCAATAGTAACAGTTTCTCTTTCTCCCCCAGTTTGATTACTTATTTTTTCTTTTGCTCATTAAAAGGGTCATTCCCTGACTATTTCTTGAAAAGGCCTATTAACTTAATGGCCATTACCTCCCTCTAAGTGAGTCTGTGAAAAGGTCTAGTCTAAAAAGGTCAAGGTGTCCCATTGCATCCTGGACCATTTCCAGTCATCCTAATGAATGTCCTGAATGTCCTAGATTCAGATGGCTCTGGAGGAGAAAGTGATGAACTTGTACACCCTCCCTTACTCAAAACAAAGTCAAGTGCAAGTCCTGTCATCATTTCTCTGATGTCATGTTCTTCTTTGAAAATGAAGGACAAACACAACAACAAGTTCCTTGCATGTAGGTATTTTTTATTGTGCACTTTTGTTTTACTGGTTCAGTACAGTGAGGGGCACATAGGATGCACTCAGTAAGTGCTTGACTGATTGATAAAGGTGCTTGAAGTAGGTGATCTCAAAAGCATCTTCCATTTCTAAAATTCATAGATTATTTTAAAATTATTTAAATGTTTAGTACTCAGGACAAGTCCTTCAATGAATGGGTAGTATAATTTACTTATATGCTGTATAGACCAAAATGACCAATCACAATCTATGAGATAAAGTTAACCTTAGAGTCCATCCATCTTAACTCATTTATTCATCTTGTGTTTTAATTACCATTAACCATTTTTCTTTCATGCTTCCTTGTCCAAAATTAGTTATCTCTGGTAGAATAAATTGAAACAAAATTGTTTGTCTCTATTGACTGTTAGCATGATCCTGTTTAATACAAATAGCTTTTCTCTCCATTTATTTTCCTCTGGATCTCAAAGTAGCCTTTAGAAATCATCTTTTTCATTTTTCTTTATACTGATAACAAGTTTCAGTTTTCTAGTCATTGGTAGTCTTGACATTATACTTATAGGACCTAATATAGGGAATGTCAGGGAGGACTAGCATCTCTAATGTGAGGGCTTGCCAAATCCTTTTCAGGGCTGCTCATCTACCTTTACCCAACTCTCATTTGCAGCTCCAAGAAGCTGTGTGTAGCATGTCCAGTGGCCACAGCCACAGTAAAACTGTCTCAGTGAATGAGATTAAACCAAGTTGAGTGTAATGGACAGGCCTCAAACTCATTGGTGAGTTAGGGGGATGTCTGTGCCAAGCATGTAAAGACTTCCTCAAGCTTAATGGGCAGATGATTTGTTTCAGGAGTCATGAAGGCAGCTGAAGTAGGTGTTCTGGAGTGCTTAGAACTTGGTCAGACATCAAAGGCACCAAGACTATCCACTGCATCCTGGACTATCACCAGTTGTCTTGACTTTTGTCTTGCTGCTGGACTTCGCTGACTTGGGAAGAGAGAGGTCAATGACTTTGTGCAACTCTGCTTCACTTAAATCTAGTTCACTCAGCAGTCAAGATATCACCCCATGATGTTATTGATCCTCTTTGAAAACAGGACAAACAGCACACGCACACATATACACATACACCCCCACACCTATAGGTGGAAAGAGATATACACATGTATGGACATACATATGGAGAAACTGTATGTATACATATATATCTGTTTCTCTCTATAAATATTTATGACCATACACACATAAACATGTGTACATAAATCTCCTAGTTCCATATCTCTTCCTTCTTCAGTCTCTCCTCTATAGAGCTGCCAGAGTGATATTCCCAAGTCGTAGCTCCGACAGTGTCACTCCTCAGTAGGTTCCACTGGCTTTTAATTACCTCTAGGATCAAATAAGTACTCCTCTGTCATTTAAAGCCCTACACAACCCTTTAGTTCACCTTTTCAGACTTACAGTTTATTACTTTAATTCATGGATTTCATGGTCTAGACAAACTGACGTTCTTGCCTTTGCTCATACATGACACTCCGTTTCCCATCACTGCCTTTGCACTGACTTGCCTGTCTTAGATGTCTGCAAAGCACGTTCTCATTGCCTCTGTCAGGTCTGAGTTGTCCTTAGAGTTGTCCTCAAAACTCAATTCAAATGTTAACATCTTATATGAGACCTTTTCTCTAGGTGCTAGTTCTCCATTTCCCCTCCACCTGAAATTACCTTGTATTTACTGTGTATGTATTTTATACATACTTAATATGTGTATTTGTTACTCCCTCTGATAATATGTAAGTTCCTTAAGGACAGTGATTTTGTTTTATTTTTGTCTTTGTATTCCCCACCTACTAGTGCCTTCCCTTCAAAACTATCTTGTATTTAACTACTTTGTATATATTTGTATTTATTTACTTTATATTTTACATACATACATAAATATATATATTTATATATGTATTTGTCTCTCACTTGAGAGATTGTTTCATTCTTTAGAATGGAAGAGGGCCACTATAAAGGGGCTTTCTCTTTTTGATAACAAGTACAAAGCTGTGTTATCCCAATCTAATTTAGTAACTTTACATTTTGGTTTTCATATATTGCATCAAACTTTTTAAATGTTTATTGCTTTTTTTCCTCTCCTTCACAGGCCCGTGCTTTAACACCTCAAACTGCAGAAACGGATGCCATTCGATTTTTGGTTGGGACACAGTCTCTTAAATATGATAATCAGGTAACTTTCTGAGAAATCTAAAGCGTATTAATTACTAGGCTTTTTCTTATATTACTTTTTTGTTTCTACATCCCCAATGTAACATTTGAGGATGAGCTTTTTTTAAAAGTTACATGAATAAAGCATCACATTGGCTACCGTGGATAGTGTACTAGACCTGGAGTCAGAAGACCCAAGACCTAAGTTCACTTAACATCTTTCTGCTCCAGTTTCCTTATCTGTAAAAAGGGAGTAACAGGGGTGGAGACAAGATTGTGGAGTAAAAGCAGGGACTTGTTTAAGCTTTCCTTTAAACCCCTTCAAAAACCTGTAAAAAAAATGATTCAATTCTAGAGGTGCAGAACTCACAAGATGACAGAGTGAAACAAATCTCTAGCCCAAGATAGCCTGGAAAGACCACAGGAAGTGTCTGTTACATTGGACTGGGAGTAGAGCACAGCCCACCTTGGGCTGTCCTGGCACAGACCATGCTGGAGCAGGCCTCAGGGGACTGAATCACTGGCAACTGTGGCATTTTCCAGACTTTTTGTTCCATAAATGCCAAAGACAGCATAGAAGTCAGTGGGAAAAGTCTTTCAAAACTGGGTGAGAGAGGAGTGTGGTCTGGCCCCAGCCCTGGGTTGGCAGAGGAAGAGGTGGCTTCAGTAGTAGCAGCAGCAGCAACAGCAGCTGTTTTAGAACCTCCTGACCAATAGACAGTGTGGGGATTGAGCAGCTGATGAGAAAGTGATTGCAGGGATCACTTTGCTGGCATTGAGGCAGAATTCTCTTGCTTTGTCCTGCTTGGATCTGGGTCACAGTCCTGAGTGTTGGTCCTGGAGCGTTAATGTGGCAGAACTTGTGACTTCAGTGGAGAGGAAATCCTTCTCAGTTCCTGGGCAGAAAAGAATGCTTGTGGTCACTCACAGACTAGAGCACAGGCCAGGAAAGGAGTAAACACCTCTTCTTTAATCATACCACCTTGGAAAAAGTAAAAATTTACAGGACCCGAGAAGTATCTCTGAAAATAGCTGCACAAAACCCCTGAAATTTGGGACAGGACACCCTGCACACTGGAAGCAGAGTCCTACCTTAATGAACAGTTAGAAAATCAAGTATTTGGGAAAATGAGCTAACAGTATAAAAAAACTCAGACTATAGAATCATACTTTGGTGGCAAAGAAGATCAAAGCATACAGGCATAAGATGACAACAAAGTCAAATCTCCTATATGAAAAGCCTCCAAGAGAAACTAAATTGGTCACAGGCCATGGAAGAGCTCAAAAAGGATTTTCAAAATCAAGTAAGAGAAGTAGAGGAAAAATTGGGAAGAGAAATAATAGTGATGCAAGAAAATCATGAAAAGTGAGTCAACAGCTTACTAAAGGAGACCCCCAAAATACTGAAGAAAATAACACCTTTAAAAAAATATACTAACCCAAATGACAAGAGTTCCAAAAAGCCAATGAGGACAAAAATGCCTAAAAAACAGAATTGGCCAAATGGAAAAGGAGGTCCAAAAGCTCACTGAAGAAAATAATTCCTTCAAATTTGGAATGGAGCAAATGGAAGCTAATGACTTTATGAGAAATCAAGAAATTATAAAAGGGAACCAAAAGGATGAAAAAATGGAAGACAATGTGAAATACCTCATTGGAAAAACCACTGACCTGGAAAATAGATCCAGGAGCGATTTTTAAAAAATTATTGGACTACTTGAAAGCTATAATCAAAAAAAAGAGTCTAGATAATCATCTTTCCAGAAATTATCAAGGAAAACTGCCTTGATATTCTAGAACCATAGGGCAAAATAGATATTTAAAGAATCCACCGATGGCCTCCTGAAAGAGATCCCAAAAGGAAAAGTCCTAGGAATGTTGTAGCCAAATTCCAGAGTTCCCCCACATTAAGGAGAAATATTACAAGCAGCCAGAAGGAAACAATTCAAGTATTGTGGAAGCACAATCAAGATAACACAAGATCTAGCTGCCTCTACATTAAGGGATTGGAGGGCTTGGAATATGATATTTCAGAGGTCAGAGGAGCTAAGATTAAAACCAAGAATCACCTGCCCAGCAAAACTGAGTATAATCATTCAGGGGAAAAAATGGACATTCAATGAAATAGAGGATTTTCAAGCATTCTTGATGAAAAGACCAGAGCTGAATAGAAAATTTGACTTTCAAATACAAGAATCAAGAGAAGCATGAAAAGGTAAACAGGAAAGAGAAATCATAAGAGATTTATTAAAGTTGAACTGTTTACATTCCTACATGGAAAGATGCTATTTGTAACTCATGAAACCTTTCTCATGATTAGGGTAGTTGGAGGGAATGAGAGAGAGAGTGAGAGCAAGAGAGAGAGAGAGAGCACACAGCGCACAGTGTGAGTTGAATATGAAGAGATGATATCTAAGAAATAAAATTAAGGGTTGAGAGAGGAATATATTGGGAGGAGAAGGAGAGAGACAGAATGGGATAAATTATCTCACATAAAAGAGGCAAGGAAAAGCTTTTATAATGGAGGGGAAGAGGGAGGAGGTAAGAGGGAGTGAATGAACTTTACTCTTACCTGAATTGGCTTAAGGAGGGAAAAACTCCATTGGGTGTCTTACCCTATAGGAAAGTAGGAGGAAGGGGATAAGGGACAGGAATGACAGAAGGGAGGGAAGATTAGGGGAGGGGGTAGCCAGAAACAAACACTTTAGAAAAGGGACAGGGCAAAGAAGAGAATAGAATAAATGGGGGGCAGAATACTAAGAAGGGAAATATAGTTAATCTTTCACAACCTGACTATTATGGAATTGTTTTGCATAACTACACGTTTATAACCTATATTGAATTGCTTACCTTCTCAGTGAAGGTGTGTGGGGAGGGAAGAAGGGAGAGAATTTGGAACTTAATGTTTTAAAAACGAGTGTTAAAAATTTTTTTACTTATAAGCTGGGAAATAAGATGTACAGGCAATGGGGTATAGAAATCTATCTTGCCCCACAAAAAAGCAAGGGGGCAGAGGATAAGGGGGGATGATAAAAGGGAGAGCAGACTGGGGGAAGGTCTAATCAGAATGCATGCCATTTTGGGGTCTGGCGGAAGGAAGACATGGGGAGAAAATTTAGAACTCAAAGTCTTGTGGAAATGAATGTTGAAGACTAAAATAAATTAGTCAAATACTTAAAAAAAGGCAGTAACAGTACCTACCTCACACTGTTGTTGTGCTAGGGATAAAATGAAATATTTTGAAGAGCTTTGCAGACCATAGAACACTATATAAAGTGCTATTATTAGTATTTTTATTATTTTTAATCATACATTGATTTGGGCTTGCGTAAATTCAGTTTCTAATAAAATAATAACTGCTTATTTAATATATTTTTGTGTTGAGGCAACTTGGTATAGTGAAAAGGGCATTTGATTTGGTGTCAGAGAGAATGGGCTTAAATACCAGCTTTGCTAATTGCAAGATATATGACTGAGTAAGTTTCTTTATCTCTTTAGTCTTCAGTTTTCTCACCTGCAATATCATAAATGTTTATTGACTATTATTGTGTGGTCTCACTCTCCCATTTTCTCAAAGCACTATCAGGTTCCAGTCAGAGGGCAAAGAGGGCTTTAGGGATAATCCTGAGGGGTTAATCTTTCTAGTATTTCATGAACCCATACTAATATGCTTCGCATTAATTATCAGGCAGGAACTTCCTTGGGTTTTTAGGAAGGAGCATTTACTAAGGTAGTATAGTGAAAACAGTTGATTTGGTATACTAAAGAAGTAAGTCTACATGTAATAATTTGAGGAAGAAGAGAAAACTGATAACTATGGGAATCAGGAAAAGCTTCCTCTAAGAAGTGGCCCATGGGCTGAGTTTTCAAGGAAGCCAGGCATTGCAGAGGTGAGAAGGGAATGTCTTCCAAGCATGAGGTAACCTTTAAAAAGACCTGAGTGTGGCAGGTGAAATGCTGAGGTGGGGAACATTCAGCAGTCCAATTTGGCTGTAACGTGGAATGTATGAGACACAGTAATGTTCAATATGTCTGGAAAAGTAAACTTTAATCATATTGGGGAAAGCTTTAAATGCCATGCTGAGGAATTTATGTTTTATTCTAGAAGATTCTTGAACAGAGAGGTGTCATGACCAGATTTGTGCTTTAGGAATATTATTTAAACAGTTTATATGAGGGGTAGATTAGAGAAAGGAATAGTTAAGAAGCTATGAGCCCAATGGGGAAGTTGGGATACTTCAGGCTAGAGGTGATGAGGGCCTAAGTTAGAGTGTTATAGTAGTATAGAATGAGGGGAAAGAAGGCAGATGTTATGGAAGTAGAATTGATAAACCTTGTCAGCTGATTGTATATGAAGGAATGAGTGAGAATAAAGAGGATGATTCATAGGTTCCAAACCTCAGTGACTAGAATGATGATGCCTTTAAACAGAAATAGGGAAGTTTGGAGGAGGGGTAGGAATGATGATGAGTTCTCTGAGATTTATTGAGTTTGAGATAGTTGTAGGGCATATAGGTGGGTATGTCCCACATGTTGTTGGTGGTATGGAGCTAGAGCTGAGGAGTGTAGGATTGGATGTATAGATTTGGGAAGTACATAGAAATAATTGGGTTTGTGGAGTCAGATGGTCTTCCTCAGAAGGGAGAAGATATCAAGAGAGAAGAGAAGGTTCAGACTAGAGCCTTGAGGGACACCTTGTCAATGACAAGGACTTGAGTCCAGCAAAAGGGACTGAAAAGGAGCCATCAGACCCATAGGAGAATCAAGAAAGGACAGTTTCTTGAAAGCACAAAGTAGAGAATGTATCTGGAAAAGAGGTGGTTGATGGTATTACAATGCTGCAGAGAAGTCAAAAAGGCCATTAGATTTAATGATTCAGTTGTTGAAAGATTTAGTGATGAGCTTATATATCATTTACAGGGTGAGGAAGTGAGCATTAAGGAAGAAAGTGGAGTCAGCAATTTTTGATCAACTTTTCTAGGAGTTTGGCTTTGAAAGGGATATAGGATGATAGCTTGAAGGAATTAGAGCTAAATAAAGATGTTTTATGGATGGGCATATCTGTAATCAACAAGGAAGGAGCCTGTAGAGAGGGAGAAAGAAAGAGGAGATGACCAGTGGAGACCTTAGGGGGTAGGTTCAAGAGCAAAGGCAGAGAAGGGTCATCTCTTGGTCAGAGATGGGATGAAGGAGGAGAGAATGGGAGATGATTTTGAGTGGTTTGAGAGTGTAGCATACGAGAAAGAGGAAACTTACAAGTCTCTATTTTCTTTTAAAGTTGATACACGTTAAGCGTCTTGATAAGAAAAGATTTGGACATTATGGGTTGTGTTATATTCAATTAGAGTAGAATAAAGATTGAAGTGCAGTTATGAAAGTGCATTTGAGATTAAGGAACATACAGTTTTTTGTGAAACAAGCTAACTGGCATAGTTGTGTGACTTCTTTCAGTTGCACACATATAGTAGGAGCAGAGAGGGTGGATGAAAGAAGTAACCCACGGTTGAGGAGAGAAAATAAGCATTTATTCTACACCTACTACATACCAGCCATTGATCTAAGTAATTTTTTTAAACATGTATTTTGATTGTAACAACCCCCCCCCCCCTCCCCGTGAGGTAGATGCTATTATTATCCCCCTTTTATAATTGAGGAAATTAAGGTAAACAGATTAAGTGAATTGCCTAGCATCCCTCAGCTGCTAAGTATCTGAATTTCTGAGGTCAGATTTGAATTTAGGTGTTCCAGACTCTAGGCTCAATGTTCTTTCCACTCTATCACTAGCCTCAGTTGTGGTTTGGCAAGGTATGAATATTTGACAGGGGAGCAAGGAATCTGAAACTTGAGCGGAGTGTGCAGTTGAACTGGTGAACTATAGGGTTGTGATTTTAAAGGAAAGAAAGCAGGGCACGAGCAGGTGTTATGGAGTGAGAAAGGAGGGTAGGATGAGTCCCCAGTAATCACAAGATGAAGAATAGGTTTAGGAGTAATAAAGCATAGGAAGAAATGGAAGGAAGGGAGATCAGATAAAGACATTTTAAACTTCTGTATCGTGGAGGTAAGGTGAAAATCTAGAGTAAGTCTAGTGTATGGAAAGAGTCCTTTTGTTGATGATTTGAGGTCATGGTGTTGCACATCAGTTACTATAATGTATTGTAATACAGTGATGCTGCTAGGATCTTTTAAAATATCCAGGCCCATACTAAATGACCCCAAATTATCATGCATTTATTTATTTGTGCTGTAGAATGTAAATTTCTTAAGGTCAAAAGTAATTTCTTCTGTCTTTGTATTTGCAGTGTCTGGTGTAATGCTTTTTCACATAGCAGGTTAATTTGATAATTGGTACCTTATGAGAACTCATAAAATATGATAGTTGATTTTGAATGGAATGGAACCTGGGGCTTATTTTGTGGCTTTCTGGACTTTGGTTTCCTATATTTGTGTTAGTTTTCAAGCTCTTTCTCTCTGGCCAAAGCAGACCACAAAGCAATATAATGCCAAGAATGGTATTCAAGTTGGTTTACGTGCAGGCACACTGCAGGTGTCCTACATATATAATCATCGAAATGGCATCACCTCTGGTAAAACTCCTTAGTCCTTCCCCCTCCATCGCTACAATTTAAGTTTGTAATAGTGGCACAAGGCTTTTCCTGGGGAATTAATGACTGGCTGTTTGGGGTTAATGGCCCTTGGCTTTGCCTCAGGCCTTCAGCTCCTCCCAGGCAGTCATTAATTCCCCAGAAAATGCTTGGCACCTGAATCCTTACTGCTTAATTCAGCCATGCCTTTTTCTAGAAATTTCAAAAACTGTCACAGTTACCTGACCTTTCTTTGTGAGATGAGCTGCTTTATCTTCTCTGCTCTTAATTTTACCTGTGGTTCTCTCAATCAGCCAACTTTCTAACTAGGAATAGCAACATCCTGAATTTCTGCTTTTCCTTTCCTTCTGGGGCTCCCCTTTCATGAGGGAGAGGTGTTTTTCTTCGGACAAAATAACACTTAAACTGATGCTTACAGAATAATAGAAAATATGCAGAGAGAAGGGAAAATGAGTTGGAAGTAGTTGAAATGAATCAAAATAAGACTTTTTAGTCATTTTTATAAATTTATAAGCCATTAATTTGTGTATAATTTTTATTTTCTTTTTTTTAAATAAAAATTTATTTAACTTTTTACATTCATTTTCACAAAATTTTGGGTTCCAAATTTTCTCCCCTTTTATCCCCTCTCCCTACCCCAATACACTGAGCAATCTAATTTTCCCTATCACCAATCTGCCCTCTCTTCTATCATCCCTCCCTTCTCTTGTCACCATCTTCTCTTTTGTCCTGTAGGGCCAGATGACTTTCTATTCCTCATTAACTGTATTTCTTATTTCCTAGTAGCAACAACAATACTCAACAGTTGTTCCTAAAACTTTGAGTTCCAGTTTCTCCCCATCCCTCCCTTCCCACCCATTCCCTTTGCGAAGGCAGGCAATTCAATATAGTCCCTATCTGTGTAGTTTTGCAAATGACTTCGATAATAGTCATGTTGTGTAAGACTAACTGTGTTTCCCTCCATCCTATCCTGCCCCCCCTTGTTTCTATTCTGTCTTTTGATCCTGTCCCTCCCCGAGTGTTGCCTTCAAATTGCTCCCTCCTCCCATTGCCCCCCCGCCCTTGCTTATCTCCTTCTCCCCCACTTTCCTGTATTGTAAGATAGGTTTTCATACCAAAATGAGTGTGCATTTTACTCCTTGCTTTAGTCGAATGTGATGAGGGTAAACTTCTTGGTTTTTTTCTCAGCTCTCCTCTTTTTCCCTCCACTAAAAAGTTTCCTGCCTGCCTCTTGAATGAGATATAATTTACCCCATTCCATTTCACCCTCTTTCCTCCCACTACATTTCTCTCTCACCATTTACCTTAATTTCTTTTGAGATATGGTCCCATCCTATTCAATTCACTCTGTGTGTGCGTGCTTGTGTGTATGTGTGTGTGTGTGCACACATGTACATGTGTGTGTGTGCATGTGTGTGCGTACATCTGTGTGTGGTCCCATCAACTACCCAGATACTGAAAAGTTTCAAGAGTTACAAATATTGTCTTTCCATGTAGGAATGTAAACAGTTCAACTTTAGTAAGTCCCTTATAACTTCTCTTTGCTGTTTACTTTTTCATGCTTCTTCTCATTCTTGTGTTTGAAAGTCAAATTTTCTTTTCAGCCCTGGTCTTTTCATCAAGAATGCTTGAAAGTCCTCTGTTTCATTGAAAGACCATATTTTCCCCTGAAGTATTATACTCAGTTTAGCTGGGTAGGTGATTCTTGGTTTGAGTCCTAGTTCCTTTGACTTCTGGAATATCCTATTCCACGCCCTTTGATCCCTTAATGTAGAAGCTGCTAGATCTTGAGTTATCCTGATTGTATTTCCATGGTACTGGAATTGTTTCTTTCTAGCTGCTTGCAATATTTTCTCCTTGACCTGGGAATTCGGGAATTTGGCCACAATGTTCCTAGGAGTTTCTCTTTTTGGATCTCTTTCAGGTGGTGATCAATGGATTCTTTCAATACTTATTTTGCCCTCTGGTTCTAGAATATCAGGGCAGTTTTCCTTGATAATTTCATGGAAGATGATGTCTAGGCTCTTTTTTTGATCATGACTTTCAGGTAGTCCCATAATTTTTAAATTGTCTCTCCTGGATCTCTTTTCCAGGTCAGTTGTTTTTCCCATGAGATATTTCACATTCTCTTCCATTTTTTCATTCTTTTGATTTTATTTTGTGATTTCTTTGTTTCTCAGAAAGTCATTAGACTCCATCTGTTCCATTCTAATTTTGAGAGAACTATTCTCTTCAGTGAGCTTTTGAACCTCTTTTTTCCATTTGGCTAATTCTGCTTTTGAAAGCATTCTTGTCCTCATTGGCTTTTTGAACCTCTTTTGCCAATTGAGTGAGCCTATTTTTCAAGGTATTATTTTCTTCAGCATTTTTTTGGGTCTCCTTTAGCAAGGTATTGACCCGTTTTTCATACTTTTCTTGCATCTCTCTCATTTCTCTTCCCAGTTTTTCCTCCACCTGTCTAACTTGATTTTCAAAATCCTTTTTGAGCTCTTCCATGGCCTGAGCCCACCGGACATCCACCTGGGATGTCTGGGATACAGAGGCCCCGCCCTCCACGTCTTTCCCTGATGGTAAGAATAGTTCCTCGTCATCAGAATTGAAAGGCAGGAACATCTGTACGCCATCAAAGTAGCTTTCTATAGTCTTATTTTTCTTCCCTTTTCTGGGCATTTTCCCAGCCAGTTACTTGACTTCTGAGATTCCTCTCCACCCCCGCCTGGATCCGCCCAGCTAGTGCTTGGGGTCTGAGATTCAAATGCTGCTTCCCAGACTCAGGGCTTTCTGCGGAGGTTGCAGCTGCTATTCAATGTGAGCTTAAGTTCTGGTGCTCGGGTGGGGGCAGGGCCGCCTTCCAGGCTCAGTTCCCTCAAGGGGTTTATGCAGAGACTTTCAGTAATGGCCCTGAACTTCTTCTGCCTGCTTGGGGACTCCCGGGCTGCCACTGCTGCCTCTGCCGCTGCCTCTGCTGCTCCCTCCGCCACTGCCTCCCGAGGGGGCCTGAGTCACATAGACACCCCGCTCCCCTCTTGGCTAGCCCAGACGTCTCTCTCACTGACCTGTAGCGTCTGTGGGTGGAGGGACCTTCCTGGCCGCCGGAGATTCCGTCCCTGAAGCCTGCTCAGATCTGCTCCTCTGGGGCTGTGTGGCCAGGGCAGCACAGGGTTGGACTCCGCTTTCCGGGGTGCGACGGACCCCTGGGAACGGCTCTCCAGGGCTCTCTGGAACGGAAATCTTTTCCACTGTGTTTCTGCTTGCCTTGCAGTGCTCCAGAATTTTTGGGGAGTTCTTCCTGCAGGAAATATGTGGGCTGTGGGTTCGGAGCTAGCATATGTGAGTCTTTCTACTCCGCCATCTTGGCTCCACCCCCTTTATAATTTTTCTTAATGATATCTTAACATAGTCATGTTATGAGTCTTTGAGAGATAGGATAATATAGTGGAAAATCTTTTGGAATTTTTATTGGAAGAATTGATTCCTTTCACTTGCTACTTAGCTAATATTGGCCAGTCATTTACTCTGTTTTTACCTCTGTTTTCTTGCCTATAAAATGAAAAAGTTGGATTAGATAATCTCAGAAGACCCTTATAACTCTAAATCTCAGAATCAAAAAGCACTGGACCAGAAACCAGAAGATAAGAGTTTAAGGTTTCTGACTAGGCCTAGGTATGAGCTTGAATATAAGCCAGATGACTAACCTCTTTGATCCTTAATTTCCTCATCTCTATAAACCTCATAGAGTTATTGTGTATATCGAGGAGAGAATATATGTGAAAGCAATTTGTTAATTGTTATAGGCTGTACAAGTGTAAGCATATATTATTCTGATGGGTTTCCCTTACTCCTGCTGAAAAGAGTAAAAGAGCTCAGCTTTGGTGAAAGGGGAAGGCCCTGAATTTGACCTGATTACCTGCTTCAACGATGATGACCAATGAAAAGGCTTCTGTCACAGAAAAGGGAATAACAAGGTAGGGGCTGTTGTTAGAGAAGAATTATTAAGAAACAAGGACTATTGAAGTCCTTCAAATGACCAAATATCCTAATAAAATTAAGTTTGGTCGTTTTGAGGTTATTGAGACTAGATGAAGGGCATATGAATTTCAGTAGAAAAGAAACTAAAGTAAGAGCTTGAGGCATTGTTTTATAGAAAGAATGATGACTTTTTCCTGAGATCAAGAAAATGATAAAAGTCCACTAAGGAAACAAAATTGGGTGATTGTATAGAATAGAGTAATTTAAAGAGTAATTTGATCTTTTGGGGTACCAGAAAAAGATTGTTTATTATTGTCCTCAAGGTTGGTTCTGGGAAATTTTCAAATGAGTTGTCTTTACTTGCTTTTAGTCTCTGCCTTCCCTTCTCTCTTCTTTTATATCACCAGGAACATTTTCAATTTTTAGAAGGGAGAGAATGTTATGGCCTAGAAGAATCTCATCCATGAATTTCAGAGATTGTTGAGAGAGATTTGGGATATGTGTGGTGGGGAAAACTTCTTTGGATTTCAAAAATTGTACTATATTGACTGACTACCTACTCATAACTAATCCTCTCTAATTTTTCTTGTCTCTAAATTGAAATTCATGATATTGTAATATTTATGGCTGAAAGGGAATTTAGCAATTCAGTTCCCTTCTTTTGCAATTGAGGAAATTGAAGCTCAGATTGATGAAGTGATTTGTTTACATATTACGTAGGTCAGTAAGTGGGAGAACCAGGATTTAATCCAGATTTTTTAATTCCAAATAGTAGTCTATGAGATATATAACCTTCCTGACTTTTGTAGGTGAGTGGTGGAAACAGAATTTTTCCTTTTTTTTTTTTTTGAGTATTTTCCATGTTATCCCCTACTCTCTGTCAGAGACTAAAGATGGAGAAAAAAATAGGGGCAGCCAAATCTATTTCAAGGTGTCCCATTACAGACCCTGGAGTTAGACTGAAGAAGATGCAAACAGTTGGCCAAAAGACTTAGTGACTAAACTTTCCTAAGTAGGGCAATGATCTCTTTTCTTCAGCTTACCCTCTCCTCTGCTGTTTTTCCATATTCTGTGATCCCACTGCATTTATGGTCCATGTGTTCTTTTAAATGGAAATAAGTCAACCCAGGCCATAGTCAAGAGGTCGTAGTGTTGTCTAAATGTGAAGTCAGTTGAGTTGTTAGTACTTTAGGTGGTTTAGAAACTTTCCTCCTACACATCTACAAAATCTTATAATTTCTACTTTGTTCAGTTACTAGCTGCATATCTGAAAAATGGATTTTGTCTGCTAACAGATGATCTGGTTTGAAAGCATACCCACCACTTTTCTTGATGCAAGCAATATTAATTTTTCATTGCAAAAAGCATAATAGATGTGTAATTTTTAAGTTTTTATGTAAGCAAATTTACTTTAGTCTTTTCAAGTCTACCTTTGAAGAAAGTGCTTCATTAATTTATTGTCTGTTAGAGCTAGAAGTTATTAATACTTTAATTTGAAAAAAATTGATTTTTTTTAGATACTTTTTATCCCAAATATATCCCTTTCTCTCCCCATTTATAACAAAAAGTGAAAAAGGGGGAAAAAGTAGTTCAGAATCAACCAACACATCTGCTGTTTGATGGTGTATATAATTTTCCTCACCCATAGTCTTCCTCCTTTACAAAAAAGGAAGGGACGTCATATTTTCTAGTTACTGAAATTACATAACATTCAGTTTCATTTTTTGTGCTTTTTACATTTACATTGCTGTTATTGTGGATACTATTTTCTTGATTCTGCTTACTTCGCCCTGCATCACTCAATTTCTATAACTCTTCCTATGTTTGTTTGAATTCTTAATAGTCATCATTGCTTACCTGCTTAATGACATTTTACTACAGACATATACCACATTGTGTTTAACCATTTGCCACTTGATGGTCACCCACTTTGCTTCCAGTTCTTTACTAATACAAATGGTTCTGTAGTCAATATTTTGATGTTTATGAGACCCTTGTTTTTGTCTTTGGCTCTCTTGTGGTATATGCCTAGTAGTAGGATGTCTGGGTCAAAGGGCTTGGAAATTTTAGTCAGTTTTTTTTAGCATAATTTGAGGTTATGCTAATAACCTTTGAGACACTTCACAGTTTTACCAAGACTGTTGAATAATTAATCAAGTAACGAGTATTTATTATTTGCTACGTGCCAGGTATTTTGCTAGATGCTAGGGATACACATACAAAGAATGAAACCTCGCTACTCACAAGGAGCTTGTGTTCTAATGAGTATATTTGTGTCTTTTTGCAGTCCTCCATTATCAACTGTTTCCATCTTTTGTCATCTTTGCCATTGCTACATGAGTGTTTTGAACTATATTTTTCTTATTATCAGAGCAGTTTTTCATATTGTTGTTAGTAGTTTGCAGTTACTTTCTGGAGAATTATTTGTTCAAATCCGATGACCATTTGTCCACTGGTCAAACCTTTTATTTTACATAGGAGGAATCTGAGAGATAGTGAGGTAAAAGTGAATTAAGGACACATAACTAGTTACTAAAGTAGTAAATCCACAGTGTAAACACTTTTCTGTCATTTTGCAGATAGACTTTATCAACTCGTGGTACATAGGATCATAGACTTACAGGCAGAAGGGCTTTTAGGGATCACCTAGCCTATACTCTAATGCCATGTAACCAGCTTCCTGCTGGACATTTCCACCTGAATGTCCCACAGGCATTTCAAACTCAATATTTCCAAAAGAAATTCAGTATTTCTCCCCTTTCTTCCAACCAAATAAGTAACAAAAACACCTTCCTTATTTCTGTTAAGGGTACCACTGCATCTCTAGTCACCCAGGTTTGCACATTTGAAGTTATCCATGAGTCTTTCTTCTTGCTCAATTTCCATATTTATTCAGTTGCCAGAGTTTTGCAGATTTTTCTTCTATAATATTTTCCACTTGAACCTTCTGCCCTGTGCTGTAGACAGATGTGAACAGATACTTTGAGATAAATCATAAGCTTCTTGGGGACAGAAATTGTTTTATTCTTGGTATTTGTATTCCCAACATCAGACTCAGAGCTTGGCACCTAGTATATTCAAAATACATGTTTTTTGACTGATTCATTTAATTATTATTAATTTCTATTATTGTGATTGATAACTTCTCTCCAAACTTGAATTTCAGACAGGTCATGTGATGTAGTGGAAAGAGTTCTGGACTTAGAATAGGGAGACTATATCACCAAGTTAACACCCACAGTGGTAGCTATGACTATGCCGGCATATTTCCAGGTTTGAATCACAAGATATAATAGACTCTGTTCATTGAAGACAAAACAAGACATTTATTCAGACACCAAAAAGCCAAATCCATCATGGTAACAAAGAAATCCATCATAGTAACTAAGAAGTCTATATACGTTTTCAGACCTTCCCACAAACCAACTCCCTTAAGCAAAAATCACTCCCTTTTTCACTCACAGCTAGCTGCTTGCTTCCTCTCTCTTTCCCAGCTCTCCCTGCTCTGTCTTACTTCCTCTCAGCTCTGTTCCACCCTTCCTACTCCATCCCTTCTTGCTCTACTTGTTCAATAAGCTCCTCCTACTACAGGCTCCATGTGAGTTAGACTCATGTGACTCAGGCTTCCATGTGTCCCAAATAGGTCACATTAATGGATGGGAAAGATCTTCCCATTCCATTAACAATATATTTGGCCCCAAGATCTTTCATATCCATTACATAGGTCAGTGGGGCAACTGGTATCAACAGAACTTTACAACAATATAACAGGGTTAACATAAAATAAGCCCATAAAACAATATCTTAGGGTGAGCCTTGAGTGCAAGAACCCCATCATTCCCCCTCAAATAAATGGGGACCAAAATCCCTTGGGGTAAGGGGTGAAGGTCTCTTCTTCTATAGATACTTCCTGCCGAGATTGGAAGTAGAGTTGTCCCTGTCCCAAGAGGTCCCGTTCAAGGGATCATTTCTTTAGTTGGCACCCACAGCTTGGTTGATGCCAAGTCCAGGGATGACACATCACAGTCATGAACAGGGAGTGACATCCAACTTAAGTGGTCAGGCATCTGTGGATGGAGTGTACTAAGCCTGCAGGAAACAAAGCTAACAAACAAGGTGAACAGACAAAAAGAAATAAAGAGACAGTAACCAGAAGCAGGGTAGATATAGAGTCAGCTGTGCTTCTGGAGTTCATGAACCCAAAAAGCCTCATTCACTGTTGTTGGCTGTTTTCTAATTTGCAAATTTGGAGTCATCATTTCTGTCTAGAGGTGTACTTTCTGTAATCCGAATTAGGACCTGGCAAATTTTCTATTCTCCTTGCAGGTGTGATACAATGTTTCAGGAGGATCTATGGGAGCAGTTCTTAATTCCCTGTTAAGTCTAATATGAAGTCCCTTTTCTTGGTATGTTTTATGGTTTGTTAGGTGAAATACGATCTATTCTTCCAAAATCTATCCTTGCTCTTAATAAAGCAGTGAGCAGTTCTTGCCTTGCCAGTTTATTCTGCCTTTGAATCCACTGGCTATTTACTCTTCTCTCTCTCAGAAATTTATCTTTTTCTTATTCCCCTAAGTCACTTAACTGTGAAATCTTATGTAGCACCTCTGAAAGAAGGGTGCCTTATTTCTCCAACTAGTAGAGTCAGAATTAGATGCTTACAAGCAGGAGGAGCTGGCTTGTGAGGAACCATTAAGGGAGAACTATGATAAGCATCAGCATCTCTGACCATCATGGCAGTTTTCATTACCTCTTCCTTTAACTTTCTCATATAATCTCCAAGTGAATACCAGGGTCTATTTCCACTAGGTCATATAGAGTCAGTAGGACATTGCTTACTGCATCCTTCTGCAGCCAAAGCTAACAGATTAATTCCATTGTTACCTCCTTGCATATGGTAATCCCTAAAAGCTTGTTGTACAAAAGGATTCTAATACCTATGAATTTCAAATAATCTGTGTTATCTATCCCTACTCCTGGCCCCTTCCTCACTGATTCTCACCATCCAAGACACTAATGATTCTCCCATTTTTGGGATGAACTGACTCAAAGTATCTGTGACTGCCTACTTAGTAAATTCCATAATTACCTCCCTAAATACTGTGTGGTCCCCCTGGTTCTCCTGCTTCTTTCATAGTATCTAGTATTCCAAATCCAATGGCCTCTTTTCAATCCTCATTCTTGACCTTTCTGCAGCATTTGACACTTGATTACTCTCTTTTCCTTGATAATCTCTTTTCCCTAGATTTTTGGAACATCAAGCTCTCTTGGTTTTCCTTCTACTGTCTGACTACTTTTCTATCTCCTTTGCTGGATCTTCCTCCAGTTTGTATGCTTTAACTGAAGTTTCCCTCAGGGTTCTGCCCTGGGCCTTTTTCTCTTCTCCTTGTATACTACTTGATCATCTCATCGGTTTTCGTGGATTTAATTATAATCTCTATGCTGATGATTCTCAAATCTACCTCTCTTGCCCCAACTCCTTCCAATCTCACATCTCCAACTGCCTTTCATAAATCTTGAACTGGATATCCAGTAGACATCTTAAATTCAGTATGTCCAAAACATAATTTATTTTCTTTACCTCTAAACCCTCCCATTCTCTCTTTCCTATTTTTATAGAGGGAAACACCAACCTCTCAGTCCCTCAGACTTGCATCCTAAGAGTCATCCTGGATTCCTTATTATCTCATGCCCCCCATATCCAATGTGTTGCCAATGTCAGTGAATTTCACTTTTGTATCATGTTTCAAATATGTTGCCTTCTCTTTTCTAACACTGCCACCACTCTAGTGTAGGCCCTTATCACCTCATGCTTGGATTGTTGCCTGCTGGTGGGGTTGCCAACCTCAAATCTTTCCTCACTCTCATCCTTCCTCCATTCAGCCACTGAAGTGATTTTCTTAAAATTCAGGTCCAAATATATCATTCTCCCTACTTAATAAATGCTAGTGGTTTTCTGTTGCCTCCAGGAGTAAATACAAAGTGCTCTGTTTAGCATTTGAAGCCCTTCAAAATCTAGCACCTCTTACCTTTCCAGTCTTCTTCCACCTTACTCCTTGACACATATTTTTTGATCTCATGAGACTAACCTTCTGACTGTTCCAAGAGTAAAACACTCCATCTTTGGCCTCTGGGTATTCTCTCTGACATTCTTGGAATGCTCTCCCTCCTTCATTCTGATCACTGACCTCCCTGGTTTTTGTAGTTCTCAACTAAAATTCTGCCTTCATCAGGAAGCCTTCCTCAAGCCCTCTCAATTACAGTGCCTTCTTTCCTTTAATTGTTTCCTTTTGATACTGTATATAGATTGCGTTTTATGTATTTGTCCTCATTAGCTTGTAGGCAGCTTGAGAGCAGAAGTGAGGCTGGTGACTTTGCACAGCCCTCCCTCACTTACGTCCAATTCACTTGCGTGTCATAGCCTGATGTCATGGTCCTCTTGGAGAAGGAAGGACAAACAGCAGCAGCAGCAGCAGCCGCAACCTTGAGCGCAGGAACTGTCTTTTGCTTCCTTTTGTGTCCCAATGCTCAGCGTAGTGCTGGCTCTTAGTCGGTGCTCCATGAGCGCTTATTTATTGATTGATTTAAACTTTGTAATTTTGCATAGTTCATTTTAATTGTCTGTGATTGTTCTGTCTATTTATAGTGTTGTATTGTGTATATTGTTTTCTTGGCTCTACTTCACTGTAACCGGTCACGTAAGATATTTCCATGCTTCACTGTCTTCATCACAGTCATGATTTCTTTCAGCACAGCAAACTCATATACCAGAGTTGGTTTAATCATTCCCTAATCGGTATCTACTTCTTCCTCCCCCAGTTCTTGTATGTGGGAACTTTCTTCTTATCATTGATCTCCTTGGGGGTCACCTAGTAGTGGCATTTCTAGATCAAAGAGTATAGATATTTTGTTTACTTTATATAATTTCACATTGCTTTCTAACATGAAACATCAGCATCAGACTATCAGACTGATTCACAGCTCTCCCAACAGTACATTACTTTGCCTATCTTTCTACATCTCCTTCAGAATTGACTATGCCCATCCTTTGTCATCTTTGCCAACTTATTGAGTGAGATAAAGGTTCAGTGTTATTTTGATTTTCATTTCTCTTGTTCTTAGTGATTTGGAGCATTATTTCATGAAGATGTTAATAATTTACAATTCTTTTAAGAATTACTCATTCATATCATTTGACTACTTTTCTTTTGGGGAATAACTTTTGGGATGTACATCTGTATGCATAGATTTTCTTTCTCAGTCTCTTTTTCTTTCTCACTTTCTTCTGTTCTCTCTCTCTCCCTCTCTGTCTCTCCCTGACTCTTGTTTCTTTCCTGTCCTGGATACATTAATTTTGTTTGTGCAGAAGCATTTCTGTTTCTTGTAATCAAAGTTATCTATTTTATATTTTGCAATTGCCTCTATCCCTTATTTGGTTAAGAACATAACTCTTACCTGTAGCTGTGAGAGGTATATGATCTTTTTTTTTTATGGTATGACCTTTAATATTAATATTACCTATCCATTTTGATTTTATTGGTCTAAGTCCAATTTTTGCTAGACTACTTTCTAATTTTCTCAGCAGTTTTTTAATCAAATAGGGAATTCTTTCCTAAGTAATTTATGTTTTCCAGTTTATAAAACACCTTTATTGAGTTCCATTGTTTCTAATTTGATCTACTTCTTTATGTTCTGACCAATACCAAATGGTTTTATGACTGCTACTTTGTAATATAGTTTGAGGTCTGGAAGTGCTATTTCTCCTTTTATTCTACCTTTTTTTATTATTTCCTTTGATGTTCTAGATATTTTGATCTTCTAAATGAATTTTGTTACTATTTTTTCAGGTTCTATGAAGTTTCCCTTTGATAGTTTGATTGGCATAACCCTGAAACTGCAAATGAACTTTAATAGTATAATATTTTTTATTGTATTAGCATGGCCAAGCCATGAGAATTTAATATTACTTTTCCTATTTAAGTTATACTTTATTTCTTTAAAGCCTTTCTCTTTCATTTTGAGATTCAGGCTATGCCCTGCAATCTAGTCATGAGAAATTCTTGACCACCAAATACAAAATGCCATACCTTTTTAATCTCAAATTTTATGGATAGATTTCTTTGGAGCCCACTGTCCCTAGAAATGTTTCCATCAAACCCAATATTTTTCATACTTTCTACTAGCTCAGGTAGGAGTTTAACATTATGTCAAGATTTTATTTGTCTGTCTGAAGAACATATACTGTAGCTTGATATGTTTTTGTCCTAACCTGTAATAAACACTGGAATATATGTAACACACTAAAGTAAGTTGGCTTACAGTTTATTCTTAACCTCTGTTGCTTATATTATCTATGTGACCTTGGACAAGTCACTTAACTTCAGTGGACCTGTTTCTTTTTCTGTAAAATGGATAAGCTGTATTAGATGACCTTTGAAATACTTTCTACCTCTAGGTCTTTAATCCTGTGATCAATTACTAAATTCCTATTGTGATACTTATTATGACTTTGAAGTGACTATGGTTTTTGTAGGTTATACCTGCAAAGAGCAAACTTTGATAGGTCCTATCAAATTCAGAAGTCTTTTTCTAAGGGCCTAAAGAGTAGGAATCTGTTTTCTGAGCATCACACTATTTAAGGGCAGAGTGTCTCATTTGACCACCAAAGAATTATTTTTGGTTGTAGCAACTCTTGAAGACATCATTGGGATTTTGATGGAGAGGAATGATCAAATCCTTCTAGTACTGATGTACATAGAGCTACTTAATAGTCTAGTAACAAAGGTGAAATTAAATAGAGTTATAGACTTAGGAGTGATCATCTAAATGACCTTAGAGAATCTTGGGGCTGAAGGGAACATTTTATAGATGAGTAAACTAAAGCCCATAAAGATTGTAACATAGCTTGTTAGTGGTAGAATTGAGACTAGAATTCAGATCTTAACTCCTAGTGCAGTTCTCATTCCATCAATGAAAAAAAGAGAAAAGAATGGATACTAAATATTGTTTGAATATACTGCATTGTGCTTTGATCTGATGGAAACTTGACATATGAAATAGCAAGAGTCTCCAGATTTGTTGTATTGAACTCATTCTGAATGTGAGTAAATAGACATGGAGAGGGCCAAAGTCAGTCCACAGTCACTTAAGGGTGACCTTTGCCAAGTTACTTATAACAGTCAGTAGAGTTATTTCCACCTTCTGTGAAGTCCTAGTGTAGGAAATTCTTTTCTTGCTTAGTGGTATGAAAGGATCTAGGGAGCCGTCTTTTGGAGGACTTATAGTCCTGTTTCTAGATTCATTTAATATTAGAAAGTGTTAAAACCTGTTTGAGACTGAATAATACAGTATGATTAGAAAGCATTAGAGAACAACAACAAAGACACAGCTGCTTTATGACCAGATAGTAGAGCAGAAAGCCAAAGCCCCCTCCATACATAAGAGAGATTGTGGGAAAATTGGTGAGATGTCCAAGAGGAAGGGGAGATGATCTGATGGCTTCAGATCTTTGTGGTAGAATGAGATACAAGTATAGGGAAAGCTTTAAATTAAGGAGGGAAGTTGAGAATTCTATTTAAAGGTGGATAAAGAATCACTGTACAAGTGATATAGGAAACTTTCCCTGATGAGTTGGCAAATGAAATCTGTCATGAAACTAGATACACTATTGTATGCTGAGGCACAGTAGCCCTTGTGCTTTAGGACTTATAGAAGAAGAGTTCATTTATGTTTATTCTTATTTGGGCATATGAAATAGGGGTCATAAAATTCACCAAACCTGGGAAGATGAAAAAGTGGTGAGATTTTTCTGATTTGTGCAAGTATGGAAAGGCCTACTTTAATTTTTAAAAATTCAGATGAATTTAATCACTGAAGGTTTACTTCATTATTGTTTGTCATAGTTATGTACATACATTTTACAGCTTGGAAGTTGTTAGCAAAAACTATCCTTTCATATAGACAATGCCATTATACTCTGAAAGTATGGAGGAATTTTCATCACTAAAAAAATTTCCTAAGTAAATTTTAGTTCCTCTGTCATTGCATGAATGTCATATTCTTTACTTAAGATTTTCATCTGTCTTTTTTTCCAGAATGCCTAGAAATTGCATATATATTAAACCAGTATATGAGTCATTTAAATATGGAGCAATGTAGAATTTATTAGAGGGAAGCTAAAGAATGAAGTCAGGCACAGTGGCAATAAAGTACCTCTTTTACAACAAGGTTAATTAATTTAACAGGCTAATTTAACAAGCACCTACTATGTCTAAGGTAATGTGTTATGATAATAAGTCTCTCCACTGAAATTGGATTTCAGTTGCTCACTGAAGTATGGAAGTAACACTGGGTCTAAAAGGCTAGACCATTGGGGCATAAACTCTCATAGAAATAAAAGTATAGAGGTCTATAGTGTGGGTACATATGTTGTCAGAGGACCATTCTGACTCATAACTAGAAGGTTGGCCACTAGATGATGGTTATTTTTTTAATAATAGAAAGTCATTGAGATATTAAGAAGGTTTCCTGAAATCTTATCCTTGAAGTACTAAAGTGATTAGTAATTCATATTTAAATTTGAATCTTAAAGTTACAATTTATGTGGAGTATTTTATTTAGAATCGCGATATAAGGTGGGTAGTGTTTGTATTATATCTATTTTACAGATGAGGAAACTGAGACTCAGAGCTTATCTGATTTGCCTAAGGTCACAAAACTAATAAATGACAAAGTTGGATAATTACAGCAAAGGTAAAGTGCCTTACTGCCACTAGTTATATAAAATAATTATCTGATATTTTCCTACTAGTTGTTTAGTGAGCAAAATGTAACATGTCTCTTAACTAATCATGAGGACTGATTACTGTCAGACTCTTTCCTTACCCACCTTTTAAATAAAAATTATCGAGGAAATCTTAATTTAGCCTATTTTTCTCGCCCCTAAACTTAATGCATAGACGTGTTAGTCGGTGTGAGTTAAGTGTAGAATAAAGGATGATCGAAACTCTTCTTACTTTCATTCATGTGCACAGCCAATTATGAACCTAAATATGTTATTCATTCCACATACCCCAGTATCCTAGAGAGATTTATAGAGTCCCAGGATTTTTAGAGTTAGAACAGACCTCCTTGATCATTTAATCTACCTCCTCTCCTATTTCCCATTGACAGGTGAGGAAACTGCAATGTTTAAAAAAAAAAAAAAAAAAATTTAGTGACTTTCCCAAAGTTACATAAGTATTAAGAAATAGAGCAAGAATTCCAACCCAGGTCTTTTGATTTACAATCTAGTGCTCTTTTCCACTGTATTGCACTGTTTTCTTGACTGACATAGTGGAATTTTACCACCATTGATCAATGCTGACACCAGCAGCAGAGGCAGGAAAGATAACCTCATCTCCAGGGTTGCAGAGCCACATGATAGGAGCCTTTGTGTCTACACAGTCCTTTCCTCTGTTATTTGCCATATGATAGAGTGTCTTGATTTTTAAAAATCTTCAATGCAGCAAAACAGATCTGCCCTTTGTTGTTGATACTTGATGTTCCATCTGCTACCTCCAGGTCTTTGCACATCCTCATGTCTAGAATGCTTTTCTCACCTTTGCCTCTTAAATCTACGGGTGTAATCAAGGTCCAGCTTATGTGCCAGTTCCTCTAGGAGCCATTTTTGAGCATTTCTCTTCCCTCTGGTTCTTAGTACTTCTCCTCAAATCACTAGGTATAAATTTTGTATTTGTTTATTGATATGAATGCTTTTCGCCTCCAGTAAAATGGAAGCACTTTGAAGGCAAAGTCTGTTTCTCCTTTTTGTCTTTTTATTCCCAGGGCCCAGCATTGAGTTGAGTATATAGAGGGCCTCTGTTGATTTGAACGGAACCATTGCCTTGCCTTTTAGAGGAATGCATTGTGAATGAAATCGCAAAAGTGTTATAAAAGAGTAACAGTTAATTAAAGTAGATATGTCATAAAATTTCCATTTAATTGTTACATGTAATCATATCTAATTAAGATTCACAAGAAAATGTTTGAAATACTAATGTGCTCTTTTATTGTATTTGTAGATCCACATCATAGATTTTGATGATGAAAATAATATTATAAACAAAAATGTTCTGCTCCATCAAGTGGGTGAAATTTGGCACATTAGTGCCAGTCCAGCTGATAAAGGTGTTCTAGCAACCTGCTACAATCAAAGTAAGTTCATATTTACTTCAATGTATGTATATGCCTAGGAGGCAGAAACATTTAGGACTGTTTGTCCATTGTGGTAGGAGCAGTACCCCAAGGCCACATGTCAGTCTAGCTTAGTTTTTTCTTAAAAGGTCTTGAGATTGCCCCAGAGACTTAATTGACTCATTGGATTAAAGGCTTGGGTTGTTGAGGTAGCTGCTTAGGTATGAAACCTGCAGTACATTAATGCCTCTCTTAGACTTTTGTTTGCCAAATGATCATAAGTAACATAGAGGCAGGGAAGCTATGTCCAACTGAATCAGTGCTGCAGACCTGCTTAATATCCTTCCATTACCTACCAAGTCTTTCCCCTGCTTTTGTTAATTGCCCTAAGTTTTACAAATGTTTCCCTTTTTTCCAGCCTTGAACCTAATATTCCAGATAATTTGAGTCAGACGTGACTTACTTACTGCATCATTCATTTCCTAAATGAATCAGTGGGAAGTTAGTCAAAACAGGAACCCAACTTTTAAAGATTTATGAATTAATGAAGTTGCTGTTTCTCATGCACGATACTCTGATTGCCAAATCCTTGCCTCTGCACTGATTGTCCTCCATACCTGGAAATTCATTCCTTCTATTTTTTGGAATATTTCATTTCTTTCAAGGCTTATCTTAAGATCATCTTTTACATGGAGATTTTCCTTTTCCGATTCCACCAGTATCCCATCACCATGTAAATATTTCATACCCACGTGTACACACACACACACACATGTTTGTATATATATATCTATATATCTATATATACACACATGTTTACTATGTACACAATACACATGCCATCTAATGTAAATATATAATGATACATATATGTACATATATATGTTTATGTGTATGTATTTAAGTGTGTGTGCGTATCTTCCCCAGCGAGGTTGCAAGCTCCTTGGGGGTAAGGATTGTCTTTGTATCCCTAGTGTCTGGTAGCACAGTTTGTGGAATATAGGAGGTTCTTAATAAATGTTTGTTGATTGATATGTACATACAGGTTACTGTTATTATGAGCAGATGTTCTCAGAAATGATTATATTACTGAGGTACATAGAAGAAAAGCCTGAATCCCAGATGCACCAGATACTTTTAGTACCTTGAGCAGCTTTACTATGGAGTAGAGGCTTTTAATATGGAGTCCATGAACTTGTTTTTTAAAAAATATTTTGATAACTTGCATTTCTATACAATTAGTTTCCTTTGTAATCTTATATGTTTTAGGTATGTAAAAGTACTTTTCTGAGAAGGGGTCCTTATAACTCAACAAAAGGATCCATGATACAAAAAAAGTTTAAGAATTCGTGGTCTAGGGCTTGACTGATGGGTGTTACTAGTGGTCAGAATGTGAAGAAAGCTGGTACCTACATAATTAGCAAGCTGTCTGTGAGCATATTAAAAGTGACTTTCCCCTCATTTTGTAGGTATGTTTGTATACCATATATTGCCGTTAACAGATAATGAGAGTGCAGGACCATCTCAAATAATATTTAGTAATTTCTCTAAAAAAATTTATGCAACATTTATGTTAATGTGCCCTAAATATACCTCGTTTCACTCTAGCCCATTGTTCTCTGTCTAATTTTTTTGCTTCTCTGGGATGATTCCCAATAGTGTCAAACTAAATATTTGTGAGACTAAACTGACCATGTCTCTTCCCTAATTCTCCTTTCTCTGTCACTGTCAATAATACCAGCTATCAAGCTTTTGGCTTTGGAAAGAAAATGTCCTTTAATTATATTTTCTTCAGTAATTATGCCAGGACAAAGTCCTCGTGATTCTTTCTATTCATGGTCTAAAAATGTTTTTTCCATTTCACATACTCTCCAGAGGGCTTTTGTATGTGCTGTTTATTATCCATCCGATCACTTTTTCTCTTTCACTCTTTCTAGGTTCATTAAAATATTATTATTAAAGGGATTGCTTCCCTTTCTTGCCAATTTAGCCAACATTATTTCCCTTTGCCTAAATTGGTTGCTTTTGAATTTTTAAACTCTCTGTTATTAGATTTTCTATTTTCTGTAAATCCTTCCAAAACTTTGCCTCCATTTAGTATTTTCTTTGTCTTCTTTGACACTCTTGTTTTTGAGGACCAAAAATTCATTTTTGAAAAAACCTTGCTGGCATTTACTTTTATTGTTGTCAAGTATAGGATTTCATTCAGATCATCTTATCTATTAGAATATCCTCTCAATGAAGGCTCTCCAAGTTTCTTTTTTCTCTCTTCCTCTAAACATCTTATATAAACAATGACATTCAGTAATATTTGTTGAGTTTAGGTTTGTGTGGATTTATTTTATTTTATTTTTTTGGAAGGCATTTGTTTTATTTTATTTTTATTTTATTTTTTTCTGGATGTATAAGTTTATTTATTTAACTTTTTTTTTTTACATTCATTTTCACAAAATTTTGGGTTCCAAATTTTCTCCCCATTTCTCTCCTCCCCCCACCCCAATACAGCAAGCATTCTAATTTCCCCTATCACCAATCTGCCTTCTCTTCTATCATCCCTCCCTTCCCTTGTCCCCATCTTCTCTTTTGTCCGGTAGGGCCAGATAACTTTCTATTTCCCATTACCTGTATTTCTTATTTCCTAGTAGCAACAACAATACTCAACAGTTGTTCCTAAAACTTTGAGTTCCAAATTCTCCCCATCCCTCCCTCCCCACCCATTCCCTTTGGGAAGGCAGGCAATTCAATATAGGCCCTATCTGTGTAGTTTTGCAAATGACTTCGATAATAGTCGTGTTGTGTAAGACTAACTGTATTTCCCTCCATCCTATCCTGCCCCCCATTGTTTCTATTCTGTCTTTTGATCCTGTCGCTCCCCAAGAGTGTTGACTTCAAATTGCTACCTCCTCCCATTGCCCTCCTTTCCATCATCCCCTCCCACCCTGCTTATCTCCTTCTCCCCCACTTTCCTGTATTGTAAGATAGGTTTTCGTACCAAAAAAAGTGTGCATTTTATTCCTTCCTTTAGTCGAATGTGATGAGGGTAAACTTCTTGATTTTTTTTTTCTCAGCTCTCCTCTTTTTCCCTCCACTAAAAAGTCTCCTGCTTGCCTCTTCTGTGAGAGATAATTTGCCCCATTCCATTTCACCCTCTCTCCTCCCAATACATTTCTCTTATACATTTACCTTAATTTTTTTAAGATATGATCCCATCCTATTCAGTTCACTCTGTGCTCTCTGTCTCTGTGTGTGCATTCACGTGTGTATGTGTGTGCGCGTGCACACATGTATGTGTGTGTGCGTGTGTGTGTGGGTGTATGTGTGTGTGTAATCCCACCAACTACCCAGATACTGAAAAGTTTCAAGAGTTACAAATATTGTCTTTCCATGTAGGAATGTAAACAGTTCAACTTTAGTAAGTCCCTTATGACTTCTCTTTGCTGTTTACTTTTTCATGCTTCTTCTCATTCTTGTGTTTGAAAGTCAAATTTTCTTTTCAGCTCTGGTCTTTTCATCAAGAATTCTTGAAAGTCCTCAATTTCATTGAAAGACCATTTTTTCCCCTGAAATATTATACTCAGTTTTGCTGGGTAGGTGATTCTTGGTTTGAGTCCTAGTTCCTTTGACTTCTGGAATATCCTGTTCCACGCCCTTCGATCCCTTAATGTAGAAGCTGCTAGATCTTGTATTATCCTAATTGTATTTCCACAATACTGGAATTGTTTCTTTCTAGCTGCTTGCAATATTTTCTCCTTGACCTGGGAACTCTGGAATTTGGCCACAATGTTCCTAGGAGTTTCTCTTTTTGGATCTCTTTCAGGCGGTGATTGGTGGATTCCTTGAATACTTATTTTGCCCTCTGGTTCTAGAATATCAGGGCAGTTTTCCTTGATAATTTCATTATCTAAGCTCTTTTTTTGATCATGACTTTCAGGTAGTCCCATAATTTTTAAATTGTCTCTCCTGGATCTATTTTCCAGGTCAGTTGTTTTTCCCATGAGGTATTTCACATTCTCTTCCATTTTTTCATTCTTTTGATTTTGTTTTGTGATTTCTTGGTTTCTCAGAAAGTCATTAGACTCCGTCTGTTCCATTCTAATTTTGAGAGAACTATTTTCTTCAGTGAGCTTTTGAACCTCTTTTTCCATTTGGCTAATTCTGCTTTTGAAAGCATTCTTGTCCTCATTGGCTTTTTGAACCTCTTTTGCCAATTGAGTGAGCCTATTTTTCAAGGTGTTATTTTTTTCAGCATTTTTTTTGGGTCTCCTTTACCAAGGTATTGACCCGTTTTTCATGCTTTTCTTGCATCTCTCTCATTTCTCTTCCCAGTTTTTCCTCCACCTGACTAACTTGATTTTCAAAATCCTTTTTGAGCTCTTCCATGGCCTGAGCCCATTGGGTATCTATTTCAGATGTTTGGGATACAGAGGCCTTGACTTCTATGTCTTTCCCTGATGGTAAGCATTGTTCTTCCTCATCAGAAAGGAAAGGAGGAAACATCTGTTCACCAAGAAAGTAACCTTCTATGGTCTTATTTTTTTCCCTTTTCTGGGCATTTTCCCAGCCAGTTACTTGACTTCTGAGATTCCTCTCCACCCCCGCCTCACCAGTGCTTGGGATCTGAGATTCAAATGCTGCTCCCCAGCCTCAGGGCATTCAGCGGGGGAGGGGCTGCTAATCAATGAGAGATTAAGTACTGCTGCTCAGGCAGGGTGGGGGTGGGGGGCCCGGGCAGGGCCGTTTTCCAGGCTCAGTTCCCTCAGGGGGTTTATGTGGAGACTTTCAGTAATGGCCCTGAGCTCCCATCTGCTCTGGGAGCTCCTGTCTGCTGCCTCCCCTGCTGCTTCCTCCCCAGGGGGCCCGAGGCATGGAGACACCCCACTCCCCTCTCAGCCAGTCCAGAAGGCTCTCTCACTGACCTGTAATGCCTGTGGGCAGAGGGACCCTCACGGCTGCCGGAGATTCTGTCCCTGAAGCCTGCTCGCATCTGCTCCTCTGGGGCAGGGGCTCTGCTCCGCGTCTGGTGCCCACGGACCTTTGGGGTCGGTTTTTCAGGGCTCTCTGAAACTGTAATCTCCTCCACTCTGCTGCAGCGCGGGTTCCACTGCTCCAGAACCCGTTGGGAGTTCTTTCCATAGGTAATTTATGGGCTGTGGGTTCAGAGCTCGCATATCTGAGTCTTTCTACTCCGCCATCTTGCCTCTGGATTTATTTTTTTTTAAAAAAATCATCTCAGGAGGCAGTTTATTTCTTGATAAGCACTTTTCCCTTCAGGTATGGTTAAGTTGTTATCAGTTGGTCAAAGGATCTAAACTTTCCAAAGATATGATTAATTGAAGAAAGAGAAAGAGGAACTCAAACAAATCTTCTTATTAAAATAACTAAGAATGAATTTAAGCAATTAATATGATTTTTTATTTAAAATTAAAAAAATACATTTCAATCTTACTTTCAGTTCCAAATTCTCTCCCCTCATTAACTGAGAAAACAAGCAAAAGAAAACTCCTTACAATATGTATAGTCAAGCAAAACAATTCCTGCATTAGCCATGTTCAAAAAAACAAAGAAAGAAAATATAATTCAGTCTGTACTCTGAATTCCTCACCTCTTTATCTGGAGGAGATAGTATGTTTTATCATGAATTGTTTGAAATTGGTTGGTCATTAATCTGAGTTTTTAAGTATTTCAGAATTATTTATCTTTACAATATTGTTGTTATTGCATAAATTGTTCTAGTTCTGTTCTGTTCTCTTTGTATCACTTCATATAAGTCTTTCCTGGTTTTTTCAGAAAACATCACTTTTATCATTTCTTTCAGCTCAATAGTATTCCATCACCTTCATGTACTATAAGTTGTTAGCCATTCCTTGTTCATAGGCATCCCCTCAGTTTCTAATTCTTTGGTACCATAAAAAAAGCTGCTATAAATATTTTTGTACTACATGTCTGATCTCTTTGGGGACACGTATCTAGAAGCAGTATTACCAGATTAAAGGGAAAGCACAGTCAGTGACATTTTGGGTATAGTTCCAAGTAGCTTTTCAGAACTGTTGGACCAGTTTAAAGCTCTACCAAATAGTTCACTAGTGTGGTTATTTCTTCAGCCCCTCCGGTATTTTTCATTTGCCTCATCTGCATCTTTAACATCTTTGGGTGTGAAAGGAAACCTCAAAGTTGCTTTAATTTTAATGTCTCTAATTATTAGCTTGGGTCTCACTTTTAATCCCTTCAGTTTAATTCAGTTCAGTTCAATGTTCTGGTCTTCTTCATATTTAAATAGAATTTTTCCTTCAATTTACCTTGAATTATTAAACTTGGAATCATAACCTTCTCAAGACACTTTGATAGTTCTGGTATTTCAGATTAGCTTTGTCCATAAATTCTTAAAGGCAACTTACTTAATCTTCTTGTAATTTTCTTCTTCTTTTTGACCTTTTATCTGGAAGATTGATCTGACTACTTTTAAACCTAGCATGAAAACGGCTTTCCTAGAACATACAGTTAGATCCAGGGATGCTGAGAGTTCCTCTGTTTTAGTATCCTAAATTTAGAAGAGACTTTAGAAGTTGTTAGTCCAACACCTACCTGTAGCATAGTTACTAGTAGAAATAAGCTTTCTGAGTCTGTCATATACAGCTTCTGGAATAGAAAGATGCACTTTTTCTCCAAAAGTATACTATTCTGTCATGGAGAGAAGCAAAAAGAGAAGGTTAACATTTCTTCCACTATTATTGGAGTGAGGGGGAGGGCAGATTGTGATACCCTTTGATTGTTTTCCAAATGGAAGAGTACTTGTAGGCATTTGCCTGCATCATTACTTTAGTTCTTTGACCTTTGAATATCCAGAGTCACTATGAGAACATTTTATATGGCACTCAGAGGTTTTGAGAGTGATCTTTACCAATTATCTCATTTGATTTTCCTAACACTTCAGAGTAGGTAATGTTACCCCCATTTTATAAATAAGGAAACTGAACCGTTGAGAGGTTAAGCCATTTGGCCAAGGACATGTGGTTAATAACTATCATTGGTGGAATTTGATCGTGGATATTTCCTAGCCCTAAATGTAATACTCTTTCCACCACACCATGCTATTCCTCTTTCTGACCTCTATTCATTAAACTCTTGGGAATTATCTTACTCATAGTATTAAATCGAAAAGTTCCTTCTAATATGGATAGACTTTAAAAAAGGACTTGGACCTTCCTAAAAGCAAAAATCAAAACAAAATGATATTAAGAACGATTTAGTTAACTCCACTTTGGGTCTTTATCCTTCAAATAAATTTCTAGATTCACAGTTTAGTAAATTAAAATAGGAATCAAAATGCGTGCAATTGTGGTGGAAATGGAATGCCACTGAATTAGGTTAAAATTCAGGTCTTAATTTATCATGTCATTAAAAGGTATTTGGAAAGATTGGGATTGTCCTATGTGCTACACATGTATCAATTTGCATTTCTTGTATGTTACTTTTTTTTCTAATGCTATGTAGACTAGAAGCATTTTTTTTTTGGTTGAAGCTAACATCAAGACAGTTGAATTTTTTGAATGATGTTTCAGAGATTTTAAGCTGTTATTAACTGGGTCAGTATGTGATACTGTAAGAGAGAGATGGGGTAATGAAGTTATTTTCTCAACAAGAAAATTCCTATGCTTTTCTAAGACACCAGAGGGATAAATAATAGAATTTTTTGACCCATCTAAAACTAGTTTTGAGATTTTAATTTTAAGATGAGTTCCTATTGTGTTTTAAAGTTCATGGTTTTATTTTTTGCTCATTTCCCCAAATTGTAGATTAGAAAATTCTAACGTGTTTTTACTAAATACAAATTTCATGACTGATTTTATCGCATGTTCTTATAGTATTTTGTTGTTTTGGAAGTGTGAATCATTTCACACTTACGTTATTTCCCCAAATAAGCCAGGCTACCTTTTACTGAAATAGTATTTCATTGTAATGATATAAAGTCAACAGAGGGCACCCTGTTTCTATATTACGGAAGTCACTTTTGAGATTCTTTTGATTGTGTTACTTTCAATGCTTCCTCATAGTTGTACCTGCTAGAAACTATATTCATTATGTGAAGTAGTAAATTTAAAATGCTTTTGTCAACTTTTCAGAGATTTTTGTAAATATTTTCATTGACACCAAAATCTTGTTTGAACCACATTTACAAAATTGGACTGGAATGAATTATCAAGTTAAAAAAATGAAAACATTCATTTATGATATTTATTAAAAAATAAGAATATTAGGCTAGTGTATATTATAACTGCATATTATACTATGATATGGTGATTTTTTTAAAATAGAAAATTACTACCCAGCTACTGTCAAAACTAACTTTGTGTGAAAAGCATTTAGTTTAACATATTCATTATTCAGTCATTTGTTTACCTTCAGTATGTCCAGTACTCTGTTGGGCAGCAAGGAGAGATTCAAGAGAAGTATCAAACAAAAACTCTTGCTTGGTCTTTGAGACCTTGTAGTTGGGAAGATAAGACTGATTCATACACATCCAATCTGTTAACTGTCTTGTTTGAGATTGTATTTAATTTTGTAAGCTAGTTTAAGTGTAGAGGTAGACAGGGCATATACACATCCTAAGCTAATTTCTTAAAAATATAATTAGAGAATATAGTACTTAAGACTTGTATATATAATCAGGACTTCGTACTTCTTCAGGTTGAAAAAGGAGATAGGAGAAGGGAGAATGGCCATCAGAACAGTTGAATGCCCACTGGGTTCAGATTATTGTAATAGATAATAGGGAAGTAGAAAGTTTAGAACTTAGAATAAGTAAAATACTGTGATTTTCATGAAAGACTTGGAAACAGTAGTTTTTTAAGTCAAGAGTTTGGCCACTTACGGAGACACCTGCATTTTGCTTCTGAAGAATGAATTTATCAATGCACCCTGTACAAATCAAAGAGGGGGAAAAGAGTCAGAGAGAGACAGAGACTGAGTGACAAAGACATAGACCCAAAAATAGAGGGAGAGAGAGAGTCATTTATTTCTTGAGTACTTATATTTTCTAGGCACTGTGCTAAACCCTGGGCATACAAAAACAAGAAAACAAGCTGCCCTCTACTCTGAAGGAGCCCACATTCTGATATAATACTTGAAGGTAACTGAGGGGCCTCAAACTTATTGGTGAGTTAGGTGGGTGTATCTGAAGCACATGAAGACTCCCCAGTGAAATAGGTGAATACAAACTGTTTGTTCCAGTGGGCCATGAAGGTGGTGGAAACAGGCTCTGTTGAGCACTTAGAGCTTGGTTAGACATCAGAGATGCCAGGTTGTCCTCTGCATCCTGAACCTCTGCTAGTGGTCTGGACTTTTGTCATGCCACTGGATTCTGATAACTCTGGAAGAGAGAGTGAGGCCAGTGACTTCACACAACTCTGCCTCACTTAAATCTTATTTATGCACAAGTCAGAACACATCACCCATAACCTTTTACCATTTTTACCTACCTTGAAGCCCTATGGTAATAAGCAAGTGATGAAGCAGTGGGTGTGGATACCTTAAGAATTGTGTCCACAATCCTGTACACGGGTGGCCCAGGTTATTGTGACATCTCATTAGAGTGAAGCAACAGTGGGATTCAGCAGCCCCCAAGTGTCTCAGCAGCCTTTTTAAGGAACTGTACTGCTCACCTGTGAGGAAATGACCAGAAAAGGTGCATTAAATGTTGTCCACTTCACCTAACCTAACCCTGGCCTGCTTACTGTGGCAGGTGGGGATCCTACATTGTGGTTGAAACACATAAAGAAGTATAAAATCTTTCGCAAAGATGATTCCACTCACCATTGGTACATGAAGTGTGCTCACATTTTTGAACAACTAGAAATTCAATGGGCCTGAAAGACAAACAGCTCTTGTTGTGAGAGAACTCAGCAGATAAAGCATCCATATAGTAGCTCTAAGTGAAGCAAGGCTGACAAGTGAAGGCCAGCTTACTGAAGTCAGAGCTGAATACCCATTTTTCTGGAGTAGCCACAGTGATGGAGAATGCCATGAAGCTTGCATAGGTTCTGCAATCCAACCTCATCTAGTCAACAAGCTTATAAACCTCCCCTAAAGGACTGAATAACAGCCTCATGGCGGTGTGATTGCAAATTGCAGGGAAGCACCATGCTACCATCATCAGTGCATATGTTCCCACTATGATGAACCCTGATGAGGTCAAATAAGAATTTTATGAAGACCCGGAGATCCTCCTCATCAATATGCTGAAAGAGGACAAGCTTGTAATTCTGGGTGACTTTAATGCTAGAGTAGACACAGACTATCAGATGTGGCTGAGAGTCCTTGGGAGGAATGGAGTTGGAAACTGCAACAGCAAAAGTCACTTACCACTGAGGACTTGAGTATCTCATGACCTTCTCATCACCAATGCTGTCTTCTTTATACCTAAATGCAATAAAACTTTGTTGATGCATTCTCATGAAAAACATTGGCGTTTAATAGACTATGTCGTTGTCTGGAGAAGAGACAGGATGTGAGACTGACAAAGGCAATGTGTGGCACAGAGTGGTGGACCAATCATCTCCAAGCTAAATATTCTCATTCAATAGAGGTGGAGGCTCCAAGGCAAAATGATGACCAGAAGACTTGATATCACAGATTTGAGTGCTTCTCCATGTGAGAACAGTTTGTTGCTAATTTAAAGGAAAGGGGAGCCAAACATGGTTGGCACCAGTAGAGCAGAAAAGGAATTGGCAATTTCAGAGATTTGAGTACAGCACCATATTTACTCATCTGAGGCAGAACACTGCAAACATCAAGATTGGTTTGATGAAAATGATGGGGAAATTCAGAAGCTGCTAAATGAAAAACAAGAACTCCACGGGTTTACCAGTAGTATAGTTCATCTGTCTCTTAGAAGGTAGCATTTAAGTCCATTAAAAGTAAAGTATAATCATAGAGACGCAGGAGTCTTGGCTCAGTATGAAGGCAGATGAAATTCAGTTTTATGTTGATAATAATAATCCACAGCACTTTTATGATGCCCTAAAGACTAATTATGAGCCAAAGACTGATAATATGTCTCAGCTACTCAGTGCTGTTGGAGGCACATTGATTAGTGATAAGGACATGATCTTGGAGAGATGGGCTGAGCACTTTGATAGTCTTCTTAGCAGATCCTCATCAGTGAATGTTGAAGCCACTGACTCTATACCTGAGGTTAAAGTCAATCCCTCTCTAGGTGAACTTCCAACTGAAGAAGAGGTTTTGAATGCCAGTGCCTGGTGCTGATTCTGTTACAGCAGAGATTTACAAGGTAGGGGGTCCACTGCTTGTACAGAAACTGACTGAAATCTTCTGGGTTGGATGGCAAGAAGAAGTTATCCTCACAGAGTTCAAGGATGCCTCCATTGCCCATCTCTATGAAGAAAAGCAAAACTAGGTTGTCCTGTGACAACCACAGTGGTGTCACTCTCTTAATTATTGCTGGTAAGATTCTTGCCAGAGACCTTCTTAATTGACTGTTCCTTCACTTGGAAGACAGTCTTCTGCCTGAGAGCCAGTGGAGCTTCAGAGAGTTCTGAGGAATGGTTGATATGGTGTTTGCTGCCTGACAACTCCTGGACAAATGCCAGGAGCAGGACAGAAGTCTGTACATCATAATATTCATTGTTCTAATAAAGGGCTTTGATAGTGTCACTTGTGAGCGTTTGTGGCAGAATTTAGTTGCCTAGAGAAGTCCATTAGTATCATACACTAGCTTCATGACAGCATGCTTGCACAGGTTTTGGATAATGGACAGTGCTCTTGCACTTTCCCAGTCACCAGTGGAGCGAAACAGTGCTGTGTGCTTGCTGCCATACTTTTTAGCATGATTTTTCCAACAATATTGTTGGATGATTTTAAAAGGGTGAAATGGCATCAAGGTCAGCTATTGCACTGATGGTAAATTATTTAACTTGAAAATGATACAAACCAAGACTAAAGTGGAGGAAGAGTTGGTGCATGACTTTTTGTTCATAGGTGATTGTGCACTCAATGCAGCCTTTGAGGCTGAGATGCCACAAAGTATGGATTGGTTCTGTGACATGTGCTAATTTTGGCCTGATAATACCAAGAAAACAGGTTCTCTGTGAGCCAGTACCATGTCATCCATCTGTGGAACCATTGTTATAGCAAATGGAGAAATTTTGAATGCTATAGAAAGGTTCCCTTACCTTGGCAATCTACTTTCCAACGATGTACCTATAGATGATGAAGTTGGCACATATATTGCTAGAGCTAGCTCAGTGCTTGAGAGGCTCCAAAGGAAAGTGTGAGAGAGAAGTATTAGACTGCCTACCAAACTCAGTGTCTACAGAGCTGTTGTGCTTACCTCATTGTTTGTATGCCTCTGAATCCTGGACAGTATACCAGTGCCACGCCAGGAAACTGAATCCTTATCATTTGAATTGTTTTAGGAATATTCTGAAGATCACTTGACAAGATAAGGTACTGGAAAGTGAAGACCTTTCTCGAGCTAAATTGCCAAGCATTCAAATTTTACTGCAGAGAGTGCAACTCTGATGGGTTATCCACATTGTTCAAATGCCAAATGTAGGTTTGTCTAAAAGAGTGTTTTACGGAGAACTTACACAAAGGCAAGTGTTCACATAGAGGTCAGAAGCAATACAAGGTTACTCTCACAGTTTCTTTGAAGAACTTTGGATTCAGTTGTGAGACATGGGAGACACTGCCTAAGCGCCATCAAAGAAGATCCTGTGCTTTATGAGCAAAGCAGAATTTCAGAAGCCTGATACAGAAACATCTCCACTCAAAGTATTCGTATGGATTATTTGTGCCCAATCTGTTGTAGAACCTTCCGGATCATATGGGTCTGATCAGCCATAGTTGGACACAGTGTGCTTTGGCCCTGACATGATGATGTCATTTTGCTCCTCTTCAGGCAGGAAGGACAACAACCAAGATTTTAACAGTGGAAGGTGGCACACAAAGGGAAAGCTTGTGTAAATGTGACTGGTGTATAAGTGAAGTAGACTGGAGAGTGAACAGGAGATAAGTGAGAAGAAACAGGGAAAAGATAACTAGGAGACCTGTATTGTATTTACTTTATTGAACACAATTCATGAATCTGTGGGATTATAAAGGAAAGAACATAAAACTTATGAGGATTTGGATTCTAGTCCTGGTTTTCCTGCCATCTTGCAATGTGACTTCCTCAGTTCCCTTATTTTTCAAATAGAATTAATGATAATTCTCTAAATAGGGTTATTGTGTAGATTTTATGAGGCAGTAAACTGATACTGTTTTGAAGAATTTTCAGGAGCTAGACAAGGGGATATTCTATTTGGAGTACTCCATTGATTCTGTGACCTGTAAGTCCACCAAAGATACTGATCAGAAGCCCATTCATACCTTTTTTGTTCAGCACATCTCATGTGCGTGTTCTTCTATAAGTTCAATATAGTGCGAGGTGGGAATGTGCCCTCATTTCATGACCGGTCCTTCTTCTTTCTGGTTTATACATTTCATTGACATTCTTAATGCCACTTCTCCTATGTAATTATTTGTTTTAATGTTGGCTTCTGCTCACATCTGTCATGTTTCTTTCCTTTGAGAGAAGACTTTCCGTCTTCTTTTAGGTGACCTTAACTTCAGTTCTTGAGAGATTAGTCCTCTACGATTGGCAGTCATACAACATTCATGGAAGAATATTTGTTTTAGCAAGGTGGGACTTTGTTTTAGGGAAAAACTTGTCATTAAAAGAACTTTGTAATTTCCCAATGGTAATTCCTTCTACTCACAGGCTATTTAACTCTGGGTTCTGCTTATTGTCCATTTGCAGTGCCTCTCTAAGATTTCACAAACAAGTTTATGTTCTAAATCAGTGCTGCCCTTGGCTACCATAGCATTTCATTTAGCAAGCAGATCAGACTAAGGAGATTTTTCGACTTTAGGTCTCCTTGTTATGGCAGTTGATTTATATGGTTAAAATTTTGTATAATATTTGTTATGAGATGGTGCTGTCATTTTGTATGTGCACTACATTTTTCTGAGAAGCTTACAATGATTTATTTACTATTCCAAATCATCCTTGCATCTGTTTTGTAAACTTGAATGGAAAATAGGTGTGATATCTCCATATTATAGAGAGGAGACTGACACAGTAGAGTTACTAGCCTTCTTCTCCCTTCTCTTTTCCTTTTCATTCAATTTTTAAAAAATTGAGTGCACTTATACCAGAGTCAGAAATATGTTTCCTTTATGAGTACACACTGCCTCTCCATTGGCTTATATTCTAATATACTAAGTGTAGTGTTATGGAATTTTCTTTTTCTTAAGTTGTAAATGAACATTTGAGTCTTCTGTTTTGACCACACAGCTTCATTCCTGTAGAAAGGAATGTGGAGTGAAATATTGCTTCACTTGGACATTCTTCTTAAAATATGGTCCATTTCTAAGCAATTAATGCCATAATGTTGATGAACTATATCAGATTTGCCTATTTTCAAAGAGATAGGGTAGTGCAATTCCACTATAATTGATATCATAGCTAAAATGAATATATAATTTAAAATGTATTTTGCAGAATCGTAGAATTGCAGGATTTAAAAAGCCCTCAGGAGTTATCCAGTCCTCCCACCTAAATCGTGCATCTCATTCAAAGTATCCTCACATTTCCTTACAGTACATTACCAAGTCAATAAGCATTTATGAAATGCCTGCTATGTGCCAGGCACTGTGCTAGGTGCTAGTGAAAGACAAAAATAGTCCTTATTCTCAAGGAGTTCAGACTCTAATGGGGGAAATAACATGCAAACAATTATGTACAAATAAGATGTATTTCTATTTATTATCTAGACACGTGTGTGTGTGTATTTATAGATATACACACATATACATCTCTCTCTCCCCTTCTTCTTCCTTCTCTCTTTCTGTCTCTCTCTGTCTCTGTGTCTTTCTTGGTACTCTCAGAAGGAAGACACTGCTATTGAGGAGTGCTGGGAAGGGTTCTTGGGGGAAGCCAGGGAAGGTAAAGATAATGAGAGAAAACGTTACAGGCATAGTGAACAACCAGTGAAAAAGAATGGAATTGGGAGATGAAATATCATGTGTGAAGAAGAGTACGGACGCCAGTGTCACTGGATCAGACTGTACGTTGAGGGGATAAAGATGCAGGAACACTGGAAAGGGAAGAAGGGGCCAGGTTATGAAGGGCTTTAAAAGTTAAATAGGGCATCTTATTAATCCTGTGGTAATAAGTAGCCACTAGAGTTTATCAAATAGAAGGGTGGCATAGTCAGACCTGTGTTTTAGTAAGATCAGTTAGAAAGCTGAGTGGAAGATGGCTTGGAGTAGGAAGAGCCTTGAGGCAGCGAATTTAATGGGTAGACTTTTGCCAGTAGTCCAGGCATGAGGTATGAAGGGCCTGCATCAGGGTAGTGGCTATGTCGGTAGTGAGAAGGGTATGTATATGGGAGATATTATGAAGGCAGAATCAAGAAGACTTGGCAACAGATTAAATATGGGGTGGGGTGAGAAAGAATGAGGAGTTGAGGATGATACCTGGGTTGTGAACCTGAGTGATTTGGAGGATTATGATGCTCTCAACAATAATAGGGAATGTAGGAAGAGGGAAAGGGTTTTTGGGATAGATACTGAGTTCAGTTTTATAGATGTTGAATTTTAAGATGTCAGTGGGATATCAAATTTGAGATGTCCAGTAGACAATTGAAAGTGTGAGCCTAGAATTCAGGAGAGAGGTTAGTGCTAGATAAAGATATGTGAGAATTTTCTGCATAGAGATGATAATTAGGTCCATGGGAGCTGATGAATTCACCAAGAGAGATTGAGTTGAGGCAGAAGAGGAAAGGGTGAAGGACAGAGACAATGGGAACACCCATGGCTGGCAGTCATGAACTTGAAAGATCAAGCAAAGGAGATTGAAAAGCAATCGGCAAGACTGAAGGAGAAGCAGTGTCATGCAAACCTAGAGGGAACAAAGTATCAAATGGAAGAGGTTGATGAATTGTCAAAGGCTGCCGGGAAATCAAGAAGGATTAGGATGACCAAAGGTCAGTAGATTGGTAATTAAGAGATCACTGGTAACATTGGAGAGAGCAGTTTCTATTGGATGATGACATCAGAAGCCAGGTGCCAGAGAGTCAGAAGAGAGGGGAAAGGAAATGGAGGCACCTATTGTAGAAGGTCTTCTTGAGGAGTTTATCCAAGAAAAGGAAGAAAGATATAGGAAATAGTTAGCAGGGTCATCTGAATCAATTTTTTTTTGGAGAGTATGGGAGACTTAAGGTATGTTTGTAGGTAGAAAGAAACAATCATTGTCAGGGAGAGGTTGGAGATTAGTAGTTGTGAGATTGAAAGAGGGGGCAACCCAGTAGTGCAAATATTATTTCCATCTTACAGATGAAGGAATTCATAGAGAGATTTTTGAGGTCTTTGAAATCCTTCAAATCCCAAGAACTAGGATTTTAATCCAGATTTTCTTACTTAAAATCTATTACTTTTTCTGTTCTACCATACTGTCTCTTAAACGAAGTGTTATAAACTGTGGTGCACTCTCTGTTCAATAGCCACTGTTGAAGTACACTCATAGATAGTGTATGAGTAGCAATTAAATATGAAGAATAAACTATCATGTTACCTTCTTTGCAGTCCAGCATCTGGAACAGTGAATTGGTTTTGAAACTAGTCTTTTTTTTCCCAGTAATTTTTTTTCTCCAGTTGGATTTTTAAAAATTGATACCTTTTGTTTGTATTCCTGATTAATTTCTAGTTTATCCTTTCTTCATACAGTTAGTTCATCTGCCATTAGAACAGATTTAAAAAATATTTTCATCTTCTGTTATTATATTCATTTCTGAATTTATCACTACCCCAAGATAGCAAGCTCTGTCTTGCAACAGTTTTTTTTTAAAGAGAGAAAAAAATGCAGTTCAGCAAAACTAACTAAAAGCATGTAATATCTGTCAGCATATACCATCTACCACAACTGTAGTTCCCTGCCTCTGTAATGAAGAATGTTCTGTTTTGACCACCCAGCTTCATTCCTGTAGGAAGGGAGAAAAGTAAGAAAGTAAGGTATATTTTCTCAACTCTCAGCAAGCCAAGCTTGCTTCTTAAATTCAGAGTGTTCAGTTTTGTTTTATAGTTCTTTACAGTTGTAGTCATTGTGTATGTTGTTTTCTTGGTTCTGCTTGTGTATGTCACTCTGGTTCTGCTTAGAAGTGAGTGATACTGTGAAAGTAAAAACAGGACAGTTTGGCAGCAGATTGGATATATGGGATGACTAAGTGTTAGGATAATGCTGAGTTTATGAACTTGGAAGACTGAAAGGATGGTGATAACTTTGAAAGAAATAGAGAAGTTTGGAAGAGGGTTTAGAGGTATAATGAGTTCAGTTCGGGGTATTATGCATCTGAGATATTGTCTCTGGGACATCCAGTTTGAAATGTCCAATAGGCAATCAGTGATGTAGGATATAAGTAGATTCAGGATGGATTTAGGGAACTTCTTGGATGTCAGTTCAATAATGAGTTGCTAAGGGAATCTATGATATTGGGGACTAATCTGTAATCTTTTGAGGTTTGGAATATCACAGAACATCACTTGGTGCCACTATGGGAGACAAACAGTACTTGTCTGGATAACTGTTTGGTCTGACCCATGTTGTGTTTATCCTGGACTGAAAGTTTTTGACTTGTGGGTTTTCTGACATGTACATCTGCATTTTCTGCAATTATCTGTGATATCTTGTTATCCAGAGATGATTTATGGTCCTCACTGGCCAAATATCATTTTTTAAAACAATGTTAAAGTAACTATGGAATGACTGAGCTTCTCTTGAAATTTTTGAACCCCTGTAAGAAAGTGAATCTTATGTGGATCTTACTGCTATTACAATAGTATTCATTAATGTGTTTTTGATATAATGTCTGTGGTAACTTGTATTAAGCTAATAAAAAAATGACATTAAATAAATTATCCCTGCTTTGCTTGGTTTAGTGGAATTTAGGTATGCAAAAGAAGTTGTCAGTATCCTTTAAACAAAAAAAGCTTTATTCGGAAGTTAATAAATACCTCCTCCTCCCTCCCCCAACCCAAATAAACTCATGACCCATTTCTGTATATAAAGCAGAACATTAAAAGATAATTGTACGTGAAAACACGAATATGTTAAATATAGCTTGTTTTTTAAAAGTCATAGTAAATTCTGAATATTATTTTCAAAGCTGACCTACTTGTGTGTACTTCCTTCTCTTCTGTGCATTTAAGAAAGTTTTGGTGCTTCTTTTCTGTTTTTTATCATCACTATTAATACCCCACTAACCCTCTCTCCTCAATTAAAAAAAAAGAAAATAAAAATCTTTGTTATCAATAAGCACAGTTAAGCAAAACAAATCCACACAGTGACCATGTCCCCAAATTTATGTCTCCTTCTGTACCTTGAATTTATCACCTTTATTTCTGTAGATGATAGAAGTTAGGTGACATGCTTTATCTCCTCTGGAGATGTGCCTTTGATTAGAGTTCTTAAATATTACAAAATTGTTTTTCTTTAAAATGCTGCTGTTACTGTATAAACTGTTTTCCTGTTCTGCATAATTGACTTTCTGTCAGTTTCTATAAGTCTTCTTGTGTTTCTCTGGAATTTTCTCTTTTATCACTTCTTCCGTTATATTCATATACCACAGTTTGTTCAGCAACTCTTTCCAGTGCTTTCTTCAAGAGCTTTCAGTATTTTATTTTTTAACTCTTCATTCTATCAGATACTCTTGTAATCCCAGTGTATAATCCATTTTTTCCCTCTTTGAGCATTTGTTTGCAGCTGTTGAGGATTACAGAATCTCTGGATCACTAATAATTCTTTGTAGTGGTTGGTGTCTTCTCATTACTCTTCAGCTTTTGTTCCTGAATTGAGGATTTGTACCTAGACTAACCTAGCTGCACTTTGGGTTGGCGTGCTTGGTTTTGCTTGATCTGCCTGGGTCATTTGGGTTCCTGTGCTGATCTTTACTTCTCAGGATGTGTTTCCACTAAGCATGGTGATATGTTTTAGGAACCCTTGGGTCTTTGATATTCAGAGTTCTTGGCAGTTATAAGCCTGGAGTATCATGGCCATGCCTAAACCAGTTACTACTACCAGTTAACTACCAGTTACTACTACTAATTGCTTACATGGCTGATGCTTGGATTTCTTGTGCACCCTCAGGCTTCATTGTGGGTGCCCTTAGCTTCTAGATACAAAGCCTTGAAGGCTATAGGTGTCGCTAGCCTGTCTTGGGTCTTCGCTGATAGGCTTTTGTCATATTGGTCTGTGCTGGTTTTTCTTGTGGGATTCTTTTCCTATTATATATGGACTTCAATATGACTTTTTGTGTGGTTCTGGCATCAGTGAAATCACTTAGTATACTCCCGCATTGGATTTCTTGATCATGAGTTTGTCTGATATTCTTTTTGTGTTCTTGTTGGGGTCCTTGGGATCTAAGCTAATTATTTCCCCTTCCCATTCTCCTAGTGAAGCAGCTATCTTTCAGTATGCTGTTAAAACCTACTTTTTATTAAATAATAACAACATTTCCAGTATGGTACAATGAAAAGTGTGCTTGCATTGGGAGGTGAAGGCTGTAGGTTTTGTATCTCAGCTCTGTTGCTTGCTACCTAAGTGACTTTAGGGAAATCATTTAATCCCTTTGGGTCTTAGTTCCCCATCTGTAAAATTAATGGTTCAGTTAGATGATTTCTAATGGCCTTTTGAACTCTATATCTATGGTTGAAAGAACCTTAGTATATCGGTAAATGTAGTTATACAATAGAAAGACCATTAGATTGGTAGCCAGAAGATGGAGATTCTAGTTTTGGGTTAGGCCAGTTATTTAACTCAGTCTCAGTTTTCTCATTTGTAAAATAAGGAAATTGGAGGAAATTCTCTCCTCTCAAACTAAATCCATTAAATTATTGTGATCTAAGAGGAACTTAGATATTCCTATGATGAAACTGGAGATGAAATCAGTGCAGATCCACAAATAGATATTCCTATGATGAAACTGGAGAATGAAATCAGTGCACATCCACAAATAGATATTCGAATATCTATGATGAAAGTGGAGAATGAAATCAGTGCAGATCCACAAATAGATATTCCTATGATGAAAGTGGAGAATGAAATCAGTGCAGATCCACAAATAGATATTCCTATGATGAAACTGGAGAATAAAATCAGTACAAATCCACAAATTAATCAAATTAATTAAAACAGAGAGGAAGAAATCCATCTTGTGAGATTAGTTAAAAATGGAGTCCTAGCAATCTGTTTCATATCCTGCAGTGAATTTAGTATCAATCAGTCAGTCAATCAATAGGAATTTATTAAATTTCTTCTCTGTGCCAGGTACAGAGAATGAAATAGTCCTTACTCAAAAGAAGCTTACATTCTAATAGAGGATACTGTAAATAAGTATGTGTTTGTGTGTGTGTGTGTTATGTATGTGTATACACCATAAATACTGAGTGAATAAATATAAAGTAGTTAAGTACAAGGGAATTTAGGAGTTTGGGCAGTACATTGGGAAAAATTCATACAGAAAATAGACATAGGAAAGGGGTGCCCTCCAAATGGAAGACCAGTGCAAAGACACAGAGAGGTAAGTTGCAGTGACATATCTGAAGAACAGAGAAAATGCCAGTTTGGCAGGGGAGAGAGTACTCTCTAGTAAGATTTGAAAGAGAGATTGGGGCAGGTGGTGAAGGGCTTTCAAAGATAAACAGAATTTACATTTGACCCTAAAAGCTATGGGTCTACTTAAGTAATTGAGTAGGAGTGGGACATGATCAAAACTGAGGTTAAGGAAAATTACTTTGTCAGCAGGGTGTAAAGTGGACTGGAGTGGTGGGAGACTGTATGGAAATCAGTTAGGAGGCTGTGACAATAATCTAGGGAGAAGGCAATGAAAAGGGCTGGATATCAAAGTGATAGCTGTGTGAGGGAAGAAACCTTTTGCAGTTCAACTTCTACGTCATTTGTTTTATTACCTGTAAAATGGAGATACAAACTGTTACCTACTTTACCAGGGTGCTGTGACTATCAGTGAATGGATTTTCTTCAAGCATTCGATGCTTGAATTTTCAAAAGGAAGTAAATGTCTATGAGGTTTGAGGGTAAGGCCTGGTAATATTACTCAATGGGTAATATTTTATCAAGACTTCTACTTCTCAGAAATCAATTAAAAATGAATGTCCTCAACTCATCAGAAAGCACCTAACTGCCTAATGGAACTGAATGGAACAGTGAACAGGAGTTCCTGAGGAGCAGTGCTCTAGCCCTAGAGCCTTTCTACTGTGTGACCTTGTGAAGTCAGTTAACCAACCAGGACCTCAATTTCCTCACTGGTAAAATGAAGGATATATGAAAGATTATTTCTAAGTTCCCCTTGAGATGTAAAATTCAGTAATTTTATTTTGACATTATATTTGAATATAATGATTTGAAAATTAAAAACAAAACATTTTTCCCAGTGAACCTCTGAAGCACATAAAAGCAGATTACATTTTTGATAGTAAAGGAAGTTCTTTGGTTATTTTGCTTTGTGGATCTAAACAGAAGGAAAATATAGATAATTAAAAAATTTTTTTTATAAACTAAAATTCTCAGAAAAAAAAAATCACCATGATTACTTTGTAAGCTTTGTAAGTCTTACATTAACAAACTGCTTCTGGGCCTGTAGGACCTGAGCTACTTCACTCATACTCTTTCCTCTCTGCTCTGAACTCAGGCATTTTCTGGCTTCAAAGGAAAGGGGGACTTGCCTCCTTTTTTCATGTTCTATTGTTTATTAATCCCTCATCCTAATCCCTTGGAGATAAATTTGCTTATAGCTTAAGTTTATGCTCATATATAGGCCTTCCCTGAAAGGGAGAGTTAAAAGTTCATTGTATGACATGAATCAGGTATTAGACAGATATGCTGTATATGCAAAAGGAATTCTAAACACAGAACACTCACAAGTGTTCATTTGAAACAGAATTCAGTAACATACAGTCTGTTGATAGGCTGATACTTAAACATTGTCAAACATAAAGCAGTTTGTGGGTTTGGTGATTAGACATTTTACATTTCACCCCTGTTCTGCACCACCCAAAAACCAAGTATGTGTCCTGGGAAAAACAGTCAGGTTCAGGCTAGTATTCTGCTTGTTGATGGTAGTGTCAGCTGCACTTAGTGGACCCAGGAACTGTGGTTTTTTTGAATTCTCAAGGTCACCTTCCCTGCCAAGTCCACATATCTCTGTCGTAAGGTAATTCAGCTAAGATCAGAAAATAACAAACACAAAATTGGAAAAGGCAGCTATGGTCTAGGCTCATCTAGTTGAGTCCTTCTGTAGTAACTGCCACATTGTTTTGATGCTGGAGTAGAAGAGGACCAGCCCTTCTTTTCTCTCTCTGAGTTACTTAATGGGATCTGGAGAATTAAAGGAGGAAATTAACAGCCTGATGCTGTTTATACTTTCAAGTGAGACAGAACCCTGTCCATCCTGCAGTTGTCATCAGACAGAGAGAGACCTCCAAGGGACCACTCTGGATTTGCCAAATCACAATTTTAAAAGAATTTTTTTATAGCCCATTGTTTTAATCAAATAACCAGTTTATAATATTAAACCAGTGCAATGAATCAGTGGGGAAAATATGGAATTAGTTATCAGTATCACAACAGTTCAGTTTGGCCATTTGTCTGTCTTGATATGGAATATGGGTAATAGAAGGACAAGACAGTCCATTGAACACAACACAGTTTTCAACAGGTCCTGATTTAAGTGAAATACCATACATAACCTTTGTTTGTCTTTCTCACTCACAATTTTAAATGACATACCTATGGTCTAAAATCCCCATCCAACTGTATGAAGATGGGGGCTCTGTGATTTCCATTTTTACCATAATAACTACCCCTCTTCCCTTCCCCACAGACCTATTTAGGATTAAATAGATTTGGGGACAGGGCAACAAATAACCATGATAAAAACCAAGTCTGATTAAGGGGGAGGTGATACAGACAGAGGAAGAACACATAGATTCAGCTTCAGAAAAGTGCTAGTGGAGGAGGAAAGAGGGTCTCATGGCACCTAAGTTCTATAATAGATTTGAGAGATGAACTAAGGAGGGATTTGAAAGATTACAGGCATATATTTAAAGAATTCTGGACATAATCAATTTTTATATATATTATATAATAATCATTGCTATGTCCAGTGCTTTGGTATCTTCTGCCTTAAAGAATTCCCTGTATTCTAAGACTGAACACTTCTTACTAGTAGGATCTATGTTGGCTATGGCTGTGCCCAAACTAAAGTCAGACGGGATGCTCTAGTGGGTTGCAGTTATCCTTAATGCTTTTCAGCTCTAAGAAGCTCTTTTACTCTTCTTGGTGGAGGGCAAATAGGTAATTTAGATAGTTATTGGGAAAGAAACTAGAATATTGTGTCACAAACTTAGTTGCTGACATATTGTTCCTGGGAACTCCCAGTATGGGTTCTGATAAAAATAGCCCCTTTAATTCAAGGCTTCCAGATAGTATAGAGACTCAGTCTGACCTTGGATGCCAGCCACATAATGACCTGCCTTGTGTATATTTGTAAATGGAGAAGTTCTTGCCTCCTGGGAATGAGGACAGTGGCTTTATGCATTAGATGGTATCTCAGAGGCACAGGTGGCATCCTGCACTTTTGCCCTTTAGAGGTAGTTGTAGCAAAATTGATTTCCTGTTGTCTCTATTTCATTAATCTGGCATCAGTCCCTGAGTTCAAATATTGCCTTGTACTAGCTCTGTGCCCTTGGGTACTTTATATTTTGAACCTCAGTTTCCCCATTTATAAAACAAAGATGATAATAGCACTTGCCTCAAAAGGTTCTTTTAAGGATCACCTGAGATATTGTGTAAACTTTAAAGTTCTAGATAAACATTAGCTCTTACTATCATCATTTCCATTATCTAATTTTAACTGGGGTCTCACCACAGAGTGGTAAATCTTTGATTCCTCCTTAATTGATTTGTGTTCTAATCCCTACATAGGCTGTTCTAAGCCTTCTTTTCTTAAACTTCTTATACTTCCATCTCTGTCTTCTCCCTCATCCTTTTCTGCTGAGGACCTCACCTCTTACTGTACTGAGAAAACTGAGACCACTCACCATTAGCTCCCTACTCTCCACTTATCATCTGAAAACCTTTTGGCATCATCCTTTTTTCTTTCTTCCTTTAGTCTTTAATATTGAGATAACCTTGTTCCTTGCCAAGTCCAACCCTTTTGCATGTTCTCTTAATCCCATTCTTCCTGTCTGCTCTAGCTGATTGCCCCCTCAATCATTTTCCCCTTTAACTCTAACTTTTAACATTTCCCCATGTACTGGTACTTCTGCTCCTTTCAAACTCTCCTTCATCCTTAAAAAACTCTTACCAGACCCCACCATCTCTTTCAAGCTGTCTTTCTGTAGCTTTCTTCTACTTTTCAGCCAAACTCCTAGGAAGAAGCTGTCTGTAATCATTGATTCCACTTCTTCACTCGCAAACTTCTCAACCCTTCGAAGTCTGGTTTCCAATGTACCAGTAAACTAAAATTGCTCCTCCAGTGTTACTGACGATCTCTTATTTGCCAAACCTAATTCTCTTTTTTCAGTCCTCATCCATCTTGAACTTTCTGCAGCATTTTACAGTGTTTTCTTTTTCCTTTAAAGCTTGCTTCCGTGGATTACGTATTAATCTTGTATATGCCAATTTATGTACATATTGTAATAACATTGTAAGCTCCTGGAAGGCAGGAGCCCTTTTTTCTTTCTTTTTCCAGTGCTTAGCACAACAATCAATCAAGAAATATTTGTTAGCTTGGGATACCAAAAGAGGCAAAAAACAGTTACTGCCCTCAGAGAGTTCACTATGTAATAGAGACAAGATGCAAACAAATATATGCAAAGCAAACCATATACAAGATAAATAGGAAGTAATTAATGGAAGGAAGGTACTAGAATTAAGAGGGGTTGGGAAAGGCTTCTTGTAAAAGATGGGATTTTAGTTGCAACTGAATAGGAAACCAGGGATATCCGAAAGCATCAGTGAGGAAGGAGAGCATTCCAGGAATGAGGGACAGCTAGAGAAAATGCCTAGAGAGGGAGTAATCTTTGTTGATGGAATAGCCAGGAGACCTGTATCACTGAATTGAAGATTATATGGTGGGGAGCAAGTTGTAAGGTGACCGGAAAGGTTATTAAGGACTTTGAATGCCAAGCAGAGCATTTTGTATTTGATCTTGGAGGTAATGGGGAGTCACTGAAGCTTATTGAGTAGGGGGACTTGTATGGTTGGACTTGTGCTTTAGGAAAGTCAGTTTTGTGGCTAAATGGAGAATGGATTGGAGTGGGGAGAAACTTGAGGCAAGCAGATCCAACAGTAGGCATTACACTTGTCTAGGTATAAGGTGATGAGAACCTGAACCATAGTGGTGGCAGAGTCAAAGGAAAGAAGGGGACATACTTGAGAAATTTTGCAAAGGTGAAATCAACAGGCCTTGGTAATAGATTGGATATGGACAGGGGGGTGAGAGGTCATTGGGAATTGAAGATGATGCCTAGGTTGTTAGCCCTGAAGGACTGGGAGGGGGCTGTTGCCCTAAACAGTAATAGGGAAGTTGAGAGTTCCTGAAGGTTCTGTTTTGGGCATGTTTAGTTTAAGATGTCTGCTAGATATCTGATTCGAGATGAATGAAAAACAGTTGGAAAAGTGATTTTGGAGGTCAGAAGAAAGTTGGGACAGGATAGGTAGATTTGAGAACTATCAGCATTGAGATGGTAATTAAATCTCTGGAACTGTTGAGTTCACCACCTGAGGTAGTACAGACTGAGAAGAGAAGCCCAAGACAGAACTCTGAGGGCCACCTACAGTTAGAGCACATAATCTGGAAGAGGAGCCAGCAAAGGAGATTGAAGGGGAGCCATCAGATAGGTAGAATGAAAACCAGGAAAGCATGGTATCCTGCAGAAGAAGGAGCTCATGGAAAATGGCATCAATATTTTTTTTTTTAAATATAAGGCAAGGTTTTCAGCTGGGAGATTGAGGAAGGAGGAGACATGGGAGGCTTGAGGATGTATGTAAAGGTTTGGAAGAGCTGCTGTGCAGAGTGGGATAATGAATTAATAAGGCAGGGTTTTTAGGATTGCCTAGCAGCATTGAGTGCCCAGTTGAAGTTGTGTAATATGAATTTTTAGTTGACTCAGTTGGAATAGTTGCTTGATTTTTCTCTTTGTTCAGTAGCACTTGTGTAGAAGCAAAGATTATGAATGATGAGAGCAATCCAAGGCTGAGGCTTGACAGGGAATAATTGGTGAAATGATAAGGGGGCTAGGGACATCCCAGTTGAGAGATCAAGCTAGCAGTGGGAGGTAGAAATTGCTTTATGCTGGCACAGATGGAAGTTGTTGCTTTGTGACAGATGGAAGACACCTAGTCTGGTCCCTTGCTGCCTTTACTCAGGGGATATATTACATCCAACAGGAGACATAAGGCAAGTCATTCAGACACAGGAATAAGTAACGAGGCTGCGGCAGGAACTGGCAGACTCCAGTGCAGGAGGAAGTCCATTGGGATGGATGGAAGATACCAAATCAGGTCTGCATTGTCTTTCCTCAAGTGTTGCTTTGCCGAGAAGGAGATGTAAGGTACAAGATCACTGGTCAGCCTTGATGTTATTTTCATGTCCTCACTTTTTCTCTCTCTACACATCCAGCCTCTGCGAAGTCCTGTTGTTTCTGCCTACATAACATCTCTCATTCATATCCATTCTCTTATCACCTTTGCCTAGAATATTTCAGTGATCTCCAGATTATCTTCTCCAGTCCAGTCTATTTTCCATACAGGTGCTAAAATGATTTTCTTTAATGGCAGGTCTCACGGTGTTGTTCCCTTCTTCAGTAAATTTTAGTAACCTTATTATACGTTCCCACCCTTCTCTTATACTGTGGTTCAGCCAAACTGAGTTTATGTCTGTTCTTCAATAGTCCTTGAACTGTTGTTTTTGCTCCTATCCTCCATACCTGGAAAACACTTCCTTCTCAGAATCCCTCATTTTGTTCAAGCACCAGCTTCTACATGAAGCCTTTATTAATCTTCTCATTGCTAGTGGCTTTCCTTACTAATTCCTTATCATGTATTTTGCATTTTTCTCTATTTATTTATATATGTATATGTTGGCTTCCCCAAAAGAATATAAGCTCCTTGAGAACAGTCTGTTTCATTCTTTGTCTTTATATTCTGAACACCTTGCAAAGTGTCAAGAGGCACTCAGATTAAGTCTTGATTGATTAAAATCCTTTGACCAGGATATGAACAGGCAGTTTTCAGAGGAAGAAATTAAAGCTATCTATAGTCATATGAAAAAATGTTTTAAATCACTGTTGATTAGAGAGATGCAAATCAAAACAACTCTGAGATACCACATCATACCTATCAGATTGGCTAACATGACAAAACAGGAAGATGATAAATGTTGGAGAAGATGTTTGAGAGTTGGAACACTAATTCATTGTTGGTGGAGCTGTGAGCTGATCCAGCCATTCTGGAGAGCAATTTGGAACTATGTCCAAAGGGCTACAAAAATGTGCATACCCTTTGACCCAGCATTATTGCTTCTAGGACTGTATCCCCAAGAGATCATAAAAATGGAAAAGGGTCCCACATGTACAAAAATATTTATAGCAGCACTCTTTGTGGTGGCCAAAAACTGGAAATCGAGGGGATGCCTATCCATTGGGGAATGGCTGAACAAGTTGTGGTATATGAATGTAATGGAATACTATTGTGCTATAAGAAATGATGAACAGGAAGACTTCGGAGAGGCCTAGAAGGACCTATATGAACTGATGCTGAGTGAAAGGAGCAGAGCCAGGAGAACTTTGTACACAGTAACAATGACAGTGTGCGAGAAATTTTTCTGGTAGACTTAGTCCTTCATAGCAACACAAGGACCTAAAAAATTCCCAATGGACTCTTGAGGCAAAATGCCTTCCACATCCAGAGAAAGAATTATGGAATTGGATTGCAGAATGAAGCAGACTATTTTTCTCTTGTGTTATGTTTTGTTTTGTTTTATGGTTTCTCTCATTCGTTTTAATTCTTCTATGCAACATGACTAAGGTGAAAATGTATTTAATAAGAAAGTATGTGTAGAACCTACATAAGATTGCATGCCGATTCGAGAAGGGAGAGGGGAAGGAGGGTGAGGGAGGGGGAATAAATCTAAGATATATGGAAGTGATTGTAGAAAACTGCAAAAGAAATAATTAAAAAAATAATAATGAATAGCTTAGAGGAGAACTCTTGGAAAAAAAATGAAATAAAATCCTTTGACCACTTTTCCTTTGGGGAATGGTTCTTGATCTTATATATTTATGTTAGTTCCTTACATATCTTGAATATCTAACCCTTTTAGATTTCCCCACCCCCTTTGCCTACTTACATTGATTGTATTTGTATAAAGGCTTTTTAATGTAATCAGAATTGTCTATCTTATCTTTTATGATTGCCTCTATCCCTTTTTTTAGATTAAGCAGTTTAACTTCTTAGTAGCTATTTCTTAGTAGTTAAAATAAAGCATAAAAGTAATAAAACAATTACTTCATGTACAAATAGTTATCCAATTATCCTATTTCTTGAAGTGGAATCAAAAGGACCTTTTCTCCTCAGAAAGCATGATGTGATCTTTAAGTTCCTAGAGGAAAGGGCCAAGACTGTTATGGTTTTGTATTTTTAAACCAATCCCAAGCACAATAATTTGCACATAGTAGGCACTTAACAAATACTTGATGAATTGACTCAAAAGTACCATAGATGTGGGTTAATATGCCAGCATCATAAGTGTTGTCTGGAAGGAAGGGGATGGAGAGAAAAGAAACTGTCAGGAAAGTGAAGAGAGGAGTAGTCAGGGTTGGATGAAGCCATGTATCTGTCTGGTGTGGTGTAAAAAGCATGTCGTTTGCCAGGAATGGATGTAGATTAAATCCTGGGTCTGCTAATTACTACCTATTTGCCCAAGAATAGGTTACTTGATCGCAGTTTTTTTTATTGTAAAATTGGAGGGAGGGAAAGATTAGAGGATTTCTACATCTCCTTCTGGCTCTGACTTATGTGATCTTCTCAGTGATTTTCCCCTATGAAGGGTATATTGAAAAAAGACCATATATTTAGAGATAGGGAACTTGAAGGTCAGTGAGTTCAGTCCTCTCCTTTTACTAAATAAACTAAAGCCCATGGATAGGAAATGACTTAGACTATGCTACTCTCATAACAAATAGGAGAGTGAGGATTCAGATCCTTGTCTCCTAGCATTCTTTTTACTGTACCCTGCTGCTTCCCATTATTCATAAGTATTTGTAATTATAATAAAATGTGAAGACTACAGAATAGTGTTTTTCCAAAGATCTCAAAATACTTTCACTTTTATGAAAATTTATCCTTTCAGCAAAGTAAGGAAGATCAATTCCACATGACAGAGAAACTGAGTCTAGTTAAATAACTTGCGAGAATTGCATAGGCAATAGAGCCAGAAGTAGAATTTAGACCTCATGATAGACATTGCCCTTCATACACAGTTGCTTCTCTGCACTAATAAGTAGTGCAAAAATTAGAGATAACTTCTTAATGCTCTGTATCATTAATACTATTGTTATTAATGTAACAATATTTTGGTTGTATTTTTCCTGAGGAAGGCTGATGAACAAGTTTATTTATTTATTCATTCATTCATTTATTTTTTTACATTCATTTTCACAAAATTTTGGGTTCCAAATTTTTTTTTCCCCTTTTATCCCCTCCCCCCACCCCAATACCCCAAGCAATCTAATTTTCCCTATCTCCAATCTGCCCTCTCTTCTGTCATCGCTCCCTTCTCTTGTCTCCATCTTCTCTTTTCTCCTGTAGGGCCAGATGACTTTCTATTCCTCATTAGCTGTATGTCTTCTTTCCTAGTAGCAACAACAATACTAAACAGTTGTTCCTAAAACTTTGAGTTCCAAATTCTCCCCATCCCTCCCTCCGCACCCATTCCCTTTGGGAAGGCAGGCAATTCAATATAGGTCATATCTGTGTAGTTTTACAAATGACTTCCCTGATAGTCATGTTGTGTAAGACTAACTGAATTACCCTCCATCCTAACCTGCCCCTCATTGTTTCTCTTCTGTCTTTTGATCCTGTCCCTCCCCAAGTGTTGACTTCAAATTGCTCCCTCCACCCTTTGCCCTCCCTTCCATCATCCCCCCCCTTACTTATCTCCTTCTCCCCCACTTTCTTATCTGTAAGATAGGTTTTCATACCAAAATGAGTGTGCATTTTATTTCTTCCTTTTAGTCAAATGTGATGAGGGTAAACTTCTTGATTTTTTTTTTTCTCAGCTCTCCTCTTTTTCCCTCCACTAAAAAGTCTCCTACTTGCCTCTTAAATGACATATAATTACCGCCTTCCATTTCACCCTCTTTCCTCCCACTACATTTCTCTCTCACCATTTACCTTAATTTCTTTTAAGATATGGTCCCATCCTATTCAATTCAATCTGTGCTCTCTGTCTCTGTATGTGTGTGCATGTGTGTGTGTGTGTGCGTGCATGCGTGTACATGTGTGTGTATGGACCCACCAACTACCCAGATACTGAAAAGTTTTAAGAGTTACAAATATTGTCTTGCCATGTGGGAATGTAAACAGTTCACTTCTGGTAAGTCCCTTAAGACTTCTCTTTGCTGTTTACTTTTTCATGCTTCTTCTCATTCTTGTGTTTGAAAGTCAAATTTTCTTTTCAGCCCTGGTCTTTTCATCAAGAATGCTTGAAAGTCCTCTGTTTCATTGAAAGACCATATTTTCCCCTGAAGTATTATACTCAGTTTAGCTGGGTAGGTGATTCTTGGTTTGAGTCCTAGTTCCTTTGACTTCTGGAATATCCTATTCCACGCCCTTTGATCCCTTAATGTAGAAGCTTCTAGATATTGAGTTATCCTGATTGTATTTCCACAATACTGGAATTGTTTCTTTCTAGCTGCTTGCAATATTTTCTCCTTGACCTGGGAACTCTGGAATTTGGCCACAATGTTCCTAGGAGTTTCTCTTTTTGGATCTCTTTCAGGTGGTGATCGATGGATTCTTTCAATACTTATTTTGCCCTCTGGTTGTAGAATATCAGGGCAGTTTTCCTTGATAATTTCATGGAAGATGATGTCTAGGCTCTTTTTTTGATCATGACTTTCAGGTAGTCCCATAATTTTTAAATTGTCTCTCCTGGATCTCTTTTCCAGGTCAGTTGTTTTTCCAATGAGATATTTCACATTCTCTTCCATTTTTTCATTCTTTTGGTTTTGTTTGGTGATTTCTTGGTTTCTCAAAAGTCATTAGCCTCCATCTGTTCCATTCTAATTTTGAGAGAACTATTCTCTTCAGTGAGCTTTTGAACCTCTTTTTCTATTTAGCTAATTCTGCTTTTGAAAGCATTCTTCTCCTCATTGGCTTTTTGAACCTCTTTTGCCAATTGAGTGAGCCTATTTTTCAAGGTGTTATTTTCCTCAGCATTTTTTTGGGTCTCCTTTAGCAAGGTATTGACCCGTTTTTCATACTTTTCTTGCATCTCTCTTATTTCTCTTCCCAGTTTTTCCTCCACCTGTCTAACTTGCTTTTCAAAATCCTTTTTGAGATCTTCCAAGGCCTGAGCCCACCCGACATCCCCCTGGGATGTCTGGGGTACTGAGGCCCCACCCTCCACGTCTTTCCCTGATGGCAAGAATATGTCCTCGTCATCACATCCGAAAGTCGGGATCATTTGCATCTGTTCAAAAAAACTCTCTATAGTCTTATTTTTCTTCCCTTTTCTAGGCATTTTCCCAGCCAGTTACTTGACTTCTGAGATTCCTGTCCACCCTCGCCTAGATCCGCCCAGTTAGTGCTTGGGGTCTGAGATTCAAATGTGCTTTCCGGGCTGCCCAGCTGCTAATCAATGTGACCTTTAGTTCTGGTGCTGGGGTGGGGGCAGGGCCGCCTCCCAGGCTCGGTTTCCTTAGGGGCTTTATGCAGAGACTTTCAGGAATGGAGCGGGTGGGGGGGGGCTGCCTCCCAGGCTCAGTTCCCTCAGGGGCTTTATGCAGAGGCCTTCAGTAATAGAGCGGGGTGGGGCAGGGCCGTCTCCCAGGCTCAGCTCCCTCAGGTTGTTTATGCAGTGACCTTCAGTAATGAAGATCCTGCCTGCTGCTAGGGGTGTCCCGGGCCGCTGCCGCCGCTGCTGCCTCCACTGCCGCCCATGCCTCTGCCTCCGCTGCTTCCTGCCCCCCCGTCTCTGCCGCCCTGCTTCCTCCCGAGGGGGCCCGAGTCACGGAGACAGCCTGCTCCCCTCAGCCAGCCAGCCGTCTCTCTCACTGACCTGTAGCTTCTGTGGGCGGAGGGACTTTCCCGGCTGCCGGAGCTTCCGTCCCTGAAGCCTGCTCGGTCAGCTTCTCTGGGGCCCCGGCCAGGGCAGCGCTGGGGTGGGGTCCACTTTCTGGGGTGCGAGGGACCCTGGGGAACGGCTCTCCAGGGCTCTCTGGAAAGGAAATCTCTTCCACTCTGTTTCTGTACACCTTTCAGTGGTCCAGAAGTTATGGGGGTCTCTTTTTACATTAATTCTATGGGCTGTGGTTTCGGAGCTCGTAAACTTGCATCCTTCTACTCTGCCATCTTGGCTCCACCCCCTGATGAACAAGTTTTGCAGAGGAACTAGCACATTTTTGCAGGGTGGTTCATGCAAATCACAAATGGAATCAAAGCCATCATTTTATTTTGCCTGATCATCATAGAAATTAGAAAGTCATTCAGAATAACCATTAAAATTAGAACAAGTTTATATTTTTTGAGGTTAAATCTAGTTTTATTTTCCATGTTCTTAACTAACCTATTTAGAGTTCATTTCTCTCATTTTCTGGTCTGTATGACTTTTTGCAGAACCTCCAAGTTTACTATCATCTGGAAATTTAATTAACGTGCTGTTTACTGCTCCTTCCAGATCACTAATGAAGATGTTAAGTAAGACTAGATCCCAGGAGCACTTCACTGGACACCTCCCCACAACTTTATATGTTGCCATTTATCATTGTTCTTTGTTTATGGTCCTTTCTCCAGTTTTTAATTCATATGGGAGTACTCAGACAAAACCCAATTTAAATTTAATTTTTCCAGTAAGACTGTAAAACCCAGTGCCAAATTCCTTTCTCAGTGACACATGTGTTGTTTACTGCGTTCATCTATGATTTGGTGGTTTGATTCCAGTCTTTGCCCTCCCCACTCCCCCAGTGCACCTAGACTACTTTTCCTGGGAACGTGGAAAGGTGGGCTTTAGCTTGCTGTGCTTCCATGAGGATAGGAACAAGTCAATAACATTTGGTTTCCAGAGGCTTTTTTGCCCTCAATGTTATGTCTTGTACAGGAAAGTTTTTGATAGGTGACTTTATAGACCTTGTTCTATTTAATGGCAAGTTTGGGTTCTTTCCTTTTTTATCTTCCTCCTGATTAAGTTCCATACAAAATTTTGAATCCCTCTTCATCATTTCATGGCTCTTTTTTCATGATTTGAAGACTAATTCCCTTAACTGAGTCAGATGAATTATTTTATAGAGTGACCTATCAGGAAAATGGCAGGAGGTGTGGAGGAAGACTCTTGGCCCTAGATTGAGATACTGTGGCAATCTCTTACAATAAGATCGCTTAGTTCCTGCTCTATTCTGCTTGGCTTGTTCGTGTCATTGTGATTCAGTGTCACTTTGTAGGATTGAATTCACAGGCATAAAACTATGCAAAAATGGCCTTTTAAGGAAAGAAAAAAGGTTAGTGATAGGACAAAAACATGATAAAAGCCTTTCTCCAAATATTCTGTTAAAAATTCAGGAAAAGTTTCGAGGGTCTTGCAATCCCTGTGATAAGATCCTTGGCACAAGGTCAATAAAAGTATTTTAAAATTAAAAAAAAAATTCTCTTAAGACATAAGTAGCCAGTCACTTTGCTTGCATTCATTGAAAGGAGGAAGGAGTGGCAGAATCAATCTCTTGCCTTGGTATTTGTAAGAGAGCATCAGATTAGGACTAGGATAAATTTTTCAGTAGAAGAAGGTGAAATGTCAGAAAGACTGTAGATCATGCCAGAACAGAGTACTCAGGAAATTAGAACAAGGAAGAGCTGACCAAGCACTAGGCCCGGATGAAATACAACTTGTGTATATGCTCTGAATTACCTAATTTTCATGGTTATAGGCAGCCCTCCAGAATGCATTTTAAAAGTCCTCTGTGTTCAGACCAAGCTTCCTTCTCAGACAGTTGATTCTCAATAGAGATAAGAATGATTTGAGCGTACAGCATTCCAGAGGGCAAACCCTGAACCCTGCCTTTGAGGAGGGAGAGCTCCTGCAGTGATGTAGAAAGATAATCTAAAGGAGAGAAGGTGGTGGTGGCTGTAGCAGCTAGTTATATAGACTTGTTCATATACAGTCAGGTCCCAACTGCTGACCTTTTTCATTTTAAGACCAGCAATGAGACTGCCCTCCTTTTGTACACACCCCTGAAGCTGAAGGTTGCCATTTTGCACTTCATTTCCCCTTTTCAGGATAGTATTGGTATTTCTTTTACCCTTGTCTCTGATATAAAAGTGGTTGAGAAGGAGGGTTGTGAGGCAAGATAAGCCCCCAGACACAGTAGGGCTATCCTACAGGGTAGGGAGAGAGATAGTTTTCAATCCTTACCCTACTAATAAGCCTTAGTAATAATTGCTGACAATATATAGTGCTCCAAGATTTCTCAGATTTATGAAACACTATTTACACTATCTCATTTTATCCTCTCAACATACCCTCTGAGTAATTCAGTGCGAGAGATTATTACTGGTTTAATCTGTGTCTGTGTGCCCATAATTTCCTTAGTGTAAGAAAATCCTTGGGAGAAAATGCCAATGGAAATAAGCAACTCTTTTGAAATTTATCATCTTAGAGTTCAGCATGGGTCACTGAGATGTTAAATTATGTAATATGTTCAGTGACCCCATATTTTTCCCCTGAAAACAAAATCCTATGCTTTGAATGCCAGAGTTCTTTCAGTCAAGATATGTTTATAAGTTCAGTGAATTTTTATTTAAAATATATTTCATTCTAAATTATTACCTTAAATAAAGATGTGGTACAGAGAGATTTTATGATAGCTCTTTAATACTAAATCCCAAATCTCTTTGTTGTCCTTTTAAACAGAAAAATCTTCAGTTTCAAAATATTGGCAGTGATTTGCTAGTTGTTTGCCACTGGTCATCATTTTTTTTCCCTAAGGCCAATCTAAAATATAAATACATGTATGAAGAAAGGAACATGAAAGTGAAATGTGATACCAAGTGTGAGATGCAATGACATTTAAATCCACCAGAGGGTGAAACTTTATTTTTTTAATTATGAAACCTTAGTTATACATATTATATTGTTCTAATTACACACAAAAAAATTATAGTAAAGTACTCATAAAATATTAATACTTTAAGTGACCTTAGAGATCATCTAGTCAAATCTCATGATTTTACAGATGAAGAAACTGAGAAATTAATAAAGAAAGTAGGAAAGCAACTTTTCCAAGGTCATTTCACTAGGCAGCAGCAGAGCCTTATAGAATTCCAGGCTCCCAACTTCTAGTCCAGTGTTCTTTTCCTATACTGCATCATCTTCACATCATGAGAGATAAAATTGTCTTCAAATAACATATATTTGCATTGATTGAGAGATTTCTTTCTACCGATCTAGTCAGTCAAGGAATTCTGTAGCAATGGTATATCTAGAGTTTTAAAAAGTGTTGGATTAAACTTCTCACAATACATTTCTTTGTGCTTAAGATGGAGAAATGTGGACTAGGTGACAATGTAGTTAATTGGGTCTGAAATAGTTGAATGAGTACAATACAAAGGGTATTGATGGAAGGGTATCATATCTCTTTTGACAATTTACTTTGAGATGCAAAACTGATCCAATGACATCAATATTATGGACAAATTTAGGCAAATCTTTGCAAACTCTGTCTAGGGATTTCTCCTTTGACTGTTTTTCTGGATCTGTTAATCAACAGTTGATATAGAGATATAGATGATGTCTTCAAATCTGTCAAATAGGGTAAATTGGGAATGGTAACTGCTACATTGGATTATAGAATCAAAGTCCAAAGAAGATCCTGATAGGCTTCCTGATATAGCTACCACTCCCTTACTTAGTTCAGGACCTTATAACCTCTTGCTTGGAGAACTTCAATAATCTCTGCGTTGACCTCCTCTATTTAACATTTTAAAGCCCTACCAGTCTGATAGCAACCTACATTTTCAGACATTTCATATGTCTTTTCACATGTTTTATGGTCTGTTCAAACTAGCTTACTACTTGTTCCCTGAACCTTCTATTCCATCTCTTTTTCTATGCATTTGCACATGCTGTCTCTCATGTTATTGATACATTACCTTGTCTTCAGTACCCCAAGTCTTTGAATTCTTCAAGACTCAGCTCAGATGCCAGCCCATACTGAAAGTCTGTCCTGATACTTCTAATTTGTGTTCTCTCCCATTTCAAATTGTATCATATTTGTATTTATTTATAAGTCGTATCCACCAGTAGAATGTAAACTCCTTTGTTGGAAGAGCTTTTCTCAGCTCTTGGCTTTGTATCCCTAATATGTTAGCACAATATCCTGCAAGTAGTAGGTACTAAAGTTTTCCTTAAATTGGAAGATTTGGAAAGTGACTGGACTAAGTAAACTTTGCAGTTTCTTCCAGCTTTGTAATTTTGTTTGTGATACTGTGATTTTTACCAAACTCATTTTGCCCTAGCACTTCTGTATCACTGCAGTTCACAGTCTTCTTTCTTGGAAGTAATAATTCATTTAGTCATGTAAATATCCATTAAAATGTAAATATCCGAGCATTAAGAAATGGAATATGGAAAGCCACAAAGAAGATGAAGAGACAGAAAAAAAGTAGAAGGATAAGAGGCAAATAAAACATGCTCACCTCATTGAGGGAACCTAAGGAATAAGATAAGAAAATGTCTTGTAATTTGCACTTCTTAACAGAAATTGCTTTTCATGTCCTTGCAACTTTATTTCCCAAAGTTGTTTAACATTACTGAATTTACAATATAAAGGTAGTTTAGAAATGGAAATTCCCTCCCCCTTTATTTTATGACCCTCTTACTAAACATTTTCATGTCTCTAATTTAAAAGGACCTTTTAAAAGACCAAAACTTGTGCTACAAATCGTGAAAGAAAATCACTAGTCAATGTTTTTTTGAAAAAATATTTTATTTATGACTCAAGTGGTGTTAATACTTTCCAGATGTCTTAGTACTTAGCTTAAAGCCAAATGATACCTTCGTCAAATTAGCCACAAAGTATTGGGTGGAAGTCCAAAGAAGTTCATGTTTCAGCTTGCCAAAAAGTTTTCTGTTATGTGTTTCAATAAACCTTCAGTGATCACTGTGGGGATATCCATGAAGGGTCTTTGCTTAGTATGAGCTGACTCTGGAAATTCAACCCCAGCCTTTTCTGATTCAGAATCCCCATTAAAAAAATTGTGCATGTTTGTAGACATATAAGACATCTTTAGTCCCATAGGGGCCTGCTCTGGTTTACTTGGTATTATCTCAGATCCTTTCAACTGTTATAGTAATCCTTTTGATTTCTAATGGGCATGCATGTCCCCTTCTTGTTCATTTGACCCTAATCTTAGAACTAAGTAAATTTAACTCTGAATTACTATTTTTATTGACTTATTACCTTGATTTTAAACTGAAACACCCATTCTCACAAAATACCCAAAGGGTGTTTTAAGTAAGTGATTTGAGACATAAACCCGCGTAAATGACCTCTATTATTATGGTTTTTTAAAAAACTTGTTAGGTTTTCTATCCTTTTAATTAAGGACCCTGACATCATGTTTGGTAGATCTGAAAATTTAAAGCAGTTTGAGTTCATTTAGCATATATTAAGTACCTGCTATGTGCAGAGCAGTGTAATTAGTGCACATAGAAGATTTAAGAATGATTTAAGGAAAATTATTTTAAATGGTTCCTTACCTCATGGAGCTTACAATCAAGAGGATGGATACAATGTAAGTACAAATAGCCATAATATGTCATGGTAAATATATAGCAAACTGTTGTTTAGATGCCAGGGAGACAAAGAACATTTGTGATTGCGTGAGATCAGAGAGGGCTTCATGGAATAGGTAGCATTTGAGCAGAGTCTTAAAGGATTAACAGAACTTCCATAAACATGAATGGAGTAGGTAAAGACATATTTGGAATAAAGAACAAAGGTAGGAAACTGCTGGACGTGTAAAAGGGACGACCAGTTGTACAGCTTTGCTGGGACACTGAGTATGTGGAAGAAAGAAATATGTGATTAATCTGGAAAGAAAGGGTGGAAAATTTTGAATGTCAGCCTCTGGGGAGTTTGCATTTTATTCAATAGCTGGTAGTTCTACAGGGGGTTACTAAAAAGAAAAATGAAGATTGAAGGTTTCACTCCCAGTAAGTACGGAGATCAAGGTGTGGTATCCCTCCTAGAAGAAAAAAGGAAAAGAAAGAATTACAAGATATAAATTGCTATGTGAAAACATACATTCCTCCTAGAGGAGAAGTTGTAAGGAAATGCTGAGGAATGCTTTTCCACATTAGGAGTAATCAAGGACAGTAGAGTTTTGATTTAAAAAAAAAATAAGACTTCATTGTGAAAACCAAGAAGAAAAAATTATCTGAAGAGACAGACATGAATCCTGACCTGTGTCAGGGCTAAGAATGTCAGTCAATCAGTCAGTGTCACAGAGAATGAAAAGAAAAAGAGACTAGTGAACACTTGGTGCTAGGAAACGAATTTGAGACTTTTCCAAAAGAGGGAGAGGGTTAGATGCTGAGGGAGTGTCCTCTAAGCAATGATAAAGTAGATCCAGAAATAAGGTCAGGTTAGAGATCAGACAGAAAGGACCAGAGGACAAAGAGAGTAGAAGAGAAGGGGTTGTTAATGAGTCCTGCTAAGGAACACTGAGACAGCTCTTTCTTTGGTCCCAGTGATAGAGAGGTCTTGTACTTTCCCAGAGTGCATATTTAAAACATGACAGAGAGCCTCCTGAAAGAAACTAGAGAGCATTGCTGTCTTGATAATGATCCCATCTTGGACCAGAAATGGAAAACCATAGGGAAATTAGTTGTGTTTTCTTCATTGTTGTCTATTGAAGGTGAGGGTTCTAGAAAAAAAGCATCAGTAACACTTAACCCATAAAGACAGAGAAAGATAGAAAGCAAATAGCAACAGGTTAAGAAAATGGAGTCTAAAAATGAGATTTGGGTGTCTTGACCATGTCTTAAAGTACAAGGCATCCCAAAAGTCTCAATGCAGTTTTAAGCTATTAAAGGTTCAAGCTAATAAAGCTTGCAGCTGTACCAAGACTTTTGGGATATCCTGTGTAATAGGTTTCTGGCCAAGGATGGAAAGCATTTAGGAAGTGCTGGTAAGAATGTATTTGTCTGGAGGTGCAAATCTACTAAAAAAGACTTTAAAATGAAAAGAAAGTAGATATGTGGGAGAGAAAAATGACCTCTGTATATTCTTTTTTAATTTTAATTTTTAAAATCCTGAAATTAAACACCAAAGATGAGCATTTCTATACATGGAACACAAAGAGATGATTCTTTGTGAAATTATCAACCTCCATTTCTTATCACTTGCTTTTTAAAAAGTGTATAATGAATTCTCAAGTTACTTTCAAAACCATCCTGCCTTCTTTGTTTCCTTTCAACCTTCTTTTCTGTGCATTTAAAAATGATTTCATGACTCTTTTTTTGGCATCACTGTTGCTAATTTTTTCCAAATTAACCCAGAGAAAGAAAGGAAGAAAAAATGCTTGTAATAAATAAGCATAGTCAAGTGCAACAAATCCTCAGAGTGACCATTTCCAAAAATGTATGTGTCCTTCACCATCATTTCTCTGTCCCAAGAGAAGAAAATACCCTAAGACAAAGATAAAAGAAACATCTAAAGATGGGTCCCAGTGCTGCCCCCTCTCCCAACTCTACCCCTGGTGTCCTCTCACTTTTAGATGCAGGAAACCTACTCCCTTCCCTCTCCCCCCCTCCCCCCTGCCCCAAGTACCATGATTATGCAAAAAATAAAATAAAAAGGAAAGAATTTTCAAGTTTTCTTACTTTCCTTACCTCCTAGACCCCCTAGGACTCTTTGGGGCATTCTTCTCACATCCGCCATGCCTCTGACATTTAAGGTGTCCCACACTCCCAATACATTTTCACTTTTGCTGGGGACCTTGCCTCAAACTTCCCCACTGTCTATTTGATAAAGCCTGTAAATGTTGTTGAGTTGTACACTATAACCATGAAATCCTTCTTATGCTCAGTCAAGCCCTGAGCTATAGACAGTAACCATCCTAGACCTTGTGGAGGAGACAAGATTGGTCATTGTATTGATCAGAGTTCTTAGTTTCCACGTAGCTTTTCTTTATGGTGGTGCTGTGCTTGTATAAATTATTCTCCTAGTTCTGCTCTTTTCATTCTTGGTCAGTTAATGATATCCAAATTGCTCTGATATAATCTCTTGAATCATATCTTACAACATAGTGATGTTGTGTCATATTCAGCCATTCTTCAGAGGCAATGTAGGGGACCCTTAGTTTCTGCTTCTTCCTTCTCCCTCCCCTTCTCATTCTTCCCCCTCCTTCCTTTCTCCTCTCTGTTTTCCTTTTTCCCTCCTTTTCCCTTTAATCTCCCCTCCCCTACTACTTCTGCCTCCTTCTACTTTCTTTGTTCTACTTGCTTCCTCTTATTTTCTACATTCCTTTTTTGCCTTTCTTTTTTCCTCTTTTCAGAACCTTAACAGAGCTAACCCATCTCTCCAAGACCTCTATTTTTCTTAACTCTCTCATTATCCTTTGAGGATATGAAGGTTCTGAAAGATACTTATTTCTTTTCCCCCATTAGGATAATAGTACTTTATCATTATACAACTCCTTCTAGTTCAAATAAATTTGCCCTTCCAGTATTTTCTGGACTCTTGTGTTTATATTTTAAAGTTTCTACTCATCTCTGATCTTTTCATCAGAAATTCGTGAATTTCATCAGAATTCTTGAATTCTACTATTCTATTAAATGCCCATTTTTAATCCCTGTAGTATGTATACTCAACTTTATAGGTTGTTATTCTTGTAAGTCCATATTTTTGCTTCTTGAAATATTGTAATCAAGATCTTATTTGTAACAGTCTGTTAAGTCTTGTGTAATCCTGACTAGTTGCTAGACTTGATCTGCATCTTTCTTGATGACTGAGTATTCCTTGATGTGGTAGTACTGGATTTTATCTGTGATATTTCTAGCACTTTTCCTTTTGGGACTTCTTTCAGGAAGTAATTGATGGTTCCTTTCTCTCTTTACTTTGCCTAGTTTCTTGAGATATAGTGTCTTGACTTAAAAAGCCGTAGCATTCTGAAAGACTTAATAATTTGTTAATGATCTCTATATTTCTTTGCTAGGTCATTTATTTTTTAACACCTTACATTTTCTATTAATTTTTGAATCTTTTGATTTCGTCCTAATATTTCTTGCTGTTTCATTCAGTCATTGATTTGTTTGGTCTGTTCTGATTTTCAGAGAGTCTGTATCTTTTACCACTTTATCTTTTGTTATTTTTTTTTCTTTTCTCCAAAGTTTTTTTTTTCATGGTTTAGCTCTTGTTTCTTTCTTTTTTTTAAAGGTATTCATGTAGTTCTTGTAAAAAGTCTATTTTTTTCCCTTTGAATTTCTTATTTCAGTTGAGACAGTAACTCCTTCTTGGGTTGGGGGAGGGTAAGGTGTGAGGATAGAGCTTTATATTTGTAGTAATTTTTTATACTGTTGAGTGTTTTCTTTACTCGTTTCTCTAGCCATAGTGCTTGAATGGGGGCTTTTTGCTGGGCTTCATTCTTTCTTGGGCTTTTGGGTGGGGTGTTATCCTTGCTTTGGTCATTTCAAAGATCACCTGTGTTCTTGTACGGACCACCATATCCTAGTATTAGGTTTTTCTGGATCTTTGGGATTCAGAACAGAAGATCCTTTCCTTACTCTATGACATTTCAGGAGAGGTTGCTAGAGCCCTCAGAGCTCCTAGCGCCTGAGGAGTCTCATTCTGAGGGTTACCTTCCAATATGCTGATTGCTGCTACTCCCCTCTCCTGGAACTTTTCCAAGATACTTACCTGGGGGATTTTCTGATCAACCTGGGCTTTTCGTAGGGGAGCCTTTCACTCTTGCTGCTCTTAGACACAGCTTTGCCAGATACATAGTTGTGGTTATCCTGGTAGCTGCCATACCCTACAGTGATGCTAGCTCCTTTTCTTAACTGCCCTTGGACTCATGACTGACTGACTGTATATGGAGTTCTGGGTTATAAGAAGTAACTTATTGTAGTTTCTTATTAGGAATCTTGATCATTATTGACTCTGATACAAACTTCAGTGTTTAGCAAAGCAAGGAAAGAAGCCTTAAGTAAGTATTCTGTGGACTCTGCTAAGCATTTGGGGATACAAATACAATAAAAAAACAAAGACTTAAGGAGATTACATTTTAAAAACAACACACAAACAGAGGCTGAAAGTGAGGGAATAGGGAAAGTTACCCTAGAGGGACCTTGGTGTTCAAATCTTAAGATTCAGAAGCAGATCTAGGAGAGGAATGAAGCATGGATGTCTTAGACCCATCCCAAACTGGAGGCTCGAGGAAGAACTCACCAGAGGATAAGGGAGCTGGAAATTGCAGTGATGTTGTCCTAGGTGCTGAGGGAAGTTCCCCAGTAGGAAGGCGGCTGAGGCATGGTTTCACGAGTAAACGAACAAACAAATCCCATGATTAAAAAAGCCATTTTGGTGACAAGGATGATCAAGACACAAACCCAGAAGAGAATGATTACAAAGCATCCACAAGCAACACTGCAAGGAAAAAGTCAATATAGGCACAGCCTTAAACTAGAATTAAAGAAAGACATGAAGTAAGAACTTTTTGAAAAGAATAAAAATGTTTGCTTTTTGTTTGTTTCTAGCAGTATTATTTTTGTCATAGCAAAGAACTGAAGACAAAGTGAATTCACATCAGTTGAGGAATAGCTAAACAAGTTGTGGTAATGTGAAAGTAATGGAACATTTCTGGGCTGTAAGAAATGACAAAAATGGTGAAACATGGCAAGTTTTACATGAACTGATACAGAGTAAAGTAATTATAGCCCAGAAAACTTTATACACAAATATTATGAAAATCAATTACAGAAATCAAGTATGACTCCAAAGATGAAATGTGAGAAAACATCCTTTCCCCTAAGCCTTTGAAGAGACAGAAGGTGCATGGATTTGATGAATTGAAGGTATCTTGAGACATTTTTATGAACTGATCAATTTTGCTGATGTATTACTTTATCTTATTCAAATTTATTTTTTTATTTTTAATTTTCAACGTTAGTTTCCACAAGATGAGTTTCAAATTTTCTCCCTCTCTCTCCCTTCCCCCCATCCCAAGAAGGTATGCATTCTGATTACCCCTTCCCACAGTCTGCCCTCCCTTTTAGTATTCCCTCCTGCCCCCATCACCTTCCCCTTTACTTTCTTGAAGGGTAAGAGATTTCTGTGCCCCATTGCTTGTATATCTTATTTCATAGTTGCATGTAAAAACATTTTTTTTTACCATTTGGTTTTAAAACAAGAGAGTTAAAAAGAGAGTTCTAAACTCTTTCCCTTCTTCCCTCCCCATCAACCCTTATTGAGAAGGCAAGCAATTCAATATGGTTTATACATGTGTAGTTATGCAAAACACTTCCATAATAGTCATGTTGTGAAAAACTAACTATATTTCCCTCCATCCTATCCTGCCCCCAATTACTCTACTTTATCCTTTGACCCTGTCCCCTTTTCAAAAGTATTTACTTCTGACTGCCCCCTCCCCCCATCTCCCCTTCCTTCTATTATCCCCTCCTCCCTCCTACTTTTCTGTAGGGTAAGATACCAAATTGAATATATATGTTATTTCCTCCTTAAGCCAAATCTGATGAGAGTAAAATTCACTCTTTCCTTTTCACATCCCCCGTCTTCCCCTCCATTGTGAAACCTTTTTCCTGCCTCTTTTATGTGAGATGATTTACCTCATTTTATCTCTCCCTTTCTCCTTCTCCCACTATATTTCCCTCACATCCCTTCATCTTTTCATATTCAACTCACCCTGTGCCATCTGTCTATCTATCTGTCTATCTGTCTGCCTGTCTATTTCCTCCAACTACCTTAATACTGAGAAAGGTCTTGTGAGTTACAAATATCATCTTTCCATGTAGGAATGTAAACAGTTCAACTTTAATAAGTCTCATGATTTCTTTTTCCTGTTTACCTTTTTATGCTTCTCTTGATTCTTGTGTTTGAAAATCAAATTTTCTGTTCAGCTCTATTCATCAATAATGTTTGAAAGTCCTCTATTTCATTGAATGTCCATTTTTTCCCCTGAAGAATTATACTCAATTTTGCTGGATAGGTGATTCTTGGTTTTAATTCTAGCTCCTCTGACCTCTGGAATATCATTCCAAGCCCTCTAGTCCCCAATGTAGAAGCTGCTAGATCTTGGGTTATCCTGATTGTATTTCCACACTACTTAAATTGTTTCTTTCTGGCTGCTTGCAATATTTTCTCCTTGACCTAGGAGCTCTGGAATTTGACTACAATATTCCCAGGAGTTTTCCTTTTAAGATCTCTTTCCAGAGGTGATCAGTGGATTTTTTTCAATTTCTATTTTGCCCTCTGGTTCTAGGATATCAGGACAATTTTCCTTGATAATTTCTTGCAAGGTGATGTCTGGGCTTCTTTTTTTGCTCCTGACTTTCAGGTAGCCTAATGATTGTTAAATTCTCTCTCCTAGGTCTATTTTCTAGGTCAGTTGTTTTTCCAAGGAGATATTTCACATTGTCTGTTGTTTTTTCATTCCTTTGGTTCTGTTTTATAATTTCATAATTCCTCATAAAGCCATTAGCTTCCATTTGCTCCATTCCAATTTTTAAGGAATTATTTTCTTCAGTGAATTTTTGGACCTCTTTTTCCATTTGGTCAGTTCTGCTTTTTAAAGCATTCTTCTCATTGACTTTTTGGACTTCTTTTGCTATTTGGGTTAGTATATTTTTAAGGTGTTATTTTCTTAAGTATTTTTTTGGGTCTACTTTAAGCAAGCAGTTGACTGTTTTCATGATTTTCATGCTTCACTCTCATTTCTCTTCCCAGTTTTTGCTCTACTTCTCTTACTTGATTTTCAAAATTCTTTTTGAGCTCTTCCATGGCTTGAGATCAATTCATATTTTTCTTGGAGGCTTTTGATGTAGGAGCTTTTTTGACCTTGTTTTCTTCTGATTGTATGTATTGATTTTCTTTGCCACTAAAGTAAGATTCTATAGTCTGAGTTCTTTTACAATGTTTACTCATCTTCTTAGCCAAATATTTGACTTTCTAAGTCTTTGTCAAGGTAGAGCTCTCCTTCCATTGAGGGTTGGGGTGGGTGTTCTGTCCCAGGCTTCAGGGATTTTGTATCAGCTGCTTGATCCCCCATAATCTGTGGGCTCAGATCTCTAGAAGCAGCCACTGCTGCTGCTGGCACCATCCCCATTACCCTGGGGCTGGGTATGGGGCTGCTGGCCCGGCCTGACTGCATGCTCTTTCACCCAGGTCTCACATAGTTTCCCCACTGACCTTTTCGGCATTTGTAGGTTGAGAAATTTGGAAACTGCCACAGCTTCCAGTGATTCAGTCCCCTGAGCTGCCCCCTCCAAAAGGTTTTTGTAAATGAAATGAGTTCTAATAGAAAAAAAAAGCTATTAAAAATGAGAGCTGTGGAGGAAAGAATTTGATGGGGAATTAATAACTGGGCACAAAAGGTACAATACCTTGCCCAAGCAACAAATTCCCTGAAAATTTGAATGGACTAAGCCAATGACTTCATGAGACAACAAGAGATATTAAAATAAAGTTAAAAGACTATAAAAATAGAAGGAAAAATGAAGAAAAGAGATCAAGAAGAGAAATTTAAGAATTATTGGATTCCCTGAGAAGTATGGCATTTAAAAAAGTCTAGACATTGTATTTCCAGAAATCATAAAAGAAAACTGCCCAGATTTCTTAAAACAAGATAGTAAAGTAAAAATAGAAAGAATTCACTGGTCACTTCCCAAAAGAAATCTCCAAATAAAAACTTCCAAGACCCTGATAGCCAAAATTTAGAGCTTCCGGTTAAAGCAAAAAATACTATAAGCAGCCAGAAAAAAAGATTTTTGGTATTGAGGAGCCACAGCCCAGATTACATAGAGACTTAGCAGCCACTACTTTTGAGTGGTGGAGAGCTTTAGAATATGATATTCCAGAAGATAAAGGATATAGGCTTACAACAAATGATAACTTACTCAGCAAAAGTGAATATGATATTACCGGGGAAAATGGACCTTTAGTGAAGTAGGACTTCCAAACTTTCTGGATGAAAAGACTGTAATTGTGTAGAAACTTTGATATTCAAACACATGAGTTAAGAAAAACATACAAAGGTAAACATAAATGAACACTCGTAAGGGACTAAACAAGGATAAATTGCTTACATTCCAATATGGGGAGAGGATGCAAGCTACTCTGGCTTCAGTGGACCAGAATGTCAGAAACCAACAGATTGCATTTATTATTCTCTATGAACTCAATCATTAGGGTTCATAGTGAGCTGCTGCCTAAATGAATGCTTCTACTATTTCTTGATGACCTTAAGAGAAGAATGGAAAGGGAGGGAAAGATGAATATACTAGGGGAGCAAGGGAAAGGACTGTTAGGGGAAATGATTTCAAATAATCAGGATATGCAAGGAAATATCTGTACAAACAAAAGGAGAAGAGTATGAGGGAGACCACTGGCACTTCAACCTCACTCTTATTTAAGAAGAATACATATACAGGCACAAATGTGTGAATATGCACACACACACACAAACACACAGTTGGGTAGACAAATACATTTCACTCAATAGGGAAATAAGAGGCAAAGGACAGAAAGGACAATTAGAGGGACCATAAATTAATGCAGGGATTAGTACTAAGCAAAACAGAATCTATTAAAGATGCATAAAAATACTTTATAATAGGGATCTTAGGGGCTGCTTATAAATTGGGGGGTGACTGAACAAACTATGGTCTATATATGTGATCGAAATGTGTTGTAAGAAATGATGGAGAGGATAGTTTCAGAGAAACCTGGGAAAACTTGTATGAACTGTTGCAGAATGAAGTGAATAGAAGCAGGAAAAGTTTATTTAATTACAACAGTATGGTAAAGACAAATAACTGAAAAAAATTAGGACCTCTTATTAGTATTATAACCAACCATGATTCCAGAGCACTAATGAAGAAACATGCTACTTGTTAGAAGTGAGTCTGTTTAACAAGCCCCCAACAGTGAGGAACATACTCACCTTAAATAAAGAACAATACCTGTTGTGAAATCAGGAAGGTCTTTGTTAATCTTTCCATCCATTCCCCCTCAACAAGAAGACTACAGCAAGACTACAACACGTGAAGGAAGATGGGGCTTCTTATGCTGTTTTCTGAACTTTGGATCTCCTGTGACACCGTCCCCTGGCCATGTGACTCCATGTTCTCCTCTCTGATAGGCCCTTCCTCACACAGCTCCTTGGACCTGCACATTAATTTTTGACCTCTAATCTGTCCATGCTAGATCACAACCCCCTATCACCCAGGATTGTGGACAACACAACTTTACTTCCCACAAAATTTCCCCCTCTTTCTTTATTAAAATTTCTGTTTCCACACCTAAATCCAATCAACAAATACCTCCTCATATTCTTGCCCCTATGAATTCTTTCCTTCATCTATCCCCCTTTATATGAATATGGGAAGGGAACAAAGTTGAGTGACACATTGACAGATTACAAGGGGGCAGTCCTCTTGTTATAAACACAGATGCAGAGATTCAAAATACAAAGGGAGATCAATGAATTGTCCATTTAGAGGTTCCATCTCATGCAACAGGTCTGGGGAGGAACATCATCTGATGCAGTTTTCTGGTCTGGATACTCCTTCAGGCAGTCTTCAGCACAACATCTCTGCATCTTCTTCCATTTACCTTCTTGTAGAAATCCAGATGTCCACTCTCCTACAAAACTGACCTTGATACCATTTTAGATGAACATTCCTAAACTTTATACACTTATCACTCTTACAAAATCAAAATTGGAGCTTTGACGAATTGTCATGTTTAAGAAATTCGCGTTAAAACCCAGTTTTTACATCTTACATTAATTCTCTATTCGTTTTCCTCATCAGGAGGATGAGATTTCACTAAGGAGTCAATACCAGGTTCCAGTACTTACATAAATACAATAAGTAATCATTTTTAACGCAGTACATATCATATCATAAAACAATTCCAACTTTTGGTCATGAGATGCTTCTTTTAAAGCATTTACAATATAGACCACAAACCATCTTTCTTTTGATATTAACCAGCTGAGAGACAATAATAACTATGTATGCTAACTTAACGAGCTTTTGACATGATTGTCTCCACACTATTACTAAGAATTAAAGGACCCTAACTTATTGTTAAGTTTGAAATCCTAAACCTAACAGCTAAATTTTAGACTTAACCTCAGATGTTCCCCTACCAACAATCTATTATTTAATAGATCTGGTATTAAGCTTACAAAACCTTTGATTACAGGAAATTGCTAATAAGAGTAGGGATATTGAAGAGAAACAATTATCTCCCCAACTTCATGTCAGTTCCAGGCAGGAGTAGCTTGTCAACTGCCATTCAGTCAGGCTTAAAGTCTGCCAGGTGTCAGTGGGGAAATCGAGTCAGGAGACCTTTACATCCTTCAGATTGATTGGGTGGAAAATAGGTTAGAAAGCATGCCTCTTCTATTTATTTCTTATCACCCATATCATATCACCATAATAAATGTTACCTCTGCTAAATTCTTTCTTCCTTTAATGATGTTACATTGTGTCATGGAGGTATTTTTCTTACTGTCTACCTTTTTAAAACAAAAAAAATAATGTTCACAAACATGTTGCCATATAATTTTAAAAGTATCATTTGTTTTGGATGTTATTATGATTTGATAAGTATTCACATAATACCTACTATGTGTCAAGACATTGCTTTAGGATAGCCGCTTAATTGGTCTGGCAGCTTCATGTTCCACCACCTCCAGTCTGTTCTTCACTCAGTCTGACCATGTAACTTATATCCCTGCTCCCACTCAGTAAACTAACTGGAATGGAGGTAGCCTCAGGTTCTCAATCAAGCAAGCATTTATTAAGCTTCTGTTCCATGCTAGGGACTTTTCTAGGCATTGGGGATTAAACAACACACAAAAAACCAAACTGATAATTTCTGCCTTCAAAGAGCCTTCTAATTGGGGAAATAACATGTGTTTTACATAGAATGGTATCTCTGCAGTAGATAAGATGATGTTAATTCCTGATAGAGAGAATAGCAAACTTTCATCATGAAGGACCTCTATAAAGTGGTGATTTTTTTTTTTGGCCCAACTGCCCTCTTCTCCCCTATCTGCTTCCACCCCCCAAAACCCCAAAACAAAACAACTTAGTAATATTAGCAAGTTGCCACCTCGGGAAACCAGGGAACAAATAGCAGTTTGGAGGAAAATTGAAATGACTTTCTTTTACTAGATTTTGGCGTATTCAGAGACTCAAATGAGGTAAAGTACTTTCAGATCTTTAAGTGCTATATAAATGTCAGCTACCACAAAACCTCATTAATTAAGTTTGTGCTAATTGGGTGTTTGAGTCCAAGAATGGGCTAGAATTTACCTTTTTACAGTCTATGAAAAACAGATTTGCTAAGCAAATTGGTAGCACAAAGGAGATTATGGGAGAATACTGAACTTGCTTAAGATAATTTGTTTTAAAGACTTAGCAGTATAGTATTTATAGTTATTTGTAAATAAGATCGTTAGAGTGTAAAAGGACTTTTCTGTTCATCTTGGGACTCTACCTCGCAATATTTTGTTAGCTTTTAATAGTTGTTTCTGTAAGCTTGAAGAGAATAATACTAACATTCTTTGAAAGTGCTCTTTTTAAAGAAAGGTCTCATCACCAAATATTTTTAGCATAATAGTTAAGAAACTGAAAACAAAGTGGATGTTAATTGATTGAAAAATTACTGAGTAAATTGTGGTACACAAACATAATGGAATTTTACTGAGCTATAACAAACAACAAATATAAAATATTTAGAAAATCATGGGATGATTCATATGAATTGATACAAAGTGAAGTAAGCAGATCCAGAAGATAATATACATAATGACTATAACAGTGTAAATGGAAAGAACAACAAAAAAATGAATGGAATGTTATGTAGTTATAATAACCAAGGATGGCCCTAATTAATAATACTAATAGCTAGCATTTGTAAAGTAGTTTAAGGTTTGCAAAGAATTTTACAGGTATTACAATATTCATAAGTATTATTGCATTTCTCCCCCTAGTAGTCCTGTCTGGTAGCTTTTCATTTTACAGGTTGGGAGATTGAGGCAAACAAAGGTTAAGTGATTTGCCTAGAGTCACACAACCAAAAGTATCTGAGATCAGATTTGAACTGACTCTAGGTCATTTGCTCCATCCACTAGTTCTACTGTTCATCTAGCTACCTGTGATGATAAATAGATCTCTTCTTTGCAGAAGTAGGGCACTATGGATTTGTGACATTGCATATGGTATCACACTAAGATTGATATATTGATTAGTTGTGCAGAGCTACTTTTTTCCCCTCCTTTTTTATTGCTTGTAAGGGATGACTGGGTAGGGGAGAGGGAAGGAATATATAGAAATGAAGGTAATGTGAAAGCAAATATACACCACAACCCCCAACCATATCCGTGTGTGTGACCAAGGCAATATTCACAGTACTGGTGGTGATTATGAATATCCCTGGTTAGTTCTCAATCTATAACAGACTCTTCATGTACAAGGCAGAAGAAAAACATTTATTCAGACACCAGTAAGCCAAATCCTCAAATCAGAAGGCCAGTGTTGTCATAGTGACTAAGAAATCAGTACACATTAGCAAGACGGGACAAAGGCATTTCCAAGCCTCCTCCTCTTGCTGGGACCTTCTTACAAACAAACACTCATGAGCCTAAACTGTGCCTAGCTGCCTGTGTCCTTCTCAGCTCTAACTAGCCTGACCATCTTCTTCCCAACTCTGCTCCACCCTTCCTATTCCATCTGTTTAGCAAACTCTTCCCACCACATGTGACTTAGGCTTCCGTATGATTTAAGCATGTCACATGGGCCTATTAATGAATGGGAAAGATTTTCCCATTTAAACTACCATTACAGTATATAGTTTTTTAAAAGCAGGTCAAGAAAGAGCTTTGTGCTATTGAACTCAGCCTACCATTCCTGCAGAAAGGATGAAAAAAAATTCTCTTTAGATATTTTGCAGTTTGAGAATGTAAAAGCCTTGTGTTCCTGATAATGATTGATTTAATACTGATGGATATAACCATGTTTATTGTATCAAAAGAGTAATAAAACTGAATTTAGCTTTACTGCTTAATACCTGTAGTCTTAGGAAGTCATTTACCTCTCTGAGTTGGCTTCCGCAACTGTAAAATCATGGCATTCAACCAGAAGTCAAAGGACTTCTAAGGTCCCTTCAAACTTCAAACTTGTAATGTTGCAAACAAACGCTGGCAGTTTCTGTCAAAGTAAGTAATATATTCTATGGTTAATGCCTCCTTCCTTTTATTTTGTGAGTTTAGGCTCTTGTGAATGTGGCATTGCTCTTTGACATTACTTTCCCTTAATTTTTTTTTATTAATTACTTTTACTTCATTGAATATTTTCTAATTAAAATGTGAAAAAAATATTTTTTGAAATTTTGAGTTTTAAATTATCTGCCTTTCTCCAGCCCTTCTTCTCTTTGAGAAAGCAAGCAATTTGATATCATTTGATACCCATTTAGAAATGTAAATCTTCTCCTAAGTATTGCTTTGGCTGCATCCCACAAATTTTGAGCTGTCTCATTGTTGTCATTCTCTTTAATGAAATTACTGATTGTTTCTCTTACTTGTTCTTTGACCCACTCTTCTTTGGGATTATATTATTTCATTTTCAATTGGCTTTTAATTTATGCTTCCACAGCCTTTTGTCAAATGTAAATTTTATTGTATTATGATCTGAAAAGGATGCATTTAATTATTCTGCTTTTCTACATTTGGTTGTGAGGTTTTTATGCCCTAATATCCATGGTCAGTTTTTCTGTAGGTGGCATGTGCTGGTGAGAAAAAGGTATACCTTTTTCTTTTCCCATTCAATTTTTTTCCCAGAGGTCTATCATACCTAATTGTTCTAAGATTCTGTTTATCTCTTTCACTTCTTTCTGATTTTCTAGTTAGACTTATCTTTGAGAGGGGAAAGTTGAGGTCTCCTATTAGTATAGTCTTATTTTCTCCTGGAATTCATTTAAATTTTCCTCGAAGAATTTGAATGCTGTGCCATTTGCTGCCTATGTGTGTAGTATTGATATTATTTCATTGTCTATGGTTCCTTTTAGCAAGCTGTAGTTTCTTTGTTATCTCTTTTAATTAGGTCTATTTTTGTTTTCACTTTGTCAGAGATCATGATTGCTACCCTGCCTTTTTTAATTCAATTGAGGCATAATTGATTTTGCTCCAGGCCATCATTTTAACTGTGTATGTCGGTCTGTTTCAAGTCTGTTTCTTATGAACAATTTATTGTTGAATTCTGGTGTCTAATCCATTTTGCTATTCACTTCTCTTTTATGGGTGTTCATCCCATTCACATTTACAGGTATGATTACTAACTCTGCATTTTCTCTAACCTATTTTCTTCCGTTTGTCCTTCTCTCATTTCATCCTATCCCTCCTCTTAAGTCTATTTTGCTTCTGACCACTGTGTTCTTTTATCTGCTCTCCCTTTTATCACATGCCCTTTCTCTTATCCCCTTTCCTTCTTACTTCCCTATTAGATGAAATGGATTTCTATCACCAATTGAGTATGTAGATATGTTTTCACTCTTTCATCAAATTTAGATGTGTATGAGGTTCACCCTTTCCATTTTCTTCTCCACTATAAAAGCTCTTCCTTGCACACTTCTTTTATGTGAGATAATTTCCCTCATTTTTCTTTTCCCTTTTCTCACGGCATCCCTCTTTCTTGCCTATCCAGTTAAAAAACACCATCATTCTAATGTAATTGACTCATTCTTCCACCCCCTTTATATGTAGAATTCTTCTAAGTCTTATGAGTTAACAGATATTATCTTCCCATATAGAAAGGTAAACAGCTTAATCTTATTGAGTACCTTATGATTTCTCTTTCATTTTATCTTTTTGTGCTTCTCTTAAGTCTTGTATTTGAAAGTCAAATTTTCTCTTCAGCCCTGGTCGTCTTTTCATTAGAAATTCTTGAAAGTCCTCTCTTTCATTAAGTATCCATTTATTCCCCTGAAGGATTATGCTGAGTTTTACTGAGTAGGTGATTCTTGGTTGTAATCACAGTTCTTTTGCCTTCTGGAATATCATATTCCATACACTCTGTTCATTTAATGTGATAGCTGCCAAATGTTGTGTTGTCCTGATGGCAGCTCCACAATATTTGAATTGTTTCTGTCTGGTTACTTGAAGTATTTTCTTTTTGACCTAGGATCTCTGAAATTTGGCAATAATATTCCTGGGAATTTTCATTTTTGGATCTCTTTTAAGATGTGATTGGTAGATTTTTTTCATTTCTGTTTACCCTCTGATTTTCTTTTATTTAGTATTTCTTTTTCCCCAGTTATGTGTAAAATCTATTTTTAATATTTGTTTTTAAAATTTCAAGTTCCAATATAAATGTGTAGTCATGCAAAGTATTTCCATAATAGTCATGTGGTGAAAGGAAACATAGTCAAAAAAGAGTTTCAGGAAAAATTAAGTAAAAAAAGTATGCTTTAATCTGTATTCAGATACCATCAGTTCTTTCTATGGGTATGGATAAGATTTTTCTTCAGTTTTCTTGTGTCACTGTATTGCTGAGAATACCCAAGTCATTCAGAACTGATTATCTTACACTATTGCTGTAATTTTGTACACAGTACATGTCACTTTGCATGAGCTGAGGTAAATCTTTCCAGGTTTTTCTGAGAGCATTATGCCATCATATACACACACACATACTGCAATTTGTTTATTCATTTCCCATTTGGTGAGCATTCCCTTAGTTTCCAACTCCCTACCGCCAAAAAAGAACTGCTATAGATATTTTTGTACATATAAGTCCTTTTCTTTTTTTAAAATCTCTTTTGGGATACAGACCTAGTACTGGTATTGCTAGATAAAAGGGTATGGATGGTTTTCTAGCCCTTTGGTCATATTTCCAAATTGCTCTCCAGAATAAGTTGAGTCATTTTATAACTCCACCAACAGTGCATTAATGTCTCATTTTCCTCACATTCTCTCCATTTGTCATTTTCCTTTTCTGTCCTATTAGCCAATCTAATAGGTATGAGGTAGTACTTCAAAGTTGTTTTAATTTGCATTTCTTTAATCAGTAGAGAATGAGAGCATTTTTTCATATGGCTATAGATAGCTTTGATTACTTTGTCTGAAAACTTTTTATATATTTTTATCATTTATTAATTGGTGAATGACTTATTTTTATAAATTTGACTCAGTTCTCTATGTGTTTGAGAAATGAGGCCTTTATCAGAGAAACTTGCTTTAAATTTTTTTTTCCACAGTTACTGTTGCTAAATGTATTTCCTTCATTCTATTTGCTTCCATTTATTCTGTTCACTCTCTTTCCTTTCACCTTGTCCCTCCTCAAAAGTGTTTTGCTTCTGACCACCGCCTCCCCCAATCTGTCCTCCTTTCTATCACACCCTTCCCCACTTCCCTTATCCCCCTTACCTCCTGTTTTCCTGTACAGTAAGATAGATTTCTGTACTCAATTGAATGTGTATGTTATTCCTTCTTTGAGCCAATTCTGATGAAAATAAGGTTCACTCACTCATGCCACTAACCCCTTTTTTCCCCTCTACTGTAAAAGCTTTTAGTTGCCTCTTTTATATGAGATAATTTACCCCATTCTACCTTTCCCTTTCTCCCAGTACACTCCTCTTTCACACTTTAATTTTATTTTTTGAGAAATCATTCCTTCCTTTTCAACTCACACTTGTGCCCTCTGTCTATATATACTCCTGCTAACTGCCCTAATAATGAGAAAGTTCTTATGAGTTACAAGTATTATCTTCTCGTATACAAATATAAATAGTTTTATCTTTTTAAGTCCCTTATGATTTCCGTTTCCTGTTTACTTTTTTATGCTTCTCTTGAGTCTTAAATTTGAAAATCAAATTTTCAATTCAGGTCTGGTCTTGTCTGAAAGTTATCCATTTCATGGAGTGTCCATTTTTTCCCCCTGAAGGATTGCACTAGTTATGCTTGATAGATGATAGCCGGCTGTAATCCTGCTTCTCTTGCCCTCTGGAATACCATATTCCAAGCCCTTCAAACCTTTAATGTAGAAGCTCCTATATCTTGTGTTATTCTGACTGTGGCTCCAAGGTACTTGAATTGTTTCTTTCTGGCTGTTTGCAATATTTTCTCATTGACCTGGGAGCTCTGGAATTTGGTTATAATATTCCTTGGAATTTTCATTTGGAATCTTTTTCAGGAGGATTGGTGAATTCTTTCTATTTCTTTTTTACCCTGTAGTTCTAGAATATCAGAACAGTTTTCCATGATAATTTCTTGAAAGATGATATGCAAGCCTCTTTTTTGATCATGGCCTTCAGGTAGTCCAACAAATCTTAAATTATTGTTCCTCAATCTGTTTTCCAATTTAATTGCTTTTTTTCCCCCAGTGAGATATAACATTTTTTTCTATTTTTTTCTTTGTTTTATTGTTTCTTATGGATGTTTCTCATGTAGTCATTAGCCTTGACTTGCCCAGTTCAAATTTTTAAGAAATTGTTTTTCTTTGTGAGCTTTTGTACCTTTTTTTTCTGTTTGGCCAGTTCTGCTTTTTATAGAGTTATTTCTTTTTGTCAATTTAGTTTTTTAAGGTGTTATTTACTTCAGTATTTTTGTGACTCTTTTACCAAGCTGTTAATTATCTTTTCAGGATTGTTTTCCTTTACTTTCATTTCTTTACCTAATTTTCCCTCTACCACTCTTATTTTTATTTTTTTGGTTCTTCTAAGAATTCTTATTGGACTTGTCTAATTTTATAATTTTTGTTTCTAGAGGCTTTGCTTGTGGTTGTTTTGACTTCATCTTCTTCTTCTGAGTTTGTGTCTTGCTCTTCCCTTTCACTGTAGTAGCCTTCTGTGGTTAGGTTCCCTCCCTCCTCCCTCCCTCCCTTCCCTCCCTCCCTCCCTCCCTCCCTTCCTTCCTTCCTTCCTTCCTTCCTTCCTTCCTTCCTTCCTTCCTTCCTTCCTTCCTTCCTTCCTTCCTTCCTCCCTCCCTCCCTCCCTCCCTTCCTTCCTTCCTTCCTTTTTTTGTTGTTGTTTGCTTACTTTTCCACCCTATTTCTTGATTTGGGATTTTATGTTAATGTTGAGGTTTGTTCCCGGCATGGGAATGATTGTATCAAACTTTAGGGTTTTTTTCCATTGCATTTTCTGAACTAGTTCTGGGGGTTTGGAAGCTTTTGGTGCTTCCAAGGTGGTGTGATCTAGGGAGAGGTGTTGTCATTGCTTTCTTGGTCAGAACTCTGGTCCTTACCCAGGAAGGGCCCTCCCCCCAAGCTGATCCCTTGAGATTACAGTCAATACGGCTGCTTGGTCGCCCTCCACTTTTGGGATCAGAAGCAATACTGTAGTCAGAAGTGATACTGCCTCTTCGGTCTCCCACTCTCTCTTATTTAAAAGTCCTTCTCGCTGCCCTTGAACTCTGACCCAGAAGTGGTATAGACTATGGAGTTGCCTAACAATTTCTAGTCCTGCTTCTAATACTAGAACAACCCTGTGCTCTATTTCTAACCACTTGCCAGATCCCCTTGCCACCTTTTTCTTGAGAACTCCCAAAGCTGTTTCTGCTTCTGTCACCATCCAGCTGCCCCCTTCCTCATGTGACAGATCTCTTTTTCTGACCTACTGTGTTCTTTTGAGCAGGAAGAGTGGTGTCTTACTTGGACCTTTTGTTGGCCCTGCCACTCAATTAAGCTTAGCCGAGGGATTTCTGTACTCTTGTTTCTTGGCTCTACTGCTTGAAGTTCCTATGCTTTTCTCTTAAAAATTTCAGATCACTGTCATCCGTTTGATGTTGCTCATTAGAAGTCTTAAGTATCAGCTAAAATCCCACTGCTGCAAGAAGTCTTCCTCAGTTCCCCTTAATGCTTGTCTCTTGAGATTATTTCCCATTTGTCCTATATGTATATTGTTTATACATGGTTGTTCACATGTTATTTCCTCTATTTACATTGTAATTTCCTTGAACACGGAGACAATCTTTGCCTGTTTTTGTATCCCCAATGCTTAGCACAGTGCCTAGCACAAAGAAAGTGCTTAATAAATGCTTGTTGACTGCCTTTCTTGCCTTACCAGACTAGTCACAGTAAAGTGAAAGTAGGGGCTGAGGCAGCTGTAGGCCTGGTCTCTTTTTGCTTTTTTTATTTTAAGCTTTTGCTTATTTTAAGAACAAGAAATGTGCTTCACCAAGATTGGTCTTGGCATATAGTGGATACTCTCAAAATATTCTTTAAATGCAATTTTAAAAATGAATTAAATTTTTTATTTGTTTTTATCCTCCTATTATAATTTGTGGTTCAGTTGTTTCAGGCATATCTGACTCTTTGTGACCCCATTTGGGATTTTCTTGGCAAAAAATACTGGAATAATTTGCCATTTCTTTTTCTAGCCTATTTTACTGATGAGGAACTGAGGCAAACAGGGTTAAGTGACCTACCAAGGGCCACATAGCTAGTAAATATTTGAGGCCAGATTTGAACTCAAGTCTTCCTGACTTCGGGTCTAGCACTCTATTCACTGTACCACCTAGCTGCCCCTTCTGTCATAGATTTAGAGCCAATAGTAAATTTTAGAGGTTATTTAGTCCATCCCTTCTTAAACTGTGGGTTGAGAAGTGCTGAGTGGAAAAAGTTTAAGAAGTCCTGAAAGTCCAACCCCATCATTGTATAGATAAGGAAACAAGGAAGCTTTGGTGATTTGACCAGAGTCACACAGGTATGTGGGAGAGGAGGAATTTGAACTCAAGTTTTCTGATTCCAAATCCAGCACTTTATTCTAGTGCACCATGCTACCTCTTCAGTTTAATAATGATGATTGTTGGGTATGGAATGAGGAAAAAACTCCTCTGTTTATCCAGTCACACAGACACACACACACACTCACACTCACACTTACACACACACATTCACACTCATACTCACACTTACACACACACATTCACACTCACACACACACACACACACACTCAAAGTCCCCCAAAGTAGTGGCAGTATTTTGTACTATACTAATAAAAATAGGTGATGCCTTTATTTGAAGGTGTTTTCCCCCATGAAGGGTGCAGAAAGTAAAACTTGTATAGATGTAGACGGCCCAGGTTTGCCAAAGGTCCTCTTTTGAATACCCTCTGTGAAACAGCACCCTCATCCATCGTACTCAGACTGATGCGTGTGTTTCATGAATATGTCTCCTTAAATTCTTGAAAGAGAATAAATATTATTGTTTTTTCTTTAGGTTATTCCCTAATCTGAATGTGGTGAAGGTTTGGGAGGAGGGTATACTTGGCTTAGCTGCAATAACAGAGCATTTGAAGAGTATTGATAACCCTACTGAAAGTAAAGAGGAAGTGGTTAAAAAGATATTAACTGCTCATACTCAGCTTTCTGGAGCTCTCCTAGAGGGCAGTGGGGGCAGAGGTATGTGCACATATTTTGTTCCTAACTGTGACTGATGTCTCTGAGAGCAATATACCCTAATGAGCCCAAACTTATTTCTCTCCACTATTATATCTTTTAATGATAAAATATCTGCTTTAAATAGGAAGAAAACATTAATTTGAATATATGGATATTGTGCATATATCACCCTTTGTGGTGATAACATGTGGAAATAGCCTGTGAACAACTACGTACAAACAAAAGAAGGAAAGTAATATTTTTGATCCTTTATAATCTTTACTTTGGTTACTGAATATATGTGTAAGAACTACTGTGACTTTTAACTAATTTTCAAAATAAAAGCAGAATGCCATGTACATTGGTTGTAGTTATGATTGAAATACATGCACATCAAATAGCTTCATTGAACTATTTTAAATTTTTGTTTTTGCATTCCCCATGCCCAGCATTGTGCCTTGGTGCAGACTGGACACTTAAATGCTTGTTGAATTGAATAGAGTTAAGCTGTGATTTAGTAAATTCTTTCCATGTTGTTCAGGACCCTCCCATGTACTAGAAGAACACTGTGACTTTAAGACTGCTTTGCCAAGATTTGTAGGTTGAGAGAGAAACAAAGGTAGAAGAGGAAAGCATGAGAGACTATCAGATGAGCAAAAAGGAACCTCCGAGAGGTTAAAGAAGAAAACATCTTAAGAGATTTGCTAGTTAATATGAGAAAAGATTGCAATTCTCCCCTCCATCCCTAGCCCAGTAGAGAGAAAGATTAATTTAGTAGTTCTTTTGCCTAGAAAGAAAGGAAAAAGAGTAATTAAAACTAGAAAATTGAATTTTATGTAAAAACTATGGTTTTAAAAGCCTGGCATTTAATCAAATGAAAAATATGACATACCCTTACAAATTATGCAGTTGATATTACTATTAATAATGATCTGTATACGTACATGTATATATGTATAGCTTTTGGATCATAGACCATAGCATTGGACCTAGAAAACTCCTTAGCGGTCATTCAGGAAAACTACCTCATTTTACAGATGAGGAAATGGACCTGAAAAGGTAAATATCTTGCCATAGAGGTAATAAAGGTAGAACCAGGATTTGAACCCATACTTCTAACTACAAATTTAGCATTTTGCTGTACCACACTGCCCTCCTGGGAACCAGAAATAAAAAAATAAATATTTATGTCATGAGTAGTATTGAATATAGCATGCATAGGATCATTAGATAAGCATTCACTAAGGTAAGTGAATATTTAATGTAATTTATATTCCTTATAATTTCTCTATTGCAGAATTAGTTTTTGAATCACAACTTGTATTGAAACCTTTTTTTTTTAAAATAGGATTCGTATGTCTCCATTTGTTATTTTCTTAAAGAAGGCTACGTCAGAGATAAGGCATACAGAATAGTTAACATATCCTTTTTTAATGCCAATTTTAATGTACTTTCTGGAAGGAAGTTTGTCTCCAAGACTGTGAAAGGTTGGTTATGTCTTCTGGGATCTACGGTGTTTGGACTGAAGTCAAGTAGTTGACACTATATAACATTGGCTGACAGGTCAAAAAATTGACACCTGAAAAACCAACCAAAGGGTAAGGAGAGGAGAGTTAGCCTTGTTGCCTGGCAACAGGATTCTGGTTAGCATCTGTTCTTTCAGAGACTGGAATAATGATCTAGTTTTGTAACTGGTACATTATTATTATTATTACTTTCTTAAAATCAATAATTTATTAAATGATTTTTTATGTAACATCTTTAAAAATAAAAAGATTGAAGGTGAGATCTCTCAAACCTGCTACTCTACATTTTGCATTCACTTATTTGTTTATTCTATGATAAGTGTTGCAGCAATTGAAGGGCATTTGTTCAGTTGGAGGTATTGCAAATGGGTATCAAGATAAACCTAAGTTGGACTAATGGCCCATCTGCCATCGTGAAACAGGCTGGCAGCACAACAGAAGGTCACATATTCTATCAGCCTTGGACCTTAAGCAAAGTCTGCAGGAGAAAGAATACATTCACAAAGGGGAAGATGATTGACTAAGGATATCTCTGTTTTGCTGATGGACATAAAAGCAACCTTTTTCTAGTCATGATTTTATGATAAGATGAAGCGTAATTCCTGATTCCTTCGACTCCTGCTTTACCTTTAGACAATGATTTTTCCCTGTCAGCCTGCATCAAAAATAATGTCACATTCAACATTCTTTATATTGGATATGGGAGCGAGTAGGAAAGTTATATTCCTGTCTGTACAAAGGGGTTGGTAAGACCATGTCTATCTGAATGTCCTAGATATTAAAAGCACCACCTTCAAAATCATAATGGCTTACCAATAGTTAAACCATTCTACAGGGATGAGTTTATATGAGAAGAAAAATGTTAAAAGACTGAGAAATAACAGAAAGGAAAAAGAGAAAAAAGTTTGAGGATTAATGGAGGCATAGTATAAGAGAAGGCAAAAAAAAATAGCTTATTCAGAATGCTTTATAACCTGGCGCCATCTTACCTTTCCAGTTTTGTTACACTTGCTCCCCAACATGTACTCTTTGATCCAGTGACATGGGTCTCCTAGCTGTTCCTGGAACAAGATACTCATCTCTCAGCTCTAGGCATTTTCCCCGGCTATCCTCCTTGCCTGGAACACTCTTCCTCCCTCAACTCTATTTGCTGACTTCCAGGTAACATCTTACCTTCTATAGGAAGCCTTCTCCAAACCCTCAATTTCAGTGCTATTCAACTCTTAATTGCTTATTATTTATCATGCATATTGCTATACTCTTCACGTATTTGTTTGCATGTTGTGTCCCCCATTCGATTTTTTAAATAATATTTTATTTTTTTCCACAATTAAATGGTAAAACAATTTAAAACTTTCTTTTAAGTTTTGTGTTCCAAATGTTATCCCTCTGTCCCTCTTTTCTCCTCTCCCTGAGATAGTAAGCAAGCTGATATAAGTTATATGTATGCAGTCCTGTAAAACATTTCTATATTAGTTTAAACAAAAAAGAAAAGGAAGGAAGGAAGAAAAGAAGGAAAGAAGAAAAAGATGTTTCTGTCTGTATTCAGATAATATCAGTTCTTTCTGTGGAAGAGGATAGCATGCTTCATCATGAGTCCTTTGGAATTGTCTTGGACCATTGTATTGCTGACAGTAGTTAAGTCATTCACAGTTCTTCCTCCTACAATATTTCTGTTAATGTGTTCAATGTTCTCCTTGTTCTGCTCACTTGACTTTGCATCAGTTAATGTAAATCTTTCCAGATTTTTCTGAAATTATCCTGCTTGTCATTTCTTATAGCCCAATAATGTTCCATCACAGTCATATATCACATCTTGTCTAGCCATTCCTCAGTTGATGAGCATCACCTTAATTTCCAATTCTTTGCCTCCACAAAAAGTTGCTGTAAATATTTTTATTCAAATAGATTCTTTTCCCTTTTCCTCCATTTGCTTGTAAGCTCCTTGAGGGCAAGAACTGTCTTTTTCATCTTTTTGTATCCTCAGTGCTAGAATATAGTAGGTGCTTAATACATGTTTATTGATTGGTTAACAGTAATAATAACTATCATTTATATAGTGCCATAAGGTTTATAAAGCTCATTATATGTATTATCTCATTTGATCTTTACAACACTCAGAGGTAGGTGCTATTCTTAGTCCCATTTTACAGATAAGGAAACTGAGTGATTTGTGTAGACTGAAGCAGGATTTGAATTTAGGACTTTTTGATTCTCAATCCAGTACTCTACCTACTGTTTCACTTAGCTGTCTTAATTAACATCCTATTTCTAGAAGCAATGGTAATAAGTTTATCACAGTTTCCATAACAAGGAATTGAGGTGGGGTTTGAGAGTGTGAGTAAAGTATATTTCTATTTCCATAGGTAAGTAGATGACAGGATATATGGAGTGGATCTCTGGAAGAACTGTCATCATCATCAGCCAGAAACAGTTTTCAAAAAAAAAAGAAAAGGAAGATGGTTTTGTTTTTTTTTTTTTAATATGGATGCAAGACTAGGTCACTGCAACCAGAAATTTCAAAAAGCTTTTCTGTGAGGAACCTGAGCTCATTGATCAGTGCATTTTTTTTTTTTTGCAAATAAATGATAGAAATTATGCAACAGATATCCCTGTATACTGTGATATTTAAAATTTGGCACTTATCAAATAAATAGAAAGATGAGATCAAATCATCTTCAGGCTGCATTCCCAGCTTCTTCCACCATGCCTCTGCTCTTCATCCTGAAGCCTCACGTTAGCCCTTGAATCTACATATTAGAAATGGCCTCATCCTCTTTTTCGATGGCTTCTCCCAGAATCTCCATTTGAGGAGAGTGCCCTCACAAGCCATGTCTCAGTCTTCTCCAAGATGCACTTAGGTCTCCTTCTGCCATTCATCCCCCTCCATATACCTTTGTCTTCCCTCATCTCCCACCTTGTTTTCATCTTCCTTTTATATATTGTCTTTGAGTTTTAGAATTTAGTGTCCTCAAGGTCAGGGAATATTTTTCTGTTTGACCTTAGTATAGTGCTTGATGTGAAGTAAGAGGTTTTGCTATTTGATTCACTAATCAAAAGCATATGGGAACAGGATAAAGTGTGTATCATTTTCATCATCCTATCTGTCACTGAGTTACCCTGAAGATGCTTTTGGAGAACCTGTAGAAGTTACATTCTAATACTTTTATTCAATTGCAAAAAGCTATCATTTTATTCATCTGTGAACTATTTGAACAACTTGTCCCAGGACCATTTCTATCTGAACTCTATCAAGTATAAGATGAGAAGAACAAGAATTATAGTGAAAATGTATTATTATTATTATGTTATAGAATGTATTCTTTTTTCAGGTATAGCATGATTACCTATCTGTTTCATCTATCCAAGAAACATATACTGAAACACTAACTCAATTGCCTACTTGTTCACTTTCATATTATATGCTGGATGATAAGAATTTCTTGTCAACCTTGTTATGCCAGTGTGATTAGTTAGACCTAGCTCTTTCAAATAACCTTGGATCTCATTGACTGAGTCCTGACCTATAGCTGGGATTGATGTAATTAATTAGCACAATGTCATAAGCAAACTAGAGCATCTCTCCTATCACTAGGGCATCCTTTTTCTAGTTCAAACTCTGATTTTATTGGAAAAGATTCTAATTTATTTCCCTTACATATAATACTAGCTCTTAGTTCTAAATATGTTCTCTTTATAATTTTAAAGAAAGATCCATTTATTTCTGTTTTCTAGTGTTTTGAATGGAAATAGGTGTTGTATTTTGTCAGAACCTTTTTCTGCACCTATTAATATCTGCATGTATCAATTTCATTAATTGATTTACTTGGGTTGTTTATTAATTTTACAGCTTTCTTAATATTAAATCAATCCTGCATTCCTGTTATAAACCCAACTTGATTATAATGTATAATGTTTATGATATGTTGTTTTAACCTTTTTGATAATATCATATTTAAAATTTTTGTTTCATTTTTTATTAGGGATATTGGTCTGTAATTTATATTTCTGTTCTGATTCCTTATTTTATATGCAGGAACATGTATGTATCATAGAAGGAATTTGGTGAGATTCTTTTTTTTCCAGTTTATATAATACTGGAATTAATTTTTTTTTGAAACGTTGATAGAATTCACTTGTGAATCCTTTTTCTTTCTCCCTTGTGCAAAATGTCTTTCATGATACTGACACAATCCTTGTTTGAGCATGTCTCTCTCTCTCTTCTGCCTTTCTCTTAATCTTGTGCTTTTTGATATTAACCCTTACATCTCTTCTTTCCTTCTTGTAGTCTCTGATAATGAAGTTAGAAAAGCAGGGATGAGAATAAGCATTTATAAAGTGCCTCCTGTGCACCAGGCATTGTGTTAAATGCTTTTTACTAACATTATCTCATTTGATCCTCACACCAATTATTATCCCCATTTTACAGATTTTATAGAGGAAACTAAGGCAAACAGAAGTTAAATGACTTTCCCGGGGTCACACAGCTGATAAATGTCTGAGGCCAAATTTCAACTCAGGTCTTCTTGATTTCAGAACTCTAGATGACTGTGCCACCAGCTGCCTTCTTGCTCAAGTAGGCCAGCTTCCCTATATATGCCCTTAATCTCAGTCCTTTTTATTCTGTCTAGCAATTTGTCCTCATAGTAATCCTCTCTGCCTCATCTGCCTGTCTCTGTCTTTATCTTTTTCTCTGTCTCCTGTTTTTAATGATGTCTTCTCTTACATTAGCTTATCTTTCCCATATTCCCCTTCTCATTCCTCTCCCAAAGAGCCATTCCATATAAAAAATATTTTTAGAGAGAAAAAAAATTCCACCTGATGGATAAGAGTCTGAAGACATGTGTAACTTGGACTGTGGACTTCTCACCTCCATGGAAGGCTGTATTGAACTTCTCCTCTCATATCTCTTCATTCAGGTCCTGCTCATCTTTATAATTTTGTTTTATTCACTTTTGAAGTTTTGATATGTAGTTCTTTCCATTTACATTGCTGTAGTTATTGTATATAATGTTTTCTTGCCTCTGCCTACACTCATGATCCTTTTAATTGTCAAATCTTTTTTTTGTTTTTTTGACAGTCCACATCCTTCTTGACTTCCCTGCTGTATTTGACATTGTTGATCACCTTATCCTCCTGAATACTCCCTGTTCTCCAGATTTTTATGCCATTACTTTCTCCCGGCTTCCCTTTTATTTGTGGAACTAAGCCTCTGTCTCTTTTGTTGGTTCACTGTCCATAGCAAGCCCCTTAATTGCGAATGTTCCCTAAGGCTCTGCCCTAGGCCCTTTTCTCCTTTTTCTCTAAACTGTACTCTCTCTGTGACCTCTGCATTTCCCCAAGGTTTAATTATCTCTGTGTGGATGACTCACAGATCTATATATCCAGTCCCAGCCTCTCCTTTGTGCTTCAGTCCAAGTTCATTAACTCCATAATAGATATTTTGAATTGCATGCCCCAGAGGCATCCCAAATTCTGCATTTCTAAAACAGAACTATTATTGTTGCCCTGTTCTCAGCTCCTCCTCAACATGCATTTCCTGGATACCTTCTGCCTCTCTCCCCTTTCATTGTCATAAGATGGCCTTTCTTCCTTTCAGGACAGCTCTACGTGCACAAGTGATGCTATTTCATCCTCTCATCTCCGGCAGATGACCCCACCCTCATCCCCACTCTTTCTCTTATCTTCCTGTCTACTGGCTGCTTTCCTGTTGCCTAAAAAACCCCTATATTTCCCCCATTTTCAGAAATTCCTCACTTGGTCCATCCATCTTTTGCCTCATAGCTCTCCTCCCGTAAGTGTCTAAACTTGAGAAGGCTGTCAACAATAGGCCTCCGTTTCCTTTTTTCTCATTCTTTTCTTCACTCTCTCCAGTCTGGCTTCTGACTTAATCATTCAGATGAAACCCTTGTTTCTATAGTTACTAGTATTCCTTAATTGTCAAATCTAACAGTCTTTTCTCAGTCCTCATTCTTTCTCACCTCTCTAAAGCATTTGATACTGTTCATCACCCTCTTCTCTTTGATCTCACATTTTTTTAACTGCCTTTCAGACTTCTTGAATTTAATGTCCAGGAGATATCTTAAACTCATTCTGTCCAAAATAGAACTCATTATCTTTTCATCTAACCCCACCTCCTACCCCATTATCATACAGAGCAACACCGTGGTCCTAATCCCTTAGGCTCCCAAAGACTTATTTGGATTCCTCACTCTCACTCCTCCTTCCCCATCCAAGCTGTCACCAAAGCCTATGGGTTTTATCTTTGCAACATTTCTCAAATATAGGCACTTCTCTCTTTTGACACTGCCACCATTCTAGTGGAAGCCCTCATCACCTAATGCCTTGATTACTTCAGTAGCCTGCTTGTGAATCTGCCTGCCTCAAGTCATTCCCCTCATCAATCCATTTTCCATTCAGCCACCAACAAGATTTTCCTAAAACACACCTATCTTTCCTAAAACACGTTAATTCCCTACTCAGTAAACTCTAGTGGCTCCCTGTTGCCTCCAGGATCAAATACAAAATACTTTATTTGGCTTTCCAAGCCCTTTGTAACCTGGTTCCTTCCTGCCTTTCCAGTCTTCTTTATCTCACATCTTACTTCTTACATCACCAACATGTACACTTTGATCTAGTGACACTGATCCCCTGGATGTTCCACAAACAAAGCACTCCATTTCTCAGCTCTCGCCATTTTCTCTGGGTGTTCCTTATGCCTGGAATGCTCTCTGTCCTGTGCTCCAACTATGAACCTTCCTGCTTTCCTTTAAGTCCCAACTAAAGTCCTATCTTTTACAGGAAGCCTTCCCCAAGCGCTATTTTTATCTCTTAATTATTTCCCATTTATCTGGTTTATAGCTTGCTTTGTATACATTTGTTTGTGTGTTGTCTACCCCCATTTCATTGTTAGCTCCTTGAGGGCAAGAACTGTCTTTTGCTTCTTTTTGTATCCTCAGTATTTAGCACAGGGCCCAGAACATAGTAGGCACTTTATAAATGTATTTGGTTGATTCAGAGAAACTAGATGGTACAGTGGATAGGGTGCCAGGCCTGGAGTCCGAAAGACTCATCTACTTGAGTTAGCTAAAACCTGGCCTCAGATACTAACTGTGTGACCCTGAGCTAGTCACTTAACCCCGTTTGCTTCAGTTTTCTCATCTGTAAAGTGAGTTGAAAAAGGAAATGGCAAACCACTCCAGTGTCTTTGCCAAGAAAACCCCAAATGGGGTCATGAAGACTCAAACAGGACTAAGAAAGTTCTGAATACAACATTGATTAATTGATTGGTTGTCATTCCTGGTTGGAGTACTCTTCTTCCTCATTTCTATCTCTTGCCTTCCCTGACCTTCTTCTAGTTCCAACTAATACCTTCTCTTCTACAGTGATCCTTTCTTACTCATTCTCCTTTCTAGTATCTTTCTTTTATTTATTATCCCTACTTTATCTTTTATTTTGCTTATTTTGTATGCTATCTCCTTTAGATTATGAGTTTCCTTGATAATAGAGACTATCTTTTGTCTTTCTTTGTATCCCTAGCTCTTAGCACAGTACCACTTATTAAATGTTTAATGACTTAACTGACATCCCACTTCCAACACCAGCTGCTGACCAGCTGTCACCAATGTGCACATAAACTTAGGGAATAGCAGTATACCCCAGAGATCACTGGCTCTGCCTCCAACCTATGCTTCCTCTCACCCCCTTCCCATAGTCATCAGCCAGTTAAGCAACTCCTATGGTAAAGGAACAAGTCATGCCCACCAATTCCTGACCAACGAGTACCTAAGGGGCATCCTGTCTGAAGTAGCATAGCATCTTAAAGTTTATAAGCCCAAGACTTCTGAAGTGAATTGTCCCAACCCAGACTCACCCCCATCCTCACCCCCGACCACTGTTTCAGTTTCTACCTCAGCCCTCATTCCCATTATCCCAGGATGTGACAGTTGTGATGATGTGACCTGGCAATTGCTTTTCTGAGTACTACATCTCCACGTTCTTAGAAACCACAGCTGTTGAAGACCTAGAAAGGGAAATTTTTACTTCCAAAATCCTTGGCATCATCTAATGAAAAATATGCTGTTCCCTATAACATGACATTAAGTGAAGATGGATTATGCCGGCTTTATTGCTGCTATACCCTAAAAACCATGAGACCTTTCCTTCTGACTTGCCATTGAAGTCTGTTATCTGTGTACCTCCCTCCTTAGGACATGAGCTTCCTGAAAGCAGGAACTGTCTTTTGTATTTTTATATCCAGTGTTTCCTGTAGGGTTGGTTTGTAGTGTTTAATAAATACTTTTTCATTGATTCAATCTTTCAATCATGTGTTTTGTACTGCTGGGTCAAATTTTTTTTTTTTTTTTTTTTTTTTAAGTTAGTAAAGCTTAGATATGGTGTGATCTTAGATTTGCTATACAAAATAGTAATTTATGTAACTGTAGATATTTGCTGAAGAAATATGAATGAAAATTTGTCTTTTTCCTTCTCTTGTTTTCACCAAAGATCTCCATGAAAATATGACCATTCTCATAAGTGTTAGAAATGAGCCCATTTAACAAGCTTCCAACAGTGAGAAACATGCTCACCTTAAATAAAGAATAATACCTGTTGTGAAATCAGGAAGGCTTTTATTAATCTTTATGTCTATTCCCCCTCAATGGATGGGTAGCCTCCCCAGTAAGGTTACAGGAAGATTACAGGAAGACTACGACACGTGTAGGAAGATGGGGCTTCTTATACTGTTTTCTGAACTTCGGATCTCCCGTGACACTGTCCCCTGTTCATGTGACTCCATGTTCTCCTCTCTGATAGGCCCTTCCTCCCACAGCTCCTTGGGCCAATCAGTCCCTGACCTCCAACCTGTCCATGCTAGGTCACAACCCCTATTACCTAGGAATGTAGATGATATAGCGGGTGTAGCTGATAGTTGCCAATATCTTCTTAATCACCTTTATTGGCAGAAATACCATCTTTCACCTTTTCCAGTCTTTTAAAATCTACCCTTCTTTGAGATATCATGAGAACCAATCCTGTACTTTTTAAAATTGAATAACTTCCAGCTTGGATTTTCTGGAATTATTTGGTCTGGGTCACGTGCTTTCCCGAACTTCTTCTGTTGAGAATACCACTTATTTATATCCAGTATTGAGCTGATAAAGTCCAAACCCTGTTGTTCTCCTCTTACCATCAAGAAGTCTCTATTTCCCAGCTGTTGTCCCTATTTCAGTTTCCTCTATGGAGGCACTTGGAGTTAGCTGGATTACTTGGGTCTCACAAGAAGCTTTCTGTGGGATTGGTTTCCCTTCAACTGCTTTTTACCATTTTGTGAAGTGATATTGCTATTAATTTTCCAGCAAATTCAGTCTTAGTTTTTAGATGAATTTACACCTTAGATCTATTTTGCCTGTGGTTGTCACATCTTCCTGCTTGGTAAACAGAGTTGATGTTTGCTTGCTAAGAGGTTTCTGTATTCTTTTAGTCTCTTTACTATGAAGAATGTTTTACATTGATTCATTTTCTGTAAGAAGTGATAATAATCTGTCTTTCCTTTTCCTAACTTTCCATTTTGGGGAGCTTGTTTAAATTCATCTAGTTGGAACCATTATAATTACATGCTATATTTTCTCATCTTTAGCCTGTATTGGTATTGATTTTGACCTTTGCTCTAAACAGTCAATCTAAACTATATACAGACACCTGATTCTGAAATGACTATCATGTCAAACATTTCCTGTCTGTTATTCTAGTGGTTTTTTTTTCATGATATTGTTTGGTGTTCATTACATCTAACACCTTCTGATGTTCTTTTTGAAGAAATTTTCAATATTCCAACTTCCAAATCATACTGAATTTGTATTTGGTCTCTTTGTTTCTTTATCCTGAGTGTGTTTTAAGACAAAGATTTTGCTTTCTCTTTTATTGCTTGCTTATCTTACATCAACCTCTCATTCAGAAAATACGTTGTAAAAGAAGTTTTTAATCCAAGTCCAGATAAATGATCCACTTCTATCTCTGAGATAAGGTGATTTGATATTCATCTTTGTACTGAAATTACTGAGGGTCAAGATACATCTTTATTTCGTTTGTAGGGTTTTGTTGTTCCTCTACAACAGATAGTGGTGCATAAGTTTTTGCTTTTGCTGATATTCATCTTTAGTACTGCAAAGCTAGAAGACCAGAGGTCCAAATGATGTTTGTTATTGCTTGTAACTGCATATTGAATGTAATTTTATAAAGTCTTTTATTTACTTCTCCAAGGAGATCCTATGTTCTCCCATTTAGCTATAATTTCTTTTTCTCCTATTTTCATTTATAGCACATATATCAATATCATATTATTCCATTCCTTCAATAGTGCATCAACTTTGTGATTTTTGGACAAAGATTGCATAGTAAGGGTACTGATAGTTAAATCAATATTTCCTGACAGTTGGAGACTTCTGTGATTTTTATTACCTTTTTATTTTTCTTTTCTGCTGCTCTGCCACTGTTACCTTAAAAGCCAGAAGGGGCCACAAAAGTATTGAGGCTCAGTTTGTATTTTTATCTGTTCCATCCATCACTACAACCAAAACATTTATCACTTAGTACCCAGACTATCAAGATTCTCGTTTCAAAATAATGACACAGTTTTCTCTTGGATCCATAGAAGTATTTCTGCCTTTGAGATTTTTCCAGAGTTTCAGACGTTGCCTACTATCGTACCCTGTTAGAAACACTGTTATCTCTGTGCACAGTGTCTGCATCATAGTAGGACTTCTTTAGAGGATAGGGAATACAATGAAAACAAAACTCCTAATTATTTGAAATTGGAATCATTCTGTGCCTGAAGTGAGGGCTCTTAATTGAATCTAAAAGCTATTGAAAGAGCAATGAGATTTGAGTTAAATGATGGCCTAGGGCAACATTTCTCAGCTGCTGGTCTCTGGACCAGTGCTCTCTCTCTCTTTTTTTTTTAAACCGGTCCACAGTGATAACTTCTAAGTTTTGTCTTGAACTTGGAGGGGTTCACTGTGGTTTCTGCTTCTTGCTTTTATCCCTTTTAAGCTCTTCCAAATTTCTTATTTAGAACCTTGTTCCTTCCATTCACAGAAGACCAGGCAAGACAAATAATGCAAAGTTTTGCTGAACCTTTTAGTGTTAATTGGCATTGGGACCTTTTGTAAACAGAAAATATGACTAACTGAAGGAGCATCAACACTCAATAGTTGTTTTTTTCTTTATTTCTTTTCAAAAAAGCTCAGAGCTATGCCCAGGTTCTTGAAAACTCAGGCTTGGAAATTGGATGTCAGGAACCCATCTTATTTTTGGCAGAGTGCACCCCACTCCGTATAGGTTAAGCTGCTATTCTCCTCCTGAAAGAAATTTATCTGCTCCATCAATAGAACTTGGATTAATGACATCCTGAGTTTTGCTCCAGCTTCTCTCCTCCTGGACCCTTTTTCTATGCCCGCAGTTGTACTCCCTGATGTCTCACAGTTTGATTGTTTGATTTACCTAGGTCTCCAATAACTGAATGTACTCTCTGCTACTGTCCCCAGGTTTCGTCTTGAATTGAGTTCTGCCTTATCCTTATATTGTGTTCATGGACCTGCCTTGCTTCTCCCTGCCTTGGGGTCTTGTCCTAAAACTCAGTGATTTCTTTTCTTCAGCCCTTAAGTGACACAGAACAGGTGGTAAAACTCACTGGCTTTTTCTAGTCCTTCTCTCTCCTTTTCTAAAAGAAGAGAATGGTAGAGTGTTGTCCTGGGAATGAAACTTTAATTCTGTCCTCCAGAGACTTCTGTTCTTGATAGTCCAACCTCTGATTTATTCACTGGTCCATAAAGTTCATGCTGGAAGTTTTCTATTCTGCATGGTGGAAATGTTTAGGAAATTCAGGCCTGAGAATCCTGACTTTTCTGCTGACTTTTTTCTTATCACAAAAAATCAAGTATGATTGAAAAGTTTATTAAACCCTTACTGTGCATTAAACACTGGACACACAAATTCAAAAGTAAGTATTTCCTATTCTCAAGAATCTTTCCTTATTATATCTCTCATGAGAACTCATTAGAGATTCCTTCCCCCAAACCATCTCACCCTACTACCTGGGTCACATCAGCAGCCAGTGCTGACCTAGCCTGATTCCTGATCTAGTCTCTCTTTTGCCTAGATTCCACTGAGATTTTCTTTGTACCTCAATTTTCTTCAACGTAGATATTCTTTGACTCCATAGCAAAAAAGTGGAAAGAGAGAGGTGAGACAATAAAAGGGAGGGGACAGATGCTAAGGATGCCATGGTCAAAATGTTGATTTTGCTACTTGTACTCTTACTGTATAGTATTTGAAGGACTAGAATGATATTCATATTATTGAAAGCAAGGGTAGATGACAAGCAAATGTCAAGGATATGCTGTTGGATGGGATGTGAAGCATAGTGTGGCCTTCTCTGTGTGTGAGTACATGCTCACCTATCAGGACTTCTCAGTGTAGTTGTGGGATCTAATAGGCTTAAATACTCTAACAAGAAATATTTAAGTACTATTTACAGAGCATTATGCTCAGTGTTAGAAGTTAAGATCATAGTGCTGTGATTTTCTTAGTGCTTATAATCTAGTAGGGAGACACCACGAAGATAGCTAACTCTTATGTACTTGTACATTATACAAAATATGAGTGAGGTCTAAAGCGGAAAACTGGGTGGGTGGAATCAAGGAAGTCTTCCTGGAGGATGACAGAGAGAGACAGACAGACAGATAGAGACATATCCACAGAGACACAGAGAAACAGAGACAGAATGAGAGAGGATAAATAGGTGAGAAAAGCAAGGTGGAGGGAAATACACAGTAGTCTCAACTGTGAATGTGAATGGGATGAACTCATCCATAAAACAGACACAGATAAAATGGATTAAAAACCAGAATCCAACAATATATTGTTTACAAGAAATACACTTAAAACAGAGGCACATACAGAGTTAAAATAATGGGCTGGGGCAAAAGTTATTTATGCCTTCAGCTGAAGTAAAAAAGCAGGGGTAGCAATCATGAACTTAGACAAGTCAAAAGCAAAAATAGATCTAATTAAAAGAGATAAGCAGGAAAATGACATTTTGCTAAAAGTTATCTTAGACAATGAAATAATATCAACACTAAACATATATGCACCCCCTGGTATAGTATCCAGATTTTTAAAGGAAAAGTAAAATGAGTTATAGGAGAAAATAGACAGTAAACTATGCTAGTTGGGAAACTCAGCTTCCCCCTCTCAGAACTATATGAATTCAACAACAGCAAACAAAAACAAGACAGAAGGCAAGGAGATGAATAGAATTTGAGAAAAGTCGGATATGGTCCCATCTTATTCAGTTCACTCTGTGCTCTTTGTCTCTGTATGTGTGTGTATGTGTGTGTGTGTGCATGCGTGTACATGTGTGTGTGTGCATGCGTGTACATGTGTGTGTGTGGTCCCACCAACTACCCAGATACTGAAAAGTTTTAAGAGTTACAAATATTGTCTTTCCATGTAGGAATGTAAACAGTTCACTTATGGTAAGTCCCTTAAGACTTCTCTTTGCTGTTTACTTTTTCATGCTTCTTCTCATTCTTGTGTTTGGAAGTCAAATTTTCTTTTCAGCTCTGGTCTTTTCATCAAGAATGTTTGAAAGTCCTCTGTTTCATTGAAAGACCATATTTTCCCCTGAAGTGTTATACTCAGTTTTGCTGGGTAGGTGATTCATGGTTTGAGTCCCAGTTCCTTTGACTTCTGGAATATCCTATTCCACGCCCTTCGATCCCTTAATGTAGAAGCTGCTAGATCTTGAGTTATCCTGATTGTATTTCCATAGTACTGGAATTTTTTCTTTCTAGTTGCTTGCAAGATTTTCTCCTTGACCTGGGAGTTCTGGAATTTGGCCACAGTGTTCCTAGGAGTTTCTCTTTTTGGATCTCTTTGAGGTGGTGATCGATGGATTCTTTCAATACCTATCTTGCCCTCTGGTTGTAGAATGTCAGGGCAGTTTTCCTCGATAATTTCATGGAAGATGATATCTAGGCTCTTTTTTTGATCATGACTTTCAGGTAGTCCCATAATTTTTAAATTGTCTCTCCTGGATCTCTTTTCCAGGTCAGTTGTTTTTCCCATGAGATATTTCACATTCTCTTCCATTTTTTCATTCTTTTGATTTTATTTTGTGATTTCTTGGTTTCTCAGAAAGTCATTAGACTCCATCTGTTCCATTCTAATTTTGAGAGAACTATTCTCTTCAGTGAGCTTTTGAACATCTTTTTCCATTTGGCTAATCCTGCTTTTGAAAGCATTCTTCTCCTCATTGGCTTTTTGAACCTCTTTTGCCAATTGAGTGAGCCTATTTTTCAAGGTGTTATTTTCCTCAGCATTTTTTTGGGTCTCCTTTACCAAGGTATTGACCCGTTTTTCATACTTTTCTTGCATCTCTCTTATTTCTCTTCCCAGTTTTTCCTCCACCTGTCTAACTTGATTTTCAGAATCCTTTTTGAGCTCTTCCAAGGCCTGAGCCCACCCGACATCCCCCTGGGATGTCTGGGGTACCGAGGCCCCGCCCTCCACGTCTTTCCCTGATGGCAAGAATATGTCCTCGTCATCAGATCCAAAAGTCGGGATCATTTGCATCTGTTCAAAAACACTCTCTATAGTCTTATTTTTCTTCCCTTTTCTAGGCATTTTCCCAGCCAGTTACTTGACTTCTGAGATTCCTGTCCACCCCCGCCTAGATCCGCCCAGCTAGTGCTTTGGGTCTGAGATTCAAATGGGCTTTCTGTGGCAGGTGCGACTGCTATTCAATGTGAGCTTTAATTCTGGTGCTGGGGTGGGGGCAGGGCCACCTCCCAGGCTCAGTTCCCTCAGGGGCTTTATGCAGAGACCTTCAGTAATGGAGCGGGTAGGGGCAGGGCCGCCTCCCAGGCTCAGTTCCCTCAGGGGCTTTATGCAGGGACCTTCAGAAATGGAGCGGGTGTTGCAGGGCCGTCTCCCAGGCTCAGCTCCTTCAGGTGGTTTATGCAGAGACTTTCAGTAATGAAGTTCCTGCCTGCTGCTGGGGGAGTTCCAGGCCGCCGTGGCTGCACCGCCGCTGCCTCCACTGCCTCCACCGCCAGCCCCGCCTCTGCCTCCACCGCTTCCTCCCGAGGGGGCCTGAGCCACAGAGACATCCGCTCCTCTCTTGGTCAGCTCAGGCATGTCTCTCACTGACCTGTAGAGTCTGTGGGCGGAGGGACCTTCCAGGCCGCCGGAAATTCGGTCCCTGAAGCCTGCTCGGATCAGCTTCTCTGGGGCCGCGGCCAGGGCAGCGCTGGGGTGGGGTCCGCTTTCTGGGGTGCGACGGACCCTGGAGACGGCTCTCCAGGGCTCTCTGGGACGGAAATCTCTTCCACTGTGTTTCTGCACACCCTGCAGTGATCCAGAACTTCTGGAGAGCTCTTCTTACATTAAATCTATGGGCTGTGGGTTCGGAGCTCGCATACGTGCGTCTTTCTACTCCACCATCTTCCGTATTTTCTTTTATAACATGACTAATATGAAAATATATTTTGCATTACTGCACATATGTAACCTGTATTAAATTTTTTTCCTTTTCAGTGAGGGCTGAGGGGAAGGGAAGAGGGAGAAAATTTGAAACTCAATTTTCAAAATAAATTTTAAAATTTTTTTATGTTAATTGGAAAAAATAAAGTATTCAAAATAAAAAAAATAGTTCATGTAAGTCTTCGAACAGACTGCACAGTGAAATTCCACTGTTTGATTGACTTTGGTGACCTCTAGCTTGGAAAAGTTCTGAGTACTTCAAGCCTCTCTGTGAAGACTATTGTAAATATAACAGTATTATGTACCAGAAATAAAAATTTCTGTGTTTTTTGGAGAGGTCCTAAATTTCAAGACAGTTACACAGAACTGATGTTGTTGTTGTTGACAGTGGAAGAATTCTGCTTAATTTTTGTTTGTTTCTGGGATCCAAGATAATTTTTTTAAAAAAATTACATCTTGCATTTTGAATCACTTAAAGCAAACTAAAGGCAAAGCAGAACAGTTTACACTAAATAAAAAGAAATTATTCTGTAGGCATATTGAGATGGATAGAATTTTCTGCAATTATGGGGATCCAGCTTTATTTTCTTTTTACAAACTATAGAGGCAGATATTTTTGAAAAATAAATATAGCCTTGATTATTTTATTTATATTTTCTCCATTTTTACTTAGGTGTGTGAGGGGTATTCTGCTCATTAATAAGGGAGAGAGATCAGCCTGTTTGTCAGTGGGAAAAGTAAAGCTTCTCCACGAAGCTTCTGTTCCTGTCATAGTGGGAGCCTTAATGGCACCAACTGGGCTGTTGGTAGAGCAGCTTGGCCATGTTAGCTTTGCACATACAGATAGAACTGCAGTGGTGATGGGGCAGAAGTGCCTCCTGTGCAGATTGAGGAAGTCTGCACTTCAGTTATCGTTCCCTGGGCAACAGACTAAATGCAGACAGCTGGCTTTGCCGTACCTGAGCTGATCAAAGAGCAAGTCCTGTCAGACCCTGAAAATGAAACTCCTGCGGGAAGGTCTGTAGCCAGTGATGTTGGGAACATCTTCCATTGGATTTCAGGGTTAAACACCTGGGAATGAAATGAAATGACTAAATAGACAGTGACTATAATTTCGTATGTGTCTAGATTTTAACTTCTGTAGCAGGTTTGAGGTCAGGAAAACAAAGAGAAAAGAAGAAATTATTTGCTAATGTGCAATGTCAAGGTTTTGGTTTACCTTGTATTCCTGAGAAAAAGCTACAAAGTACTGTTTTTTTTTTTTTTAATCTATCATTGCCAGAGAGCCAAAGGATAGTGCGTGTTTAGTTTAAAGTAGCTCAGCCTATTTATACAGGCAGGGTTTCAGACATGAAAATCTGCAGTTTACAAAATGACATAGGCTAGACATAGGGAACATCCACCCAGCTGTACCTAATGCTGGGCCCTGCTGCCATAAGTCATCAAGAACATGGCAGATGTGATCAGAGAAGGACACTTCTCTGACTATGTGGGCTTTATGCAGCGAGAGGTCATAAAAGCATGACAGGTAGAAAGCTGGACAGCTGTCAGGAGTGATACTAATAGAGTGAGTTAAGTTGAGGCTAGTACTTGCTGTGATTTATTTTCCTCTAATTCTCTCCAACCCATTATTTCAGCCTTCTTGGGATTTCACCTTTAAATCATTGCTATTTCTGTTGGTAGTTGTCTGCATTTCTTCTTCTAGAAACTTCCATTGTCATGCAATTCTCCATTTAAAAACCTACCATTCTGCACCGTGGCATTTTGATTGCACATGGCCGTATATATATTGAGACAACTACCTCAAGATTTTAGTGATAGTACTCTGCCCCTCTACACAAGTTTTTTTCAAATTCATTTTATATTTTTAAAATACTTATAGTTTCAGTCTCTTCCCTTCTCATCCATGGGAATTTGAAATATACATTAATGTCTTTGAAGTGTGAAAAGTTCAGGCAGGAGGTTTTTTCAGTCTTTGGGGCTGGAAAAAACCTTAGAGATTATCTAGGCCAGAACTACATATGAGAAACTAAAACTCAGACTAGGCAAGTCATTTACCTAGACTCATCAAAGCACTGCATTTATAGAGATTTAGGATTCAAACTCAGGCCCTGTGATTCCAAATATAGTGTTCTTTCTCCATTACAACATAATGCTTTTACAAAGTATTTCATTTAGAAAGCACTGTTGACATTGGATTTTAAAACTGAAACTTTTGTGGACATTTTTTATGGAGTGGGGGGAAACAATTAAGTTTTTAAAAATATTGTAATATTTTGAAAATTCATGACCTTGTTGTCAGTGCCTTTAAGTATGAATCCAAATGTGCCTATTTTATGGAAATAATGTATTTTTGCTATACCTACAGAAATATTTTTGGTGATTTTTGATTTGTCTAAATATATTTAAAAATTAGCCTTCATTCTTTTGTCCCATTTAAATTGTTCCTTTTAAAGTTAACCCAGATAGGATTTCTTATTCCTGGGTAATCTTTCCCTAGGATTTTTTCAATTGCTGCCATTTATTTTATTCTGTTACCTTTATTCCACCTTGTTGTCCAGGATATTAATACTATTCTTGTCTATTCCTATATATTCCAATATATTAATACTGTTCAAAACATTCAAAAAGCCTATTCTCTTATAAGAGAAACTCCTTTATCTTTTTTGTAGTTTTTATTAAATAAAACCGTGAATAGGCTTTGAGAACCCCTCAGACTTCTACTAAAAGTTCTACAGTAACTCTAGATCCAGATGTATGAAATGGAGAAGAAGCAAATATCATTCTGTGGAAGAGAAACTCCTTGAGGGGAGACTTCCATTTTTGTCTTTCATTTCTAGTGCTTGACATAGTAGAAACACAATAAATGCTTGTTGACTGATGGATTGGACAAAGAAGTCATTCTTTAGTTTTTGTGAGACGAATGCAGATGATCAGAATGACAGTTTGAAAGAGGTAAGTTCATAGAAGAAGGTCATATTGATAGGCATAAGGGTTTCAGGGAAGAAAGAATCATCATATGAAGGCAGAAGATCCAGGAAAGTTTTCATGAAGCGTTCGGTGCCTTTAGTGGGCCTTGATGGTAGAGGTACAGAGAGAGTATGTCCTAGTCATGGAGGATGGACAGCAGAAATGCATGGTGGAAGGTGAGGGCAGGGAACAGCAAAGGATCTAGTTGGGCAGCTATGTGTATTTGTTATTCAGTGCACAGATATTAAAGAGGCTTGCTTTTCCCTTCTTACATATACCTCCCTGGGTTTTTCTGGGTTTGAAAAAGTTTTAGTAGGTTATTTTCTTTAAAAAAAATTACTTTTAATAATTTTGGTAATCACAAGTCTGATCATGTGACTCCTTCACTCAGAAATTGTTAGTGTCTGCTGTAGGATAAAATGCAAGTTTCTTACCTTAGCATATAAGGCCTTCCACAGTCTGGCACTAAACTATTTTTCATAAACATTTCTTTCTATTCTTCTTCACATAATGCATATTCCAGTCAAATTAGACTACTGTTTGTTCCCTGATCTTCTCTTTCCCATCTCTTTGCATTTCTACAGGCTGTCCCTGTTGTTTGGAACACATACTTTCTTCATCTCTGCCTATGATGTTTTCTTTCTTTGAGGTTTAGAGTGATTTCTTCTTTGAAATTTTCCATGATCATATAGCTGAAAGGTGGTCATTCAGCATTTATTAAGCATTTTGTATGTGTCAGACCACATACTGGGTATGTGAAGAAAGGCAAATGTAGTCCCTGTCCTCAAGGTACTCATAATCCAGTGGGAGAAACAACACATTAGAAGAAGTTGTAAGGGAAGTGAAAAGTGGCTGTAGCTTTGAGGGGGTTAGAGGTGGGGAAAGATATAATGAAATCATACACCAGGTGTGATAAATGATCTGAGGAGGAGTGAGTTTCTCAGCTGATTTTATCTAGTAGATTGATGAGTTTTTGGAAATGATAAATTCCAGGAAAGCTGAGTGGGAAATGCTGAGAAGTTCCTGGGTGCCGTCATTAAATGGTGGAGGATCTGGGAGGAACTCTCCAATGTTTACTCCACAACCTCTAATTGGAGTCCAGGAAAGCAGCCAAGTGGGAAATAATTAAGGGAATTCCCTGAGTGACCTTAAATGATTGGATCAAATGTGAGTTTTTTAAGGATGGGGAAGACATGAATTTGTTTATAGCTAACAGAAAAATAAAGAATAGATGGAGAGGTTGAAGATAAAAGAGATAGAATGATAGAGGAGGCAGTTTTTTGAAGTAGACAGAATTGGATAGGATCAAGGATACATATGGAAGAGTTTGCCTTGGGAAGGACCATTTCTTCCTGAGAGACTGGGGTAAGGGAGGAATTTAGTGGGAGCTGACATCTGTGTGATGTGAAATGAGTGGGAGGAAAAAAGAATGAGCTATCATTGATTGTCTTCCATTTTTTTAGTGAAACATAGTATGAGGTGCAATCCTCAGCTGAAGAAAGGAGAATAGGGTACTCTAGGAGGATTTAAAAGATTTGGATAAACCTCTCTGGTGAGTGGAAGAGCAAATTGATTAGGGAGGTATAAATGGATTACCTTGTTGCATTGAGGGCCTAGTTAAGACTACATTTGTAATGGATTCAGCATTGGTTCATAACTTTATCTCCATTCAAAATCATGTGAATTGGAGCAAAAAGGTAGCTGATGGTAGGAGTAATTCAAATTCTCTTTCCCTCTTCAGATTGAAAAATTGCCTGGGTCTATCTTTTACCCTTATCACTTCTACTTGGAAAGAGTTTGAATGTTTGGGTTAAAGGAGAAAGGAATAATGATGATGAAGATAGCACCTACTGTGTGCCAGGCACTGTTCTTAGGGCTTTACAGATGTCTCATTTGATCCTTACAACAACCCTGGGAATAGGTGCTGTTATTATTCCTATTTTACAGATGAGGAAACTGAGGCACAGAGGTTAAATGACTTTCCCAGAATCACATAGCTAATAAATATGAGACTGGATTTGAACTCAGTGGTCTTAATCATTTAAGTGCAAATGCTTCCTCCACTCAACACATCTATCCACTGTACCACCTAGCTGCCTTAGATTATAATAATAATAGCTAACATTTATTAACAGTCCATTGTGTGACAGGTGCTATGCTAAGTTCTTTACCATTATTATCTCCTTAGAATCTCATATCAACCCTGGAAAATAGGTGCTATTGTTATCCCCATTTTGTAGATGAAGAAACTGAAGCAAACAGATATTGTTACCTGCTGTATTAGCAAGCACCTTAGCACACCCAGGATAGCTGCTGCTGTTACAGGTTCTTTGATCTACTTTTTTAAAGGAAAGACAACTTTAAAGGGGTCGGCAATCTTACTTTAATTACAAATAAGTAGAAAGAAGTGAGTATCCAAGAAAAGAATTCAATAGACAGGGCTCCCAACTGCTTGAACAAAGTAATACAACCACCTATATGTCATCAGACCAGGAGAGCACCAACATCTGATGAGTCAGGAGTCTCTTAACAAACGACTACTCAGAATCCTGTCCAGGCAGTCAAAAGGTCATTCTCATGAGTGAGCCCCCAAAGCAAACTCTCACCTCAGAATATGTATACTTTTGACTAATAGGCTCAGAGACAGAAGGCATCACAACCTCCTGACTCAGTGCCTAATTATTTTAGTTCCAAAAGGTATGAAAGCCTTCCTACAAGCAAGCCTCCCCTTAAGCAAGCGTCTTACTAGGCAAGTTCCTCCCCCAGTGAGCTCTCTGTAACTCAGGATACATTACAGCTGTGAAGTGAGCCAAAGTTCAAAGCAAGAAGACATTCATGATGAAATACTTGCGCACCTTTAGAACTGGGAACGTGGCTCCTGTTCCAAGGAAAAGGGGACACATATGGTCATATAGGCCTATTAATGGATGGGGAAGATCTTCCTATTCCATTAATATCACACCTGCCCAGGGTCACACCACTAGTAAGTGACTAAACAAAGTCCTGGAGGAGATGAGGGGTGGAAAACAGGGTCAAGAGTACTGTTGTAGAATTTGTCTTGACAAGGAAGGCTGCATTATTTCTTAAGACTGTAGGGGAGACATAAAAAGATTTTGAGGTATGGAGAAAGAAAGATAAGGCATCTCATGATGACCTTCATTTTCCTACTGAAATAAAGATCAGGGTCATTTGTTGACAGAGTGTTACGGATTTAATGAAAAAGGGAGTCAGTATTGAACAGCCATTATGGAAGCACAAAAACTGTGCTGTGGAAAAAAAAAAGGTATCTATGTATAGTTTAAAGGGGTAACTATAGGGATATGTGTTAGTGGATCATTATGTTATTAATAACAATAATGATATATCAGCAATCACTGATTTTTATATAGTTCTTAAATGTTTGCAAGACACATCAAATGTGTAATCTCATTTGGGTCCCACAACAATCTCATGATGTAGAGATACTACAGGTATTATCCCCATTTTATTGATGTTCCCTGTATGAATTAAATTATAGGTCCACTCCCTGTCTCTATCCTGTTTATTCCTATGTTCTTTAATGTTATTAATAGAAATGAAGATTGTTTTTTGTCTTAAGCTCTTTTTTATCTATTGACATAGTCATTTGCTTTTTCCTATTTTTCTTATTGGTATAGTCTACATGCTTATAGTTTTCTTAATACTGAACCAGTTCTGCCTTTTTAATAAATCCTGCCTGGTCATAGTATATAATTATTTTATTATTTTGTTGTAGCTTCTTTTTTAACATTTAGTATTCTTTTCCATCAATATTCTCTCAAGGTATATAGTTTTCTTTCTCTTCTTTGTCTTTCCTTAGTTTAGGTATCAAGACTGTCATATTTGTTTTAAAGGATGTTTGTCAGGATACCTTCTTTTCATTATTTTTGTAACCAGTTCAAGTAGTACTGGAATTAATTGTCCTCTGAATGCTTAATAGAATTCAGTTGTAAAATCATCTGATCTTGAGGTTTTTTTTACTCCCTTTGGGAGACTGTTTATGATTTGTTCATTTTTCCCTTTGAGACTGGATTTTTAAAGTTGTTTCTAGTTCTGTTATTTTTTTATTTTTGTGAATATTAATCCATTTAATTTTAAATAATCCATTTTGTTGATATATAATTAGGTAAAATAGTTTTTCACAATCACCTTATGTGTAGAAAATATACTTTTTTCATTTTCACTGCTTTTTAGACTCTAAAAATATTGGATTAGTATATATTAGTATATATAAAATGGGAATAAGTGTATCTATTCTCACACAGTTATTATGAGGAAAGAAATACTTAAATGTTAGAGCCATTATTATTTATTGTATAATAATATAATATGATAATTAGTTCCAGGAAAACAAAACAAGTTAAATTATATTATAGGAGAAGTATATTCTTAGGTGGAACATGGTGAGGAAAGGAAGAAATAGGACTGTGTATTCTGTGATTTAGGCTTCAGAAGGACTGAATACTGTAAGAAAATAGGGTGAGGATCTGAGGCACCCCTGGAGGGTGGAACTGAAGTTATCCACTGATTTTCTGAAGGACAAATGATGATAAATTAAAGATTGTTGATGTTAACCTGGAATTTGGTAATTTATTAGTGATGTTATTTTGCAGTGATGTTTGAAGCAACATTGTGAAGGGTACACCTGTATATTACATTTAAAAGCGATTTCAATAAAAATGGCAGTAGCTATTGGCAGTTTAGAGCAACCTACTCTGCAAATATTCCAAATCACACTCCTCCTTTACAACATCTGCTTGTGGTATTATTTCTTTTCTCAAACAGTATTCAGTCAATACTCATAAAGCACGTGGTATAAACCAAGCCAACCATGTACTTTGCCAGGCCTAGAAGATACAAAGACAAAATCAAATGGTCCATGTCCTCATGGTGCTTACATTCTATTGGGAAAATTGCAGACGTGTGTGTATATGCATGTATTAGTTGTTGGGGGACTGGGAAAGGTCTCTTAATAGGTGGCACTTAAGCTGCTGACCTTCAAAGGAAATTAGATATTTTAGGGGTTAGAGTTGAGAAATAGATTACATTCCAGAACAGGGTTCAGCTTTTGCACAGGCATGGGGTATAAAATGTCATGGGCGAAGGACAGCAAGCAGGCTAATTTGGAGAGGTTCATATACATACATACATACATACATACATATAGACATACATGATGTGGATACAATATTAAGGATTAACTTTGTGAAGCACCGTGTTTATTTTCTAACTTGAAGGTGCCCTAAGAGTCTCCACTTACCACAAAACTTCCACTTGAGTGAGATGAGGAGATTGTGAAGACTTTTCATAATAAAAATATGGGAAATAGTGGATTTTCTAAATAAAATTTCTCTTCCATAAGGCCTCTCTCCTTGGATACCCGAGTTTCAGGTATCCAGGGCTTGTGAACGGTCATTTGGTTTTCCCCTCCCCTTACCAGCTACCAGCTTTCTTTGTGAAAGTGCTGTGGGCTGTAGCCAAAACTTGGAAGTTACTCAAATCTCCCGTTGTTTGTTGTACTGTTGCCGCATCAACGCTACCAGCTCCCGCTTCTCCCCTTCCTCTCTTTTCTAAAGCCACATCAGCAGTTAAATTAGATATTAGATGAGGTAATTGTGTTGGATAGGTGAAAATTTCCCGGGGTTTGTCTAGTTTTTCGAGCTTAATTGTGGACCCGCCTCCCAATCAATGGAGAGGTGGGATAGTGGGGAGGTGGGATTTTCTGCTTTAGGGTATAAAAATTGTGCTTCAATTTCTGTAAGTTGCCTCCTTCCATCAGATTCCCCAACCTGGTCGAGGGACTCCCCTTTCTCGAGAATTGTAATAAATCTTTTTTTCTTTCTGTTCTTATTGAGAAGCCTCTTCATTTATTTAAAATTTTGAGGAAGGGTCTTTTTATCCCATACACCCTTATCCTGGGGGGACCAAATAGTTCCTTGTCCCCACACCTCATCTTGGGGAATGGGATTTCCTTGTCTCCCTTATCTTGGGTCTCATCCTGTATCTTCATCTTGCAAGACTTATTTATCTTGCAAGATTTACCCTAGATCTCCAACCCCCACAAAGAAACCCTAAAATCATCCTATATAAGTTTCACCCTTTTCCTATATCATTGCCTTTGTTTAGCTCCTTGCTAAATCTCAGGCCCACCTCTTTTGCTTCAATAAAGCTCCCAATGGATACAGAAAAGGTCTAAGTGAATTCATTCACATTTTGAACCAGCTCTCCCATCTTTCACTTCAATGTCCATTTGTACATACACGCACATATACATACATTTATATGTGATATGTAATAAATCTTTTCTCTATGATACTACAGGAAAACACCTCATTTTTCCAGGAGCCTTTTTTTTTTTAAAGTAACTTTAGATTGCATGATATAGAGGAAAGAATATTGAACTTAGAGACAGGAAGTTTCAAAACCTGCCATAAACTCCAGGTCCTGCACCAAGTTCATCTCTTGGGATTAGATTTGAGTCTCACCCTTTAGGAGGGAGGAGTAACCAAGACTAACTCCTGGATCAGGAGTGACTTTGGATTTTAATGGTCAGCCTTTCCCTCTCTAGGTTCTCCCCACAACATGTGCATACATGTAGATTGAGTTAACACTAGATCCAGCCTTCTGCAGGCAGGTCATGAGTTACGATTCATCCAAGCATCTCCCTGTAATAACCATTTGTCCATAGTCAAAGTTTTTTCATTCCTTGGTCAGCTGTTTACTGCCAACTTGTTTTTTCATTCAAAATTATCGGGTTAAAAAACCAAACAAACTAATGGATCTGAGTGCTACAGACAAGTAACTACATTTCTGCTTTCCTATTTCTCCTGCTTCTTTTTTTCTTGCTAAGTGTAAAAGTTTTCTCTACATATGCAAGGCCATCTGGCATTCCACTCTTGCTTTTCTTTTCAATCTCATACATTTGCCCTAGGTTGGTCTTGAACCTGAGAAATGGTTTGCAGAATCTTAATGGTGTAAATGGCCAAGCAGAAGATGTAAAACAAGTTTCCAGACTCATAATTCCTGTGCAAAAAATTAATTTTGGTCATTATATTTCTAAATTTCTTTGCCCGTCCTTGAATGTTTGAAGAATATAAACTTCTTCCTCTGGCATCTTTACCTGTTGAAGTCCTATTCTGTACTTCAGTCTCAAATGGAACCTTTTCTGGGGAGGCTTTACTCTCTTTCTTCTCATACCTAGGTAATGTTAATTATGTTAATGAAAGTTAAAGATCTTCTCTACCCATTAATGGAAGCCTGATTAGGGGAGATGGTTTTGTTGGAAGGCCCACACCTTTTGTTAATTTCTAATGCGCTGGTTCTCAAGGATTGTGATGCCCTCTGGCTTGAAAAGTGTATATGTACTTTGAGGTGAGGTTTTACTTTGGGACTTATTCACTGGAAGTGTTTGTTTGGACAGAGGAGACTCTGGGTAGCCACTGAGGAGCAAGCTCCCCCCACACCCCTTTTGAAAACCCAGGTGATGGTACTTCTCTCTCAGGTAACTATGTATGTATTGCTTATGGTCAGACAGTTGGAAACCCTGTCTGTTGGCCTTTATTTCTCTGTTTGTGTTTTCTCTGAAGTTCAGGGTGCTGCCTTTTTCCCCTGAACTAAGTGAATGATATATATGCTTGATTAAAGTGATTGTTGACCCCTCAAAAGTTGCCTTTCCTTTTAGAAAAAGCATATCTAAGAACCTGTACAGCAGACCCTCCTGTGTATCCCAGGGTCCTTGCTGTTACACTCCACTGCCACCAGAAGTATTTTTTTCTTTTCTATGAATTCTTATAGTACCCTTTGTACATCTTGTAGATTTATCATGTTACATTTCTTTATTGTAAGGTTGTTGTTTTTCTCCATATATAATGTAATAAACATTGAATTTGACCCTAGGAGACCTGAGTTCAGATACTGATTCTTATGGTCAGCAAATCACAACTTGTTTGACCTCATTTTCCTCATTGCTGAAGTGGAAATAATTATATTTACACGTATATTTTTGTGCCTCACAAGTTGTAAAATTTTAAAAAATTAAACCTTTAAGGGTTATATGGATGCTATTATTATTACTTTTATTATATATCATAAATTTTCTGAGGGGAAAATGTCTTATTTTTATTTTTTCTCTAATGACACTAATCATAAGGATAGGTTCATGATGGTTCAATAATAAATGTTTGTTGAATGAATCTTAGCTCTCACATTTTGTATTTTGTCCATAACATATCTGTAATAAAAACTGTTAATAAAAATTATAAAAACTGTTAATAAAAATTTCCTCTCCCTCCCTTTTTTTTTGTGGTACACAAAGGTAAAATGAGTTTATTAAAATCTAAATGGTTGTTTAGGACTTGTCCAAGGTCATATGAGAGGATAATATTCTGTCAGAATGATGGTCAGAGTACATGCAAGGTACCAGCCTTCCATCTTTCTGCTTTGTAGAAAAGGAAAATAAAGCCCAGGTAATTAAAGTAACTCGGCTGTAACTTACTGTTATGCTACCTTTCCAAGGCAGATTATGGCATAAATGTGTACCAGTTTTAGAAAACCTGGTACTTTATCTGGCATTACAGAATTGCTATTATAACTAAACAGACTTTTTTCCTGGGAATTTTAGCTTTTAGGCATAAACCCCCCCTTTTTAAAATTTAACTATTTTGGATGGAAATCATTATAAAACAGATTATATACTTAACTCTTTTCTTAAACTCGGTATGCTAAACTCCTTTAGATTTGGGCCTCTGCCAGAACCCATCTAGAATGTGCCCTTCTCCCTTCTCTTGGGCTGCTTGACTGTTCACACAGCTTAGATGAGATAGGAGTCAACAACTGCATTCATTCCAACAAATTAGAAGACGATCAACTCATACTATTTGCCTAGTTGCAGCCTCCCTAGGTCCTCTGGCCCACTCGTGTAACCTGAGGACCTCTTGGCCTGGTCTGTTAATTCACTTATAGGCCTTTTTGGTCTTTCCATCTGCTTTGCAGCTGAACTTTCTTTCATGTGATCGCTTACCCCAATTAAAGCTTCTTTACAGAAAAACATGTCTTTTTCTTGTTTGTCACCCTACTGCTTAACATAGTGCTTGGCATGTAAGAAGGAATTAATAAATGCTTTTTCATTCATTCATTGTCTTGATTTCTGAGATTTATGATTGTGAACATATATTTAAAATGTTTATATATATGATATATATTTATTTTGCAGAATGTTTACATTATTTCTAATATAATGAATAAACTCTTCCTATCCTTGTTTTAGTCTGTGGATCTCCAGAACAGTCTCCCTCTTTTCTTGATTATTTTAGCACCTAGATTAGTCTTTTACATCTGCCTCTGTCACCCTATGTCTTTCATATCAACATTGACAATTCTTCTAATACCCTGACCTCAGTAACTTTGCTTCTCCTTTCCACTTAACTTAATCTTACATTAATAGGCTTAGCTTTATCCTAGATTTTGGCATCATTCTGTACTGTTGTACCTCCAAGATCTTAAACTCTAAAATTGGCCCAATCTTCCATTCTTCCACATCTCTAAATGTCTCACTTTTCCCGAATTCACTTTTAATCCATCAATCCCTCATTAAGTCCCATTATCTGTTAAGCACTAGAGGGAGTTATAAAAATAACAGCCAAAATGCCTCATTCTCTGGTCTCATAAATCTTGTTATTCATTTTCATCTTGACCTCCAACTCCTAATTATTTTCCCAGTTCCCTAGTTCATCACCTTGTTCTATTTTTTCTGGGATCAGGGGTCAACTATTTCATTGATGTGCTTTCTACCATTCATGTATTTGGAAATATTTAGATATCTTAAATTCATCTTGTCCAAAACTGAATTCATTATCTTTCTTCTCAATCTTACTTTGCTTCCTAACTTCCTTATTACTGTCCAATTACCACCATCCTCCCAGTTACTTAGGTTTTCAGCTTGAGTGTTATCCTTGACTTCTTTCTCTAATACCCCATATCTAGTCAGTTGCCAGGTTCTATCATTTCAAACTAGTAAAATCTCTTGTATATGTCTACTTCTCTCTTCTGACGTTGCCAGCAACCTGGTTGGTGCAGGCGCTCATCACCTCATGCCCAGAGTATTGAAGTATCCTGCTGGTGTGGTCTGCCCATCTCAAATCTGTCACTATTTCAGTCCATCCTCTACCAAACTATCAAATTGACCTTCCTAAAGTGTAGATCTGACCATGTCACCCTTCTTCTCCAATTCAGTAAAATCCATTGATTCCTTATTACCTCCAGGATCAAATATAAAATCCTCTGTAGGGCTTTTAAAGCCTATAATAACCTTCTTACTTTTACAGTCTTCTTACATTTGTGGTCTAGAGAAATTTAGTGACTTACCCAGGGTCACACAGCTAGTGTCTAAGTGGAGATTTGAGTCCACATCTTTCTGATTCCAAGTCCCATCCTTTATCCACTAGACCATGTTGCCTTTACTTTGACATCCTGTCATTCCTAAGCTCCTAAGTTCTGCCAAGGAAGTAATAAAGCCCTATTAATTTTGTCCTGGACAGATTTTTTTGCTTTATAACCCTAGCTATGTTATTGCTACCCAGAAGGATTTTTATATATTACTTATCAGCTTCCTATTATGGTCTCCATAGTGCCTTTAACAGATTTTCTTCTCAAGCTCGCATTTGTATGTCATTTATAGTTTATAAAATGTTTTATATATGTTACATTGCTTGATCCTTAAACAGTCCACTAATACCAATAGGTCACATTTAGCTACTTTAATACCAATAGGTCACATTTAGCTACTTTAATATTTATTAAGCCCTTTCCTTCAGTTACTTTGTTAATTCCATTTGACAGATTGAGACATGGAGAATTTGTGATTTGTTCACTCATATTAGCTAATAATAAGTGACAAAGCTAAAACTCAGGTCCATGGTCTCAGATTCTAGATTGTGTTCTTTCTACTCTAGTAGTTCTTTCTCTCAAATGAGTTCTTCTTTAATGTCTTTTTCTAATTTCCCTTTCTCCTCCCACCCTTATTCTCCATAGCTCTGTCTTTTTTTCTGTCTTTTCTCTCATGGTTCTCCTAATTCTGTTATTAAAATTGTCCTCTCCATGTGGATGACTCCCAAATCCACCTCTCTTATTCTCTTCTGTATCACAAACTAGCATTTCTATTGGACATCTCTATTTACATGTCCCATTAAAACTTCAAACTCCATATTCCTTCTTAACTATTCAAACTCCTTCCAGTCAATTGCCAAGTCACCACTGCTGTACCTCCACTGCACATCTAATATCTGTCCCAAAATTATCTCAGAAAACCTTAAGTCTGACTGTCACTTTTTGATTCAGAAATATTTAGTGGATCCTGTTCCTAATAGCATACTATACAAACTCATTAGATTATGTCAAGAGATCAAAAAAGAGAAATATGCTATATGAAATATAACAGAAAGTATGTTAATATTTATACCAACTCTTTTTGTGGTGGCAAAGAATTGGAAATAGAAGGGATACTCATCAGTTGGGAAATGGATGAAGAAGTTATGGTATGTAAATATGATGCTATAAGAAATGATGAAGGAGATGGTTTTATAGAAACCTGGGAAGATGTATATGAACTGATGCAATGGAAAGTGAATAGAACCAGGAGAATGATCAACACCATGACCTACCACAATTTCAAAATATTCATGTTGAAACATGCTATCTACTTCTAGATAGAGAACTAACTAATGGACAGATTGAAGCATATTTTTTTCTTTCTTTTTCTTGCTTTTTAAAAGAAATATGGCTAATGTGGAAATTTGTTTTGCATGACTGTACATATTTGTAATGAGTTTTGCTTTTTCTTGCCTTCCTGAAGTATGGGAGAGAGGTAAGAGAGAGAGGAGGAGAATTTGGAATGGAAATAAAAGAAAACTGAATAAAAAAAATAAACTCCTTAGATGATTATTTAAGGGGATAGCCACGGTTTCATAAAGGGGAACTCAGAATTGCGTCCAGCCTTGGTGCAGTGCAGAACAAGCTGGGAAAGAAATCAGAATGGCATGAGTATAAAAAAGTTAGAGTTGGACAGGTTTGTGGTTGTAAAAGGACTAGGCCAACAAGAGGTAAATGGGAAAGATGAAAGTTTTTTTAAGGTAGAAAGCCTTTACAGATGCTGACACTACATGAGAATCTGGTGAGAAAAACAGTTTGTCTAGAGTTAACTGAATCATTTTTTTAAATTCTTAAAAGGCTGATAAATAAAAATATGAAGCTAAAAGAAAATTTTTATCCAACAGTGAGTTATTATAGTAAGTCAAAGGAAAAATGATTCTGCTGACAAACCAAGAGACATTCCATTAGACCCAGAGAGAGTGAATGGTGCTATAGACAACACTGGGATGTAATGCTTTTGATGAAGTGGAAAGATTTAAATGAGGCCAAACTGGTACTGACAAAAGAAAGAAAAGTGTCATTTTCTTATATTTGATATATAGATTTGGTTCTATAATCTATACATGCATATATACACATATACACTGTATCATATATATTCATATATTAAATAGTACAATTATAGTGCATACATAACTTCACATATAATTATATATAATAAATATTTATAAAACATTCTGAATATTAAATATACAGGGTGCCCTCAAAGTCTTAGTTCTGCTAGTAAAGCTTTAAATTGCATTAAAACATTTGGGACAGTATGTATATTGTATATACACATATGTAAGCATACGTACACATATGATTATTATAAATTCTGACTATTGATTGTAATCTTTGATTTATTAGAAGTTTGAGAAATCTTCTCTATTCTAATAAGAGTTGACTTTGATAGGTTTTTAAAGTAGGTACTTGTTTTGATTTTGTTTGTATTTTTATTTTTAATAAATATCACTAGTAACTTTGAACAAATGAAAAACAAGATTTGGACATTATTAACTTCCTACACATTAGAGAAACACTCAAAAATACTGTTTAGTTAGTCTGTCAGCCAGTACACATTTATTAACTGCCTATTATGTGCTAGGTCACTGTGCTAATCTCTGAGGTACAACAAAAGCAAAAGACAGTCTCTGCCCTTGAAGCTGTCACAATCCAATGATTAATATATTCTGCACAAATGTTTAACCCATTCATTTATGCTTAAGGTTGCTTGTCTGAGAGAATTTTGTGTCCCTGTAGAATTCTGATTTTCATTGAAGATTCAACTTATTGATAAAAGCTGTGTTTTACAATTAGATGTAAATCCATTTAAAAGTTGTAGTCATTTTTCATTACTACTCAGTTCTAGAGAATCTTAGAACCACTTCCTCAATAAGCTACAGAAAATTTTCTGGTTTAAGATGTCCAAATACTAACATTTTAAAGATAATAATTTTTTTAGGTTCTTAAAAGCTCTACTTGAGTGTTTATGGTCATGAGGAATGAAGAACTCTTTGAAATCTGTCCTTTAAGTTGGTGATGAGCATCTTCCCTGTAGATCCAAAGGTGTCTCCAAATTAATGCAAAATGTGAAAATATCTTCAAATTTCTGTAAAGGAGACTAAAATAAAGAAAATCCAAGTAGACATTTTCTACAAGGTTTCATTGACTATTATCTAATGGACAGATGTTTCAGGGGTTAAAAACAACTCCTTTGTGCCAGTATATGCAAGAAGAGTAGCTATGCCAACAGAATCCTGAAAAATTCTACAATTTGCTTACTGATGTTGCCCTTTTTTGAAAAATTTCAATTCTAAGTTAGAAACATGGGTCGGTGCTTCCAGAACTTGTTTGAATGTTTACTTGAAGTCAAAAATTGAATGACTGTGACTTTGATTTTCAAAGAGAAAAAACTTGAACTTCCAGCTTTGCAAAAGTGAGTGGGGTCCCACCTTATTTTACTAATAAAGAGTTCAGTCTTTATAATGCAGTAATGTCATCATTTACTGAAACTTTAATATTCTTCTGTAGGTACAGGCATTCGGGAGTGCTATTTTCATATCTGTAGACTAAATGGACAAACCCACCAAAGTTTTATATATTCTTCTTTACTATTGGTGTGTTGTGTTTTTCCTTTTTCCCATTATCCTGTCCCAACTATGTAGGACTAGCCTTTTTTAGCATTTAGGTTACTTGGCTCCACAAGTTAGGCCAAAAAAGAAAAAAAAAAAAGCTGAACTCATTGAATGTTATGCCACTATAATGTTTTTTACTTTATTATAATACTGGCGGGGGAGGAGCCAAGATGGCGGAGTAGAAAGACTCACATATGCTAGCTCTGAATCCACAGTCCATAAATTTCCTGTAAAAAGAACTCCCCACAAATTCTGGGGCAGTCCAAGCCGCGCAGGAACGCAGTGGAGGAGATTTCTGTTCCAGAGAGCCCTGAAAAACCGACCCCAAAGGTCCGGAGGCGGAGCCCACCCCTGTGCTGCCCTGGCCGTGTGGCCCGAGAGGAGCAGATCCGAGCAGGCTTCAGGGATGGAACCTCTGGCAGCCATGAGGGTCCCTCCACCCACAGGCGCTACAGGTCAGTGAGAGAGATTTCTGGGCTGGCCGAGAGGGGAGCAGGGTGTCTCCGTGATTCGGGCCCCCTCGGGAGGCAGCAGCAGAGGCAGAGGCACTCCCAGAGCAGGCGGGAGCTCAGGGCCATTACTGAAGGTCTCTGCATAAAACCCCTGAGGGAACTGAGCCTGGGAGGCGGCCCTGCCCCCACCCAAGCACCAGAAGTTAAGCTCACATTGAATAGCAGCCGTGCCCTCCACAGAAAGCCTTGAGGCTGGGAAGCAGCATTTGAATCTCAGACCCCAAACACTAGCTGGGCGGATCTAGGCAGAGGTGGACAGGAATCTCAGAAGTCAAGTAACTGGCTGGGAAAATGCCGAGAAAAGGGAAGAAAAATAAGACCATAGAAAGCTACTTTCTTGGGGAAGAGATGTTTCTTCCTCCTTTCATTTCTGATGAGGAAGTACAACGCTTGCCATCAGGGAAACACATGGAGGTCGGGGCCTCTGTATCCCAGACATCCGAGGTGGATGTCCGGTGGGCTCAGGCCATGGAAGAGCTCAAAAAGGATTTTGAAAATCAAGTTAAACAGGTGGAGGAAAAACTGGGAAGAGAAATGAGAGAGATACAAGAAAAGCATGAAAAACGGGTCAATACCTTGCTAAAGGAGACCCCAAAAAATGCTGAAGAAAATAACACCTTGAAAAATAGGCTCACTCAATTGGCAAAAGAGGTTCAAAAAGCCAATGAGGACAAGAATCCTTTCAAAAGCAGAATTAGCCAAATGGAAAAAGAGGTTCAAAAGCTCACTGAAGAAAATAGTTCTCTCAAAATTAGAATGGAACAGATGGAGTATAATGACTTTCTGAGAAACCAAGAAATCACCAAAACCAAAAGGATGAAAAAATGGAAGAGAATGTAAAATATCTCATGGGAAAAACAACTGACCTGGAACATAGATCCAGGAGAGACAATTTAAAAATTATGGGACTACCTGAAAGCCATGATCAAAAAAAGAGCCTAGACATCATCTTTCATGAAATTACAAGGAAAACTGCCCTGAGATTCTAGAACCAGAGGGCAAAGTAAGTATTGAAGGAATCCATCCATCACCGCCTGAAAGAGATCCAAAAAAAGAAACTCCTAGGAACATTTTGGCCAAATTCCAGAATTCCCAGCTCAAGGAGAAAATCTTGCAAGCATCTAGAAAGAAACAATTCCAGTATTGTGGAAATAAAATCAGGATAACACAAGATCTAGCAGCTTCTACATTAAGGGATCGAAGGGTGTGGAATAGAATATTCTAGAAGTCAAAGGAACTAGGACTCAAACCAAGAATCACCTACCCAGCAAAACTGAGTATAATACTTCAGGGGAAAATATTGTCTTTCAGTGAAACAGAGGACTTTCAAACATTCTTGATGAAAAGACCAGAGCTGAAAAGAAAATTTGACTTTCAAACACAAGAATGAGAAGAAGCATGAAAAAGTAAACAGCAAAGAGAAGTCTTAAGGGACTTACCATAAGTGAACTGTTTACATTCCTACATGGGAAGACAATATTTGTAACTCTTAAAACTTTTCAGTATCTGGGTAGCTAGTGGGACCACACACACACATGTACACGCATGCACGCACATACAGAGACAGAGAGCACAGAGTGAATTGAATAGGATGGGATCATATCTTAAAAGAAATTAAGGTAAACGGTGAGAGAGAAATGTAGTGGAAGGAGAGAGGGTGAAATGGAATGGGGTAAATTATATCTCATTCAAGAGGCAAGCAGGAGACTTTTTAGTGGAGGGAAAAAGAGGAGAGCTAAGAAAAAACATGAAGTTTACCCTCATCACATTCGACTAAAGGAAGGAATAAAATGCACACTCATTTTGGTATGAAAACCTATAAATACTGGCAAATGGTGGTTATTAAATGACTTCATAGTCTTCCTTTATTAAAAAAATTATCATTTAAAGCTTCTGATCTGTCTTCAACCTAACTTTCCTTTTTAAAATACCTGTTTTGATATATGAATGTATTTATTATAAATACCTTCTGTTTGACTAACTTAATTATCAACATTTCAGTATACAAAGAACATGAAAGATGATTAAAATGAAATTATGAATGTCTAATAGTACAGTTTTTTAAAATTGTACATTAATTGTAATAAGATAGCAAAATTATTCGTGTCCATGAAGAACTTTTTTCTTTCTTCTGAGTCTTTAAAAAAATTTGTTTGATGCTCATTTCTTTTTTTGTGAATCAAAGATTATGTTCACTTTAGTAATTGTTTTCCAACCTAGCTTTTCAGGCTTATTTTATATAGAACCCTAGATTCAGGAAGACCTGAGTTCAAATCTCATCTGATGCTTACTAGCTTTATGAGAAGTAGCAAGTCACTTAGCCTATCAGCCTTAGTTTCTGCTCTGTAAATATGGATAATTTTATATATTTTATATATATATATAAACCTACCTTAGAGGGTTGATGTGAAGTTCAAGCCTGACAATTTAAGTGCTTTGTAAATTTTAAAGAGTACCACATGAATGTCAATAGTTGTCATTATATTTATATTTATTCTTGTAAAACTAGGCTGTAAATTATTACCCGACCCTCCATCAGACACCTCCATTCATTCAAAAATGCTATTCCCATTGCCTGGAATCTTTTTTTTTTTTTTTTTTTTGCCTGTCAAAATGAGAATCTTCCATCACAGTTCAGCTCAGGTCAATTAAATTCAAATTGAGAAGGTTTTATTAAGTATCTAGCATGTTCCGAGCAATATGTTGGGTGCTGGAAATAAAGACAAAAATCAGAGTAGTCCCCACCCCTGAAGAGCTTACATTCCACTGGGGGTGGGGGATATGTATATATGCATTCCCTTTGCATAAGTTCATACAGGCCTTCTAAAACTTCAATGAATTCTTCATATTTATCTTTGCTTATGACTCAAAAACATTCTGTATGTTTATCTGGAATGATTTCAGCCGCATTCCCAAGCTGATGAGCATCTACTTCGTTTTCAATTCTCTGCTATAATTGTAGCTATAAATATTTTTTTTTGCATATAGGTCCAGACATTGGGAATAGTCTGTGTAAGGCATGGAGATGGGAGATAGGATATCATAGAAAATCATTTTCTTTGGATTTAAAAGTATGTGAAGGGGAGTAATGCATAATAAGACTGGAAAGATAGGTTGGAGCTAGATTGTCAATGGCTTTGAGTGTCAGAGAGGAGTTTTTATCTGATCTTGAAAATCATACTTTTATTGAGTAGGTAATGAATGCCATGGTCAGCACTGTGATTCAGAAATAGAGCTTTGATGGATGACTATAGGATAAACTGGAGAAGTGGGAAATGAAGCAAAAAGACTTAATTAGAAGGCCAGTGCAATAGTCTGTGAGAAAGGAGGTAGGGTTTGAACTAGGGTGCTGGTCACGTGAATAGGATGAATGGCTGGAGATGGAATTGATAAGACTTGCAACGACAGACTTTGTGAGGTGAGGGAAAGTGGGCAGTTGAGGATGATTCCAAGGTAGTGAATCAAGATGACTAAAAGAATTGTGGTGAATTTGAGAGAAGGAAAAGGGGTGGGTTTTGAGGGAAATTTAATGACTTCTGTTTTGGATATGTTGAGATTTTGATGTTTTGGTAATATTGGACTGAATATCCAGAGAGAGACTAAATATGTCCATCTGCACACTTTCTTCTTAAGGATAAAAATGGGAATTTATGAGGGGCACCAGAAGGGAGAAGAGAAGAGGAAAGAACCATGAGACAAACCTGCAGGTAGGGGGTGGGACATATGTGATGGTCCAGCAAAGCTGATGGAGAAGGGCAAATCAGACAGGTTAACAAGAGTCAAGAAGAGTGATGACATGAAAACCCAGATAGGCAAGTGTCCGGGAGAAGAGAGTGATCTACGGCACCAAATGCTTACTGCCAAGCGGTCCAAAAAAATGAAAATTGAGAAAAGACCATTAGATTTGACAGTTAAGAGGTCCTTAAGCTGCTCAGCTTCAGATGGGGGCTAACTTTTTTGGTAGAATTTGGTCATATAAAAAGAAGAGAAATAATAGTGCAGTAACTTAAAGGTATGATCAAGTGAAAGATTTTTAGGCCCTCTGAAATTTTCTGCCCACCTACTTTTCCAACTTCATCTCATACTTAAGTCAAATTGTACTACTCCTTTCCAGATATCTTGTGCCTTCCTACTTCTGTACTTTTGATTGTGCCTGAAATGCATCTCTTCCTCTTTACCTTTCCCACCCCACCCCTCCTTCTAATATCTGTCTGCTTCTTGATATCATACAGATCTTTCAAGGCCCGGTTCAAATGCCTCAAATGTAGCAAAAGGATCTTTTGCTTTACTAAAGCTTTTGCAATTGGATTCTTTCAAATTGAAGCTTCTCCTAGGGAATTTCAAAAATGATTTGATTTAGAGGAAGAAAAATCATTTTACTCTTTAAGCCTATGCCTACTGCATAAAATGAGACATGTCTGTATTCATTCATTCACTGCTGTTGTAGATCAGACCCCACCTAATCAGACTCTATTGTGCCTAGATTCTATATCCTGTGTCTGATTCTTCTAAGTGCTTGGACTCTCCAAAAATAACCATTAGATTTTTAATATACAGAAGTATTCCACCCACTACAGCCAGTGATCAGATTGCACCCCAAAGCAGAATTGCTTCTTTAGCTATAGCATACTGTAGATGCTATTCACACTCTTAAAAGGTTCTAATCTCTTTTGAATTCCACTGCATGTTTTGACTAATAACCCAGAGCAGTACACTTTATGGGTAACTCTTGCAGCGCAAAGGCTGCTTCTCTATTAATTTTACTTTCCTTATCTTCTTACCTTATTTTCTTTTATAATTATAGATAATAAATAACAGTGTCCAATTGAACTTAAGTTCAAAATTTAGTAATTTATATACTTCATAGCTTTGGATTTGGAACCAGAAGAACTTTGTTCTAGTCCAACCTCTGCCATTGACTCAACTTAATTTAACTTCTCTGATCCTCAGTTTCCCTATCTGTAAAATGAGTAAGTGTGATGGCACAGTGGTTTCTAAAACCCTTGCATCTTCAAAATAGTAGGGATTTGATGACTTTCTTTTATCAGGTTAAATTGGCTTATGATGTATGAAATGAGTGAGAGTGTTAGATACTATATTACACATAGAATCATAAAATGTTGAAACTAGTAGGGATCTTTGAGGTGAACTAATCTGCTCAGTGGATAGAGCACTGGGCCTGAAGTCAGGAAGGCCTGTGTTCAGATGTGACCTCAGACACTTACTAGCTGTGTGACCCTGGGCAAGTCACTTAATCTCTGTTTGCCTTAATCCACTGGAGAAGGAAATGGCAAACCACTGCAATATCCTTGCCAAGAAAACCCCATGGACAATATTGGCATGCTATAGTCCATGGAATCATAAAGATTCAGGCATGACTGAATGATTGAACAATAGCAATTTTACAATTTAAAGATTTTGCAGATGAGAAAACTTGGATTCATTTATTAAGTGCCAGCTTTGTGCCAGGCACTGTTCAGTTAAACAAATAGTTAGTCAGTGTAATAGGGACTGAGAGATACAAAGTTTAAGTTAGGCAAGGCCCTGCTTTCTTTAAATTTATGGTTTATAAAACAGATGAGGAAATTAAAGCTTGTTGGAAGTTTGTACAATTGTTGTTAGTCCTTTGTTTTTGAAGAGGACCGTGAAATCATAAGGTGATGTCATGTCTTTCAAGTGAATTGGATTTAAGTTGGGCAGGGCTGTGCAAAGTCACCAGCCTCACTTTCTCTTCTGGAGCCATCTGGTCCAGTGGCACTGTATAGATCAAGACAACTGGGGATGGCTCAATTTGTAAAATTAATTGACAGAAGGAGGAAAGGAACCCAATGCTTCTGTTTCTTAAGGACAGTATTCTTTCTCCTCTACTGCTTCTCTGGATGAAGGGTAAGGTAGGAGCCAGGATCCTGTCCCCAGGGAACTTGTAATATTGTCTGGTTAAAATTGAGGAACATTTAGTCAGAAAATTTAAATACATACCAATTTAAATAGTGAAACAAGCATTTTTATACCCTAAGTAGAAACAAAAAAGGGTAGTCCCTCATTTTGTTCGGTCCTACCGCAGAACTTCGGAATGTGTTAGTCTTGTTTTTTTGACTTTGGTATTTAATCCTCTGCGGTTAGTCACACACGTCATAAGTATCTCATCTCTGTCCCTAATGGGTGATATTTTAAAATTCTTTCAGTGCCCTAATCATTAAATAGCCAGTGACAGAGTGGAAAAAGCACTGCAGGGCTTGAAGCAAGACTTGAGTTTGAATTCTGTCTCTGACACTTAACACTGAGAAAGTCACATCTGTCTTTCAGCTTAAGTTTTCTTATGTTTAAAATGAGCGTCATAATACTCCTAGTACATACTTCACTGGGATGGTGCAAGGCTCAAATGAACTAATGTTGGTCAGTCCTTAATAAACCTTAATGAATTGTATGGGAAGGAAATAAGCATTTATATAGCACCTATTATGTGCCAGGCACTGTGCTAAACTCTCTACATACATCTCATTTAGTTTTTCAGTATCTCTAAGAAGTAGGTGCTATTATTATCTACATTTTACAGTTGAAGAAACTGAGGCATACAAAGGTTAAGGGATTTGCCCAGGGTCACACAGTGAGTTTCTGAGGCTGGGTTTGAACTCAGGTCATTCTGACTCTAGGACCAGTGCTCTATCCATTGTGCCAACTAGTTACATAGTGTGGCATACGTCTTCTGAATTATTGAAATAACTTCCTCACCAGTTTTTCTGTCAGAAGTCCACCTGGCAGTATGGTATAGCACATAAAGAAATGGACTTGGGTGTGGACACAAGGGTTTAAATTCTGCTTCATCATGGATTAGACTTTCAGAGCTTTAGTTTTGTTAATGGTAAAATAGGGATAATAATACCTGCAAGAGAGGCAGCATGGCATAGTGGGGAAACAGTCCTTGGGCTCAGAAAGATACGGATTTGACACATCACAGCTGTGTACCTTGGCTCTGTCCATCACCTGTGGTGTCCAGATTTGCCATAGCTTTCCTTCCGAGGAGTACACATCTTTTAGTTTCATGGTTGCAGTCACTGCAGTGATTTTTGAGCCCAAAAATATAAAGTCTGGCCCTGCTTCCATTTCTTCTCCCTTTGTTTGCAAGGAAGTGGTGGGACCACTTGTTATGATGTGAGTTTTTTTGATGTTAAGCTTCAGGCAGCACAATGACTGGAAAATAGGTACTTAATAAAGGCTTGTTTCCTTCCATCAAGTTCTGTCAATTCTACATACAGAATGCCTCTCATATCCTCCCCTTCCTCTCTATTCCCACTATTATCATCCTACAACAGATCATTCTCACCATCTGCCTGGACAATTGCATTTGCCTTCTAATCAGTCTTCCTTCCTCTAACCTCTTCCTTTTTTGCCTTGCTCCTCTAGATTATCCTTCATTTTATTTCTAGCCCTTATGCATAAATCTCACCGTGTTACTCCTCTCTTCTAAAATTTTCAGTGACTCCTGAGCAAGGCTTATGCTCTTTTACCAGATGCTTAAGGCTCTTCACAGTCTGGTATTACTTTACCTTTCTAGCCTCACATCTTATTTCATCCAGTCCAGGCTCTAGCTCCTTTACCCTAAATACACCCTCTGTATTTTCTCATTTCTGTGCCTTAGCTCAGCCTTTTCATATTTTGACCTTATTCTTTGCATCATTTAAAGCAGAAATTCTTAAACTGGGGTTCATGAGCTCATTTTAACATTCTTTTGATAATTCTTTCAGTGGGAAGCTGGGAGACACAGTAGATAAAGTGCTGGGCCTGGAATGTGGAAGACTCACCTTTCTGAGTTCAGATCTGTCCTCAGATACTTACCAGATGTATGACCCTGGGCAAGTCACTTAATGCAGTTTGCCTCAATTCCTTATCTGTAAAATGAGCTGGAGAAAGAAATGGCAAACCATTCCAGCGTCTTTGCCAAGAAAACCCCAAATGGGTCATGAAGAACCAGACACGACTGAAAGAAATGACTCAACAACAATAATTCTTTCATCGTAATTTATTTCCTTTGTAATCTTATATATTTTATTTGATGCATTTAAAAAACATTATGCTGAGAAAGAGTGGGTTTGGCCAGATTTCCAGAGTTGTCCATGACACAAAAAGGGTTAAAACCCCTTTTTTAAAGCCTAAATAAAATGCTACTTACTCCATGAAGTCTTTCCTAATACCCTTGTGGAAAGCTTCAACTTTTGGAACAAATTGATCTTATATTTTTATGTCTTACTGTTGTCTGTGTATTTTCTTTTCCTTTTTTTAATAGACTGTAAGTTCCGTAAGGGTAGAACTGTGTCTTATGAAACTTTGTATCTCCCCTAGATATATTCTGTATTCAGTAAATACTTAGTAAGTATTTATTGAATTGTATTGAACATCCCTTGGCATTTGTGGGGCCATTGCCTTCTGTTTACTCCTTTCTTCTGCCAAACATTGTTTATATTTTACTTATTGAATTAACCAATTTGTGACAAGTACCTGTCTTAGAATGATAAGCTCTTAGGGCTGGAGGTGATCATAAAAATTCAGTCCAGCTGCCTTATTTTAGAGGTAAGGAAACTGAGATGAAATGCGATGAAGTCACTTGTCCAAGTTCATACAGCCAACTACTGGCAAACCGCAACTCATCTGTATTCTTTCCATTTTGCTCCTCAATTTATGCATCACGGAGCTACTGCTTCTTAATGTATGGCTATATAATATCCATCAGATGTACAGAGAAATATTCTCTCTTCAAGTCTGAATACTCTTTGTTACTGTAAACTTTGTGTTTCTGAATATTTGCACATATCAGTTCAAGAAGGAAGGAATTTAATTGTTTGTTTAAAAGTTTTTGTCAGATGTAACATTCATATTTATATAGATATTCAACAAACGTCGTAGTTTTCTTCCTTCTTAACATAGCCAAAAAATCCCTTCATAACTTGTTTGATAACTATTCTACATGAGTTTTTATTCAGAAATTTGTACCAAGATGGGAATCCTCAGACTTCTTAGACTTACAGCAGGATTGCCTGCTTTCAAATCTTTTTCCACTCCAGTCCATCCTTCAGCCACTACATCACCTCCCCTACTCATTAAACTCCAATGAATTCTTGGTGCCTCCAGGAACAAATACAAAATACTCTGCTTGCCATTCAAAACCTTTCTTAACCATGGCCCCTCCTATCTTTCTGTCTTCATACATCTTACTCCTCAATGTGTACTTTTTGGTCCAGTGACACTGCCTCCTGGCTGTTCCACTAATAAGACACTCCATCTCTCAGCCCTGGGCATTTTCTCTGGCTATCCCCTCATGCCTGGAATGTTCTCCTTCCTCCACTCCAACTATTCACCTTCCTGTCTTCCTTTAAGTTCCTGATAAAATTCCACCTTCTTCAGGAATCCCTTCCCTATCACCTCTTAATTCCAGAGTCTTCCTTCTATTATTTTTATTTATCCTGTACATAGCTTGCTGTGTGTGTGTGTGTGTGTGTGTGTGTGTGTTTGCATTTATCTCCCCCATAAGGTTGTAATCAACTTGAGGAAAGAGGCTGTCTTTTGCCTCTTTTTGTTATCTCCAGTGCTTAGCACAGTGCCTGGCACATAATAAGTGCTTAATAAATGTTTATTTATTGATAAAAATTATTTGCATGTATACTTATTTCATTATTCTTTATTTGTTAATTGTTTACATTGCTACTGAATATATGGTGAGCTTCTGAAAATAGCTGCTTTAAATCCTTGTACCTATGGCATACTAATTTCTCAACAGCTTTTGTAGCCTTAAGAATTCTGTGGATTACCAATATAAAAAGGTACACACTGAGCATACAGTAAATGGGTGATGTGGTTGATATTAAGGTTATTTATAATTTTATTTCTACTAATGAAGAGCAGATCTAATCAGTTCCTTTTGTCTTTTCAGTTTTTATTCAGGGACTTTAGAAATTTGAAAGCAAAAGGTCAAGTAACTTCTTAGAAGAAATTTTCTTAGAGCTTTTATGGAATCTGAACAAATTATATACTTATATATGGTTTTTTATCCCCTATTTTATTAAGTTTACTTAAGATGTGGCAAATTGAACAAGATTACAAATTTGATTTAATGTTTGCAGCACTAGGAGCTCATTTTAACTCACTAATGCAAGTCCATTAGTGACTGGAGGGTTTCCCGGAGTGTCCAGCCAGGGTCACTTCAACCTCTCAATAATAATAGTACTAATACCACATTTACCAGCATTTACTTCACAAATATCTTATGGGGTAGTAGCTCAAACATTATTTCCATTTTACAAATGACAAAGTTGAAGTTCAGAGAAATAAACATGATGTGCCCAGATCATACATTCAGTAAATATTAGAGCAGGGACTTGAGTTCCAGGTCTTTTAACTTCAACATTGTTTATGGTAGGGTTGCGGGGAGGGTGTCATAAGGTTTCAAGGACTTTATGCCAAAATTGTTATGAAAATTCAAAGATTAGATATGGTGATAGGTGCCATGGAAGACCAAAACTGTCATGAAACATTTTCATTCTACTTATTGCAGCTTACTCTTAAATTCTAGGAGCTCTGGCCACTACTTCTAAAAATATGGGGACTCTGAGTTGTTATTGAGATTATCTTGTGAGTCAGCAAGGCTGGAGATGGGAAGACAGGAGAGGTCCCTACTCTGCTACCACCATTCCTATATCCTTCTCTACCCCACAAGAAAAGCCATTATACTAAGTTTAAACATAATGGCAGCCTGGGTCCATTGGCCCTTCAAAAAACAATGGGTTAAATTAAATCATGTTCACTTTATATATCCAGATGGACAAATAGGAATATGTAATAAGTATGTATGTATGTATATGCATATAGTGTCTACCTCTAAAGCATGGACCTCTTAATTTGAGGTCCGTGAACTTAAAAAAATTTTTTTTCGACAAATATATTTATTTGTATTTCAGGATAAATGATTTCCTTTGTAATTTTACTTGATGCATTTAAAAACTTTATTCTGAAAAGGAATCTGTAGGTTTTACCAGATTGCCATGTTGTCCAAGATACAGAAAAGCTTAAGAACTCCTATTCTAAAGGCATTCAATCAGAATGTTAGTGATTCCTGTGATTGTTCTAATTTTAGAAGATTATTGATAATTTTAAATATGTTCTTTTTTATTTATGTAACATAACACTTTAGTTTGATGCTTTACAGTTTTTCTATTAAGTGCACCACTCTCTGTATAGTTATGTGAGTTCAAAACCTCAGGGTCATTATTGCCCAAGGGTCAAGCAGAACAGCCCTTTCCTCACTACTACAGCCCTGTACCCAGAGCATACTGGAATCTCCGCTTCCCCTCTGCCTTTCTGTCAAAGATCCTTTCCCGCTTTTGCTCCTGGATGTGGGATAGATGTGCCACACATAGCTCAATGAACAGGGAGTCATCAACTACCATCCTCTTAGTTAGCTGGAGGAATACCAGGCCTAAGGATCTTCCCTGCCTTTAAACCATGCAGACCTGTACACGTTACCATCTACTCTGTTGCTATATCCTAAGGACCCCTTGCTTTCCACTTCCTACCTGGATCTGTTGTCTCCCCCAATTAGAATATGAGCTCTTCAATAGTGGGAAGTTTCTTGTTTTAATATTTGTACTCCTGCCACTTAACATATGTTTGGCACATAGTAAGTGCTTATTAAAAATTTTTTTTTGTTTTACTTATAGAAAGCATAGTCACTGGTTTTAAGTTATTTATGATCCAGTGAAGACAAGGTAGCTGCGTGTTGATTATTTTCTGTAATGGACTTACTTTTTTGCATTTTTAGTTTGGTGGGGGGGGGGGGTTGATGTTATTTAATTATTTCAAGGCAGCCTCCATTTCTCTCTTTCAATTTATGAAGAAGTAGAATTGACACTAATCCTCAGAGGGGGTGGAGGGAATTAGATCAATCGCTCTGAAGTGGAATGTAATTGTCAACATAGGGATATGTTGGATGCTTAGAGTTGGACATGGGAGAAACAAACGAAAAGAATTGTTGAGATTCTGAGAACTGATGAGAGCTGAAGTGAGTAGGAGGGTAGTGCCAAGTGACAGACGTCTCATGGCCAGGATAAACAGAGAGTTGGAGTTGGAATCCAAAGCAGGTAATTTAGGTTGAATAGGAGAATGGTGTCTTTGAAGAAATGATACCAATTAATGGGATAAAAAGGTAACTTAGTAGCATTTTGACCTGATTGAAAAGTGAAGACACAGGGGCTGGAGGGATGGGTGAAGATATGGGTATGTGTGCGTGTGTGTGTGTGTGTGTGTGTAAATAATCCATATGAATACCTGACATCTGAGCCAAATTCTTCTAGGTAATAATGTGTACAGAGTAAAAATTTGGTTCGGTATTTATCTCAGCAGAGAGGCGACCTGGTACATAGAATACTGGATGTGGAATCAGAAAGAACTGGGTTAACCTCCTGCCTTGAATAACCCACTAATTGTATGACCGTGGGCAAGTCTCTTGACCTCTGTCATCCTCAATTTCCTAATATTTAAAATTAAGATATCACCTACCAAGCAGGGTATTAAACAAGATAATCTATGTCAAATCTTAAAGTAATATATAAATTTAAGCTGCTAAGTATTAGTATGTACTTCATTTGCACTTGGGAGAGTGCCCGGCCACCTGTGATTTCTCTCATGTGACAGCTAGTTTTTTTCTAAAATAGTTTCTACCCTATGCTTTCTGTTGTTTTTCATTCTGGCACGAGTTCTTATTCATTTGGGGTGACAACCACAGTTCACTTCTCACAGTGTTCTATTACTTTTCAGATTGAAAGTTTATAATCTGACCTTTAATTCTGCCTTTTTTGGGGGACAATATTTTATGTATTTGCTTTATTTTTGGCATTTCATAATAAATCAATCTCTTAGTTACTGATACTTTTTTTCTGCTATAGTCAAATCTCTTTGAGTTAGCTTACACACCTGCAATCAAAGGTATCTGAAATTCACAAATGACCAAATTCTATTTCTGAAATTGACAGAAGTCATTGTAACCTGTTTTCTGAGTTAAAATGGGAACATTAGCATCAGAAAGTCACAAGTTGCTATCACTATTCCTAAACATGTATTCCGTCATGTCCTTACCAAATAGCTTTAGAAGCTAGGGCTGCTGTGTTGTTAGATCGGTGGGTGTGGTTTCTTGAAGTCAAGAAATGTGACATATGTCTTTCTATACTCCATAATTCATGGCACAGTGCTTTTCAAATAGTTAAACATCATTTGGTTGGTTGGTTAGTTGAAATTAGATAACTGCATTTCAAAACTAACCTTTTGAAATTAGAAAATGAATACTTGTCCTTTTAAAATGTTCTTCTTTGGGGATTTTAATGAGTTCTCTATACAAAATTTTCATAGTTTTGTTTGTGAAGTTATTTAGTCTTCTAGTTACATAAAACTTTTATTTTCTGACAGCAGTGCTGGTGGATAGTAATGCTTTTCATTCATACGTTATTGTTTTCTGATGAAATTCTGATGAACGTAAATACTTTTCCAGATCTTTGCTTTCAAAATTAAAAACAGAATTTTATAAGAACAATATCATATGGATTTTTTTGAATGGTGAATTATAGTGACATTCATTTTACATATGCTACTAGTTTCAATTTTGGATGACCCAATAAAACTATTGAAAAAAACAAATATTTTTAAAAGTTGGGCTTAACCTTAGTGGTACTACCTAAACACTTTATGGTTATGTTTTCAGACTTCTGTTTTCACCTTAATTTGAAAAATTACCTAGGATGAGGGGAAAACAATCAATTTTGAGGAAATTTTCATCTGTAATAAAATGCTGGTTTTTAAAACAAGGAAAGTGACTTAAATGCATGCATGCTGGTCATGAGTTATGCATTGAACTGATTTCTGAATTAAGGTGTATGTCTCTCTCTGTTCTCCACTGCATGCCACTTATTATGAAATTTTAAATATTTTAAAGTGCAGATGTGAGCTGCTTCTGAATTTGTATAAATGTTGATGCATCGTATACTGAATGTGTGCCACGTACCATGCTCTGTTGACATTTATCCTCTATTGCTTAGCTTCAGACAGTAAAGTCATGACATGTGCGGCTGTGTGGAGGATGCCGAAGGAATTGGAATCAGGCAGTCATGAATCCCCTGATGATTCATCAAGCACCACTCAGACCCTGGAGCTACTCTGTCACCTTGACAACACAGCCCATGGCAACATGGCCTGGTAGGATTCTGCATATTTTATATCCTTACAACAAACCTGAAGGATAGACCAGAGCTCTTAGTTTGTACAGATTTATATTGCAGAAGCTATGGTGCACACTTAAAAACTATTCTTTTTTTCAAAAAATGGTCCAAATTGATTTTTTTCGTCCCAGATGTTTTGTCTATTAGAAACGTTTATGTGTAGCCCTACCACATGCACGGCTAAACAGCCTTTCTCTTGTCCTTCTGTGCTTTTTTACTTTCACATAAAAATCAGTGTTGCACATGGCTACTTGACTTAATAAAAAAAAGTCAGTCACTGACATCATTTTTATATTTCTCTTTGGCTTCATAAATACCTTTTATTTCAGATATTTTAGGCATAAGTTTTTAATGTATTGTTTCAAGTTAAAGTTCATAATTTTTTATCTAACATGGAATTATATGTGTATGCACGTATGTATACACAAATATTTATATGCAGACATATATATATTCATATAACATGTCTCACAAATACTCCATGCCTTTGTAGTCACATTTATCCCTCCTATCTGATGTTTGAAATGGAAATAATTCATCGTACATTCACTAGCCAGTTGCTTTGTAGATATCTATAGCATAGGATTTTACCATACCATTTTACCATTAGTTACCAATGAAAATATATAGGGATAGGGGAAGAGCTGGAAATCCTTTTTAGAGTATAGAATTACACATGATCTCAGAATAAGATAGGCATATACTAAGTAATTAATGGGCCTCATGTTGGGGGGAGATAGGAGTAGTGATGAAAAGAGATTGTGATGTGGATTTGTATTAAAAAAATATAAAAATGGTTCTTTTTGTATATAGTTTTCAAAAATTATCATATTCCCTTCTGTGTACAGTCATATTTTGGTTATATGAACTTTCAAGCATCTACATGGTAAAGGGGACCTTTTGCTGGGGATTATCCAAAGCAATGACTAAATCTAACAGTAATTTACATGTGGGTCTGAAATGCATTTTAAAAATTTATTTTGTAGTAAATTTACTGTTTAATTGTTTTGTTGCTATTGGGTCATTTACTTATATTTGCTTATGAAATTCAGTATACATGGATTATTAAAATTAGTTTGTAGTACCTGAGGTGGTCACCCACTGGTAGTTGGAGAGACAGATCAGAAACTTGATAGTTAACAAATGGAAACTAACATGAGATTACAAATTTTTGGTGGCTAATTGTTCAGTGGAAAGTTACTATACTTTGAGTGACTTCTTCTTAGAGAAAATTAAAAATAATAAGCAGTATTCTTGGACATAAAAACAGTCACAACCCCTTCCCCTGGGGTTTTTGTGCTTTTGATTAATATCCCTCTCAAAAGCCACCACTGCATCAAAGACTCACTGCAGTTAAAGATATAACATTTTGATACCATCCACAGATGGAGTTAAATTCAAACTGAGAAGGTTTGGACATTACATTTAAAAATCTATGTATCTCTCTATCTATCTGTCTATCTTTCTATTTATCCATCTAATTACAACATTTTATAATAGATAGACCATAAGCACTGGAATCAAGAGACCTCAGCTGTACTCTTTCCTCTGCATCCTACTAGCTATCTGATCTTAATCAAATTACTTTATCAAAGCATGGTACAGTCCAGGACACTAACTAAAGTTAGGGGAGCTGGTTTCAAATGCTGCTTTTCGTACTTACTCCCTGTGTGACATTGGGGCAAGTCACTTAACAACCCGAATCATCGGTTTCCATATCTGTAAAATGAGAGGTTTGCCTCTGAGGCTCATTATGGTTTTAAATCCGTGATTTTTTGACCTGAGGACCACCTCGAAAATCAGTTGCTTATTTGTGGAATGGATATAATATTATAATTCCTACCTCAGAGGACTTTTGTGAAGAAAATGCTTTGAAGAAAATGTATATACTAAGGTATTATATACATATGAGCTTTATTATTATGCATACATGTAGAAAGGCATTGTGTCTCATAGACATTTTAAAGCAATGTCAAAGAGATAACCCAATTGAATGAACAAGATGGTTTTTGATAACCCTTTCATTTGTGTGATTCTGTGAATGGTGACCTTTTCAGTTTGATCACCTTGTCAGTAGCATGTTGTCATTACCCCAATTATTTTTGGAAATTCCTTGATCAGAAATTATCTTTAGAATTTGCCTTTAGGCAAATCTTTGTCTTTGAAGGATAAATTTGATTTTTGGAAATAGCCACATCATTCAAAACTAAGCCTAGTGAATAATATATTGGTTAGTTTTAGTGACCTTTTTTCCCCCTTTTCTTCTTCTTTGTTAGAAAGTTTCTTTTAGAGAGATATATTAGACATGTCAGTGATGAACAGAAGAGATCAATAAAAAATTAAAACAACATCATTTCATTGCATCCTCATCCTAGGGATGCCAAATCTTTTGGTCTATTTCCTTGTGACCTGATTGCTAGAAAGGTGTCCTTTGACCAAATTTTTTCAAACACTTTTGCCTATTTGCCGTAGAGATCTTGATGTGGTCAAAGACCCCTTAGGACCACATCTTGCCTACATCAGAAAGTTTTAAGACAACAGATTCCAAGCTAGTTAAGATTTAGATGGGCTGCACCATGAATAATGGGCCCACTAAATCTTTTTCTCTGGTACACAACTCCTCCCACAAAGACAAAGCCATTACAGTACTTTGCTGTAATGCCAGGACACTTTAGTAACTGCTTCTTTAAAACAGAACAATGGCTTTGCTCCATAAATGGAGCATATCCTACATGGTCACAGGATTTTAGAGGTGATAGAGACTTCAAAAGAGATCTTGTGATTTGTCACTTTACAGATGTAGATACTAAGACCTAGGGACATTAAGTGACCTGAAATCCCTCAGGATCCCACAGCTCATTTGGTTGAATCTTTTAGAAGAAGGTGCATTAACTCAGCAAACTTTATGATGCTTAGCTAGCCCATGTAAGAATTATTGATTCTCAGTGCCATTTTTAACACAAAGCTATCAAGCCAAAGTGTCAGATACAAAGCTTACAACACCCTGAGTGTGGCCCAGACCAGACTAAGTTGTAGCTCCTATTTGATTTTAGTGTATTGATGTATTAGCAGCAAAAATAGAGATATGTAAACGTGCTTTTTTCGGTCAATATGCAACTTGCAGGGATCTTTACTAAACTCTAGTTTAGTATCCCTTGTTTATATTTGAATTTTACACCACAGATGTCAGTCATAGTCAGAAAGAGCCTTGAGTTAAAGGACATGAATCCTGTGGAAGCTGTCCCCAGAGAATCCAAGGTAGGGTGTTTTGGGGACCTGGATTGTGGTAAACTGGTCCTGAGGGAAAACTCAGCACTTATGCAGTTTTTGTGGTTGGTGAGCACAGGTTTGATTGGGGGTAGAAAGGGGCACCCAAATCACGGGGGATAGTCTGTGAATACTAGGCTAGAATGTCAGCTCCCTGAGGCCAAGGGCTGTTGTTTTGTTTGTTGTTGTTGTCTTTATATCCCCATTCCTGAGCGCAGTGCTCCACACGTATCAGGTTGGTATTTGTTGGATATAGGTGAATTGAATTCCCTATAGTAACTATTCCAGATCTTTTCATGTCTCATCATACCTCCACTCACATTCCCAGAGTCTCCTATTTATAGTAGTTAATGCAGCTTCCTACTTTGCTGCAAAGGTTGAGGCCATCTAATGAAACCTTCCTTGATTCCTTTCCTCCATACCTCGAAATTTCTCAGTGTCATTACGTATTTTCTTTCCACCCTCAGAGGAAGAGATTTCCATCTACCAGTACCTTTGATATTGTGCCCTTCCACCTACTCTAGTCCTGACTCCACATCCATCCTGTCTTTTCATGCATCTTCATTCTGTCTTCTTTCTGCTAATTATACTTCATAGGCTTATAAACAAAATCTCTAAATGGAAAGGACCTTAGAAGACTTCTAAGACAACTCATGTTTGAACAAGTATTCTTTCTACGAAATATCTGCCAAGTGGTCATCTAGCTTTTATGTGAATACTCCTAGATACCACATAGAGAACTCTAATTCTTAGAAAAGTTTTCCTTACATCAAGCACTAGTTTATCACTTTACAACTTTCATGTATTATTCTTAGTTTTGTCTCTTAGGGATAAGTGGAATATGTCTAATCCCTCTTCCAGGTGTCACTCCTTCATATACTTGAAGACAGACCTTGTTTGCAAACTCCCCCCCCACCCCCACCGCCACCCGACTTTTCTAGGCTAAACAGCTCCGTGTCCTGATTCTTGATCTCAAGGCCCTTCACTGTCATCATTAATTTCCACTGGGATACATTTCAACTTATCAGTGTTCTTCCTATAATGTGAAATATTGAACCCTGGGAGTAATCTGACCCTGGTAGACCATAGTGAAATCATCACTTCCTAGTTCTGTACATTATCCTTTTTCTGATACAGCCTATGATTGAATTAGCTTTCTTACTTGCCACTTTTAACTCACCTTGGGTTTATAGCCTGTTACTACTGCTAGATCTTTTCCAGAAAAATCACTTTGATGACATCTCTTCCATTTTATATACCTGTGTAGTTTATTTTTTCAATGAAAGTACAATCCAATATTTTGCATGACTACACATGTATAACCTATGTTGAATTTCTTGCCTTCTCAGTGAGAATGGTGTAGATGGAGAAAGGGAGAGAATTTGGAACTCATAGTCTTAAAAATGAATGTTAAAAATTGTTTTTACATGTAACTGGGAAAAAATAAAATGCTAAATAAAAGCTAAAAAAAGAAGAAAGTACAGTTCAGTTTTCCCTTAACCATTCAACTACTGTCTCATTTCTTTCTTCCTCTTCACAGCTAAATTTCTTGAAAGAAAAAAATGGGATGTAGCTGGTGCTTCTACTTATTATCACCCATGATCTCCTTAGCTTTTGTAAATCAGGTTTCTGTCCCCAATAATTTTTAACACTGGTTGGCGTATCTTCTGTGGTTTATTTTTCTTTCCACTTTTAGTTCCTGAATTGGGGTTTTGTTCTATCCCTGCTGCACTTTTGGGTCAGTGGTCAGCCCTGCTTGGTCTCCCTTGGGTTATGTGGGTTCTTGTACTGACCTGCTTTTCCCAGGGTTAGGTCCCCATGGCTTTCTGAGATTCAGAATATTAGATCTGCAGAGTTCTTTTATAATCTCAGGACAGTATGAAATGAACCTGGGAGCCCTGGGGTATTGTGGTCAAGCTGTATTCACGATGACTTCTGTTTCTTGAAGCTTTTTCAGGGAACCCTTTCCCTCTTGATGATTTTGGACAGAGAAGCCTGTAGACCCTTTTCTGGTTATGCTGAGAAGTTCTGGTTTGGTTTTGTTTGTGCTCGTGCTTGCTTTGCCGGTAGCCCTCTTTCCTGTTGCCCATTAGCTAGCTGCTAGATGACCTTTTTGTGCAATGCTTGGATAGAATAAGTCATTTATTGTAGTTTCTTATTTGATTTTAAAAATCATTTGGTTTCAGGTTTTTGCTAGAGTGTAGGTAGTCAACCCCTGTTCAGGCAGCCAGATAGCCAGAAAACCTATACATCTCTGATCACTCCTTTGTTAAAAGTCTTTAATGACATTGTCCATATAATAAAGTAGAAACTGGAGCCTGACATTTAAGGTGTCCTACACAATCTGGCACCAGCTTAACCTTTCTAACCTTATTATACAATATCTTCTTTCATGAATCTCACTCAGTTCACCATTTCCCAAACATGAATTTTCTTGTCTCATGCCTTTTCTTATACTGTAATAGTTTGAAGAATACTCAAGCATGTACTCAATACTCAATACTCAATCTCATTCCATTAATACAGGTCACAATCTGTCCATTTCTGATTAAATGATTTTCATTAGATGTTGGACCAAAAAGTCATAATTTCTTGGATAACCATCCAGTGGTGATGAACCTCTATGAATTTAGTTAAACTATTTTGATACTCTATTGGTGCTACTGTATGACAGCAAGATGTATAATTCTACAGTCTTCAACCAATTAAAAAGGAATATCATATAGAGGACAGTAGAGAAGTTCTTTATGGATAGCAGCAGACTACAACAGTGAGGAATTTCAAAAAAGAAAAGCAGTAAAAGATGTCATTAAGGAAAATGATAGGAGAAGAAGATGAGATAGTTACATGGTGAGGGTGGTACAGACTGCAGATGAACCCAATCAGAGTGCCTCAGTACCTTTGTAATAGCAAGAGAAAGAAGTAAATGGTGGAGTTTGGGGTAGGTCTCCTGTGATAAATTTATGAGAGTACATATATGAGAGTCACAAAGACTGGGCAAGTTTAAGGAAGGGGGCTGCAATCTCTACCATTGGAGGGAACTTCCAAATCAATGAGATCACAGATCCATTTCAGTCCTAGAGAATTTTTCCAAAAATGTAGTTTGTTACTTGAGCTATACTCAAAACCTTTGCAGTTTTCAAGTTTCTTCCAGAGTTTGTGTCCTACTGTTGCAGCTTTTGAGAATCCAGAGTCAACTTGTTTGCAATAAGAGTAAAATAATGGAGGGCCCATTCACTTATGCTTATCCTTATGCCTAGAGTTGCCTGCTTTTTCCTCTCAATCTTAGCTTCTAAGACCTACCTTAAATACTTCAAGTTCCACCAATGCTTCCTGCTGCTCCTCAGCTGGAAGTGAAGTGAAGTCTATCATCTGAACTCCCCCTATCACATTATAGTATATTCATTTGTATTCACACAAAATATTATGTTTGGGGTCAAGGACTAGATCGTATTTATCTTTGCATCTCTATTAGTACCTAGCATGGTGAATTGGACACTTATATCTTTATAGAATGAATGAATCTATAGAGGGAACATCTTCCCTGTCCCTCTTCTTTCTTGTGAATTGAATGTCTCCCTTGATTTTGAATCTATAATTTTTACTGGAAAGAACAAAATAAAAATGCTTAATAGGAAGTTAAAACTGAAGATAAATGAAATGCTAGTGTAGTTACCTGTCCTCTGTGTTCAAGTCACCGGGCTTGGACAAACTATTCCGATTAGTCAGTAAAGGCTTTACTATATTCCAGGCACTGAGCTAAGTCCTCAAAATACAAAGACAGGCTAAAAAAACTTACATTCTAGTGGGAGAGACAACATATAAATAATCAGGTACCTGTAAGATCATGCAGAGAAGATGAAAGGTTACCTTACAGGAGAATCCTATAGCAGCCGCAGGTGTAATGAGGACTAGGCAGGCTGAGGAAGGCTTCCAATAGAAGGTGGCATTAGCATTGGGTCTTGAAAGAAGCAAGGGATTTTAAAAAGTTGTATTGAAGAGCTAGAGCAGGCTTGAAAGACATTAGATACAAAGCTGGAGAGTTAATTGGATGCATAAAGAGTTACAAGTAAGCCAATATGGCTGGATAGTAGAATACAGAGAGGAGGAATGTGTAAGGTTAGAAAGGTGGAAAGTGTCCAGGAATGAAGCATTTTAAATGCCCACCAAAGGACTTTATGTTTGATCCTGAAGGTACTAGGGAGCCACTACTGTTTATCAGGGAGGAGGGACAAATTTATCAGGCCTGAACTTTAGGAAAAACACTTTGAAATTAAACAGTTTTTCCGTAAACAAAACCAGTACAGATGAAAGTAGAAAACAAGCAGGTGTATGGGTAAAAAATCTTTGCAGTACATTTTTTTTTCCTGATAAAGTTCTCATTTCTAAGATACAGGGAACTGATTGGAATTTACAAGGATAAGAGCCATTTCCCAATTGAAAAATGGTCAAAGCATATGAATAGGCAGTCTTCAGAGGAATAACTCCAAGCTATCAATATTCTTATGAAAAAAGTGCTCTTAATCCCTAGCAATTAGAGAATTCCAAGTTAAAACAACTCTGAGATTCCTCTTTACCTATCTGATTGGCAAAATAGGCAAAAAACAAAAGAGAAAGGTAAAGGCAGATATACTAAAGGGGCTGTGGTAAAAGAGGTACATTAGGTCACTCTTGGTGAGGTTGTGAACTGGTCCTGCTGTTCAGGAAAACAGTTTGGATGTGTGCCTGAAAAGCTATTCAGCTGGGTATACTCTTTGACCTAGTGATTTAACTACTATGTCTATACCTCAAAGAAAAATAAAAGAGGATAAGGTTCCTTATGTACAAAAATATTTATAGCAGCTCTTTTTGTGGTGGCAAACAATTGGAAACCGAGAAGGTAGCCATCAATGGAAAAACAGCTGAACAAGTTGGGGGATATGGCTATATGAAATGATGAAGGGAATGGTTTCAGAGAAACCTGGAAACATTTGCAAGAACTGATGTAGCGTGAAGTTAGCAGAACCAGGAGAACAACTTACATAGTAACAAAACTTTGAAAGATTTAGGAGTTCCTCTCATCAACACAATAATTCTAAAGGAATTATGATAAAATATGCTACTTACCTCCAATGGGAGAGAGAATAGACTCACACTGGACATATGTACATTTTTTTTTTTACTTTGCCAGTGAGAGAATTTATTTATGTGTTTCGATTAGGGGTTTGAGATTTTTTGCTTTCTTAGTGGATATGCTTTTGAGGTGGCGAACATTGGGAAAAAGAGAAGAATCCAAAAATAAAATTGATTTAAAAAAAAAATCTATGATGTCACTCCAGCCTACTTTTGTAAGGTGATCACACATTACTCACTTTCATATACTCTATGTTTCAACCAAGCTGGCCAATTTGCTACTTTACCTATACTCTCTATATCCTGTTCATCTGCCTTTGAACAGGCTGTCTGCCTTACTTGGAAACTCTTCTTCCCCATTTCCACTTCTTGGAATCCCTAATTCTCCCCTCAGGTCTGCTCCAGAGTCACCTTTTATAATACATCTTTCCTTATTCCATTAATTTACTCCCTATTTATATTTTTATATCGATTTGCTTATCTTTGTATGTCTTATATACCCACAGTAGAAGAAAGGTTCCTTCAGGATAGGGAGTATCTCATTTTTATTTTGTATCCCCATCACCAGTCATATGCTTGATACATAGAATATGCTTAATAGAATTTTATTCTGCCAGAAGTGTTTTTTTTAATGGTACATGATTTAAAATTTAATTTAGAATTTTCCATATTTCACAGTAGAATAGATTTTCTGAGTACTTACAAATTTGATAGCAATATATTTACTGTTTTAACTACATGACTCTACATTTTAAAAAAATCATAGCCCTTGATGAAAAGCTATAGAATATTCTGTTGTACGTTTCTTAGCACTAAGAAATTAACCTGTATTTTAAAAGGAATATTTATAAGATGTGTAAATAATTTATTACTTTTCCCTCATAATCTATAATAAAAAGAAATAGTAACCAATGACTTAATTACTATAACTTTATATACACATATTATATATTCGTATATTTAAGGGTTTTTTCTTTTTGTTATAAACTTTATGAGCTTTAAAAAAGATACTTTCAGGAATAATCTTAACATAGGCAGTTTCTTTTTAATCTAAAAACTATTATCTTTTAGAAAATAAACATTTAATGACTGGCATCTCATAATATAATGATGACAGTTTAGAGCAGTGGTTCCCTTTGTTCTTGGAACTCCCATTGTCTATTTGATTATATGCCATTCCTGAGTTCTGTCATAAAAATGTTTTATGAAAAATATTAATGTGTAAAAGAATACTTCAATATTTCAGTCATTCTTGGTTTCGTTGATGTAGGTCTTTTCTCCACCAACAGAGTATACCTAAATCCATGATTTAGTAAATGTCCTTCAGACAGTGCTGTGACTAAAAAATTCACCACATCATACTAGTTATTAGACCAACCTAGTAATCATTTTCTCCATGCTTGTCCTTGGATGACAAACATACTGTCCATTGCTAACCATACATTCAAAACCTTTTTAACATGGTAGACTGCTTGAATTTTTGCTCCACTGACATAGCCTTATATCACCTTTGAAAAATCAAGGTTTACCTCCAAGCCATGATGATTCGCCAGGATAGGACTTTAGTGAAGGATACCAATGAAAGTGCATTTAGATTAATTTTTTTAATATTTTCATATTCATTTTATTTTAGAATTTTATAGAAATTATTTTTTAGGTATGACCCCCCAGCTCAGCTGTCAGTAAAACCAGAAAAGTACATTTCTCCACCAACATGAATGACTATCCAAAGAAAAGATGAAGATTTTTTGGCCAATATGAAAAAGACTTCCACCTATCAATATGCATTATATGTAGTAGATACTCAATAGATACTTGATTAATGAATGAATAAGCAACGATGTAGTTGTTTAAGAGTTAAAAAATATTTTCTGCATTTTCATTTGATTTTCACAAGCCATTCCATGAGGTCTTTCATATAGTATTATCACCCTAATTTTACAGATGGGGAACTGAGGCTCAGGGAGATGAAATGTTCCAAGACTACAAAGCCACTAAATGAAAGAGTCAGGATTCCAAATCAGAGCTTTCAGTTTCAAACTTAATGTTCTCTCTCCCATTAAAAAAACAACCGTTTTCCCTACCTTTTGTTATTGTCCTTATTAATTCCCTCAAAGGGGTTGTTTTTGATTTTGATTTTTTTGGGTTGGGCTTTGCTTGCAGAATTAAAAAGAAATCTTTATTTGTCGTTATGATTTTAAGGGCATTGAACATTTTTATGTTAGGTGTGTGCTACTGTGTTCTTTACTTATTCATTGCATTTGATGTCACTTCTAATTCACTGTTAGAGTGTGATAAAGCAAAAAAGTAGATGATTTTTAGGAACAAAGAAATAAGCTTCTTAGTTTGAAGTAACAAGTACTGAAGAAATTCTAGCTTATTTTCCTGTGTTTATAGCACTAGTTTCATGGTGATGATCCATGGTAAAATAGAATTTCCCTTTTTATTGCATACTGCATACACCAGTTATTTCAAGGTATTTTACAAGCATTAATGATTGTAGGGGTTGCTGCCTATAAAATAACAAAAGTGTTAATCTTTTCGTATGTATTCAATCACCTAGGGATAAATGATGAAACTTTTGATAAAGGAACAGTTCTGTCTACAATGATTTGATTGTTTTCCAATATTTAAGTCCACATAGAAGACCTAATACTTCCCTGAAGTCTCACTCCAGTGCCTTATGGTGTAGAGCTGTGTTCTCAAAGGGTATGCAAATAGAGACAGACTAGCTCTTCAGCTGTGAAACAGGCTGGTTGTTTAGAGGTAATCATCAGTAGATAAGCTCTGGAGTAGTGGATTTTTTTCAAGACACTGCAGTTCTTGAGGATGATTTCTTGAATTGTAGAGGTATTATTATCTTCTAAGCAAGTCATGGCATGAATGGAGGGACAGCAGAAGGACATGCCGCCGGTTGGGGTTGCCATTTTCTTCCACTTTTTTTTTTTAAAATATTTCATTGTTTTTCAATTACATGTAAAAACAAATTGAGTTCCAAATTCTCTCCTCCGTCTTTTTCTTCCCCCTCCCTGAGATAGCAAGCAATTTGATATAGGTTATACATGTACAGTCATGCAAAACACATTTCCATATTAGTCATGTTGTGAAAGAGAACAGACAAAAACACACAAAAATGAAGAACTTGAAAAATAGTATGCTTCAATCTGCATTCAAATTCCATCAGTTTGTCTTTGGAGGTGGATAGCATTTTTCATCATGAGTCCTTTGGAATTTTCTTGGATTATTATATTGCTAATATATAGCTAAGTCATTCACATCCTGTTTACTCTATGCAGTGTTTTTCTGGTTTTGCTTATTACTTCATTCTGCATCAGTTCATGTAAGTCTTTCTAGATTTTTCTGAAAGCATCCTGTTCATCATTTTTTATAGTACAATAATATTCCATCACAATCATATACCACAATTTGTTCAACCATTCCCCGACTGATGAGCATCTTCTCAGTTTCCAATTCTTTGCCACCAGAAATAGATCCTTTTTCAAAAAGTCTCGTTGGGATGCAGACCTAGTAGTGGTATTACTGGGTCAAAGAGTATCACAGATTTTTAGCCCTTTGGGCATAGTTCCAAATTGTTATCCAGAGTGGTTGGATCAGTTCACAACTCTCCCAACAGTGTGTTCATTAGTGTCCCAAGTTTCCCACATCCCCTCCAATGTTTATCATTTTTCTTTTCTGTCATATTAGCCAATCTGATAGATGTGAGATGGTACCTGAGAGCTGTTTTAATTTGCATTTCTCTAATCACTAGTGATTTAGAGCCTTTTTTCATGACTAGTGATGGCTTTGATTTCTTCATCTGAAAATTGTATGTTCTTATCCTTTGATCATTTATCAATTGGGGAATGACTTGTATTCTTATAAATTTGACACAGTTCTCTACATATTTTAGAAATGAGACCTTTATAACACACACTTGCTATAAAGGTTGCTTCCCAACTTTCTGCTTTCCTTCTAATCTTGGCTACATTGGTTTTGTTTATGCAAAATTTTAAAAAAATTTAAATTTAATGTAATCAGAATTATCTATTTTATATCTTGTAATGCTCTCTACCTCTTTGTTGATTTCACTTAGATTGTTAGATTTATTGATATATTATTGAGTAAAATACACCTTAAAATTGCTTTAATTTCATGATGGTGAATTCATCGTTTTTGTTACTGGTAATTTGGTTTTCTTCTTTTTAAATTAAATTAACCAATGCTTTATCTATTTTCACTTTATTCATAAACCAGCTCTTATTATTTCATTTTATCCTCACAAAAACCTCTGTAAGGTGGGTAATGTTATTATCCTCATTCTACACTAGAGGAAACCGAGGTAAACTTTAATTTTATCTTTGATTTTCAGGATTTCCATTTTGATGTTTATTTGGGGATTTTTAATTTGTTCATTTTCCCAGTTTTTTAGTTGTACATCCAATTCATTGATATGTTCTTTCTCTCTTTTATTGATATAATTGTTTAGATATATAAATTTTCACTTAAGTACTGCTTTGGGTGCATCTCATAAAATTTGGCACATTGTCTTATCATTCTTTTTAATGAAATTATTGATTGTTTCTATGATTTGTTCTTTTACCCATTCATTCTTTAGGATCAGATTAGTTTCTTATTAATTTTTAATCTATCTTTTCACAGCCCTTTATTGAATGTAATTTTTATTGCCCTGTGGTCTAAAAAGGATGCATTTCATATTTTTGCTTTTCTGTATTTGATTGTGAGGTTTTTATGTCCTAATACTTGGTCAGTTTTTGTGTAGGTGACATATACCATTGACAAAAAATTGTATTCCTTTCTATTCTCATTCAGTTTTCCCCAGAGGTCTATCAGATCTATTTTTTCTAAAATGGTATTCATTTGCTTAACTTCTTTCTTGTATATTTTTGGTTAGATTTATCTAGTTATGAGGGGGACAAGTTCAGTGTCCCCTACCTAGTATGATATTAGTGTATTTCTTACTGTAACTCATTTAATTTTTCTTTTAAGAATTTGGATGCTATACTAGGTGGTATGTTTAGTATTGATAGTATTAGATAATACCTCATTGTCTGAGGTACCTTTTAGCAAAATGTAGTTTTCTTGCTTATCTCTTTTAATTAGATCTATTTTTACTTTTGCTTTGTCTGAGATCATGCTACCTCAACTTTTTTTCTTCTTCAGCTGAAGCATTCTCCTTCAGCTCTCTACCTTTATTCTGTGCGTGTATCTGTCTGCTTCAAGTGCTTTTCTTGTAGACTAATATTGTAGCATTCTGGTTTTTAATCTACTCTGTTATCTGCTTTTTTTGTGAGAGTTCATCTAATTCACAAACTCACATTTACAGTTATGATGACTATATACTATATAGTATATATACTATATGCTGTGTTTCCCTCTATGCTTCTTCCCCCTCCCCCTTCCCCCTATCCCTTCCCAAAAGTATTTTGCTTCTGGCTACCATGACTCCCAATCTGCCCTCCCTCCTATAGTGACCCCCTTCTCTTATCTTCCTCCCCTCTTTCTTCCCAGATATGGACACATTTTATGTTTATTTAGAATGGAATTTCTCTTTCTGCTTATGGCCTCTTAGATTTTGTTATTATACAGAAATTCTCTTGATTTTTGAGGGTTTATTTTGTAGCTTCCCACTTAGCTAAAGCTGTTGTCCCAGTGTATTTGCTGTTTTGTATGATTGTCCAAGTAAACCTTCATATTAGCAAATTAGGATAGTTTTATCTCCCTTTTACCTATCCTTATGTACCTTTAATTTCTTTCTCTGTGTCACTGATTTTGCTATTTTTCCAGAACTATAGTAAATAATTTTGGAGGCATCTTTGTTTTACTCCTTTATTCCCTGGGTAAACTTTTAGTGCATCCTCACTGTATATGATGTTTGCTTTTGGTTTTAGATATTTTTTCTACTGAAAAAAGGTGTTTCTATGCCTATACCACATAGTGTTTTTAACATACGATTGTTTGCTTTATTGAAGGCTTTTCCCACATTTATTGGATAATCATGTAGTTTTGGATGTTTTTATTTTTAATGTGATTATGTCGATTGTTTTTATAATGTTGAAATGTTCCTAATGAGTTTTTTTTTAACCAAACATTATTTCATTTTATCCTCACAAAAACCTCTGTAAGGTGGGTAATGTTATTATCCTCATTCTACACTAGAGGAAACCGAGGTAAATAGAGGTTAAGTAAGTCCCAGGGACAAGCTAGGGAGTATCTGAACTCAAGTCTTTCTGACTTCAGGCCCCTCCATTATACCACCAAACTGCCTCATTCATTGATGAATCCATTGTGATCATAATGAATAGTTTTTTGGATGAGTCACTGTTGTCTGCTTTTATAGGGTTTTATTTAAAATGTGAATAAATACTTATTCATGATGTTGGTCTATCGTTCTCCTCCTGTACTTTATCCTTCCTTGATTTAGGTATTAGAGCTTTATTTGTGTCATACAAGGAATCTAAGAAGGTGCTTTCTTATTTTTGAGAGTAATTTATCTATTATTAATATTAACTTTTTAATGAATTTCATCCATCAAATATTAATCTTAGTCATAAAAGTTAGTGCTAAGTGGTGCAAATAAAGATACATACCAGTGTGACTTTTGTTCTTACTTGGCATCCAATTAGGTTTTTCAGATTCAGCCATACAAATAGGTCTTCCCTCTGTGTAAAAATTAATCCTGCAATTTAGAAATGGTACCATTGGGTGGCAGTAATGTGCTATAAAAGCTGCAAGAATAGTTAGATTTGGGTTTAGGTTCTGCAATCCGCTAGATGGAGGCTTTCTCTAGAGTCCACCTGATTTAACCTTGAATTTTCTGTTCTACTTTCTTATACAAACATAACTCAGATAATTCTAAAGTCAACACTAAGCATCTGAAAGTTCTTACAGAGACAATTTTAAAAATTTAGGTATCTTCATTTAGGTATAATTTGGTATCTTTCTCATTAATCTTTAATTTTTCCTTTATCATCTTTCATCCTGACTCTTGGCTCAGTGTCAAAACCTTCTGATCTCTTTGTCCTCAGCCTTTGAGCTGCATCTGCATCTAAGGACCCTTGAGATGTATGTCTCTTTCTCAGCCACTGGCAGCCTGTTTACCCTGCCTTGGCTATTCAGACTATTCACAGTAAAAAAGCTTAGTTTGCTTGTGCATTCTGAATTCCTATTTTATTTCTCTACACAAGCCAAGAAAGGAAAGAGAAAAAGAGCTGTGTAATAGCATGATGCCACTAGGAACATAAAAGTTCCCATGCCTCTTTTTTCCAGTCTTAAGATTTTTTTTATTTTATTCTTTTTATTTCTTCTCATTAACTTTATTCTGCAGAATATGGGTGTGGTTAATGTCTTATTCTTTTGTCTCCCTTATAGCTCCTAGAACATTGTGTTACACATAATACAAAGTCATTGAATTAATAATTAATTGATTAGTTCAGTTAATTAATACAATAATACTTATTTATTAGCATGGTACTATTTAAATTGGCCTCAAATTTCAAACTCAGTTATAGGGACCATATTCCTTACCACATAATTCTATTCCTTAGAACATTTTGGAAAAAATTCTAAGAGGAATTTTGAACAGAGCTTTTAAATAGTTTTCATGTTAGCTGTTAAGAAAGAGTGCTTATAAAAATATTTTGGTTAATGCTTCCCAATTAAATGAACATGTGGAATGAGGACGTATGGAGTATAGGACATTTCAGGAAGCTATTGGGAACAGAATTCTGCCTTAAAGCTAGACATCTTAGAAGGCACAGAACCAAGTCTGAGATGAGGTGGACTGATTGGTATCCTTCATCTGAAGTAGAGTCATAGCCTCATACCTGCCTCTGTTACACTGCCTCCTGCAGCTTTCTTAGCCTGGATGTTGTAATCTTCTTAAATTTAATCAGTTATAACTTACTGGTTTTGGTCCGTTTTTGAATGGGAGATCACTCATGACCAGATACTATATGGAATTTTATTCATGAATCTAGGCCTTGGGCTGATATAAGGTGAGCTTGGTTTGTGGTATTTTTAGAAACAAATATAAAATGGAATTTTTGAGTGTGTGTGGTGTGTGTGTGTGTGTGCGTGCATGTGCGTGTGTGAGCGTGTGTGCATGTGTGTGTGAGCATGTGTGACTGAGAGAGAGAGAGAGAGAGAGAGAGCCCCATGATATCCTTCATAGCCATAGAGATGTTAAATTTGTCTGGGCCAAGTTCTAGTTAGCTAATTACATTCTGTCCACTTCAGATTCACTCCCATTTTAATTGCATATATGTGTTTGTTTGTTGTTTTTTAATATAAACCTTTATGTACCTCACAGTTGGTGTTGTTGCTTTGGATTATTAGTTATTCTTTTACTTTCTTTCCCTAGGAGGCTATTTATTAATGCAGTGAAAGTGCTCAGGAACCTATAAGTGGAGAAGACTATATATTTGTCAGTCTTCTGTATATATCTTTAGAAAAGATGGGTACAAGGAATAGATGTAAGTTGCTGTTGAGTATTTGGTACTTTTAAATCTCTGTGTGTGTGTGTCCTGTTTCATTATGAGAAAAGAAACTCTCCTTTCCCAACTCTATATTTGCAAGTGGGTTAAAATGATAACAGTAACAGTAGTTTGTATTTATTTAGCACTTTATGGTTTGCAAATCACTTACTTTATAATAATCTAATGAGGCAACCATGACAGGCATCATTTTATTAAGAAACTGAGGGTTTTTTTGTAACCCTAGTACTAATAAGTGGCAGAAACAGGATCATAATATCTGATCTTGGTGGGACTTTAGAGCTTATGTAATCTAACTGCCTCATTTTTTAATGACTGTGTTGAGGTCCACGTGGTTAAGTGACTTGCCAAGGGATTTGGTAATAAGTAGCAGTCAGGGTCCCAGAGTTCTTTATACTACAGCAGTGTGCTTAACTTTTTTTAAACTTAAAAAATTTTGTTGATATTCTTGTTGGTTATGTGATTTAATCACCATCATCATTAAAATTGAATTGAAGTTCACAAACTTCATTGACATGACAAAAGTGGGAAAGGACCTTAGTATTAACACTGTAGTACTCTCAGTGAGGCATATTGTTGTGTATGTACATGTCTATGCAAATAACTTCTGTCTTGTGGCTAGGACAGTGTGTCTAAATGATGAGCTTAAATGGGGTATAGTCCAAGACATATCTTGCAATTTAGGCACCTACAGACTTTTTTAGGTCACACAGGACAAAACTATACCCTCAAATCAATTCCACTCTCAAAACAAATCAAATCAGCAGGAAAATAAACCCAAAGTAATTGGCTTCTGAGGGTAAAGACACAGAACACCTCGTAGTCATTACCTAGGGTAGAAAGTTCTTGTGAGATGGGACTAGTCTAAGGAGGAAGTGCTGTGGGGTAGCTTCCTACATCAAGTATATAGAAAAACATCTGCGCTTTCATTGGCCTATATTCTGGTCAGCCCCAGCTCATGCCAATGTAATGATTTAGATGAAGTGTTAGAATTTCATGAGATGGTGGACTATAAAATGCAATCAAAAATACCTTACTGTTAATAAGATTAAAAATCACAGAATTGGTAGTTAAATTCTAATAAAACACTACTTTTTATGTCTTCATTCACCATAGCAATCTGTGACATTAGTGCTATATTGCTATAAGACTTTATCCTGAAAGGGCCAGGGTCTCACATTGCACCCTGGGCCATTTCCAGTCATCCTAATGTATATCAAGCTACTGGACCCTAGTGGGTCTGGAGAAGAAATTGAGGTTGATGACCTTGCACAGTCCTCTCTCCCTCAAATCAAAGTCAGCTGCAAGTCATATTATCATCTTGATGTCTGGTTCTCTTCAAGAATGAAGGACAAAACACAACAACCTGTAACATCAAGTCTGAAAAGTATCCCTGAGGGGCAATGTGAATTCTGCTAAAACTTTTGAAATCCACTTCCCATTGGATTGGCCTTTTTTGCGTCAGGTCATGAAGAAGTCACATGGCCTCTCTACCCCATTAAAGTAACAGCCTGACTATGTAAAATAGGTGTTGGTCCTATCACCAAGGACCAGATCAAAACCCATCTATAATTTAGTTTTTAAGTATTCAAGAATTTCCTGAAGTTCAAAGACCTTAAGGGACTTGCTTGTGTGTCAAAGATTATATTTGAAACCCAGATCTTACAATTACAAGTTTAACATTCCAATCACTGTGTGAATTAGTACCCCATACTGCTCCTGTCACAGCTTTTTATTTAAACTCATTATTCTTGCTAACTAGGTGCAAAGCTTAGTTGTTTTCATGCTCTCATGGAAGCACTGGAAGGGCTTTTAGCACCCCTTATATGTCAGTATCTTGGGACAAAGCCCTAGTTACCTAAAACTAGTTACAACTCTGAGCCATGGGGTAGTGGAAATAGTACTAGATCAACAATTTGAAAACTTGAGGCTAAATCCCAGTTCTACTACTGCCTGTGTGACCTCAGGCAACTTGTTTAACCTCTCTGAGCCTCATTTTGCCTCTTGAATACTATCGATAGAGTTTTAGTTATTGAAATATCAAAAGGAAGTTTTAGTTATTGAAATATCAAAAGGACCCCATTGTAAGTTATCCTTCCCTGAAAGGTAGTCCCATGGCCTGGACCACAGTGAAACATGTCTGATCCATGCTTTGGTTAAGTTCGTACACTAATTCTCTAAGAGGTTTCGTTATCCATCATTTTATTTTGAAAGTACTACTTTGCATGCAAAGAATTAATCAGGTCATTTTAACATTTTAGAGTGTAATGTGCAGTTGAGACATAATCTAGCTTAATTCCCTCATTTTTCAGACAGATCAAAAACTGAGACCAAGAAAGGTTGGATGACTTGACTAAGGCTGGATTCAAACCTGTTTTAACTCTGAATCTAGTGGATCTACTTTCTCTCTTCAGTACTTAGTGCCAGTAATTGTTATTGGACAAAAGTTCATCTAAAAATTTCACATTAACCCTATAAATTGATTAGAATAATATCCTTCCTTCTTAAATCCAATGCTAATTGTTATGGTAAAATGAGAATTGAATCATGGTGTTTTATTTTTCAAGGTACTCACATTGAAAGACTATCTAATTGACCTTGTACTTGAAAGTCTATCAAAGTCTGAAAGACAGAAGCAGAGTGCCTACAGAAATGATTATTTAACAATTTCAGCTTTCAGATTTGAATTTGCGACTGAATATTTCAGTTGTGTTCATAGTTCCCCCTACCCCAATATTTTTGAATTTTCAGAGCAAAAATTCAGTGAAATTCTTGATTCATATTTTATTTGCCTGCTAAGAGGCTGAAATTGAAAGAAATTCCATTCCAAATAATTACAAAATTTATAAGGTATCTGAAGATCAGTCTACCAAAGAACATAAAAGATCTGAATAGATTAAGGTGCTCCTTAAAGAAATAAAGAACAACTTAAATAGCTACAGGAATATTTAGTGCATATAGTTGGTCCATGCTAATATAATAAAAATAAAAATACTACCAAAGTTGTTAATTTATACCTTAATACTATGCTGATCAAACTCTCAAAGGCATACTTTACAGAATTTCATTGGAGAAACAAAATAATATTATAAGAATAGTAGCTAACATTCATATATTTAAGTTTTGCAAAGTGATTGTTTTTCTCCTGACACTCTGGGAGGTAGGTGCTATTACTATCTTCATTTTACAGATAAGGAGACTGAGGAAGGCAAGAGTGAAGTTACTTGTCCAGGATCATACAACTAGTGTCTGAGTCCAGATTTGAACCCAGACATTCCTAAGTCCAGGTACAGCACTGCATCCACTGTGCCTCCTAGCTGCCTCTAAATAAAACATCTAGGGTGTCAAGGGGAATAATGAATAAAAGGGACGGATGAAGGTAGAATGACACCTCTAGGCCCAGAGATTTTCATGGTTGGACTTATGACTCAAGGAGGCCATCAATAAGAAGAAAGTCTTCATATCAAAAATTTTACAACAGTACTTTTTTGTAATAGTAAAGAATTGGAAACAAAGTGGATACCCATTGATTGGGGAATAGCTAATATGGAATTATGAATTATGATTGCAGTGGAATATTTTATGCTGCAAGAAATGGTAAATAGGGTGAATATTCATGGAAAGATTTACATGAATTGCATAGTGAAGTAAAGAAAACCAAGAAAACATTATACACCATGATTACAACAGTATAAATAGAAAAAAACCCACAAAACAGACAAAAGGGAATATTCCAAAACTACAAAGAAAAAGCATGGCTCTAAATAGGAGATATGAAAAGATACCCCACTTTTTTTTTTTTTTTTTTTTTTTTTTTTTTTACAAATCTAAGAATTTCACAAGTATGTTATATGGCATAAAGTTTAATACTTTTTGATATACTGATCACCTTTACTGAATTTTTTTTCCTTCAAAAATATCATTAGATGAGATCGTTCTCAGAAAGCAGCAGGAGTGGGGAGCATACTGGGAAAAATTGGGTGATTTAATAAAAAGATCAATAAAAATTTATTTTTAACTATGTGTGAACCTGAGCCTTAGGTAGTGTGCCTGTGCTAAAGGGCGCTAGTGTCCATTGTGGAAATGCTTTGAAATGTAATTCAAGGCAGGGTGTGTGTGTCTGTGTGTCTGTGTGTATGAAATCAAAATATTCACTAATTTACTGAGAATTTGCTACCATCTCTACCTGCTACTTTTGTTTCTTGCGGCTATTGAGTGACTAGAAGCTGATCCCATCACCTGATTCAGTTACTGAGATGAAAATTTTTAGTGTCTCCACAATCCACGGATATCCTTTTCCGCACTCTTATTCTGTTGTGACTTCTGTAATCTTCAATCTGTTGTTAAAATAGAATACCTATTACTTGTTTTCTTCTTCTCTCCTTAATAGTTGGTATCTTCCCCTCACATTCCTTTTATCATCTGGTACTTAGAGAAACCTGCCCATCTCTAGGAGATAACACATCCTTTTCTCTTCTCTCTAGTGCCAGCCCCTCTTCTCCATGCTTCCTAACGCAATGAACCATGAGGAGGAGTCTGCCGACTTTCTGTTCTCTAATGCTACTTCCATACCCTTTATCTGCTGCTCTTACCCTCTCACTCCCTTTTGTCTTCCCTTTTCTGTTCCTGGTTACATAATCAATCAATAAGTAAACCTTTGTTAAGGGTCTGCGATATGTGAAGCTCTACAGTAGGTGCTAAAGTACAAAGTAAAAAATTAAACAGCCTCTGCCACGAAGATATTTGTATTCTGATGCAGGAGCTAAAGCAGCAGAACACAGAGTGAGACACGGAAGGTATATGTGCCAGATGAACCAGACTGTCTACCATCTCCCCTCAGAGAACCCTGAATCCAAGAGCCTTGAGAAGAGCAGCGTCTCTGAGCCCAGCAGACCTGATTGCAGGTCAGCCTTCATAGCCATCATTGAGGGGAGTTATTATTGTGGAGAAGTGGCTCACCTTTCTCATCAATAGGAAGATAAGTGCAGGAGCTCCATGAGTGGAAGGACACCCAGGCTGCTGCTCCTAATTCTAGCCCAACTGTCATCCAGAAAAGCAGTTTTTGGGGAGAAGGGCCAGCAATCATTCCCACCAACTAACAACCGAATGTTAGTCATAGGAAGGCAAAGAGACTTAGCTGAAGCAGCAAGGCTCCCTGAGGTGGAGGAATGTCAAGCAAATCAAAGCACCATCATCACTTTGAGCATTATCTCCCCTCAGACCTCAGTGGAGATATCCTAGGTCCCTGAGCCTAAGGGCCTTGGGAATAGCACTGCTTCCAGAGTAGTGCTCTTACTCATCATCTAGACAAGCAACCCCTGAGGAGATGTATCCTGGCCACTGCTCCTTTAGGTGATGCAGATACATTTATTGATGACCCAGAAAATAAAGTTTTGCCACCAGAGTCCTTGACATTGTCAAAATGGTTCACCATCAAAAGCTGAAAGGATTTTATCAGTGGAAATAACGTTTAGAAAGAAGTATTACCATCTGCTTTGTACCACAAGGTACAATGACTTGTAGCTAAATCTTCCACATGTATTGTTTTCCCCATTAGAATTTGAGCTCCTTAAGAGCAAAGACTGTGTTTTCTCTTTGTATGCTCAGTGCTTTATACACCATTATGTACTTGATAAATACTTCATTCAACAGACTTCAGTCAGCAAACTTTTATTAAATGCCTAGTATATGCCAAGCATTGTACTGAGAACACCAAAAAACACATAAGACAGTCTCTGCCCTCAAGGAGCTTATAGTCTAATGAGGGAGACAAAAAGCAAACAAATATGTTTATAATATATATATTGAAAGAGGGAAGGCACTAGAAGTAGGAGGGGTTGGAAAAGGTTTCCCATAGAAAGTTGGATTTTAATTGGGACCTGAAGGAAGCCAGGGGAGCAAGAACAAGCCTGAGGAACTAGGAAGATGATGTAGCCCTCACCAATAAAGGAGAAATTAGGCAAGAAAATAGTTTAGGAGGGAAATAATGAGTTCCATTTTGGCCATGTTAAGATGTTTACTGAATAGCTGCTTTAAGATGTCTGAAAGATGCAAGATTGGAGGAAAGGAAGAGTGGATATATTTGAGAATCATTATAATAGAGGTGATAATTAAGTCCAGGAGAACTAATGAGATTACCAAATGAAGTTGGTTGGTTGGTTGTTGTCCTCGAAAAAGAGGACCAAAATGACATCACTGTGTTCAAGTCGTTTCAGTGTGATGTCCGACTGTGGCTGATCAGATCAGTGTGAGCTCAGAATATTCTGCCACAGGTCACACACAAATACTCCATGTGAACATTTGGGTGGTGTCTTTTAATTTGTGTGTAAATTGGATTTAAGTGAGGCAGAGTTATATGAAGTCATCAGCCTCACTCTCTCCTCTAGAGTCCAGTGGCAGGACAGAATCAAGATGGCTGGTGATGGCTCAAGATGCAGTGGATGACCTCTGTGTCTTCGATGTCCAACAAAGCTTTAAGTGCTCCACAGTGCCTGCTTCAGCTGCCTTCATGACCATTGGAACAAATTGTTCTAATGTGCCCATTCCATTGAGGAAGTCTTCGCATGCTTGGGGTAGATACCCCCCTAGCTCACCAATGGGTTTGAGACCCCTTGGTTACCCTCGACCTGCTTTAGCTCATCTGCTGAAATAGTTTACCGGGGTGTGGCCATTGTGCATGGTACAGCTTCTTGGAGCCATAGGTGAGAATTGGTGGAGCAGATGGACACTAAATGTGGAAAGCAGCCCTGAAAAGGGCTTGGCAGCCATCACACCAGAGGTACTAATCTTCCCTTAACACACTGTACACCCCAAATGAAGTACTGTAGAGAAGAGAAGAGGGTCCAGGAAAGAACTCTGTGGGTTAGGTTTAGAAGGTGTAACCTGGATGTGTGTCTAGCAGAGGAGATTAAGGAGGAGTGGTCTGGCAGATAAGAGGAGAATCTGGTGGTGGCCTATGAAACCTAGTGGGAAGAGAGTATCAAGGAAAATAGGGTGATTAACAGTGTCAGAGTTTATAGACACGTCAAGAGTAATGATGACTGAGAAAAGGCCATTGAATTTGGCAATTAAAAGATCATTGGTAACTTTGCAGAGAGCAATTTTGGTGGTAGCCAAATTACAACAGGTTAAGAAGTTAGAGGAGAGGAAAATGAAGACATCTATTGTAGACTGCTGTTTTCAAGGAGCTTAGCATTGAAGGACAATAGTAAAGATGGAAGTATAAAGTGAGGGTTTTTGAGATTAGGAGGAGGCATAGACATGTTCATAGGCAACATGGAAAGATCCAATAGGCAGGGAGAGATTAAAAATAAATGATAGAATGGGAATGACAGAGAGGCAATCTTTTGAAGGAGCCAGGATGAAATGGGATCACTAGTACAATTAGAGGGGCAGGCCTTGATAAGGAGTAAAATCACCTCTTTGTGTTAGACTGGGGTGAAGCAGGAGATAATAGCAGAAGGCATCTGAGTGATAGGAGATGAGAAAAAAGGGAAAAGAAAGAGTTCAAGGCAAATGCCCTTAGTTTTTTCTGTAAACTATGGGACAAAGTTCTAAGCTAAGAAAGTAGTGGGAGGGGGAGTCTTTCGAGGTTTGAGGAGGGATGCAAAGATTTAGAAAATTTGCTGTAGAGAATGAGATACTGAGTTGATAAGGAAAGTGCAGAAGGATTTCCTATGATGCCCCAGTTGAAGCTGTTTAATATATAAATTTCTAGTGGAACCAGTCGTAATGGTTTTGTCATATTCTACACCTATGCTTAGCAGCATGTGTGTAGAAATGAAGATGACAAAGGAGTTTTATCAAAGGATAAGGCTTCACTGGGGCACAATCAGCAAAATAGTAAGGGGACAGAGACACAAGAGAAAAGGACAGTGTAGAGCTGATTGGATCACTAAGGGGTCAAGATGGGGAAAAGAGGAAAGAATGGCTAGTCAGAGGAAATGGCCTGGGAGAGAACCAAGGGGTTAAGGAATTAGAGGTTACAATTGGTTGAAGAGGAAAGGCAGAAGAAGGGTAAAGCTAATAGATTATGGTCAGAGAGGGGGATTTTTGGAATTCAAAGGTAGAAGTTGGTACATTTGTGGTGTGATGGCAAGATCAAGGGTATTAAGATTTTTGTGGCTGAGATGGGGTGGAAGAGTAGTTTTTGGGAAGTGAGTAGGTTGAGGAACTAAGTGGTTAGGGTGTTTAAGGGAGATTCTCTTTCTTCTTGAACACACACACACATAAATATCTCTGTCTCTCGTATATACATACAAAGATATAGAAGTCCCCCAGCATGAGGGCAAGAGTTGGAAGTGAGAAAAAAATTGTGAGCCACATACTGAACTCACTGAGGAAGGAAGGGAATTGACCTGGAGTTCTATAGATAACAGCTACCAAGAGTTAATGTGAATTACTTGGATCTCAGAGGAGAAGAGGTTAATGAGTATTGGAGTTAGGATAAAAACGTGGAAGCTGCAATGGGAAGCAAGGAGTATTCCAACTCACCCCTTCAACCAGTAGGCTGAGGGGAATGATTGAAGATACAACCAGTACTGGAGAGGGTAGCCAGGGAAGCTATGGCATTAGTGGGGAGCCAGATTTGAGTGATTGCTAGAAGATGGAAAGAGAGGAAAAGATTTGAGGTCAAGTTTATTGCCTGTGGAACAGGCATTCTAGAGGGTACAGTGGACAATTTTGTTGGGACTTTGGAGGGGGTGGGTTGAGGAGCATGAGAATAAGCCATCTGGAGGTGTGGGTAGTGGGGTTTGGATGATGACCTACAGGGTTCAGAATCACTGGGATGTGTAGGGTATGACCAGGTGTGAGAATATTCATGGTTGCTTGGAAACACCTACTTGTACTTTGTACAAGTACAAAGAAAGTAACAATCCCTATGCATAAGGTGCTTTCATTCTAATGGGAGAAGGGGGCAGTGGCAAGCATAAACATAGTTAATAAATAAAAATACGTATGAAATCCATTCATAGTTTTTTGGGGAGGGAGAGCATGGACATTTGAGGGGATTAGGAAAGCCTTTATGTAGGATATAGCATCTGAGTGTCATCCTAAAGGAGGAAAAGTACACTGCATAGTAGAGGTCAAGAGAGAGGGCATTCTTTGCATGAGAAATGGCCAGCACAAAGGCATGGAAACAGGAGACCTATTTGGCAGGATCATAGCATGTGGGAGGGGGAATTAAAAAAAAAGCATGGACATGGAAGACATCGTGTTGTGTCTGAGAAGCATCAAGAAGGCCAGTTTGACTGATCATAGAGCAGTGAGCAAAGTAGTGCATAATAAGGCTAGAAGGGCATGCTGAAGCCAGGTGGTAAAACACCTTACTCACCAAGCATAGGAATTTTTATTTAACCCTAGAGCTCACTCTCAAAGGCTCTGTCTCCTTCCTCAAGTTCAGTTTAACTCTACACTGTATTTGATCCTTGGATCCTTGCCTGCTCAGGGTGTCATTCTCACCTTGTCAGTGTTTGACATCAGCATACACCCTTCTTTTTTTTTTTTTTTTTTTTATTCCTATTCCTGTGCTCCAGAACACTTCTAGAGGCAGTGCCACATCTATGGAATCCAGACCCACTAAATTGCATATCCTTTTATTCTAACTAGATTGACTCTATCACACTGCTGTCAATGGCTGTTTTAAAATTTTCTCCTCAAGTCACCTAGATCTTTTGTACTTCCCTCCTTCTCAGCATATGACCTAGCTTGCTTGCTGCTTTACTGAGGAAATCATCCATTCTGCATTAAGTTCAGTCTTCTCCCCTGATTGTCTCTAAATTCATTTTTATATCTTCCCTCATTCTTAGCTCCTTTAATTCAGATTCAGAGGTGTTAGTGACCTTTTTTGCCAAGGCCCCACTTTTGCTCTTGATCCTGCACTGGATGCTCCTTTACCATCCCCCTCCAGCTTTGCCTCTCTCAGAATTTCAGCTTTCTTTTGGGTCTTGTTAGATCCTTGAGGACAAGGACCAACTTTCCTATTTGTATGCCCAACACTTGGCACAGTGCCTCACATGTAGCGGGTGCTCAATGCATATTTATTACTTATTGCCTGTTGATACTGTCATATCCTGTTTCCTGTAGGAGCTAGCATCAGCAATTATTCACTCTCTCTCCATCTTCAGTCTCTCCTTTACTACTGGCTTCTTCTCCATCTCCCCCATCCTTATGCTGTTTGTTCTTTCCAAAGGCAGTACATATATTATCATTGTACAACAACCGTAGGTCACAACTTTTCGATCTGATGTTGTTATTTATGTTTAGAGAGCTCTTGGAGGGTGCCATACCATCCTTTCATGAATCTTTCTAATATGAAGTCTTTTGTGTTGGGTGATTCTTTAGTTTTTCTTTATCCCAGTCTCTGATGTTCTTTACAATAGATATTATGACCTTATACTTTTCAATGTGGTCTTCAGAAAAAAGGTATTTTTTCCCTCATAAAAATAAAGCGAAATGCTTTATTCTTGTAGCCTTCACATAGAAAAACCCTAAACTAAGTTATTTTCTGAGATATTACCTCCTGCATTCTTAAATTTTAAAAAAGTTCTTTTGGAGTCATTAAATGTATTTTTGCTTCTATGTACAAGAAGACTCACTTGTGCAGCTACTTTAAATTTGGTTTATTGTTTGCTTTGATAACACCCTTGAGAAACATCAGCTTTCTCATGGAGGAATAAATCCCTTGACCCACACAAAAGATAGAAACATTGGTGGCAGAGGGTGTAGGTAGATTGTGAAGTAAAGTGAAGAGGATTTAGACTATCTTGTAGTATTTCTTTTATAAAATGTTTCCAAATATAACCTTCCCTTAACCACCTATCCTTTTCTCTTTAAGAAAACAAAACAAAAACCAGTTAAGTCAAACCATCTGGCAAAATTGACTTGCATCTGACAACATATATAATATTGCAAACCCATAATCTCCTATCTCTCTGATGAAAGAAGAGAGGTAGATTTGTTTCTTGTTTGGGGACATATTTGGTTGTTATATTCCCATGTGTTCAGTTTTGCTTTAGTATTATTTTTGTTTATATTATTTCAGTCATTGTGAATATTGCTTTCTTATTTTTTCATACTTCCCTCTGCATTAATTCATTATAAGTCTATCCATGTTTCTCTGTATTCCTCATTTATTAATTCTTAAATATTCACATGGATCTGTGATCTGGATTCCTCATTTATTATTTCTTAAATATTCAAATGAATCTGTGTATGTTCTCTTCATGATTCAGATCCATTTCTGCCCATCCAATTTAACTTTTTTTTTGTCTTCTCATGTAAATTTATTACTGAAGATCTACCCATTATTTGACAGAGCTTTCTTGCTTTCTCTGAATACTGTAAGAATACCAGTGAAGCATATAGCATGTCTACTTGTTGGCCATCCCCCTTACCACATGACTAGCTCATCTTTTTTTCCTATCATAAATTTCTCTGAAGACATTCTCTCCCTTTCTCTCTCTCTCTCTCTCTCTCTCTCTCTCTCTCTCTCTCTCTCTCTCTCTCTCTCTCTCTCTCTCTCTCTCTCTCCTCTCTCTCCCTCTCCCCCTCCCCCCCTCTCCCCCTCTCTCCCTCCCCCCTCCCCCCCCTCTCTCCCTCCCCCCCTCCCCCCCCTCCCCCCCCTCTCCTCTTCTCCTCCTCTCCTCCTCTCTCTCTCTCCCTCTCCCTCTCTCTCTCCCTCTCCCTCTCGTATTTCTTCAAGTTCTTTTGTTATATATTGCACCTTGAACACATTTACTTGCCCCTTTAGGTGGAAGTGTCCTCTCCATTGCTCTGTGTGTATTTATTGCCAATCCTTTAGGGATTATAGTGTCTCCCAAACATAGCCAGTATTGGTAGAACATTGGAATTAGAAGGACATTGCAGTAGTACTTCCTTGTAGCTGTATACCATAATCAACTAATCCTTTGACTGTCTATGGATATCCTTTCGGTTTGTAGTTCTTGATACTTCTCCTCCCCCCAAAAGTGTTATAATGATTATCTTGGTGTACATGGTATCTTCTCTGGATATATTCTAGAGTGGGATCTGTGGGTTAAAGGGTATGGATATTTCTTTACTTTTTCACATAATTCCAAATGGTTTCTAAAATTGTTACACTGATTCATAGTTCCATCAATCATATATTAGTGTGCCTATCATCTACAACCCATAAAGCAATAGTTATTTCTTTCATCATCTTTGCTAATTTATATAGCTAGTTTAATTGGTGTTTTTCTTATTACCAGTGATTTGGAGATTATTTCACGTGGATGTTAATAGTTTGCAATTCTTCTCTTGAGAACTATTTGTTCATATGTTCTTTAAAAATAATTTGTCTATTGCAGAATGACACTTGGTCTTTTTATACCTGCATTATTTCCCTTTACATTTTGGATATCTGCCTTTTGTCAAGATGCAGAAATCTTTTTTTCCAATCATGGCCCCTCTTTTTATTCCTGTTGCATTGATTTATTCATACAAAAGTTTTTCAGTGTAATGTAATTAAAAAGGTCTGTTTCATTTTTTCTGATCTTTTCTATCCCTTTTTTTTTTGAGCTGAGATTTCTCATCCTAGCCACAGTTGTGAAACATATTGTTTCATTGTCCTCTGTTTTTTATGATATGACCTTTTAATATAAATTACATAGATATTTGGTACTTGCTATAATATATGGTGTAAAATACTTATCTAAACCTTTTTTCTTTTTGGCAAGCTGCCTAGCATTTCTTTTAAATAGGAAGTCTTCCCCCATTGTATTTTTGAGGGGATGTTATTGACTATTAGGCTGAGTTCAATTGTTTTTTTCTGATTCTTATTTAATCTAGTCTGTAAAAAAAAAAAAAACCTGTTTTTCTTCCTGGGCCCCCTGACTCTCTCATATACTTGTTTATTTTTTCATATTTAAATATTTCCCTTGGTTTCTGCTGAGTGTTTTCATTTTTTAACCAGTAATGGCAAAAATAATAATATTTATAAGTTTTACATATATAGTGTGCTATGTACTATGCCAATCTGCATCTCAGTACCAGATATTTTTTGGTGTACAGATTAATAACTTTTTGTGCATAGCTTCAAATTGTTCCAGAATAACTGGACCAGAATGGAGTTCACAGCTTTTACCAGTGGTCAGATAGTTAATAAACATTTGTTAAGTACCCACTGTGTGCCAGGGCAGTGTTCTTTGTGTTGGAGATAGAAAGAAAAGTTAAAGATAGTCCCTGATCTCAAGAAAGAGCTCCCAGTGTAAGGAGGGTAGACAGAATGTAAACAATTATGTAAAAATGAGGACAAATAGAGGACAAACTGATGAATCTTAAACTATTAGACCCAATGTTTTTCCCCACTTTGAAAAAATATTTCCTGAGATTCTTCATCTTTTATTCATCCAGTTATATTTTATTGTTATTTTTTCTGGTTCTATTAAGTAATATTTTTGTTGTTTGAGATGACACAATAAATAAATTATTTTAGTTAGCATTATAATTTTTATTGTATTGCCTTGGCCTAACCATGAATGATTAATATTTTTGTAATTATTTAGGTCTATTTTGGTAGGATCCCTTCTCAGAAATGCACATTTCAGAGACATAAAGATTTGTTCCCCTAGCCAAAAGTTTTATCAGAAAAGTTGGTTCAAGAGAAATGAGAAACTGTAGGGAATTAAATTCTGATAAAATAAACACAAACAATTTTAGTAAATGTGAAGCTATATAAAAAGACAGAAAATCCTATTAGCTGGCTAATTTTTAAATTTGTCAGACAAAAATAAGAGTAAGAGCAGTATCTTGTGGTTCATATGAAAGAGATGCTTGGTCTTCTAAGAATCATGCCAGAAATGCTAAATCTTAAATTAAGTTAAAGCCAGCAGCGAATGCTAAGAGCAACAAAAGTGGCTTTTTCTAAAACTATTCTGGGGTAAGAGAAAAATCATAAAAGGGATAGGTTCACTACTTATGATGGATGGGACGATATTAATGGATAATAAAGAAAATATAGAAGTATTCAGAGTTGGGTTTGGGTGTTTTTATTTTGTTTATTTTGTACTGGGAAGAATAACATCAAAGTGGCAAATAGGAAATTGAAACCCACAATTAAGTGAAAAGATTAGGAGAGCACTTAACTGTCTTCAATCAGTTGAACTCACCAGGCCTGAATAAGCTATAACTCAAGGTACAATTACCAAAGGGTTTTTCCTAAAACTCAGGTCTGACCATGTTAATCTCCTACTGAATAAATTCTAATAGCACCTCATTACTGCTAGGATTACGTATAAACTCTTCTCTTTGTCATTTAAAGCTCTTCAAAACCTTGCCCATTACTACTTTTCCAACATTGGATGTATGTGACTACCCTCCATGTACTCCAGCCATGCTGGCCTGCTTGATTCCTTATTAATAAAACTAACTCCTGTCTGTGTGCCATTTTACTGGCTGTCTTGTGTTCAGAAGGCATTCCCTACTCAACTCCCTGGCTTCCTTCAGAACCCGACTTAGATACCACCATGTGGGGGGCACCCTTTTCTGTCTCTTCTAGCTATAGTACCTTCCCTCATATGGTTACCTTGTATTACTTTGTATGTTTCTGGTTACATGTTACACACATGTCATATCATTGTATCACCTATTAGAATGTCAGATCCTTGTGTTTCACTTTTGCCTTTGTATAACCAGTCTTTAGTACGGTACCTGGCAAAAGCAAACACCTAATAAATACATGTTGATTGCTATGATTGATAATTCTGTGCCAGTTATCTTTGAAACATTAAGAGAATGGAGGAAGTAAGCAGCACTTGAAAGGGGCAAATGATGTCCTAATTTTCTAAAATAGTAATGATAGTGATAATTAAAATGATTAAGTTATAGATTATATTTTTATAGTACTTTAAGACTGAAAAGGTCTTTCTATACATGATTTCATTTGAACCTCACAAGCAGCCTTGTGATGTCAGTGCTATTTTGATTCCTGTTTTGTTGAGAAAACTGAGGCTTCAAGAGGTTGTTACTAAGGACCATTCAACTACTGAGGAATTTGAGGCAGGATTGAAACTCACATCTTCCAGACTTCAAAATGAGTTCTGTAAGTTGGTCACTTGGTTTCAACTCCTAGCAAAATTTTAGAACGTGTTATTGAAGATATAAAAGATGTCAACTCTATGTGTACAAAAGTGTTTATAGCAGTTCTTTTTGTGGTAGAAGAATATTGGAAACTAGGAACATACTCCTCAAATGGTAGTTGGCTAAATAAGTATTGGTATATGTATGTCATGGAATACCACTGTGCTTTAAAAAATATTGAAGGAGATGGTTTCAAAAAAGACACAAGGCTTTTTGATGAATTGATGCAGAGTAAAGGAGCAGAACCAGGAGAATGATGGATTCAGTAATAACAATACTATAAAGACAAACAACTTTAAAACACTTAAGGACTCTCTGATCAACAAAATGGCCAACCGCAATTCTGGAGGACTCATGATGAAACATACTACCTTTTGTCAGATAAAGATGTGATGGGTTCAGAGTGTAAATTGAGGCATTTAAATAAAAAAAAAATTTTTTTTTTTGGACATGGCCAATGAGCACATTTGTTTTGCTTGCCTTTTTTTTTCTTGCTTTCTCGGTGGAGAGTGATAAATATGGAGAGGTGGAAAGGAATGAGTACAGACCTTAAAATAAAATTGAATTAAAATTTTTTAAAAATAAAAGTGTCATTCTCAACTTCTCACTCTCTCTCCCCATGTCTAATCTGTTGCCAATGTCTGTCAATTTTGTAACATCTCACCTATGTATCCTCTTCTCTTTTCTGACACTGCTACTACCCTAGTGCAGGCCCTCTTCACCTCTTACATGAACTAGGGCAGTAGTTTGCTGCTGCTCTCCCTGTTGTAAATCCCTTCCGACTCTAATTTATTATCCACTCCGCTGCCAAATGATCTTCCAAAAGCACAGGTCTGATCATGTCACCCTGTAGTCAATAAACTACAGTGGCTCACCAGCACTTTTATGATAGAACCTGTAAAATCCCTTTTTTTGGTGTTCGAAGCCTTTCATCACATGTCTCTCAAGTGACTCCACCTCCACCATGATCCAGTGACATTGACCTCTTTGTTGTGGCTTGGATAAGACACTGCATCTTTAGACATTTTCACTGTCTTCCTTGCTTGGAATTCTGTCTCTCCTCATCTCTAGAACATCTTGGCTTCCCTGACTTCAAGTTCAGCTAAAATCCCACCTTCTGTAAGGAGCTTTCTCTATCCACCTTAAATCTAATATCTTCTCTCAAAGATTATCTTTATCTTGTATATATCTTATTTTTATGTAGTTGTTTGGATGTTGCCTTCCTCATTAGACTTTGATCTCCTTGAGAACAGGGCCTGAATTTTTCCTTTCTTTTCATCTCCAGCACTCAACACAGTGTCTGGAACATAATGGGTGCTTAATAAATGTTTACTGATTGATTGACTAATCATTAAGTGAGGGCTTCATCAGGAACAGATCATATCAGATTAAGCCTATTTCAATTTTTAATAGTTTATTAAGTCTGGTAATTTGGGGTATTCCATAGATGTAGACATACCTGAATTTCAGCAATATGTTTTAAAGTTTTTTTATGGTATCCTTAGGGAAAAAGTAGAAAGATAGGGGCTAGATAATTAGGTGGATTCAAGATTAGTTGAAAAATTTTACCCAAAGACCTATTAATGGTTCACTGTGAGTCTGGATGTGAGATCTTTAGTGATACGCTTCTGTGATCTGTCCTTGACCTTCTATTCAGTGTTTATGTCAGTGGCTTAAATTACACTATGAATTACATACCTATCAAATTTGTAAGTGACAGGAAGCTGGTAGAGAGAACTAATGGTAGATGACAAAATTAAAATCTGAGGACATTTTCACTATGGTCAAGTTCTCTTCTGTGCCATGACTGTAACAGATCATCCTTACCCCACCTAGTCCAGAAAATACATACCTTTTGTCACAAGAAGGGATTCTGCAAGAGAGTGGAGGACTTGGTGGAAATTAAGCGATACAAATGAAGAAACAGGTTGTACATGGCCTGTTAATACCTAACTATTATCATCTTACACAAGGAGTAAACACTGAACTACTCTTCTTCTTTGGTTTTGTCCTTTGTTTTATTTTTTAGTTAGAATTTTGTAGTGAGAATTTTGGCCATGCTACAGTTTTCCATGAGGGCAGACCACCTCCGGAATGTCTCATGATCTGTATCAATGTCTTCAAATGTAGGGACAGATAACAATCTGAGTTTGGACATGACTTACAAGTGTTAGTTTGGACTAAACAAATTCTTTAGGTCTCTTCTAATTCTGATTTTATGAAGTGCTAGTTTATTGTAATTTGGTCGTTATACATTTTTCTCTGAATGCTAAAGAAAATGGTGCTGTGTGTGATTCAGGAGTATGTAACCCAAGGCCATTGGGAGCCATCATTCTTTAGAATTGTGTGCATTCCTTTTTGTGGTTTGAAGAAGTATTTATATCTTTTGAATGACCTAAAATGTATTACAGTGTAGGAACACACAAGGGTACTCTAACGAGTCAGTATCATATTTAGTGCAATAAATTAATCAGGCTTTGGAGTTTTGAAGCAACAAAATTATTTTGGCTCCATGTCAATGAAACTGATTGATTTTAATTCCGATGCTTAATCTAATTGTTTCTAAAGTATGTTTTTACTTCCATGATGATGAAGTAGTTAGATAGTAAGAAGACAATAGAAAATTCTGCTATATTAGATACAATTCAAGTTGCTCAAAAAGATCAAGTATATGCAAATGTCAAATTACAAGATACTTGATCTCTTCTCAGAGAGATGTCACTTAGGAGTTTTTTTGTTTTGTTTTTGTTTTACCAGTTATTTAGCTGTTGAAATACATAAATTATATTTCAAGACCATTGGACAGGAAAAGAATTTTTGAAAATAACCTCATTATTATACTACTGCTAGGTCTGTATCCCAGAGAGAGATTTATTTTTTAAAAAAGAGAAAAGGACCTACTTGTACAAAAATATTTATAGCAGCTTTTTTTGTGGTGGCTGAGAAGTGAAAATTGAGGGGATGCCTGTCAATTGGGAAATAATTGAATTAGTTGTGACATATAATTATGATGGAATATTATTGTACTATAAGAAATGACAAGCAGGATGATTTCAGAAATACCTGGAAAGACTTACATGAATTGATGCAAAATGAAGTGAGCAGAACCAGGAAAATGTTGTACACAGTAACAGCAATAGTGTATGATAAAGAATTGTAGGTGACTTAGCTGTTTTCAGTTATCTAAGACAATCCCAAAGGTCTCATGATGAAACTTGCCATCTGCCTCCAGAGAAAGAATTGGTATTTTCTGAATACAGACAAGTATATTTTCTTTCTTTGTTCCTTCCTTTCTTTCTTTTGTCTTCTTGTACAAAATGACTAATATGGAAATGATTTACATGATTGCACATATGTAACCTATATCAGACTGCTTCACATCTCAGGGAGGGGGGAAGGAGGGAGAAAGGGATAGAATTTGGAACACAAAACTTGAAAAAATGCTAAAAATTGTTATAATGTGATTAGGGAAAAAGAAAATATTATTAAAATAATAATAAAAAGGCAATAACCTCATTATTGATTTCTGAAGAAAGCATATTAAAATTCTTAGAGTTATTTTTAAATATCCTGTATTTACTTTTGATTCCTTTTATTCTTGCAGTGTTACATGGGAACCAATGGGCGATGGTAAAAAGATCATTTCATTGGCAGATAACCATTTGCTATTATGGGATTTACAAGAAAGCTCAAGCCAAGCTGTGGTAAGGAAAAGAAATTAGAGAGGCTTCTTCTATTTTTTTTCTTTTTTTGCTTCTTGAAAACTGGGCCTTTGCTTAAATTTGGGGTGATTTCTAAATTAAAACTCATGTAGAACTTTGACATTGATAACAACCACTATTTTAAGTGTATTGTCAGATTAAGATCATAGTCATAGGGTCTTAAATCTAAAAATAGAAAGGATGGAATTTAGAGACCAAAAAGAGGAAAAGGATCCATATGGTAAAAAAGAAAAAATTATGCCAGCTTTTTATAGTGACAAAGGACTAGAAACCAAAGGGAAAAGTGCCTGTCAATTGGGAAATGGCTGAACAAATTACATAGTATGTGAATATAATTGTAAGAGATGGTTTCAAAGAAACCTTAGAAGACTTGCATGAACTGATACAGAGTAAAATTAGCAAAATTAAAAGAACAACTTGCATATAGCATCAACATTGTAAAGAATATCAACTTTTAGAAACTTCAGAACTCTGATGAGCCATGATTGTAGAGTCCTCATGAGAAGAATGCTGTCCACCTCTTGATGAACCCAGTATGCAGAATAGGCAGACATTTTGTGGACATGGATAATGTAAGAATTTGTTTTCTTTGACTATACATATTTATTTAAAGGATTTCTCTCTCTCATCCTCTCTCCTTCCCTCCCTCCCTCCCTCCTTCCTTTTCTGTCTCTCTCTTTATTTCTTTCTCTGCCTCTCCTAAGAGGGGAATGATATATATTGGAAAATGGAGGGTGGTGAAGTTGCCCTTCTTCCCCTTCCAAAAAAAAATCAAGAGAATAGAAGGAATCATATACAAGTAGACAACTTTGAAAATTATATATATGTTAAAAAGAATAGCAAGCTCTACATAATAGAGATTTATAGTTTCATGTATAACCCTCTCCTCCTATTCTACAGTATATATGGAAATGCTTATTCCATTTGATGTTTGTTTAGCTCAGAATAAAAGAGAATAAGAAAAAATGTTTTAAAGATGAATTCAGGTACTACATTTACCTGTGTATGTTTCTTTAACTGTCAAGCATCCTGGCATACAGTAGGGGATATATTTTTGGGCAATAAAGATTGCTCTGATAGGAGCCACTTGGTATCTACATAACTAGAATTTCCAGAAGAAACAAAGTCTGATGCATTTGGCAGGTTTTTATCTTCCCCAACTTTGCACTGCCATCTTATAATCAAACTGCTAATATATCTTTAGACCCTAAGCTATCTAAAAATGATTTTATGGTAGAGTGATTAATCTGTAACTTATTTTCTGCAGACACCAATTTAGTTTTCTTTCTCCTTTTTTATTCTCTGTCAGCAGTTCTGTCAATATCACTTTGTGATCCTCCACTGTAGTATTTAATACAGAAACCTCCCTATCGATTTCAACCATCTTCATACCAAGCGTCTCAATTTTTTTTTTATTGTTTGAGGATATTACCTTCTGTGGTGAATCTAATCTTATGCTCTCTGCATCATTACCTTTTGCAATTAAATTGTAGATTCTTTGCCATTTATAATCATTAGCAGAACTCAGGGGAGGTCTACAGCCCATGCTTTCCACAAGGTCTTCAGGTTTTGATGAGGAGGGAACCATATTGGCTGAGATTTCCATTTCCATTTGATCTCATTTGTCTGGAGATCTAGTAGTGCTCAGTAGCTACAGGAAGAAATTGCTTTTATCAACATATAAATGATGGCAGAAAGGAAAAATAAAACAGTGTTGAGGAGCACTTCTGTGTTGGGAATTATCTTCCTTCCTTTGGTCTTTTTAAGGATTTTCTTCAATGGACATAGAATAAGTGCATGTGAAGAAAGGTTGGAAAGGTAGGTTGGTCAAAGCTGTGAAAGACCTTGAATTCCAGTCTTAGGAATATACATTATTAGTCAGTGAGAACTTTCTAATCATTCAAGTTTGCAAGTCTGGTGTTATTTTGGTCTTCTCACTCTTCCTCATCACAAATATTTAATCAGTTGCCAAGTCTTATCCATTCTACCTCCATAACATCTCTCACAGCCCTCCTATTTCTTCACATGGCCACCACCCTCGTTTAGACTCTTTTACATCTCATGTAGACTGCTACAAATTCTTCTAATTGGTCTCCTTGACTCAGGTCTCTCTCCTCTCCAGGGGTCAGGGAGGTAGGAGGATACCACACAGGAGCACAATGAGAAGATGTCCAGGAAGTGGCATAGAGGACTGACCCCAGCAAGATAAGACAAAAGCTTACCTATCACCATGGGAGCTGATAAAGTCACCAAGTGAAAGAGTATACAGAGAGAAGAGAACAGGGCACAGGATAAAGCTTTGAGGTACTTTGAATGATGGTCCTACAAAAGAGGTCAGACAGGTAGGAGGAAAACCAAGCAAGAGCAGTGTTGTGGAAACATGGCCTGAGGGACTGTAGAGAAATCAATAGTATTAAATGCTACAGAGAGGTCAGGAAGGATGGGGACTGAGAAAAGGCCATGGAATTTGATAATTAAGAGATCAGTGGTCATTTTGGAGAGAACAGTTTTAGTTGAGTCAGAAGCCAGGCTGCAAAGTGTTGAGAATTGAGAGAACAGGAGGTAGAGGCAATAAATGTAGACAGGTTTTTCTAACAGTTGGCTATGAAAGGAAAGAGAGAAAGAGGACCATAGCTTGAGAGTGTGGTGAAGTTAAATGAGGTTTTTTATTTAATTATAGGGAACACCTGATTATATTTTTAGGCAGTAAATAAAAAACTAGTAAATAGGAAGAATATACAGATTAGAGGGGCCAGCTAGGTGACTCAGTAGACAGAGTGCTAGGCCTCGAGGAAGGAAGACTCATCTCCCTGAATTCAAAATCTATAGCCTCAGACACTTACTACCTATGTGACCCCAGGCAAGTCAGTTAATCCTGTTTGCCTCAGTTTCCTTATCTGTAAAATGAGCTGGAGAAGGAAATGGCAAACCATTCCAGTATCTTTGCCAAGAAAAACCCAAATGGGATCATTAAAGTCAGATGTGACTGAAACGGCAGAACAACAACAGATTAGAGAGAAAGGATAATCATGGAGGCAATTAGCCCAAGGAGACAGGAGGGGATAGAATCATGTATAAGTAGAGAATTTGACCTTGGAGAGAATAACCTTTTTATTAGGCAGTAAAGGAAGAGAGAATAAGAGATAATGACAAAGGGTTTTTTAAAAATGTAGAGGAAAAGAATGTTCACATAATGCCTTTTGAGCATTACAACATTCCTATGAAATAGTTGCTGCCAGTGTCATTATCCCTATTTTACAGAGGTGGAAACTGTAACTGGCTTGCTGGCTGTTCCACAAACAAGACAGTTCATCTCAGCTCTGGGCATTTTTTCTGGCTGTCCCCTGTGCCTCATCCATTCTGACTACTAAATTCCTAATTAAAATCTCATCTTCTACAGGAAGCCTTTCCTGCCATGTCTTAATTCCACTACTTTCACTTTGTTAATTTTTTCCCATTTATCTTGGGTATAGCTTACTTTGTACATATTTGCTTGTTGTTCTCCCCCTTACATTATAAGCATCTTGAGGGCAAGGACTATCTTCTGCTTCTTTTTTGTATCCTCAGCTTGTAGCACAGTACCTAGTACATAGTAGGCACTTAATAAATATTTATTGATTGATCAATTGAAACCTCAGAGAGATTAAGTGATTTACTCAGGGGTCAGTGGTGGGATTAGGAATAGAACGGGTCTCCTGAAGAAGAGACTGTTTGAGCTAAGCCTTGGAGAAACTAGAAAAGCCAGAGTAAAAAAGTAAGAAGAGAGAATATTTCTAGGTATTGGAATGCAACCAATGCAGATGCGCAGAATTATATAATGGAGTGTCATGTGTGAAGAATAAGTCAGTGTAGCCAGACTGTAGAGTCTGTGGAGGAAAGCAAAGTGTAAGGAGACTGGAAAGGTGGCAATATGCCACGTAATGAAAAGCTTTAAATGCCAAAAAGAAGGTTTTATATTTAATTTTGGAGGTAATTTGTAGTCACTGGCATTAATTAAGTAGAGAGGTGAAGTGACATGGTCATTCTGGGGGATTAATAGAGGGTGGCTTGGAACAGGGAGAAAATTGAAACAGGAAGACCAAATATAAGGCTTTTGTAATGTCCACATATAAAGTGATGAGAATCTGTAGGAGAGTGGCAGCTTTGGAAGCAGAAAAAAGTGATGAGAAATGTTGGGAAGTTAATAGTGACACTATCTGAGAATGATATGGATATGTGGGGTAAGGACAAGGAAGGAACTGAGTTTGAGATGCCCATGGAATGCTGAATTTGAGATGGTCAGTAGGCATTAGATGATGCAGTGCAGGAGCTTGAGAGATGTTATAAATCTTGTAGAGAAAGATACAGGGATAATCTGGCCAGAGATGTTAATTGAATCCATGGCAGGTGATGAAATCACCAAGTGAGATAGTATAGTTGGAAAAGATTTGGAGCACAAGACAGCCACAGTTAGTGGGCATAACCTGGACGAAGATCTGGCAAAGGAGACTAAGGAGCAGTCAGGAACCAGCAGAAGAACCAGGAGAGAATGGCATCACAAAAACTGGAGAGGAGATAAAAGTGTAAAAGGCTGTGGAGAAATCAGGAAACACAGTGATAGAGAAATAATCATTAGATGTAGCAACATGAAGAGAGTACAGGTTCACCAGAATGATGAGGTGAAAGGAAGCCAGCCAAAATAAAACTGGACTTGTAGGTTAGAGCCTCATTATTGTATATGGTCTTACATTAGAGACAGGGTGATTTAGGGGAGAGAGTTTTGAACTTGAAGTTAGGAAGATCTGGGGTTACCTCTTTTTCTAATGCTTAATAGCTCTGTGATTATGGGCAAGTCCAAAGTCCCTTAGCCTCTCTGAGCTGTGTCCTTATCTATAAAATGGAGACAATTATACCTGTAGCATCTGTCTCATAGTGTTGTTGTGAGGCTCAGATGAAATGATGTTCATAAAAAATATTGTGAATCTGAAAGTGCTCTTTCAATGTCAATTCATGTGATCATGAGGACACCACCACCAGATTAAGGAGATTGTAATTTATCTTAGAAGTAATAGAGCCATTGAACAAGAACTTGATCTGATCAGACCATGCTTTGAGATTACTTTTGCCAGCTTTGTGAAGGATGCCTTGTGGTTTTATTAGTTATTATTGCCAGAAACTAGGTTGCAAGAGGTTGAGAAATTAGTGGTTAATGAGGATGTGAAGGAAGGAAGCATACATTCTTCTTCCTAGGTCCTTGATAAGAGAGAAAGATTGATAAAGTAAGAAGATGGGAGGGTGAAATGAAATTTGGGTTTTTTCTTTTTTTTTAAAGATGCGGGAGAAATGGGCAATTTTGTAGAAGGCAGAGATGAAATGAGTAGATAGATTTAAACTGAGAGGGAATGATTGAAGGGGCAAGGTTCTAAAGGAGAAAGTAGGGACTGAATCATAGGTGAAAGTGGAGCATTGGTAATGAGAAAGGATCATTCATCTGAGTGGAGAGCAAAGGAGGAAGGAGTAAAAATGTAGAGTTTTGAAATGGGAAAAGAAAAAAATGAGGAAACTCAAATCATTTGGTCCTGATTTTCTTAAAAAATATCAGTCATCTGCTAAGAGAGGGAACTAGAGATTCCATTGGCCACTTGAGGAGAGAGGTTTAAAACATCTGTTGTGAGGAATCATTATTTATTTGCAGATAATTACAAGTTTGTTGTAGCTTTTATGGTCCAGCCCTCTTTAAGAATTGTCTTCAGAGTTTTGGCCATCCTTTTGAACATCCTCAGTGGTGAGATATTATTAGGAAGTCAAAATCATTCAGATTCAATTGTGAGGCATACCATGATTAAGATGAATCATTGACTGTGGTCACTTTGCTTTTAGATTCTTGCAGTTTAATTCAGTAATGTTTATTAAGCACTGTGCTAAGTGCTAGGGATACAAATAAGAAAAATAGACAATAGCTGCCCTCATGGAGCTTACAATTAAGCTGACAGGAGGAGACAACACACAAAAGGAAGTTGAAAGGACTGGGGTGGGGGTACCCACCATGGGGAATGGTGTTCAGCAGAGTCTAAGACAAGTAGAACTGCTGAAGGAAAATGGAGTTACTTGGAATGTTGTGCATCTGCGTAAAGGAAGACTTGGGGAGGAGTTAAAGCTCCACCTTCCATCAGAGAACAGAGCCAGCTAGGGTAAGTTGAGAAGATGTATCAAACACTGAGTCAGTTTACCTGATGATGAGATTTCAGGTGATCAGCTTATTCTGCAGAAGTGAGGGGTGTTCTCTGGAGTCATCCCTCTGTCTCTCTGTACTCTCGTGTAATCTCAGTTTTATCATATGCAAAATAATGAGGGAGTTGTACTAGATAAGCTCTGAAGTCCTGTCTAGCTGTAGAGCTATGATTTTATGATACTCTCTATCTACTTCAGACAGGCCCACATTGATTCGCTGCCCCTATGACACCTTCACTTGATCCAGCCATCTCCTCATGCTGTCATCTCTTAGTTTTCCCAACTAAATTCCTAGAAAATGCTATCTACTTTTAGTTCCACTCTCCCCCCACCTCATCCCCTGGTTAACTTCTCTCAACCCCTTGTAATCTGGCTGCCAACCCCACCAACTGAAATTATTCTCTATTAGGGGATCTATCACTGGGGATCTATTAATTGATAATTCTAGTGGCTTTTCTCAGTCCTAATACTCCTTGAGTTCTTCTCAGCATTTGACATTGCCTGTCCTTCCTCAAAATCTCTTCCATCCATTCCTTCCTTTTTAATCTCACACAGCCACTCTGCTGCAGCTCTTCATCATCTCCTGTCTAGATCATTGTGATAGCTTCATACTTGGCTCCTTGTTTTCTGCATCTCTCCTCCCGAACCAGCTGACAAGAGTACAAGTTCGATCACCCGATTGTTGTATACAGTCTTAAATTAGAGGCAAGGATGCTTAGAGGATAGTCTTGGACTTGAGGCTCACCTCCTCCAACACTTAATAGCTGTGTGACCACAGGCAAGTCACTCTGAGTTACTGTTTCCTCATCTATAAAATGGAGACAACAATAGAAAAGCTTCCTTCTCTGTTCTGGAAATTTCAATGAATCTCCATTGTCTTTGGGATAAAACACGGGCTCCTTTGTTTGGCATTTGAAGCCCTTTACATTCTCTTCCAGTCTATTTTTACCAGCTCTTTACACCCTTTTACATGTTTCACCAAAATGTCTTGCTTACTGATTCCTGGACTTGATATTCCATCGCTTCCCTCTCTGCTTTGGCTGTCCTCATGCTTAGAATTCTCTGCCTCTTAGAACCACTTTAGTTATGGATAAATTGTATTCTGCCTGGTTGTAGTGAGTATGAAGACCGAAGAGATCACAGATATTTTGGAGTATTGGATGCTACCTGTTAGTTTCACCAGTGCCTCAAACTCAACATGCTTAGAATTAAACTCATCCCTCACCCCACTATTTCCAACTTCCCTCTTCCTGTTCATTGATAGCCCTGCCATCCACCTCCGTCACTCATTCTTGAAACATTGGAGTCATCTTTAGCTCTCTCGTCACTATTACCCTCTACATCAGTGGTATCAAACTTAAATAGAATCAGATCCTTGTGGGCCAGAAAACACAAATCAACACAATCTGTGTTTTATTGCATTTTTTATTTGTTAAACATTTTAATCCGGTTTAGAGTATTTGGGAGTTTTAGGGACAGCAAATTTGATGCTTCTGTTCTATAGGTAATAAATTACTAAGTCTTCGGTCAGCTTTTTTTTAAATAAGGTCTCTCTGCTCTCTGCTCCTAGTTCCACTACCCATGTTCAGACTATGCTGAGTGCTCATCTAGACCATTGTAAAAAGTCTCCTCCAGTTCCTCTCCTTTACAGTCAGTCTCATCTGTCCAACATCATCTTCATATCGCACAAATCTGGCCATTTTGCTCCCTTGGGAAAACAAAGCCAAACAAAACATAACTTCACTGGCTCCCTGTTTGCCTCTTGGGTACAATTAAGTCCCTCAGTCCGACATTTGTGACCAGTCTAGCTGCTTAGCCCTGTGCTGACCGTGTTTCCGCCATGTTCCTCCCAGGCAGATTAGACTGATAACAGCTCTCCAGTTCCCACTTTGCCCAGTCTGGATTCCATGCTCTGGCATCCACGTGGCCCAGCCTCCTGGAGTGCTCTTCCCCTTCCTCTTCCCGTTGAGACGCTTCTCCTCCTTTTGAGCCCTGCCTTATTCTTCTGTCTCTCTCAGAGAATGAGGGAGCCCTTCATCTTACCTCTTCTCATCTCTCGTGCCCTGTTGATCATTCTCTTTCATCCCCAGTTTTTCTGTATCTACTGACTCCTTCCCTGTTGCCCACAAATGTTCACAGGTTTTCCCAGCTGATGGGCCACCTTTTCTGTGACACCTTGCTGAATAAAACTCTTTCTTATTTTTTTCTAGTGCTTTGTCTAGACTCCCTTGTAGTTAGCATATTCTACTTTGTATTATACTTATTTGTGTAGATGTTTTAATTTCTTGGGGACAAGGACTAAGCTGTTTTTTATGGCTGTATTCCCAGCGCACCTCATAGGGTTTTGTACATAGTAGGTAGTTTGGGTTTATTGAATTTAATTAAATGAGAAATAAAATGACTCCAAAATATTAAGACTGATTTTTCTTTAATGCTTCATAAACTGTTACTCAAGGTAATTCTATAATAGTAACAAAATGTTTTGAACAATGATATACAATACTTCAGACATCTGTAAAGTCATCTTTGTGGGTACTCCCCCCCCCCAAATACATCTGTGGCTCATAAAATTCCTAGAGACAAAATTCTAGGTAATAAAAATCAGTTTATTAATTAGGCCAGTAAATCAATAAATTGAGGTCAGTGGTCTGTCTTGGTAACCAAAGATGCAAAGGGAGCTCTAAGGTCATCTTAAATCCCAGTCTGTCTTCCTGATAGCACATTATTGGGACCTCCCCTGCAAGCAAAATCCAGCAAGGAAAAGCCCTCCGTTTAAAATCTGGTTAAGTTTTTCCTTTTTCAGCTAGGTCACCCCACATTATGGAAAAGCCTCAAGCAAGGATGGCCTTTGATAGCATAGGTGAGTTAAATATGGCTTCTGTTTATGGAATAGAGAGGTCTAGACCTTGTGAGGAACTGGAATGTGATCACACTCCTCAGCCAGTTCCTAAAAACCTAAAAAAAAATTACTTAAACTAAACTAAAGGTGGAGATTTTAAACAGAGATGGGAATATTACAAATTAATAGGAATAATGATGTGATACAGTATTGGAGTAAATTTTCCTCAGATCATACCTCTAACACCTTTGCAGTCATCAAAAGTTGCTATGGCCAACAAGTAAATAAACAAATAAAATCATTGCTTTGTAATCAGCCTGGTGGTAAGCCTCTCTGAAAAGCTAGGCAGCAGATAGTCAGTTTCTCCCTCTTCTTCCTACCCACTGCCCAGTGCTTGAAGCCTTTCCACTGATGTGCCTGCACATCCTCATGAGGTTTTAGTGGCAGCATCATCGTGGAATGTACCATCATTGTGTCTCCAGTGTCTAGGGCAATGCCTTGTGCATAGTAGGCACTTTCTAAATTTTAGTTGTTTTCACTTGAATCATTAGGAGAGGTGCTTAGTATCTCAAGTCAAGGACTTTCAAGGACTGTATTCATTTAAATGTATAAAGTCTAGTATGTTTATCTTTTTAAAAATTAGTTACATTATTTTATAATCATGCTCAGAAGTCATAAATGAGTTATAGTAATTGACTAGGTTACACATTCAATTTCATACTTCTTGTATTTTGCAAATATTAAAGTCGAGTAGTACTTTGCATTTTTCTTCATGGCATATCACTGAAAAATTATCACTAAAAAATGTGATATTTAACTTATTAATATCATACACATATTTATTTCTTAAACTCCTCAAGACTTTCTGAGAAACAACAAATTATTTGTTAAAATCACTTTTAATGGTGTTTGTGTGTATGTGGATTTATTGAAACATAGGGGGATAAATGAATTTAGAACTTTTTTTTTTAGTTCTTTCTATATATGAGGTACTGTATGGGTACATTGTAATTCAAACTTTATTACAGAGATGCAGTATACCACCTCGGTGTTTATAATCTCCTTCCAGAATTGAGATCATTTTGATGATACACATAAGATTTTTTGTTGAATTGTAAGGGAAAAAAAAGAGGGGACTTACTGTATTTTTTTTTTTAAATATGGATAGTAGAAAGGTAAGAAGAAGACTGATAATTTCAGTGACATGAATAGGTGTAGTGAGGACTGTGAATCTGCATTGGCAAGAGTATATGCATAGTGTAGAGCAGTTCAGGCTTGAGGTTTATAGGTTGTGGCTAGCCATGGGTGAGGAAGGGGCAGGGATTCATTACCAAAAATACAAAAAGCTTAGTACCAGTTATTGCTCTCTCAAAGAGACATTCATGCTTGCTTGATAATTAAGTTATTTTTAAGGAAGTAAACACAGCATAACCAAATATCAAAATAAAATCTATGAAGTCTTTGAAATTTTGCAGAGCTAGAGTTTTTTTTCAACTCTAGGTATTTTTTAAGATCTTATTTTCTTCAAGTAAATGAATTATAAATAAAACCATCTTTAACTAATCATGGGTATATAATTGATATTGTGCTTTGAAGCAAACTAAGGATTTCTAGGAGGTGGGGGAGTGATGAGGAGCAACTTTATTCCATCCATAGGGGACTTCTCCCATGCACAGGCACATAGGATGGATGGAATGTTGTATATATGAAATAGCTAGTAGGCCAGTTTAAATGAAATGGCATGTGCATGAAGGGAAATAATAGTAAATGATTTGAAAGTCAGGTGGGCACCATATTGAGGAGGGCTTTCGATACCAGACTAACGCTTTTTGAACATGAAAAAAAATACTTTCTGTATACTGTATACAAGGTAGAGTTTGAATATATATTTTTAAAAAGTGAAGCTCTTTGCCTTTTTTATTCTCCATCCCAAGAAAACTCTCCATTCATTTTCTGAATGTTTATTAAATAAATGCATAATGACTCAAATTTATGTAATGGTTAATATATTCCCATTTGATTATCACAATAACCTGTAGGTTAAATAGTATTTATTTTCCCCATTTTACAGATAATAAAACTTAGGCTGAGAGAAATTATAACTTAACTAAAGTCACAGAGCTAGTAAGTGAGAGAGCCATGAGTTGATCCTAGGTCTTCTGACCTCAATGTTTCTTCTGCTACATCAGAACATGAAAGAATGAGCGAATGAATTGGCAGTCCAATATCACTGATAATCAGATTATTGAGCTACTGTGTATAAGGCACTATGTCAGAAGTAGGTTTTTTCCCCCTTATTAAATTTAGCTTTAATTTTATGCTCTCTGCTGTATTGTAATTGTTTTTTAGTGCCAAAGACTTTATAGATTTTTTTTTTGTTTTGAAGTTCGTTCTTATAAGACACTTATAAATCTGAGGCCCTTCATATAAATGTGCCTTTTATATATTGCTGAAATTGATGTCATAATTTTGTTCATTAGAAGACATATCCTTTTTTTCTGTCCTGTCATTGGCAGCATTTTCTGTGAACAACTATATGGAATGCCTTTAATCTTAAAAGCAACAACAACAAAACCTCAGAATCACAGAATGTTTCTCATTAATGCTAAAAAATATAACCATGTACATTGCATCCTGTGGCTCTCATACTGAAGTTCCTTTCACTTGCGCCAGGAAACAACAAAAAAAATGTGATTGATTGGCTTTCCATCCTATGCTAGACTGTCTCCCTTGGGTGGGCACTTGGTAAAAAGTGATAAAAAATTTGCTTTGGGGCTTTTATTGAAATTTACTTTGCAGACCTTATTCTTTGCACCTATGGGGACTAAGTGTTCGTAGAAGCCCTTGTCTTTTCCTATGCTTCCTTTTCACCTCACATCTGGCAGCAGCCTTCTGCTTACTTGCAGTCTTTGTGCCCTCCAAACCATCCCACCCACCGCTGCCAGATTCATCTTCCTAAAATATCCCCTTCAGCATGACACTTCTTAGCTCACAAACTTAGGAAGGTGCCAACTGTATCAAGTCCAAACTTTTCTTCCTGGCTTTGAAGGTTCTTTGTAAAGTGGCCCCATCCTATCTGTCCAATCACTATTCCCCAACATAAAATCTCTCCACTGTACTTAATCAAGTCCATTTAACACAACATGACTTATTTCTACTTCCATTCATGTAATTTCTTCTGCTTGGAATATCTTCTTTCCTGTATTCCTAGCTAGATGCTTTGAAGCCTAATTCATACACTCCTCTTCCACAAAGTCTTCTTCTTGAACATTCCAGTTTACATCAATATGTCTTTTTTTTGAACTCCTATGGCACCCAAGATCAGCTTTACATAGTTAACGTGTAATTGTTCTCCCTTTGTTTTAATGTGGCTTTTTTTTTTTAACTTGTGAGTGGTTAAGATAGATCAATGCTCCTCTGGTTAGTTTTAAAAAAAATAGTTACAATTAGTAGTTAAGCTAGAGTGAAGTTCCTTCAGGTAGACTAAAGTTCCTCTAGCCAAGGGCAGAAATAATTTCTTTTACTTCTTTTGGATCCCCTAGACCCCTTAGAATAATACAAGGTGCTTTAAAACTTGCAGCTTTCTCAGAACAGGCTGTAAGCATAGGGTTTTTGCTACCCTTTGCATGATTATGAGTTTGGAAAATAGGCAATATTCAGGTTTTTAAAATTTTATTTCCATGTTTTAATTTCCATATGGCAATAGAAAATATATTTGTCTAAGTTAGTAGAGGGGGAGGGGATGGGTAGTACCTACCAGTGATTCTTCCTAGCCCAATGGAATTATTCTCAAGTCATGGAGAAGGTGGGACATGGTGTCAGCTGCCTGCTTGACAGATTATAGGTGATCTTAGGGGTTAGATAAGGAAATTTCCTTGGAGGTCACCCAATCCAGTCCCCTGATTTTACAGTTGAGGAAGCTGAGGTCCAGAACATTGAGGTAAGTCTTAAAATCTATTGTTTGCTCATAGTCAGCCTGCTGGGGAGCCCTGACATAAGAAAAAGAAAAAAATAGCTTCTCAGGCCTAAGGCCTAAGGCTTCATAACACTGTTTCATTAGTGCGGGATATGGTGTGCAAAGCAGCATAACATAGGCAATTAAGAGCCAGTTTGAGAACTAGAAAGACCTCGGCTCAAGTTCTGACTCTGACACATACTAGCTGTGTGTAAACAAGTCACTTAACTATGTTGTAGGGAAAGTGTTCTCCAGCATTGGTAGAGGGAATTTCTTCATCATGGACATCATGTCCTAATGAAATGACAGGGTCCCGTCACTGTTCTTGTCTCTATGAGGAGCTGTATCTTAGGTATTTACCTCCCCTCAACCCTCACTCAAAATTTACTTTTATATGCCTTTGTGATCAAAACATAGGTCACATTCCTGAAATATCTTGTTCAAAATTATGCTAAAAAATAACACTGATTTTTGAGCCACATCCAAGTTTTATATAAACTTGATTTGAAGGGAAAGTAGACTGTATTTAGGCCAATATGGGATGTTTTTAATCATACTATATGAATGTGTGTATGGAAGGAAGGGTTTACATAGAGTTGACAAGGAATCACATCACAGTAATGTTGAATTTCTACAGTCTTGAAAATTTTGAGGGGAAAACTTTTGAGAAGAATTATAGGAAGTCATTTCACAAACATATTTTACTAGCTAGAGAAATAAAACCCTTTGATTGGCACAATGGCACAAATGCTGGATTTGGAATTAGAGGACTGTACTTCAAGTTCCTCTCCTGCCACTTTTTACCTATATATCTCAAGTCATTTAACTTCTCTGAGCCTCAGTTTATTCATATGTAAAATGAGAGGATGGAATTAGATGACGTCTTGGGTCTCTTGAAGATTTCTCTATGACTTGTGAAAGCATTGCCCTTGTGCTGGGCTAGAGATGGCCTTTGGACTTAACTTTACTCATGAATGAGCAATAAACTAAGTGATAATTAGGAATACATGGAAATAAAGGCCCTTAAGAGTCACAAAAAGTTATCTTAGATTGCGATCATCTCCCTAGAACTCATTTCCTATAATGTTGCACATGATAAGTGTTTAATAAATATTTGTTGAATAAATGAGAATAGAATGCTTATTTTTAGAATATTTTAAAACTGTAGTAAAGATATAAACTAATATTAAAGAAACCTGAATGACTCTCCAGGTAAAAACCTTTAAAAAGTTTTTTTCCCCCCTTCAGTAATTATTGTATATTGTTAACCTATTACCTAATGTATCTGCAATATATTTCTATGTGTCCATAGCATCCCTGCACCAGGTAGGTTCTTACCAAATGCATATTTAAGTAAATTGAGTTTAATGTAAGTTAGTCAAGTAGAAGAAAGGACTGACAGTTTATAAAACATTATTATTTTACTTGCACCAAAGGAGCTGTTTGTAGAGTTTATTAATAGCTTTATTTTGTCCAAATATAGACTAAATTTCCATAGAACCTGTCCGCTCCTCCTACAATGTCATGGTCCATCCCAGTGATTTATGTAGTTCTTTTACGTCAGGGTAATGCTGATGGTACAATCAGCACCATTCTCTGCTACTACCTCACTCTTATATACATTTTTGCTGTCTCTAGATATTCTGGTTCTTGCCTACTTCTTATTGCTAATTATGGTTTCATAAAATTACTATTCAGTCACATTTTAGAAACCATGGGACTCTAATTGCAGTAACATGGTCCCTTGTGAACTTCATTCAGTGTTTCCTTTATCCCCTGAGGCCTAGGTTTGGGTAGAGAATATGTAACAGTAGATACCTCTTCTTAGCATATCCCAAAATAAAGATTTTTAAGGTTTTTCTGATTGAATATATCGTTAGTATCAAAGAACCTTAGAACTAAAAGGAACTTTAAAATAATCTAAGCCAACCCTTTCATTTCACAAATGAGGAAAGTGAAGTACCTCAAAAATTGAAAGGACCTTTGAGGTCTTCTAGTTCAACCTTGTTTGTACACATGATGAAATTGAAACATAAAGAAGTTACATGATTTGCCCAAAGTAACACAAGAGGTTGTCCTGACTTTGTTACCACTATGATACTGGCCATCATCAGGTCTTCTTTCCCACATTGACATAGTCATAGCTAAAGACCAGGTTTCCATGGCTCCCAGTTCAGTGGTTTTAGGGCAGATTCTTTCAGTAAAAGTCTTTCTATTTCAAATCCACGTGGCTTTTTATGTGTTTGGTTTTAAATTTCTGCTTCTTTACTCGTTTCACAAATATGGTGAAGAGACAAGATGTATACTTTTTTCCTTAAAAGGTTTGTAGCTCAGAAGATTTTAAGGAGCCCTTTCTGAGGAGAAAATAGGACCTCCATCAAGTTTAGTGTGCTGGGTTCTTTTTTCTTTATCTATATGGTAGTGGCCCTTGCAGAATTCATTAGTAAGTCCAAGCTTCCTTAGCACTTTGAGTTGTGGTGATCCCTCTAAAAACTTGAGGTTCTATTTTCTCCAATTTTCTGCAGTCTAGAGAGACTAGAGATTGTTTAAATAATCCCTCTAACTTTGTTTATTGATACTCATATTGTAGATGGGTCACTTGCATATTTGTTGAAAAGGTGGAAAGAGTACAATAATTGACATTTCTAAAGCACTTGAAGATTTACAAAGAGCTTTCTTCAAAATTGTCTTGTGAAAGGAGGTTGTGATTCTTTTAGATAATTTTACAAATAAAGGAGACTGAGGCTTAGAAAGGCTAAGTGACTTGTCTGTTTACACAGGTAATTAATGTCAAAGTAGGAATTTGAAGCTACTTCTCCTGCCTCTGTCCAGAAACCTATCTTCCATGTGTTTATAAATTGAATGTAGTTTTCCTATTTAGGTCCAGAGCCATACTAATAGTCTGTAAATTATATCCACAAGATTGCATTTTAGTTAACTCTTTCAGAGATAGCAGTGAGTACAAACATTTTTAAAATTGCAATATTCTATCATTATTAGTTTGATCAGTCTCATGTAAGGGGTATTATTTTTTCCAGTTGAAGTACATTAAAATGAATGTTGATTTGAGATTATTTGGGGAAAATTTTCAGGACAATATCAGATAATTAGATACACAGTTGCTGAAGGGAACTATAAGGGAATTATTTGGTTGGGACAGGTGGGTGGGAATAACTTGTACAATGGAAGGTGGGAAGTATTTTCCTCATGTGAGGGGAAGAGTGTGAATTCTTTAAATGGCACAAATGTGATTCAAATTTTCTCTACAACTTAGAGTGGGAAGTACATGTTAGCTAGTGCCATATATTCTGGAGTAAAAAATACTCATATGAGTAGACTGATGAAGTTAGTTGAACAAATAATAGGGAAAAGAGATCAACTTGATTATAAATTCATAGGATTTAAATCAAGCAGTGGGCCTTAAAGGTCATCTGTTCCAGCCTGCTCATTCTGCAGATAACGAAACTAAGTGATTTGATTGAGGTTCCATGGAGCTGGGATTCAGCACGTGTCATTCAACTTCCACCACACAAAAGAGCAGTCACTTTTCTTCTCATTTGTTCAGGTGCTCTGCCCTCCTATGCTTTTCACTGATGCAGATGATAGCTTCTAGGAGAGAGTTTTCATTATACTTCTTTGAAACAGACATTAACCACAGTCACTGTTCTAATGAGTTTTAATCAACTTCCATATAAAGTACTTTGAGATCTTCAGAAGAAAGGGAGAGGAAGACAGAATTTAAAATAACGTTTTATTGACTAAATTCTATTATTCCTTTTATTCTCAAGATGTTAGTGTATACTTTAATGGCTCTGTCCTTGTCTTTATGTAAGGCCAGATGTTTGAATTATTTGTCTTTCAAGTTTTCGCAAATCATCTCTATTCATATACTTGCACATGATTCCTCTTTAATAGAGATCTATTAATAGGCTTTTTGTTTTATTTTTCTTATGTCCTCAATTTTATAGTTTTCTAAAGAAGGTTTAAACATGTGGGCCCTTCAAAGGAAGAAGACAAAAATGCTTCTGAATTTTTTTTTTGTATTTTTATACCTAGAGTCTTAGTTCAATGAGTTGAATTTACTTTTCCATTCTTATTCTTTTTGAAATATTGTCTAAATGCCAAGTTGTCCAGCGCTACAGCATTAGAAGGGAAAGGTCAGTTGAAGTTTACTTCTGGTAGATGGAGCCCACATCACAACTGCACCCAGGTTGCAACAGCCAATGACACTACCATCCGGGGTTGGGATACTCGAAACATGAGGTAAGTGAAGCAGTCATACCCTATTTAACATGGAGCTTGGGCTGACAGAAATAGGCGGCCTTCTTTGTTTCTGCCCCCTCTCTAAAACGCTTCAGGAAACATTCGTTAAGCACCACTGTGTGGCCTCCAGGAGCTTACATTCTGCCAGGGGAGAGTAAGAATTATGGTATCTATGCAAATAAGCCTGATGTGAAGCTGCGTGTGATAAAGTCTAGGTAGAGGTCTGAACCCTGTGGGAAAGGGAAGTGATCAGGGAAGACTTTATGGAGGAAGGGACATCTGAGCTAAGCCTGGAAAAGGATTTCAACATACGGCTATGAGGAAGGGGAGCATTTCATGCACAGGGAACAACTTGCATGGATGAAGGGAGGCAGGAAACAGCAGGAGAAGATAAGGCAATAATAGCTAGCTATTGATCAATCCAGTTAGGCTGAAACATGTAATGAGTGAAGGGAAGGAAAGGTTAAGTTGGAGCCAGATGCTGAAGGCCTTAAATGTCGAGCTAAGAGTTCATACATTATCCCATAGGCAGCAGAGGAGGAAAATGATTAAGAGCCAAATGGATTTGGGTGGCTAACATGGCGCTTCTGTCTTTGTATCATGTTTGCAGTATAAACTGTTTTTCCTTTTGAGTGCAGCTGGATTCTTTTACCTAAGCTGGTTGTTGAATATTGTATATTGATACCCCTTGGTAGCAGTTATTTATAATAAAAGTCAGTGCTCATTTAATGTTTTAAAATTTATGTGGAAGAAATGGCTATAGACTGATAATAGACTGTTACTGTGTTACTTAATGTAATTACGACCCTTCAGAAAACGTTTGATTGTTGTTGGGCTTTTAAAATATGCGATCACTGCACCTTTAAGATACATGCCTACTGGCATGTTTTGTCAATCAAGTTTTGTCATTGAGGTAATTGTACTCAACAACCAACAGTTCCACTGGAACAAATAAGAGGCATTTTTTTGTGCTCTGGTTGTGATTTTGATAAGTAAAGGAGTGATGTTGTGCATATCTGTTGTCATGGCAACAGAAGCCTGTGCAAGCTTTTTTAAGATACAGTTTATCCCCTCAGCACACCGTAATTTATCACTAAACCAAGAAGACGGATGTCTTGTAATAACTTTTGTTGCCTTTAAGGGGGGGACAACTTTAAATTTAGTTCTATGGCTCCCTCTGCAAGCTCAGGGTATAGCAATCAATCGCTGTTTTCCAAGCATGTGCATATCTATAAAAGGGGCTTATTTAGTTCCATAAACAGAAGCTGAAAGCCATAGAGTTCAAAGATGATAAATACACTGATTGAAAACCATTCCTCAGTGTTTTCTTTCTGTCCTTTCTAATTCCATTGTTCTATGAAAGGATATCCAGCATTTTAGTATCTGAAGACTGGGAGCCCTTAAAATAACATTGACAAAACCAAAATATATGAATGAATCTTTGAATTCTAGAATCCTAAGTATGTAATCCGTTTTTCATCATGTGTCTCTTTGTTGAACTATCAGTGGGAAGGGAGCAGAAGATGAGAATAGCAGTTATTTCTAATTGGACATCACTTTCGTTTTTTGCAGAGGAACAGTCATAGATTTACTCATCAGAAAACTTTCCTCATTTTTTTGGCATTCATGTACATTTCTTATTCAAAGAACTGCTGCTTTGTGCCTAGCACAATATTAACATATAATAGGTTAGTTAATATTCTATTAGTTGATTCAGCTGGCAGGAAAAAAAATGTTGGAAACATTTGCCTAATCTATATTTTGCCAGTATTTAATTCTATATGTTGATCTGTTGAAAGGTTTTCAGATTTGAGATGTCCTATTTTGTGAAAGAATTTCGAAAACTGGAAGGAGTCCAGGTGGAGAACAGTGAAACTGATTTAAGGCCAGAAAGGCAACCTAGGAGAGAAGTTGAAAGGGGTTGAGTTTATCTACCTCGGAGAATAGAAGACTACAAGGTGACTTAATAATGGTCTTCAAATATGTGAAAGATAATTACAAAGAGTGAAGTTGCCCAGCTGTTCATCATATCTACTGATGCCATAACAAGAAGAAATTAAACTGCAGAAGAAGGATTTAAGTTAACATCCAAGGATAAAAATATGATGTATAAGATAATGTTCTGAATAGCAAGGCATCCAAGAAGCAAAGCTTTCAGTTCATTAGACTGTGGGTTAAAGAAGAAGCAAATCAGAGATACCCCTGTTTTCTAGTTCTCTCCCACCTCACCAGATAACCTCAAATTGAACTCATTTCTCCTCTGCAGTCAATTATTAGAATTTACACCACAGATATTTTTGTTTACTTATGACAAAATGTATAGAGTAGAGGAATGGGTAAAAATGGGAACAGAGAAAAGGAAGAAACTTCCCAGTAACAAATACTTTCTTTTCCTTTACTATTCTCACCTCTTGTCCCATCCCTCACCCCTTTTTTCCCCCTTTCCTTCCCCCAACCTTCCTTTTCTTCTTCTTGTGGGCATCTTTTTCAAAACTCTTTTCCAGCAGCCCTACTGTGCTGTTCCACATCATCCCCCATCTTTTTCAGTCAGATCACTTTGACTGTTTAGGGCACTCAGTTTGTTCTCAAAGTCTGAAATCAGTGCAAACTCTAAAGGTGGCCCTGAAGGTCATTAATATAGTGCTAATTCTTATTTTCACTTAGGTGAAGGTTGTTGCCAGGTTCAAGTGGCATCTACTATTTCATTTGGTGTTAGGTGCAACAAACTCCTTAAAGAGGAATAAAAGGTTTTGAAAAAAGCTGGGAAATCCACTTAAGCCCCTTGTGATGCCAATAGGGATTTCCCCAAACTTATCCTTAACATTTCAGCAATGGAACCACCAGAACTCTTAGTGCCTGGGGAGTAGACAAATTACTGGGAAACCAGTTCATTTCTAAAGAGTACAACTTTTTCCTAATATTTATTTTTATATTCTATTATGTTTTATTGTTTTCCAGCCAGATATATTGCATAGAGAATGCCCATGGACAGCTGGTACGGGACCTTGACTTTAATCCCAATAAACAATACTACTTGGCTAGTTGTGGAGATGACTGCAAGGTGAAGTTCTGGGACACTAGAAATGTTGGTGAACCTGTGAAGACACTCGATGAGCATTCCCATTGGTAATATGAGCTTTTTGTATGCTTGTTTAGGGGTATATAGAGTATATATTGTTTATTTTGGCAATTGCTTTTCTATATAAAAAGGTACAAAATGATTTGATTTAGGCTGATGTGGATCAGTTTTTTCCTTCTTTGTATAAAAGCATTACTTTCAAATTTGAATTTCCTTTTAATAATTTGTAAGTTAATGATGATGAAGAGGTTTTTTTGGTTATTTCTACCGTGTTCTTTTTACAAATCACTGAAGAAAATACATGTGCAATTCATGAAGGTTTGTACAAACATAATTGTCCTGTTCAGGGAAATAGAGGGGTTCATTACTGTTGGTGATAGTGGCTGTGATGATAATAGCAGCAACTTGTACTTTACAATACTTTACAGTGACAGCATTGTACATGTTATTTCATTTGATCCTCACAACAGTTCTATAGAGGTAGATCTTAGTATCCACTTTTTTATAGTTGAAAACAAAGGAACCCAAAAGAGGTAAAATAGCTCCTCAGGGTTACATGGCAAGAAAGCTGTGGAGCTAAGGTTCAAACCCAGGTTTAATAGATTCCACTTTCCCATATTTCTTTGCTTTTTTATAATTCCTGGGTCATACTTTGACATTGACCTAAGAGACAGGAACTAAGCAAACTAATTGGGTCTTTTAAGAAGGTAGAAAGAGTGCTGGGTTTTGGAACTAGAGAACCTGAGTTCAAATCGTATTTGACTCTCTTATTTTACTCCTTGTGTGCCCAAGGACAAGTCATTTTAAATCTCTGGCTTTCAGTTGAATGAATGCTAGTTGACTGATTCAGTTTCCCCATTTGTAAGATGAAGAGGTTTTTAATAGATGGTCTCTTAGATCCCTCCAGCACTAAATCAGTGACCTTATGTAATCATCCTGATCATAATAGCAGCTATAGATTTAAAGATATGCTCCTAGACTTGGTGTAGTAACAGTACCTTCTATTTAAGCATTGAAGTAATTGAAGCTTTAATTCTCTTTTTATCATAGAATCCATATTGACTGTTTGCTGTGAGATTGTCATGAGTTTTTATTTAATTTTAATACACATACTGCTTTTGGGGAGACTTTTTGTATTTAGAATTTTAAAATGCTTGTCTGACATTGAATAATTAAAGTTTTTCCATCCTGGGGTTTATTTTATCAGTTAGTCTTCTTCTTTGTATCTTTTTGCTCAGATTTAAGATAATGCTTTAGGGGGAAGAAGCCTCCAAAGATAGCTTCAACCCAAACAACTTGGAGTTGGATCATAATCTGTTGAGAAATTTGAGGGGAACTTTTCAGAGTCAGTCTTCTGACTCTCAGGATCCTCAGAATCAAAGTGTTTTTTCTCGTCATTTGCATTAAATAACCGAAGTCCACCTATGTGATTTCTGTCACCTTCTGTAGGGTGTGGAATGTGCGCTATAACCACTCCCATGACCAGCTGATCCTCACGGGAAGCAGTGACAGCAGAGTCATTCTTTCAAACATGGTGTCAATTTCTTCAGAGCCCTTTGGTCATTTGGTAGATGAGGATGATCTTAGTGACCAGGAAGAACACCATCAGGAAGAGAAGTAAGGATGGCTTTTCCCTCAATTATTTTGTTTAGGGGAAAAATGGCTTTTTCATACATTGTGTCATTCTTTTGATTCTCATGGATGATCTGCTGATGTAGGTGGTTTTTCTATAAAACTTTCAGTTATGTACAGAAGTTGAAACCCCGCTTCTTCACAAAGGTTTCCTTTCTAAAGTCAGTTGGAACAGTGGTCTGATTACAGATGCCTAGACTGGGAGTCACCAAGATTGTCAGAGCTATCCTTTTTGTTGCTTCTAGTTCTTATGATTGCTCTCTCAGAAAGAAGTTTAAACTCCAACCAGAAAATAGTATATGATGACTTTGATGAGGTGTATTGGTGATGGGTGAACCCCAAAATACCGACAGTCCGGGTCTTGCTCGAATGAATTCGATTCAAGTCTTCTTAAAGCCAAAGAAAACAAAGTTTATTAGAAATTTGCCTAATTGGGTTGTCTGTTAAGGAACCTAAGTATTTGTGACACTTGTATTCACAAGTGGGCCAGATAGAATCCAGCTAGACAGAGTCTGAGCTGGATTGCATCTGAGCGCCTTCATGGAGGCAAGGTGGGACTTAACTACAGAAAAGAGTATAGGAGGGATGGGGGGGGTGGGGGTGGGGGTGGTCTGGTAGTCTAGAGTGATGGGGGAAGAAGTTCAGGAAGGGACTCCAAGGAGGATCAAAGGCTGGAAACAACTGGAGGTAATCAACAAACATCAGACTAGGCGGCGCCTACCTGGGAAGCAGGTAGGGCAATCAAGAGATAACCAACAATGGTCACAGATTTGAGTATGAAAGGCCAGATTCTTGTGAGGGGATACAGGGAGAGCTCAATTTGAGTATGAAAAGTCAATTTAAGTAAGGAGATTCCAGGGGAGCTCAAGGAAGTTCCCAAAGTCGGAACCCCATCAACTTGAGGACTGTCACCACTCAGTCTTCTTATACATTGTGATTTATACTCATTAATTCAATAGGTTTTTTATTAAGTCTGTACTATGTGTTAGGTATTGTGTAAAGTACCGAGGACTCAAGGGGGAAAAAAAGCAAGGAAAAACTGCCCTTGCCCTCAAGGAACTTAAATTCTAGTGGGAGAAGGCAATATGTACTCGATAAGTAAATACAAAGTAAAATTAGGCCTAGGGGAAGGACCCTAATAACTAGGGGTGGGGTTGGGGAAAGAGGTCAGAAAAGCCCTAATGTTCTAGGTGGCATAGGAGTTAAAGCTTGAATGAAACTAGGGATTGATTATTAGAGGTTGAAGTGTGGAGGATGTACATTACAGGTGTAGAGAATGATCTGTGAAAAGTTATGGAGACAGGAAATGAAATGTCTATTAAGGGAAGCAATATATAGGATAGTTTGGCTACAACATAGATTGTGTAAAAGCCTAGTAAATAAAGTTGAAGAAAGATTGTGAAGCATTTTAAATTCCAAATGGAGGCATTTATATTTTATCCTGGAGGCAATGAAGCTGAAATGTCTTGGGCAGGGAAGATCATCAATTTGGCCACTGTGTGAAGGCTGAATATAAGGGAAGAGGCTTGAGGCAGGGAAAAAAGGGATGAAGGGCTGGGCTGTACTGGTGCCCAAGACAAGGGTGAGAAGGATGAATTCCAGAGATGTTAGGAAGCTTAAATTGATAGGCCTAGGGGAAGGACCCTAGGCAACTGATTTACAATGAGGATAGAGTGAAAAGTTGAAGATGACTCTGAGGTTGCAAACCTGGGTGACTGAGAGGAAGTAGGAAGATTAGAAGGTTAGGGTGTATTTGAAGGAAAAGATTATGCGTTTCTGTTTTGGACATGCTAAGTTTAAGAAATCCCTGTGAGATAAGAGGTTGGAAATATTCACTAAATAATTGGCAGTTAAGTGGCACAGTGCATGGAGCACCAGGCCTGGAGTCAGGAAGACTTGAGTTCAAATTCAGCCTCAGGCACACTCTGTGACCCTGTGCAAGTCACTTAACCTGTTGTCTCAGCTTCCTCTCTATGAAATAGAAGTAATAATAGTACCTATTGTTGTGAGGCTCAAATGAGATAATAATTGTGAAACCCTTAGCATAGTACCCGACAATAAAGTAAACGATTATACAAATGTTAGTTATTGTTAGTATCATTATCTATTAATTATTATAATAGATGTAGAGTTCAGTATAGAGAAGAGCGCTGGAGGGGTGTGTGTGTGTGTGTGTGTGTATTTATGAGTTACCTGTATCCAGATGATAGCTGAATCAGTGGGAATTGATGAGAGTAGAAAGAGTGAAGAGGGCGCAAGGCAGTCTTAAGACCAACTTGTGGTTAAAGGATGGATTATAGATGATGATCTAGCAAAGAAGACGAAAAATGATCAACTACACAGGAGAACCAAGGGAACATTGTCAACAGAATCCATGAAGGAGAGAGCATTCAGGTGGAGGGGATGATCAGCAGTGTGAAAATCCTCCGAGAAGGACAAGGACTGAGAATGAGCCAACTCACTTAGTAAATAAGAAAACAGTAATGAGCTTGGAGAGAGCGTGTATCGGTCAAATTTCATCACTGATGATTTTGTACTTGCTCTGACAATTTCTGTCCCACTTAGTTTCAGCTTCCTGGTTGGCTGTTTATGATAGTAAATGTAGGAAATATTAATGAATATTATAATGACAGTGTAATGATAAAAAACCTTATGTTTTTCTAGTACCTTTATATTTTTTAGAGTCTCTTGCATTTATCATAACATTGAATTCCTACAACATCTCCATTCAGAATAGATATTATTATTCCTAATTTATAGACAAAACAAGCGATAGTGAAATATGCTTTTAGGGACTTGTTCAAAGTCACACTCTAATGTTAACTAGTCTCTTGCCTTCAGTGCAGTCTAATTCTCCTAACTCTTGGTCTAACTGGCAGTTTTCTAACTGCTCTGATCAGAGCCATATAGTACTAACAGTGGGAATCCCTTCCTTGCTCTTCTACTCTGTGAATGTATCTATGAAACTTCCTTCCTGCTGTCAACATTAAAAGAAAACACCTCTTATTTGGCTTTCAATAGACTTGATTTTTACCTTTAGCAAGCTCCTTTCCACTTTTGAATGTTTTTAAGTTATTATCTCAAAGAATTCAGCTTCTTGTGATTTCAGAGATCCCTTAATGTTTGCTCAGTAATGATTTGTGGAATAGAACTTAACTGAATTGAATAGTTTGGTCCCTAAAGTTTGAGATAGCTTTGTTTTAGTTTTGTGATCATTATGTCACTCATATATCTGTAGCTTTCTAGTGCCTATTTGTGTGTCCTTTAAAATTGCTTTGTGGGAAAATGGCCATGTATTTAGGGCTTTCTCCTCAACTCTAATTTGCCAATCTGGATATCCTTAGACTGAGGAGATTACTTTATTTTCTTTTTAGTTTTCATGTTCAGATACTTAGAAACCCAGGTCAAAGAATAATGTTTAACCACAATCACAGTGGTTATAACCTAACAAGATATCCTTATAAAGTCTAGATTTTGTGTACTTTATGGCCAACTGAACTTCATATGGTTAAGCAGAGGTTTTTCAGTGACCCTGACGTAAAGTCTTTATTAGACAGGAAACCTGATCATTCCCTTAGTTGGAACCTCTGTGAATAGTTGTTGTACTGGCCCGTTTCCATGCAGGTAGCAGCTTCCAGTCTGTAGTGGAGCTGTCGTGTCAGGGACAGATGAAGCATTTGCTGTCTGTCAAATGTGCCCACACATGGAGACAGCAAAGTTGTGTTTGTTCTGGTAATTTCTCAGTTGTTTTTGGAATTATTTTTCATTTAATTTGTCTACATATCTTATTTAATTCAGAAAATACAAAACACTCAACCTGTAAGCATTTTCCATTTCATTTGGAATAGTAAACTTTCAAGTGATGAGCCAAACCTTCTAGTTATGGTGTTTTGAAATACATGAATTATAGACCCATTATGTGCAGATCCCTCTACTCAGAGCTGTAAATTAACAGAAAGAAGGGTGTACTTGTAAGCAGTTCATTCACCTGTGAACAGAATTAAGACCACTTACGGAACAATTGCAAGAGAAAATTAAAATACAAACTATATCAGTGCTTAAAGATAATGAAGTGGTAGAGGTGCTCATAGAGAGCTTTCTAGCCAGGGTATATTTTGACCCAGGCTTCAAAGAAAGTAATGGAGGTAGACTAGGAGGGGCAGTCCAGTGATATTAGAGAGAGAAAATGGCAGAGCTCTAGAATTGGAAACAAGTTGTATTATCTCTTCATATGTAGGAAAAGGACATTTCCCAGGTTTCCTGCTTCGTTTTTTGTTGTTGTTGTTTTTTAGTTTAAATTTATTTATGCACTTTAAGTTTTCAACATTCATTTCCACAAAATTTTGAGTTCCAAATTTTCTCTCCATCTCTCCCCTCACCCCACCCCAAAACACCAAGCATTCTAATTACCCCTGCCACTAATCTGGCCTCCCTTTTAACACCCCTCCTTTCCCTTATCCCCATCTTCTCTTTTGTCCTGTAGGGCCAGGTAAATTTCTATACCCCATTACCTGTATTTCTTATTTCTCAGTTGTATGCAGGAACAATACTCAATAGTTGTTCCTAAAACTTTGAGTTCCAACTTCCCTTCCTTCTTCCCTCCTTACCCATCCCCAAAGGGAAGGCAAGCAATTCAATATAGGCCATATATGTGTAGTTTTGCAAATGACTTCCATAATGATCATGTTGTGTAAGACTAACTATATTTCCCTCCATCCTATCCTGCACCCATTTCTTCTGTTCTCTCTTTTGATCTTGTCTCTCCCCAAGAACATTAACTTCTAATTGCTCCCTCCTCCCATTGCCCTCCCTTCCATCATCCCCCTATCCTGCTTATCTATCCCCTTCTCTCCCACTTTCCTGTATTTTAAGATAGGTTTTCATACCAAAATGAGTGTGCATTTGGGTTTCCTGTTTCTATAAGACTTACAAGAAATGTTTGAAGTGTTTCCAGGAACAAAGAACATTTAGAAGAAATATAAACTTAATTAATATAATATCACAGTTGCCCTAACTTAAGTATCCATTTTGTTCTTGGGCTCTAGGGAAGTAGAAGTTCTGGTTGCTTTGCTATGTTACACTATTTATGTTAAACAAAACACCTACGAGACCTCTCATAATGCTTCTTTGTATTTTTCAAAATAAAACTAATATAAATAAAGTAAATAAAAATTGTTGTTGCTTAGTCATTTCAGTTGGGTCCTACTCTTTGTGACCTCATTTGGGACTTTCTTGGCAGAGATACTTGAGTGATTTGCTATTTCTTTCTCTAGCTCATTTTACAGGTGAGGAACTGAGGCAAATTGAATTAGGTGACTCGCCTGCCTAGAATCACACAGGTGTCTGAGGGCACATTTGAACTCAGGAAGATTTCCTGACTTCAGGCCCTCTTCTCTATCTACTCTGTAACCTCACTGTCCAAATAAAAATATTTTTCAAAATATAGTAATAACTAAATTAAATATCCATCACTATCATGTGTTAATATCTTCCTTGATTCATTCTAGCTTAATGTCTTTTCCAAAATGTGGTTTCCAGAGCTGAGCGCAATACTGATACGGTCTGACTAGGGGGAGCAGAATATGGTGGACCAAGGACCTTCCTTTTTATAGACCTTATGCTTATATTCTTGTGGTTCTGAAAACAATAGCTGTCCAGTTTGGGCTGCAGTTTCACCCTGTCACCTTACATTGAACTTGCAGGATACCAAAATTCACAAGTCTTCTTTGCCTAAATTTCTTTGTAGAAATTTGTCCATTTTTGTACTGTTAATTGTTTTTGTAACTCAAATTTAAGAGTTTGTATTTATCCCTATCAGATTTCATTTCATCAGATTGGACCCTGGTTCCACTCTGTTGAGATCTTTTTGGATCCTGAGACAGTCACTCAATACATCAGCTATCATTCTAAGCTTCTTGCCATGGATAAATTTGATAAGTTTGCCATCTATTTCTCCACCATGTCTTTTTACATGTATCAAAGACTTCTTGCTCTAAGGAGAGAGAATTTCTGAGTCAAATGACAATACAGATATGGGAAATTATGAAAAATCCTAATAATTTCCTTGACACAGAACAATTCCTTATTGTATTACTCTGAGTGGTCTCCAGTGTGTTAGGCTAAAACCTGAAGTTAAAATGGAAGTGGGAGGACTTTGGGAAGCCCTTTGTTTCTTTTTCTTTTAAAAGTCCTTTTAAATCTTTCAAAGACAAACTTCACTGGGTAAACTCCATTCCATTTCGGCAAGTGCCGAGTACCTACTTTGTCTCACCCCTTTGTAAAACCACTGAATCACAAAAATCATCTTTCTCAGATCCCCAATAACTTTTTTTTTAATCTTTCAAATCCATCTGTGATTGAGAAAATGGAAACACTGTTCCCTCAGCTGACATGTTAGACCATCCTTCTGAACTTTGCAGAAAATGGAGGTATTAAAACGATCAAGTCCTAGAGCTTCTTTAGAAAGATTCTGTCCTGTATCCTAGGATACAAATAGCCCGGGAGGCTCAGTAACTGGGCCAGTAGCAGACTTTTTACTATTTTTATACTAGTAGTTGTACAATATAGTCAACTCCCAAACTAGCTCACTTAGCATTCCAGAATTAAACTTCGTTTCTTCCTAAAGAAGAAAGAAGGACAATTTCCTCATGCTAGAAGGAAAGATGCATGATATAGGGGAAAAGATCATTGGACCTGAATTGGGCAGATTTAGGCTATGGTTGTAGCTTTGCAGTTAATACCTATGTGACCTTGGGTGAGTTCTTTTACCTCTTTGGAACTCAGTTTCTTCACTTGTAAAATGAGAGTTAGACTAGAAGATCTCTGAGCTATTTCTGTGAGACCCAGAGACCTCCTAGAGCATGTGTTTTTATATCCTTTGTTTTAACTGTTATCATAGACTATCTTTTGTTGTCATTTAGCTGATGGATATATATCCTATTTTCCCAGCTTGTTGTGAATTCATGGAGGGCAAAAACTGTATATTATTTATCCTTCTATGTCTTCCAGCATCTAGCTCAAGACTTTTTGTATAATAGATACTTGATAAGTATTGAATGAAGTACTATGTGTGTGCGTTATTTACACACACACAAGAAGGTAGTGTAATGGGGAGTGTGGATTTGGAGCTGTAGGATCTGGGTTTAAATTTCAGTATTGCTACATATTACTTTCTTAGTTTTCCATTCTCCCTGTCTCTTCAACTCATATCACTCAGTTGCTTTCTGTCATTGTTTTTTTCCTTCACCCCATCTCACATGAAGAGATGGCCCTTCTCCTTGCCAAAGCAAGCCACCCTACCTGCATAAGTGATCACATTCTATCCTATCCCATCTCCTCTAACAGATTGCCCCCTCTATCATCTCAGTCTCTTACTTATTTCAATCTCTTGTCTCCTGACTGATTCTCTACTGCCTACAAACATGCCCATTTCTCCTCCATCCTCAAAAACAATCATTTGATCCATCCATCCCCCCTCACAATTATTATCTCTTATCTCTCCTGCCTTTTATGTCTAAGTTCCTTGAGAAGGCTATCTGCAGCAGTTGCCCCCATTTCCATTCCTCTTACTCTCTTCTTAATTCTCTATAGGTTGGCTTTGAACCTCATCATTGAACTGAAATTGCTCTGTCCAGATAAGACCAAATATGTCTTAATTGACAAATGTGTTGGTCTTTTCTTAATCCTCATTCTTCTTGACCTGTCTGCAACCTTCAACACTTCCAGCTGCCTTCTCTTCCTTGATACTCTCTTATCTCAGTTTTTATGACACTAGTCTTTCCTGGTTCTTTGACATATATGACTGCTCCTCAGTTTCCTTTGCTACATTTTCATTCAGGTCATGGATACTAACTGTAGGTATGCCCCAAGGCTCTATTCTGGGATCCCTTCTCTTTCTTCATCTGCTTCCATGAGTTAAGTTACCATCTCTATTCAAGTGACTCCTAGATCTACTTGTTCAGCCCTAATCTTTCTCTGAACCTCTAGTCTCACATCTCTAACTGCTTATTGGACTGGGTATCCTGTAGATACGCCTAACTTAATATGCCCAAAACTAAACCCATCTTTCTTTCAATTGCCCCCCGCCCCCAGTACTTTTAAGAGTGTCACCATCTTCCCAATCACCCAGGCTCCTTCATATCCAATAAATTGTAAAATCCTGTCATTTCTACTTTTGTTAACATCATATATATATATATCCATCCCCCTTTCTCTCCTCTGATACTGCCACTATCCTGGTCCAAGCTCTTTCCTCCTGCCTGAATTATGAAAATAACCTGATGGTTGGTATCCCTGCCATAAGTCTTTCTCTACCTCATCTATCCTCCACTCATCTTGCTAAATTGATCTTCCTGAAGCACAGATCTGGCCATTCCACACACAGATACCATACCCTTCCCCCAATTTGGTAAATTCCAGCGGGTCCCTATTACCTCCAATATCAAAAATAAGATCCTATTTGACTTTTAAAGCCTTTCATAACTTGACCTCTGCCTATTCTTCTTATACCTTACAGATTCTCCTCTTCTCAACATACATTTTGATCTTGTGACACTGACCTCCCTCCTGTACCTTGCACAAGGCACTCCATTTCCAGGCTCTGAGCAGAGTTACTGGCTATCTCCCATGTCTGGAACTCTCTTCCTTTTCATTCCTTCCTCCTAGATTCTTGGCTTCCTTCAAGGCTTAGTTAAATTCCATCTTCTACAAGAAGCTGTTCCCATTCTCTTTAATCTTAATGTCTTCCCTCTGACATTATCTATGATTTAACCAGTACATATTTTATTTGTGCACAGCTTTTCGAAAGTTGTCACTCACATTAGACTATTGACTCCTCTGTGTGTCTCTCTCTTGTGTGTGTATCAGTATTTAGCACAGTGTCTGGCACATAGCAGGCACTTAATAAGTGTTTATTGACTGACTAAATTCTATGCTTCTTATGTTATGTAGTCCCCATAGCAGTTAACATTAAGTGCTCCGCAAATGCTTATTGAATGGAATTTTAAATGAATTGATTTGGTATGTTACTCACTTTTGACAAATCTTATTACTTCATAATGCCTCCCACTTCCCTCATATGTAAAAGATTCTTCCTCACTCACTACACTGAAATTTGTTAAGACTTTATAACACAGTAAGAAAAATACCTAGAGCTTACTCATGTGGTAAGCATTCTGTTTACCGAGGTAAATATGACAGACATAATGTAGAAGGCACTGTGCTGTATTGCACCCAAGTTTGAATCCTAGGTCTAGTTCTGCCACTGACTTGAGGGGTTGGACAAACTTCTCAGCCTCTCTGGACTTCCTCAGTTTACTCACCTGCATCATTTGGCCAGCCACAGAAATACAAATGAAATCATCTTTGCCAAAAAGATCTTACATTATATTGGGGGAAACAATGTCAACACATCTAAGTAGATACAAAAGAAATACAAGGTAATTTGAGAGAACAGGTGGTACCAGCTTGGGGGACTGGGGTTGTGGTTCAGAAAGTATTTATGTAGAAGATGGTACCCTACCAGAGCTACGAAGGAAATTAGTGATTCTAAGAGGAAAAGGGGAGCAGAAGAACACAAACACAAGGGACAGTCCAGGCAAAAGCACAGAGAAACAAGTGAAGACAAGAATGAACAGGTGTTTCCGAGGAGTTTGGGGAGAAAGAGGAGAGATATAGGATGATAATTTGAGTGGATGATAGGTCCTAGTGAGAGACTAAGGTTGGGAGAGACTGGGGCATGTTTATGGGCAGTAGTAAATGAACCAGTAGATAGGGAGAGACACAAAATTAGAAAGAAGGGGGAGGGATTATTGTAGGGATGATCAGCCAGAAGAGACAAAAGGGAATGGGATGAAAGGCTCCCTAGCAGAGAATGGAGGAAAGAACAGGAGAACATGTCAAAGGGTTCTGAGACAGAAAGTAAAGGAAAGCTTAAGGAGAATGGCCTCTATTTTCTCAATAAAATAAGAGGTAAGGTCCTCAGCAGAGAGGGTCAGGGAAAGAGAGAATGTGGGAGTCTTGAGAAAAGAAGATCTTTAAAATAATAAAATGATGGGTTTGAAGTAGATATTAAAAGACCTTCCATCTGTACCATTTTATTATTTTAAAAGTGCAGTTAGCCACAGATAATCCTTTTCTTACCTTGCTTTTCCTCATGAATGAAGGAACTATCTCTTTACCGTGTCCTAGTTCAACATAGAATAAATAGCACCCAAGCCATGATGGTTCCATAAGCATAGCAATATAAGATGGCCTTATTCTTACTTCACAGTCATAGCTTCAATGTGTCTGTATAGCACTTCATCGCAGCCTGCCTTACAAGCCAGCATTGGTATATTTGGCTCTGGTGGGCACATCGTTACTCTGATTTATGCACCATCAATTTCTTCTGTCTTTGTTTGATTCTAGGAGCAAAGAGCCTCTGCCTGACAGTGTCATTGCCACCTATGAAGAGCATGAAGACAGTGTGTACGCAGTGGAGTGGTCCTCGGCAGATCCCTGGCTCTTTGCCTCTTTAAGTTATGATGGAAGACTTGTTATTAACAGGGTTCCCAGGGCTTTAAAATATCATATATTACTTTAATTCGTTTGGATACCATTTCTGATTCATCCTCTTGGCATATTTGTGAAAATTTGCAGCAATTTGGAGGTAATTAGTTTTCTAAATAGTTCCTACTCTAAGAGAACCCATATTGCCTTCTTTTTAATGCAAGCATTTATAAATAATAATAAAGCCTTCCACCAACTAACTATACAAACTGACGCTTTTAAAGACGTTTTTCCCGTTATTAAAAACAGAAAATGACATCTTCAGAAAGTACTCTGAAAATACTGGGCCAGGGGGAGGGTTCCCTATCCTATTTCAATTCAGGTAAAGCATTCCTGTCTAATCACTGCTGTTTGTTTTTTGTTTGTTCCAGAAGATAATGTATGGTTCATGAAGATATGGAAATTTTTTTTATTCCTATTTCTATACAATTAACCTTGTCTTTCTCTTGAGTAATCATCATTGTCATAATAAACAAAGTCATGTTTCATGAATTTTTCTGATTCCTTCTTTAACGAATGGCTCACTATTTATTTTGCCACCTTAAAAGGATGTACATGTTCTTTTTCTGTCTCAGTCCAGAAAAAGAAGGATACAGAAAAAGTCATGTGAATATAAGGAAGCACCTTTTCTTCTGGCTCCCCAAAGCCGACACTAGTACTCCCCAAGACAGGAAGTACTGCCTCTGAGTAACCTTAAAGACTGAAGCATGCATGGTCATCATCATCATCACATGTCCTGTAAGCTGACTCCTGCATTGGTGTCCCAAGCAAATTTGCCATAGTGTGAGCCTCAGAAACCCCAAGAAATGTCTAAAAATGAAGATTGTATTTTTTAGTTTTTATTAAATTTTGTTCTTTCCCTCTGGGTCTGTTCTATTCTGAGTGTGTGTATCATTTTCTATTATGTCCTATAGTCATTATATTGCTTGTATAGTTAATATGTTTCTTTTATCATTCTAGGAAATAACGAATGTGTTCCTCGTTTAGTTAGTTTGGTATCCCTATACAATGATTATATATAACTGTTAAAAGTCTTGCCCTTATCCTAGTATGCCTTGTTTATCAGATCCTGGTCTTGCAACTTCTCCACTCATTCATTACCTTTCCTTTGGCTCAGTCAGAGAACTCCATAGCATGTTTTTCTGTCCCAATTGGGTTTTGCTCCTGGCCTTGACTTTGGACCAGTCATATCATATCTATGAACCTCTATTTCCTCATTTCTAAATTGGTGGAGGGACTGAAATGGATGACCCTCAAGGTCCCTGACAGCTTGAACAGTCTATAACAGTCTATAACAGGCCATTACTTGCAAAATTTAAAAGAATATAAGAGAAATAAAACCTGAGTGATTTTCAAAGTGACTCCTATAGTATTTGCTCTAGAAGTTGCTAACAACATGTGCTTAGGATAGAAGGTTATGTCAGTCCCAACTGAATTTTATTTATTTATTTTGGGTTTCTCTTCTTTACAACACTATCACTGCCAGGTTTGGGTCTGTGAGAACATGAAACATTGTTAATGATTCTTTCCTGTTGTTTGATGCACAGTCCCCAGCAGAAAACAGTTGAAGAATGGTGATAGCAGAATATAAAGAAGATTATCAACTTCCTATTGTTAGTGCTTTCGTTACAGTATGGATTTGGGGCAGCCAAGACAACCTTATGACAAAATGAAGCCTTCAGTCTTGGCTGACCTAGACGCTATTTTAACAGTTTTGTGGCAGTGGGTTCAGGGCAACTAAATTGGGATATTGAAATGAGACATCATTTATCGGGCAATTTTGGGGTATGAGCTATTTCACATAAATGAATTTTTGAGACATCCTTGTGAAGGATATCAAATTTAACTTAATCCTTATTGGTGACTCATTCTGAACATTGATTATTTTAATGGGAGGAATTATAATGTAATAGAGTCATAAGATCTGGGTTTGGGTCCTAGCTTTGCTTCTAATTAGCTATTTGACCTCATTTCTCTGGGCTCCACTTTCCTAATCTGTAACATAGTGAAGTGGGGCCTCCTGAACTTTAAGATCCTTTTCAATTTTAAACCCCCAGGTCCTACTGTGATATCATATATCAGTTCCCTCTGGAGCAACTGAGGCATATAGGGATCTCTTTACAAAAAGGCTCCTGGTTATGGTTTTTTTAAGTTCTTACACCTTCTTTGTATATTTTTCTTGTTCTTCCTTTCTCAAGCTATCAGATATTTCTTCTTCGTCCTGCACCAGTGCCCTCTAGCAACTTCTCCGTCCCTTATTTTAAATTTATTACTTGAAATCCACGATGGACTGTGCAAACAGATAACCAGTTTCCTGATCTCTAAAATGGTGCTAATACTTTAACTACTTAAATCACAGAATTATTTTTTGAAAATCACTTTATAAACACCAGAAGATTATAGAAATGGGAGAGATTTTTATTGAACTATTTGATTTTCCATCTTTAATTCTATCTTTAATTCCCTGTAATCTGTTTAAGATATCTACATGTTGTTTTAATATGAGTATCTTATAATTTTGTAGGTGACTGTTTTTCACCTTTACATTGTCAGTTTTGGTAGCATATAATTGTATATTGTATGTTCTGATAACTCGCAGAATTTTAGTACAAGAAAGAAATCCCCACTATATAACATAGTCAACACACAATTCTCCAAACTTTGTTTATAGATCTCAGAGAAGGGAGAAGCAACTACCCTTGAGACAGCTTCTTCCACTTTGGAATGGCTCTTTTTGTTTGAAAGTATTTTTTTTTTATGTTATTAAGTCTCAATTTGCTTTTTTTCAAAGCTCCCTCTTATTACTCCTAGTTCTCACCAGAGCCAAAGAGAACAGATAAACAAGTATCCCTCTTCCCCATGACAGTCCTTCAGCTGCCTGAAGGTTAAGTATCACGTCCCTGGCTGAGTCTTTTCTTCTCCAAGTTAAATAGCCCCATGATTGTTTATATTTCTCCTCTGTTCATTGTGGAGTTTCCTTGTTCAGTTTTTTTAAAAAAGTTGGCAGTTTGCTTTTCTGTTCCTTTTTTAAAACCAGATCAAATATGTATTGATAAGCTTACCCCCCAAAAACTAGCTCTTAGTTGATTGTCTAAGTCTCTTTTTTTCATTTTAGCTATTTGTCTTATTTTCAAAATTTCTTCTTTTGGACTTATTTTTAAAATTTCTTAGTATTTTAGTTACATATTGATATCCTCAATCGTCTTTCCCCCCTATTTTGTTAATATCATCAGCTCCTTGATATTTCAGGGGTAAAAACCCAATAATATATTTTAGACATTTTCAGAATTGGACTTATTTAAAATTATTAGGTATCAAAACCTAGCACCTCCATGGCACTTAATACATCTTGCTCCATTCATTAGCAACCAATAAAACAGTTTTAATAATGAAATAGTAACTTTGTCATCAGATAATTTATTTGGAGCTCAGGTCATGACAGTAATCACATGAAAGTGCCTAATGATGAGAACTTGAATTATAATGATGGGTCACTGGCAAGTAATAATTAAAAATGTAAACATCATGTAGTTTTTTTATATAATTAAAAAACTTGGATATCCTAGTTCTCTCCTGTAACATTTTTGAAATTCTACTCCATACTCACCTGTGTTTTCTATTTGGAATTAAGTGATTTAGTATAAAGCTAAAAATGGGGTCTCTAGGTATCTGCTCAACCTTGGAATAAAGTTTATTTTATTTTATTTTTGCAGCTCAACTTCATTACTGGTGATAAAGGGATAATACTGCTTTTTATCACTGAGGAGAGAGGGAAGGCAGTTTAACAGGGTTAGACCAAGGTTTGGTCTGTTTAGTCTCATCTGCTCTCTTATGCTCACTCCATAACACAGGGTCTCTGCTGTGAGCCATCACATGCTAGCAGCCGTTTGCAAGGTCACTGGTGAATAAGATTAATATCATCCATAATGTATTGTTCACTGGGTTTCTGCCCTTGCTTCTTATCATCCAGACCTAGCTGAATGAAGCAGTAAGGTTATTATTAAGGCACAACTTTCTCCACCTTGGTGTATTTTTTGCACTTGGGATAAATTGAAAAGAAGCAGGATATTTTAGAGATTGGAAATAATAAGTTGTAGAACTTGGGTTTCACATTATCCCTACATTTGTCATGTGCATGAAGTAGGGCCACTGAATTAGCCTGGGACTATTCTGGGCCTTTTTTCTCTTTTCTTTCTGTCTTATAAGTGACCAGGGGGATCTTGATTGGAAGAGTAATCTTCCAATAGGTAGAAAGAGCACCAATCTGGGAGCTAGGAGACCTGGGTTCTAGTCCCTGCTCTGTTACTAATTAGCCTTAAAGCAGGTTGTGTAAACCTCCCTGGACTTCAGGATCTACCTTTGTAAAATGAGGTGATTAGCATAAATAATCTTGGAGACCCCTTCCAGCACTAACGTTGGACATGTATAGGATTAAAATGTGTGAAGAGCCTTCCGAGCAGCTAGGAAGAAAAACTGCTCATCCCGTGGAATTTTCCAAATAAAATTCTATGGTTGCTTTTGCTCAACAGATTCACTATGTCAGTGAGAGAGAAAGAGACAAGAAAGTAGTGAAGGGAGGAGGAAATGGCAGGAAGATTTTTGGGAGGGGCAAGAGGCAAAGGGGAATGGAGTAAAAGAAACAAAACAAAGGAAAAACCTAAAACTGAAGAATGAAAAGTAAATTGGAAAAGATAAGATCAAAGAACTATCATCCCAGAACCTGCAAGAACAGACATTGAAAACAAGCAAGAAAGGCCAGGATGAAAGCCCCATGAGGGGAAGGAAAGGCATTAAGAACAAAGAGAGAACACTGGGAAAGATCTGAAAGTTTTCTTTGAAAAATTTCTTGTAGAAAAACATGAATTGATGAGCCAGAGTTGGATTCAGGCCTGAACTCTTGAGAGGATACAGTTGGCAGAATTTTGCACCACTGCACATATATGCCTTTGAGATGGGGTGAACAAAAAGCACAAGGTGGAACTGGAGAGATTAGTCAAGAGGTGAAGACAGGTGACTATTGGATATGGATTTTCATCTTGTATGTCCAGTTGGTCACTAAATCTTATCTTTTTTTTTTTTTTTTGATAGGCCTCTCTCATTCATTTTTTGGAGGGACTATGACTGTTTTCACACCTGGATTATTTCAATAGCTGACTTCCTTTCATCCCAGTCCTTTCCTCCTTCAATCCAGTCCTCCAAATTAATTTTCCTAAATGGTTAATTTCATAATATTTCTAGCTCTAAGAAACGTAAATGATTCCTTATTTCCTACTCCCATTCAACCCAAACTTATAGTATCTTAAGCTTTAGAAATGGAAGGGACCTTGCAGATCATCTAGTTACAACAGAATGGTAGTTTTAGAGATGAAAGCTCTTTGAAGGAAGGATTAACTCATTCATATGTTTATATCCTCAACTCCACTCATCATTACATAGTGCATAGTGCTTAGCATATAGTAGATAAGTACTTATAATGAATAAATGCTACTTAATTGATGATTCAGAAAGAGTTAATTGTACAAAAATTTTCTTAGAATTATACATAATTACAAAAAATTGAAAGTAAATGTCAAATAATAGGATAATGGCTCAAAACATTCTGCTGCATTAATGTAATTGAATACTGCAATGTATTTAAGACCAAGAAATGTGAGAACTACCTGTATCTAGAATGATTTTTGTGAAATAAAACAAACTGAAAAAAGGGCAGATCCTGAAGAGTAATACATGGTAACAATGACCAAGTTAGTGACCAAATAAGAGGAAAGATAAATGGAAATGAATGGACAAAAAGAATCTTGAGGTAGGTTTACAGGGAAAGATTGAAATTAATATATTTAATCAATTATTTAGTTGGTAAGCATATATATTGTGTCTATTATGTGCCAAGGACTTTGCTAGGTGCTGGAAATACAAAGATTAAAATAGAACAGTTCCTGCCCTCAAGAGCTTTTAGTTAATGTTAATAGTTGCAAGGTAAATTTAATTGATTAAGTGATTACAGATAAATAATTAACAGATCAAATGTCAGAAGTAGATGTCACTTTAGTTAAAATCAACCATAATTGACATTTACATAAAACTTTAAAGTTCATGAAGCGCTTTCCACATATTATCTTATTCATCTTCACAAGAACCCTGTGAGATAAGTGCTTGTATTATTTTCTCCACTTTACAGGTGACACAACTGCGACTTTGTGTGGCTTGCCCAAAGACATCTAATTCTTTATCAATTAGCTATTATTGGTGGCAGAATTAGAATTTGAACCTACTGAGGCCATGGCTCTTTCCACTACCTTACAACTACAGTGATTACTATGAATAAATCTTGGCATTCTCATAGGGGGAAAAAAAGAAAAAATGAAATGGAGTCAAGACTCTAAATTTAAGAGGTCAAATAAGTCTTTTCCCCTGACTTCAGACTCAGTTTCTTTGTGATTTTCTGTTAGTAAGCATTTATTGAATGCTCTATGCCTGACACTGTATTAAACCTGGAGATGCAAAGATAAAGTGATGAAGTTCTTGTGTTTAAGAGTTTGTGTTTTGGAGATTAATGAAAAGCCTGTCCACTCTAAGGAAATGCAAATGATTCTTCTGTTTACTGTGGTTGATGATCCAGTGTCTTACTTCCAGAGTATCATTTCCTTAAATATCAAATAGGTGAACATCATTCTGTGAATTTTGTTGCTCTGTGGCTGAATTTAAAGCCAAGAACAATCATCTCCAGATTCCTGTATCTGTACAATTTGCAGGATTATATTTTCACCTTCTTTAGCCCCTCTACAGATTTCTTTTCCTTCATGCCATGCTTCTGCACTCCAAGCTCTGTTTCTGACCTCAGTACTCCACTAAGCTATCGCTTTGTCCCTCCCTTCTTGCTTCCTTCATCAAAACTCCATTTGAAGAGCTTCTAAAACTGAATGTTTAATAACTAGCATTCATATATAGAGCTTTAAGTTTTGCAAAGTTTTACAAATATTTCATCTTCACAACAACCTTGGGAGTTAGGTGCTGGTGTTATTCTCTTTTTACAGATCAGGAAACTGAGACAGAGGTTAAGTGACTTACCCAGAGTCATGCATCTAGTAAAAATCTGAGGTTGAATTTGAACTCAGATCTTTCTGACTTCAGGCTAGTGCTTTGATGTTATGCTGTAAACATGAATTAGGATAGTTTTTCTCCAACTTAGATAATAAAGAAAGCATGGCGTCTTGAAGGTCAGTAGACAAAACACTGTCTTGTGGCCTGGCACATAGTAAGCGCTTAATAAATGCTTATTTATTGACTGACTAACTGCTCTATAAATGCCAGCTATGATGATGATGATTAAGGCCTGAGTGTTTTAGTGCATTGAGATTTCATATTGAGGCATTTGGGAAATGTGACAGCCTAAAAGCTAATGGGCTGTAATATCTGAAATACAGCATAATAGTCCCAGCAGAGATTATATTGTTCAGACCAATACTGGAATATTAGAGCCAATTCTGGGCACCACAATTTAGGAGGGACATTGACAAACGGTAATGCATCCAAAAGAGAGGTTTGGGAATTCAAATCTAAGTCTTTTGGGACATAGCTGAAAGAATGAGAGACTTTCCCTGGAAAAGAGAGGTTTTAGAGGGATGTTTGTGGTCTTCAAATACTTTAAGGGTTGTCACATGGAAGAAATATTAGACCTGGTCTGTCTGGCCCCAGAAGATGTGTGTAGGACCAATGGATGGAAGTTACGGGGAAGCAGAAAACAGCTCAACATCCTAAGAGAACAGCTGAAAATGAAGTGTACTCTCTGTTGAGACAGATAGTTCCCTGTCACTGGAGGTCTTCAAGCAGAGAATGGATGGCCACTTAGGAGGAATGCTATAGAAGGGTCTTCAGATAGGAGATGGACTAGACAAGCCCTGAGGTCCCTTCCAACTATGATTCCATCATTATTTTCTTTCTACTGTTTCCTCTGTCTATAGAATTGAGCTGAATCTGCAACAAATTCATATTATTAAACTTCAACTGAACTTTCACTGTTATATGGCAATCCTTTTATTTATTGCTGATTGATTCTCCATCATGCACAGTAACTGTTCCAAACCTTTTCTCTCTTTAAGCCCTTCTTCTCTCAAATGACCTTGTGTTATTTAGGTCAAGCCTAACTGGGGCCAAGCTCAGTGTATCAGGTTTAGGAATGGATATAGTGAAACAAGGACCATGTGATAATCAAAAGGAGATCCAGTAATTAATGAAGAGGAGATCCAGTAAGCATACAACACTGATTCAGGTGAATGACAATTCTTGACGTTCCAATAGGGGGAAAGAAAGAAAAAATGAGATGAAGTCAAGACTCCAAATTTAAGAGATTGAATAAATCCTTTCCCCTGACTGCAGGCTCAGTTTCTTTGTGATTTTCTGTTAGTACACATTTATTGAATGTTTACTCTATGCCTGACACTATATTAAACCTGGAGATACAAAGATAAAGAAAAAAAATATATCAACTTACAAGACATTGGGGATGCCATCAGACCTAAGGAATACTCACTCCTCAAAGACTGAGGCCTTTTATGTCCCAAGTGATCAGAAAATTATGGTGGTTTACTCTCATTCCCTCAGACCAATCTGGTCTTAATGACCATTTCCCAGTTTTCCTTCCCCGTTAAATAGAAACTAACCCAGCCTATGTGAGATGCATGTTGCTCCTATAATGTCTTGGATTTTATTTTACTATGAAAATCAAGACTGTCACAAGTTCCCTCATTTCCCCTGTTCCATACCTCCAAACTGCAAAACCCATCTTTAACCTTCTGTTTTCTTCCAGTGTTAGAGAAAGAGATGTTCTTTATCCTTGCCAAGGCTGACTACTCTACTTGTGTCTTAGATTTTATATATTCCCAGATCCTTTGGAAGTTTGTCTCACCAGTCATATTCATTCGTTCCCTTTCCCTTTCTCCCTCCTTTCCTGCTCTTTTTCTCCCCCTTCACCTTCGCTCCTTCCCTGTGTTAGCTCCCATTCATAAAAATAATCCCTTTTGTTTGATTCTGCCATCCCCTCAAGCTATCTTCATATATTTCACTTCTCTTTAACTCTCAAATTCGTGGAGAGAGTAGAGCAGTCTCTGTTCATTTTCTTCACTTCTCACCAACTGCTTATCCATAACTCCTTATAATCCGACTTCTGATCATACCATTCTAATGATACTATCCTCTTAGAGGTCAGTACCTAACTTAAAGTTACTAAATCTAATGGCCCTTTCTCATTCTTTTTTCCAGTCTTTATCCTTCTTGGCCTTTATAGAAATTTTGACTGTGTTGATCATCCTTTCCCCACTTAACATCCCACTCTCACTCCCCCCTTCCCCACTATTGTCTTCTAATTTTCCTCTTGTCTAACTACTTTCTCAGGATCATCATTCATGCCTCATCTTCCCTAAGCTTGGTTGTCCCCCTAAAACTCTGTACTGGGCTTTCTCTCTTTACTCATCTACTTCCTTGGTTTTATCGATTACTTGTATGTAGATGATTCTCAAATCTGTATATATCTGGTCCTAATCTCTCTTCTGAACTCCAGGCGTACATATGCAACTGCTTACTTGATCTATCCACCTAGATCTATCAGCTTTTTAATCCTAATATGTCCAAAACTGAACTCATGTTGTTCCCCCTCCCCCAAAATTTTATCCTTCTTCCTTAACGTCTTCATTAGTGCTGAAGGACCTGAGGTTCAGGATTCTGTGATTACTGAGACTGTTATAGTTTGAATTACACTTTTATTAAGTATCGAAAATATACTAATATTAATAATCAAGGATAGATGGTGAGAATGAGACTCACAGTTCCTTATACTTTTCAATTCCTGTAGTAGGAATTAAGGTCCTGATAGAGGCATCTTACACAAAGGTGAAGGTCTTCCAAAGTCAGAAGAGCAACAATCCCTTTCCCAAAGATTGCTTCTATTTCCCCAATGTTAGGTGCCATATTAACTCCATATTAACTTGGTGTCACTGGGGCAATTGTCAAAGCTTGGAGTTAAATGACCCTGCTCTTTCCCTTCTGCTATTTTTATAACCCTGCTTTTCATATAATAAAACTTCCTTCATGCTGCTGTCCTAAGAGTGCTTCCTTACCCTGATTCTGATGTGGATCATAGACATCTCCTCTTCTAGGCTGACATGCCCCACACTGACAGTTTTGGGGTTCCCAGAGATGGAGTACCACACCACTCAGCTACTACTTAAATTTTCTCGGGGACCTAGGTATTACCATTTTTGGTATATACCTCACTGCTTCACTGCTTACCACTGTAGCTTATGAGTCCCTATTGATGTGTTTCCCATTTACAAAAATCAATCACTATGACAGTTAGCTCTTAGACTTAAAGTAAATTGACTAAATAATAAAGCAAAAAGCAAGAATAATTATGGCAGCACAGTTACTAAAGATAAAGCAAGTTCAGTAATAACCAATTTATCATAGTCTACACAGAAATGTGAGTCACCATCTTCCACCAATCCTTGCAGTATATACTATATACTCAGGTACCTCACAACCATGAACTTAATGTCTGTGGTCTAGGAATAATCTGCTTCACAGAAAGCCACTTCTTTGCTAATTGCTTCCTTTCTAGCCCTCATCACTCTACCTCTAGGAAAATCCGTTCTACTCCCAAACTCATAAAAATAGTGAGAAGCTTTTAACTTGCAATCATGTCTAAAAAGTCCCTGACAACATATTATACTAATAAAATGGCAGACAGTTCCTTTGAGCCAAAGAACTGCAAAAGCTCATTAGGTTTGTGTTCCAGGCAAGGCAGATAAGTCTAGCTAGCTTATCACTCAACAGGATTCTGCATCATCCAGTCACCTCTCATTTTATGGTGATAGCAAGAAACTGCAAAATTGCTCTCCCTCTATACTTTTCCTTCTCAAAATGTGAAGCATTCCAGAGTCCATTCTTCTATTAGACTATTAGTGTTTCCTTTTGCCTCAAGCTTTCCTCAGGCTTTTTGTCTGATATCAAAGACTTTTTATCACTCTCTTATATTGTATTTATCTGAGTAGATATTATATCCTTTCTCTCAATAGATTGTAATCTCTTCGAGGACAAGAGCAGTTAGTTTCACCTTTTATCTTCAATGCCTCATGTATGGCAAAGGATAAGTAATTATGTTTGTAGCACTGAACTGAAGAGATTGAAGACAAGAGAGATAAGGTCTATGGCAACACTTTAAATTCTACGAAGTACTATCTACAAGTATAAAGAATTGTTACTTGAAAGTGTAAGTTCAGGCCTGTTGGTTAAAGTAGTCTCATTATTTTATAGTTACACCTCATACTACTATGCTAATTCCCTGCATTGTTTAACTTTTTAGTGTGTTTTTGTCTTGTATCTTTCAAATGGAGTTGTAGTATCTCACAGACAGGGACATCTCAGTAAGTATGACGCAAAGAAAATGATGTGATAATTAAAACTCTACCAAATAGCCATGTAACATTGGGCAAGTCATGTCACTGCTCTGGATCTCAGTTTCCTTATCTATAATAAAATGGGGTTGGGCTAGTTGATCTCTTAACCTCTTCCTACTCTGATAGTCTACCATTAACTTATTTTAGAAGGTAAAAATGCCACGAGTTTTAAAGGAAACAATCATTTGATACCATACTTCAGTCAGTCCCTCCTTTTTGAAGACTTACATTAAGAAACTGGGGTTTGGGAAAGGGCATGGAGAAAGTCAAATAGCTATTTTATTGGTCAGGTGGAAAATGCATTTCAGATTTTGGTGGCACAGAAAGAAAACTGAGTAAAATATTCAAATAAGATTGACATATGCTGAGAAAAGAAAATGAGATGAATGAATGAATGAATGAATGGAAAAGCATTTATTGTGTTTACTTTGTGCAAAGCATTGTTCTAAAGGCTCATGTGTAAAGAAATATTGGGGAATAGGAAGAAAGGAAGTAGTAGTTCAGGGATGTGTTATTGAAGGAGTAGATAGAGATTTAGTTCTTAACATCTGGCCTATATTGTTTTTTATCATTTATTTTTTTTTCAAAATTTATTACAAAATATGAGGATGACTTTTGTTTGCCTATCGCAATATTCTTTATGTGTATTTTCACATGTGTTATATGGCTTACAGATCCCAGGTACTTTTTTTCCTGTGTCCTTTTCATTTTAATTCAGAAGTCAATATATGGTCCCTGCAGATTAACCATCCATCATTGCTTCTGTGAGCAGAGCTTTAAGGTTTTGCCTTTATGTAGGTGAGATGAAGGGCATGATGACCCACCTTCAGTTTTGGAGCACAGTATTTTGAGGAGAAGCAGGACACCAAGCTCATCACAATCTCCAGTCCTAACTATATTCAAAGTAACATGAGGATTAATGGCCCATCTCATGAGGACTCTAGTCTGTAGGCGAGAATAGGAGTAGCACCAGGCAGTTTTTGGCTTGTGTTTTAATTCTACTGATGTGAAAAACATTTCAATATTTACATAGCTTAGACCATGAAATTATGATTTTAGAAAGTTCAAATTGGAAAGAAACATTTACATAATCTAATTAAATTCTAAACATGTTTTATTGTGATATTAGAGAGAGCGGAAGAGCCTTGGTACAGGCACATGCTGCTTTCGGCTGAGGGGAGACTCGATCTCTGTGCCATCTGGGCTTCCATGTCTTCTCCCTAAGGCAGAATAGTAGGTCAAGTAAGTATAGATGGGCTGGAGGAGATGTTCTGCTTAAAACTACATTGTCAGGCTTTTCAACAAATATTTTAGAGGAAACATCTTACACTTTGATGCAACTGAAAGCAAAATATCAACCATCCAGGAATAGTCTGGGATGGGACTAAAGTGGAGATATGTTGGTATCTCATGCCACTGGATTGTTTTGAACTGTCATATAAAATCCAAAGAAATACTTCAAGATTGAAACATGAGGAAGACAGCCTGGTCCATTGGAATTTAGCTGGCAACTGTGCCCTGTTATCTGTGACTAAGATTATAGAATGATAGATTTGAATCTGGAAGAGACCTTAGAATTCATCAGATCTAAATCCCTCATTTTGCAGATGAGGCAATGGAGAGCCCAGACAAGTTGAGTTGTTTGCCCAGGATTATATAGTTAATAGTGTCTGAGGCAGGATTTAAATGCATCGTCTCAACTTTAAGGCTATCCACTAGACCGTACTGCCTCTCCTTATTGTTAAGTTCTGAAAGATGAATTTTGTAGAATCTTAGAGCTGGGAGAAATCTTAGGAAACTTAGAGATCTTTCAGTTCAACTAGTGTGGTACAGCAGAAAAAGTTCTAGATTTATAGTCAAAAACCTGGGTCTGAATCCCAGCTTATTTCCTGTTTGACTTTAAAACACTTCTCTTCTCTGGGCCCCAATTTCCTTATCTGTATAATAAGCAGATTTGAGTCCGTAATCTCTAAGATCCTATCAATTCCCTAATTTTACATTAGAGGAGACTGAGAACCAAGGAGGTCGTATGACTTGCTAAATATTAAACAGCTTTTTAGTTTTATTAATAATAACAATGCTAATAATAGCTAGCGTTTATGTAGCACTTTAAGGTTTACAAAGTGCTTTACTCAAGGGCAGTTAGGTGACAAAGTGGATAGAGAACTCTGGGTCTGGAAACAGAAAGACCTAAGTTCAAATCTGGCCTCAGACATTTACTAACTGTGTGGCTCTGGGCAAGTGACCTAACCCTTTTTGCCTGTTTCCTCATCTGTAAAATGAGCTCGAGACAGAAATGACAAAGTACTCCAAATGGATTTGGTCACAAAAAGTTGGACACGATTGAAAATGACTGAATTAACAACAGCAAAAAGCACTTTACAGAGGTTATCTCAAAATGGGTATCATCTAAGGGGAGGCTGGAAACATAGGCCTGAACAAGATTGTGGAGATTCTTAATTAGAATTAGAACTGACATGAACTTGTTTAGGAGCTGTTCTAGGCAAAATATAAATGAGGCCCTAATATAGGTTGACTGTAGTAGGAGTAGAAAAGAGGGGAAAGAATGCGAGAAATTTTATGGAGGTAGAAATTACAGGACTTGGCAACTGACTAGATGTGTGCATGGGATAAGGGACAAGAAAGAGTCAATGATGACTGAAAGTTGATGATTGAAAGTTGAGGATATTTATCCATCTAAATGTAGATTTTTATGAATTAAAGATGAAGACATTGAAAGTTGACTCATCAATTTTGTAGATAATTATTATTAACATTTATGTAACGCTTTAGTTTGCAAAACACTTTACATATGTAACACCCTATGAAGTAAGGGCTGCAGGTATGATTATCCCAATTGTTCAAATGAAGAAGTTGAGGCTTAGGGAAGTTATGGTCATATGGCTAGTAAGTGTCACAGGCAGGGTTTGAATCCATATCTTCTCACTCCAAGTTCAGCTCTCAGAGTTGGAAAGAATGACAGTCAAAATCCCCAAAATATCATAAATAATAAAATTTAATAGAGATAAGTGTAAAGTCTTACTTTAGAATTAAAAAATAGCACAACAAGAGACTGGGGCTAGTATGAATCGATATAGTTTCTGTGAAAAAGAATTGGGAATTTTGATAGTTTGCAGACTTAGAAACAAATCAGTTGTGCTACATAGTAACCTGCAAAGCAGCTTACAAGAAACATAGTATCTTAAAAGAGGGAGGTAATAGTGTTACTGTACTCTTCCTTGTCCATTTACATGTAGACTACTGTTTTCAGCTATGGATATTTCAGGAAGAGCATTGACAAATGTGAGTGTGACTGTGGACTGGGTTCCATGCCATAAAGGAGACTGGCAGAAATCAGGTGGTAAAGTAGATAGAGTGCTAGGCCTGGAGTCAGGAAGATCTGAGTCTGATGTCACCTTAGACACTTATTAGCTGTGTGAACAAGTCATTCAACCTGTAGCTGTCTCAGTTTCCTCAGTTGTAAAATGGGGGTAGCAATAGCATTCACCTCTCAGGGTTGTTGTGAGGACCAAATTTAAAAAAACACAACTTTTTTGTAAAATGCTTAGCACAGTGCCTGGCACATTGTAGGCACTTAATAATAATAATAATACTTCTTTCCTTATTGCTGAAGAAAATGAGAAATTATCTTGGAGAAGACTCAGAAGTAAAAAGAGGCATGAGAGTCATCATCCAGTATTTGAAGGATTTTCATGTGGAAGAAAAATTATACTTGTTCTGCTTGGCCTCACAGAACAGAACTAATAGCAAGGAATGGGAAGCCACTGGGGTGGGGGGGAGGGGGAATAATTCATAGTAGAAAACATTTCCTAAGTTAGGGCTGCCCAGAAATGAAATGAGTTACCTCTGAAGGTAGTGAGTTTCACTTCCGCCTAAAAATTACAGGAATGATCAGCTGCCAAGGAAGTAGATTCTTGTAGAGAGGATTCTCAGTCTGCTGTGGGTTGGACCAGATGCCCCTGAGGTCCTTTCTAACCCCGGCCCTCCTGGTTCCGCCTTCCAGAGTCTGTGTCTCTCATTGAGGGATACTCCATTTGTGCAGCAAAGGCAATTAGCATTCATTTATAGTCAGATAATCAAAGTTGTAGCTAACAAATCTTCCAAGTTCTGCAGGTATAGGCTCTGTGGTTTAGGAAAGGAAACACTGATTTGAATCACCAGCTAGCTGTGGCTCACACAGTGTTAACAGTGTGGGAACACTGCATGGACCTTATTTGTTCCTCCTCATGCATCATGTGAAGAAATGCTTGTCATTGCCCTGATGATTTAAGATCAAGCAAGGCCAATAATTCTTCGTTCTTCCTGCATGAGCCCAGCAGTTTCTTTACTGTACAGGAGCAAAGAGCCTCACAGATAGCTGGTGAAGAATGGTAATAGAGAGGTGCCCTTTGCTGCAAATCCCAGACCTCAAGTTTCTGTTGCCCTCTTGGGAAGGCTTTCTCAAGGTCATAGTTGGGGAGGGCTTTCTTTCTGGGGTCCCTGAAAAGATTTCTAGAACCATCATGGCTTGTGCCTTTCCTGATATTATGCAAATAGGTTCTGGAAAACATCCTGTGGTTAATGTGTAGTTTCAGGGTAATATCAGCTTATAAATAACTTAGAATTTAACAAATTCTTATTGCAGTTAATGCAGAGAGCACTATATCGACATGTAGCAGGATCAAGTAGGCTGTAGCATATCACCAAATATGATTTATATAAATGCTATCATTAAGACCATGTACAAACGTATTCGAAGAAATAGCAAACAAGAATCTATTGAGTGCTAACTGTGTGCCAGGCATGGTGCTAAATACTGGAGATTCAAAGAAAGGCACAAACATGACCCTTGCCCTCAAGAAGTGCATATTCTCATGAAGTCAGCAACATGCAAATAACTATGTCTATAGAAGATATAAACAGTATAAATGAAAGGTAATCTCAGAGGGAAGGTGCTAACAATAGTAGGTGGAGAGTGGGTCCTGGGAAAGGTGTCCAATAGAAGGTAGGAGTTCAACTGAGAGCTGAAGGAAGCCAAGGGAGCTAAGAGGCTGAGGTGAGCAGGGAGGGCATTGTAGAAAAGAGGATCAAATAGTACAAAAGTATGGAGTTAGGAGATGAAATGTCACATGTGAGGGACAGCAAGTAGGCCACTGTATCTAACTGTAGAATGTGTGAAGGGAAGTAAAGTATAATACCAGAAAGACAGGAAGAGGTCAGGTTGTGATGGCTTTTTTACTTTAAACTTTTTGTTATTTTTTAGTTATTAATTATTCTTTTTAAATTTCACCTTTATCTATAGAAAGGAGGAAGGAATGAAGGAAGAGAGGGAGGGAGGGGAAAGAGAAAGAAATGGAAAGGGAAAGAAAGAGGGAGGAAGGGTAGGAAAGAAGAAAAGGAGGAGGGAAGGAAGGGAGGGAGAAAGGAATGAAGGAAAGGAGAGAGAAGGGGGAGGGAAGAGAAAAAGGGAGGGAAGGGGAAGAGAAGGAAGAAAAAGGAAAAAAGGACAAAGAAGGAAAAAAGGAAAGAAGATGGAGAAAGGGGAGGAAAAAGAAAAGGAGAAAGGGAAAGGAAAGGAGAATGAGAGTGAAATGGAAAGGAGAGAGGGAGGGAAAGGAAAGAAAGGAGGGAAGAAGGGAAAGAAGAAAAAAGGAGGGAGGAAGTGAGAGAGAATGGCAAGGAGGAAAGGAGGGATGGTGAAAGGGAAGGAGGAAGAGAAGAAAGAAGAAAAAGAGGGAGGAAAAAAGGAATGAAGGGAGGGAGAAAGGAATGAGGGAAAGGAGGGGAAAAGAGAGGGAAGGAAGAAAAGGAGGGAGGGAGGGAAAGAAGGAAAGCAGGAAAAGAGGGAGGAAAAAATATCTTGTATTACAATCAAGCAAAACCTATTACCACATTAGTCAAGCATTTCTTATTCGATATATTAGTTTATCAATTTTTGTGAAGTAAGCAGCATTCTTCTTTATCTGTTTTGGAATCATAGTTGATCATTTAGTTGATCAGAGTTCTTTAAATGCCAAACAGGAAAATCACTTAGAAAGCCATTATATTCCAGGCTGGAGAACTGGGCACATTTATTAGGGTAGTGTCCAATTATATAAAAGATATTGTGAAAGTGAAAACAAGATTTTACAACAGACTGTACATGTAGAGCCATTGCCAGTGAGAAGTCAGGGATGACACCAGCATTACTGGGAAGATAGTAGTGTCCTTAAAAATAATAGGAAAGTTAGACAGAGGGGAGGACACTGGGAAAAGATAATGAGTTCTGTTATGAATAGATAGAGTGTGAGATGCCTATAGGATATCCAGTTCAAGACATTCAAAAGATATTACTGGAGCTCTGGAGAGAGACTGACTGACTCTTGCATTGAAATCCACAAAATATTCCAAGAATCAGAGAGAGGCCCCCAGGGCATTGATCAATGATTCTACAGATGACACTTTCTTTTGAGATTTCTCTTCTTGGTCTTTGACTCTATAGTGTTTATTCATTGTGTTTGGACCTTTTTTTTGTGTTACTAATTTCTTCGATTTTTCTGTAAAGTTTCTCCTCCCCACTTCCCTTCTCTGTTATGTTGGTGTTCTTTGATTTAGTGCACTTGAAACTTTTTGAATTGTGCTTGGGAACTGCCTTCCTGTATCTCCTCTATCTGAAGGATTTATTTGGGGGGTGAAGGGGAGTAAACCTGAACAATGTTGGGCTGCATGAGAAAGTGTGGTTAGATGGCAGTCTACACAGAGAGAAGTGGAACACAGATTGATGAAATAACAGATCCTGTACAACATTAAAGTACTAAAAAATTAAGAGTTTGCTCAGTCAACTTTTTTTTAACAGAATTACTGTCACATCCACAATACTGGAAATAAATTAGACATTGCTGATTTCATATAGGTTTCTATTGTTTAAATATTGGCAGAAGTGGAGCAGGCCTCCAGATAATCCAGGGAGGAAACTACTTTTCCCCTCCATTTCATATTGATGATATTTTGCACCTATAACTACAGAAATAATGATAACAATATAATAATACTAACATATACATAGCACTTTAAGGTTTACAATGTGTTTTACACTGCTTTAGGGAAATTTAGGAATATTACTAAAAGTCTTGAGTGAGAGGTCATGAAAACCTGAACTAGTCCCTTGGCTGTGTGAATGAATGTCTAATGTGAACTGTGTAATAGGGTAAGAGAAGTATTGTGGAGATAGAAACAATAAAAAAAAAGAGTGATTATACATATGGGGTGAGGGAGAGTGAGGGATCAGAAATAACATCAATGTTGCAAACATGGGTGACTGGAAGGAGAATGGTGCCTTCAATAATAATAGGCAAGTGAAGAAGAAGGGAAGATTTTGGGGAAAAGATACTGAGTTTTGAGATGTCTACATGACATCTAGCTTGAAATTTTCCATAGGTAATTGGTAATTCAGGACCGGAGCTCAGCAGAAATCTGAGAATCATCTGCATAGATGATAATTAAATCCTTGGGAGCTAATGAGATCACCAAGTTAGGGAGCATAGAAAGAAGAAAGAAGAGGGCCCTGGACAGAACCTGGGGAGTTGAGGGGGGTGCCAGTGCACATCCACAATCTACTAATTGTTACATGGACAAAGATCCATCAAAAGCTACTGAGAAGGAGAAAGGTCATGAAAATAGAAAGATGGTGGTCAACAGTGTCAAATACTACAGAAAGGTTAATAAGAATGACCACTAGGGAAACAGGAATACTCAGTTCCCTAGGCCTATTAGCTAAATTAATTAGATTCCCTAACATTTCCCTCCCTCCTCTCCCTGATCAAGACTCTTGAATCGAGTTCTGATCTAGCCAAACTTCCTTGTTATCTCTTAAGCCCAATCTGCCCACTTCTGCCCATAGGTTTTTCACTCCTATTTAAATCATCTGGAATACCTTCCTCCTTTGTACTTATACCTAGTTCTTCACTGATTTTGAAGTCCAACACAAAACTCAGTACCTCTACTTAACACTCCTGATCACTCCTAGTACCATGAATTGAATTTTTATGATTCACTTTTCTACAGGATCAGACATTTAAAGCTAGAAAAGACTTTAGGGACTATCTAGTCTAATTCCTTCTTTTTACAAAGGAAGAAACTGAGACCAAGAGATCTAAAGTAACCTGCCCTAAACAGGTAGTAAATGGCAGGAGTAAAATGTATTTTACGATTAAGTCCTTTGACTCCAAATCCATTATACTTTCTACTATGCCATTATAGCAGACATTGTTAATTATTTCATTAGAGATTAGATAATCAGGGTTGCTAACCACTCAAGAGATAGAACACTGGAGGGGGATCATTTTAATTTTCAGATGCAAGAAGACTCTGATTGTTCATTTCATCATCCATACCCACAATAAGTAACCACATCATTTCTCTTCTCATAAATTTTCAATGACTGCCTTTTGCCCATAGGACAAAATAAAATTTCTCAGTCTGCCATTTTAAGATCCTCCACCATTTGGCAGCAACTTTCCTTTCTAGCTTTATATCCTACTATATCCCTTCATGCACTCTTCATTACTGCCAAGCTGACTTGCAACGTCATTATTAGCTGTTCCACATTTCTGGAACATAATGGAAAGACAATGTTGCATAGTAGATAGAATACTGGAAATGATGTATATTGGTAATGAAACATAGCCCTCCTCTCAGGAAAATACTGGTGTGAAAGCTTGAATATCATACCAGGCATAAGTACTGTGTCAGTCAAATCTGTTTAACAATTTTTCTCTTTTACAAGAATATGTATGGGTAGGTGAGAGAAAGCAATGTGTATTTGGAAATGATTATGGTATAAAAAATAAAAGGTATCAAGTAAAACAAAGCAAATAAGCAAAATAAGATTCAAGAATATGTTGTCCCTGACACTAGCAAGTAATTTAAGCATGTAGCCTCAGTTTCTACTTCTGGAGAATGGGATAATAATCCCAATATTTCCTGCCTCATATCATTGTTGAGAGACTCACATGAGCTAATGTATGTGTAAGAGGGTACTGGCCCTCTTTCACCCTGATCCAGCCTGAAGCTGAGTGCATGTCAAGAATAATGGAGGACTGGCCAGTGAACCCAGTCCCTATGAATGTGTGTAGAGTGTTTGGCCGATGTGATCCTCCACCTGGAAGAAACTAGTAAGCCTGCTTCAAAGGGAACTATTACATATAACAGAAATGTCTTGAAGAGATCTGTATACATAGACATGCTAGTCCAATATATTGAAGTGGAGCATTTTTGATTGACTCTGTAGGCGAACCTACCAGGGCATTCATAAAATGCTACTTGACCAGAAACCAGCTCTACTCATTGTTACGTCTTCTTTCTGCCTAATCATTTCCAGTGAGAGAAGAAAAATAATATTCAGAGGGGAGAGGCAACTGAGGCCAACACATGGCCTGGGTATATAGGACTCAGTTCTTTGCCTCAGAGTGTATATTGCAGAGTGGGAAGGAACCTCAATTCTGCAATGAATTCTTTTTATAGCATACCTAACCTACAGAATACCAGGAAACATACTAGCTGGGGTGGCAGCTCATTGTACCTTTGAATCTATTTACAGAAGATTTTTTCATATATTAAATCAAAATTATCTTCAAATGTCTTCCACTTCTCTTAGTTTTGCTATATGGGGCTAAACAGGTGAAGTCTAACCCCATCTTTCTTTAAATACTTGAACACTGCTGCTGTATTATCTCTTCACTCCTTCGGTTTGACTATTCTCAGTTCCTTCAACTAACTCTATATGGCATACATTTTAATTCTCATCATTTTTCTGATTACTCACTTTGGTTCTGGACTAAACTTTTCACTCTGGCTTCACCTGCCAGTCTACAGATAGGACTAGAGCATGGCTAGAGCTGAAAGCCATCTATGGATTCAGTTACAGCACAGATCAAGGTGGCTTGGTCTAGTTTGGGGTGGGGGAATTAGTCTGTGGAATTAATGGTTCTATAATTCAGGGGACAAAAGCCTTAGGAAGGTGGAATGGGCCTAAAAGGTTAGTCACTACTAAGCAGTGAAAAGATGGGAAACTAGAGACTGTAGCTCTATCCAAGGTCCTGAAAGATGCAGGTTCTTGCGAATTAAACAAAATCTGCAGGTATGATATATAGTCAAATAGTCATCCACAGAACCAGGCATTCAGATGAATTTGAGTGTATATAAAAGGTGCATTTCACAATTTAATTTCCTCAGTGCAAAGAGCAACATGTGGCCCGTTGAGGTTAATCCTTCTTCTTAATCTTTCTTAGCTATTCCATAGTCTCAGACTCTCACAGATACTGTGGTGGAGAGAGATGAAGTTGCAGAGTAACTGCCTAACATATTCTCCTCCTAGCTGCCATTACAATAAGCAGAAATGCAATCTCTTCTGTCCTCCTTCACTGTGAAACCCAGAAAAAGAAATGCTACAGTCACTACTGCCCTACTTTTAGCCAATCACAGAGATGAAGGGCAAAGGAATGAAGAAGCTGACCCTGCCAAATGCTGTCATAATCGTAATCTTTTATCATTATATCTCTTCTAGTGCCTTATTATTGATATATACACAAATTTAAATCAAGGTAGATTAGCCATTTTATTTTCATCTAAAGGGGGGGCCTTGATAGGTGGATAGCTCTTTACATGTGCTTTGGGGAGCACTTGGGGGATGAAGCAGGGTATGGGGTGTCTAGTATTTTCAAACTTTATGAGAACAGTTTCCACTACCTTGCTGTGGTATGTGAAGCTCCCACAATTATATAATTTTACATACAACTTGAGTAGTTACATAGGAGTCAAAGACATTGGCCTCAGAGATGTCCCTGACAGCTGCAGCTTCCATGATATTGCAGGATGATGAATTTCATGATTACCTTGTCCTTGGGCATTCAGCAGGCACAGTTGGTACACCAGATGGGCCACATTTGGCCATGGCCCTTGGCCATTGATACTCCAGTTGTTCTTGCTCTTGGTCATCTTAGCAGCAAAGAGCATTAAAAACCCTCATCTTCACTGGACCTTCAATCCTTGCCCTCATCTCTCTTTAGGATTCAGTTCTCTGTCTATAAAATGAGGGGACTTGAAGTGCTCTAAGTTCTCTTTTCGTTCTAAATTTTTGGATCCTTGTTATTTCTAGGATCAAATATAAACTTTTTTTGTTTGGCATCCCAAACCCCTTACTCCTTGGCTCCATCTGTCTTTCCAGTCTTAGGGATTCATGACACCCCTTCTTGCATTCTCTAATCCAGCCAAACTAGCCTTTGCAGCTGTTCCTCACTAACAACATTATGTTTCCCACCTCCATGATTTTGCACACTGTCCTCCATGCTAGGAATAGACTCCTTCCTCACCACCCTTCTTGGATTCCTCAGTTTCCTTTAAAACTTTGCTCAGTTGTCACATTCAACAGGAGTCCTTTTGTGATCTCTTCAGCTTCTAGTGCCTATCCTACCCCTATAATAACTTTTTATTCATTTTGTATATGTGTATATGTGCATGCCATCTCCTTTGATTGAATATAAACTTAGGGAGGGGAGGGCTGTTTTCCTTTTTGTCTTTGTATTCCCAGTACCTAGCATATTATTTGACACATAGAATATCCTTTATAAATGCTTATTGATTAATGGATTGATTTTTCCTTTCATACAGACTTCTCCAAGCCATGAGTGAATCTTTGCTCAAGTTCAAAAGCATTTATTCAGTGCCTACTTTGTGCCAGGTACTGTGCATAGGAGGCACAAAGAAAAGCAAAAAACGGTCCATATTCTTGAGGAGCTTATAGTCTAGTGGGGGAGACAACATGCAAAAAGCTATGTATAAAAAAGATATCTATACAATAATTCAGAGATAATTTCACCGTTAAGGCACTAAGATTAGTAAGGACTTGGAAACACTTCTTGTAGAAGGTGGAATTTCAGCTGAGGCTTAAAGGTAATCAGGAAATATAGGAGGTGGAAATAAGGAGAGTATTCTAGGTATGCAGGACAGCTTGTGCAAAAACATGGAGACAGGAGATTATCATGTATGGGGCACAAGTAGGCCAATATAGCTAGAATGTAGAGTCCATGAAGGAGAGCAGTATATAATTAACTTGGAAAGGTAGGCTGGACCCAGTATGTATAGGACTTGAAGTGTCAAACAGAAGAGCTTGTATTTTACCTCAAAGGCACTAGGGAATCATTGAAGCTTCTAGAGCAAGAGATTGTGACATGGTTAGACCTGTGCTTTATGAATATCCTTTTGGGTGCTGTGTAGAGGATGATATTGGGAAGGGAGTTTGGATACAAAGAGATTAATAGGAGGCTATTGCAGGAGTAGAAACAAGATCAACTAAAATTATATAATTTGATAAAGGGCTCGATATGAGACATGTTGAAGAGGTAGAATCTATGCTCCTTGACCATTGATTAGACATGTTGGATAGAAAGAACAATCAAAGGTGACTCTGAGGTTCTGAATTTGAGTGACTGGAAGGGTAGTGATGTCATTAACAGAAATAGGGAAGTTAGGAGGAGAGATGAGTTTGGGGGGAAAAGATGGAGGAAAGATACAGAGTTCTGCTTTGGATATGCTGAGTCTGAGATGCCCATGGGGCATGCGGATGGAGATGCCCAGTGGGCAGATGGAGATACAATTCCCTTTCTCAGATTGTCTATGACATATTGATAGATAGATAGATAGACAGATAGATAGATAGATAGATAGATAGATAGATAGATAGACAGATAGATGAATGGATGGATAGGTAGATAACAAATCCAGTGCCCTGTTTTGCACTCCCTTGTTTACCACTTGTCTTCCATCTCTTCATCAAGCCAAGGCGGAGTCCCCTCTCCATCCCCACCCCCATTCTTTTATGTGTTATCTTCCCCATGAGAGTGGAATCTCCTTGAAGGCAAAGATTTTCATACTTGCTTCTATTTGTATTCCTAGCACTTATTAAAGTAGCCGTCATATAATAAAGGTTTAGTGAGTGTTCTATTTATCCATTTATCATATTAATGACTTCCTTATTATCCTTCTGAATGATAAAATAACAATAACAAGCAACAACAATGATGATGATTATTCACGTAAGGTTCAGAAAGTGCTTTATATGCATTGCCTTGTTTGGGCCTCACAACAACTGCTCATCCAACTACGATTATGCCCACTTTGCAGCTAAGGAAAATAAGTGAGGCTCAGGGACACTGACTTATCCAGGGTCACCATATCCAAGGCTGTCTAATATATTAAAATTTCAACAAGGGGCTTCTGGCTTCCTTATACAAAAAAAGTGACTAATTTCATAATTACTGACATTATGGCAGGAAAGTGAGGAAGAATTTTTTTGGGGGGGGATGGGTTCTTTCAATAGCCCCCAGGGGATACTACTTCTAGGTAGTATTTTTAGGCACAGAAACTCTGGAAAGAGACTCATAAGTAAAATGACTGCTGTCTATATTTCTCCAAAGCCATTGATCTCTAAATATAGTGAATACTACTAATGTGTACTAGTATAAAGGAGTGTACTACAACGATTTTTAAAAGATTCACTATCTTCAATATTTGCTTATGCAATGATAATAAAGACTTTTGACTGCTGATTCAATAAGCTAGCTTTAATGAGAAAAGGGCATTCAGCCCAAGGAGTCTATCTTTTAACGCTCAAGGGGTCACCTGGGGCAAGTGGGGACTCTGTGTCTGTCCAGGGATCAAGCTTCTACCAAAGAGACCTAAGTTCTATCTAGAGTTTTCCCGGGGTCCCTCCAGTCATTATTGAGGCCAAAAGAGGTATCTCCCAACAATACCCATCATGGGTGAAGGATTCATGCAGAAAGGGACTCTCTGGTATATACTGTGCCCTTTACATGAGTTTTGTTTTGTATTTCTTCAACTGTGAGAGACAGTGTATGGGTAGTCAATAGAGAGTCAGCTTCTAAGTCAGGAAGGTCTTAGAATAAGAGAAAACTCAAGGTGTCAAAGACTGATGTTTTCAGGTACTTGAAAGGGCTGTCAAATGAAATAGGACTTAAACTGGTTCTATTTTATCTCAGAGGGTCAGACCAGGAACAATGAATGGAAGTTGTGAAGAGGAGAATTTAGACTTGATGTCAGGAAAAATTTTCCAACAATTAGAGTTGCTCAAAGTGACCTGGGCTGCCTTTAGAAGTGGTGAGTCTCCCATCATAACAATCTGGTCCAGGAGGTGAGTGATGCCAAATCTTTGCCATTCACAGTGGATCTTTGTGATGACAATGAGCAAGAGCATCAGGGCCACAGCAGTCACCAATTCTCAGCATAGATCAAGGTCACTTATAGTAAGGTAGCAAAGAGGTCATCACTATTGCATGCAGCCTGTCCTAGGGCTAGGGTCAATACCAAGAACTATGCTGTCTACCACCCACTTGGTAGACAGTTTTATACCACCTTCCCCCTTTCCTTCATATCCTCATCACCAGAAAGCAAGGTTCCTTTCAACACTGGGCAAAACCCCTTACATTCATAATATATATTAAAACCAAGAGGCATAGGGAATAGGTATGGTGTATAACTGAGGCTTGGGAAAGGAGGCAGGGATCAAATCCGCAGCCTGTGGGAGGTACTCCTCATTGTGAATTTGGTTGCTGTCTCTAACTTAATAAAAATATCTTTAAGCAACTAAAGCAATTTCAGGGCAAAGATTATTATCCCCATTTTACAGATAAGCATTTACATTGCGCTGTGCCAAACATTTTACAAATATTATTTCATTTGATGTGACCTAGGCTTTCTGACTCTAAACTTCATGTGTGTCCCACTATAGCAAAACATCTCTCCTTTTTGCTACATTGCTTTATAAACATTTTCTATTCCTTTCAAATACATAATTTTGTTCACTAGTTAAGATTTTCCCAACTCCCTGCCCCAGGGATCTCAAACTCCCTGAAAATGAATAATTTTTGGTCATTAAAAGTTCTTTATTAAAATGTTTACATCTCTATGGGTGGACACACCCTTAGCTGATTATTGGCCATTAATCATAGGGAATGTTTGAAGAAATGTTTGAAATCCCACAACTAGTTAGTAGTATAACTGGGAGTAGGACAGAGTCATTTGCTTGCCAGCTCTTTCCACTATATTATATATTATGTCAGAGAGAACTAGGCCTCTGGGGGAAAAGGGACTTGAAGGGACTCTGTGTGTATATGTATGTGTAAGGGGTGAGGAAGAGAGAGAGAGAGAAACAGAGAGAGATGCAGGGAGAGGGAGAGAGAGAGAGAGAGAGACAGAGAGACAAAGAGGCAGAGGGAGAGACAGAGACAGAGAGACAGAGAGACAGAGAAAGAGACAGAGAGAAATAATTCACAACAGAAGGTTCTGGCCTAGGCACCCAATCTACATGACAAGTCTTGCTTGAAAGAACCTCAAAACAGGGCTAGGATTAACTGTCCTCTACAATAGTCCCTTCTAAGATGCAGATTGCATTGTAATATTTGTACCACTCAAATGAGGGGCCTGTGCTCACCATTTTTCATCATTTTCTCCACTTCCTGAATTATACTTTTATCCTTGCTGTAAATTCACATTGCCAAGGGGTAATGTGAAAGTTGCTTTAACTATATTTTCTACTCCCCCCCCCCCCTTCTTGGTTTTAAAAAGAAGGACCCTCAATAAAAACATGTTGGAGGTTTGTTTGTTCTGACTGCTTTTGAAGTCCTAATTGGGTGTTAGTCAAACTGGCTGTCAAGTTCCTTAATTGATGTGAAAATCTCATTGGGTCCTTGGAGGTGTGACAGAGAGGGAACTGAAAGATTTGACGAGGAGGGTGGGAACCAAAGACTGAACAAACAGTGGGGTTTAGCTTTTCGATCTTTTATAGGCAAAACCCTAACTGGGAGAGGTGGGTCGGGTTGCTTGGATGAAATGTAACAAAATAACAGGTTCTAATGGGATCAAAAGGAAAATCTATGCCCTAGGGTGTACAATTTGTGAAAGCATCTAGATTTCTGGAATATGAAAATGTTTCTAGAGTGAACCCTCGGAAGGTCAAGAACAATCAAGTCTTTGCTTTGTCGGGAGGCTGTCTCCCTGGGCTTAGTCCTGTAGGATGCATCATTGACCTGGGTCTATACCTGACCAGGAATTAAATCCAGAGGCTCCTCAGAGCACAGCTGTCTTCACATGTTTGAAGCTGCTGTCAGATAAAAGAGGGATTTGCCTTGTTCTGCTTTGGCCCCAGAGGCGGAACTAGGATCAATGGTGAGTACTTGCAGAGAGGAAGATTTCAGTCTGAAAGTAAAACTTCCTAATAATTGGAGCTGTCCAGAGCTGGAAAGGGCTACAAAAAAGGTGACAAGGTGCCTATCAATGGAAGTGAGAGGATAGTGTAGAATCATAGCTCTGGAGTTGGAAGGGACCTTAGAAACTATGTAGTCAATCTCCTCATTTTACAGATGAGGAAACAGGCCAAAGAAGTTCAATGACTTGCCCAGGGTCACATGAAGTCAGAGGTAGAAGTCAAACACAAGTGTTTCTATCATATCCCACTATCTTCTAGCAAAGGCTGTGTAACTGGCTCTTTTAGTACAGCTTGTACTGTTGTGGGGGCGATTCCTGCTCAGCTCATTTCACTTTGGGACAGTTCTAATTATGGGAAGGTTTTCCTTCTGTCAAACTGAAATCTTCCTTTGGCAGGGAAAAGAGAAAAAACTGCCCCCTTAAAACTTGTATTCTTTGATCTTAGCTGTATTTTGTAGGATCAAACAGTGCCTCTCAAATTACAACAGATGACTTTCAGGAGCTCTTTGCTAGCTGAAGATATCTTTGAGTATTAGATAGGTTGTCCTGTAGAAGAGGAATCATTAGACTTCTGCTTGGCTTCAGTGGACAGAACTGGTAGTAATATGTACCAACTGCAGACACATTTCGACACTATTTGAGGAAAATCTTCTTAACAATTAATATCCAAAAACAAAATGATAAGGAACTTCTTCCTTACTAGTCAGTCAACAAGCATTTATTAAGCACTTACTCTATACCATACCAAATGGTGGGGTACAAAAGAAAAGCGAAAGACAGAGTACTTGGGAATGGGGCTTGAGGTGGAGTAAGGTGTAAGAAACCTGGAAAGGTTGGAAGGGGACATTAAAGGCATTGCATGACAAACAGGGCATTTCATATTTGATCCTGGAGGTGAAAAGGAGTCACTGGAAAAGTCCAGAGGAGAAGGAAGACAGGATAGGACTGCCTATGAGGAAAGGACTCTCTTTTAATTTTATCTATAGCACTTAGCACATAGTAGGTGTTTAATATATGTTTATTGAATTGGATTAGGGTAGCCTGGGATTTTCCTGAAAATGGAAGCTCCCAGGGAATATTTATCAATGAGAATAAGGGGACAGGCACTGTGGAGTTGTATTCCAGTTTGAACATATCACAAGGGTGGTAGCACAGTGCCTGGCTTGTAGTAGCTGCTAAATAAATGTTTATTGAGTAATTGGTAGGCTGTTCCAGGGCAAAAAGGCCCCAGACATTGAGGGAAGTTCTAGGAGGCAGTAGTATAGAAAGCATGGTTTTGAAATCTAGAACATCAAAGATAGAGTTAAAAAGAGAATGGGTTCAGCTAAGTGGTTCAGCAGAAAAATCATGTGACTTGGAATCATGAAGACTTGAGTTCAAATCCAGCCTCAGATACTTACTAGCTGGGCAAGTCACTTGACCTCTGTCTCAGTTTTCTCATCTGTAAAATGGGGATAATAATGACATCTATTTCATAAGTATCAAATGAATTCTTATGTAAATCACTTTGCAAATCTTGAAATGCTATATATAAATGCTAGTTACTATTATTACTATTATTATATAAAGGGTGACATGATCAGACTTGTGCTATAGGAGCCTCGATTTGTCAGTTGAATGGAGGATGGACTGCACTGAAAAGAGACTCGAGGCAGGGACACTAACCTACTGGCTAATGAAATAGTCCAGGTGTAAGGGAATGAGTCCCTGTACCAGAATGGTATCAGCACTCTTGCAAAATAGGGAGCATAAGTATTAATATACTTATTTTACAGATGAGGCAGCTAAGGCTCAGGTGATGGAGGTGTGGAGGGAAAGTGGAATGATTGGTGCATGGACACCCAAGCCTAGACTCCAACTCAGATCCCCTAACTCTAAAGTTCAGTGCTCTTTCCACAGTGTCACATTGCCTCTCATTCTGTGTGAGATGATTCCTTGTTCCTCATCCATGGTTCCTCCCTGGACTGCTTCTTTCATTTTAAAAGCAAAACAAGCAGAACTTTCTCTTAACTGAAACCCAAAGAAAATGGCTCTAAGAATCCTTTGTTCATAATTGAGACATATGTACTTGGGGGTGGCAGGGTGGAAAGGGAACAGGAATGGTTTGGGAAAAGAAGATGTTTCATTTTTCAGTGACCTGTGTTATGGCAAATGGCATTTTAACAGCCATTAGCATCATAAACGTCACTGTTGTGAAGTGTTGGCTAAAAGATGGGATTATTCTTATCCATCTGAGAAATGGTCTCAGATTTAGATACTTTGGAAAAATGCATGGTTTTAAAATAAAACTAATGATACTTTGAACTTTAAAACCCAGAAAGGTTTGTATTTTCCCCTTTTCTTTCATATCTCATGTGGATTTTGTTGATGGCTATTGGATAAGTATGGGAGTCTAGGGTTTACCTTAATTGGGGGGCAGTCTTAAGTCTCACACGAGCCCAGGGCTTCAATTTAATACAAGGTAACATCAGTAGAAGGGAGAGGAACCCTTTTTTGTTCTTATGACATAATTTCAATCCAAGTTTCTATGTTATCCTCAGTTGTCTCAATGGCAACTAATGAATTCCCCCCCTTCCCATTCTGGCCCCAAGAGCAAGCTGGACCCCATGGAACTCAGCTGCAGGTTGTGTAATCAGCTCCCTCCTGATCTCTTATGAAACCTCCCTCTGGCTGGCCTGGGGCCATCATTAGCTTATCCAGGGATGAGTCTGTTGGGGAGAGAGGGTAATGGGTTGAAGAAGTCCCTTAGGATGTCTGGAGGTTCTGTCTGCTGTCTGCTAGATCTCTTCTTTGGGGGGTAATGGGTAATCCTATGTGCATTAAGGTTGAGAAAACTTGGCATCTGGATCAAATTTTTCCTCCTCCACATCACTCTATTCAATTAGGAGGTGAAGGAGAGGTGAATGTCACCTTGTAATTGTTAATATTTGAGGAAAGTGAAAAGACAAAGCCATCAGATACCATGTGAAATGATCTACCCTCTCAATTTAAGATTTGAAATGAGAATTACAGTTCATAGGTGTATAGGAACATAATCATGACCACTCACCATTGGGCAGAAGAAAAGGACAATGATATTGACAGCAATGATAATTCAGATCTATATAGGTATTTCCAAAATGTGCCTACTTTGGTTGCTGCTGCCACAGAAATGGAATGTAAATTCACAGAGGAATTCCTAGAGCTATAGATGTCTGGACTGTCACAACAAGATGCTGTTTGTTCTGGGGCTTTTACTAAAGGTAGGAATGTTGTAGGGAGAGAAGGAAGAGGGATTGGGTCTCATTCCATTTGCAATGTATTTTGCCTTCTGCCAGAGGTCTTTTGTGGTTTTTCTCAGCGGCTAGCATCTCCTCCTTTTAGATGACCTTCCATGGACATTTAAAAAATAATCCTTTGTTTACCTAGTGATTTATATATCATCACCCTCATTAGAATGTAAATCTCTTGAGGACAAATACTGTTGGTTTTGCCTTTCTTTATATCTCTTTTTAGTACAGTTCCTGTCATATAGTACTTAATAAATACTTGCTGACTTTCATTAATCACCCAACTGACTTAAGATTTCCAAGAATCTTTGGAAATTTCTGATTAGCTTTCACTCCGAAGACTATTCAAACTTATCAAAGTATGTTTTTTAAAAATATTTTTCTGAGTTAAAATGACTCCAGGTAGATTGGTACCATTCTTGATCTTTTTGTTTCTTTCAGAATCTTTCTTTCTTTGAATTAGTCCACTAGTACACATATCTTGGAATGCCCTTACCACCTACCAGCTTTTTGTGACCCTAGACAAGTTTCTAAGCCTCAGTCTCCTCTTGTATAAAGTGAGGGGGTTATATTAAATGATATCTCAAGTCCCTATCAGCCTAACATCTTATGAACTCCTATAAAAGATGCTATAGATGGACCATGATTTAGGCCTAGATTTGAATAGGACAAGGAAGAAAAGGTGGTTAGTTGAATGTGGAAATTGTGTGGTGCTTTTGATGCTCTATATTTCTCCCTGCTTGAAAAAAAACCTCATTTTTTTCATAGTCATTATTCTCCTGAGTGAGATGCAATGTGACATAATGCATACAGTGCATAGAGGGTCAGTTTTGAAATCAGAAAGACAGGTTCAAGTTTTGACTCTAACAAATGCTGTATGACCATGGGAGGATCACTTAGGTTTTCAGTTTCCCCAGCTAGCTAAGCCTGTAAGTTGTTCATCTGAAAGGGTAAGGGAATTACCAATTATAAGTTTAGCTTGAGAAATTGCATAATGGAGATCATCATGAGCATATATAATGAGCAAAGGAATTGGGCTGGTTATGTAAAGAGAAATAGAAACAATAAATGAATAGCTCATGTCAGGGCATCAGGGAGATTTTTCTATGGAAAATACATGAAAGACTTAGACAAGAATCACGCAAGATAAGAAGTCTTGAATGGACTAAAGTTTGCAAGCGTGGAGCGAATGGCCCACATTGATGAGAAAAAAATAAATAAATGGATGAAATGATATTAAGCTTGGGAATGAAGAATGAACTCCAAATCATTAGCCTTTTGTGACATTAGCAGTTGACATCTCTACTGGGAATTAGCACAAAGCAGTTTGTACCCTGTCAGTTGAGATGCTTATCTTGGGCCACTTGGCATGTCCATCTTCTTGGGACACCACTCCCCTTTTCTGGGACAGTGGCTCAACAATTATGTTTCACAACTACTACTCTAGTATTACTACAACTAATAACTAGTACTCCTAATTCCCTAACTATTCTAATTCACTAGCTGTTTCCAAGCTTTTAAAACTTTGAGTCCAAAGCTATTCATGATAAAACTCATGATCTGTTACCTACTAACTCAGGAGTTTTTCAGTTTTTCTTTTATCTTGTATCATGGACCCCTTTGGCAGTCTGGTGAAACTGATGGATTCCAGAAAAATGTTAAAACATATGGGATTACAAAGGAAACAAGTTAGATTAAAATCAGTGAATTTTTTTCTCATTCGAATTTACAGACTTCTTGAAATCTACCCAAGGACTCAGGTTAAGAACCCCTACTCTAAATCTTCCCTCCTTTAAGCCACAGAGCATTTAGTATATGACTTCATACTGAAGTAAGAATAAGAATAATTTCCCCAAAATAAGAAGTAGCAAAGAAAAATAGCATAAAATATGTCAAAAGCATCCACTGTCTCAAACCACATCCTTCCATATTCCCTACCCTTGACTCTTGGTCTACAGAGTAGTCTAATCTTTTCTTTTATCTTGGGGTTCACCTCTATGTTAATAATTAGTTAACTCTAAGTTTGTCTTTGTTCTTTCCTTTAGATTTCATGTAAAGTAAGAATGAAAGTAGCTTAGCCCCCTCATTATTTTCTGTCATCATCCTCAAAACTCCAAGGATGTCACATCTTTCTTCTTCCGATAGTATTATTCATGGCCAGGTTCCATTCACTCTGGGTTTCAGAACTCCTTATCCTCATCTTATGGGAAAACTAATTATTCTTTTGCATTCATGCCCAGCAGTCCACCTTTGCTTTCATCTTATATATGTGCCTTTAAAAAAATCTGAGTTTGTGTGACTTCCTTATACATCCGGATTTATCTCTTTAAATAGCTCTTCCCTTAGATTTAGAGGTAGACAGAGCCTTACAGGCTCTCATATCCAACCCTCTAATTTTAGTTATGAGGAAATTGAAGTACTGAGTGGTTAAACAATGTAGAGGCCATCATCTCTAACACTCTAATTTTGCTTATGAAGAAACTGAGGTATGGAGGGGTTAAGCAACTTGTCCAGAGTTACATATGTATCAAATATCTGAGGTGGAATTTGAATTCAGGTCTTCCTGACTCCAGGTCCAGTGACCTATCCACTTTGCTGCACTGGTTTTTTTTCCTTATCTGAATAATTTCTGTCTGTGTCTTTAGATTTTCATTCTTAATAGTTTTTATCCCCTCTTGTGTTAACTTCCCTTATAGAATATTGAGTGAATGGATTTTATCTCTCCTTTCTCTAAATTATTTGAAACTCACTCTCAGGAAATTTTGGTTGGTATGCAAAGCTATTTTGGGCCTTCCTCTCTCTCACTATCATGTTAATATCTGACATGTATATGATGCATTCCAATTTCTCAAAGCACTTGATTTATAGCATCTCATCTGAGCTCCACAGCAACCCTGTGAAGTAGCTAGTGTAGCTGTTGTTATTCCCATTTTACACATGTGCTGACTGAAGTTCTGATAAGTTAAATCCCTTGTCCAGGATCATACAGTTAATTAGTATCAGGGTGGAATTTGAACCCAGATCTTCCTAATTCTAAGTCTAGCACTCTACTCATTATGCCACACTTGTCAGTACCGTTCCTGTCATTTCTATTTCAGAAACCAGTTCCAACTTGTTTGCCAGATCCAGGTTCCTAATACCAGCTCCCCTTGTCATTTCCTCCACCTTGTAAAGGATAAAATTATCATTAAGGCAAGTCACAAATTTCTCAGCTGCTCTTTTTTTTTGGCAGAGAAAGAGAGCTCTGACAGATGTCCATAAAGTCCCCCTTCACAACAATCTCATGTTTCTTCTGTGCCAGGTTTGTTATCTGTTCCCCAATCTCCTAAATAATTCCTCCTTCTGTGCAGGTAGTCTATAAAATACTCCCAAATAATAACACCTGTTTCTTCCTCCATTGACCTTCCCCCACATATACAGCACCACATTTCCCCTGTCCAGTTCATAGATTTCCTCACATGAGAACATAATTAATATAGAGCACCATTCCATCTCCCCAAACTCCCACATTGGCATTTTATCTGTTGCATTTCTTTTGAATAAGATCTGTCCTTTCCGAGCCATATACCTAGCATGAGTAGCAACCCATCAGGATGAGGGGATTGGGTCAGATGGTCTCTGAAGTTCTTCTACCTCAACATCTATGATCAAAGGAAAGATGCCTCCTTACTTTGGATCTGTAGGATCCCTGTTTATTGCTTATACATCATACTTTTGTGGGTTTTATTGATGGTGGCTATCTTCTTGGATATTTCCTTATTTGTAACATGGAGACAATGACATTTGTGCCACTACCACCATCTCTATCAATGAGTTGTTGTGACAAAAATGTGTAAGCACTATATAACTATGAGTTACACATGAGGCCACAGTTATGTATCTAGGTCAAAGAGAGTTTGCAGTCATCCAGAGTGGTTAATTACTTCCAGGACTATATAAAGGAAACCAGTTGTATTAAAATTAAAGTGAATTTTTTTTCTCATTCAAATTTAATCTGTTACTGAAAGTTAATTGAAATCTATCCAAAGGTCACAGGTTAAGAACCTCTGCATTAAATTCTTTCCCTTTTAAGCCAGAGAGTGTTTATCATATGACTTCATACTCAAGTGGGAACAAGAATAATTTACCTAAAATTGAAAGCAACAAAGACTCTGGGGTCAGTGGAGTAGGCATTGCTAAGGCATTGCTGGTCCTTGGATGTGGGTAGTTAAGAGTATGAAGCAGTCATATGGGGTAATGAAATACTATTTATTGAAATGAATGAAGATCATAGACTTAAAAGGTGCAAGAGAACTCAATATTCCTCAAGTCTAACCCAAACCTGAAAGGAATCTTCAGTATAACATAAAGTGGGAAGGTGCTAGATTTGGTGTCAAGCAAATTGGGTTTGAATCCTGATTGCCTATGTCACTATCTTTGTGATGCTAGGCAAGACACTTAGTCTTTCAGGGCCTTAAACACAAGGAAAAGATTGTTATCAGAAAGGTTGGTCACAGTCACTCATTTTTAGCTCTATGTGATTTATGAACATCACATATTCCAGAAAATATTAGAGATGTGCATCTTAACATATAATTTAAAAACAAAACCCAACAACCTAACAGTGGTATAGTGGATAGTCACAGGCCTCAGAGCCAGTAAGACCTGAGTTCAAGTGCTACCTCTGAAACACACTAGTTGTGTGACCTTGGGTCCGTCACTTAATTTTTCAGCAGGCAATTGTCTAAGACTATTAGTGGCAGAGAAGGTACTGATCTACATTGCTAGAGGTATTTTCTTCACCTGGGAATTCCTTATTCAATGGGAGTTCCTTATGCCAAATCCTATTCCCAACCTACAAAGACATTAAGTCAGTTAAAACAGTATATTCATGCTGGAGACTTCACTGGAGATGTGCTCCTCCTCAAGATTGCAGAGTTCATCAGAGTAGCAGACAGAGGATGCAATTAAGCAATCCTAGGTATTCTTTGAAAGAACTGCTTGCATAGTCATCTGAGAAACCAGATTCCAAGGGACTAAGAAATGGGTTAGAAACTACATGTAACAGTGTATATCTGTAGTCCCTGCTGCTAGAAAGGCCGAGGCTGACAGATTCACTGGGGTTCTGAGATGCAGTAGGGCAATAAATCCAATCTGGCACACTGGCACAAATTTGGTGAGCACCTGGGAGGGGAGGACCACTAGAATGCCTAAGGAGGGGTGAACTGGCCTAAGTCTAAAAAACAGAGCAGGATTAGGTATGAGCCCACAAATGGATGTTGCATTTCCAGCTTGGGAGAGATAGAGATCCAGTCTCAAAGCTGATGAAGAAGAGGATGAGGAGAGTCAGTAAATATACTACCAGTTCTGGAAATCTGGCAGTAAAAGGGAGGAGAGGTAGGAGAAGATGTAGGAGGCTAGCTCAAGAGGATTGCAGAGTGAAGTGAAGGATTTTAAGGAGGGGAGAGATGTATGCATTCAGGTAGGTAGCAGAGAAGGTAACAGTAGGTAAGGAAAGAATGAAGATGAGAGAAAATGGTGAAAAATATGGATCAAGTTATACCTTGACAAGGAGGCTGGAACAAAGTAGAGAAGATGGGTGAAGGTGAAGAATTTTGAGGAGTTAGATGAGGGAATAGAAGAACTCATCCTAAATGGCCTGTTTTCCCAGTAAATTAGGAGGAAAGGTCTTGTAAGAGAAGGAGTTACAAAAGCACCGGTAAATTGAGGAGAGGAAAAGGTTTGAAACAGCCACCACAAAAAGTATGATAGAGTTAAGCAGAGAATAATAAAATGATTATTCCACAGCAATGAGGGCTCAATTGAGATTAGAAAGCATGAATTAGGAATGAACCCAACCAAGAGGCATGACTTGCTCCACTGGTAACAGTGTGCAAATAGGAGTGCAAAAAGAGGGGATGGGTAGAGCTCATTAACCAAAGGCTAAGTCTGGGCAAGGCACAAACATGAGAGAATAAGGGGCGAGGAACTCAAGGGAATTCAACTGGCCAATTGTAGGGTCAAGACTATGAGAGAGGATGATGAGACCAGAGTAGGATTCTTGAATTGGGGTGGAAATTACAGTGATGATAAAAGGAAACTGAGTCACAGAGATTAGGGGATGGACACCTAAAAAGTGCCAATTGATGGGTGTCCTTATTTTTCTGGATTCCATAATGGAGGGAGATGGGGCAACATTGAGGTGAATGGGTGGAAAGATGGCATTTGGACTGGGTAGAGTTAGTAGGGGCAACAAGGGTGTTGTGTCATGAAAATAGGTGATTTGGATGGGGCAGAGTTTGGGAATAAGATCTGAGTCAGTAACTGCCTAGTGTTTGGACCCTCTCAGGCTGAACTCATGTGTGGTGCAAGCTCTGTGACCTCTTCCCAAGATTTCAAGGAACGAGGCTTGCCCAGAAGTTACCCTGTATATGCTGCACATGAATCTGTCTCCCTATTTCCTTGACACCCACCATATCGCTGACACAAGAAATTATGCCCTATAGAGAACTTAACCCAGGAACTCCCACCTTGGGACCCTGTTGTTCTTATTGGCAGTTTCCTCAGTCACCCAAGCTCCAGCCATACAACACCTTGGCCAATTTCTTGACAGCTACTCTCTCCTCCTCTCCCTACCCCTCAAACCTTCAGCTTTCTAGCTATAAAACCATAATCAAACCAACTCTGTCATTGTTTCTGAAAAGGGTGCATCAATCTACTTCCTTATCTCTGTAGTCATCATTCCTGTAGCTTTCCAAACCAATGTATCCCTCTCTGGACACCATTTCCCTATATGTGTTGTTTTCCTCCATTGGAATGTAAGCTCCTTGCAGACAGGAACTGTCTTTGAGTTAGTATCTATTTGTATTCCTCAGCACAGGGCATGGCATAGAGTAAGTACTTCATATATGCTTTTTACATTGATTCATTCACTCATTTATTCGTTCAAATGAATAACATCTTGAGCCCAGAACTGAACAAGAAGAAGAGAATAGGTTGCATTGCATTTAGGAAAAATTGCAGCTTTTTCAATGATGTCAAACCACTTCCTGACAAAGAAACCCATTTTTTTTAAACCACCAACATGGTATATGGTAGTTGTCTGCAGATGAAGGAACCAATCAGTCACAGAAAAATCAAAACTGTAAGTGACTCATAATTCAGTGGAAAGACACAGGTAGTCCATGACATGTTAATAGTGATAACCTGTTCATGAAAGCTAATATCCAGAACATACACACACACACACACACACACACACACACACACACATATATATATATATACCACTCATGAATGAGAGCAAGGGCAAACAGATGCAGGAATGATATTCATGGGAGATCAGAAGAACTAAAGGATTGCTACCAGTGTATGTACCATATGTAGAGGTCCTCTAGTCTAAGTCACCCAGATGATTGTAACCAAGAAAGAGTAAGGGATTTACCTAAGGATTTCTGCTCCTACTCCCCCAGGAGAATTTAAGGTCTTTGATGGTGGATGCAGTTTCATTTTTGGCTTTACATCCCTAGCATGGTACATTGCATACAGTGGGTACTTAGCAAGTGCTTGTTGAATTGAACTTAGGTCATACAGTTGTAGGTTGCAAGGATCAAAACTGGGCATTGGGCCCAGATATTCTGCCTCCAGATCCAGTGTGCATTCTACTCTGCCGCACTGCCTCTCTCTCTCTCTCTGTCTACAGGTCATAGATTTAGAATAGGAGAGAACTTTAGAAATCATCTAGTATAATTTCCTCATTAGAGAATTGAGTCCCAGAGAGATTAAGTGACTTGTAATGGAGCTGACATTTGAACTCAGTTCCTCAGACTAAAGCAATTCACTTCTATGGCACTATTAGAGTCCACCAACAGGATATTGATAGGAATCCCATGGGGTACCTTATGATCTCTTCTAATGACTCAGTGCTCTCTTTGGTGTGATCATACATAGACCCATTGAAGTTTTAAAGAAGTATATAAAATCCCTTAAGATGATCAATTAAATATATTAGTAGGATTGTAGAAGCTAACATCTTGATTCATGAAAGAACTGCCATCTGCCTAGTAACTCTGCTTTTCATAATCGATGAAGATTTTAAGCACCAACTTCATTACAAAGGTGATTGTTTCCCAGATTTGTTCATTGAGATATCATTGCATATGATTTTGGTGTTACCGTTATTTCTGTTTGTCTGGTTCTCCTATACCTCTCCCCAGTACACACACCATAATACAATTATAAACTTCTCAGTTACCAAGATTAGGGCAGCTAGGTGGTGCAAGGGATGGAGTATGAGGTTTGGAGTCAGGAAAATCTAAGTTCAAATTTGGCCTCGGGCACTACTAGCTGTGTGACCCTGGCCTCAGTTTCCTTAATGGCAAAATAACGGTAGTAATAGCACCTATCTCCTAGCTTATTATGAGGATCAAATGAGATAATTGTTAAAATGTTTAGCACAGTGCTTAGCTCATAGTAAATACTTTATAAATGTTAGCTGTTATTCTTATACCTTTTTCCTGCTTCCTTTGTCACCCTTTTTATAGTGCTTGGTACAGTCTCTGCACTTATTATGTATAGATATATACTCCTGAATCACAGAAACAGAGCTAGAAGAGTTCTTTGTTTTACTGAGGAAGAAACTGAGGCCTGAGAGAAATGAGTTGCCTAATGTATCCCAGAGAATTTACAGAACAGGCACAACCAGAACTTGGGCTTTCTGCCTGTCTTGGTCTGGTGGTCTTTCTGTCACACTCTGTTGCTCAGTCATTGTTTTCTAGCATGTCAATTGTTTAATAAATATCTATGATGAAAACCCTAGACTGAAAAGACTTGGTGGTGGTAGGTGGAGGGGGAAGGGGGAGAGGAGCCTTGATTACTGTCTTCAAGTATTTGAAAGACTGTCATGTGGAAAAGCCATTAGACTTGTAGTGCTTGGCAGAACTGGGACCCATGGGTATAAATTACAGGGAGACAGATTTTTGGCTCAATATAAGCACCAACTTCCTAATGATTAGATCTGTTCAAAATTGGAATGGGCTGCCCCAGGAGGTAGTGAGTTCTCCAGAAAAGGAGGTCATCAAGCAGGAGCTGAATGACCATTCCTCAGGGATGTTGTAGAGGGACAAATATTTCGGGTAGGGGTTGAATTAGTTGAGCTCTGAGGTCTCTTCTAGCACTGAGATTTTATGCTTTTCGAACCAAGGCAAATGGTTCACTTTATGGAGTGGGTCAAAGCCTGGGAGGTTTGTTGCTGACCATATTTGCATGTGAAAGACAGGAATTTGGAGCAAAGGGTTTGAGGTAGAGGGTGACAATGACAGTTTTTCGGTTAGGTTTTTTTGTTCTGTCTGCTGCTATCAATTCATTTACATGGCAGGCACAAAAGATCTTGAAGGCTGAGGGAAACTGGGGGGCCTCAAACCCACATAGCCCTTTGTAGTTTGTTGGCATGCAGACTCTTGAAATTGTTTGAAGGGGAATGCAGGTTGACAATCAGGAATTTACTACACTTCAGGGGACCTTCTAACCTTAAGTCAGATAGAGACTTGGGACTGGGACTTTGATCTTGCAACCAGAGAATGTCATTTCAAAAGACAGGCTAAATCCTTGTGGACTCTAATTAGCTTGGAAGGGTATCCTATACACCAAAAGAGTTTAGCCACTAATACTCTTTTTGCTGACAGATCTTTCCCTTTATGGAGGGAAAGATACAATATAGATAAGATTTTCCCCGAATTACTGGGTAAGTGAAGTCCTGCCTTTTTCACTAAAAGAACTGAAACTTATTCTGAGGCCTATATTCCAAAAAAGATGATAGAGCTAATGCTTCCTTTTATGAGGAGGCTCTGTGACCTCAGTTGAATACTATCGGTGAGGATCATATATAGGGAGGTAGGCATAACAACCTAGTGGTAGAAAGAGAGAGAATGTAAGATTTTTCATAGGGTTACAGCAGAAACAATGTATGCCACCTATCAAGGAACAGTGGAGACAATGTACTTGTTGGAGAGTGAGCCCAGCACAGAACCATATAATGACATCACCAGAAGACACGGTAGCACTGGAGGCATGAATTGTTCTATCTTTGTGTGTATGTTCTTGGCCTCCAAGTAGATCCCTATGTGTGAGTTCAGACTTCCCACTGACAGTTTATATATTTATTGGAGTGTGCCCCGGGTTTATGGGGTACATTTCTTACTATGATGTTTCATTAAATTCTGTTATTATAAACTAATTGTGTATTCTTTCTAACTGGTAAAAGTAAAAATATATCTGTAGGAGTTCATATGCTGTGGTTTAAGTGGATGTGGATCCACAGAGTACCTTGAACATGGGATAATTTTCTGGAGTTCACAAACGAGGGGTGCTCTTAGTGCTACAATTTCAGATAAAGCAATGAAAAATTCATCCCTAGGTTGCTGAAACTGTTCTCAGAATTGACCAGCTCCTGAGCCATTATCAATTGCTTAGTATGTCCAGCTGTCTATATTTAATTATTTGTGAGGATGAATTAGTGATCTCTGTCTCAGATCATTGGGACAAGTTTAGCTGAATTCAAACTTTAATTAAAGCTCGATCAGCAAAGCACTACGTGATGTTGGGCAGAAAGTCGCCCCTTGCTGATTAATTTGCCTGCTGAACTAAACTTTATGAGTTCAGGATTCTAAAAATCCTTAATCCTGGAATATTCCACCCATTGGATTTCCACGGTGGAAATCTATTTCTGCCATCCTTCCCCAAGCCCAAATGAGGGAAGGGGAAGAAATAGAAAATCTATTATCATCTCTTCTTAATTGAACTCAATCTAAAAATTAAAGAACTCACTGACATTTTCTCCCCTCTGAGTAGCTGGCTTGGTATAAACTGTCTGAGGTGATGTCCCAATCTCCTTCTTGATGTAACTATGATGGTTTTTTTAGGAGGTTTAGACATGATTTTTTATCATGTGAAAAAGAAAAATACAATGGAATATATGGTAATGATGAATCTTTCGACTTTGTGTCTAAAGTTGCTTCTAGGCATGAATTATTACATAATAATTCATGCTCGGTTGTGTCTTATTGCTTAATAAGCGTATGGAAAATGGTTATGTCTGAATTGCTTCTCTGCTGTCATTTAGGGGTTGTTTAAATTGTGCTAGCACTGTAGTATGAGGGGAGATTAGAATCACTGATGAAGCCATTGTAGAGAAACCAAAGATAGAGTCATTCTTGGGTTGATAAGACTGTAGACTGATAATAGTAGGACTTATACTATAAACTTCTCTCACCAGAATTTGTAGTCCAAAGAGATAGATTTGCATCCAGAATCTACAGCAGACTATCTGTGTGATCCTGGGTGAGTCATTTCTCCTTTGTGAGCCTGAATTTCCTCTTTTCCAAAATGAGGGAATAGATTTAGGTGTCCTCTAAGATTCATTTCAGCATTCGATCCTGTGAGTCTCTGGTTAAGTTATTGCTTGTTAAAATTTCCTCTCCTCCTCACCCCCACTTCTTTTCACTCAAACATCGTGTGTGTGTGTGTGTGTGTGTGTGTGTGTGTGTGTGTGTGTGTGTGTGAAGATTTATTATGAGGGCTCTCAGATACAGTTTTAAATCATGGATGGATGGTAGTCTCTGTTGGTAGAAGAAGTTCCTACATTACATTACACCATTGAAATGACAGGTGTTTCCCATATTCTATTTGCTTTATGAAAGCAACAGAGGAGAAGCATTGCCAAGTGGATAGAAATCAGGCCCTGGAGCCTGGTTTAAATTCTACCTCTGGTACCTGTGACCATTTTAGGCAACTCTGTAATATAAATTACAGAGAAGTCATTGATATGCACCAGCTGAGGGAACTTCCATACTGAAATTTCTCCCAAACAGATAAAATTAGAGACTTGCCCCACTAAGTGAAAACAAAAATCCACTTTTGGTTTGGGCATCACCTCAACCTCACTTCTGTCCCTGTGTTACAAAGGCCTTCTGTTAGATTCTGGGTTTCAGTTAAGCAAGATATTGTTGCAAAAGAACATGTGCTGATGAGAGCAGGTGTTAGGGAATTTTTTTCTCATCTCACAAGAGTGGAGTGGTCTTTTGTAGTCTTATAATATTTTGCATTAGTAATAAGATATAAACTATATAAGCATGGTATAATGGAAAGAAACATAAGACTTTAAGCCCCAAGTCCTCTACTTCTCAGCTTTATGACTTGGGGCAAATCATCAAGCCTCAGTTTCCTTATCTGTAAGATGGTGCTTTAATATTTGTACTGCAATGAGTAAGTGAGACAACATATATAAAAGTGCTTTATAAGCTGTAAATCACTACATCCATGAATAATAATAATTATTGCTACTGAACTCTCTTAGTACATGGCTGATCTTAGTCCTCTCCTGATAAGGTAGGAGTTAACATGGTTTGAGTTAAGGAGCTCCTTTCTCCCTTAAATCTCTCTCTTTAGCTGTCTGAGATTCTGTTAGAAATTCATTTGCATTAATGAACTTTAAAATAATACTATGGGGGCAGAATGGGACAATTAGAGGTTTAACTGAGATAGTAAAGGCTCATACATAATTGTGGCGCATGTGGGTGGTTGGCTGGCCAAGGTGATACTATGAGATGTAGGAAGGAGGACACTGGATGTTTGGACATGGGAAGAAGAAGCCCAGAAGATGAGAGAGACAGAAGAGGAAAAAAGTTGGAACATGGAAGGAAAAGTGTCAACTGTGTCCTTTCGCCAAGAGGTGGTCTTTCTCAGAAGCTTGGGCTTGATCTACACCATGGCTCACAAATTAGATCATGTCAGAAATGTTTTGTACTTTTTTTTGATTGAAGTCGAATTATTTAATAATGCAGTCTCTGTAAGCTCTTAATGTCCCTATCTCAATTCCCCTTTCACTTATGAATAATGTTTCCAAGCCAGCCTACATCTCTTCCACAGGGTTTCTAGGGATATCCCTTGAGGGAGTGAAGGTGCCTCTTCTCTGATGCTATCATTTGCGATCCCCTTCTGGTGTGTTCTTCCTAATGTTGACTGTCAGGGAATAAACAGTGCTTCATTTTCATTAAGCTAAATAAAATCAATTAGATTATACAAAAGTGTATTTGCTGAAAACATATAGCAAGATCAGGAATACAGACATGTCTACGCAAAAGGAACCTCCCTCTCCCCTAAATCACCTGGTGAAAGTGAGTTCAAACAGAAAGCAATTTCTACATAGCTTTTGCCTACTAAATTCACTTCTGAATTTAGCATGATTGAAGAAGATTTGCCATTACTCCCTTTTGAATGCCTTTGATCTAAGCTGGGTCAAACATACAGCTCCTAACTTTGTTTCTCACTACCTAAGCTGGCTGAAAAATTCATCATGTTCTCTGGTTCTAGGACCCTTTGTAGCTCACCATTCTGATCTTTTGAAGCTAAATCAGAGAGTTGACGCTTTCATTCACATCATCATGCCTTTTCTGGAAGCAGGTCCCCCATGTGGTTGGCAGCAGGGAGAGAATGATGTGCATGCTCTGGGGATGGAGATCAATTGCCCAGGTTTCTGTTATATCTAAGAAGTTCCTGTCTGGTCATAGGACTGTGGGATTTAGAGTCCAACCCCTTTATTTTACAGATGGAGAAACTAAAGCTTCAGAGGGAAAGTGACTTAGCAAGGATCACAACTGAAGGCACTAGCAGAACTAGTCTAGGACCCATATCTCTGTTTCTTACAAACACATACACAAAGACACACACACACACACACACAGACACATGCAAATCCAAAAACCAAATGGATGATTAGGGAAAGGCAATGGAATAAGCATTTATTAAGCCATTACTAAATTACAGGTACTGTGCTAAGCTCTGTAGATATCTCATCTGATCCTCACAACAATCCTGTGAGGTAGGTACTATTATTATCTCCATTTTACAGTTAAGTAAACCAAGGCAGACAGAGAGGTTAAGTGACTTGTTCAGGGTCACATAGCTAGTAAATTTCTGATGCCGGATTTGAACTCATATCTTGACTCTAGACCCAGTGGTCTATCCCCTGCACTATTTAGAAGCCTATGATATTAAAACACAGATACAGAGATATCACATTTCAAATCATATTGTCTCAAAAGATAAAAATACAAAAGGCCTGTCCCAGGTAAATATTCTACATGTATAGTAGAGAAACTTTATTTTTCAGGTCTTTCACCAAAGGTTCTCCCTTTTCTAGTTCTTCTTCCCTTTTCAGGGACTTACTTGCTTGTCCAAGGTGTCCAGTGAAAAGGAGCTCATTCTCAATTAGCACTGGATTTGGATTCAGAAGTTGATTTGAATCATGACTCTAAAACTCACAACCTGTATGGTTCTGGGCAAGTCATATCTCATCTCTGTACCTCAGTTTCTTCAACTGGAAAGTGAAGGGGTTGGGCTTAAATGACCACCAAACTCCCTTCTACCTTTAAATCTTATGTACTGTTCTCCAGATAAACTACTGTTTAATAATGGCTTAAGGAGTAACATTTTTAGTGTAACATTCCATTTGAGTAGTAAACTCTTGAAAATGAAAACATCTAAGAATCAAAGTAATAAAATTATCATGGATTAATGGCAAATGATAGGGTAGGTACTTTTGGTCAGAAAGCCCTGTTAAAAATCCTCTCAGCTAGCTGTCATAGTGGATAGAGCACTGGGCTTGGAATCAGGAAGACTCATCTTCAAGTTCAAATCTGGCCTCAGACCCTTAACTACCTGTGTTCTTAATTACTGTGCTACTTAACTAACTTAACTAACACTTCACCCTGTTTGCCTCAGTTTCCTCATCTATAAAATGAGCTGGAAAATGAAATGACAAACAACTGAAAACAAAGAGAATGAAAGTAGCTGGGAGTGGGTTAATTGCTTGATTTGTAGTCTGAGGATCTGGGCTCAAATTCTGACTGCTACTTATTACTTGAATGACCTTTTTAAGGAAGTTAATTTCTCTGGTCATTTATGATTTTATCTGGGTGGTTGAATCAGGTGTATTGCTGTATGACTCCTCTTACTGCTATGAGGCAGCTTGTGGCATAGTAAATAAAGTGTTGGGTCTAGAGTTAGGAAGACCTGAGTTCAAATCTAGCTTCAGATACATACTATCCATTTCTTCAGCTGCAAAATGGGGGTAATAACAACACCTCTCATGGTTGTTGTAAGGATCAGATGGGATGATAATTGTAAAAAGTGCTTAGCACATAGTGTAATATAGAGGAAACTGGAATTTATCTGAATATTTTATTGAATATTCACACGTAGGGAAATAAAGGTTTGCCTTGACCAAAAGTCAGCCTTGGAGTTATGAGGGACCTTAGCAAGGAATGCACCCTGGCCCCATGACTTCCTGGCATGTACCACTTGGTAAATGTTTCCTGATCTCATGATTTGCCTATATGTGTTCACTTCATGCAGGTTTCCTGGTCAATCATGATCTTTATATGTGTACCTGTCTCTACAGACAATATAATAACCTCGAGGAGAGTGTACTCTATGTATACATGGAGCAGAGCATTTTTCCTTGTTGCATAATTTGTGCTGTTTCATTAAATATCTTTTGTTTTGAACTAATATACTCTTGCAATTGCTGGTAAAAGTGACTATATCAGTGGAGGTTATGAATTATGGCTTTCAGTGCATGCTAACCTAAAGAGTGGGTGGTTTGAATTGTGAAAGTTTTTCTGGGTACTCACATGTGAAGATCGAGATCCCAGTTTGCTATAGCCAAAGCTCCTGGGATTGGACTTGCTACATATGGATAGGTCAAGGACACCTTTCCTTAACCCCTCCCCCCCTCCAGTACATATCCTTACATACATTAATCCATTTCCCATCCTACTCCCATCCTGTGACCAATGTTATTTTCCCCTTGTATCTCCTCAAATGCCATTTTAATATTAACCTTGTAGTCCTACTTCTAGTAGCTGTTCGTTGCAATTTGCAAAGTCTTGCACATGCCCACATTCAATTGTTTTAGATTACCTTGGTTCATTCTTAATTCATCCTAGAGTCATATTTTGACTCTTTTATCATGGGTTCTATTGATGGTGCATTCTCATGGTCCTCCATATTGTTAACACTCCTTTCTGGACTGTGTAGATGTCTGGAGTAACTCGTGTCCATTTCTAGATTATAACAGCCTATTTCTCTTCCCTATCTTGTCTCTACCTGTTTTATGATAACATTCTTAAAATAATACATTCTGACCATGAAACTCTCTAGGTTAATGTACATTTCTGTGAGGGGACCCTCTTTTGAACAGCCTAAGTTAAGAGCTACTTTTGCTCAGATCTTTTCTTGCCCCAAGCTTTGGTCAATTTCTGTGTCTTTATCCCTTGTCATCAGATGCCCTGTAAGGTCCCTTGTAGCTACAAAACCTATGATTTTATGACTCTTTTATTTGTAAGGCTAGACTTTAAGGTCACTTTAAAGTAGAAAAAAATCTGTAATTTCAGAGAAGATAATGTGAAGCAATGGGAAAAATTCAGGATAGGGAATCAAGAGATCTGGGTGCTCCTCTCCACTTTATCCAAACTAGCTTGGCTGGAAAAAGTCCCTTTATCGGTATAAAAATCTATCTTAACCTACAGGAAAATAGAAAGGAAGGGATAATGTCTTGCCGTGGGGGTAGGGAAGAGATGAGGAGAAAATTTGAAATTCAAAATTGTATGGAAATGAATGTTGAAAACTGAAAATAAATTAATTTATATGGAAAAAAGGGAAAATCCCTTTATAGATGTCATTTTCCTCATTTATGGAGTGAGGGGGTTGGACTGAGGAGATGAGATTCAGGATGGTGTAGTAGAAAAGGACTGAATTTGGAATCAGAGGACTTAGAATTTGAGCTCTGAGATCTGCTTTGTGTATGACATTCCTTTCTTTCCCTGGGACTCAGTTTTCTCATCTACAAAATGAAAAGGTTGGACTATATGAACTCTAAAATCTCTTCCAATTCCAACTCTGATTCTGTGACCTTCCTGGATATTGGTTCCCTCATTTGTGAAATGAGGACGTTAGACTTCAGTGATCTCTAAGCCTTCTCCCATTTTTAAATGCAATGATCCTATGCACTGGATAGCTAGCCAGGTGGCCCTGTCCTCTAAAGCAGAATGCAGTGCAGCCCCCAGATTCTATGTCAGCGGTATGCTCTCCACCAGCCAGAGCACAGAGGAACGCTCCTTTTCATAATTAGAGGTTATTGTAGGAGAAAAGAGAGGGGAGGGGAATAGCAGCCCAGCAGCCCCCTGGTGTACTCCACAGCAAGCTGTAGGTCACAGAGGCGTGTGCCCTGCTATGCTTGTGATCAAGACCATGTCTATTCATTTCTCTCTCCCTGGGCAAGGGTGGGGAAAAGTGGGGGGAGGGGGGAGGAGGAGGGAACCAGCTCTAATGGTCAAAAAGAACTAACACAAGATAAAGGGAACACTTCAAAGCTTGGATTTAGAATTAAAGGGGCCATAGAGGAAATTTTCTCTGAGGCATGTGGGAATTGTATAGTCCAACATGAGGATAGTTGTCATGACCTGATAGAATTTGAAAAAAATTTTTTTTAAAATGATCTCAGTGAATCTTGTGAGTATGTGTATGAATCTCTGTGTATCTGGCAATGGGGGGAAAATTAATTTTGTTTAATTTTTAATCAGACAGGCTGGGACAACCACAGAGCACCACTTGACAATCAGAATACTAATGAATAGCCCACTGTGCCAGGCTGCCTTTAAAGGCCTGCAAACAATACGCTCACACAGAGTGGTGGGATGCTGTTTAGCTGCAGTGACTGGGAGAGCAGCAGCCTCCCACCTTTCAGAACTCAGAAAATGCTTTTCTCCCAATCAGCTCGTTTAAGTCAGGCCAGGCTCCAGTCAATTATTTTCTGGAGTGCGGGCAGATAGGCTGTAGGAAATAGCAAATATTGGGCTTCCAAGACACACTGGCAGAGTACATCAAAGCCGGTGTCTAGTGATATGTATTAGTCCTTGATAAATCTGTCATCTTAATTTTTTTTTAGCTTCTTCAAGGTTTTGCCTGTTTGTTTTGCCTGTCTGTATTTGGAAGGAATCCCGAGTTTCTCACTCTTTCACCTGACTGGGGTAGGTTTGCCCCAATGATTGAAGCAGGACTGACTCTGAACCTTTTTGTTTCTTCTTAAAGAAAAACTATAATCAGTCGTATGTCTCAGGCTATTTCCAGAAAGACAGAGACAGATGGGTAGAAGGGGAAAAAATTATCTATGCCTAAAAAATTATGTTTACCTCATCCCCTTTTATCAATAGCCATCACTTAATAAGGTTGAATGTGGAAGATACATGGACTGCATTCCAATGAGCTCTGAGACATAAATTAAGTAGCCAGGATGGGCATCGAAACTGTGTCTTACCAGCCTCTATTCAAAATCTGAGCTTTATTGCTTCTCCTATGTTCTACTGTCAAATAGAATGACATAATTACACATTAGTGGATGGAAAGGCTTTATATTAGGTAATGTTATAAGCACTTAACAGTTTTCAAAGTTGGATATCTCTAGGTCTAAGGGAAAAAGTCCTTCACTGCAAATAAGAACATAGCTCCTTTCCCAATAAGACAATGACACTTAGGAATATAATAATGTGGGCAAGGTGGGTGCTACTCTTCCAATATGACTTCCAACCATCCTTGAAATTATTTTTTATTGCCATATCTGTCTTCCACTTTGTAAGGTTCATGAAGGTGTGTTCAACACTTTCTGTTTCTTCCAATGCCTGTCATAGGAGGTGTTTAGTAAATGCTTCTTGAATTGACTCAAGTTGTATGTTTGTCCTTTGTTTTTGAAGAGGACCATGACATCAGGAAAATGATGATGACATGACACAGTTGATTTTGATTTGGGTGAGGAAGGGCTGTGCAAAGACACCAGTCTCATTTTTTCTTCCAGAGCCATCTGGGTCCAGTGGCCTGATATTCATCAGAATGACTGGAGATGGCCCAGAATGCAATGGGAGACCCTGGCCCTTTTAGGCTAGGCCTTTTCAGATTCTCACTTTGAGTGAGGTAAGTCCAATTCAGTGAATAGGCCTCTTTAAAAAGGAAATCAAGAGATGTCCCCTTTAATTAGAAAAAAAATCAAACTGGAAGGGAAGACCCTCAGGGTTGCTAGTCAAAACAGAGACAGTTATCATTGAAATTCACTCTGAGGCAGGAGGGCCCAAAATCTAGTCATTAAGTGGAGCTTGAGCAGGGGCCTAGGGTGGTCCAAACTATAAGCTTCAGAATAAAATGGATGGGAAGGAAGGAAGGATGGAAAGAAGGAAGAAAGGAAGGAAAGAAAGGAAGGGAAGGAAGGAAGGAAGAAAGAGGAAGACAGGAATCTAGCCAGTAAACCCCAAGTTGGGGACTTGTGGCTATCAAACTTTCCTTTCCTTTGGAGAGGAAGTCTTTCTTGCTTGCTTTCTTTTCTTACTTTCCCACTCATTTCACTATAAAACTCATAGATTGGACCACCATAGGTCCCTGCCCAAGCTCCACTTAATGACTAGATTTTGGGCCCTCCTGCCTCAGAGTGAATATCAATGTTAACTATTTCTCTTTTTACTAGCAACCCTGAGGGTCTTCCCTTCCAGTTTGAGTTTTTTCTTTTTTCTAATTAAAGGGGACATCTCTTGATTTCCTTTTTAAAGAGGCCTATTCATTGAATGGGTTTTACCTCACTCAAAGTGAGAACCTGAAAAGGCCTAGCCTAAAAGGGCCAGGGTCTCCCATTGCATCCTGGGCAGTCACTGTTCATCCTGATGAACATCAGGCCACTGGATCCAGGTGGCTCTAGAGGGGAAAGTGAGGCTAGTGACCTTACACAGCCCTCCTTCACTCAAATCAAAGTCAACTCTAAGTCATGTCTTCATTTCCCTGGTGTCATGGTCCTCTTCAAAAACAAAGGACAAACACAATCTGTGAGTAGTCCAAGCTGCTGGAATGGGGACCCAGCCAGTTAACTCAGCTCATCCTCTCCTTCTCCTTTTCCTCCCCAAAGGAAGCTCCCCAGTTAACTTGGGGTTTACTGGCTAGATTTTCCTTTCTTCCTCCCTCCCTCCCTCCTTTCCTCCCTCCTTCCCTTCTTCCCTCCCTTCTTTCCTCCCTTTTTTCCCTCCTTCCTTCCTTCCTTCCTTCCTTCCTTCCTTCCTTCCTTCCTTCCTTCCTTCCTTCCTTCCTTCCTTCCTTCCTTCCTTCCTTCCTTCCTTCTTTCCTCCCTTTTTTCCTTCTTTCCTTCCTTCCTTCCTTCCTTCCTCCCTTTTTTCCTTCCTTCCTTCCTTCCTTCCTTCCTTGCTCCCTCCCATTGACTCAAGTGTTACCTACTCAAGGAAGTCTTCCATGATTTTCACTTAACCATTATCTCAGTGATAACAACCTTTCCTATCAGACTTCTTGTAGAATCACTTTTTTCTTTTCTTTTCTTGTCTTATCTCATCTTTTCTTTTTTTAGAGTTCTGTTGTTTCCTTTCATTGTTACAATGTGATCATTTCTGGAAACACCCCATCCCTTTTGAAATTAAACTCTCCCTGATTACAAAGAAAAACAGTTGAACAAAAACATCAGCTAAAATGACTATGTCTGATGATATAGACAGCATGTTCTAGTAGAATCACGCCCCTCTGCCGAGAAGAGGGAAGCATATTTCATTATCTTTTCTCCACAATTATTACTGTTTTTTTTATTACTTGGAATTCACCTTCCTTAATTAAATGGGAATTTTGGGGGAGTTTTGTGGAAGCCACAGACAACTTGAGAAGGCCAGCAGACAGCACAGAGCCTATGACCAAATGCTTAATCTAAATTTTACAATAGGGTACTATAAACACCCCATAAAAGAAAGAGAAAAAATTTAGACTTCTCTGGTACAAAGGGAGGGCCAAAATTTTACGCAAATTTTCCTGATCAAGGGAGTGCTGTACCCATAACCCTTGTGATGTGGAAGGGATAACTATCTATAGTTCACTTTGCAGCAGAGCATACAAATCATCTTCTAAATTTTTCTCTTTTGTTATCCTTGCAGCTCAACAATATTTCATTATATTTGTACACCATTTTTTTTTAAGCCAATCTCCAATCTATGATCACCTACTTTTTTCTCCCCGGTTCTTTGCTACCATAGCAATTTTTATACCTAACAGTATGCATTATTTTGTACTCTGTTGTATCTGTCTTCTACTTGTGAGATCCATGAGAGTAGAGACCATGTGTTTTCAAAATTTTATATTTCTTTCAGCACTTAGCATAGGAAGTCCTTAGACTTTCTTGAGTTGGGTATTGAGATGAAGGATAGCTTCATGGTGCAGTGGATAGAGTACTGGGCTTGGAGTCAGGAAGATTCATTGTGCTGAATTCAAATCTGGCCTCAGACACTGACTAGCTGTGTGACTCTGGGCAAATTACCTAATACTGTTTGCCTCAGTTTCCTCATCTGTCAAATGAACTAGAGAAGAAAATGGCAAACTACTCCAGTGTTTTTACCAAGAAAATCCCCAGTGTGGTCATGAAGAATTGGACCTGAGTGACAATAGTTGAACAACAAATTTGAATAAGGGAAAGAAGGAAATAAATGTTAAATAAACATTTATGTAAGTGCCTACTATGTGCCAGGCACTGTATTAAGAACTTTTTTTAAAAAAAAACAAACAAATTTTATCTCATATGATCGTCACAACAACCTTGCAAGTAGGTGCTGTTATTACTCCCATTTGACAACTGAAGAAACTGAGGCAAACAGAAGATAAGAGACTTGCCCAGGGTCACACAACTAGCAATTTTGGATTTGAACTTAGATCTTCTTGACTGCAGGCCAAGCACTCTATTCATTGTGCTACTTACCTGCCCCTGATATTGAATAACTTGATACCAGAATGGATCTGAAGTCAGGAAATCAATTTGACTCAGTTACTGAGAAGGTCAGGTAGTTTACTACCACCACTTGGAATTTAACAAGGTTTATAAAACAAAAAAGAAGAAAGAGACAGAACTTTCTTCTAAGAGAGAACCAAGGCCCCAAGGTGGTGATAACTGAGTAAGGCCTAAGGCCCAGAGTTCGATCCTTGAGAGACCAAATGAATGTTCCTTTTTTCTTTTTGTTTTAGCAGAGTCACCTTACTGTAGTGGAATAAATACTAACCTGGAAGTACTGTGTTTGGAGAGCTAGTTTTCAGTCCCATTTTGCCTTTTTCTAGCAACAGTAAGCTTGGGAAAGTCATGTAAACATCTTTGAGTTCCAGTTACTTCATGTTATAAAACAGAAATATGTCCATGCCCTCCCTCACAGGATTGTTGTGAGATTCAAATGTGGTAATGAATGCAAAGCACTTGGTAGCTGTAAGGCAATATGGAAATATCAGCTATTATTTGGCCCCAGTTTCCTCCTTTGTAAAATGAGGGGGTTAGATCTCCAAGGTCTCTTTCAGTTCTCCACCCTAGGATCACTTTTGGTGTCTCAGTTTCCTCATCCATAAAATGAGAGTCACATGAGATAATCTCTAAGGTCTCTCCCACCTACAGAGTATGTTGCTATTTTTAGACCATACAGGGAAATCAGGCCTTTAACAGATAAAATTTTGCACCCAGAGTTAGGAAGACCTGAATCCAAATTTCATGCCAAGACCTTGACTATTGTATAACCCTGATTAATTCATTTAAGTTTGTTTAGACTCTATTTCTTGTTTATAAAATGGGTATTACAACAATTCTTTCTTCACAAGGTGGTTCTAGGAGTCAAATGAGATGATATACATAAAGAGATTTCTAAACCTTAAAGCACTATGTAAGTGTCCACTATTCTTCATCATCATCATTGTCGTCGTCATCGTCGTGATCATGGACATAGAGAGATTTGTCCTCTGGCCAGAAAGGGAAATTCATTTATTTATTTATTTTTTGCATTTTCTTAATATAAATTTATTTATTTAACTTTTTACATTCATTTTCACAAAATTTTGGGTTCCAAATTTTCTCCCCTTTTATCCCCTCCCCCCACCCCAATACACCAAGCATTCTAATTTTCCCTGTCACCAATCTGCCCTATCTTCTATCATCCCTCCCTTCTCTTGTCCCCATCTTCTCTTTTTGTCCTGTAAGGCCAGATGACTTTCTCTTCCCCATTAACTGTATTTCTTATTTCCTAGTAGCAAGAACAATACTCAACAGTTGTTCCTAAAACTTTGAGTTCCAAATTCTCCCCATCCCTCCCTCCCCACCCACCCCCCTTTGGGAAGGCAGTCGATTCAATATAGGCCATATCTGTGTAGTTTTGCAAATGACTTCCATAATAGTAGTGTTGTGTAAGACTAACTGTATTTCCCTCCATCCTATCCTGCCCCCCATTGTTTCTATTCTGTCTTTTGATCCTGTCCCTCCCCAAGAGTGTTGACTTCAAATTGCTCCCTCCTCCCATTGCCCTCCCTCCCATCATCCCCCCACCCTGCTTATCTCCTTCTCCCCCACTTTCCTCTATTGTAAGATAGGTTTTCATACCAAAATGAGTATGCATTTTATTCCTTCCTTTAGTCGAATGCGATGAGGGTAAACTTCATGTTTTTTTTCTCAGCTCTCCTCTTTTTCCCTCCACTAAAAAGTCTCCTGCTTACCTCTTGAATGAGATATAATTTACTTCATTCCATTTCACCCTCTCTCCTCCCACTACATTTCTCTCTCACCATTTACCTTAATTTCTTTTAAGATATGGTCCCATCCTATTCAATTCACTCTGTGCTCTCTGTCTCTGTATGTGCATGCATGTGTGTATGTGTGTGTATGTGTGTGTGTGTGGTCCCACCAACTACCCAGATACTGAAAAGTTTTAAGAGTTACAAATATTGTCTTTCCATGTAGGAATGTAAACAGTTCACTTTTGGTAAGTCCCTTATGACTTCTCTTTGCTCTTTACTTTTTCATGCTTCTTCTCATTCTTGTGTTTGAAAGTCAAATTTTCTTTTCAGCTCTGCTCTTTTCATCAAGAATGCTTGAAAGTCCTCTGTTTCATTGAAAGATCATATTTTCCCCTGAAGTATTATACTCAGTTTTGCTGGGTAGGTGATTCTTGGTTTGAGTCCTAGTTCCTTTGACTTCTGGAATATCCTATTCCATGCCCTTCGATCCCTTAATGTAAAAGCTGCTAGATCTTGAGTTATCCTGATTTTATTTCCACAATACTGGAATTGTTTCATTCTAGCTGCTTGCAATATTTTCTCCTTGACCTGGGAGTTCTGGAATTTGGCCACAATGTTCCTAGGAGTTTCTCTTTTTGGATCTCTTTCAGGTGGTGATCGATGGATTCCTTCAATACTTATTTTGCCCTCTGGTTCTAGAATGTCAGGGCAGTTTTCCTTGATAATTTCATGAAAGATGATGTCTAGGCTCTTTTTTTGATCATGACTTTCAGGTAGTCCCATAATTTTTAAATTGTCTCTCCTGGATCTATTTTCCAGGTCAGTTGTTTTTCCCATGTGATATTTCACATTCTCTTCCATTTTTTCATTCTTTTGGTTTTGTTTTGTGATTTCTTGGTTTCTCAGAAAGTCATTAGACTCCATCTGTTCCATTCTAATTTTGAGAGAACTATTTTCTTCAGTGAGCTTTTGAACCTCTTTTTCCATTTGGCTAATTCTGCTTTTGAAAGCATTCTTCTCCTCATTGGCTTTTTGAACCTCTTTTGCCAATTGAGTGAGCCTATTTTTCAAGGTGTTATTTTCTTCAGCATTTTTTTGGGTCTCCTTTAGCAATGTATTGACCATTTTTCATGCTTTTCTTGCATCTCTCTCATTTCTCTTCCCAGTTTTTCATCCTTTTTGAGTTCTTCCATGGCCTGAGCCCACCGGACATCCACCTCGGATGTCTGGGATACAGAGGCCCCGACCGCCATGTGTTTCCCTGATGGTAAGCATTGTTCCTCCCCATCACAAAAGAAATGAGGAAACATCATCTGTTCCCCAAGAAAGTAGCCTTCTGTGGTCTTATTTTTCTTCCCTTTTCTCGGCATTTTCCCAGCCAGTTACTTGACTTCTGACATTCCTGTCCACCCCCGCCTAGATCTGCCCAGCTAGTGCTTGGGGTCTGAGATTCAAATGCTGCTCCCCAGCCTCAGGGCTTTCTGCAGCGGGAGTGGCTGCTATTCAATGTGAGCTTAAGTTCTGGTGCTTGGGTGGGGGCAGGGCCACCTCCCAGGCTCAGTTCCCTCAGGGGGTTTATGCAGAGACCTTCAGTAATGAAGCGGAGCTCCTGTCTGCTTCGGGAGCGCTGCTGCGTCTGCCGCTGCCTCCTGAGGGGGCCTGAGTTATGGAAACACCCCGCTCCCTTCTTGGCCAGCCCAGAAATCTCTCTCACTGACCTGTAGTGCCTGTGGGTGGAGGGACCTTCGCGGCTACTGGAGATTCCGTCCCTGAAGCCTGCTCGGATCCGCTCCTCTGGGGCTGCGTGGCCAGGGCAGCAGTGGTGGGCTCCGCTGTCCGGTGCGCGATAGACCTTTGGGGTCAGCTTTCCAGGGCTCTCTGGAACGGAAATCTCCTCCACTGCTTTTCTGCACAGCTTGCAGTGCTCCAGAATTTGTGGGGAGCTCTTTTTACAGAAAATTTATGGGCTGTGGGCTCTGGAGCTAGCATACCTGAGTCTTTCTACTCCGGCATCTTGGCTCCTCCCCACCAGAAAGGGAAATTTAGAAAGGAAAATTCTATACTTATAATATTGTAAAGATCTATACAGTTTCTATTACCACCTGGGACTCTTTGGTATTCCTCAATATGGCAACGTTGAAAAACTGTTCTCCTTTCCTCCCTCACCTCATTGACACTATCCACAAATTTGGATTCCTATAGTATTTTAAAGTTTACAAAGTGTTTTCTCAAGAAATCCAGTAGGTAGTGCAGATATTGGTATCCACTGTTTACGATGAGGCCCAGAAAGGCTAAGCGATTTTCCCAAGGTCACTGAGTTAGTGTTAGAGTTGACCCTGGAAACCAGCTCTTCTGATTCATCCTTTGGAGCTTCTTCTATTAATGCTACCTCGCCCTTGTCAATTTTTCTCTCTCTTCTCTGCTTGAAGCTCCAGGGAGACTTGAGAGCAGAAACTAGATCAACCCTTCAGTATCCATGGAATTGAAGCATTTAGTGCTGAAAGAGATCATCCTGTCTAACCTGATACCTTTTTGATAAAGGCTTGGCCAAGGTCCTATAAGTTTCTTGAAGAGATAAACAATACTGCTTTTCTTTTCAACTGAAAAAGCATTTTCCATTTTTAATCATTAAAATTAATAAACTACCTAGAGGCCATTACCATGATCTCTGTCTCTACGTCTGGGTCTTTTTGTGAAGTATGTGTGTGTTCGTCCTTTGTTGCCAAAGAAGATCATGCCATCAGAGAAATAATGACATGACTTGCACTTGACTTTGTTTTGAGTGAGAGAGGGCTGTGCAGGTCACCAGCCTCACTTTTCCTCCACAGCCATCTGGATCCAGTGACCAGATATTCATCAGGATGACTAGAGATGACCCAGTATGAGGCAATTGGGGTTAAGTGACTTGCCCAAGGTCACACAGCTAGTGAGTGTCAAGTGTCTGAGGTGAGATTTGAACTCAGGTCCTTCTAACTCCTGCTCCATCCACTGCACCACCTAGCTGGCCAAAATGTAAGTGTGGAAAGGTAAGTTGTAGCCACTTTTTGAAGGGCTTTAAAAATCAAATATAGAAATTTACTTTTGACCTTTGGGGGAATAGGGAACCCTTGGAGTTTTTGAGCTAGGGCAGGGGTGGGTGGGAAGGAGGTACCACTTGAACATCCCTTTGGTAATTATATGGAAAACAGTTTAGAGAGGGGAGAGATTTAAGAAAGGGATACTAAGTAGGAGGCTTTTTCAATAGTCTAGGTATGACGTGATCAGGACCTGAACTAGGGTAAGGGACAGCTAGGTGGTACAGTGGATAGAGCACTGGTCCTAGAGTCAGGAGGACCTGAGTTCAAATATGACCTCAGACCACTTACTAGCTGTGTGACCCTGGGCAAGTCATTGGTGAGTGGAGAGAAGGGGATGGATGAAAGATAGGGTTGGGTATAAAATAGAACTTGGAACCTGGTTGGTTATTGTGGTGAGTAGGAGGAGTGTGGAGAATGACTAAAGTTGTTACTCTCAGGGACTGGAAGAATGGTGGTGCTTATGTTAGAAATAGGGAAGTTAGGAGGAGGGGGGTAGGGTTTGGGAAAAGATAATGAAGTCTGTTTTAGACATAGTGAGTTTGAGATGCCTTTCCCTAGTGACCAGGCAACATGAGGCTTTTCATGACCCATCTGCCATCCCCAGTGGTCTCTTGAGGTGTATTCAATGATTTCTGAATGACTCTTCAGCATAAAGGCATAAGAACAGTATCATGATTCACATTCCAAGGGGATAATGATTGGAGTACCCATTGCCTAGGTAATAAAGGGAACATTAATTGCTATTCAAAAAAGTGATTTGCAATTGAGCACTCAATAGATTTTTAAAGTACTTTGATATTAACCCTGTCCCCATCTCATAAGGAGATTCCAGACTCATACTGGAGACTCTTAAGACATGAATGACCTCCCATAGCCTAATATCTTCTTTCAATTGTTATCTATGACAATCCAAGAAAACGCTGTACCCTTCTAACTTAAACTTCCTTCCAATCCTCTTCCTAGCAAGTCAGTGACTAGTCTGACCTGATGCTTTTGTAGCAAAGCATGATGAGAGAAGGCCTCTTATTGATTTAAAAAATGTGGAACCACAAGAACAAGTATGAATTTAGCCCTGTTTAATCTTAACAGTTTTAAATATTACTAATGCTCTTCATTATGAAATATTCAGTGAGTTGAGTGTTATTAAGCTGAAAGTGGGATTAAAGTGAGGTATTATTCTATTTAAACTTTGGCTCATTGGGGATTTAAAAGTTCTTAAATCCAACAGGACAGATAGTATAGTGTTTCACAAAGGGATGTATTTCCATTCTAGCAGAATATTCATTTGTTCATTCATTCATTGTTTCAACAAGAATTTGTTAAGTGTGTAGACAATGGGGTAGATACAAAATTTAGAATGAATCTGGATCTTCTTTTCTAGGAGCTTATGGTACAGTAAAAGGAAAAAACACTAAAGTAAATAATCATAATACATGATGAGTGCATTTTTTGTTTGTATGGACCTTTTAAAGACAAGGAAACTGAATTCTAGAAGTAGGTAGGGTCAATATTTAGCTCAGGGAAGGACCTTAAAATTATCTTGTCCAATTAATCATCAAGCAATTATCAAAATCTTAAGGTGTGCCAGGTACTGTGCTTGGTGCTGAGTGAAGAAAGTAGGACAGTCCCTGACCTCAAGGTCAGGAGCTTACATTCTATTAAATATATTCAACTCTCTTATTTTATAGATGAGAAAGCTGAAACCCAAGGAGGCTGGCCATATGTAGGGGTCCTTTTCTCAAATACAATGCTCTTTCTAACTATAGATATGAAATAGTGACAGGATTTGTACCTTTTTTCTGAATCCAAATCAAATGTTCTTTCCATATGGTAAAATTACATTTATCTCATAGGATCGTATAGGGGACGGGGTGGGGGGGAAGTGAATGACAATAAATGGACAAAGAATTCTGATGGAGATTTAGAGTTAATGAAAAATGGCTATATCTTTACACTTAAGAATTAATTTAAATGTAAATAGTTATGAAGAAATTTAATTGCTTGCATTGATGTTGTTTCTAATAACACTTAATAAAAATGCACCAAAGTATTTGATTAATTAGAGAACCCCAATCATGCCAAATAATAGATAATTGATGTAATTAAAACATAATTATGAAATACCAACCAAAAAGTCTTATACAGCAGCTACATAGATCTTGCTGCATATAGTACCATAATAAATATTGGTTGAACTCTATTGAAAAATATGTCATAGTTTGATGTATCAGTAAGCACCCCAACATACACGGGGAGGCCTGCTATCACAGGTACTTAGATCTGCATTTATAAAAGGAAAGGTGTCTTTTGAGGGGTCAACAATCACTTTAATTAGTTCAACCAGTTGCTTCCAGACACACCTTTTTATCTTTTACATTTTCAATGCTACCAAGGCTCCTATCTATTCAACAGAGAAAATACAGAGAAATAAAAACCAAAAGACAGGGCTCTACTGCCTGAATTAAAGCAACATTGCTATGAACTTTATGTACATCTGAGCAGTGGGGGTGGGGGGTGATACTGGGGGTGGTCTGAACTTATGGCCACTCGGAATCTCGACCAGGTAATGGCAAGAGCCTTCTCATAAGCGAACTCCCCAAGTAAAATGCTAACCTCCCAGTATATATAATGAAAACTTGGCTTCTGATTGGCTCAGAGTCAGTAGGTATGAAACCTACATGACTCAGCACAGCTGTGAACTATCAGTTTTCAAAGAAGATTGAACCTTCAGGTGCTCACAATTTAGCCTGAGCCTGGAAAACAACTCCAAAGAAACAAATCCCACTTTGCTTGCTGCTACATTTAGTCGAGTCAAATTTCCCATCCTCTTCCTCATTTCCATCTCCTTTCTCTGTGCCCTCCTATTAAACATTTCCTAGGCTTGGAATGTACTCCCTCCTCACTTTTGCCTGTATAATTCTTCAATTCTTTCAAGACACAGGTCAAGCATCATCTTCTATAAGAAGCCTTTCCTGAACCTCCAACTGCTAGTGCCCTTCCTCCCTACTTCAAATTTATTTTGTACATATTCTACTCCAATAAACATTTGTTAAATGCCCATTTTGTGTAAGGCATCATGCTAAGTGCTAGGGATATATTAAAAAAAAAAAAAAAGACTATCACTGACCTCAAGTAGTACAGTCTAAAGGGAAACACACAACAAAGGAGGCAGGAAAGAATTGGGAGTGGAGGCAGACAACACACGATGTGTAGGGGCATCTTCTTCCATTGGGTTGAAAGCAGGCAGAGCAGTAGGTACGAAGTGCAGTGAGCTGAGAGTCCAGTTTCTACCCTCTATAAAGGCATCGGGAGAGGTCTGGTCCTCTAGCCCTTCCACCAGAGGGGAGAGGAGGCTGAGGGAGAGAGTTTAAAAGTGATGAGTTTATCCTGGAAGGGCATCTCATTTATGGATTGAAACCAGGCAGAGTGGCAGATGCAAGGTTGAGTGTAAATATTCTACATACATTTACATATCTACATGTCCTCTCCACCCCACCCTCAATTCTTACACCTTTCCTCCTCCACTACATAATCCAGTGACACTGTCCTTCTTGCTGTTCCCACGTAAAAATCTGTTTCCCAACTCTGGGAATTTTCACTGGTTGTCCTCCATGCCTAGAACTAGAACTCTATAACCCTCATCTTCTGACTTCCTTCAGGTCTCAGCTAAGGTCTCACTTTCTACAAGAAGTCCTTCCCAGTCCTTTTTAAGCTTAGTTGCTTTCACTTTGAGATTATCCTCTTTTCTTGTATATATTCTTGTTTGTATATAGTTGTTCAGGGAAGCTAGATATGGGCTTGGAGTCAAGAAGACTTGAGTTCACATCCAGCCTCAGAAACATCCTAGTTATACATATTTGTAACAAAGGTTTTGTTTTTCTTGCTCTTGGAGTGGGGAAGAGGTGGGAGGGAGAAAATACAGATATGAAAATAATTTAATGAATTAATTTAAATTTAAAAAGTGACTAGGATTCTTTTCACCTATAGTATTTCTGTCTTAGATTATTTCAGAATCACAGGTATTTAATTTTAGGGCTAGAAGGGACTTTAGACATCCATTTAGTTTAACCTGTCTCATTTTACATGTGAGAAAACTTAGGCCCATCAAAATGATGTTACTTGCCCAAAGCCCCACTGCTAGGAAGTGCTAAAGTTGGGATATGAACCCAGGAAGGCTGACTCTAAGTTCAGAGCTCTTTCAATTAATGCCCTTTTTAACTATACCGATGAGCACTGAGGTTTGCATACACTGAACACTGTCTACAAAAATCCACATGATGGTAATATGGATGTCTCCCCTATCCTCATAAGCTCTGGCAGGTCATTCCAAGTGGGAAAGGCTTAGAGTATAGGTCTGCTGAAAAATTGTGTCTGCTGCCTACGGGCTAGCCTTGGAAATTTCACAGTGCTTCCTCCCCACAAGGATGGTTGGCCACAGTATGTTTTTTTGTTTTGTTTTGTTTTGTTTTTAGCTACAGGTATACCTGAAGACTGTTTTCTAGTCTGTGAAGAGGTTTTGACCTGCCGCAAGGAAGGAGAGCCATTAGCCATGAAGTCAAAGATGTGAAAATACTGTATAAGGATACTGTATAAGAAAATACCATACACATGTAAGGAACTACACGTATTCTTACTGGGAGAAGGTTATAGCCTTGAGTAGAAAACCAGGATAATCACAATACATGCCCTCCCCACCTCACAGATTTGTTGTAAGCTGCTTTGCAAACTGCGAAGTAATGTACAACTACAGTTTAATTCCTGTGGAGCCCAAATTAGATTTAAATGCCTCGAAAGCAAGGTCTTTGTTGTAGTTATCTTTTGGGGCAGTAAGGTGGCAAAGTTGGTAGAGTGCTGGGCCTGGAATCAGGAAGACTTGAGTTCAAATCCAGCCTCAGACACTTACAAGCTCTGTGACTCTGGGCAGATCACTTTAATCTCTGCTTGCCTCAATTTCCCTATCTGTAAAATGGGATAATAGTAGCACCTGCCTCCCAGGGTTATTATGAGGATCAAATGAGATAATCATTGACCAGGCACAGTGCCTGGCACATAGTAAGCACTATATAAATGTTAACTGTTATTATCATCATTTTCTATCTCTAGTGACTGGCACACAGAATCACTGAATGGGAAAGGGTCTCAGAGGTTAGCCAGTTCAATAAATGACTTGATGGAGGATTTTCTCAGTAACATATTTGACAATTGGTTATCCCACCTTTTCTTGAATGCCTTTTCTTCTCCAAGGAGGAGGAGCCTATTACCTCTCAATATATTCCATCCCATAGAATCCTTCCAATACTTAAAAATAGCTTTCTTGTCTCGCTCCTCCCTCCAAAGCCTTTTTCTCCAGGCTAAACATTCCGGGTTCCTTTGATAGTTGGTCCTTACATGGCATGACCTTGAGATCCTTCACCATCAAGTAACCAATCACAAGCATTTATTAAGCACCTACCAAATACTTGCTAGGCACTGGGGATACCAAGACAAAAATGAGACAATTCTAGCTATGTTCTCCAATTATCTCTTCCACATCACAACTTTCCCTATAGTAGTTACGATAAATGAGAATTTTGGGGGAGTTTTGTGGAAACCACAGACAATGTAAGAAGGCCAGCAGACAACACAGAAAAAGTTTAGAAACTCAGAAATGCATAAAATATATGTATGGTATTATATAATATCAATCTAAATTTAACAATAAGATATTGTAAACATCCCATAAAAGAAAAAGAAAAAAAATCAGACTTCTCTGAAGGCCATTTACACAGATTTTTCCAGGACATGGGGTGTCACACCCTTAACCCCATTGATGTGGAAGGAATAGCTCTACTACATTCACCATCTTCATTGCCTTTTTTCCCCTGCTCATTATTCACCTTATTGATGTCCATTCTAAAAAGTGGTCCCTAGCTTTCTATTATTTGCTAAGCAGGTGCTTAATAAATGTTGCTGAATTAGAGATAAGCTGGAGAATATGAGGTGGCAGTATTTAGCAATGGGTGGGATATAAGAGATAGAGAAAAAGAAATGAAGAAAGAACTCCAAGGGTGTGATTCATCAGACCCCATTTTACTTTTTGCCATAGAACATCATACTTCCTGTTATTTCTGATGCTGTTGTTACTGTTTTATTGGTAACTTTTTCTTATTTAAATAACTCTGTCATTTTCCAATGATCCTAATAGAAGTCTCAGTGGTAACAAATAAGTATAGTTGAACAAAACAAATCAACACATTGGCATGTCTGAAAAAATATGCCTCCTTCTGTACATAAAGTCCTCCACTTCTCTACAGGGAAGAGCATCCCATTAATTTCTGTAAGAACTTGCCAAACTCTCTTACCTAGCATTCTTAACAATGGGATTCTACCCATCGATATTTACACTTTCTAATACTCTCCTTTTCCATGGAGGTCTTCAGGCAAGGGCTGGTTGCCACATGTTCAACATGTTTTAATGGGAATTTCTGTTTGGTTGGTGAAGTCCTTTCTAAATAAAAAATGTCATGAATATTCTATAATTATAATTGTGTCACAAAATGTTAGAACTGGTAAGTGCTTTAAAGATAATTTAGTGGAGGGATTTTTGATCTTTTTTTTGCATCATAGACCCCTTTGGAAATCTGTGGAAACCAATGAAACTCTTTTGAGAATAATGGTTTTTAAATGCATAAAATAAAATACATTGGACTATAAAGAAAACCAATTATATTAGAATACAATTTACTAAATATATTGCCTAACAATTTCACGTACTGCAGGTTGAGAATTACTGATTTAATGTTACCACTTTACTTCGTCACTTAACCTCAATTGCCTCATCCTGGGTCATCTCCAGTCATCCTGATGAATATCTGGTCACTGAATTCAGATGGCTCAGGAGGAGAAGGCAGGTGACCTTGCACAGCCCTCCCTCACTCAAAACAAAGTCAAGTGCAAGTCATGTCATTATTTCTCTGATGGCATGATCTTCTTCGGCAACGAAGGATGAACACACACACACACACACACATACTTTGTAAATGAGGAAAGATGTCAAGAGCCTAAAAACATATGTGAAAAAAATGAGGATTTTAGTGGATTACATGTAAAATATGAGACAATAATATGACAGAAGCATAATGCTCAGAGTGAGGAAGGGGATGGTTCTTTTATTTTCTTCAATGGTTAGGCCACATCTGGAAGGTTGTGTGCACTACATTTTAGAAAGGATTGTGGGGGACACTCTGGAATACGTCCAGTGGAGAGTGACTAGAATAAGATGGGGCAGGGACTTGAAACAATGCCATATGAAGATTGGTTGAAGACACAGGTATTCCTTATTCTGGAGAAAAGAAGACTTAGGAGGAAATATGATAACTGTCATGAAGTATTTGAAAGGCTGCCAAATGGAAGATAGATTACACTTGTTTCACCAGGTGCCAAAGGGATAGCTAGAAGGAATGTTTAAGACTTTAGAAAGCAGCAGGATTTGACTGAATACATGAAAAAAAAAACTTCCTAACAAAGCTATTGAAAAATGGGATGCATTTCCTTGGTAATGTGTGTTTCTCATGTCTAAAGGTCTTCAACTGGCTGGATGCCAACTGAGGGTATTGGAGATAAAATAATTGATTGGTATGTGTTGGACTGGAGGACCCCTGAGATCTCTCTTCCAACTCTGAGATTCTGTGAAAGGGAGACCCAGGGAGTACTGAACAACAACTTGTGATTAGTATGAGCTGCTGCCCCACTGGGGACCCAACTGGCCAATTCCAGTTGGGTAATGCAACTCCTCTTCCTCTCCTTTTCCTTCTCTCTTCCCTTCTGCTTCCTCCTCCCCTCCCCTCCTGTCCTTTCCTCCATCCACACAGGGTATAATACCCTTACCTGAAGGTGCTCTGCCCAAAAGAATGCAAATTTTTCATCTGCTGAAACCTCACAAGCTATCTTGGGGATTATGATTAGATTTCTTTCTTGAGAACCATGCCTTAAACCCAGATCACTTTGGCTGTCATTGATTGGCTAAAAATTAATCCTAGCCCAAGCCCCACCTGGTTATTCTTTGGGACCTGATGGCTCAGACTGAATGTCTGTTTTGGCCAGAAACCTTAAGGGGCTTCCCTTCCCAGACTGATTTTTTTTTTTGACTAGCTAGAAGAGGCTGTTCTTTGCCTTATTTCTTACCTAGCCTTAATCACTGAATGGGTATTGCCTAAGTTAAACTGAGACCTGGAAAAGACTTTAGCTCAAAAACACCAAAGCTTCCCACTGCCTTAAGGGTCATCTCCAGTCCTCCTGATCTATATCCTACCACTGCATCCAGATGACTCTGGAGGAGAGAGTGAGGCTGGTGCCTTTTCACTGCCCTGCCACACTTAAATCCAATTCACTGGCAAGTCATGGTATCACCTTCCTGATGTCACAGTCCTTTTCTGGAATGAAGGACAAACAACACCAGTGATGGAGCCAGAACCAATGCTCTGGTCTTCTGGCTACAAATCCAGGGAGATCGTCTTGGGCAGATTGTAGAGAATACTGGACTTACATCTGGGAACAGACCCAGTCTCTGCTCCCTTGTTCATATTTCAGTCTTTAGTTGAACTTAGGTTCAGTGCACTTTATATAAGATACCTCCAAAGTAGACACAATACAACCTTATGAGGGAAGGCACTAGGATGTAGGAAGATTAGGGAACACTTCCTGCAGAAGATGATCCTTGAGCCACACCTAGAAAGAGGTCAGGAGTTTTAAAAGATATGGAAGAACTCTCCAGGTCTGGGGTGAGGGCAGGGGTGGGGATAGGGATAGACAGTTCAAAGGCATGGAGATTGGAGATAGAATGTTGTGTGTGAGGAACAATAAGTAGGTCACTGCCTGGACCATCAAGAGAATGTGTAGAATGGGGTAACATAAAAGAAAACTGGTGAGACGAAAAGGGTCCAGACTGTGAAGAGCTTTAAATGCCAGATACAGGAGTTCATATTTGATTCTAGAAGTAATAAGATATATATTGCATGACATGGTCTGATTTTTACTTTAGCAAAATCACTTTAAGCTTTGTGGATGATGGATTAGAGTAGGGAGAGCCTTGAGGCAGAGACTGATTAGGAGGCTATTGCAATAATTCAGGTGAGAGGTGATGAGGACTTAACTAGAAAGACTGTGGAGAGAACGGGATAGGTACAATTGTAAAGATATAGGATTTGGCAACTGATTGGATATATGGGGGTGAATGAATGAAAATTATTAAGTGCTTACTATGTGTGCTAAGTGCTGAGGATGTAAATCCAAGCAAGGACTACAGTCTTTGCCTTAAGGAACCTACAGTGTGATGGGGGAGGACAATACATATAATAATTAGAGTTGGAAAGGAAGTGCTGGAGGGAAGAGAAAGAAACACAGCTTGGAGATGTCCCGAGACTGAACAGAATAAGTTGGAAGCTCACCAATCAGATTCTGTGATCCCACAGAGGATGTCACTGATTGGTGAGCTAGAGTACCTGGAAGGAAGGTAGTGTCTTCAGTAGTGATAAGGGAGTTCAGAAGTAGAATGGGTTGGAGGGAAAGATAAGTTCTATTTTGTACATCTTGAGTTAGAGATATCTACATGAGATCTATTTTGAAATGTCTAGTAGGCAGTCAGTAGTGTTAGACTGGACCTCAGGAGAGAGACTAGGGCTTGGATATATAGACGTGGGGGTCATCTGCATGGAGATGGTCATTGAATTTATGGGAGCTGATGAAATCAGCAAGTGAGATAGTGTAGAAATAAAAAAGAAGAGGAACCAGGTCAGAGCCTTGGGAAACACCCATAGTTAGTATGCATGCCATAGATAATGAATGAGCACAGGAAACAGGAGAATCAGTCAGACTAGTAGGGGAGTACCCAAGAGAAAACAGTGTCACAGAAAACCTGAAGAGATGAGAGAATTTAAGAGGAGACAGTAGTTAACACTGTTAAATACTACAGAAGTCAAGAAGGATAAAAGCAGAAAAGGCCATTGTATTTGTAATTAAGAGAATAATGTTAACTTGAAGAGGGCAGCTGCAGTTGAGTGATGAAGTTAGACGTTTAAAAGGATTAAGGAGACAGGAAGTGGAGGCACCAAATGTAGACAACTTTTTAAAGGAATTTATCTAAAAAAGAAAGGAGAGATATAGGAGAATAGCTGTCAGGGGTGGTAGGATCTAGTAAATTTTTTTTAACAGATTAGGGAGACTTTCGGGTGACTGTACACAACAGTACATTGAAAGGGATTGAAGATTAGGGAGAGAGAATGGGATTGATAGTATGGGTTATCTACTGGAGAAGACAGAATAAAGGGTGTATGTAGAGGGGTTACTTTGGTGAAGTCGATTGTTCTTCAGTGACTGGAGTAAAGGAGGAGAGAGTTGCCAGGAGTGATGTCAGGGAATAAGAAGAGGGAAAAAGAAGATTCTTGAGGGTGACTATCTTTAATTTTTTCTGTGAAGTACAGGGCAAGGTCTTTAGCAGAGAGGATGGCAGGAGAGGATGCTACAGAAGGCCTGAAAAGAGAAGGGGCTTATTAGTTATGTGACCATGATAAGGTTTCTGAGCCTCTCTGAGTCTCAATTTCCTCATTTAAAAATGGGGACAATGATACCTATCTCATGGGGTTGTTGGGATTATCAAGTTGTGTAAAAGATCACTTTAGAGACCTTAAAGGGCTATCTAATTAAGTGCAGGCTTATTACTGATGTTTGTTAGGGTAAGCCTGAGACTGAATAATGTTCAGTAGCATTTTAGTATTTAACATATTATAATTTTTAAAAAACATAGTCTTTGCAAGGAGAGAAGGAGGGATTGAGATTTGGGGGAAAAAGGGGAGCTAGCTACGGGCTACCAAGAAAAAAAGAAGTAAAGAAACAAAGAGGACCATTGAAGCACTCGTTTTTTAAAAGCACAGAAGAGAACAAAGAAAATTTAGAGGGAAACACAGATAAACAGGATAGCTTTGAAAATATAATGCTGAATTTATTATTGCTTTTAGAAAAGTGAGATGTACTTAATAGATACTTGTGATTTCATATACAATCCTCTTTTTCTGTTTACATTGTGTATTAAAATGTCTATTTTTGTCTTCATTAAATTTAAAACAAAATAAAGATTTTAAAAGCAAAACAGAAAAAGCAACAACAAAGGCACACCCAACAATCTAGATTTAAGGGACCTCAAAGGTCATTTATTTCATTATGACTTAGAAGCCATTCATTCGTTTGGCTCAATTCCTTTCCCAGATGAGGAAACTGAGGCCCAGGCAGGTTTAGTGACTCACCTAATATAGGTAGCAATCATATAGGTATCAAATAGGTAGCAATCATCAGAGACAGGATTTTAAATCAAAGTCCTCTGACTGCAGTTAATACTCTTTCTGCTCTACCATGTACTTCCTCTCCCTATTAACTTTCAATCGACACAATTTTGATAAATTAGAACACTTCTTTCACCAGCCATACTGTCTGGCAAAGGATATACTGAACTAGATCTTTTGATTAAAAGCAAACAAAAAACACTTCTTGATATAAATTTTGGATTTTACATACAAAACAGTTTTTCCTTTATCCTTTTCCTCTTCTGAAATGGGCCTTCCTTCCTTCCTTCCTTCCTTCCTTCCTTCCTTCCTTCCTTCCTTCCTTCCTTCCTTCCTTCCTTCCTTCCTTCCTTCCTTCCTTCCTTCCTTCCTTCCTTCCTTCCTTCCTTCCTTCCTTCCTTCCTTCCCCTCCTCTACACTTTCTTTGCCTTCTTTCTTTGCATAACACTTCCTCCTCTTGCTACTGAAGAAAGGGAATTCTAATGTGCTCCTTTAGAACAAGCCAAAGACTATGCAACTGAAATATGTTGAGCAAACTCTGGAGATTACAGAATCAAGTTCAGTTGACCTTGTGCCACAAATTTAGCTCCAGTCCACTTAAACTGCCAACAATAATAAATTAAGCTATTGCATTTAAAGGACATTTGGAATGGGACTGGGCAAGGGATCAAAGGCTCTGTTAAGTGGAAAGCACTTAGCCTGCTTCTCCTGATGCCCAGACTGTCTAAGGGTAGTTGTCTCCTGCTTCTCTGTGGAATGCATTGTATTTGAGCTTGTTTTAGGCTATTACATACAAGGTGACAGACCTAGTTTATCCTGGTCATTTGGGGGTGGAGGGGAGGAGACAAGAATAGAGAATTGACTTTTTAAAAATGTTTTAAAATTCTTCCAACTATATAACAAAAGCTACTAAATTGAAGGTTGCTCTGGAGGAATTTGTTGTCTTATTTTACTTTCTATTTGAGGATATTTTGTTCTATGTCTTTCCAAAACACATGTGGCAAATGTCAACCAGTTGTAGGTGTCACACAGGACCGTAGGCTTCGAGCTAGAAGGGATTTTGGCAGTCACCCACTCCACCCCTTCATTTTACAGATGAGAAAACCGAGGCATGGAGATGTTGAGTGAGACAGTAAGTGACAAAACAGGAATTTTAACCCAAGTCTCACACTGACAAGATGATAATGAGGGAGTTTTAAGCCATGCTTAGGCTTATGATGAAATCAAGTTGGTTTACAGAGTTTTAAAAAACAATGTTATTTTCCATTCTTTGTTCATATCAAGAGGATTTCTTCTCTCCAGGCCTAAAATAGGGGAGGAATTTATTGTATATACCTTTGTATTAGTTCCTTGAAGATGGAGAATCTTTTATCTCCTCTCAGTGCCTAGCACAAGACCTTGAATGCAGTTCGTACTTAATAAATGATTTCTAAATAAATGAATTGGGTAAAATAACAGGCAATACTTTTAATAAAAGTCTTGAAAAGATGCAAGAACATGGGTCAGAGAGATGATTCTTGTGTTCTCTTTCAAGTCCTTCTCTACCACTTGTGGAGAGTTGTGACTGTGAAGGGCACTCATTTTCTCTGAGCTTCAATATCCTCACCTGCAATAGAGAGAGAATACTTGTACTATCTCACAGGTGGGAAGAAAGTCTTTTGAAAGTCTTAAGATATGATACATAGATCCAAATTCTTATCATTTATATTTATTATCAGTTCTATAAAATTCAAAGTTCTATCATTATGTTATTATGTAATTATGTATTAATGTCCTAAGAAAAGAGAATCGTTTTGCTAGGTAGGAGTGCATGGTAGTTTGGCATTCATAGAATTGCTGGAATTAGATAACCTAAGTTCAAATCCTACCTCTGACAGATGTTGGAAGGGAACAAAAAAGGCCAATTTATAAAGAAATATCCCTCCAAGCTTCATTTGTAATAGTTGAAAAAAAGCTGAAACAACTCCTGTGTCCAATGACTAGGTGATGGCTCAAGAAACTGTTATTTTTTGTTGTTGTTTTCAAAGAGGGCCAATGATGTCACAGGTGATTACTTGTATGTGCATTGGATTTCAATGAGGCAGAGTTGCATAAAATTATCAGTTTCATTCTCTCCTCCAGAGTCATCAAACTCAAATGGCAAGACAAAAGTCAAGACAGATGGCCTGGGATGTTGGGTCTGACCTTGGTGTATTCTATGTCTGATCAAGCCCTAAGCACTCCACAGCACCTGCTTTAGCTATCTTCATGGCCATTCGAACAAACTGTTCTCTCTGCCCACTCTTCTGGGAGAAGTCATCACGTGCTTGGGTTGGACATCTCCCTAACTCACTGACAGGTGTTGGTTACCCTCTACCTGGTTTATCGCATCTGCCAAAATGTTTTACTGGGGTATAGCTGCTGCTCATGCTATAGTTTCTTGGAAATACAAGTGAGAGTCATGTGTCAGCTAGGCATCAAAGGTGAATGAACTGTCCTGAAAAGGGCTCAGCAAATCCTCACACCGAGGTACTAATCCTTCTTGAACACCCAACTAGGTGGCACAGTGGATAGAGCACTGAGCTTGGAATCAGGAAGACTCATCTTCCCAAACTCAAATTTGATCTCAGATACTTAATAACTATATGACCCTGGGCAAATCACCTAAACCTGTTCGCCTCACTTTCCTCATCTGTACAAATCACTCCAATATTAAGAAACTGTGAAATATAAATGTAATGTAATACTCTTGTTCTAAGAAATAACAATTGTGAAGAATGCAGAAAAATGTGGGAAGATAGATAAATATAGCACGAAGAAAGCAGAACCAAAACCACTGATAGTATAGTCAGAAAAAAATCATCAAAATGGACAAAAAAATTGGACAGAACAAAAAGGAATTCAAGCAAACAGGAAATCATTATCATTACTTAGAAGAAGCCCAAATTGCCAATAACTTAGTATGTCTGGTTTTGGGTGAGAAGAGAGAATGTGACACAGTTGATCTGAGGTCCACCTGGCTCAAGTGTCAAGAAATTCTACATTCAAATCCTGCCATTGATACATTCAAGTTAAGTGAAAGTGGAAATGTCACCAGTGCCCCAAGTAATTCTGTAAGATCCCAAGTTATGGATGGTTATGCTGATTTGCATTCATGGATACTGGAAGTTTTCTAAATGGATGGAAGCATAGATACATCCACCCCCTTCCTATGCCCATTCCTCAAATTGCTTAGTTATTATTTTTGCTATGTTTTTAATCTTATTGCTTGTTACTGTTAAGAATAAGGTACCTAGGTGGTGCAGTGGATAGACTGCTGGACTTGGAGTCAGAAAGACTTGTCTTCTTGAGTTCAAATCTGACATCAGCCACTTACTAACGGTGAGATCCAGGGCTAGTCACTTAACTATATTTGCCTCAGTTTCTTCCTCTGTAAAATGAACTGGAGAAGGAAATGCAAACCACTCCAGTATCTTTGCCAAGAAAACCCTAAAAATGGGGTCACAACCTGGATACAACTGAAATGACTCAACAACAAAAATGTTTAGAATATGTTTAAAAAATATATAGAACTATATAGAAAGACCCACAAAATTAGGTCAGTAGAATTCAAAGCAGAGCATATGTGTTGGCTACAGTCATGCATCAGTACTTTATGTTGTACTAAAACAGCCATCCTCAGAAAAGCCCTCTGTGCATCAACATCCTCTCCAAATTACAGCTTACAAGTCCTCAAGTCGTGTGTTTATTTTTACTAGCCAGAGGACAGCTTACTTCAGAATGAACAATGCTTGAATACCATAGTAAATAAAGCTGACATTAAAAAAATTATGTCCCCATGTACCCATGGGGTATACTCTCCTACAGATTGCCACAATATCTATGGGGGTGGGTATATTTATAGAGAACATGCATGTCAGGGAAAACACATAGAGTGCAGATATTGTGAACATGTGTAGCCAGGGAACAATTTTGAATGGGCACACATGAAGAATCTGTATGGTCAGGCCACACATAAAGAGGGCAAACCTGTAGTAGATGCATATGGTCAGTGTACATTTATGGCACAGTAAGTGCCACATAGTAGATACTTAATAAATGGTTTTTACTGACTGTTAAGAGCCCAACTTACCTCCCAATATCCTCACTTAATTAGTTCATCAATGAATTGGAGCCCAAGAATTTGGGCCTTCTGTTTCTGAAAGGTCTGCCTTGAGAAGCAGCGTGTTGAAGTTTCCCCTTCTTGGAGGTCATCAAGAAGAGGCTGACTAATCACTTGTTGGGTATATTACGGTGTAAATTTTTTTGTGTATGGGCTACATTAGAAGGCAACAGAAGTCCCTTCAAATTCTCCAGTTTTGAGATTCTGTACTAATGTTATCGTGCAGGCATTTTATCTCCACTGTGTGTCTTGTTCCTGCCTAGTATGGTCTTTCCATTGGATATCCCGTCTTAGAGGCTTAAGCTTTTCATGGCCAATGGCCAGGCTTTCAACTCCCATCTGCTAAGGTGCAGAGGCTGGAAAGCCTCTCCTTGAAAAAGGGAAGCTGACAGCTCCTTAATCTGTAGTTGAGATACAACCTATTCCTTTTAGCTAAAGGCAGCTGACAAAACTGAAGAGTGCTGCCCATGCTCAGATTGTCTCTTCTTTTGCTTGCCAGTGTCTGGTGTTGCTTTGAAATCTAAACTCTCTGACTTGGGGTTGGATGTTGTGTGTAACCCATTTACTCCACTTTGGGGACCTTGTGCTCCTCATCCATTTTGGGGTTTCTGCCTCCCAAATGTCCATAGCACCTATGTAGAGGCAGTGGGTGCCTCCAGAACTCTGTTCTGGGCCCTCTTCTCTTCTTACTTTATAATATTTCACTTGATGATCTCATCATCTTTCATAGATTCAATGACTTTCAGATTTATCTGCCTCTTCTAACTTTCAGGCTTGCATCTCCAACTGCCCATTAAACATCTCAAAATGGATGTCTTGTATTACACAATTGAACTCATTATCTTTCCCTCTAAACCTTTCCCCTTCCAAACTTCCTTATTGCTCTTGAGAATACCACTATACTTCTAGTCACTTGGACTGGCTACCTAGCTGTCATCCTTAATTCCTCACTGTTGATTTCCAATCTGTTGACAAGTTCTATCATTTTTACTTTTGTTAATATCTCTCCTATATGCCTCCTTTTCTCCTTAGACACTGCTACCATCATGGTACAGCGCTCATTGTCTCCATCCGGATTACTGCAATAACCTGCTAGATGGTCTTCTTGCCTTAGGTCTCTCCCCATTCCAGTCTATTCTCCATTGAGTTGTCAGACTAATCTTAAAGCACAAATCTGACCCAGTCGCTTCTAAACAATAAACTCCAGTGGCTCACTATTATCTCTAGGATCAAATATAAAATCTTCTGTCTAGCATTCAAAGTCCTTCACAATTTGGTTCCCTCTTACCTTTACAGTCTCACTTATAACTCCTCCCCCCACCACTATATACTTTGCCATTCAGTGACAAAGGCTTTCTTGTTGTTCCTTGGATAAGACATTTCATCTCCTGACCCTCTTTCACTGGCTGCCCTATATACCTGGAATTCTTTCTCCCCTCAGCATCCCTGTTGCACATGAGAACAGATCCTAAAATCTGAAATAATTTTAGAATGAAATTTATTTAGTCATTTTTTAGAAGAGAAAAACCAGAAGAAGACTCCCTATGCATTGTCTGGAAGATTTACATCATATAGAATTCAAAGACGAGTACCCTCATGTTAATGTGATATAGCTGTTTAGCTAATTTGTGGAGAGGGCTGTTCCCAGATGAGGTCCTCTGAGATGTATATCAATAAGCATAAACATTCAAATTAAAATCAATCAAGATGTAAGCATAAACATTCAACTTTGGGGGAACCCAAAACACAAGCACTGGGTGGATCCAAGACCTGGGTGATATCCAAATATTCTTTGCAGCTGTCCAGCTTCCCTAGGAGTGGCTCTGAGGTCAGCCTGAACTCTCCAGTAAGCTTTTGGGTTAAGCAATTTCTAGTCACATCAAGCTAGATTCAAATAAGATTAATAAATTATAAATAATAAAGTATTCTTTCCACAATCCCATCTTTTGGGCTTAAAGCCCAGCATTCTCATACTAGCAAGAGCTTAATTACAGAAGCAGAAAACTGGGTTATGATTTCAAAAGGAGTTCATTAAAATAACCCAACTCATTGACATTCTATTCACTACCTATCTCATCTAGAATTTGATAGAATTCCTCTAAGGAGAGGCAGGGGCCAGATTAGTGACAAACTTCTTAATGTCTAATGGTCAGAAGGATCATTTTGAGTAAGTCTCTGGGGTGATAAATCAGGGGCTTTAACTTACACCAAGAAGCAAGTACACTGTGGCCAAAAACATCACAAAAAAATCATAATCCCATGCTTCCTTTGTCATAAAAATTGAACAGAGTCATATTAAGAAGGCAAATCTTTTAAAATAGACATTATAGGTAAACTAAGTTAGGTTAGATTCCTTTTAGAGGATTCACAATGTGCTGTTTAAGAGTAGAGACAAATCTTTTTAAATCAACACTATAGGTAAACTAAGTTAGGTCAGACTACTTTTAGAAGATTCACAATGTACTGTTGAAGAGTGGAGATTTATGTATCACCTAGGCACCCAAGAAAACTAGGGTGGAGAAATCCTGCCTTACAAAGTTAGCTAGAGGAATGACTAAATCACTTAAGGAAGCTCGAACTTCTCTTTGGCCATCTACCTGATGAATGTCACAATTTACATTATTATTCCCTAAGCAGATTTTGGTCAGGTGAGGTTAACATAAGCAGAAGACTTTTGGTTGATCAAAAAATTGCTGGAGCACTGCCCTGATGTCCAAACAATAAAGAAAAGGAATTTGGGCACCCCCCTCTTGCAGACAAACATAAACACTATAAAACTTACAGGCAAGAGCAGTACCATCGTAATCCTCAATATTAAATGCCATTAAGGCTCCTTGGTCCCAGTAACCCACAACTGTTTCCATATTACCTACTGGCTTCTCTGGCTTTTTTCAGGTTCAACTAAATTTCCACCTTCTATGATGAACCTTTTCTGATCCCCTTTAATGCTAATAACCTCTATTGATAATCTTCAATTTATTCAGTATATATCTTGTTTATATCTTGTTTTCATATTGTCTCCCCAATTAAATTGTGAGCTCCTTGAGAACAAGGTCTCTTGACTGTTTTTGTATTCCCAGTTTACCTGTTGTTAATCTCATTTTGCTCTCCATATTATCTGAGTGTTTGCAAGTGATTTGGGGCAAATGAATTTTTGTCAAGAATTTGGCCTGAGTAAAGAGGTAGAAATTATTGCCTTCTATCCTGTTGGCCTCACTTTGCTACGTTTGTTTATGAATGTCTTCTAGTTATGAGTCCTTGACCTTTAAGTGGTTTGTTTGTTTTTATCCAGAGCCAAGTTCTTGAGATAGCTTCAGTTTCCTAATTCGTGTCCCAAATATAGTAGCACCTTGATTTAATTTGTTCTGAGATTCTGTTTCTCATGTGATTTGTTCATATTGCAAAGTGAATTTTCCCATAGGAAATAATGTGTAGTCAGATATTCAGTACCACATCCCAAAAAATTCATATAAAAATAATCATTTATAATTTTAAGTTTTTTGTCCCTAATGTCTGAAATACAATAGTAATGATTAGTACACAATATAAACGGAAAATAAAATAAATTAACCTGCACTTTACTTTGGAGAAGAGGCATGATTGGCGTGAGGGAGATGAGGGGGAGGAGGAGGAGGAAGGAATATTGTCTGGAAGGAGAATCTCCTGTGATATTTTACTGAGGATTTTAATGTCGGGGGTGCTCTCTCTTATGCTACTTTCACTAAAAGTAAGACTAACACTACTGCCTTCACTTATTTATTTGTTTTTTAGAATTACTTTCATGTTTTGACTCACTGATTTGTTTTTTTTACCTTGCTTCTAACTAGGAATCTATCTAACGACACTAGTTTTTGAGGTTTTTAAAATTAATTTATTTGTTTTCAGTTTTCAACAATCACTTCCATAAGTTTTAAATTTTCTCCCCCTCCTTCCCCTCTCCCACCCCAAAATGGCGTGCAGTCTTATATGGGTTCAAAAAAAAAACATTGTCCAAGTTGAGCGTCCTCCCTTCATGAGCCTTTCCAGTCCAAACGTGATGTTAGCACTGTGAGCTTTTGTTAGTCCTGCAAGACAAATTTTTCGAAAAATTTTTCCTCGTTCAGTGAAACATCCGTAAACCAGATTACTCATAAACCAAGGTTTTACTGTACTTTGTTGAAAATCCTCCTGTGTAAAATGAGGGGCATAGATCAGATGATCTCTAACATTTATTACATCTCCAATGGCCTATGATTCTAATGCACCAAATATTTTTTGTTAAGTTAAACCAAATATGGAAGTGAAAGAAAAAAGAAATGTGTCATTATTTGAGATAAAGAAGTTTACAAACTGAGGTCACCTGTGAGTGCAGAGCACCATGGGTTTCTCAAACTAGAGACCCATGGAAAAGTCTTTTATACCTATGGGAGGGAAAGGGAAGGAGGCAGCGCCAGGTAGCAAGGTCTGATCATAAGATCCCAGCCACCCCTGGCAATAGAGTCACTTTATTCTGGCTGTTTGCTCTTCATGCCATGAATACCAAAGGAAAGGGACAAGGACATCAAAGGCCTGGACCCAGCTTGAGCCAGCTTCCCCCACAAGGCAAGACCTCAGGATGGGACTTAAGGTCTGACTCAGCTCAACCTAATTAACACTATCTTGCTGGGAATGCTACTGATATTCTGACATTGCTAGGATTGTTTAGGGAGTCACAGGTAACATTACATTTGGTATTAATGATTTCTGTCATATTAACAAATTTATATAATCACTAAGTGCCTACTGTGTATATCGTTAGAAAGACAAGTAACATATAGTTCTATCCCTGCAGGGGTTGGAATACACAGTACATTTCCCTACACAATGCAGTGATATTTGAGTGCTTTTTACGTATTTCTATAGCAACATGTGTTCCTAAGGATACAAAAGGTGTTCTTTCTCCTTTTCTACTAAAAATCTCAAGTTTTCAGGTAGTAACTCAGGAGATGGAAGCAGCCGGAGAGCTGGCAGTAACCCAATGATTTTTGGGGTGTTATCTTGACTGATTGTGTTTATGGCACAGCGAATTGGGAGATTCAGCAGTGTCCACAGCCTTTCACATTAATATAGACTTTTGAAATCTTTGGGAAAAATAGTAATTTATGTTAAAGTTAATAATGACTTAATTGTCACAACATAGCTTCTGTTTAGATGTGCTGACAAATTAACAAGGCCCAATTTTGGTTTAGTTAGGGCTTAATAAAAATGATTTGTAAAAAAAAGATAATTTGGCTGAAAATCAGTTACAAGCAGAAGCTTCTTTTTAGCCAAGGCAATAGCCTCAGGAACTGCATCAGCAAGGACAGAACATTTGTAGGCTAACAGCACCTCTCATGTCTATGGAGAGGAGACATGATCCAGTGGATCCAGGACTGACTTTGAAGTAGGAAGACCTGGGCTCAGATCCTATCTGACATGCATACTGACTTTTATTAACAGGAACAAGTCATTTAACACGTCAGTGCCCTACGCAACTAAGACTATAAAGCCACTGATATCTCTTCTGGACCTTCTTTTATCTATACTCTGTTACTTTGAACTTTATTAGGTCCCTTGGATTTAATCATTTTTTGGAGCTCCATTTCTCCATCAACATCTTCTTTTGGACATTTCAAAATAGGTGTCTCATAGACATCTGAAATTAAATATATTGGAGGCAGCTAGGTGACTCAGTGGATAGAGTACTGCATCTGGAGTCAGGAAAATCGGAATTCAGACTTGGCCTCAGATACTTACTGAGTGACCCTGGGCAAGTCAATTAACCTCTGTTTGCTTTAATCTACTGAGAAGGAAATGGTAAACCACTCCAGTATCTTTGCCAAGAAAATCCCATGGACAATGTGGTCCCCCGGGATCCCAAAGAGTTGGACACAACTGAATCAACTGAACAATAATATATAGTGGTGACATAACATACATACATGTACGTATGTATATGTTACCATGTTGGGAATACAAAAACAAAAAAATAATAGTCCCTGTCCACAAGGAGTTTATATTATTTTCAGATATAGATATATTATGCATGTGTGAACATATGTCTATGTGTGTGTATATATGTACATATACATATTGCTTCACAGTTTATAACAATCTTTCTGAAAAATGAAAATGAAAAACACTTTGCTATTGGATTGATTATAAATAATAAAGTTATAAATGATATTTTAAAATGAAATTTTATTTTATTTTCAAAGATCAGTCATATCTCCTCATTTTCTTTTTCCTGTTCCCACTGAGAAGGCAAGAAAAATAAAACCCCTGTTACAAAGCTATATAGTCGATCAAAACAATATTTCTCATTGTCCATCAGAATGGCTAAAATAATGTCTCAATCTGTACTCTGCATCTATTACCTCTCTCTTAGGAGGTGACCAGCATGTTTTATTATGAGTCTTTAGGAATTTTGGTTGGTCATTGTGCTGATCAGAGTTCCCAAGTTTCCTTTTAAAAAAAATATTGGTTTTAATCATCCGAGATCGACCTTTTCATTCTCATACTCCAACCTCCACCCACCCCATTGAGAACACAAGAAAAACAAAACCCATCACAAACACATATAGTAAAAAACAAATGTCCACACTGGTCATGTCCTAAAATATTTTGAGGCTTTCATCTCTCTAATTGCAAGTGGTTAACATGTTTCATCATTAGTCCATTGGAATCTTTCAGCCCAATAGTATTTTATCACATTTATATGTAATAATCTATTCATGCATTCCCTAATTTATGGATATCCTTTCATAGTCCCATTCTTTGTTACCTTAAAAAAGAGCTTTAGGTATTTTTGTATATCCTTAAAGTTTGTTGTGCTTAGGACTAATCCCTCCTTTAACTTACCCTCCCTCTAATTCCTCCTCCTTATTTCTCCCTTTTCCTATTTCCCTGTTGAGTGAAATGTATTTCCGTAACCACTTGTTTCTCTCTCTCTCTCTCTCTCTCTCCCCTTTTGCATGACATTGGGATTCAAGTATCAGCTGTGCCCCACCTTCCTTGTTTATATAGATGTCTACTTTGTGCACTTCAGTTATGTGAAAATACCGTTTTCCTTTACCTTCTTTCCCTTTCCCCCACCCTTCTTAAGATCATAAAAACATAAAGGAACTACTCCCAGACCTTGTCTAATTGGACTCCCTCTATGAACCTTGATGATGCTAGGGATCATATGGGACACATGCATCATCTCCCCATATTTGAAAGTAAGCAGTTCATGTTTTGTTTTTTATGTTTCTTGAACTCCAAAGTTTCTCCTCAGCTCTGGTCTTTTCATTAGGAATGATTGAAAACCCCCTATTTCTTTAAAGGTCCATTTGTTCCCCTCTGTAGCATTCTACTCAGTTTCTTGGCTTTAATCCCTTATCCTTTGCCTTCTGGAATATCATATTCCAAATTCTCTGCTTCTTTATAGTGGTGCCTGCTAAATTGTGTATGATCCTGACTCTGGCTTCTCTGTCCTTGTATTTTTTTCTTCCTGACTGCTTGCAGTATTTTTTCCTTGACCTAGAAGGTTTGGCTTTTGGTATGTTTTTCCTGGGAATACCTTTTCAGGAAGTATTCAATGGATTTTTTTCTGTTTCATTTTGCCCCTTGTTCTAAGAGATCTAGGCATATTTCTTTTAAGATTTCTTGCAATATGAGGTCTAGGATTTTTTTTCCTTTTGGTCATGTATTCAGATAGTCTAAGGATACTTACATTTTTTTCCACCTAGATTTGTTTTCCAGTTCAGTTTTTGCTATGAAATACCTTACATTTTCTTCTTCTTTTTTTAACTTCTTGGCTTTGGTTTAATATCTCTTGTTGCCTCCTGAAGTCATTGACTTCTTTCAACCCGTTCAAATTTTTAGGAGTTTGTTGCTTGGCAAAGTTTTGTGCCTTTTGTACTGAGCTGTTAATTCTCTTTCTAATTCTTTCTTCCATGGCTCTCATTTCTTTTTTAATTTTTTTCTCAAGTGCTCTCATTCCATTTACAAAAACTTTTTTTAACTAAAAAAACCAAAAAAAAAAACAACCCCAAAACAAAACCAAAGCAAAACCTACAAATCTTACTTTATCTCTTCAAGGATTTCTAGTTGAGTCTGTGGCCAAGCTGTGTTTTTATGTTTTTTCCTCTGAGGTAATATTTGTAGACTGCAATTTGGAGTCATTACCTTCTTCTGCATCAGCATATTGAGTGCCCTTGCCACCATAATAGTTAATTATGGTGGGATCCTTTTATTCCAGCCTATTTCCTGACTTCAGACTATTGTGCTATTCCAGAACCTCAGGGACAGGCCAAGGATCTGCAAGCTTTGAGTGCTAACAGAGCGATCTGGTCTGGGGGCAAAGTCTGACTGCTGCTTCCCTGTTTTGTTCTCTACAAGTTCCTGATCTGGGTTTTGGTCCGTGCAAAGCTAGACTGCTGCTGGACTCCACCCCAATCATCTCAGAAAGTCAGAAGCATAGACTTCACTTTGGTCTGGGATTTGTGCCCTAGTGAGTCTTCTGCAGGCTGGGCTACACGCTGCAACTGAGATTTTGCTTTGTGCCTGAGGTCTGAGCCACAGCACTTCTATTGCCAGCTTCTGAAATTCATCCTTTTTCAATCCAGGGCTTCCCTACCTGGGAATGCCATTCCCCTGTGCAGTTTCCCTTCTCAGTCTGCCATGGATCAGGGACCTGGAACTAGGTAGTGAGTGACAAAGTTGCTAGTCTATACCTGTCTCCATTGCAGTGCCACAGTATATATGTCTGGTGATGAGCTTTCTAGTTTTAGGAACTTCTCTTTGCCCTGATGCATAGCCTTTTCCTGGGTGCCAAAGTACTCGGAGCCCAGCATGCTCCTGGTGGATCTTGTCCCTAGTGTCCGACAACCTCCCCAATTCTGTCTCTGTGCCAACATTTTTCTGGATTTCCCCATCAGGATTTGGTCTGGTATGTCATCTAGATCTGTTTGGAAGACTTTGGAGGAGAACTCACTGCGCTACTTTCTGGCACTCTGCAGCTTGGCTCCAGTGATATATAACTGGAGTGGAGGCTGGAATCCCCTTTGTGAGTGTACATTGCTTCATTCATTGCATCCGTATTCTTTGTATTCTTACTGTGTTTTACAATGCAGAGCACATAACAGAGGTTTAGTCAATTCTTGTAGATTGATTGATTGATCTTTGCTAAATCCTTATAAGGCTATGGCCCCATTAGGTTAAGTGATTTCCCCAAGGGTCACACATATAGTGGCAGCACTGAAACTAGAATTAATGTCTCCAAACTCCTGATCTTTTCTGAGCTCTTAGCAGTAAGGTAAACTCGAAATATCTGCTCAAAGATTGGTGCTCTGAGTATTACTAGTTTGAGCCCTTTTATTGTGGTGGCTTTCCATAAGACATTTATTTGAACTCAACCTCTGTCATCTCCCACCCTTCCAGGGAGAAGTCACATCACCGTGGCTTTGCCACAAGGTGGATGTGAAGCTTTTGATCAGCTAACTGTACTTTTCTGTTCCTCGATTTTGCCCTCTGTGAAATGGGACTAGTCCTCTGTGGACCCTTGTTTTTTCTGTTATTTTTCACCTTAGCACAAGCATATTCAGAGGATAAATGAAGCAAAATGACTGAAACCCTTTGAACCCTTGAAAATGAAGACAGTATATAAAGACAAGGTATTATTATTATCATAATTTTGAGTACCACTCTGCCAAGTACATAGAGCAAAATTATTAATCATTCCTTAACTTTGACAGAACATGAGTATCCTTTTTGCAATTGAGATGCGCAGATAATTAAAAACTCTCTGCCGGTGCCTACCAATTGCTACCTTCCCTCTTGATTATCCTTTTGTACTTGAATAGGATTGTTCACAACCATTGTGCCTTTGACAGGCCTTAAGGGTCTGCAATTCCTGTCTTAACATTGCCTAGGAAGCAAATTGTGACAGTCTCCCAAACCGATTTAGGATAGCTGGCTCTGTTGACAGCTTTCCTATTGCCTAGGGAAACAAGCCATGCTGGCAGTCTGGGGAAAAATGTTAGAATTGGTTTAATTAAGCAAGAGAAGCCCCAGTGAAGCAGCCCATTTTGTCTTTGGTTAGTCTGTATATTGGTTTGTATGATGTTAAAATGTTCGGAAGGAGTTGGCTCCTTTAAGAAACCAGGTGGAGGCAGAAAGAGTGATTCACATACAGGTAGGAGTCTGAGTGAGCAAATTAGAAACAGCTGGGGGGCATGCTGGTAATGATACCCTTGTCAATGGCAGTTGAGTCACCCCAAAAGGAGAGAAGATAGAAAAATAGAGGTCAAAGAGAAAGAGTGTAAAACCTGAGTACTCCGGGGATTACAGAAACCACATCGACCTAGAGATTTTCAAGTTGAGCCAGTAGCAAGGTGTTGATAAAGAGATAATTATCACTTATTGTCACTGTATCTGTTGCATAGGGGTTAAAATCAAATGAGGCTATAAGCTGTGAAAATGACCCATGACAAGAAAGGGAAGAAAATTAAAACCCTCCCTTCTGAAAAGAATTTTGCTAATACTCATTGGAGAAAAAAATGCCCAAATTTTACTCATGTTGGTGTATGTTGCCCATGCATGTATACATACATGCATATATATGTACATATACATGGCTTTGTCTAAATGTAGCTTTTAGGGATACCTGAATAGAGACCCCTGGAATGGCACCCACCCCTCTCTCAGGAAGACTTTGATGCCAACTTTGAGGGGATCCAGGTGTGAGGTTGCCTAGCTCTTCCCTCTTCAGAAGGGATACTATATTAGAATTATATAGATCTATATGCTTTCCCCCATCCCCAAATAGTGCTCATCTAGGAGAGATGACTTTTAGATCAAGCCACATTTCTGTTTACTTTTACTTAAAGGAGAAGGGCTCCCACAAATCTATATCCCAAGGCTGGACTCCCCTCCCATTCAAATGCTAGTTATACAAAAGACGAGCACAAATATTGAATAGCCAAGTTGAAAATGGATAGAAAGCTCATTTATACAGATTAGAACATACCAGATAATATACAGAATGAATGAGCTCTCTCCTTGAGAAGGAGACATTTCAGCTAAAGTAAGTCTGTTTTTCACCTAAAGGTAAATTCCCTGAAGTCTCTAGTCTCTAGTGAGGCAAGCTGTAAATCCTTGCTATGCTGAGCTGCTGATTCTTTTACGTGTTTGCTTTTTTCTCAAGGGAACCCTTCCTGAAAGGAGCCTGGAATGAGGTAGGTCCTTTTTTTAAAGTCAGAAGAACAAGGATTTCTCTGTTCCAAGTTCTTACCAACTTTGTTCTTCAGCAGCCTCAGAGCATCAGTAATTGTTCTCTCCACTAAAGAAGACAGTCTTATGCAAATACACTAGGACTGATTCCTAGGTTATGGTTAAGATTTGAGATTCCTTTGTGTTCTCCTACATCATATGGTATAATGAAAATTGTATTAGCTTTTAAGTTAGAAGGCCTTGGTTTAAATCCCAGCTCTGCTGCGTGGTAGTCATATAACCCTGGATAAGCCTTCCTTCCTTTCTAGGTTTAAATTTCTTTATCCATAAATTGAGGGACTTGATAACATCTACAGAAGGTTTCCTAGGCCTTTAGTGTCATGGATCTCTTTGTCAGTGTGGTGAAACCTGTAGAACATTTCATAGAATAATGTTTTTAAATGTATTTAGCACATTCAGAGAACTCATGCATGCAGGGCTCATGTATAAATAACAAGAACTAAATGCATAAATAAAAAATATAAGATTACAAAAGAAGCTAATTATTTTGAAATGTAGTTATCAAGATACTAAAAAAACAAACCAAAACCCTAGTTCATGAAATCCGGATTAAGTATGCCTGCTTTAATATCCTTTCTAGCTCAACATTGGAAATAGAAATGTGGGGCTAGTGGAAAATCTGAACCTGCTTCTAAGAGGGATTGGATTAAAATCCCACTTTTTAACATTTATTTAACTTTATGAACATGGGGAAGTCATTTAACTTCTCTGAATCACAGTTGTATTGTCTGTAGGATGTTATCTCTCTTGATATTCTAGACCTTCTCTTCCAAATTAATTTTTATTATTTTGCCTTACTCTGTAAAGGATCCCTTTTGTAGTTTGGTATATCATTTCATCTGTAAACTAACTTTCATAGTATTGTCATTTTTTATTATATTGATATGACCCAGCCATGAGCGCTGATTTTTCCGCAAATTATTTAAATTGTCCTTTGTTTCTTTGAATAGAATTTTGTACTTGAATATATATACATGTTGAGTGTTCTCTATATTTTATAGATATGTAGATATGTTACATATATCTTTTTGTCATATATATTATATACATTATATGACATTTTAAAAATTGCTTTATGTCTATATTTTGTGGGGTTTTTAGCATAAGTGAATGTTGTACTTTGTCACAGGTTTTTTTCTATATCTTTTGGATAATATGAGATTTTAGACATTTTGGTTTTTAATATTATCATTTTGAGTATTTTTATTAATCTATCCTTGGATCCCTAATAACTAACTTATAACTGATTTCTAGAATAAATTGTGATAGTGTGTTTGACAGGATTACTCATTAATAGTACTGATTTCTGGTTCTTTGTTTTATCCTTCCCTAATTTGGTATTAGAACTATTTTTACTTCATAAAATATTTGGTATTTTCTTAATTTTTTAGAATAATTTGAGTGATATTGATATAATTGTCCTTCAAAAATTTGATAGAATCATCTTGGAAATACAATAGAATAAATATGCCATTTTTAGCTCATTATTTTGTTGATTTGTTTTTTTGCATTCTTTTTGAAAATCAGATTGTATAAAGGTTAATAAATTTTGTTAATCTTTTCAAAAGACCATGTTTTAGTTTTGTTAATCTGTTCCATAGTCTTTTTTTTTACTTCCAACTTAACCTATTTCTTTTCTAATTTTCAATTTTTCATCTTTTTTACTTCTTTTGGGTTTGTTATTTGTTGCATTAACAAGTCCCCACCCACCTAGCACAGAGTGAATGTAATTACTAAATAGTAATTTTTTCTCTTTTACCCAGGAACCCTGAGGGTCTTCGCCTCCCAGTTTAATTTTTTTTTTTATTAAAGGGGTGATCCCTTGAGTAACTACTTAAAGAAGACTATTCATTGAATGGATAAATCTCACTCAAAGTGAGAATGTGATTAAGATCTTAGTCTCACATTGCATCCTGGGTCATCTCTAGTAGTCATGATAAATATTGGGCCACTGGACCCAGATGGCTCAGGAGGAGAAAGTGAGGTTGGTGACCTTGCACAGCCCTCCCTCACTCAAATCAAAGTCAACTGCAAGTCACATCATCACCTTGATGCCATGGTCCTCTTTGAGAACGAAGGACAAACACAACAACAACTTTTAAAAAGTATATTTAGCTTACTTATCCTCTCTTTTTCTCTTTCATTCATGTATGATTGTAGGGATATAGTTTTTCCTCTGAGGACTGCTTTAATCTCATCCCATTCATTCCGTAACACTTCTGATTTTTTTTATTGATTTATATACAATTATGTCACCTACATTCTCCAATATATGCCCCATCCCTTCTAAGAAAGAAGAAAAAAAGAAAAAGAAATTATGCAATGCTACAAAAATCTAACATTATATTCAAGGTTCCACACTCATAGTCTCCAACCTCTTCAAAGAACAGAGGGAAATACCTTGTTTTATATATTCTTTGGGGTCGCTGTAATTTCATAGTATTCAGTTTCAGTTGTTCTGGTCCTATTACTTCCATGTTCACCATTGTGTATATTGTTTCCCTGGTTCTGTTTGCTTCATTTTATGAAAGCTCATGTTTCCCCATGTTTCTCAGTTTGCTTCATCATTTTCACCATTTCTTACAGCACATTTCTTTTTTCTGTTTGAGGGAGTAGAATGCTGAGAATATTTGCTACAGCCACGGATAGTGATCAGAAATAACAGCCAAAATGGGTTTCTGACCTCAAGTCAGTTGAGATTTGGACTTTGGGAGTCAGAGGAGTTGACAGGAAAAAGACTAGTGTAAAGATAAGATATCCTTTTTTTGATGCTTTCTGATATAGCCTGGCTAAAGGGAGGAGGCTTATGGTCATTAGCTGAAAAGCCTTCTCTTATAGGGGACTATTCCTCCAAATGAATGGTGTAGGTCAGTGGTGTCAAATTCAAATGCAAATGGTTCCCTACAGGCCACATTTTGACTTAGAAAATCACAAATTAATATCACCTATGTTGTATTTATTTTTGTTAAACATTTCCCAGTTATAGGCATATCTTGGAGATATAGCAGGTTTGTTCCAGACTATGGCAATAAAGTGACTATCACAGTAAAGTGAGTCTTATGAATTTTTTGGTTTCCAAGTGCATATAAAAGTTATATTTACACTGTACTGTAGTCTATTAAATATGTGATAATACTATATCTTAAAAAACAATGTACATATCTTAAAAAATACTTTATTTTATTAAAAAATATGCTAACCATCATCTAAGCCTTCAATGAGTTATAAGTTTTTCAAGGTGAAAGTTTTTGCCTCGGTGTTGATGGCTGCTGACTTATTAGGGTAGTGGTTGCTGAAGGTTGGCATGACTGTGGCAATTTCTTAAAATAGGACAACAATGAAGTTTGCCCCATAGATTGACTCTTCCTTTCACTTTAATGCTTAGAGGCCATTGTAGGATTATAAATTAGTTCAATTTCAATATTGTTCTATCTCAGGGAATAGGGAGGCCCAAGGAGAGGGAGAGAGATGGGAAATGGCCAGTAGGTGGAGCGTTCAGAACACACACAACATTTATTAATTGAGTTTGTGCTCTTATATGGGCAGGGTTCATGGTACCCCAAAACCATTATAATAATAATATCAAAGATCACTGATCACCGTAACAGATATAATAATAATTAAAAATTTTGAATTGCCAAATGTGACACAGAGATGGGATGTATGTGATGTTGGAGGAATAGTACCGCTAGATGCAAGATCGCCATAAACCCTCAATTCGTAAAATAACGTCATATCTGTGAAGTGTGATAAAGGGAAGCACTATAAAATGAGGTACATCTTAATCTGGTTCTTGTAGACTTGGAGTTTGACACTTCTGGTTAGGTGGCTGGGAACTCTCTGATAAAACTATGGCCTTTCGTGGTAAAGGAAAGCCTTATTGACCTGTAGCATCTTCAGAAGATGATGGGTTTTGTATTAGGAGGTACTGAAGACCAGACAGAATAAAGAATCAAAGTCTGACAGGAAATAGTGCCAATGTGATACCCATAAAAAGTCTGCACAATGCCATCATCAGAAGATAGTGACTGCTCTGCAGCATCAGAAAAGTACTTGTTCCTACATGCTTGTACCCTGAATGCATGGGTTGCTTGAATGGGCTCTCATCTAGTCATATTCCCCAGCTGTAAGTGTTCTGTGACTGTGTATGTCTCATATATGATCCCCATGTATATCTACTCTTTCCATCAAAGACTGGAGTGCTTATGGGAGTATACATTCCAGGTTTATGGGTCAATGCTCTGTTGCTAGTTTTATTAGTATGCTATTTCATTATATGCCTTTGCTTTGAACTAAGTGTGTTCTTTGGTTGAGTAGTAAAAGTTAACGCATAAGTAGGGGCTTGTGAACTGTTTTTTGGAGAAGATTCTGATCCATCAAATACTACAAAGCTGGAGTATCTTAATGGGGACTCATGGATGAGGGATAGGATCAGGTGCTACATATACAGTGTTAGATGCTAAGTGTATGAGTGATACAAAAAGGGGTGCCATGTCACATGGGGATGAGAGGTGACCTTTAAATTGAACTCTAAAAGATGTAGATAAAGAGCAAGGATGTTCCAGATTTCTGAAACAATGTGAACAAAAACATGGTGGCAGGAAGGCACATAGCATATTTGAGGGGCTCAAAGTTGACCAGTTTGCTTGGAATGTAGAGTGCAGACAAAACAGGAAAATGAGATAAGACCAAAAAGGTCCAATAGCACCCAGATTTTAGAGGACCTTGTTATAAAATGAACAATTCTTAAATATATGAAAAGTGCATAGAAAATGCACTGAATGGCCCATCCTTTACTTTTTCTATAGGGTTCTGGCTTAGAGCAGGTACAGATTGGCCCTGTCTTCATGTTCTGGATTTGGAAAGATTGAATCAAGGAAACAGATCATTAAAAACAACAACCACAACAACAAATGACTCTTTACTCAATACAAACGAACACTGAGCAAAAGATCTGTAAGCAAACATTCACCAAGGACACATAGGTGTAGTTCTCTGGTCCTCACGCCCAGGTCAATAGCAAGAAAAGCTCACTGGAAATGAATGATTTATCAAGTCCCAAAAGCTACCCCTTTCTTCGTGATATTGGTTTATATGACTCCCAAAAAAGTGGGTTTTAATGCATTTAGCCTATCCCTGATCAGGGTCTCTGTGACTAAAGTCTATAGATCCAAAGGTCCTAATTACTTTTTTTTGTGGCTTAAGGCCTGAGAAGAACAAGGCATGCCTAAAACAGATTCCTAATTAGGCATCTTATTTCAGTTAGCATCATGGATTCAGAGTTTCAAGTCCAAACTCCTAATTTTATAAGTGAAGAAACTGAGATTCAGTTAAGTGACTTACCCAGAGTCATCCAGTCAGCAAATGTCTGAGGCAGAGTTCAAACCCAAATCTTCCTGACTTCAAGTCTAGCACTTATTTTCTATGTCACACTACTAGGGAGGCATGAAAAAGCCTTTCTAGGTTTTTCTCTGAATCTTCTATGCACTTTGAAATGACTGTCCAGAGCAAATTTGAATACATTCTATATTTATTAAAACACAAATACAAAATTCTTGGTTGGATCCTGACGACACAAAGAAGAAAGCAACAGTCCTGTTTTGAAGGAGCTTATGGTCTAATGGGGGTGGTGGTGGAGAAGACACATGGTACAATTGAAAAAAGCAAAGTCAGACTAGAAAATATGGGAGATACCAAATTGTCTGGTCCAAAATATTCAACGACAGAGGCAACACTTTGGGGTATTAGGGGGATCAAAGAGACTTTTGTGAAAGAGTTGACATCTGAATATGATTTTCTCAAGGGTAAGAGGTGCTTTTTTCTTCCTTTGTATTATCCTTGTAGCACAGTGCCTGGCACATAGTTGACACTTAAATACTTTTTGATTGCTTGATTGAATGAAGACATCAAAGGATTTCAATTGGTGAAGCTGTGGGTTTTGAGGGTATCTCTTCTAGGAATGGGAGATATCTTGCTGCAATATATAGAAGTTTGAGTGGCCAACATGAGATCAAAGGAATGGTGAGTAGCCAGTGTCATTAGAGTATGGAATATAAGAGAAGGAATGATGTTAGATACAACTAGAGAGGTAATTTGGAGCCATATCATGGAGAGCTTCATATCCAACTAAGACTACATTTTATTCTAATGACATAGGAAGCCCTTGAAGGTATTTGAGTAGAGGAGTTGCACAACTGGTCGTGGTCATGTTAGATGCTACATGAAAAGAATTCTACAACCACCATTACTTCCTTAGACCTCTGAAATTTACAATCTATAAATGATACTGGTAAAGGCAAGTTCTGGAGCATCCAACCTGCAGCCTTCAACCCTGAGGAAGCATTTTAATGAGGTACGTGGCCATTAAAGATGGCCTGGCTTCATCAGTCTACTGTGTCCTGGGTTAATGCAGATTTCATCATCTTCTGGCATGCCTTACTCTACCAGCATTTGGATTCTTTCTTGTTATTCTCCCTTGAGAAAGGGAGAATAGAAAGATTATTCTCTCCTTGTTATTCTTCCATGAGAAAGCTTTCCCAGTCTTTTGACGTCTGATTTTAGTTTCTGGTTTATTCCCACTATACCTCTTTGAATTCTGTTGAATAGTATTGCTCTCTTTTTACCTGCCTTCTCTCTGGAGTTCATGCTCAGGGAGCTTGTATCAAGCATCTTTTGGGTACTCAGTCTTAGGCCCCTCTTGCAGAGGTTTGGATCCTTTTTGGATCCTTGAATAGCTTATTTAGGTGATAATAACTAATATTTCTACTGTCCTTTATAGTTTACAGGGGACTTTCATCACAGCACCCCATGAGGAGGGTTGTGTAAACATTCATGTCTCCTATTTTGCAGATGAAGAAACTGAGGCTCTGAAAAGTGAAATGACCTTCGCCTAGGGTTGTACAGCTAGTAAGCATTTGAGGTAGGATTCAAACCCCAAGCTGGCTCCCTGTTCAGCTCTTTTTCTATCTTTTCCATGTTCTCCAGGAACTTAGAGTCTATTAGAAAAATCAGACACAAACATAGTTACTAGAATATATATGTTACCTAAAGAGGTAGTGTGATGGATTTGGAGTCTGAGGACTGGTATTTGAGGACTGCCATTTAGTGACTCAGTGGATAGAATGCTGGGTCTGGAGTCAGGATCTGACCTCAGATGCTCACTAGCTGTGTGACCCCGGACAAGTCACTTAACTTCTGTTTGCCTCAGTCCACTGGAGAGGTTGTGTTTTCTTGGCAAATATACTAGAGAAGGAAATGGCAACCCACTCCAAGATCTTTGCCAAGAAAACTCAACCTTATGCATGACCATGGGGTCATGAAGAGTCAGACATGACTGAACACTGAACAATAACAGCCTGTTGCTCACTAGCTGTGTGATCTTAAGCAAGTCATCTTAATGTTTCTGAATCTCAGTTTCCTTAATTGTAAGTTGGACTAGAAGGCCTCTGAAGGCTGTCAAGATATTATGTGACACCCTGTTTTCCAGAGCAAAGGCCCAGCAAGCATACTGTGCATTGAGCTTAGCGTAACAACAATCCTTTGCCCTCACCCTCTGGATGATTTCATCCTCTGGTAAAATCATATAATTTTTGTATTGCTTGGGCCAGCACTCAGTGTTCCCTGAGCTCGGGAAAGCAGCAGACAAGCTTGAACCTGTTCTGGTCATGAACCCCTGCCATGAATCAAACTTGTCTCACTGTTGCTGTTACCTCTCATTGTCAGGGCTGCAGCTCACTGCACAGGCATTGGTATACAGGCTTTAAAGCCTGGGTAGGAATTAGTTACATGGAGAGGGTGAGAGAATTCCAGATACAGGGAATCATAGCAGGGCAAAGGTAGGAGAAAAGAGGAGAGCAGAGGGGCAGAGAAAGAGAGACACAGAGTCAGAGATACATAGAGAGACAGAGACAGACAGAGGCAGAGGGAGATGTACATACACACTGACAGAGAGAGAGAATAGTACAGTTTGAATGAATATAAGACTGGTAAGTTGTCACTGGTGTCAGGTAGTGCAGGGCCTTGAAAGCTAGAGAAGGGAGGTTTAATGTTACTTGGTAGGCAGCAGGGAGCCACTGAAGGTTTTTGATCGAGCATACTTATCCTGTGACTTTAGGCTCCCTTTGTTTTCCCACTCCCAGGTGCTATCCCTCTGGGATACTGGAGTGGTTTGCTATTTCCTTCTCCAGCGGACTGAGGAAAACAAAGTTTCAGGACTGACCCAGGGTCACACAGCTAGTGAGCATCTGTACTGCTAGGAGGTGCTTGCAGAGGCTACAAAAGGTAGACAAGGCTCAAGTTCCATCCACAGACGGGAGAAAACAGGTTGAGAAGTATGAATTAAGTGGAAAGAATGCAGGGCCAGGATGCAGGAGATCTGAGTTTTAGTTACCATTCTTCCTCTTAGTCAAGTTTAGTTACCCTCTCTATGCCCTATATCCTTATCTGTTAAAAGAGAATTATGATACTAGTTCCATCTATCTTCTAGGGTTTGTGAGGGACCCCATAAGAATGTGTGTGTGTAGGGGTGTGTGTGTGTGTGTGATGATAAAAATCCTCTAACACTGGGTACCTGCACTGGCCAGTCATAGCCTTGCCAGAGTACATGCATGCAAAATTATCTCACCCCCTCCAAACTGTTCAACCCACAGAGTCCTGTCCTTGTTAAGTCTCTCCCTGAGTTCAAAAGGAAGTCTAGGGTATGATCTGAATATTAATAGCATTTCAGATACTCTCTCTAATTGGCTTATCATTTCTACCCCAGGCAAACCTAGGAAAAAAATATTGCCTTCCCTTAGGTTAACTTCCTGTTTCTCAGCTTCAAAATTCATGCCTAGAGACAATCAAAGATTATGGTAAATGGCCACATACTTTAATAGCAGCTTCTGGTAACATAGAAACACATATGAACATCAAAAAGAGTAAGATTTCCAGCTGAAGGCTGTAGTGGCAGTAGCTGAGGTGACAAAAAATCTATTCCCCTAGGTCCCCATACCTCATTCCAGTGTTTAAGACTGAAGTAAAAACTAAAGTGGTAGAAGCTGGACAGGTATCATATATGGGCTTTGCTAGGAAATACTCCAAAGAAGGAGGGAGGAATCAAAGAAGAATATGGACTACATTGAAAATGTTTCACTGACCACGTATGTATCTGGTGTTTCCACCGATCTGCCTTTTCCTCTCTTGGCTAGTCCCTATCCATCGGTAACTTACCCAGATCTGATCAACATCTCATTCCTGTACCAGTTTCCTTGTCTCCAATGTCTTTTATTTGTGGCTATTAGTACTGGCTGCCAACCATAACTGTATTCCCTACTTGCATGATTTAGCAAGCAAATGAGAGGAGAGTCTTAGCCAACATGTATGTTGGCCAACATTGGCTCCTACAGCAACATTCTTCCTCTCCTCTGTCTGGCCATGCAGCTGTCTTGAATCCCCACCCCCTCCAAAGTCTCTTTCAAGTCCCACAAAAATCAGAACAACCTATAACTTTCCCAGTATAACCTGCTCACCTCTAACCTTTGTTCCTCTCACGTCTCACTGATCTCTAGAGGAGATGCTGCAATATAATTTGGAACAGAAAAAAACCTTAGAGATTGACAAGTTAAATCCCATTGTTTTATAGGTGAGGAAACTGTAGCCAAGGAAGGGAAAATGATTTGCCCAAGATAACACAGGTAACAAGTAGCATAACCAGAATAGGATTCCAGGTCCTTTGATTACAAATACAGAATTTTTCCATAATCCCAGGCTGATCAAATGAGATAATTGATATGCAGGCTCTTTGCAAAAGTGCTATGCAAATGTGAAATAGTATTATCATTAGCTACTTCTCTAGACATTCTGCTTTAAAGAAAAAATAATTATATATCAAACCTAATTAATTCAGATTTTGTTCTGATTTTTCCTCTTATAAAAAGGTTTGTTAACCAAGTAGATACTGCAACAGATTGTAGGAGAAATGTTAAAGCGACTTAAGAAAAAAGAATGCATTTTCATCATCATCATCATCATCATCATCATCATCATCATCATCATCATCATCATCATCATCATCATCATCATCATCCCTTTCCTTCCCATAGGGTGCTGCAGTTTTTAAAGTACTTTCATAAAACTTTTTTGAGTTCCCATAGAGCACTTACAATTGCTATAATAATTGCAAATATTTTTTTCTATTTACATGGCTTGATTTAGCAGGATTGTTAGCTTGTTCCTGATGATGATGGTATAGAATGAGGGAGAATTATTGTACATCTCAAAAAATAGTGAAAGTATACTTATTGAAGTGATCCCATGCAGATATGTGGTATAGTAGAAATAGCATTGAATTCATAAATGACTTGGAGTCAAGATGAGTTTAAACCAGACCTTGGCTACTTACTAACTGTGTAGGTTTGGGCAAGTCACTTGACTTTGCTGTGCCTCAGTTTTCTCATCTGTAAAATGAGATGATAATAATAGCACCTACCTTACAGTGTTGTTGAGAGGATAAAGTGAGAAAATAAAATGAGAGAATATTTGTCAAATGTTTCGCAAACCTTAAAGTGGCATAAATGCTAGTTGTTGCTATTATAACTGTAATTATAATTATTGTCAGAACATAGGTTCAAATTCTGACTTTGCCACTTGCTATATGACCTTCAACAAGTTATTTTCCCTTTTATAAAACAAGGGGGTTGGAAAAGTCGGCCTCTGAGGACCCTTCTTAAACTAGAACTCCATTCCTGTGGTCCTAGAGCAGCTTAGAGTGGGTAATGATTAAGATTCCTTCCTGATCTAAACCCTACAATACTGGTTTTGACTATTTATTCATGTTGTTCTTCCCCTCAGTTAATCTGGTTTTGTGGCACTTAATTATTTCATGGGTTGAAAGGCTTATTTTCTAAGTAGTAAGATTCTTTGTCATGCTCTGATTACACAGAATGTAATTTCTACCCCCAAAGAATCAAAATTGTGGGTCACCCAGAATGCAAGGGGCATGAAACCTATCAGTGGACTATCAGATACTGTAAATGAAGAATTAAGCGGGAATGCAGTGAAATAGATTTTCATAGAGGTATAGGACCAAAAAAGATGATGAGCAATCATAGACAGAATGAGGGAGTGGATGAGTATGAGAGGGTTAATGGGAAGCTTACATAGTGCATTCTTACAATGTCAAGAGATCTGGAGAAAGGGCCAACCTCATTGCATTTATGATATAATTTATGGTTAAGAGACATATAGCACAAGAAGGAATAGCTGTTTTACAATTTACATCAATGGAGGGAATGCCCACATCAATGAAATCACAGATCTATTGACATATTGAAGTAACTATATTTGGCAGGGAGGAAAAAAGAAACTTTGTAGGAAGAAAAAAAATCCAAATATAATTGGATATGGAGAGCCCTAACAACAAGTGAGAGCAAACACTGCTTCCTTATGGTACAGATTGGCATGCAAAGAGGTGATAAAAATATAGAGATCAGCTTGATTCTATATATAGAATGCTCTCCTTTCTTACCTCCGGCTCTTGGAATTCCTGGTCTCCTTCAAGATTTAACTCAAATGTCGCTTACCAGGGAAGGTATTTCCTGATCCGGGCCACCTTCTAATGCCTTTCCCTCCAAGACACAGAAAACGCTTAAATGCTTGTTGAAGGCTTGACGAGATTCTGCTTAGTCCCCTTTCCACACACACCTAAGACTTACCACTATCTTTTAAGTCAAGTCGAAAATAATTTATCAAATGCTTACTATGTGTTAGGCAGGGATTGTGCTAAGTGAGGGGGATATAAAGAAAAGGAACAGCTACGTACAATCAAGGCATGTACAGAGATTATCAATGGAAGGAAGGCATTAGTATTCAGAGGGATCCGGATGGTGAGATTTCATCTCTGTTCCCTCTTGAGGACACTGTCTATGTCTCATGAGCAATGTTTGGAAGTGGGGGTGAAAAATTATGGAGAGGGTGACAGTGTGAATTTAATGGGATTAACTATAGGGCTAAGACTGGGAAGGGAGGAAAAAGAAATCAGAGGAGGAGTGATGGCTTGGGAAAGAACTGAGGCATGGAGGGATTGAAGGTCATGGTGAGGAGAAAGAACAGGTTTAGAAAGAGTAAACATAGGCAGAGATGAATAATGAGGCTGTGGGTTGATAGGGGAATTTTGGAGGATCATGGGGTGGTACAGCTAGAAGGAATCTCAGAGGATATCTAGCCTAGCACTCTTATCTTTCAAATATGGAAACTGAGGCTTTGAGAGGTGAAAAGACTCGTCCCACAGTCACAGACATGTCAATTTCAGAGGGAGAAGTTGAACTCAGCACACTTTCCAACATATTGCATGGCTTTCCATTCCTGGAAATGGAAATGGAATATTTGTGGGAAATTCTGAGATATAGACTGTACTCAATGTCTTCTAAGTAGTTTCAATTACTTATTGACTGTGCAGTGGATAGAGCAATTGGCCTAATGTAGGGAAAAACTAAGTTCAGTTCTGGCCTGTTATATATTAGTTGTGTGACCCTAGGAAAGGCACTTATTCTCTGTTTGCTTCAGTTTTCTCTTTAAAATGGGGGTAATAATATGTAACTTGCAGGGTTCTTCAGATAAAATTAGTAAAGAGCTTAGTACATAGTTGGTGCTATATAATGTTACCTAAGTTAGACACTTACTAGCTGTGTGAACCTGGGTAAGTCATTTAACCCTGTTTATCTCACTTTCCTCATATATAAAATGATCTGGAGAAGGAAAGGGCAAACCATTCCAATAAAGAAAGAAAACCTCAAGTAAGGTCACAAAGAGTTGTACATGACTGAAATGATTTAACAGTCACATGATGATGACGAAAATGAGTGGGATGAACGTGGGTAGGTCTGAGATGGATGGGGATGAGACAATGGGAAATGGTAGTGGGGGAGCAAGGTGGTTTTTGCTTAGGCAGTTATGATATCTGTTCCACTGGGACTATGAGAGAAAAAAGTAGAAGTCTGCTTGTACAGAATTGACTTCGTGTCAGAGGTGGGATTGGATCCCAGGCCATCTGATGCTATACCCTACAACCTCACAGCTCTAAAACATTCAATGATTCTGCAATTCAGATGGAATAAAAAAAAATATTTAAATATAAATACCAAGTTGGCCATGGAGCCAGGGCATAGAAGAAACGAGGTAGGAGAAAGGAGAATTCTTCAGAAAACAACCTGCTAATATCAATAGAAAATAGAGTTGTGCAGGGTAGGATCTTAATTGGCTGACTTCTGAATCTGTATTCCTCTAGCAGAAGGCAAATCTCTTGGAATTCTGGTTTATCTTGCTACAGGTGAAGTAAGGGAAAAAAAATCATTGTTTGTAGTATATATATTTAATACATTTCTCCTCCTCTTTCAGGTTTAGCTTTTGTCCACTGACCTTCCCTTGGGCACAGGGGAGTGTATGTATACATATCATGTTTGCAGGTTTTGCTAGACTCTTGTTTTAATGGAATAGAAGAACATGTATTTGGTCTTTAAAAATTTAGCAGGTAGAAAATAACTCTGGAAAAGCTAAGCTCTTGTTAGCTTAAGAGAAGCAGGAGCTTGAAACAGATTCAAAGGGCAGAGTGTCAGTGTACTGTAAGCCTAAAACATGCCATTTGGGCATCAGTGGTATGGCATGATAGTAAATAAAGTGTAAAGCACAGGTGTCTACCAAATACTGAGCCATGATGATAGTAACTCACATTTTTGTTAATAAAGGACTTTCACTTATATGCTCAAATTTGAAGCAACATGGTTGACTTGGAATCTGAAGAGACCTGAGTTCAAATCCTGCCTCTGACATGAGGTGGTGTGACTTATTTGTATAATGGGGATAATAATTTCAGTAGTACCCAAGTCATAGGATTGCCGTGAGGTTCAAATGAAATAATGCATGTAAAGTACTGTGGAGTCTTTTGATATGTAAATGTCAGTTGTATTTTTTTCTTCTTTTTTTTATCCTCACAATAGCTATTGGGGGGTTAGGTAATGCAGGTGTTACATGACATTGACACAGAGGTTAGAAAGCTGGACTCAGAGTCTGTGAGATCAGGGTTCAAGTTACGACTTTGAAACATCCAGGCCATGTGACCCTAGGCAAGTCATTTCCCTATATTGATGAAGTCACAGGTCTAGCTAAAAAAAAATCAGTTTTGTAGGGAATAAAACAGTGATTTGCTCAAGGTAGTAAGTGCATTTAAACTCATCTTCTGCCATATTATAACAATATTCTACATTTCTATTGCATTTTACCATATATAAAATTGTTTTCTTTTCACATCAGCCCAATGAGATATTGAGCACTATGATTATTGTGCTATATATATTGTTTTATAGATGTACAAATTTGTTATTCTTTCCATTTGATGATGGTAGTTTTGGCTAAGCAGGTAGGATAAGTCTGGTGTACATATATGTATGCATTATGTATATATGTATATGGGGCAACTAGGTGGTACAGTGAATAGAGTGCTTGGTCTGGAGTAGAAAGACTCAGCCTGAGTTCAGTTCTCCAATTACGGCCTCAGACACTGACTAGCTGTGTGACCCTGGGCAAGTCACTTAACCCTGTTTGCCTCAGTTTTCTCATCTGTAAAATGACCTGGAGAAGGAAATGGTAAACTATTCCCGTATCTCTGCCAAGAGAACCCCAGATGGGGTCATGGAGAGTTGAACATGACCGAAATGACCGAACAACAACAAATATATGTCTATATGTGTGCACATGCACAAGCATATATTTGTACATATAAGTATACATGTATGTTATATACATATATACATATACACACATTTACCAATGTTTATACTTCTTTTTCTAATAACATATGAATAGGGCAGCATGACCCAATAGATAGGCACTAGTCTTAGCATCAGGAGGACCTGGGTTCGAATCCTGATTCATATGCTTACCAGTTGCATGACTTTAGACAGTTAACTTCTTGATTAGTTCTTTATCTGCACTATGCTAAAGTTGGGCTTTAAGGTTGCTCCCAGCTTTAGATCTATTACATACTTCCTTGACTGGCCTCACTCCAAATGCAGGTCACAGAAAGGGTACCTTTGTAAAAAGGCCCCTGGTTTACCTTGAAACCAAAGAGTAAACATAAGCTCAGCTCACCTACCATGGACAATTCAAACCTGAAGGCCTTGGAAGACATATGGGCCCTTCTCTGGACTGAGGACTTTGGGAAATAGTCCAGAGCTTGTCAAAGCACAGCGAGCAGTGAAAGCAAACCTGGAACATCTGGATAGCAAGCAACTCTAAGACCACCCTGCTTCTCTCAAAATTATTCCCCAGGAGGAGGAGATAAAGCTCTCAGAAAACATGACTTTATTTCCTACTGGGAGTGTGATACATTATGGTGTAATGCAATGAACTCTGGATTTAGAAACAAGAGACCTGAATTCAAATCCTGACTTTGCTAATGTGTGACCTTGGACAAATCATGTCCTTTCTTGGAGCCTCAGTTTCCTTCTCTGCAATATGAAGTCTTATCCAGCTCAAATATTCTCTAAGTTTCAGTCATTCAAGTACTAAGGAGAAGACTGTGCATTGGGAGAATAGATCCAGGGGATTTAGGATCAAGGGGGTAGGAGTTTTATGCTTCATGCATATGAAGAAAGACTTAAAATGAAATACTGGAAGTGAAATGAATGTGGGGATGAAGTATCCTGTTTTCCAAATAATACGAAAATACTCGATTTTACATAAAAATAATTTTATCCCTTTCCTTCTTTGGGAGAAGCTAAAATTAGATAAACTAACTATTGAAGTAGAAGTGTGGCTGGAATACCCAACCTTGCTAGCAAATGGGAAGCTATCTGGTAGGTAGATTTGGAACTAATGTGTAATGGCTATAGTATTGTATAAGACAGTGACATCCAGAGGGGCAGGTTTCGTCACTTACCTCTTTCCTGCCCTTGAAGAATTCCTGTTGCCTGACCAGCCTTCTCCCTTGTTTACCCCACAGGGTCTCATGGCCATCATACTCGTGTACTTCAACTGATATCCCTAGCGTGGCAGACTGTGGGACAAGTAGGGTCAATTCAGGATCGGGTATCAGAATTCCTAGTTATAGGATGCTGATTTACTAGTTTTGCTCAGACATCTCATAGATATATTTTGCTAGACCCAATCCCTAATTATTTTTCTCCTTAGTAGTGGTCACAGAACCTTAGCCTAGGATTGTAAAATGATCAAGGCTCTGAATGCCCAAATAGGAGAAACCTAAATCAACTTGCAGATATTTAAAAAATAAATTGAGTGTTTCTCCTTTGGGTATATATGAGAAACTAATATATTCTAATATAGGAAAATCACAACCACTTTGGGTATAGTTCAAGAAATTCAGGTATCCTATCAACCCCCCCATTCATAAATATAATAGTTAACATTGACATAGCTTTTTAATACATATATAACACTTTACCAGTATTTCATTAGATTCTCACAACAATCTTGTGGTTTATGTAGCCCAGGCATTATTATAAAAATATTATAGATGAGGAAACACTCAGAAAAGTTAAGTAACTTGTCCAAGGTCACACAGCTAGTATGTGTCTGAATTCACATTTGAACTCAGGAGTCTTCCTGACTCCAGGCCTGGCACTCAATTCACTGTGCCACTCAGTGGCCCAATTTGTATACTCTCTCCACTCAGCTCAACTCTTTTTATGCTAGGTGAAACATTTCCTACTTATAACTCTGGTTAGGAAGTCATACTACTTCAGTTTTTTTTTCTTTTTCCATTTTCTTCTTTCTACTTTCTTGAGATAAAGCTTCTGCAGCTCTATTATCTCCACATTAACTAGGCAAGTATAGTTGAGGATACAGAAACTCCAAGTCATAAAATATCCTTTATGATACTAGAAAAAATAGAGTTATGACCCTTCCCTTCCCTTCCCTTCCCTTCCCTTCCCTTCCCTTCCCTTCCCTTCCCTTCCCTTCCCTTCCCTTCCCTTCCCTTCCCTTCCCTTCCCTTCCCTTCCCTTCCCTTCCCTTCCCTTCCCTTCCCTTCCCTTCCCTTCCCTTCCCTTCCCTTCCCTTCCCTTCCCTTCCCTTCCCTTCCCTTCCCCCTTCCCTTCCTTCCCTTCCCTTCCCTTCCCTTCCCTTCCCTTCCCTTCCCTTCCCTTCCCTTCCCTTCCCTTCCCTTCCCTTCCCTTCCCTTCCCTTCCCTTCCCTTCCCTTCCCTTCCCTTCCCTTCCCTTCCCTTCCCTTCCCTTCCCTTCCCTTCCCTTCCCTTCCCTTCCCTTCCCTTCCCTTCCCTTCCCTTCCCTTCCCTTCCCTTCCCTTCCCTTCCCTTCCCTCCCCTTCCCTTCCCTTCCCTTCCCTTCCCTTCCCTTCCCTTCCCTTCCCTTCCCTTCCCTTCCCTTCCCTTCCCTTCCCTCCCCTCCCCTCCCCTTCCCTTCCCTTCCCTTCCCTTCCCTTCCCTCCCTTCCCTTCCCTTCCCTTCCCTTCCCTCCCCTCCCCTCCCCTCCCCTTCCCTCCCCTCCCCTCCCCTCCCCTCCCCTTCCCTTCCCTTCCCTTCCCTTCCCTTCCCTTCCCTTCCCTTCCCTTCCCTCCCCTTCCCTCCCCTCCCCTCCCCTCCCCTCCCATCCCCTCCCCTCCCCTCCCCTTCCCCTTTCAGACTTAATTTATAGAAGGTGGGGAAAGAGGCATCACTCTCTTAAAATAAGCACATGAAATCCCCTTTTTCTATCCCATAATTTTGTTAAGGGTCTGCCCAGTGAGGCTTCCAGTGCCAGAGGAAGGTTCTATTTTTTTCAAATGGAAAAGTAGCAGAATGGAGTATTTACAGTTTTCCCTGCTGGGATTTTCTGTTCTATATAGCTCATAAGGACTGGACTCAGAGAAAATAAAAAGGCTGATGATCTTTTGCCTCATTTTCCCTAGCAACAAGTCACAACCTGGGCTCTCTCTATGCTCTTTATCAGATAATATAATACCCCAAACTGAATGCAATATTCCAGATACAGTCTGGCCAAAATAGCAGAGACACAATTGCTTCCTTCGTTATGGACACCCAAGCTTTCTTAATGCAACCTAAAATCCCCATTATTTTTTGCTCAGCATATCACACTTTGAGTGAGAGGCAGCGATGGCACAGGATACAGATAGCTGGCCTTGAAGCCAAGAAGATCTGGGTTTACATCCCACCTCTGATACATACTGCCTGTATGACCCTGCATAAGTCACTTAATCTCTCAGTGTCCCAGATAACTCCTTAACACTGTAAATTACGGAGGTGTTAACTTGTATTGGTAGAATAAATGTCCTTGTCTGGGAATTATCTTATGTCAGTACAGGTCCAATCACCATCCCTATTACTTATTAACTTATACTGAGTTTACTGTCAATGGAAAATTTGTCACATCTTTACCAATGCTTTTAAGTTGTGTATTTCACAACAGTGAGGACCCAAGACCATTTTTGTTTTCAGTTGCCAGTAGTAGGTTGTTTAAATGGGCCTCTGGAGTAGGATTCTAGAGGAGAGAACTGACTTTTGACTTGTCAGTTGTCTAAGTCTTCCCTGTCTGTCTGAATTTTTCTCAGGCTATTAATTTGTATTTGATTTACTGAAACCTAGGCTTTCAATTGGTCTGTTTCATGATTCATGAAATAGATCTCTTGGGAGGCAAGCTATATTGTAATTCAGTCTCCTTGGAACACTTGCTCCCTTCACACATTTTCCTGAATTCAAGGTGATGCATTCAGAGTTTGAAGAAGCAGTCTCTTTTGCCCTCTCTCCAACATTTAGGAGCAAATACTCTCTAAGTGGATAGTTATATGGTGTTGTCATTGTATCACTAGAATGGAAAAACGAAATCCAACATATATATTTAAGTGGTATTTATTGAAGCATAGACATCTGGTTTCCAAAATGATGGAAGAGGGTATTAGAATATGACAACTGTGAATAATCTTCATGGCTTTGTGACCAGCTTTCATTTCTTTTAAGTTCCCACATCTGTTGAGGGCAAGTAGTAGTTGTCTTTGGTTATGGTACATTTGTAGCAGAGAGTAATTTGAGGCCAAGTTGTTCTTACTTACAAGAGTAAAGAATCTCATTTTTGATACAGGTTCTCAGAAAATTCTTGTCTTTGATCTGACCTGGAAGATTTGGGGATTGCTGATTGGCCAGAATACATGTAGCTGAGCTCACATACAGTCATTCTCAACTAATGATTTGTTTTTAGGTCTGCTTGGCTTGGTGTTCATTCAACATGTACACCGCAGAGGCCTCAGATATATCTAGTGATTATCTAGAAGGAAAAGCTGTTTCTCATAATAAGCCTGAAGATGACACATATTTCATAACCTTGGGAAGTGTTTGTTTTCTCAAGGTGGACAGTCTGCCCAGTGCAGGTACTAATAATTATCCTGGAAATGACTTTAGAAGAAGCTATCTGAGAGTAGGACTCCTTAGAAAAGTTACTAAGTATGAGTGAGGCTGTTCATAAAAGAATTCCTGGGAAAGTTAAAGAAATAGATAAGAGTAGTAGAGTAAAAATTTTGAAAAAGAAGTGAGAGTGATGCAAGAAAATTATGAAAATAGAATTAATAACTTGGTTAAAAAGGTACAAAAATACTGAAGAAAATATGACCTTAAAAAAAGAATTGGAACAGAAGAAGAAATAAAAGCTATCTATTATCATGAAAAAATGTTCTACATTACTGTTGATTAGAGAAAGACAAATTAAAATCTGAAGTACCACCTATCAGAAATAGCAAATGCTGGAGGGGATACGGGAAAATAGGATAGAAAATGATCTGTTTTTCATAGTAGTTAGCTGGTCCAACCATTCTGGAAAACAATCTAGAAGTATGTCTAAAGGGCTATAAAACTGTGTATACCTTTGGCCCCAGCAATACCACTACTAAATCTGTACCCCAAAGGAATAAAGAAAAAGGAAATGACCTATATGTACAAAAATATTTATAGAAGCTCTTTTTGTGGTGGCAAAGAATTGGAATTTGAGGGAATGCTGAATAAGTTGTAGTATATGATTTTGATGGAGTACTATAAGAATTGATGGGGAGTTGTTTCAGGGGGAAAAAATCATGGCAAGTACTATATGAAATGACGCAAAGTGAAGTGAGAAGAACCAGGAGATAACTGTGCACAGTAACCACAATGTTGTAGTGATGATCAACTGTGAAGGACTTGACTACTCTGATCAATACAATGATCCAAGACGGTTCCAAAGGACTCATGATGAAAAAATGCTGTCCACCTACAGAGAGAGAACTGAGGAACTCTGAGTCCAAACTGAAGTATGATTTTCTCACTTTTTTGCAATGTGACTAATATGGAAATAATGTTTTGCATGATTTCACAAATATAATTGATATAGTGTCTGACTTCTCAGTGAGTGGGAGAAAAATGGGAGGGAGAGAGAGAATCAGGAATTCAAAATTTAAAAAGAGAAGAATGCCAAAAATAAATACATAATAAATTTTTTTACATTAATACATTTTAAATAAATACATAATATTTTATAAATCTTTATTTTAAATTTAAATTTTTATAAAATTTTATAAATATAAATATTTTATAAATCATTTTAAATAAATATATAATAAATATTTTTTACATTAATACATTTTTTACATTAAACAATTTAATTACATTAATAAATATTTTTTTAGAAAGGAAGGAAGGAAGGAAGAAGGGTCATTTTGAGCATACAGGAAGTCCAGGTACACTTTAGGGATCTCTCACTTCTCTGGCTTTATTGCTAACCCCTAGTAAAGTGGAGTTTCCATTTCTGGCAAACAAGACTTTAAAACAGAACATGAGTATTTATATGATAAAGGACTTGGAAAGGTGAGGCACCAAATTTTGTTCCCCTTTTCAGTGCTCTTCACTGCACCATTTTTTTGCCATTTTTTTAAAGTATTTTATTTTTCCCCAATTACATGTCAAGACAATTTTTACCATTCATTTTTTTCAAGATTTTGAGTTCTAAATTTTTCTCCCTCCCTCTTTCCTTGGGCCTAGTTCCACATTGCTTTCCAGAATAGTTGGGTCAGTTCAGAACTCCACCAACATTGCATTAGTGTTCCAATTTTCCCATATCTCCAACATTTATCATTTTCCTTTTTTGTCACATTAGCCAATTTGATAGGTGTGAGGTGGTACCTGAGAGTTGTTTTAATTTGCATTTCTCTAATCAATAGTGATTGAGAGCACTTCATATGCTTGTGGATAGCTTTGATTTCTTCATATGAAAACTGCCTGTTCATATCCTTTGACCTTTTATCAACTGGGGAATGGCTTATATTCTTATACAATAAATTTGATTCAGTTCTCTATATATTGAGAAATGAGGCCGTTATCAGAGACACTTGCTGTGATGATTGTTTCCTAGATTTCTGCTTTCCTTTTAATCTTGGTTGTATTGGTTTTGTTTGTGCAAAAGCTTTTAAATATAATACAATCAGAATTATCTACTTTACATCTCATAATGCTCTATATCTCTTGTTTAGTCATGAACCTGTAACTTGCTTAACTTTTCTTTTAATAATTTGGATGCTATGCCACTTGGTGTGTATTTTAGTATTGATATTACTTCATTGTCTGTGGAAACTTTTAGCAAGATGGGGTTTTCTTCCTTATCTCTTTTAATTAGGTCTATTTATGTTTCTGCTTTGTCTGAGTTCATTCTTTTGAATTTGATTGATACTTGATATTCATAGAGTCATTCCCTTCCACTTGCCCAATTCTAACTTTTAATTCTAACTTCTAACTTTTTGTATTTTTGTATTTTTAACTTTTTTTTCTCAGTTAGCTTTTGTACATCCTTTTCCATTTGGTCAGTTGTGCTTTTAAGGAGTTGTTTTCTTCAGTGGATTTTTGCATTTCCTTTTCTATTTGGCCAGTTCAACTTTTTAAGTAGTTGTTTTCTTTTTCCAAGTTGTTGACTCTCTTTTTCATAATTCTTTTGCAACATTCTCATTTATTTTCCCAGTTTCCTTCTACTTTTTTATATGATTTTAAACTCCTTTTTGAGCTCTTGTATGAGCTCTTTCTGGGCTTGAGACCACTTGCCATTTTACTTTGGGGTTTTGCCCACAGGTTTTTTTTTTGATATTGCTGTTCTCTTCTAAGTCTGAGTTTTGGCCTTCGCTGTCACCATCGTGACTTTCTCTGGTCAGATTCTTTTGTTGTTTTTCGATCATCGATTTTGGCCTTTTTCCTCTCTTTTAAATTTGAACTCTTCTCCTGTGGAAGTGGCAGTGTCTCAGACTTCTTGTGCTAGGGGCTACAGGCCTTGGCTGTTTACTTGGAGCTGCACCAATGTTGCCCTGAAGCCCATGGTGGACTCTGGTGTCTGCTGCTGTGCTGAGAGGGGTGGCCATAGGGGCCTGTCAGCTTACCTGGTACTGAGCTGGGGTCCCAGTTCTGAGTCCTAGTCTGGCATGCACAGAGGCTGGTTTCCATGGTGTTATGCTGAAGCACATGGAGGTCTGGCAGCTAGCAGCTTTTTGTTTGCTCAGGGATGTGCTGAAGCACAGGTAAGTTCTTGAAACCAGAGTCCGCCTCTTCTCCGGGCAGGTCCTGGTGTTGGTGTTTTCCTGCTTCGCTGCACTGGGGCTCAGGATGTCTTGCTGGTGTGCTGAGGTGAGGCGACAACTTCCTGTCCTGGATTGTGTTCCCCTTTACCAGAGACAGACCTCTCTTGCCAATCCTCCAAGTTTCTTGGACTAAAAGATTGTTTCACCCCATTTTTTGCAGGTTCTGCTGTTCCAGGATTTGTTTCACAGCACTATTTTATTGTTTTTTGGAAATGAATATGGGATAATTACGGTGACTTACTGCCTGCTCCACCATCTTGGCTCCTGGTTTTTCCTACTACATTACTCTTTCATTGGTAGTTGTCCTATAGATAAAACTATATTAACCTCTATTGCTCTGTGATTCTTGGCTCCCTAGAGCTGCTGTTCACAGCTAGTGTTGTCTCTTACCTCACTGTTCTCTGCTGTGCACCTTTCCATCAGCAGATGGTGCTGGCTGCTTCTGCTCCAACCTTTGAGTTGTTGGCCCTTGGAGCTATTGCATGGGAGCCTGAGTTACAGTGTTAAGAGTTCTTTCATCCCTCCCGGGACAGTCTTGTGGCTATTTTAACCTCTACTGTTTAAGACTTGAACGCTACAATCCTACTCTCTACACAAAGGATGTGATCAGGTGGAATAAGTCCTTAGGTATTTATATCCCTCCTCTCATAGCCGGGTGTCCCTGAGTCTCCCACCCACAATCCACACTGAACATTCTTGTTCTTTTTCTATTTGTCCTCCATTTTTTTTTTTTGTTTTCCTTTGGGGAATCTTGTCCAGGCTTTGCAAATTAAGTTGGATTATTTCTCAAAGATCCCCAAAGGGCAGGGGTTAGTTTTGCAGGTGCCCATGATTCTAATGGGCATGGACAACTCCTCAATATGCATACATAATCTACTTAATGATTTTGCCTAGAAATTACCTTTACTGTAACCAAGAGAAACATATTAATACAAGGAGAAATTAGCTACTTCTAAGATTTTGTTCACAGGACCAACTATTCCCAGTAGCAAAAATAAACCCAAGTCCATTAAATTAATTTATTTGTTGTTAAGTCATTTTTCAGTTGTGTTCAATTCTTTGTGACCCCATTTAGAGTTTTCTTGGAAGAAGTATTGGAGTGGTTTGCTATTTCCTTCTCTAGCTCATTTTACAGATGAGAAAACTGAGGCAAGAAGGGTTAAATGATTTACACAGAGTTACAGAGCTAGTAAGTGTCCAAGACTGCATTTAAACTCATGAAGTTGTCTTCCTGATTCCAAGCCCAGTGCTCTATTTACTGGGCCACCTAGCTGCCCATACATAATGTATGCTATTGCTGAAATCATTTCCACTTGCTCCTTATGGGGATCATCAGCAAGTCATTTTTTAGATTCAGTTGCCTCGTATTTAAATTGAGGGGTCTGGACTCTTGCTCTTCCATTTCTTTTTCCAGTTCTAAGCCCTAAAATCTTTTTGTGCAGGAGAAAGAAGACTTTACTCTTTCTTATTGCTACCACTCTGATAGTGTAAAGCTTCCATTTCTGGCACTCAGAGGTCTTCAGGAGTTTAAAACATAAAACAGTGGAATTTATATGGTAAAGGATGTGGAAAGGTTTTATAACTGAGCCCCTAGAAAATCAAGAACCTACTCCCATTGATAGAAGCTACTTTCCCTCTGGGTCTTATATAATCCTATGACCACTAGGTAGGACAGTAGGAGTCCAAGTTTTGACTTTTCCAATACTACTATTCTATGTTTTAAAGTCTTATAAACCTGAGTGCTAGAAACAGACGCTCCCCTCTACCAGGATGGTGGCAAAAAGAAAGAGTATTTGAAACCAGAGAACTTGAGGCCAAATCATTGGATCTGTTGTTTACTACCTGCTACCTTTCTGGTTCTTAGGTTTCCTCAGTTTCCTAATTTGTAAAATGATGGATTTGCATTAGATGACTTTTAAGGTCTCTTTTAATTCCAAATCTATGATTCTCATTCCTACATGCATTTTTTTCTTTCTTCTTTTTAACAGATAAGTTAATAATAATTTTTTCATGCCTGCCATTGGGATAATTAAATTATGACACCAGCCCACGCTCAATCAACAGAGGAGCAGGAGAGATCAGTTAGCATAAGAGACTCAGAGCAAAGAATATTGCATTCTGTACTGAGCTCTGTTAATGCCTTTAAAAAAAATGATTTCCTTGTGTCAGATTTGGGTCCATGTCTCCCCTAGTAAAATCAGAAAGAAAAAAACTATGTGGAGTTGAGATAAATATAGATAAGGAAAGTCAAAAGTTCCATGCTGGACTTGGGTTGTGCTGTCCTTCAAGACTGTAATTTATCTTACTCTTCTTTTGCCATGTGTCCCTAATCAGTAGATCTCCCCTCCCTTTTTAAGTATCTAGTGTCCCTTCTAATATTCTCTTTCTTCTAGTAGAAAGGGTCCTAGTAAGTACCCTTTCACTCTCTTAAAAGTTATTAAGAACCCCCAAAAACTTTTTTCTTACGTGGGGTTAGATCCATTAATATTTAGTGAAATTTTAGAAATATTTAGAAATGAAAATGGACACATTTTCAAATATTTATCAATTCTTTCAAAAATAACAATAAACTCATGACATGTTAGCATAATTTTTAAATGAAAATTAGCTTTCTTTTCAAAACAAAAAAAATAATGAGTGGCATTATTTTACATATTTTTGCAAATCTTTTAAAGGTCTGTCTTAATAGAAGCCAGCTGGGTTCTCATATTTGCTTCTGCACTCAGTCTGTTGTGATACGCTGTTTTGTTTGAAGTATATGAAGAGGATCTGGTCTCACACACATATGTAGCTGGAAAAGGGAGGACTATTTTAAAAAACAGAAAGCTAGATGGATCAGTGGAGAGAATCCTGGGCCTGGCATCTGGAAGACCTGAATTCGAATGATTTTTAAGACACTTCCCCAGGCACTTACTATTGGGAAAGTCACTTCACCCTATTTGCCTCAGTTTTCTCATCTCTAAAATGAGCTGGAGAAGGAAATGATAAACCATTTCAATATCTTTGCCGAGAAAACCCCAAATGGGGTCATGAGGAGTCTGAAATGACTGAACAGCCACAAAAACAGCACAGTTTTCTTGGAGTGAGGGGTATGAAAACAAAAATAGAATGATCCCTGCCTTCTGCCTGGACGCAACATGTATAACGATCAGGAAACTGTGGTAATCCACAAGAAGGTCTCTCTTTTCTTGGACTGAGTGATTCAGGAAAAAGAGCTGTAGCAACTTTAGACACACCCCCTTTGCCTACCAGCACAAGTGATTTCTCTTTTCTGGATTCATCTATGCTTAGAATCTTCCTCTCTAAAAAATTTCCATGTCCCCTATATATTTATCTTCTCAGAGTTGGGAAACCAGGCACATCCTTCTCTATAAAACACCTGGCCAGCCTCTGTATCAATGAACTGCCCTCTTATACACAACAAAAGTATTTGTCATTCAATCAACAAGCATTTATTAATAACTTACTATGTGCCTAGCACTGTGTTCCGGGGATATAAAGAAAAGCAAAAAAAAAAAATGATCCCAGCTTTCAAGGAGTTCACATTTGCATGAAGGACATACACCCAAAAAATTGTACATGCAAATAATATACAGTGTATATGGCATGTAATCTCAGAGAGAAGGCACTAACAATGAAGTTTCAGAGGAACAGGAAAAGACATATGAAAGGCAGGGTTGGAGCTGTCTTGAAGGAAGCCAGGGAAGCTAGGAGGTAGAGTTGAGGAGGAGGAAAATATCAGGTATGGGGGGCAGTTGGTAAAAAGGCATGGGGTCCAGAGATGGAATGTCTTATGCAAGAAGCAACAAATTGGCCAGTGTAGCTGGATTATAGAGTAGATGGAGGGGAGTCAAGTTAAAGAGACTAGGAAGGGACCAGGTCTGGCTTTAAGAGTCAGAAGATTTTGTATTTGATTCTGAATGTAATAGGGGACCACTGGTATTTACTGAGTAGGGAGTGACATGGTCAGACCTGGGCTTTAGGAAGGTGACCTTGGCATCTGAGTGGAGGATTGACTGGAGAGAGAAAAGTTAGGGAGAATAAACTTGGGAATGAACTTACTTAGCAAGATGATACCAGGGGAGTCTGGGTCATAAAGATGACACCCCACCTTCCATGATCTCCCATCAAAGAAATCAATTGTCTGAGGCCCGTAAAGGTTGAAACCTGCAAAATTGAGGTCTGGGTCATACTGAAGGTACTATGTTACCTTGATGGGTGTGAGGTACTAGCTATGACAGCTATGAACCAGAAAGCTATGAATTGAAGTAGGGTGGATGATGAAAGCCAAAAGATGCAATATGGGTGCCAGGTAAAGAGACTTTCCCTTGTGTGATCATTAGTCTCTTTTCTTTCCCTTCTATGGTCTGAAGATCATCTCACCAAAGGCCTGAAGTGTTGGCCAATTTCCAGCTGTATTCTTTCCTCTATGGAGATGCAGTTGTATCCTTGTGTTTCTGGTGACTGTTGCCTGGATGTGCTCTTGTCCCTATATCCCTTTCCTGATGCCCCTGGGTATCTCAGTTTAGGCCGCATGCCTTCCCTTGTGTGAATTAAAATCTACTGTATAAAGACTCATTGATTTGGCCATTTACTGTCTTGCTTGTTTCTTGGATGGAAATCTCTAAGTCCTCCAAAGGAGATGCCATGGACTGTGATATGAATACAAGGTAACTTAAGGAAGGAGTGTGCACTTCCAAGGAGGAAAGGGAGATGTGTTGGCTAGGAGGAAATCAGAAAAAGCTTCATACAGCAGTTGTCACTTGACTCTAATAGGTAGAGCCAAGGAGAGAGAGTATTCCAGACACAGAGGAGAGAGAAGGGAAATTGGATTCGGGGACTAGCTAGTAGACCAGGTTGGATGAAATGTTAAGTATGAGAAAGTAAAAGAAGAGTCTAAGACAGAATATGTGAGGGGAGAGAAGAGGATGGCTGAGGGATATTACAGAGATGGAAATGAAAAGACTTGATAACTGATTGGATATGGAGGATGGTGGGGTAAGGTGAAAACGACTTTGCTACTGCTACTGCTGACCTGGGTAAGTGGAAGGATAGTGATGCCCTCAATGTGAGGTGTAAATAAAATAGGTAAAATGGAGATTACCATCAGATAAGAGGAAAAATGGAATTCAAGTTTAGGAGGAAGATGATGGCCAGACAGATTTTCAAATCATTTGTGAAGGGATGATAATAACTGAATCCATGGGAGTTCATGAATTCATTCAAAGAAAGAATGTATGGAAAGAAGAGAATATGGCCAAGAAAGAATCCTTGATGGAACTCATACTTAATGGTCAGGGGCAAAATGATGATCCAGCAAGGGGGACTGAGAAGGAATAGTCAGATAGTAACCAAATGAAAAAAGAACCCCCAAAGGAAAAGAGAGGATCCAGGCAAAAATTTAGGATGATAGTGTCAAAACTGCAGGAAGGCCAGTTAACATGAGGAATGAGAAAAAGCCTTTGGATTTCACAATGGAGAGATTCTTTCTGACCTTAGTGAGAGCACTTTCAACCCAGGAGTGGGGTGAGAATTCAGTTTGCAAGGGGTTGAGCAGTAGGTTGGAAGTCAGTTGAACTGAATTCTAAGAGTTCCGTTTAAGGAGGAGGCTCAGGTCAGCCATCTCTTCTTCTTCCACCTGGTTAAATTCATACCATCATGATCCAGGAACCATAGCACTGGGAAATTTTTGATTATCCTGCAAGATACTATTAGCCTTGGTACTCACACCTCATGCATACCCTCAATTCCTCTGATTTGGAAGGTAGAGCCATGAACTCCCAAACCTCCAGTGAAGGAGGGAGCCCCCAATAGCCATCTCTTTATTTCACACCTGGCTGCACTCTTTTGACTTTTTCATCATAACCTCTAGAAAAGTACTCCACTCCCCTGACATTTCAGCTTTCTTTTGTGAATTATCTTCCACCATTAAATTTTAGTCTCCTTGAGGGCAGAGACTATCTGATTTTGTATTTGTATTACTAAAGCTTAGCACAGTGCCTGGCACATAGTAGGTGCTTAATGTATGTTTATTGCTTGACTACTATGGTCCCGTGGTCCTATGTTGGTAGGTAGGAGAGGAACCAATAGATAATAAAGGATAAAAAATGAGACAGAAGGAATCAAGCTCACAAAAGAGACAAAATGGGTTAGGATCGGGGTACAAGCAGAGTGTTTTGCCTTGACAAGGAGCAGGACTAAAGAGACTAAAGCAAAGAAGAGAGTAAAGGAGAGATAATAGGGGATGGTGTTGAGGGACTTTGAGGTTTAGAGTAGGGGAAGAAAGGGGATTTGAGGTTTGGCTTGCTCTTTTTCCCCAAAAAATACAGGAATTGAATTCATCTTCTTAGAAGGGTTGGCTTTCTGAAGAGACATGAAAAGGTTGGAAACTGCCACTATGAGGAGTGTGGTGTAGAGCTAGCCTGGGAAGAACCAAAGGCTTTCCATGCAGCAGTGAAAGCTGTCTGAGATTGGATAAAGTAAATCTGTAGTGGTCTCAGTGGGTATGTTTTATACTTTCTTCCATCAATACTTTGCAGCATGTGAGTAGAAACAGAGAGGGTAGATGGTGGGAGTGTCCCATAGTTGGGGTTTGACAAATAATAAATAATAATATGGCAAAGAAGGAACAGTAGAGGACTGTCGAATTGATCAGCCTCAGATAGGGTCAAGACTTCAAAGTGAGGGAAATAAGGCCCGAAAATGGGTGAGTAACTGGGAGAATAGGGAAGGGCAAAGGGAACAGGGGAAGAAGAATTGCTCAATCAGACAGCCAGCACTAAGAAGAATAGGTCTGAGGTGACCAAGTCAGAGAGAGTAATGGAAAGATAGGAAGGTGTGGTCAGAGAAATACATTTCAGACTCCTGGGTCGCACAGGCCGAAGAGTTATGAATGTGAAATCAAGGGAGCATGATCTTTCCTAAGGGTGACTGAGGTAGAGGGAATGTATAGGTTGTGGGAATTGAATAGGGTCAGGAACTGGGGAGCAAGGGATGGGGTGGTATTGGGGGAGAAAGACTTAGAAGTGTGTTTGGAGGTCCTTAAGGTAGAGAAAACTATGAGGTAGGAGTTGCTTCCTTGAGGAAAAATGGAGATTGACCTGGAGGCTGCCACAACGATCTGGACCAGATGGCTGCAATGAACTTCAAAGAAAAAGAAGCTGCTTCTCGATCATGAGATCGATCACAAAGGCATGGTCTAGAAATGGCAGTATACCTACCCTTGGTTGAGTGTGCTGAGAGTATGTGAGAAGGGCGCCCGATACTGGAGGGAGTGACTAGGGATATGCCATTTCCTGGAGGGATCCAAGTTTCCCTTATATTCTGGGCCAGGACCAACTCAAGACAGTCTAGTGATTCAGCCTCAGGGTTAGAATTCAATAAAGTAATCATGGACCATAAAATGTAATAAAAACAACTTTACTGCTGACAAAGGATAAAAAGGACACAATTCCTAAGGTTATAAAGATAGCTATTTATAGATCCCTCTGCCTGTGAATTCACCACAAGCAAGCAGCCGGTGCTAGGTCGGGAAGGCCTTCGGCAAGGTCAGTAGGAGCACCTACAAAACCTCTGACCCCAACGTCCTCTCAGCCGGGCCTTTCATGCCTTAGGCAGCAAGGAAGTCAAACCAATAATGATTCTGAGAATGGCCGCCTTGGTTTCTTAAAGAGACCAGATTATCACATACCAGGAGAAAGAAAAAATTGAAATGAAGATACTTAGGGGAAGGGAGGGTTTGGGTTTTTACAATAAATGTAAGTTCCAAAGGATTCTGGAGAGCATTCTGATGGATGAGGAAGAGAGTTAGGGGAAGATGTCAGCTCCATCACAGAGATAAAGGAAAACAAGATAAGGGAGTTTACCAGACTTAGTAACATGAAGGAAGAACCAGTTCCTCCAGACCTCCTCCCACTTGGGTTCTGGGATAACTGTAGAAGGGGTCAGGGTGGAGTTGAGGCATCACTGCAGATCCATAGACTGCTGGGGATATGGGCAGCAGGTAGACACAAACTTCCTTTGGAGAGGACGGGGGTCAACTGTACTTTCATTCCAAGATGGAGGAGATAAAACACCCTAAAGATAGAGCAAACATTCAACTTCTAATCTCTTAATCCCTAAAAACACTGGCCTTTCGGCACTTTTAACACCTTGAGGCTGGGAATATCAGATGGATGAGAATCTCTTTCAGAGAAGACCATCATCTACCTCTGATGCCCTGAAGTTTAGCCTGAGTGGTGGTTGTGAATCTCCTTTGGGATATCTCTGAAGGGATTTTCAATTCAAACCTTATTCATTTTATAGTCAAGGATTCTGATCTGTTAAAAGAATACCAAGACCTCAGTGAATAGGTAGATGAGGGATTGTTTAGGCAGCAGGGACCTTTCAGAAACCCTGACAAAAGACTGTCAAAGTAGCTATGTATGGTGCTGGTCCTGTCACTGTGTGTTTACTGTATGTGCTCCTCATTATCACCATGTCTCTATGGAAATGAACTCTCAAACTGAACACCTCCCAGATCCATTGAGCCAGGAAGGAAGCCAGCCTTTTTCACATTAACCCTTGCTGGTCATAGCACACTGTGTCTATTAAGAAGGTCATCCTTCATTTGAGAGGCTGTTGAAGTCATTTTCAGTATAAGTCTAGGGACTTTAGGGTTTAAGCTACTATGTAATCATTACAATAATTTCCCCCCACCTTTCCTTGTATTCACCTACTTTCTCCCATCTCAGAGGGAGAGAGGTATTTTTCTTCCTTGCCAAGAGTAACCCCTTTAAATACTGTGCCTTTAATTCTGTATTCTTTCACCTTTTCCATCCTTCATCCATCATCCCTTCTTCCTCCTGTATTTCCAATCCCTCCTTTTCCAGTGACTCTTTCTCTTCTGCCTACAAATTTGCTCAGGCTTCTCCTCTACCAAAACCTTTCCTCTGGTTTACAGGTCTACACATGTGGACATGTAGAAAAGAGGGCTGCAGTTGGCGTTAGGAGACGTGGGTTCAGATCTCAACTCTGGCACTGACTATGTGACTTCAGCTTTCTGGGCCTTAGTTTTCTCCTCTGTAGAATGGGGGTAATTGTACTTGAATTATCTACTTTCTAGCATTTTAAGTGAAGTACTTTGTAAGACTCTACAGACTTAGAAATTCCTATTGCTAAGCCCCCATCCTGTTTCTCTCTTTTCCTCTGACTAATAGAAAGACTAGTTTTGTATTCTTGTCTTTACTTCCTCACCATCAACTCACCACTCACCACTTTGCAATCTAGAGTCTATTTCCCACTCTTTCCTGATGCTTCTCTCTCTCAAAGTACACCAATGACCCTTGAATTGCTAAGTCCAGTGGGGTTTTCTGTTTTCACCCTTCTTGGCCTTTTTATAGCCCTGGATGCTGTTAACTACCTCTCCTTCTAATCATAGCTCACCTTTTTAGAGCATTTGTGGTTTAAAAAGTATTTTCTTCACAATAACCCTGTAAGAGAGGCAGTACAAATATAATTTCCCCCTATTTTACAAATAAGGGAAATGTGATCTAATGAGGAAGTATAGTCTAATGAAAAAAGAGGTGGGATTTGGAATTAAACAATGTGGGTTCAAATCCTTCCTTTGCTACATGCTTGTGTGTGACCCTATACATACTATTTAATTCTTCCTGGCTTCAGTTACCTCATCTATAAAATGAAGTGGTTCAACCTTATATCTGAAATATCATCTAACTCTAAATCAGCAATCCTATGAGAGGTTAAATACCTCACTAGAGGTCACATAAAACACATATAACAAATAACTCATATAGAGGAAGCTAGATGGCTTAGTGGATAGAACTCTGGGCCTGGAGTGAGGAAGACCTGAGTTCAAAAATGACCTCAGACACTTGCTAGCTGTGTGACCCTAGGCAAGTCACTTAAGCACTGTTTGTCTTAATCCACTGGAGAAAGAAATGTCTAATCGCTCCAGTATCTTTGCCAAGAAAACTTCACAGGGGGTCATGAAGAGCCAGGCATGACTGAACATCAACAACGAAGAGGTCATATAGTAGATACTGTGCTAACTTGGACTTGTGGCTTTTAAATTCCATGCTCTTTCCACAATACCATGTTTAGCCATCCTTCTTGAGACTTTCTTCTTCTGACTTCTATGACATCATGTTCTGGTTCTTCTCTCACTTTTAATCTGTTATTTCCTTACTTGGCTGAATCTTTTTCTTGTACGACTACACACAGATATCCCAGAAGGCTTTGTGATGGTTTTTTTCCCCTTGGCAATCTCATCTGATTGCATAACTTTAAGTATTATCTTTATCCTATCCAATCTTTAACCCTTTCAGTCATATGTGCTCCGCTACCTGCATCTCCACTTGAACTTCTAGTCAATAACTTATACTTAACATATCACAAATGACACATTCTCTTCCCCACCCCCCAAACCTGCTCCTTCTGACTTTCTGATTTCTGCCGAGGATACTACCCTTCTAGTCCATTCAACTCAATGCAACAAGCAAATTTGATAAGAGTCTACAGCATGTAAGGTGATGAGAGGCTGTGTGGTATAGTGGGAAAATGACCTCAAGTCACAAAGTCCTAGTTTGAAGTCCTTTCTCTGCCATATACATACTGATTCACTGATCCTGAACAAATTATTTAATCTCCCAGTGTTCCAGGCAACTCTCTGAAATTACACGTTTCATTGTCGTTTGGTCACTTCAGTCATACCCAACTCTTTGCGATCCCATTTGGGGTTTCCTTGGTAGAGATACTGGAGTGCTTTGCTATTTTCTTCTCCAGCTCATTTGACAGAAAAGGAAACTGAGGCAAATAGGGTTAAATGACTTGCCCAGGGTCACACAGCTAGTAAGTGTTTGATGCCAGATTTGAACTTAGGAAAATGAGTCTTGTTGACTTCAGTCCCAGCACTCTAGCCTCTGCTCCAGCAGATGTTCCTAAGAGCATCCATTGGTGGGTGAATTTAGCACTGAGGTCACTTTGAGAGAAGCAGCACTGAATATAACTAAATACACAGGATGCCCTATACCATACTAAAAATGGGCCATATGGTTTCTATTACTGGGCATTCTCATTGTTCTCTATTTAGATAAAATGGTTTCTTCAGGGATGAAATAAAAGTACTTTTAGGGAACATCAATGGCAATAAAGTTGCAATTGTACAAGAGAACAAGTAATTTAGTGTTTCAGGTCTGCCGTAGGTAGAAGTGAGAGACGTTCATAGTGTGGTCCAATCTACATTGGTATAGAGAGTTTCCTTATTGGAGGCCTCCTATATTCATGAAATTACAGGTCTGATCCAAGATGTTAAAAAAAAATACACACCAGACTGCTATATAAAACATCTATTTATCTATTTACTGGGCCACCTAGTGCATACATATGTATATATGTATGTGGTACATGTATATACATATATGTATGTATATAGGCAGTTAGTTGGCACAGGAAGTAGAGCACCAGGCCTGAAGTCAGGAAGACCTGAGTTCACATCTGGCCTTAGACTCTTGCTGGTTGTGTGATTCTGGGCAGGTCACTCCACCGTGTTTGCCTCTGTTTCCTCATCTCTAAAATGAACTGGAGAAGGAAATAGCAAACTATTATGCTGTTTTTTTTCCAGTGTGTTTTTCCTCATGAATAGCTCTGAAATTTATCTTCTCTTTTCTAATCTCCCTGACAGAACCCTCGTTCAAGCTCTCATTACTTCTAGCCTGGATTTCTGCAATAACCTTCTTTCTGCTTCTCCTCTATTTCTTCCTGCCTTTCAAACATATACTATACACAGTTGTCAGAATGATCTCCTTTATGAGTAACAATGTTATATAACTGCTTAATTTTCCTATTACCTAACATCAAATTTCTTAGGCTTATGTTTAAATTTGGCTCCAACCATAGAAAGAATCAGAGAATCAAAGTTCAAATCCTGGTTCTGACATTTACTTACCTGTGTGACCTTGAGTAAATCACTCTGTACCTTGGTTTCCTCATCTGTGAAAGGAAGAGCTTAGGCTAGATGACTTAAGGTCTCCAGTTCTAGAGCTATGGTCCTAGGAACTTTCTAGCCATATTTCATATACTTCTTCACTCATATGTGGCTTCCTTCAAGAATAGCTTAAGTTGAGTGTGAAGCCAAGCTGGGAGAGAGACTGGAAAGTTCCTGAGCTCTCTCCAGTTTCCCTCAGAAAAAAAATCAAGCCTCCAAAGGAATTCTGAAAGTTCTTGAGGGTTGGAGCCAAGATAGTAGAATAGAAGCAGAGACCTGCTATAGCTCTCCCCCAAAACACCTCAACAAACCTGTAAAAATGACTCTAAGCAAACTTTAGAGCAACAGAAGCCACAAAATGACAGACTGAAGCAAATTTCCAGCCCAAGACAATCTAGAAGGTTGACAGGAAGGGTCTATCTCACCAGACTGGGAGCAGAGTGCACTTTGGAGTGGGCCAAGCCAGCAAGCCTTGGGGGACTGAATCACTGGCTGCTGCTGTAGATTCCTGACTTCTAACCCCAAAACTCTAAAGACACATTCAAAGGTCAGTGGGAAGAGTCTCTCACCAGGCTGAGAGGGGAGTGTTGTCTGCTGAAGCCCCAGCACCAGACTCAGTCACAGACCCAGCCCCAGACCTGGCCCCTGCCCCAGTCCCAGGGCAGCTACAGCCACTGCTGAAGCAGAGGCTGCTTCTGGAGCCCTCCATTTAACAAAGTTGAAAAGTCAAATAATTGGCTGGGAAAATGAGCAAATGAGGGAAAAAGAAACAAACCATAGATTTTACTTTCATGGTGAAGAGGCATTTTCTTGTGTCATTGGTGATGAGGAAGTTCAAAATATGCAGCAGGAAGAAGACAACAACAAAGTCAAAGCTCCTCCATCCAAAGCCTCTAAGTAAAATATGAATTGGTCTCAGGCTATGGAAGAGCTCAAAAAGGATTTTGAAAATCAAGTAAGAGAGGTAAAGGAAAAATTGTAAAGAGAAATGAGAGTGAGGAAAGAACATCATGAAAAACAAGTCAATAGCTTGGTAAAGGAGACCCAAAAAATGTGGAAGAAAATAACACCTTTAAAATTAGACTAACCCAAATGGCAAAAGAGATCCAAAAAAGCCAATGGAGAGAAGAATGCCTTAAAAAGCAGAATTGGCCAAATGGAAAAAAGAGGTCCAAAAGCTCACTGAGGAAAATAGTTCTTTAAAAATTAGAATGGAGCAAATGGGAGCTAATGACTTTATGAGAAATCAAGAAATTATGAAACAAAACCAAAAGGATAAAAAAAAATAGAAGACAATGTGAAGTATCTCATTGGAAAAACAACTGACCTGGAAAATGGATTCAGGAGAAATAATTTTAAAATTATTGAACTACTTGAAAGTCATGATCAAAAAAGAGCTTAGACATCATATTTCAAGAAATTATCAAGGAAAACTTCCCTGATATTCTAGAACCAGAGGGTAAAATAGAAATGGAAAGAATCTACTGATCACCTCCTAAAAGAGATTCTGAAGGAAAACTCCTAGGAATATTGTAGCCAAATTCCACAGCTCCCAGGTCAAGGAGAAAAATGTTACAAGCATCCAGAAAGAAACAATTTAAATATTGTGGAAACACAATCAGGATGACACAGGACTTAGCAGCTTCTACACTAAGGGGTTGAAGGGTTTAGAATATGACAGTTCAGAAGTCAAAGGAAATAGAATTAAAACCAAGAATCACCTACCCAGCAAAACTGAATGTAATACTTCAGGTGAAAAAAATGGAACTTCAATGAAATAGAGGACTTCCAAGCATTCTTATTGAAAAGACCAAAGCTGAATAGAAAATTTGACTTTCAAATATAAGAATCAAGAGAAACATGAAAAGGTAAACAGGAAAGAGAAACCAGAAGGAGCTCATTAAAGTTGAACTGTCTATATTCCTGCATGGAAAGATGGTATTTGTAACTCTTGAATCTTTTTTTTTCAGTTTGAGGATAGTTGGAGGGATAATACATACATACATACATACATATATATACATATATATATATACACGCGCACACACACACACAGAGGTGAGGGCACAGGGTGAGTTGGTTATGAAGGGATGATATCTAAAAATTAAACTTAAGGGGTAAGAGAGAAGGAATATATTGGGAGAAGGAGAAAGGAAGAAATAGAATGGAATAAATTATCTCTCCCATAAAAGAGGCAACTAAAAGCTTTTTCAGTGGAGGCAAAGGGGGCGAGGTGAGAGGGAAAGAGTGAACCTTACTCTTATAGGATTTGGCTTAAGGAGGGAATAGCATGCATGCTCAGTTTGGTATGAAAATCTATCTTATACTACAGGAAAGTAGGGGGAGAAGGGGATAAGTGGGAGTGTGTGGGAGATGTTAGAAAGGAAAATATATAGGAAGAGGGGGTAATTAGAAGTAAACACTTTTGAGGAGGGACAAGATCAAAAGAGAGAACGGAATAAATTAGGGGTAGGATAGGATGTCAGGAAATATAATTAGTCTTTTACAACATACACTGCTATGGAAGTGTATTGCATGACTGCACAAAAATAGCCTATATCAAATTGCTTGCCTTCTCAATGGGGGTGGATGAGGAGGGAGGAAGGGAGAGAAGTTGGAGCTCAAAGTTTTAAAAACATGTTAAAAATTGTTTTTACATTCAACCAGGAAATAAGACATACATGCAATGGGGTATAGAAATCTATTTTGCCCTACAAGAGAAGAGAGGGGAAGAGGATAAGAGAAAGAAGGGGTGTGATAGAAGGGATGGCAAATTGGAGGAAGAGGTAATCAGAATGTACTCTGTCTTGGAGGGGGTGGAGGGGAGAGATGGGGAGAAAATTTGAAACTCAAAATTTTGCGCAAATAAATCTTGAAAACTAAAAATAAATAAATAAATTTATTAATTAATAAAAAAGAAAAAAAGAACTGGCCAAATGGAAAAGGAGGTACAAAAAGTAGCTGAAGAAAATGATTCCTTAAAAAATAAAAGTGAGCAAGAGAAGGCTAATGATCCTATGAGGCATTAAGAATCAAACAAAGTCAAAAGAATGAAAAAAATGGAAGAAAATGTAAAATACCTCATTAAACAAAACTGATCTTGAAAATACAACTGGGAGAGATAATTTAAGAATTATTGGACTATCTGAAAGCTATGCTCATAAAAATAGCCTAGAAAACATCTTTCAAGAAATTATCAATGAAAATTGCTCTGATATCCTAGAACTTGAGGGTAAAACAGTTATTGAAGAAATATACTGATCACCTTCTGAAGGAGATCCCAAAATGAAAATTCCAAGGAATATTATAGCTAAATTCCAGAATTATCAGGTTAAGGAGAAAGTACTGTAAGCAGCTAGAAAACAACAATTCAAATATGAAGGAGTCATAGTCAGGATTACATAGAATTTAGCAAGTTCTAAATTAAAAGATAAGAGGGTTTGGGTTATGATACTCTGGAAGGCAGAAAAGCTTGAATTACAACCAAGAATCAACTACCCAGCAAAATTGAGCATAATATTTCAAAGGAAAAGATGCATATTCAATGAAATAGAGGACTTTCAAACTTTCCTGATGAAAAGTCTTAAAAACTGAACAGATAATCTGACCTTCAAATACAAAACTCAAGAGAAGCATTAAAAGGCAAACAGCAAAGAAATTACCCCCTCCTCCAACTTCATAAATTCAATAAGGTCAAATTGTTTATATCCCTATATGGTAAGATTATACTTGTGACTCAAGAGAAACATGAAAAGGTAAACAGGAAAGAGAAACCAGAAGGAGCTCATTAAAGTTGAACTGTCTATATTCCTGCATGGAAAGATGGTATTTGTAACTCTTGAATCTTTTTTTTTCAGTTTGAGGATAGTTGGAGGGATAATACATACATACATACATACATTGACCTCATACAAGGTCATATACTTATACCCACCCAAGGTCATATACTTATACCCACCCAAGGTGTGGGTATAAGTTGACTTTGATGTGATAAAAATTAATTAAGGGGTTAAAAAAAGAATTATACTGAGAGAAGAGGAAAGGGGAAGTCAGAATGGGGTAAATTGTACCACATGAAGAAGTATGAAAGTAGAGGGAAAGAAAGGAGGGAATTGAATATTGTTTGAACCTTACTATTTTTGGAATTGGCTCAAAGAGAGAATAACATACACACTGAGTGGGGTAGAGAAATCCATTTTATCCGACAGGGAAGTAAGAGGAAAAGGGAGAAAGAAAAGGAGGGGTTGATATAAAGGAGGGAAGATTGGGGGAGGTGGTGGTCAGAAACAAAACTCTGGTGAGGAGGGTGTGATGGCAAGCAAAATAGGATCTTTTGCTGTTTTTGTTTTAGTATCATCAAGTGCCTTTGATTGAATCTTGCCTTTATCAATCAAGAGTCTTTACAAGGTGTAACATACAGAAAAAAGAACTTCTTTAACTAGAAACAGTATGTGTATTTATACTGTTAATTACTTTAATGTGATTAAAGATCTTCCCTATTCATTAATGGACCTGCCCATTAAGGGGAGTTTGATTCAGGAAGATTTGTAGGAAGGCCCAAGCCTTTTGTTCATGAGGCACTGGTTCTTAAGGGTTGTGATGGCCTCTGGCTCTAAAAAAGGTACAAATACTCTGAGTTGAGGTTTTACTTGGGGGCTCAGTGACTGGAATTATTTGTTTGGCCAGACGAGGACTCAGGAAAACTACTAAAGGAGTCACCCGGATGTGAGAACCCAGATGTCAGTGCTTCCCTCTCTGGTAACTATGGTCAGATAGATAGTTGGACTATCTATTAAATTAGGGTCAGGCAGAGGAAGCCATGTCTGTTGACTTTTTTATTTCTTTGTATTTTCTTTGAAGTTCAGGATGCTGATCCCCCTGAACAAGGTGGATGATATATGTGCTTGGTTAAAGAAATGATACATGTGTTTGATTGAAGTGATTGTTAATCCCTTAAAAGATGGCTTTCCTTTTATGAATGAAGATCTAAGAACCTGTGATAGCAGGCCTCTCAGTGTATGTTGGGGTGCCTACTGTTACAGAGGGACAGGGTGAAAGGAGAGAGGACAGTATAAAAAGAGGGAAAAAGAGGATGGAAGGAAATAAACAGGGATCATAATTGTGAATGTGAATGGGTTGTACTCTCCCATAAAACAAAAGTGAATAGCATAGTGGATTAAAAATCAGAATCTTATACTATGTTGTTTACTAGAAAGGCATTTGAAGCAGAGAGAATAAAGTTAATAAAGTAAAAGTCTAGAACAGTATATACTATTATGAAGTCTACTTGCCAAGCAAATCCAGGAACTATATGAACACAATATCAAAACATTTTTTATGCAAATAAAGTCAGATCTAAACAATTCGAAAAATATCAGTTGCTCATGAGCAAGCCAAGCTAATATAATAAAATGATAATTCTACTTTAGTTAATTTGCTTATTCAGTACCATTTCAATCAAACTATCAAAAAGTTATCTTAAAGAACTAGAAAAAATAATAACAAAATTCATCCAGAAGAAAAAATGGTTAAGAATATAAAGGGAATTAATGAAAAAAATTGCAAAGGAAGGTAGCCTAGCAATACCAGATCTCAAACTACGTTATAAAGTGGCCATAATCAAAACTATTTGCTACTGGCTAAGAAATAGAATGGCTGATCAGTGGAAAAAATTAGGTACATAAGACATAGTAGTAAATGATTACAGTAATCTACTGTTTAATAAACATAAAGACTCCAGGTTCTAGGTTAAGAACTCACTATTTGACAAAAAATGCTGGGAAAATTGGAAATTAGTATGGCAGAGACTAGGCATAGATCAACATCTCACACCATATACCAAGATAAGGTCAAAATTGGCACATGATTTAGATATAACAGGTGATACCAAATGCAAATTAAGAGAGTAAGGAATATTTATCTGTTTGATCTATGGAGAAAGAATTTGTGACCAAACAGGAGATAGAGAACATTATGAAATACAAAATGGATAATTTTATTGCATTAAATCAAAAAAGCTTTTGCACAAAGTCAATGCAATCAAAATTAGAATGAAAGCAGAGATCTGGGAAACAATCTTTATAGTCAGTGTATCCCATAAAGACCTCATTTCTAAAATATATAGAGAATTGAGTCAAATGTATTTTATGAGAATACAAGCCATTCCCCAATTGGCAAATGAATCCAAAGTTATGAAACAGCAGTTTTCAGATGAAAAAATTATAGTTATCTATAGTAATGATAAAATGCTTTAAATTGCTATTGATTAGAGAAATGTATATTAGAACAGCTATGAGGTACCACTTCATACCTATCAGATTCAATATGATAGAAAAGGAAAATGATAAATGTTGGAAATGTGGGAAAATTGAGAAACTAGTGCATTGCTGGTGGAACTGTGAACTGGTCCGACCATTCGGGAGAATAATTTAGTGCTATACCCAAGGTGATTTAAAACTACGCATACCCTTTGATCCAAGAATGCCATTACTAGGTCTGTATCCCAAAGAGATCATAAAACAAGGAAATGCATCTACATGCAGACCCTTGTGGTAGCTAAGAATTGGTAATTTAAGTGATGCTCATCAATTGGGGAATTGGCTAAACAAACTGCAGTATACGATTGTAATGGAATATTATTGTGCTATAAGAAATGAGCAGGCAGGTTTCAGAAAAACCTGGACAGACTTATGTGAACAGATGCACAGTGAAGTGAGAAGAACCACAACATTGTATGCAGTAACAGCAACATTGTGATTGATTTAGCTCTTCTCAACAATACAATGATCTAAGATAGTTCCAAAAGACTCATGATGAGAAATGCTATCCACATCCAGAAAATGAACTATGGAATCTGAATGTAGATTGAAGCATAATATTTTCACCTTTTTTGTTTTTTGTGGCTTACCCCTTTTGTTCTGTTTCTTCTTCCACAACATGACCAATTTGGAAATATGTTTACATGATTTCACATGTGTAACCTATATCAGATTGCTTGCTGTCTTTGGAGGTGAATAGGGAGGGAGGAAGGGATAAAAAATTTGAAATTCAAAATCTTATAACAAAATTAATGTTAAAATTACATGTACTTGGAAAAAAATAAAACACTATTTACCAAAAATTTTCCTAAATTTTACCAAAATAGAAAATACTATTTGCCAAAAATATAGTTTAAGTTCTGCCATTTGCTGAAGGTGTTTTCTTGTCCTCCTATGTGCTAGTGCTTCCCCTTCTGCGACTATCTTTTATCTATTCTGTAGGGATCCTGTATATAGCAAATTCTTTACATGTTATTTCCCCCCCTTAGAATATGAGTTCTATGAAGATAAGAACTGTTTTTGCCTTGCTTTGTAGTCCTAAAAGCTCAGCCCCAAGTCTAGTATATAGTAAATAAATTTTTTGCTTTCTGATTGATTTGACTGATTGTGTTGGATTATTTGTACTTCCCAAACTTACACTGTGCTTTCTTATTTCTATGTCCTTTTGCCCTCCCCATTTGTTAAAACCTCTGTTTCCTCAACTACTAAAATGAAGGGGTTATAATAGATGACCTTAAAGGCCCCTTTCATCTCTTAGTGTAAGATCCTGGATTTGGTAGGACTTGTCTGAGTTTGTGTTCTGTTGGCATTTATGGCCTTTGAAGACCACAGTCCTTTCCATGACAGGATCAGACACTAGAGTACTTTAGTGAGGCAAGTAAAGGGATATTAAGTTGAATTTCCAAGCACTCTGGCACAGTTATTTGATAAAACTCAGAAATTCATATCCCTCCCTTAAGAGGTGATGTTGCAAATTACAACAAAAAAGAGTAGGGAGATTCTGTGGAGGGTGCACTTCTACTATTTTCCTCTTGTTTCTTAAAGGAAATTAAAAATGTATAGAATCTCTCAACCACTTTATAACAACTTCCATTAACTGAGCCCCCAGGTGATTCATTTTGAAGACTAGTAAATAACTATGTAGTGGAGCACTGCCCCATATAATGGGAAACAGGCAAAACCAGGATGTAATCCTGGATCTTCCACTAACTATTAAATGCTTTTTTGGTCTCGGAAACCTTTTTTCCTCTTCCATAACATTAATGTATCATGTGACTGATGGGCTACTGAGATCAGTGGGGTGGGAGTGGACAAGGGTTAGGGCACAGCTGAAGAGGATGGATGTGAGGGTTCAGTGAAGTGAGGACACTACTCTGTGCATTGATCTTTCCCATAAAGGGCGATGAGGTAATTCCTATTCCAGGGACATTTTTCATGATAAATCCAAGTCTGGCCTTAAGAGACTGAAATCTCTAAGATAGAGGTGCTGGAATAGCTTGACAGACTCTGAGGAAGTAAATCACCAGAACTGATGACATTTTTCCAGGAGGAGACAGAATGGAAGGTCTGATCAAGAGGCATAATAGATTATTTATTTTAGTAAGTTTTATAAGGGATGTGAAAATTGCTGAGATTCCATCTCTTCTCAAAATAGAAGCTAGGAGAGTTACCAGTGTTCACAGTAAGTGAATATACAATGTAAAGAATGCTTGTTAAAGGTCCCTCCTATGTACTATGCTAGGCACTGGAAGAAATGCCATATATGAGAAATGGTCCCCATCATAATGGAATCTGTAACAGAGACAGTGGTAACATAGGATTATGTCCTGCCCCACCTACCCGCCCCATTATGGATAAAGTCTCTTTATTTCATCAAAAGTAAACCATGTTTTACTTTAATAATCCAATAGATCTAGTTTTTCATTGATGTCAGGCAGCAAATAGACATTTATTAATCACCTACATTGCCCCAGTTACTTCACTAAACACTGGGGATAAAGAGAAAGAAACAAGACAGTCCCTGCTCTCAAGGACCTCACAGTCTAATAGGGGAAACAACATGCAAATAACTACGTGTAAACAGGCTCCAAACAGGATAAACTGGAAAAAAAAATCAACAGAGCTGAGAGAGATTAGAATTAAGAGAGACTGGGAAAGATTTCCTGTAGAAGGTAAGATTTTAGCTGAGATTGGAAGGAAGAGGGAAAACCAGGAGGCAGAGATGAGGAGGGAGAGCATTCCACGAATGGGGAATGGCCAGAGAAAATTAATGGAGTTAGGAGATGGAATATTTTGTTAAAGGAACAGCAAAGAGACCGGTGTCATGGATCACAGAGTATTTGGAGGTATGTAAAGGGTGGTAAGAAGAATAAAAAAGTGTGTGTGTGTGTGTGTGGGTGTGTGTGTGAACTTGTGTATGTGTTAGGCAGGTTATGATAGGCTTTTCTAAGTCCAGATAGAGCCTTTTACATTTGATACTGGAGATCATAGGGAGCCACTGGAGTTTACTGAGAAGAGGCATAAAGTCTTATGCTTTAGGAAGATTAATTACTGTGAAAGCTGAACAGAGGATGAACTGGAGTGGGCAGAGATGTGTGGCAGGCACACTATTGCTATTGCAGACTAGAAATGGGAATGAGAGAGAGTGAGGAGTTAATAACATTTAGGTTGTGAGTCTGAATGGCTGAGAGAAAAGTGGTGCCTTCTACATACAGTAGAAGGGATGTTTGGAAGTGAGGAGATTTTGGGAGAAATGATAAATTCAGTTTTGGACATGCTATATTTAAGATGTCTAGAGGACATTCAATTTGAGATACACAGTAGGCAATTGGAGATGTGAGACTAGAGGTCTGGAGAGAGGTTGGACTCTCTCTATTAGTGAATTTTTTTTTTTGAGAGCCATTTATTAAACTTTTACCAGCACACCTCTGCTTCCAGAACACAGTTACTTTCAAGTAATCTGACAATTTTTATATTGTTTCTCCTCCATCTGCTCTCCAGATCAGTTGTTTTTCTAATAAGTTGTTTTAGATTCTTTTTTTATTTTTTCTTCCATTTTTTCCCCACACAAATAGTTACTACATTTGCCTCCCCAGACTTTTTCACATCTGCTCCCTTCTCACTACCTACACAGCTACTACCTCCATTCAGGTCCTTATCAACTCTTGCTTAGACTATTAGAATGGCCTCTAATTGTTCTCCCTGCCTCCAGGCTTTCTTTACTTTCCTCAATAACAAAAAAAAAAAAAAATTACCTAAGGCACAGGTATGATCACCTCTATTCCTTCCTCAATGAATTCCATTGGCTCCTCATTGCTTCTAGGAGCAAATATGTCCTCCTTTGTTTGACTCTTGCAATAGTATAGCAAAAAATGAAAAGAGCAAGAAGCCAACAGGAAACAGGAAAGGTATCCACCCCCCAGTCAGCACCTGTATAGAGGAGCCTCCAGGGTGATCAGAAATGGTCAAAACCATGTACAACCTGAAAGTCTTCTGTGTCTGGAGGCCGCAGGAGTAGAGGGGACCTACAACAAAGCCCCAGAGGAGTCAGAAAGCTCCTTGTTGACTAGAAAGCTCCAAGGGTAGAGACCTTGGAAGTTCTAACGTAGAGCTATAGTGGGCAATGACCAGAATAATGCTGTAGCAATGGGATCTGGACCACATGCACTCAGGGTCCCCATCATTCTGTCCTGAGATGCCAGAGAGGACCCTGAAAATTCAACTCTTTGAATGTCAAAGATCTAGTGTGGCCTAGCAATGGTAGATGGAGGTTGGCATGGGAACCTAAAGGGTCAGGGAGAGGAAAAACAAGGTTAATTCTCCCCTCAAAAGCACAGGAGCAACAGAACCTGACCTTGACATTAATCCCCAGTTTAAAGCTGGAGAGGTTAGTAAATTAAAAAAAAATCCCAGAGACATACATACATATATAAATGTATATATATATATATATGTATATATATTGGCAAATCTAGAGACCTCAGAAAGGAGAGAGTAACTATGACAACTACAAGGAAAAATGGATTTTCCACAAGGTCTTCACAAATACTTGGAAGCAATATAGCAAGAGATAAAAAGTGAAGTAAAAACTCTGGAGGAAAAGCCTAGAAAGAATAGCTAGTTTAGAAGAGAAAGTAGTGAACCTTGCCCCAAAATGGATTCCTTTAAAACTGAAATGTATGAAACAGAAATTAATAATTCCATGACACAGCAAGAAATATCGTACCCAAATCAAAAAATTGGCAAAGTAGAAGAAAATGTAAGCTATCTGATATAAAAAACAAGTGACCTGGAAAACATATCAAGAAGAAATATTTTAAATTATTGGATTTCATGGAAATTATGATTTTAAAATCCTGTTCACTGTATTTTAGGAAATCTTCAATAAATACTGACCAAATATAATGAAACCAGAGGGAAAAATAAAGAGAGAAAGAATTCTTGGAAAGGAACCCCATGAAAAAAAGTCCCAAGAATACCATAGCTAAAAAACAGAACTTGCAAGTGAAGAAAGAAATATTATAAGCATACAGAATGAATCATTTCAGGTACTGAAGGACTATATGCAGGATAATTGAAGAAGATCTTGGAATGTAATGTTCCAAAAAACCAAAAAATATAGGCTTACTACCAAGAATAAACTTGCCCCTGCGGAGCTGATTATGTCCTAAAGGGAAAAAAATGGAATAGAATGGAATCCATTTCAGGCTTTTTTCCCACTTCTCCAGCTCATTTATTTTATTTCTCCATGTCATCGATAAATTTTTTTATTTTTAAGAATTAATTAATTTTAAGTTTTCAACATTCATTTCCATAAGATTTTGAGTTACAGATTTTCTCCCTATCTCTCCCCTCCCTCCACTCAAGATGGCATGCATTCTGATTACCCCTTCCCCCATTCTGTCCTCCCTTCTATCACTGCCCCCCCATCCCCTTCCCCCTTACTTTCTTATAGGACATATTTCAAGCTTTCTAATAGAATAAAAAATTTCAGTCATTTCTCATGAAAAGGCTAGAGCTGAGTAGGAACTTGAAAATATAAAAGCAGGAGTCCAGAGAAACTTCATTAGGCAAATTAATTGTAGCAGTTGGAAGGAGATGGTGATCTAATACAAATATTCTAATGGTGTAGAAGAAGCAAGGTTCCTTCAGAACCTTAGTGTCCTCAAAGTGTGCTGAAGGAGATAAAAAAGAAAAGTGGAAGAGGGTGGATTGGTTCTTTTTTAACGTTTTAAAGAGGACAAAAGAAAGGGTGAGCTAATGGAAATACACTTGTACAAAAAGAAGAAATGATGGTCTGAAACTCACTACTCACAATTAGCGTGCATTTAAAGAAGAATACACAAGCATAGAATACACAAATAAGAATACACAAAAAAGGAGAGGGGGAAACAGGTGTCAGATGAACCTTATCTGAAATAGACAAAGGAAAATTGTACACATAAATAGTTTTGGTATAAATACATCAAACTCAACAGGGAAACAAGTGAGGATAGGAAGGAGGGGCAGGTTGTAGATATATGCTCTAGCCAACTTGAACTGCTTCATAAGAGCTGATTGTTAAATTTTCAGTGTAATCATTTATGCTTCAGAAAATGGTAAATACCACAAATCAGTGCTTGACATTGTTTTGTTGATTGTCTAGGTTTAATAAAATGATGAAAACAATGGTAGTAATGCAAGTTAAACTTAAAATTTGTTTTGTGTGTCCTTTCTTTTGTATATTGGGGGAAAGCTGGTTATTACACATTTATCAGCTCACTTCTAGGTAAGAGAGAGTAATACTAGAAAAGGAATAGTCAGAAACCGAACAAATGTTGTGATCCTGAAAGGGAAGTTTAAAAGAGGAACAAAAAAATTAAGAACTAGAATCTACAGGATGCCTTCAATTATCTTAGACAATTTGGGAATGGCCAAGCAAATTGTTGTATATAAACATAATGAATTGTCATTGCATCTTAAGAAATAATGAAAGAGATGATTTTAATGAATATAGGATAGTATGAACTGACAGAGGGAGGGAAGTAAGTAGAACCAAGGAGAACAATTTACACAGACAGTAACACTGTAAGAAAAAACATTAAAAAAAAGATTTAAGGACCCTGATCAATGCAATTACCATGTCTTCAGAGAACCTATAATGAAGGACACTATTTACCTCTTGACAGAGATGATGGAGAGTGGGTCCAGAAAGAAACATATTTCTGGACATGATTGTTATTGGGATTTGTTTGCTTAACTGAGAGTTTATTACAAGTGATTTTTTTCCCTTTCCTTCTCAGTTTTTAAGTGGTCAGAAGGATGAAGACATGCATACACTGTTAGTGCCTGCCCTCTGAAAGTATCTTCCAGTTGCACTGTACATATATGTACATTTTTTTCATACTTCTGGAGGATATCTGTGCTTTCCCTGTCTGTATTCCAGGCACTGAGCATAGTGCTTGACACAGAGTAAATGCCTGATAAATGCTTGTCAACTGATTCAGTAACTATTTCTTTTCTTAGTTTCTGTGGTCTAGCCAAACTGGTCTGGCTGATCCTCGTAAATGACACCTAAGCTGCTATCTTGGTACTTTCCATTTGTTGTCCCCTTTAAAATGCCCTCCACACTTCCACCTCACAGAATCCCTTACTTTCTTCAAAACTGCTTAAGTCACCATCTCCTACATGAAACCTTTCATAATTTCCCAGTTGCTAAAGCCTTCCCTCTCTAACCTACTGTATTCTGACTACAGTTGTGTGTGCACATATTATTTCCCTAGATAGAATATAAAGTCCTAGAGAGCGGAAATTGTTTCCTTTCCATTGTTGTATCCTCAGCACTTAATAAAGGGCTGTTCACTGAGTAGGTGCTTAATAATTTTTATTGTTTAATAGATTAAACAATGGAAATTCCTTCTTTCTTTTGGATCTACATAGTGCATCCTCCACAAAATGAAGATCTTGGTTAGCATATATCTCTCTGATTTATACTGCATTTTCTTGATATTGATAATCAGAAGGTTGTAGAACAATATTTTTATGGTCACATATATTGGGAGGTTAGAGAATGAAGGGAGTAAGCACTTATAAAGAGCTTACTATGAGTCGGATACTGTGCTAATGCTTTACAAATATCTTGTATGATATTAACATACCCAGGGAAGATATCTTGTTGAAGCAATTCTAAGAGACTGCATTTTGCTTTACCAAGTCTAATGATTTTTAAAATCAACACACAGTAAGCACAGTGGAATCTTGTATTTTCTACACCATTTTAGTCAATTCAATGCTTAAAGAGTTGGTACAGTGTAAAACATTTGTGAAAGTCTGTTTTATTTTTTCTATATCTTCATCAGAGGCCCTTATGCTTCTCATAAAGATTTTTATAGAAATGAGAAAGTGGACATAGGATTTGGCAGTTACTGTTGCCATATGTAATTCCTTTGTTTTGTATGATTTTTGTTCCCAATTGTTTTGTAGTTTCCCCTCTTTCAGCTGTCTTAAGAATTGTTATTTTAAGATAATTCCTCATTACTTTCAAAACATATTGCTTCTAGCATGGATTTCTTCTGTGAACCCTAGGTCTGTTATCACTTTCGTTCATGTCTTTTTTAGTGTCATTTCCAAATTCTCTTATAGTCAGTTGAGTGGCTGAGTTCAAATAGTGTTGTTCCATTGTTATCAATAATAAAAATATTTTACTACAGAAATACTGAAATATTATAGTTCCATTTTTACACTTAAAAATTTTTTCCCAGTTTCATAGATAGAAATTTTTGCCACGGTCTGGTTTAGTTGGTTCTCACACTCGTTTTCTGTATTCTTATTTTCTCTTTGACTTATTTCCATTATTTTGTAAGACCATACTGTTTTTCTCATACACTGTCCTCCTCCATCATATTTCATGAACTTCAAATCCAGTATTCTTTTCACTGTGCCATACTGTTTTGCATGCTACAGTGGCAGCTGTCAAAGGAAAGTCAAAGTCAAAGGAAACAGAACTCTGGGGCTCTAGTTCAGTGAGGAAGAAGGAAGTTTTGAAAGCAGAGAGAAAATTATTAAGAAAGAAGAAAGATTGAACCACTGTTGGAATATCTGGGGGCTTGCATTCCTATTGCCTCTGCATAGACACCAGCTGCACAGGTCTTTGGCCATCTCTGATCATGGCTGGAAGACTCCCTTTTGGTAATGCTGATTTTGCATTACCAAATGCCTTTCCCATGCTTCTCTTCACTTCTCTGGCTCTCAACTTACGCATCTTAATTAGACTAAGTGATATCTAAGGTTTCTTCCAGGTCCAAATTGTATGAAGCTGATCCATTTTGCCTAGGTGCTACTTTTACGTTTTTATATACAAAGAAGAACAAACCAAAAAGAAGTTTATCATAATTCCAAAAAATGTTGCAGAGGTAACTTTGGTATAGAATGATGATGATTATCATACTTTAGACTTTAAACTTAACCCTTTTTAATGAAAATGGCACAGACCAAAGTTCCTGATACATTCAGATGATTTCCAATTGATACTTGGCACTAGTAAATGGGGGGCCACATTTCCTCCTCTTCCTTTTGTTCAACAATGCTACCTAGCAGTCATGACTGATGAGTAAAACTTTGGGTGGAGAAAGTTCATATGGTTACATCTCATCAGGAGAGAGAGGTGATGAACCCCAGTCTGTTAAGCATAAGTTAATGGTGTGATAATGGGTCCATATTTCTTGCCTGTGATGTACTGCAGAAGTGCTCACTTCCATGGCAACAGGTCATCAGCAGGGTAAAGCAGGACTAAAGCCTGTTAATGAGTGTCTGTTTAGCCACTAGAAAATCAGAGCTGTATGGGGGATCTAGATTTAGCAGGAAGAATCAAAACCCTCCTAAAGACAATTATCTTTAAAATGTCACAGGAGTACATGGGCTATATGTCCCATTCTTTTAAAAAATTGGCTGCCCTTCTTTTTCTCTTGTCTTACTGTGACAACCAGACAAATGGAAATGTACAATTTGCTATTGCATCTGAGGTTCCTGAGTTCTGGAATAGAAAAGGCAGGATTTTGGGTTTTTTTGTGGACTGAGGGCATATTTAAATAAAAAACAACAAACCCAGAACAAAGTTTATTAATAAAGTTTTAGAATAAATTTGTTCATTTTCCATTAGGCCATCTCAGAACCTTAATGTTTTTTTTTTAGTTTTTCTATGAGCTAGTAAATTTGCAATCTCATTTTATCCTCAATGCCTTTAGGAAAATCCTTGTCTCTTGCCTTCTCTGGTATGGTGGTAATGCCTAAGGCTTGCAAAGGCTGGGCTAGTGTGCTCCAGACTTGGTGGAACCTACTAAGCAGGCAAGATCTAGAAGTCCCTTCATATGGATTCTATTCAAGGCAATAGGGGCAAGTAGGGGCAGCTAGGTGGTGCAGTGGATAGAGCAGGAGTCAGGAGGACCTGAGTTCAAATCTCACCTCAGACACGTGACACTCTCTAGCTGGGTGACCTTGGGCAAGTCGCTTAACCCCAATTGCCTCATCCTGGCTCATCTCCAGTCATCCTCATCAATATCTGGTCACTGGATTCAGATGGCTCTGGAGGAGAAGTGAGGCTGATGACTTGCACAGCCTTCCCTTACTCAAAACAAGTCAAGTACAAGTGCAAGTCACATCCTCATTTCTCTGATGGTATCTCAGCATCAATTCATATAAGTCCTTCTAGGCCTCTCTGAAGTCTCTTCTGAAGACCACTAATACTTTGTTGAGAGAACACAGGAATTTTTCCAATTATTTTCCAGCGTCTATTGCTACTCCAAGATAATTGGTTATTGAGAGTTAGGGGGACTTGATTCTTGTCATTAGAGTCATTCTTTCCCCATGGTCTCTAAAGGTAAGCTGACTGACCTCTCTCTTTCTGTCTTTGTTTTTCTCTGTCTCTGTTTTGACTTTTAGACCAAAGCACAACAGAATGACCTTTGTTTTGGGAGAGGGAAGGGATGGGCTCTCTTCAGATCCTTGAGGAGCAGCTAATGTCAATATGCAGGAGAAACACATAGGGAAGTTTTACACTCTTGCCCTAGGTGGCCTGAATTTCCCAGATCTGAAGTTCTGGATATCTTTTACCTTTCTGTTTTTGAGTGTAGGCCAGAGACTAGAATTCCTGACAATACATTTTACCCATCTAAGAAAATAGAGCACTGATAGAGTTCCTGCAGAGTATATAGAGGAGGTAGGTTTGGTCTGAAAGGAGGGATCCTAAGATTGGACTTTTTTAAGACTTGGATGTTGCCTTGTGCATAAAATCAATTTGAAGAACACCCAAGTTCAAGAGCTGGGGCTCAAGGGAGATCTCAAATAAGTGCTTCTTAGGAAAGGAATTGACACCAATAGCAGATTGTTCTGTTGTTGAAGAACTAAATTCATGCCATGGAAGGTTAAGAGAGTTGGCTTTTTGTCAATTCTGCTATTGTTAGTTTGAGGTACTATGGGAGGAGGTTGTAGAAGGGAAGACTCCATGTAGGAATCATCTGATGAGTGAGTGATTTGTGTACTGTTTATATCCCTATGTTTATTCATAGACTCCTATGAATTGTATGTGTTTCATATTTTGTATAGGGTTTATAGGTAAAGTCTATCTCAGATTCACTATCCAATATCCAGTATGTTTATTGCCAGTGTGGGAATAAATAACTCATCTTTGGGGAAACCTAGATATTGCCTATACCTAAGTCTTATTTTGGCAATTTCTCTGGAGTTTCATTCTGGAATTGGGGCATAATAAGGTAAAGAAAGGATATATCTTGAATTAGGTCCCTAAAATGAAACCCAGTCTATTGGAGCCTAGAATTCTTAGGGGACCTTGGGTTAGTGATTATATTTAATATTATTTGGCATATACTTCATGTACATACATGCAAACATACACACACACACACACATATATATACATATATGCATATATGCAAACCTCTCCATGTACATATCCTTCTAGTAGACTGTAAGCTCATTGAAGACAGAAACTTTTTTGTTTTTGCATTTGTGTTTGTATCCACAATATCTAGAATAGTTCATTGGACACAGAAAAATGCTTAATACACATTAGTTGAAGAGAATTAAATTATTGAGTTAAAAGGCTTTGATTGTGAGTGTTGGCATAGGTTATATGTCTGTTGTCCATTACATGGATCTAGGTAAGCATGGAGAGACAGTGCTTATTGGCAATAAAGTCATGGGTTTTCTAGCTATAGAAACTCTCACAGAGAAACCATCTACCAAGATGTAGAAAGTTTGCTACCTGAATAGAGTACCTGGTAGAGAGAATAGTCACACAAAAATAATCATAGGCAGTGCAGGAACCATAGTATTAAGGCAAGTATCCTCTTAGCATCCCTAGAGGGTAGGTAGGACAGTTATTGAAAACCCCATTTGACATGAGAGAAGAACATTTAGATAAAAGGCAGTGAAGTGATTTGTCTAAGTTCTTAAGTTAGCACAGGAACTTAGGTGTCCCATGTCTTGACTATGAACTCTTATGGGATCATAGCTTTGGAACTAGAAGGACCTTAAAGATCATCTGGCTCAATCCCCTCATTTCTAGAGGAAGCAGCAGAATCCCCAGAGAGAAGGGACCTATCTAAGGTCACATAGTTCATCGCAATAAAATATCACCAACCTATGCAAACCAGAAAAAAAAAAATTAGAGAAGGGAAGGACGGTCCCAGGGGAATGTGAAATCCAGGACCATTTCTAAGGGATTTCTGGATGGGGTAAATTATGCTACATGGGAACCTCGCTCCCCCTCTATAATGTTAATTAAGTGAAATTAGTTGAATTCTAAGGTGACTTCTTGCTTTAAAATTCATAGAATCCTTGGGTCAGAAGGGACCCCAGTGACCCTTTAGGGCAGCATGTATAAGAAAAATATTCCTCTCTATAATCCCCTTCAGAAGTGACCAGTCACTGTTATCATCCCAGGTTAAAAGAAACATGGTAGAAAGTATGCTGAATTTGGCATCAGAGGATCTATGTTCAGATCATGATTTTGATACATACTAGCTGTGTGACTTTGGATGAGTCACTTTGCCTTTTTAGGTCCCATTTTTCTCATCTGTAAAATCAGATGATTGGACTAGCTATCCTATCATGTCCCTTCTACCTTTACATCTATGATCCTATGAACAAGTACTGGAATTTAGATCTCTCAATTCTTGTCTATGAACTCTTATAGGATCATAGCTTTTAACCAAGGATGATAGCAAAGGCTCTCTCTCCTTCCTTCCCCTTCATCTCTTACCTAATGACCCCCTATGAATTGGTTGGTCAGACAGAAAGAGTAATGAGGCTATTTATCTTACTTGGATGAACTGGAAATTACCTACACAGTCCAGTATGATGGAAGATCATTGGGTCTTACTATCTGTTCTGTCACTGCATCCTTAAAATCCTGCAAGCCTTACTCTCTGCCTCCTTGATGTAACCTCCAGCCCTCTGGGTACTTTCATCTGACTTCCTGATGCACGTTCAGGACTCCTGAACTTTGCCTTTTGCCTTTAAAGGTACTCTTGCATATATATATATATATATATATATATATATATATATATATATATATATATATATATATATATATATATATATATATATATATATATAACCTCCTCCAATTAGAGTGCATGTTCTTTGAGAGAAAATGCTATCTAATTTTTTTCTTGTTTTTATGTCCTGCCCTTAGTACAGTGGTTGTTGGCATGTCATAAGTGCTTAATAAATACTCATTCATTCATTCATTCATTCATTCATTCATTCATTCACCAAAGGCATCTTTGGAGATGATATCCTAAAAGTGAGCCTACAAGTTGCATGTGGAAGAATTGATTAAATATTTAAATCCTTGATTCTTCTTCTTCTTCTCCTCTCTCTCCCTTGCTTTTTTCCTCCCTCCCTTCTTCCTTTCCTTTCCTTTCCTTTCCTTTCCTTTCCTTTCCTTTCCTTTCCTTTCCTTTCCTTTCCTTTCCTTTCCTTTCCTTTCCTTTCCTTTCCTTTCCTTTCCTTTCCTTTCCTTTCCTTTCCTTTCCTTTCCTCTCCTCTCCTTTTCTTTCCTCGCTCCTTTCCTTCCCTCCTGCCTGTATCAGCTCATGAAGTTCTGTATTTTATCCTCTGCTATCCTCATTGTGATGTCCAGATGCTTGTGACTGTAAGCAAAGTGATGCCGCCCTGACCCAATGGAATCCAATTTCCTGCACTCTGAAGACAATTTTGCTGATGGGATGGGGCGAATGGCAGATTACTGAACCTTTTGAGAAGTGCTTCTCTTCTCCTTCTGAACTACTATTCAGAGGGTTGACTGAATTTAAAAAAATGCCTCTTTTACCATTCAAGCTGTCTATTGTCTAGCAAGATAAGTTCATATAATAGAGAGGTGGAACTTCCTCACCTAGTGTAATTAATGTCTTTTAAAATTTAAGGTCTTGTTCGGGTAATGGTACTTTGCATGTGTAATAGGGATGGGGCCCCATCTATTTCTGGCAGAACAAATGTTCATGATTCAGGGCTGTGGAGGCTTGGAAATAAAGAAGGCTGCTTGTGGTCATATATTGTAGGAGCTTGAATTATGAGATAAGAAAATAATTCCTTTATTGACTACCGAGCAGGAAGATCATATGATTCATTAGATGTTGCAAAGTTCTAGGGTCTTTCTCTTCTTTTCCAAACCCTTGCCTGCACATATTCACCTTGAGATGGATGTTAGTTCACCTGAGACCATTAAAGAACAAACCACAAAAGATAAAGTGAATTTTGTTATGCACTTGAAGTAGACCATTCTCGTTTTTAAAAAAGAAAAAAAAAAGTTTTGTTAATTCCTTTTGCCACTTTTTATAGTACTATAATTTGCCAATAACCAGTACCATATTCTACTCATAGAATCCCACCTTAAAACAAAGCAAAATCATTCAGCAGAACCCATTGGACAGTGATTGTTTCTGCCAATGTATTCAACATACCACTCCTAGTCTACCATCCCTCTAGCAAGAGAATGAAGTATGTTTTATCATCAGTTTTCTGGAGCCAAGACTAGATCATGTATTTAATGTGAATTTTGATGTATTTAAGCCTTATATTCATTTACATTGTTTTAATTGAAAGAAAGAAAGCCCAGGCTCAGCCTGACCAGACACAATATGTGCATTAGCTACCATATGCTCAGTAGGTCATCATTTCTGCTGGCCGTTTTGTACCTCTCACGGGAAGACCTAGATTTAGGTGAAGTAACCTGGAGGGAGGAAGAAACCATAACTGTGAAATCAGGACTCTTTTGAAGGCTGACTGAGTCATAGGTTTCTCCTGTTAATTGTAAAAATATTCATTATAAATATGGCATTATGAAGGGATTATTTCCATCATCTCAGTCCTCAAGCTCACACAGGACTAAGTTATGGAAATGTAACTGGCAGAGAATCTTTGCACATGCTCTGGGCAAACTCTATTACACTCAGTTCTATAGAACCCAGCATAGAGTTCTATATCTAGGAAGTATGAAATACCCTTAAGATCAAAGGTGTAGTTCTTCAGTGATGAACAGAAAGATGGGAGTAAAAAAAAAACAAATTTCAAACAAAATGGATTCCCATTGATTAGGAAATAACTGAACACACTTTGGCATAGAAATGTAATGGATTATGATTTTATTATGAGAAAGGATGGATATGAGGAATTCAGAGAAACATTAGAAGACTTTTACGAACTGATCCTGAATGAATGAAGGACCAAAGAAACAATGTATACCACAATTACAACAATGTAAATGAATATAAGGCTTAAATACATCAAAATTCAGATTAAATGCATTAACTAGTCTCAGCTCCAGAAAATGGATAAAACACACTTCATTCTCTTGATAGAAGGGCAGTAGACAAGGAGTGGTATGTTGAATATACTGGCAGAAGCAATCATTGTCCCAATGGGTTCTGCTGAATGATTTTGCTTTGTTTTAAGGTGAACTTCTATGAATGGAATATGGTACTGGTTATTGGCAAGTTATAGTCATATAAAAAAAATAAAAGTCATAAACAAAACCTTTTTTCTTTTTTTAAAAATGAGGGTGGTTCACTTTAAGTGAATAACAAAAATCTTTCCAGATAGAAATGATTTGTAAGAATGTCTCTGGGCAAAATTTTACATGGGGGCTCTTAATTCAAATGTGTACTCTTGATTAGATTCAACTTTCTATTATTACCGGTCTCCTTCTGTTCCCCCCTCCTGCCACCATTTTAATCCTAGCAGGCATCCACTGGGATTCTGGCTTCATGATAGTAATGAATTTCTTACCTCACATTTATCTCACTATCTCACATTCTCAGTGGTTCACATTTCCATAGTGCTTTAAAGTTTATAAAAGATTTCCTTACAACAACCTTGTGAGATAGTATGTAGTGCACAAGGGGAGTGAGTGATTGAGATGAAGAGCAATACCTCCACATGGGGATAGCTATTAATGAAATTTTATTCTTATTTACAGGGGTAGGAGAATAGATGCCAACATAGAGCTGTCTAGGTTTTCAGCCTCCATTGACCTTAGCCAACACACAACTGTCTAGGTTTGCAGCCTCTGTTGCCCTTATTCAGCAGGCAGCAAGCATGTAGCGGAGGAGCTTTGGATGTACAATCACATTCACACTCCAGTTGAAAACCCAAAGCCTCTCAGGCTCAGCTAAACAGAGGTTTAGACAAAAGAACAAAACAAAACAAACAAAAAAAATCCCCAAATCAAACCAAACCAAACCCAAAACAAATGAACAGAAAGCCAGCGTTGTACTAATTGTTTATGGGGGAAGGTGGTAGGTAAATATGGACCACCAATGAGGTTATTTTCTGAGTTACCTAATAAATAATGAGGCATGAAGGACAGGAATCCAGGAAACAACTCAAGGAAGAAACTGTGGGGAAGTTAATGCCCAGTCACAAGTTTATTAAGCCTTAGTATTTAGGTATCTTTGGGACTTGGTGCAGTAACTGATTTTCACTGGTTCAGCAAGCATTATTCTCAAAAAGTAAACTGAGGCTTAGAGAAGTCAAATGATAACATATTATTTTGCATAGTTACATTATTTCAAATATTTTTTTTATGTTGACAGCTAGGTGGTGTAGTGGATAGAGTACTGGCCCTGGAGTCTGGAAAGTCTGAGTTCAAATTTGGCTTCAGATGCTTACTAGCTGAGTGACCTTAGGGAAGTCATGTAACTTTCTTTGCTTTAGTTTCCCCATCAGTAAAGGATCTGGAGAAGGAAATGGCAAACTATTCTAGTATCTTTGCTAAGAAAACCCCAAATAGGGTCTGAAAGAGTTGGATGTGACTAAACAAGAGCAAAAACTTTTTATGCCACATTCATTTCTGAATGTATTTCTCCTCCCTAGGAGTCTTCCTTTGAGACAAAGATTAAAAAGAAATAGAAAAAAAAACAATTCAGTAAAACCAGCCGAAATATTAACCATGTCTAACAGAATATATAGTGCTCCATGCCCACTTCCCCTCCTCTGCAGTGAAGGACAATTAACTTGTGGGTTAAATTCATTTCACCCCTACTTCTGAAGCTTGTCTTAGCCTCTGACTCATTTTCTTCATCTGAAAAATGGGAATAATATCATCTGTTCTATATATTTCACAGGATTGGGATGAGGAACTAATGAAATAATTTATATAAAATAATCTAGAAAACTTAGATTGTTATATATCATGGTAACTATTATAATTATTTGTAGGACACATGAATATAGTATTGATAGCTGCTGAGGATATAAAGACAAAAATAAAAAACAGTTTATTCTTCTTTTCCTTCTTTTTACAAATTCAAGTGGGTTTTATTGAAGGATATATCACAGACAGTCACCTAGATTAGACCCTCCATCTTGGATTCCAGGATAATTGAGAGGGTAGGGTGTTTGGATTAAACTGCCTCCAGTGCTCCTCCCAAGCCTGTAAAGAATCATATTAGTTAAAATTTTATTTTTAATTCGTGGAATAAAGCAAGCCTTTTCATAATATAGTACAATTTGTTTGCTTGCACACTTACTATTCCTTTAAAATATACAACAAAATTATCATGTACATTTTTTTCTTTTTTTCCCTTTCCTCCCTACTCCACTGTCCTAGAGATGGCTACCATTAGATACAAATAGGTATGTATTTGTAAAATTATTCTATACATGTAATAGTAAGCACTCCAACATACACAGGGCAGCCCACTATCATAGGTTCTTAGATCTTCATTCATAAAAGGAAAGCAACTTTCAAGGGGTTAACAATCACTTTAATCAAACACCTGTATCATTCCTTTAACCAAGCACATATATCATTCACCTAGTTCAGGGGAGTCAGCACCCTGAACTTCAAAGAAAATACAGAGAAATCCAAGGTCAGTAGACATGGCTTCCTCTGCCTGAATTCAATAGACAGGTTCAACTGTCTGACCATAGTTACCAGAGAGAGAAGCACCAATATCTGGGTTTTCAAAGCTGGGGAATGGCAGGGGGACTCCTTGGTGGCTTCCCCGAGTCCTCATCTGCCACTTGAACCTTCTTACCAAAAATTAAAGCCCAAAGTAAAACCTCAACTCAGAGATTTATACGTTTTTTAGAGACAGAGGGCATGCCAACCTTTGAGAGTCAGTGTCTCATTAACAGAAAGCTTGGGCCTTCCAACAAATCTTCCCTAATCCAACTCCCCTTAATGTGCAGGCCCACTAATGAGTGGGGAAGATCTTTGATCACATTAAGGTAATTAACAATGCATATGTATATTGATCACATTAAGGTAATTAACAATATATATATGTATATATGTATATATCTAAATCTATATCTATCTATCATCTATCTATCTATCTATCTATCTATCTATCTATCTATCTATCTATCTATCTATCTATCTATCTATCTATAGATATATGTACTGTTTCTAGTTAAAGAAACTCTCCTTTCTGTGCTTTACTCCTAGTAAAGACTCTTGATTGTAAAGACAAGATTCTATCAGAGGCACTTGATTATACTAAAACAAAAAACAGCAAAAGATCCTATTTTGCTTGCCATCACAATACTTCTATTTAATCGTTTTTTTCCTCTGGATGCAGACAGCCTCTTCATATGTCCTTTAAAATCTGGGTATTTATAATAGGCAAAATAGCTTACTTGCTCAAAGTCAGTGTTAAAACAAAATTTCTGTTACTGTATATAATGTTCTCTTGGTTCTACCGATTTTGCTCTTCATTATTCCATGCGAGTCTTTCCATGTTTTTCTAAAATCATTGAGTTCCTCATTTCTTATAGCACAGCGGTATCCCATCACAATCGTATACCACAGCTTGTTTAGTCATTCCCCAATTAATGGACATTCTTGAAATTTCCAGTTCTTTGTCACCACAAAGAGAGCTGCTATAATATTTTTGAGCATAAAGGTTCTTTTCCTTTTTCTCAATCACCTTTGGAAATTGGGTCAAAGGGTATAGGTAGTTTGATAACAATTTGGGCATAATTTCAGATTGCTCTCCAAAGTGGTTGGATCATTTCATAATTCCACCAACAATGAATTAGTGTCCCAATTTTTCCACATCCTCTCCAACATATGTCACTTTCCCTTTTTATCATTTTAGGCAATGTGTTAGATGTAAAATGCTATCTCAAGGTTGTTTTAATTTGCATTTCTCTAATCAATAATGATTTAGAAGGTTTATTCATTGGAAAACTGCCTGTTCATATCCTTTGACATTTGTCAATTGGGGAATGACTCATTCTTATAGATTTGACAAAGTTCTTTATATTTTTAAGATACGAGACTTTTATCTGATATAAAGTCTACAAACAACATCCTACCCTCCATTTTCTGCTTTCTTTCTGATCATGGCTATATTTATTTTATTTGCACAGAATCTTTTTAATTTAATATAATTGACATTATTCGCTTTATCCTTCTTACCTTAGTATTTTTAGGCTATATTAAGGAAATGAATTGATAATATAGCTGATTTGGGACATGGGTTCAAATTCTGACACTACTACTTTCAAATTTCTTAACTGTTTTTGCATCATGGACCCCTTTAGTAGTCTGGTAAAGCCTCTGGAGCACTTTTGAGAATGTTTTTAAATATTGGAAGGAAATACTAAATTTCTATGAGAGAATAGAGGAAATATAGATGTAATAATTTTTCCCCATCCATGATCCCCAGGTTAAGAATCCCTTTTCTAAGCTGTGTGAGTCTGAGTACACTAATCTCCTCTCTCTGAGACTCAGTTTCCTCTTGTGTAAAATAAAGGACTTAGATCTGATGATCTCTTCCCTTCCAGCTCTAAATTTTGTTCCAATTCATTTATTATTAGAACCATCTCCTTTGTATTTCTAAGGAGATCCCACTGGAGGAAACAGGAGATTGTTTTCTGGGCTTTCCCTGGCTACTCAATTCTTGCAGTTCACGAATACTGGATACTTCTGTTAGCTTTTTTCATTTTTGTCCATATCAACACAGATTGGAGATGTTGTTTAAGCTGAAAATGTCATGACTGAAATAGGCGTAATATAGCTCTTGAAGCCTGGTGAGATAGGGGAAGTTTTCTTATGAACTGGAGTTCTCTCCTATGGTGCAAGAGCAACTTTCTTTGATCATTTTTACGGTCATTGATTGAACTCAAGTGACCCTCAGAGACATTAGATGCTATATGTATAAATTGTTCTTCTTGAGTAAAACAATTTGTTTTCTCAGCAGGAGATACATCCTGTGAGAGGAAACTTCAGAGCCTTTTGATCATAGCTTCCTCTCCAAGTGTAAGACTGGGTGGTAGTGTCACCAAGGTGAACTTGGAAAGGGATCAAGAAGTGTCTCTTAATAGATAGGCTGAGAGCAGAGAGACAACTATGGGATTTCTAGAATCTGGAAGACTTTGTGTGTTCTCATCACAGACATAATCTCCTTAAGAACAGACAACATAAACCCCTTTCAAGTGATTATTATTGACATATGCAATTCTGAGCACACAGCATCTTTCGATGCACAAAGCTAAAATATTTCCATCCTAAACAATTTGTTAATTTGATAGAAAAATCCTGGGGTTGTCCAATTCAGTCAAGTCCAATTCAATTCAGTGAGCATTTGTCTGAGACAGGCAAGAGAGGGAAACAACATGGGGCAATGGAAAAAGTCCTGAATTTGGAGTTAGTGGACTTGGGTTTGAATGCTGGCTCTCTCAGGCTTGCTCTCATTCTATCTTTCCCCTACATACTTCTCCCTCTCTTCTCCCCTTCCGTCCCCTTTTTCCATCTCTTCCTCTCCTTTCTTCCCCCTCCTCCCCGCTTCACTCTCTTATTCTTTCTTTCCTCTCCTGCATCTATGCAGCATGGCCACAACTGAGTCAACCACTTTCTCTATAGAGCCTTGAGTGTCCTTCAGTCTATCTGTATTATCTGCCTCAGCAAGATGAGGCAAAATCTTCCATAATACTCTTCCTTTTCTCCTAATACTTATCTAGAGTATTATGAGTATGAAGAAATTTATACGCTTTAATACCATATTGAAATGGAAATTGTTATTATGGATATTAGGACACTAAATTCCTAGGTAGGCTTCCAAGGAGGAGACCACTGAGGTAAGGATAAGGTTGTTCCTGATGGAAAAGGAGTTGCTGTGAAAAGTTTTTACATAAGCCTGATAGAAATTGAGCACCGTTCTATAACAGTCCTTAATGCTAGGCTTCCCTTCCCTCCTCATTTGGGTGGTGAGGAAACTCACAGCATATTTCATAATTACCCATGAGCGCAGTGCATGATATCATATGTATGAAAGGTAGGACTTATTTTAAATCTTTATAGCATTAACCTTGTCAAAGGAAATCTACTGCTTTACTCTTTGCACTAAAAAGAGATAAATGAGAAAGTGAGGGAATCTGCTGACACCACATCCATTAACATTTTCATGGACATATCAGGGAGCCTAGAGTTCTGTGCTCGTCTAGACGAATTCCATAAATTCTCTATTTTAACTTTTTCCTTCTCTCATAAAAGATGTATTTCATGTGACATTTGTCCCCCAAACCTCCAGACAAAAAAAAAAGAGAGATAGGGGAGATTGACATTACTGAACAGAAAGCAGTTCAACACTTTGGATTCTGCCGAGCTCAACACTTTCAATGATAAATCTTTATGAGCCTATGAAATTTATGGATTTCCTGGTTGTATCTTTTAGTGCAGAAATAGAGCTGATTGTGCCTTGCCTTCAGCAGCATGCTTTGGGCTTTAGCCTCCAGTATACATTGGAACCAGCTCCTAGACCAGCAGGTTGTAGAGTACAGATGCCGAGGGGAAAGAAACTGCATCACTCGGTCCCAGAGCGTCCGCCAGGTATTTAAAGATGCCTTTCAGGGGAATACTGTGCATCAATAATATTTCATGTGTTTGCAAAAGCTGAAGTCCTTCCAGCATTCAGAAATGAACTAGATGGAAGAAGTCAGTGTAGCGTACTAGAAAAAGCTTGTGGCCCAGGAGTCAGGAGACCTGGCTGCTAGTCAACGTTTTGCAGCTAACTTTTGATGTGATCTTGTGTTAGTCATTAAACCTCTTGGAGTCTATTTCCTCTTCAGCAATGTTTGGTCAGTGGGCTAGTGGATCTCTGAGGCTCCACCTGGTTCTAAAAGTCCATAATTCTAAGATACGTTTAGATCATCGTAAGCATGACCAAATGCTGTGTAAAACTGTATGACTAGCCTTTATATAGTGTTTTCCATACTTTATCTCATTTAAGCCTTACAATGTCCTTGTGAGAGAGAGGGTATGAATTTTATTTTTTTTCCATTTTACAGATGAGAAAACCAAAACTTTAAGAGATAAAGTTGTTTGCTGATAACTAAGAGTCAGAAGTAGGATTTGAACTCAGATCTTCTAGTATCTAAATTTAGCATCCTGTCAATTATGTCAAACTGCCTCATTCACTCACTCATTCAACAAGTGATTATGAAGTACATATTATATGCAAGGCACAGTCCTAGGCACTGGGGAGCCAAAGAGAACATTGAAAGGGCCCCTGCTTTAAAGGAGAACATCCTTTTTTTGGGAAACAACATGTAACATGAATAATTGAATATAAAATGTATTAAAAGTCAATACAAAGTGGCTTTTGGAGTCAAGGAGAGAGGATACTACTATGAGAGAGGGGAATATTATAGACCTCATGTAGAAGATGGACAGCTAAGTGGCACAATGGATAGAACACTTGTTGGGCCTGGAGTAAGGAAGGCCTGAGTTCAAATCTGACCTCAGACCCTTATTAGTTGAGTGATTCTGGGTAAGTCACTTAACTGGGTTTACCTCAGTTTCCTCCTTTGTAAAATGATCTGGAGAATGAAAGGGAAAAACACTTTAGTATCTTTGCCAAGACAATCCCAAATGGTGTCATAATGAGTCGGACAGGACTCCACAGAATGTAGGAGGTGGCACTTGAGTTAAACTTTGAAGACACTAAGGATTCTAAGAGTCAGAGGTGAGGAGGGAGGGCCTTCTAGGCATGGGGTGGGGCAGCCTGTACAAAGGCCCAGAGGTGAGAGAGGGAATGTGGTTTATGGGTTATGTAGCAAACACACTGGTTTAATTGGAATGTAAACTGCCCAAGGAAAGGAGTATACTGGGGACTATGGAACAATTGTCAAGGGCCTTAAATGCCAATCAGAAGAGTTTATATTTTATTCTATAAGTAATTGGTAGCCACTGGAGCAGGAGAGTTTTGTAGTGTGACCCGTGTTTTAGAAGTATCAATTAGGGAGTTATGACAAAAGTCTAAGTCAGAAGTGATGAGGGTTTGGATTAGAAGAAGGAAGCACCTGGATGCAAGGGATGTTGTGGAGGTAGACTTGGGCAAGACTTGGCAGGTGACTGGATATGGGATGTAAGAGAGTTAAGGGCTGAAGATAATTTTAAGACTGTGAACCAGGGCCTCTCAGAAAGTGTGAGCTGGTAGTGAAGAGATCAAGAAATTGTAAACTAAGCAATACTGCAATGCAAAATCCAGAGTAAAAAGGCTTGGGTCAGAGTCCTGTCTAGTGATTAGGAGGGAGTCACTTAATCCTATTATGTGAAGAAGGAGGTTAATAATGCTTGCATCGAAATGCAGCATGGCATAGTAGAAAGTATGTTGGATTTGGAATCAGTGAACCTGGCCTTGAGTCCCGGGTCTGTGGTTTACTATTTGCGTGACTTTGTGCTAGATATTTCACCTCTGTGGGTATCTATTTCTTGATCTCTAAAATAAAGGTGTTGACTTTAATGACCACTAGGTCCTTTTCAGCTAGGGGTATGCTGGTAAATATTTAACAATCAGCTTTGGGGGTGAGGGGGTTGTTGTGGGAAAGTACCCAGGACATAAGGTCTGGTCAGCTTTTCTGTTGGATCTGATAATTTAGGTAGATGTGCAGGTTGTGAGTAGTATAATGAATACCTCAGTATATGGTAATGATAAAACAACAAAGTGAAATGGGAAAAATACTAGAATCAGAAAGCTTGGATTTGAGTCAGGGATCTGTCATCTACTACTTCTGTGATCTTAGTTTCTAGTGGAGAGCCCCTGGGCTTCCTTGTTTTCCTCAACCTATCATCAGTGGTTTAAATGAACTCACAGAAGGCATGCTCATCAAATTCATAGATGTCATGAAACTGGGAGTGCTAACTAAAATGTTGGACATCCAAACTAGGATCCACCTTCATTGTATAGTAGAATGGATTAAGAAATAAATGTAAAATCCAACACATAAAATTCCCAAATCAAATGCAGGACAGGAGAAATAGGACTAGAAATAATTCATGTAGAAGAGAATGCAAAAAACATGATGTAAATGAACAATATGACATGCACAACAAAAGGAAAGCTAACTCAATCTTGTCTCATCAATCAGTCACATTTGACTCTTCATGACCCCACCCAGGTCCTTCTGGCAAAGACACTGGAGTGACTGGCTGCCTCCTTCCTCAACTCACTCTATAGATGGGTAAACTGAGGCAAACAAGGCCAAGTGACCTGCCCAAGGTCACACCTTGTTAAGTATCTGAGATTGGATTCAGGTCCCCTGAGTGCTGGGCCAACACTCCATTCAGTGTACTACCCAGCTGCCTCAGTCTTAAGCTTCATTTAAAGAAGCATGGTGCTGAGAACAAGGACTCTTCCCCTAATCAGCCAACACTTGTAGTCTTGTGTTTGATAGCATATTTTAGGAAAGTTTTGTTAAACTGGTAAGCATCCTGGGAAGAGTAATAAGAATAGTGAGAAGACTCAAAATCTTGCCATCTGAAGAAACTGATGATGCTTAGCTTCAATAAGAAAAGGCTTGTGGGAGGAGTCATGATGCGTTTCTTTGACTATTTGAAGGGCTGTCTTATGGAAAAAGTATTAAGTTTGTTGGTTGACCACAGAAGCAAAGCTAGGAAAAATTGGAGGGAGATGAAAAGAGGAAGATTTAGTTATAATGTAAAGTAAAATTCTAAGAATTACAATTATCCAGAAGTGGAATGTCCCTCTTTCAAAGGTAGGCAGGATGACCAGCAATAGTACATAGCAGACTTCTATGTTGTGAAACTAATGCTATACTGTCACACATACCCTATGTCCCAGGTCACCTACATGAAAAATTTTTAGACAAGGTTCATTTAGGTTTTGTTAATTGCAAAATAAATAGATAGCCAGGTATTTCTGCAATGCAAAGGGGTGCCATATAAGCCATCTGAGGCTAGTTTTCAACTTGTATTCCTGATTCCAAGTGTAGCACTAATATTCTCATTTTTCATAGAAGGAAACTGAGGTCAAGAGAGGTTATGTTAATTTTCCTCAGGCCCAGCAGGTAGTAAACATCAGAGATGGAATTTGAATTCAGATCCTTATGACTCAAGAGTCAGCATGTTTTCTTTTTTTATCAGCTTTCTTTTCTGACAACTCCTTCAGGAAGTTTTCCTTAATTTTGTTAAACACAGGTCTTCCTGACTCTATAGCTGACCTTCAGTTTATTAAGACTGACCTTCAATTTCTTAGACTAAGCAGTTTTTTCATTCAGATTGTGCCCAGTAATCCTGGATGTCCCTTCAGACTGTGTTATGGGCTCTCTTCTTTTTTTTCCTTTGTGCTATTTCACTTGATGATGTCATCAGCTCTGATAGATTCAACTAAATTATCAATTTAATCCAGCCCTAACTTCTCTCCTGACCTTCAATCATACATCTCCAACTGCCTATTGGACATCTTAGGATGTCCCATAAATATTATAAACTCAACACATCTAAAACTGAACTTACTATCTTTTCACTCAAATCCTTCTCTCAGAGGAGAGAAGTAATATGAGGTAAAACTAGAAATGCAGGTTGGAGGCAGATTGTGGAAGGCTCTAAATGCCAGACTGAGAGATTTATATTTTATTCTAGAGACAGTAGGGAGTCAATGGAAGTTTTTGAGAAGGTTAGTGCCACAGTTCCACTTGGGCCTTAGGAAAGCATCTTTGACAGCCATATGAAGGATGAGTTCAACATCATTGAACATGTGGTGCCTTTGACCCTGCCACAGTGGTACCTTTCCCAACTGGATGCTTATCTGCAGACAGGCTGCTACCACTCCTTACTGGCAACTTCTTACAAATTCTCCATGGTTGGTATGGACCAAGAGGCAAACCTGGCCTTTGTTAATTCAGCAGGGCCCACCCTCCCCCTGGCTTGGGTGGAAGGTAGCAGCATCAGAGGGCAGATTCAGACTGCAGACCTCTACCTGCTACCCATTCTGTGAAAGGAAGCAGCAACGGCGCTGATTGGCAACACCTTCAACATCTGAAGCTGCCATGTGGCACTGTGCATACTCCATCTAGCCTTGGATGGCTTTGAAAACCAAATGTGCGGTGTTTTTTTTTGGTTCTGCCTTTAATGCTTTAGTTTGAGTTCATGAATGGTAGAATAAAAAACCCACAGAAAATAATCTGTTTAAAGTTCACATGGGCACTTGGTTGCATATTCTGAGGTCAATCAAGAGTTGATGATATGTGCGCTGATAATTCCATGCACTTAGTAGGTACTTAATAAATATTTGTTAGATTTTATTGAATTAAGATGGTAGCAGTACAGATGTAGTAACAATAACAGCATTTATGTAGTGCTTTAAGGTAAGCAGAGCAGTGCACGTTATTTCATTTTATCCTCACAACAGCCCTGTGAGGTAGGTACTATTGTTATTTGTATTTTACAGATGAAGAAACAGAGACAGAGAGAGATCAGATGACTTGCCCAGAAAGGTAAGAGAAATTCTATGATTTGTCAGATAGCTATTCAATGTGTGACATAGGATTTGAAAGCCTCCCACTGTGCTACTTAGTTGTTCTTGGGAGGAATGTTATTTTCTCCCTCAGGAAAGCTTAGCTTTGTAGATCTTCTGGACAACAGTCAGGTTGGGCAATAGTGGTAAAGAAATCCTAGGAATATCTTTGTATACATAGTTATATCTGATCTTGTTGGTTTAATTAAAACCAATAATTAAATAAAAACCAATAATTAAAAAATTATTTTCTAAAGAAAAGAAAAGGATATCTTTTGTTTTTACATTTCTAGAAATACCCACTCTCCTCAATACTCCAGATTGAAACCTTACCCCTCCTTGTAATAAAGAAATGCAACTAAGCAAAATATCCAGTACAGTGATTGCATCTGATAATATACAAAATTCCAACTATCATGCTTCCTGATTTCTCTGCTGCGAGGAGGGAATTTTGGCTTTAATAAATGCATGACTGATGGAATTGATTGATGCTCCAACATATGCATTCACTTCCTTTTGAAACTGTGTTTACATTTATACTATTATAATCATTGTGAAAACCGTTCCTCTGCTTCTGTTCAATTCACTCCTTATTAGTTCATACAAACCTTCCCAAATTTCTCTGAATTTCTCATATTCCTCATTTCTTACTATACAATTGCATTGCATTTCATTCATGTGCCAAAGATTTTCAGTCGTTGATGGACATCCACTTTGTTTCTCGTTCCTTTTATTTTCAACACTGCTATAAATATTTTGACTTATACTAAACCTTTGTTTCGTCTTTGATTTTCTTGGGGTACAAGCCCACATGAGCTTGCTAGGTCCAAGGGAGAGTTTAGCTGGTTTTTTTTAAAAATAATTCCTAATTGGAATCTAGAAGAGTTGAACTAATGCTCAGTTCTACCAACAGTGTATTAGTGCCCTCTTTTGCTCTTTAACATAGGGGATTGTTAAAAAAAAAACACAATTAAAATGCCTATGCATGTAAAATTTAATTAAAGTCAATAGTTGTTTATTAAGTGCTTACTGTGTGCCTGGCACTGAGCTAAGTAAGCATTGGGGATACAAAAAGAGACAAAAGACAGTCTCTACCCTCAAGGAGCTAAAGATCTAATAGACAGGCAACATGTGAACCGATTTCTACAAAGGAAGCTATATGCAGTATAAATAAGCAATCATTTACAGAGGGATGGCACTAGAATTAAGAGGAGTTGGGGAAGACTTCCTGTAGGAGGTGGGACTTTAGTTTGGACTTGAAGCCAAGGAGGTCAGTAGTTACAGTAGAGGAGGGAGAGCCTTCCAAATATAGGGCATAGTCAGAGAGAATGCCTGGAGCCAAGAGATGGGGTATCTTTCATGAAACAGCCAAATACAAAGAAAATCCACACCATTTCCACAAATGATTGTCAGTTTGGAGTGGTTCATCCTATGATTCCCATTCCCATATGTTCATTTCTCCATCTTTTAGTAAACTGTGAAACCTGTGGGAATAGACATGTCCTGGCTTTTGTAGAATTGCAGCTGTCATTGTACCATTGTGGGAAGAGACTTATGGGAAGATTCCCTAGGTCCTCCAGTGAGAAATGATAACAATAATTCTCATCTATGTAAGACTTAAAGTTTCTAGAGTATTTTACACACAATAACCCTTTGAAGTAGGTATTATAAGAATTATCCCCATTTTATAGATGGAGAAACTGAGTCACAAGGAGGTTGTGACTTGTTCATCTTCATAGCTAGTTAATGTAAGAGTTAAAAGATTTGAACTCAGGCCTTCTGGCTCCAAACATAGTATCACATAGTACCACAAAGATTTTCTTAAGCTCTCCTAGTTCTGAACTGATATATTTTTAACCTTAAAAAATTTCACTTTCATAGTATCCCTAGCATTATTCTTATTTGGGTATGCTTCTGATCCCACCTCCTTGAACACAATCTCCTTGAGGTCAGGAGGCATGTCTTTGTATCACCTCCAGCAGCTAGCATGCGGTCTTATAAGATTTTGGTTTGCAATAAATCCTTATGGGTCTGAATTGAATGTTAAGATATGATACAAATTATTCAACAATTCTGAGCATTTGGTATTCCCCTCTGGTTGAGCTCTTGGCTGGGATTCGCTCCGGGGATTAAGAATGGTTCATTTTGTAGGCAGTTTTCCATAGGAGCTCATTGGAGCCAGAAAAAAAAAATGAGCTGATGGCAAGTTGCCACCCACTGTTCAGAGGAGGACAGGTTGGTGCAAATAAGCTTTCCATCTCTTGCGCCTATGATTCCCTCTCCCATATGTTTATTTCTCCATTTCTGCTTAAGCTGTGAAGCCTGTTGGGATGAACCTGGGTCCTGGTTTTTGAAGAAATGCAGCTGTCAGTCAATAACATTGATTGATGTCTGCCTGTGTAAAAAGCCCCACACCGGATACCCTAATGGGTCAGTGAGGGGAGCTTCAACTGACATAAAAAGTTAAGATGCTTTCTCTCAAGGATATTATGGAGAGACGAGAGAAGGATAGGAGAAAAGGACATAGCATCTATAGAAGGGAGAGGCAGCCTGGCACAATGGATAGTGTGCTGGATTTAGAATTAAGAAGACTAGAGTCTGAATCCCATCTCCAAATCTGAGAAGCTTTGTGACCATAAGTTGCTTGATTCCAGTCAATTTCCTCATTTGTAAAGTGGAGGAAATTAAGACGTATTGCACCAACCTCAGGAATGCTGTGAGGTTCAGATTAGCCCCTAGGGTCGTAGATCCTTACAGGGAGACTTAGAAGTCATTTAGTCCCATCATGTCATTTTACAAATGAGAAAACTGAGGCACAGAGAAATGAATTTCACAGAAATGTCACAGAAGTTCCATTTTCAACAGAAATATCATGGAATTTCAATTTTCAGACACCTATGCTATCATTTAGTCCCATCCATACTAGAAAAGGAAGCCCAGACAAGTGGCTAAATGGCCTCTACTTGAAGACCTCAGGAAAGAATAACTTGGTACATCCTGAGGTAGTCCATCGCACAGTTCGATATCTCTGATTGTTAGGAGTTGTTTTTGTTCTTGTTATTTTCCCCCAGTATCAAGCTTAAATTTGACTGAAGGGGAAGGGAGGTGTAATGGCAAGTAAAATAGGATCTTTTTTTTTAGTATAATTAAGAAGTATAATGCTTCTATTTGAATGTGATTAAGGAGGATCTTTCCCATCCATTGTTGGGCCTGGGAAGAGTTGTAGGAAGGTCCACACCTTTTGTTAATGAGTCACTGGTTCTCAAGGGATTGTGATGCCCTCTGGCTCTAAAAAGTTATAAAGACTCTGAGGATGAGGTTTTACTTTGGGGATTTACTGACTGGAAGTGTTTGTTTGGCCAGACAAGGACTCTGGGAAGCCACTCTAAGGAGGCCCTCCCCACTTTGAAAACCCAAATGTGTTTACCTCCCTGGTAACTTGGTAACTATGGTCAGTTGGGGTCCAACTGTCTGTTGAATTCAGACAGAGGAAGTTATGTCTGTTGACTTTTAATTTCTCTGTATTTTCTTTGAAGTTCAGGGGTGCTGACTCCCCTGAATTAGGTGAATGATGTATGTGCTTGGTTAAAGGAATGATACATGTACTTGATCAAAGTGATTGTTAATCCCTCAAAAGTTGCCTTTCCTTTTATGAATTCACATCTAAGAACCTGTGATAGCAGGCCCCCTTGTGTATGTTGGAGTGCTTACTGTTACAGGAGGGAAGCAAAAAAAAGGAAAAAAGAAATGTACATGGTACTTTTATTATATATTTTAAAGTAAGAGCAAGTTGTACATAATTGATTTGCAGTTTCATATGGAATCCTTTTTTATTATACTATGTTATTGAAATACTTGTTTTATTCTATAAATTAAAACTAAATAAAAAAAATGCTTCCTTGTAGCTTCCACTGACTAGTTCTTGCCTTACCTTCTGGATCTAATCAGAACAAATTTAATTCCTCTTCTACTTGCCAGAACTTGGATAACACTAGCAAATGTGTTGCTTATATTTCAGTTATTCCTCAGGACAATCCTCAGCTAGGTACTATGATTTTCCCCCCATTTTATAGATGAGGAAACTGAATCTGAAAGAATTTAGATATGGTCACATAAATAGTAAGTATTCCATGCAAAATTTGAACACAGGGTTTTTCTGACTCCAAATCTAGCTGTCTACCACACTATGATGCCTCATATTCCCCCTCAGTTTTCCTCTGGTTAATTGTCCCTGGTTCCTCAAAACAATTTTTATTTGACCAGGACTTATGGTCCTTCATCACTTTCTTTGCCCTCTTCTGAATGCTCCTCATCTTATCAGTGTCCTTCATAAATTGTGGCACTCAGAACTGAACACAATAATCCAGTTTTGTTCTGACCAGGGTAGAGCACAGAGGAATTATCACCTTATTATTCCTGTATGACTCTTCCAACGTAGCCTAAGGCTGCACTAGTTTTTGTTTTCCACTGCTGGTTCATTGTGACCTTGTGGTTCACTGTATCTTTTTTCAGACAAACTATTACTTAACCATACCTCTTCATCTTGTACTTGTGAAGTTGATTTTTTAAAGTATGAAACTTAACATTTTTCCTTATTGAATTGTATCTTTGTTTTCCAGTGACTTAGCTATTTCTCTAAGCTTTGTATCACCTGCAAAAAAGCATTCCATCTATACTTTTATCCAAACCATTGTTTAAAATGTTGAGTACAGGGCTAGACATCAATCTTTGGGGCACTTTATTGGAGACCTCTTGTCAAATTGGCATCAAATCATTAATGACAATCCTTTGAGTCTGGCCATTCAACAGGTTATGAATCCATCTAATCGAATTATTAACTAGCCCACATCCCTCCACTCTGTCCACTAGAAAAGTGCTAATTTCCACTTAGCAGATAGTGTGCTACAATCTAGGCAAGCTTTATCTGCAGCATCGCCCTGATCTATCAGTTTAGTAGCCCTGTCAGAAAAAAGAAATATGATTATTCTGTCATGACCTGTACTCAAGAAAGACATACTAGTGCTGCCTAGTCACTGCTTCCTTTCCTACAAGCCCTCTACCTCTTAAATTAGATGTTCTAGAATTTTGCCAAGAATCAAGGTCAACTTCAATGGTTTGTAGACTAACTTCTTTCCTTCTCTTGAAAATGAAAGAATCTGCCCTTCTCCAGGCCTCAATACCTCCCCTGATGGGCTCAATCTTTGAAATATCTCTGACAATAGCGCAGCAATTACATCTGCCCTTTCTTTTAGGAGCCAGGGATGTAGTTCATTTGAGCCAGTGGACTTGAAATCATCAAGGGGAAGGTAGGGGCTCTCTTGTTATTTCCATACTTAATCTGTGTGTCAGTTCCCCATTAGCCATTTTTTTTGTCATTTCTAGAACAAGGTCATTCTCCTTGGCAAAGAAACAGAAGCAAAATAAGAACCTTTGCAGCTTTGCCTTCTCTTCACTTGCACTTGTCATTGTCCTATCTACTCCAACCATCAGTCCTCTCCCTTTGTTGAGCCTCCTTTCCCCAGTATAACTTAAAAACAAGCAACTTCATTTTTTGGTTGTCCTTAAATTTCCCTACCATCCTCATATTATTCTAAACTTTAACCCTCCAGACACTTTTTGTAGCAATGTCTCATGTTCTTATATTCCTCTACTTGTTTTTTTTTGTTTTAAAGTTTGTTTGTTACATTGATGTAACCTGGCCATTCTCCCATTTTCCATACATGTCTTTCAAAATCTGTTAGTTACTTAGTTATCTGTGCATCCATATCAGTTTCTTCAAACAACTCTTATTTTTTCTTCCTCATCAGAATTCTTTTTCCTTGTGTCTTTTGAATTTATTTATTAAAATTGAAGTTTCCCCATCTCTTCTAGGTTGAATTCCTCTGATGAATTTTAGACCATGGAACTTAGACTATCTTTGTGCGTTTTGAAGAACAATTTCCCCCAAATTTAGAATGAATGTAGTCAGGAATACATGTCCACATTATCTCTCCTTCATTATTACAAACTTTGGGAAGGAGTTAATCAGCAAGCTTTTGTAGTCAGACTATGTTCCAGGTACTGTAGTAGCTGCAGGGGATACAAATACAGAGAGTTATAGTGACTTCCATTCTGATGGTGGAGTAACAAGTACATATATAAGCATATATATATATATATATATATATATATATATATATATATATATATGACAAGAGCATAAATAGAAGATAGTTTAGAAGGGATGGCAATAGCAGTTTGGAGAATCATGAAAGGATTTATGTAGAAGGTAGCTATTGAACTACTTTGAGAACACAGGACAAACAATAGGGGTGATAACAACAACATCTTAGGCTGCCTCTGAAAAGAAGAGAAGCATTTTGTAAGGCAGAGGTAACAAGGGAATGTATCCCAGGCATGGAAGATGGAAATGCAAAGATATGGAGACAGGAGATGGAGCGTTCTGTATCAGTACAATAGAGAAGGTCATTCTGGCCTGATCACAGAGTGCAGGAGGTGGAGTAATGCCTAATGAGGCTAGAAAGATAGGTTGGTGCCAGATTGTGAAGGGCTTTAAAAGCTAAACAGAGGAGTGTATATTTTATCCTAGAGACATTAGGAAGCTAATGGAGTTTATTGAGTAGGGGAGTCATGTGGTCAGATCTGCACTTAAGGAAAATAACTTTGGCAGCTGTGTGGAGGATGGTCTGGAGTGGGGAAAGACTTGAGGCATGAAGGCCAATTAGGCAGCTGTTGCAGTAATGTAAGCAAGAGGTGACAAGTGCCTGAATTAAAGTGGTGGCTCTGGGAGAAGAGAGAAAGGGTCAGAATCAAGAGATGATGCAGTGGTAGAAACGGCAAAACTTGGCAATGTTGCAGATGTGGAGTAAGAGATAATGAAGAATCAAAAATGATGCCATGAGATGACAAATCAGGGAGTCAAAAAGAGTGGAAGTACTTTGAACAGAAGGGAGGTGGCTGGAAAGAGTGCTGGGGTCAAAATTTCCACTTTAGACATATTGTTTGAAATGTCTCTGGCAAATTAATTAGAAAGGTTCAAAACAGGAATTGGTGGTGTGGAAACTCAGGGGAGAGAGTGGGATTAGGTGTACCGACCTATGGATCACCTGATTGGAAAAGCAGATGCAAATGATGATGTGTTAGAGCTGATGGGAGAGGGTGTAGGAGGAGAGCCTAGAACAGAACCTTGTGGACTATGATCTATGAATTATGAGCTAGCATAGGAAACTGAGAAGACAAGTAGGGGACAGTAGTGTTATGAAAGCCAAGAGGGGAGGGAGGTAGTGTGTATGTGTGTGCATACATGCGCATGTGTGTTTGTGGGGGATTCTCAACCATGTCAAATACAGTAAAGAGGCTGAGAAGAAGAAAGACTAAGAAAAGACCGTGAGATCTGGAAATATAAAGATCTTGGTAACTTTGGAGAGAGCATTTTTAATTGATCAATTAATAGAACTGCAAATGGTCAAGGAGTAAGAGGAGAAGAAATAGAAATGATGAATATAGACAACTTCTTCTGGTTGAGGAAGGGAGGAAAGATATTGGGTGTAGCTTGAGGGGCCAGTAAGGTCTAGAGAATATTTTTTAAGAATGGGGCTAAGTTGGGCATTTTTGAAGGTAATCAGGAAGGAGCTAATAGGGAGAGGCTGCGATCAGAATCAGGAGGGGGATGATTGATGTAATCTGTTGGAGAAGAGGGGAAGAAGTGGGAATAAGGGCATGTGCGGAGAAGCTGACCTTGGCAAGGACAAAGACGACTTCATTGTCAGAGACTAGGGAGAGAGCTAGGGCTGACGTCAAGGCTTTGAGATGAAAAGAAGGGAAGAAGAGGGAGTTCACAATGTTTGGCCTCATTTTTCTCAGTAAAGTAAGAGGTGAAATCTTCAGCTAAGAGAGAAGGTAGAGGGGGACCTGTGGGAGGTTTGAGGAGAGGAAAAATGGTTTTGAATAGCTTTTGTGGGGGAGTAAAATCCCTAAAAAAGGAATGAAACTGTTGCCTTATTACAGAGAGGGCCCAGTTGAAGTCAGATGACATGAACTTACAATGTTCTTAGTTAGCACGATTGTGTGACTTCCTACAAGGATGTTGCAGCAGGTGAACAAACAAATGGTAGGAATTATCCAGGGCTGAAGTTTACAAGGGATGATGAGGAGACAAGAAATTCAGAGTAGAGAACAATGTGCTGTTGAATTTCCTAACTATAGTGTCCCTATCAGAAAGGGAGAAAAGTTCTGTCAGACTTAGGGTAATGGCCTGAGAAAACTCTGGGGATGGGGGAAGGACTGGAGGGTGTAGGGAGGATAGAATGATAAGAAATTGCAGTCAAGTAGAGAGTTTTTTTTTTCTAAATTAAAGAAATGGCGTCTGGGTAGCTCCCAGCCTGTTGCTCCTCTGGTGTATCTGGGGAAGGAGAAGGAAAGGGTCATTTCTTCTTATGTTTTTCCTTTCTACCCCAGTAGTCAGTTCTTTATGTTGGTAACAAGCATATCCAGAACAGAATTTTTCCTTGTCATTGCTGGTATCTCTTGAAAGATGAAATTTTTATTGTCATTAAGGAAAGGCAATGAGTTATTAAGTGCTCTGCCTTTGGAGGAGAGAGAAAAATAGAGAAAAAAGGGAGACTTTGCTCTAGCAAATGTTTAAGCAACTAAGGTCCTCTCCCTGATCATTACTATACCATGACTCTGTACCAGCCTTGTCATTTATTTCTCAACCTCTTAGCTATTACAATTTCCTGATCAGGTGGTCTTTGGTATACACTTATGACAAAGTTTCTCCCTTTACAAGTCTTGACCCAAACAATCTTCCTTCTCTGGTACCTGAATTTCTTCATATGAGTATTCCTTCTTAGTAGAAGAGGTAAGTTGCAGAGCCGGGATAGAACTCGGGTCCTCTGATTCTAAGTAATACTTTCTTTCTACTGTGCCATATTGCTTCCCTTCTAATGCATCAAAAGTCCTTTGCAAGCTCTCAAGTTCTCTAAATGTCAGTTATTAGAAGTGGTGTAAAAACCAGAATGAAACAGTCTAGTTTCTAATTTTGACCATACTGAAGTTTGGAACGATCTTCCATGATTAGCAGTGATATATCCCACGGATACTTCTTTGTGGGCAATATCAGGTACCTGGCATTTAAGGTTCTTACCTGGGTTCCTTAAAAACGAAGAGCAGGGGTTAAAACATATATATGTGTACACACACATATAATATGTGCGTATATATATGCTGTATGTGTATATATGCACATATATACATATGTGTACATATTATGGCTGAGAGCCTGACCACAGGGTCAGTCAGGCAATCATTTTGCTATCATTCCATTTAATGAGAAAAAATAAACATGATCCTCCAGTCAGATGAGTTCCTCCAACAGTAAACTCTCCCAAGCCTGTTATACATTGGATTGCTGATTTAATTCAGGGCTTAAACAGCTCAGCAAATGATATAAAAACCCATGGATCACAGTGGAGGATTTCATATTTTATTTTTCTCTCCAAATCAAGGAGGTATCATGGGGCTGAGTGGCTGACACTTCTGAGCATGCTGGGAAAGTTCAGAGAGAGATCAAACAGGGCTTCTTGTGTGAAGTTTGTACAAATTCTTATTGAAAAAGACAGATTTTTAAAGCAAAAGAGTCCATATTTTCCATCTGAATATTTCCTCTCCTCTTTTTGCTACCCCCGTTTTAATGAACAAACGTCTGGGGATATTCAGTTACACCTGAGGGGAACAAATTATTTGGTGCCCAACAAGAGCTGAAAAAAATGTCTATAGAGTTGACCCTTGCTTTGGAGAGAGATCAAAGAAAAGGAGCACAGAGGTAAAAATGTTACTATTGAATCATTACCCATCTTTCTGCATCGGGGGAATCCCTCTGAGGAAAACAGGGATTTATTCTGCCATTTAAGCTAATTTAATGTGAAGAGACTTTGTCATTTGTGTGTGTATCAGTTCCAAGTCAGAGCCCAAATGACACTCGATTGCTTGGGTAGCATGTGGCACTAGCAGGACACTGGTAGAAATATGGCCCCTCGATATTAGTTTACTGTTCTTGGCCTCCCTTGCAGTACATTATAAATTCCTTCCATCCAGCCTACCCTTCAATCTTCTCAAATCCCAACCACAGCCCTGTAGAGATCAAGCATTCTGATTTTCTAAGGTAAAAAAGAAATTCAAGATTTTTACCATGTAGCAGGCATAAACACGTTGAAGAAAAAGGGGGAAAAAAGAGGGAGGAAAAAGGAGTGACTCCAGATTTCTTCATTATTCTATGTATTAAATGTTGTAGCAGAAACATTTTGGGTAAGCAATGGCACAGAGTCACTCTCTCCTATCCCCATCCCCAAATCCAATCCACAGTGAAATCTTGTTGAGCTCTGTGATATCTCTCATCTACCTTCTCTCCACTCACATGGAAATCACCTTAATGTAGGCTCTCATTACTCTCATCCCATCATCATCTGGACTTTTATATATCTTTCTTTTGAAAAATCCCTTTTTGTTTGTTGTGAACTTGAGAAATATTTACAAAATATGAAACATTTTCCTATAAAAAGAACAGAAAAGAATTGCATATAAAACCATAAATCTTTACTATGTGTTTTTAAGTATATTTAAAATATAACATGTTCCAACACTGCCCTGCTTATGCTTGTGTCCCCTTCAATACTTGCTTCCATTTCTGTGTGTTTAAAAAGATTCATTGTTTTCCTTTTCTTTGGGTATCACTATCACTACCATCCTCTCATCTCTCCTTAATTCTTTCCCTTCCCTAAAAAAACCCCAAACCTTTGCTTTGTAAAATATGTGCAGGTAGAAAAACAAATCTACCTATTTGCCACAAGTAGATATATATGCTTCCCATTATGTGCCATGAATTTAACAACTTGTGTGATACTGCATCAGTCTTTAATTGTTCTTCTGGTTTTACTTGCTTCATTCTGCATCAGTTCATATAAATCTTCTCAGGTTTCTCTGAATCTGACCCTTATGTGATTTCATATGTTATCATGAATATTATATTATATTAATATACAATAATTTATTGCAGCTATCCCTCAACTGATGGGCAATTATTTTATTTCCAGCTCTTTGGTACACACAAAAAACATTGCTATAAATAATTTTACATATATCAGCCTTTTACTTTTATAAAAAAAATTCTTTGGCATATAAACAGTGTCATTGCTGGGTCAAATGGTATTCATAGCTTAGTTTCTTTTTTGGCCCTGTTTCAAAGGGTTTTTTAGAATGGTTGGACTATGTTACAGCTCTATTAAATGGTCCATTACTTTAGGGTTTCTGTCCTTCAGCAATGACCATTTTTTGTTTTTTTGTCATCTTTGACAAAATATGAAAACTCACAGTTGTTTTCATTTGTACTTTTCTTGACAGTGATTGCTGTTTTTTTTTTCCTTCTTATGGTTGTTGATAACTTCTCTTCTTTTGAAAACTGCTCTTTATATCTTTTGACTATTTATTTGTAATAGGTTTCTATTTGGTCTTCTTGCCTCCAAGATCTTTCTTTTCCAGTCCAATTTCCACATTTTACTCCTCTGGTCAAGACTTTGCGGTGGTTCCTTATCTTTTCTAGGACAAAATGCAAACTCCTCTGTATGACATTCATGACCCTTCATAATATAGCTCTAAATCTGTTTTTTCCAGACTGGTGTACTCTATATTCCAACAAAAATGACCTTTTTGTCTGTCTTTCCATGTGAAATTCCATTTCCCATCTACAAGCCTTTGCTTAGGCTATACTCGATACTTGGAAGGCTCTCTCTCTTTATATATACTTCTGCCAATTGGAATTTCTAACTTCTTTTAAGACTCAGCTCAAATTATACCTGCTACAGAAATCTGATCTGATCTTAATTGCTGGGATTCTTACTGGCTCTGAGGCCTCTCTTTTTCTTTTCTCTCCCTCTGATTGTATCACTCTTCTCAGAACCTCCATTTCAGAAGGCCCCCAGACTGGGCATATCTTCATTCATTTGCAAGCTACCCTCTAGACTTTCTCTACCTTGCCCTTGCAGGGTAATAGGGTACTTTAATTCCACTCAAATACATTTTAGCTTTCTTTTTTGTGATGTCTTCTCTCATTAGAATATAAGCAGGGACTGTCTAGTTGTATTTATATTCCCTGATGTGGGAAGTAAGAAAGTTCTGTTGTCCACATTCCTAGGTGATAGGGGTTGTGACCTAGCATGGACTGGTTAGAGGTCAGAAACTAATGGGCAGGCTCAAGAAGCTGTGTGAGGAAGGGCCTATCAGAGAGGAGAACATGAAGTCACATGGCCAGAGGACAATATCGCAGGAAACACTGCATCCTGATCTGGTTATAGTCCTTCAGGGGAAGGAATGTAGGCCTTTCCTACTCTGAACTCCATTTTAAATAAATTTTTCTTGATACTGTTTTTTGTGTGTCAGTTTCATCTCTAACACTGGCACATGGTAAGCCTTAATAAATGCCTGTTGATGGACTGACTGAATTGAAATGTAAATAGGGTTAGATTCATGCCTTGAACAAATTTCTAATAATGATTGATAGGTCTTATTTATCTCTCCAGTTTTAATTAAAATTTCCTAGAATTTCAATTATTAATTATTTAATGGTACCTGATGATCATTTAAACTGTACTTGGTGTTTCAGTGATATCGATTAAAAAGTAGCAGTGGGAAATATGTCTTTGCCTAGATGAGGTCTACAAGAAATATGGAAAAAGCGCCTTTATTTCCGAATACTCCCTGTACCCACCTTACTTTCTGATTTAATTTTTTTCTTACTTGTAGGTGTTTAATGAATACTTTGTCACTAAAATTCCATCAGATTTGCAATTAATCAGTACTGTTACATTTATCAATACTTATTCATACCTTTGTATGAATTAGTTTATTCATATTGCTTCCCTCCTTTAGCATTCCTAGCTAAGATCAGGGAATATGAATTTGATATGAACAGAGGGTCAGGAGAAAGAGATAATTTTAGAATATAGGATAGGCCTGGGTATGGCATTGGACTTCAATGCATAGTAAAATGTATTCCAAGTAGTAGATGTTTAATAAATATTTGATGAATACATGAATGAATGAAAGCATGTCATCCCTTCATTATCTACTCCCATTGATCCATCAATCACCCAGTAAGTATTTAATAAGCACCTATTGTGCCAGGCACTGTATTAGGCTCTGGAATACAGGTTCCTGAATCATAGGGTTTAGAGTCTGAAGTAATCCTTGATGTTATCTCCTCAAACCTCCTTAAGTGGCGGGTCTCTACTCTTTTGGGTATATTGTTAATTTCAATAATCTATTAGAGAAAAATTTTTAGGGCTCCTTTGTCTAACTTATGCATTTTAGTACATTGAAGTTCTGTGTGAACTACGAGAGATGGGCATCTTGGGAACTGAAGCCAATCTCCAAATCTCATATGATATTTCCTTCCTCTCCTTCTTAATTAAGGAGAAAATATCACATGGCATTTGGGGATTTGGGGGCAAGATTTTATAGCTTCCATTGGAAGAGGGAATTGGAATAGGACTTCCTTGAACAAGTAGAGAAATAGCAGGTGAGGTCAGCCTACGTAGACTGGGAAGTAGAAAAATATGACAGAGACCTTTATTTTCAACATATGCCCAAACTTTGCTCAGTTTCCTTTTTTTATAGTAATGCAAAATAAATTCCCACATTATCCAGGACAAAAAAGAAAAAGAAAGAGAAGAACATGAGCATCAGTCTGAATTCTGAGTCCATCAGCCCTCTATTTGGAGGAGTATAGTATTTTGTAGAATTTATTTTCCTGGTTCTTCTCACTTCATTTTGCATCAATTCATAGAAGTTTTTCCAGGTCTTTCTGAAACCACCCCCTGTCATCATTTCTTACAGCACATTAGTATTCCATCACATGCATATACCATGACTTGTTCATCCATTCCTCAGTTGATGGGCATCCCCTTAGTTTTTAATTTGTTGCCACCACAAGAGTTGCTACAAATATTTTAGCACATATGGATCATTTTCCTCTTTCTTTGATCTCCTTAGCACATACACTTAATAGTGGAATTGATGAGTCAATAGGTATGCTGTTTAATAGCTTTTTAGGCACAGTTCCTAATTGATTTTCAGAATGGTTGAACTAGTTCATAGAGTTACCAACAGTATGGTTGTTTGTTGTCTTTTGTTCTTGAAGAGTACAAAAATGACATCACCATGATAAAGTGAGACATCAGTGTGTCCAACTGTGGTTGATCAGACTAATACAAGCCCAGAATGCTCTGCCACAGGTTGGACACAGATATTCTGTGTGAATATTTGGGGTGGATACTCCAGATTTGTGCATGCGATGTTTACTTTGTGCTGTCTCAATTCTACTTTGCTCATAGAGTGCAGCACTCTTTCTGATGTGAATATACCAATGGTATATTAGTGCGCCAGTTTCCCCACATCCTCTCCAGCATTTGTAATTTTCCTTTTTCATCATCTTTGCCAATCTGATAGGTGTGAGATAGAACCTCAGACTTGTTTAATTTTCATTTATCTAATTATTAGTAATTTAGAGTATTTTTCTTATGACAATTAATTTGGATTTCTTCTTCTGAAAACTACCCATTCATATCCTGGAGAATGGCTCATATTCTTATAAATTGGAATCCACTTCCTATATGTCTTAGAAATGAGACTTTTATCAGAGAACTTTCTGCCAAGATTTTCCTCAGCTTCTTGCTCTTCTTTCAATATTAGCGGTATTGACTTTGTATGAAAAGTTTTTTTTTTTAATTTAATGAAATCAAAACAATCTATTTTACCTCCTGTGAATTGCTCTATTTCTTGTTTGGTCAGGAATTCTTCCCCTATACATAGATCTGAGACATCATTTCTTCCATTCTCTATTAATTTGCTTATGTGATTACCCTTTATGTATAAAGCATGTGCCCATTTTGAGCTTATCTTGTATACAGTATGGATGTTGATCTATATCAGATTTCTGTCAGACTATTTTCCAGTTTTCTAATAGTCCTTTTTTTTTTTTTTGACTAGTGAATTCTTTCTCCAATAGCTGTGATCTACTACTAGTTTATTGTGCTCTTTAGCTTCTGTGTATTGTGTACCTGGGGCAGCTAGGTGGTGCAGTGGATAGAGCACTAGAGCAGGAGTCAGAAAGACCTGAGTTCAAATCTCACCTCAGACACTTGACACTCACTAGCTGTGTGACCTTGGGCAAGTCCGTTAACCCCAACTGCCTCATCCTGGGTCATGTCCAGTCATCCTGATGAATGTCTGGTCACTGGATTCAGATGGCTCTGGAGGAGAAGTGAGGCTGGTGACCTACACAGACCTCCCTCACTCAAAACAAAGTCAAGCGTAAGTCATGTCATCATTTCTCTGATGGGCACTCGACAACGAAGGACAAACACACACACACACATTATGTACCTAATCTGTTCTACTTGATCTACATTTCCATTTCTTATTTGGTACCAAATTATCATACTACTTTCTAGTGTAATTTGAGAACTGGTACTGTTAGACTTCCTTCCCATTTTTAAAAATCAATTTCTTTATTCTTTACTTTTTGTTTTTCTAGTTGAATTTTATTATTTTTTCTAGTTCTATAAAGTTAATTCTTTGCTAGTTTGATTAGTATGGCACTGAAGATGTAAATTAATTTAGTAGCATTGTTATCTTTATCATATTGGCTCAGCCTACCCATGAACAATTAATATTTGCCTATTTGTTTAGAACTGAATTTATTTGTGTGGAGTTTCTTATAATTTTGTGCATATAGTTATTGTGTGTATATACTTCCTGTGTGAGTCTTGGCAGGCAGATTCTCAGGTAGTTTATGCTGTATGTATAAATGTCTCTTTCTACCTCTTCCTGCTAGATTTTGCTGGTAATAGTTAAGAATGTAGATAACTTTGTGGGCTATAGCCTGCAAATTTGCTGGAGTTGTTGTTTCACATAGTGTTTTAGTTAACTCCCTAACTAAACCATCATATCAAATATAAATAGTGACATTCTTCTTTGCCTATGCTTATTGCTTCAATTTCTTTTTTCTTGTCATTACTATAGTATTTCTAATATAATAGTGAATAATGATGGTGATAATGAACGTCTTTATTTCACCTGTGATCTTCTTGTAAAGGCTTCTAACTTGTACCCATTACAGATGATGCTTGTTCTTGGTTTTAGATAGATACTACTTACTGGGAAAGTTCCATTCTTTCCTGTACTTCTAATTTTAAAAAAATGAATGAGTGTTATACTTTGTCAGAAGTTTTTTTAACATGTGTATTGAGATGATCATGATTTTTGCTTTATTAATGTAATCAATTACATTTATAATTTTCTTAATACTAAACTAACCTTGCATTTCTGGTAGGAATCAAACTCTTGCATAGTGTATGATCCTCTGATATATTGCTGTAGTCTTCTTGCTAATATTTTAATTAAAATTTTTGCATCAATACTTAGAGAAATTAGCCTATGGTTTTATTTTTCTTTTTTGACTTTGATATACATATTAAGGTATATTTGTATCATAGAAGGAATTTGTTAGGTTCCCTTCTTTACTCATTTTTTCAAATAGCTTTTGCAATATTGTTTTTAAATCTGTGTAGAATTTACTATTAAATACATCTGGTACTGTTTATTTTTTGGGGAAGGGATATTTTACCCAGAAAAAGGTACCATCTTGAAAGGTGGTTTTTGTGCGCAATTAGCCAGTATAGCAATGTTTCTAGTTCTGCAAGTGCAGGAACTAGAGAAAAATACTTGTTTCCTTAGAATCAATGAATGATAGATTATCATCTTGAAGTCATCTTAGATATCATTTAGTCTGATCCCCTCAGCTTAACAATTAGGAAATTGAGGCATAAAGGTAAAGTGACTTGCCCAAGGGTAAGTAAATATGAAGTGGAATAGCTTTATGATTTTCTTAAATTTTCCTTAGGAAATATATTCTTCCATGGTCCCATTTCCCCATTTAAGCCCCTCCCCTACTCTCCCTATTTCAATCAACAAATGAACAGCACATTATTTCTTATAGTGCTGCTGTTGTAACAACCCAGGGTGGGAGGAATATCTTCAAATTTGGTTAATGTGGTGGTGCCAAACTGGGGAATTTTTTGTATGACAGAGGTGCCATATGTTTAATTACATTGTCTGGAATCCACTATGGTACAGCTTTCTAGTTTCTAGCAAAGATTCTACCTCTGGTGAGAAAAAATGAGTAAAAAAGAAGGAAGGCTAATAAAGAGGCATCTAGAATATTTTATTTGTCTTGTAATTTTGTCATTTTTACATCTGCCTCTAGATGGTTGAGGCAAGTTTTAAGCTGACAAATGATTTTTAATTCACCAGATCTAACTGACTCTTGTTTTTGAAAGAAGATGTCTTGAGCAAAGCTCACTATCATAAAGCTTTTTGGCCAGTTTCATCTAATAATTGGTTTTAAGGAATCTATCACCCTTTTTGCTCGACCATTTACTTTGAGGGTTTTGAGGTGTGATGGTTGTAACTTGGATGATATTTCTTTTCATAAATTGTTTAAATTCAACTGAGGTAAATGTGGCCCCATTACTAGAAATAATAGTGTCCAGCAATCTATGTGTTATAAATAATTGGTGCAGGGCTGTGCTGATTGTAACAGACATTTATGGGTCTAGAAATACTTTGGGTCATTCTAAGAAGGATTCAATTACAATTAAGCAGTTCTTTCCCTGCAATGGTTTTGAAGAATCAATATGGATTTTTGACCAAAACTTCTCAGTCACTTCCCATGGGAAAAACTGGGTATGCTGAATAGCTTGGCATTTACTATGTTCCTTTCCTTTCTTTTTCAATATCAGAATCAATTCTTCATGACCAAACATAGCTTCAAGCCAATGTTTCTGTGAAAAAATTCCCAGATGTTGTTCAGAATAGAGTGGTCAAGAGAATGTACTGATCAGCTTTTAGAATAAAAATATGTTTTCCCCAGACAAGATATACTTTTATGAATAGAGAGCTCATATTGACAGTTTAGCAGAGTTCTGAGTTATTCAGATAGTTTTTTATGTTGTTTACCTTTTCTATACTCTCAAGACTGAGGTCAACTTGGTATCTCAAACAATTAATCATGAGATTTGATCAGCATCGAGATGTCTCCCAGGGATGACTCCTAAGATCAAAACTTTCGGGGCTGGAAGCACAGCAAAATCTGAAATCCATATTGACCTTTGGCTCAGCATTCAATATTGCTCTTCCCATGTTTTTAAATGTGAGATATTGTAAGTAAGTACTGAAAAAAAGATATCAGGGTTGAATACGTGGTAACAATTAAGGTGCTAAGTAATGTCAGATAGTGGACAATGAAATGATCTGGGAATTGGGAAGACCTGGGTTCCTACTTTGCTTCGGAAACATTTTGGTTATGTGACCCTATGAAAATCACTTAATTTTCATTTTCCTAAGTTTGCTCAAAGGTAAAAAGATTACTAAGATGATAGTGTGGAAGGTAACACTGCTAATTTGGGATACCAAATTCTTTCTACTAGGTTCCTTCAACCCCTTCTCTGAGCCATCTTGATCAAATGGAGGAGAGGTGCTGATGGGAAAATATATTGGTTATGGTCTCACTGAAGAACCATACCTTTCACTTGGGCTGTCCACTTGGGTTTACATTAGATTTTGGCTAATTTTTGTTAGAGTCACCTAGGTGGTGTAGTGAACAGGGCCTGGCATCAGGAAGACCTGAGTTCAAATATGGCCTTCAGTATTTACTAGTTATTTGAATGAGAATAATAACATTTACTTCCCAGGGTTGTTACAAAGATCAAATGAGATATTTAACACTCTTAACAGAGTGCTTGACGCGTAATAGCAGCTTCTTTTTAATGACACATGCAACTAAAAATATAAGTTTCAGAAGAATGAACTAACTCCATTCATATTGGGGGTGGGTAGATGGGTAGCATAGCAGGAGGAGGTCCTTATGCCAAAAAAAAACACAGATTCAAATTTAAAAAATAAAATAAAATAGGATATATGCCAAGTCTTGGAGATCTGGATTATATGCCCACTTCCATCGTATCATTCTTTTCGTTTTGGCAGTGCCTCCATGCTTATCTCCTCTTTTTTCTAATTGGTGGGTTCTTTCAGTTAAAGAATCCACTTAATGGATTGCTGTCCATGGCAGCCATTCTTACTTCAAGTCAGGCTCAGTCTATGACTCTCTAGATTACTTTTCTACCTCTGCTATACCCGCCCCACCTCTTCTAGCTCGCTTTTACATGTTTTTCTCTTCTATTAGAATGTCAGCTTCTCAGGGTAAGGACTGGTTTTCTTTTTGCTTGGATTTGTATTCCCAACTGCTAGTGTTGCCTACCTCATGAGGTTGTTAGAAAAACACTTTGTAAATCTTAGAGTGCTATATCAATATTGTATTTACTTGTATACATATTGTATTCTCCCAAGGGATAGTAAGCTTCTTAAAAGTGGGGATTGTGACATTTTTCATTTTGAATCTACATTGTCTAGTCCATTGCCTTGTTTAATAAATGTGTATTGGACTGCATTGAATTTAAGGCTTTGGGCAGATGTTGAGAGTACCCATAAGGCTGAGATCACAAATCCAGTGAAATGTACTGAATGTACTGAAACATAAAGCAAAAGGTTCATTTTTAGCTTCCCAGTGAATTAGATGAATGGCTGTATACACATAGAAGGATTAAACGGTGCCTAGCTATTTCCTCTTAGAGAGTATCCTGAGTCAGTGGTCCCTTGAATTGAGACAAAATACCTTAGTATTCAACCAATCAAGCACCAAGCATTTATTAAGCACCTACTATACAACCAGGTTCTACACTAGATGGTGGGGATACAAATACATATACAAGTACCGTCCTTGCCCTCTAGGAGGGAGATATACAAATGCACACACATGTCTATACCAGGTAATTTGGAATGCCTGGGATCAGAAAAGGCCCTATATTGGAGGTGGCATTTGAATGATCTTTGGAGGAAACAAAATGTTATAAGAAGTAGTAGTGAAGAGAGAGAGTTTAGGTGACAGGGGTACAAAAGCAAGGAGATGGGAGATGAACTATTACATGTGAAGACAATCGAGAAGTTCATTTTAGCTGGACCATAGAATGTCCATGGAATAACCATAGAGGGACTATCAAATGAAGGCAAGCTAGGTGTTGTAGTGAATTGAATGCTAGGCTTGAAGTCAGGAAGACCCAACTTCCTGAGTTCAAATCTTGTCTTAGACACTTACTAGCTTTGTGATGCTGGGCTGATCACCTAACCCAGTTAACTTCAGTTTCTTTATCGGTAAAATGAGCTGGAGGAGGAAATGACAAAGCACTCCAGTATCTTTGCCAAGAAAACCCCAAATGAGGTCACAAAGGTCACAAAGAGACTGAAAAAACCACTCAGCAACAACAATGTATAATCAGCCCAGAGAAGAAGATTGGGGCTAGGTTGTGAAGAGCTTGACATGCTGACCAAAGGAATTGATTCAACACTGGCCCCTGTTTCTTAGTGGTGTGCACCTGTTCTTTCCTGTGCTGCTTCCTGGGGATGATGAGTGAAGATTTCTTTGTTAAGGAGAGATGATGTGCATTCCTAACATCCTGTCTAACAATACTAATGGACAGAGTGAGCGTTGAAATCCTGAAGGCTGCCTCCACAACTTCAGCAAAACCTTTCTGAGAAACCAGCATGGAAGATAATGTTGCTCATGTGGTATTATCCCCGGGTTTCCTTGACTTCATTCTCAGAACAGTTTTGACCAGTACGGATGGTGACATATATTGGCTGTAATTGCACAGAGAACCAGATCTTCTACCTGGGCTGTTGACTTTGGTATACGTTAGATTCTGTACAGTCTTTTCTAGAAGCAGCTAGGTGATATAGTGGATTAGAATGCGTGACCTGGAGTCAGTAAGATCTGTGTTTAGATGCTTGTTAGCTGTACAACCCTGAACAAGTAATTTAACCTCTGCCTCAGTTTTCCCCATCTGTAAAATAGGAACAATAATATAATCTACCTCCCAGGGTTTTTGTGAGGAGCAAATGAGATATTTATAAGCCCTTAACACAGTCCCTTGCACATAATAGTGCAGCATAAATGCTAGCTATTGTTATTGGTATTATTATTATTAATATAAATTATATACATATGTATATGCTATACTTTGCAAACATCAAAGTGCTATATTCTTTGATCAGTGTCAACTAAACAAATTTAACCCAAAATACATTTGTTAAGTGCCTACTCTGTGCAAGGCACAATTCTAGATACTGGAGATGCAAAAGTCCCTCAGTGAGCCTGTGTTCTTTTGAGGGGGAACAGAGCACAACATGTTCATAGATGGCAAACTGAAAATATATACAAAACAATGTATAGTCATTTCAAAAGCAATAGATCAGAAATAGATCAGCATCACTTTGTGTTGGAGGAAACTGTCTTCACAGAATCTATAGATTCTCCATCTTGGAAATCTGGGAATCTGGTTTGAATGGATCGTGAGGGGACCTTATTTCATGTAAGACACTGGGGTGCAGACCTTTCAAGTACCTCATCACCATGCTCACAGTGGATCTAGACTGAGCACAGAGCTGCCAGGTTGTTTCTTGAAGGATTAGGTTGGGGCTCCTCACTCTGCCCCTAAAGTATTCTCCCCCATCCAACAGTCCTCCTTCCTCCCTTTCTTCCTCCCTCCTTTCCTCCCTCTCCCTTCCTCCCCTCCCTCCCTCCTTCCTTCCTCCTTCCCCTCTCTCTTTCTTTCCTTCCTTCTTTCTCTCTCTCTTTCTTTCTTCCTTCTTTCTCTCTTTCCTTCTTTTTCTTTCTTTCTTTCTTTCTTTCTTTCTTTCTTTCTTTCTTTCTTTCTTTCTTTCTTTCTTTCTTTCTTTCTTTCTTTCTTTCTTTCTTTCTTTCTTTCTTTCTTTCTTTCTTTCCTTCCTTCCTTCCTTCCTTCCTTCCTTCCTTCCTTCCTTCCTTCCCTTCCTTCCTTCCTTCTCTTCTTTCTTTCCTTTCTTTCTCCTTCTTCCTTCCTTTTTCTCCTCCTCAGCAGCTCTCTCTGCAGCTGCTCCTCTCAGAAGCTTCAGCTTCCATGGGGGTTGCCAGGAGAATGATTCAGGGATGTGGTAATGTCTGGTGTCTGGATTGTCTCCATGGGGCTAAGAAATCAGAGCATATGGTTTGGAGCATATGAGAGACAGGACAGTGCTGCACAACAGCACAGGGTGTCGCTTCCTCTGTATTGAAGACACATCTTGTCAGGTGAAAACAGTATATGTAAAAAATTTATTTTTTTAAAAAATCCACAGAGAATTCTTCTCTTCCAAGGATCCAAATTGTGTAGCTGAAAAAAATATCATGGATTCTCTCAAATGAACTTAGTTGTATTATTCCTGTATGATATGTTTATTTTATATGCCTCATTCCCCCCATGGGTGCCTATGTATATGTGGAGCAGCATTTAGGAGAATAGTGGCAGATGTCAGATGCAGAAGTGTCCAGTTTACTAGCTGGTGTTTCAGTGTCTGCTATGATGCCAAACAAAGATCAACAGCTGTCAGCTTGGTGTTTTATTTAGGATCTCATAGCCCAGGTTTTTCTGCCCATGTCCATCGACAGACTCTGACTGGGAGGCATGTGCAGTTGTGCTCAAATTTTTGTTTTTAGTTTGAAGACCTTTGGCCCACGTTCAGCAAGGCTACGATGCTGAGCTGTGCTGGGCAGTCACACATTGGGATAGTTCTGTCAAACTTGGCTCTAATTGGGATCTGAAGTGGGTCCATTATCCAGCTCCATAACTCCAAAGGGAACAGTTTTGAGGAATGGCTGTTTGGCTACTCTTCCTTCAGGCTGCATTTAGTACAGGAATCCTAACATCCCGGCCTTCCACAAGGCACCTGATTGCAGTTTAAAGGGGTTGTGTTTTAGTAGTCCTTATCATCAGTGAGTATCCTTTGTTTCAAATAAATCACATTGTGGGAACACAGAGCATGGATGCAGAGCTTTATTTCCTCTTCTATGCGGATAGCAATAAACAATTGATTTCCTGTCCAGAGTCAGGCAACCTAGTAAAATTAGAAGAGAGCAAAATCATATGCAGTCATCTTTGTGGGGAGGAGGGGAGAGTGAAATGTCAGCTGCATGAACCAAGATCATTCCACCTCTGTGCCTTTGCTTGTGCTGTTGCCATTCACTTCTAATGAACTACCTACCTATATCCTGCCCATCCTGATAAGATTCAATTTAACTGCTATCCTCACCTCTATACTGAAACCTTCCCTGATAAACCTCAGGTCATTTTGTGTTTTCTCTTCCTCTGAATTTTTAATTGTACTGTACAATTTCATGTTGTCTGATGATCATATACACTTCTTTGCTCTCTGGTTGCTTCATAGGTATAAGGCTTATTCCGTCAATTAGATTATAAGAAAGGACCATTTCATATCTTTTTGTTTTATTCCATAGATCTGGAGAAGTCTTTGGGGTGGAGTCTGAACATGAAACCTTTTGATTCCCTGGATGGGACTCTGATGAGCTAATATTGTAATATTCTGGAACAAGAATTAAATTTGTTCCATGTAGTTTGAGAGGGCAGAACT